>CM073730.1:100892549-102319549 GCA_037113605.1 Calophaca sinica
ATTGTTATAGATGTTTAATCAAATATTAGAGATGATAAAGGAAATATGATAATTGGTTTAGTGTGGATCTCATAGTAAATTTGATGGTAACAATGGTTTGGAAATAATTAAGGAACAATTAAGTAATAGTTATGATGTTGTTGTAGTAAGGAGATGATTATGTGTTAAATATATTTAGCAACAAATAGTTTAATTTATTTTAAGGAAGACAATGAAATTGTGAAGAATGATTTTTTGGAATTTGGGCTACTTGGTGATAACTTAATAGTGTGAGGATAATTAATAGATTATGTGACTATTGGCTTAAGATTATAAGATTTGAGTAGTGAGTTATAGATAAGGTTAATTGGAATAGAAGTGTAATGATAAATTATGGATTGTAGATGTTGTAATTGATGGTTTAGAGGCATAATGGCTTAAGTGATGATCGGTGATTCTTAGATGTCTGAGAATGATGATTGAATGGTAATACCCAAGTAGATGATAGAGATTTTGATATGAGGCTCTTAACTCGCGGTGTTACCTTAATCTAGATGTTTCTTTAAGGTGTTTAGTTATGGCTATGCTTTGGGCTTTTAATGGGTCAATTACTTTGGTGGTCATAAAAGATGATGGAACGTTAGGAGAAGGAGCAATGATTAGAGTTGGGCGATGGTGTTAATTGACCTGATGCATCTAAGGATTAGTGTAGTTGAATAATGATTGGGACTACACTGATATGTGATGTATTGTCTTTTTGTGAGACTCAGCTCTACGGAGCTTGTTTATAGGTACTCACTTGTGATTTGTTTATGCATGACTCAACTCTACAGAGTCTGTTTATGGATATTCACTAGTGATTATTTGTGTGTGAGACCAGTTTTAAAGAGTTTGTTTATAGTTGTTCACTTGTAAATATTTGTGTGAGACCAAGCTCTAAATGACATTTTATGAGACTTAGCTCTGAGCGCGGTTTATGGGAACCGACTGTGAATGACCTCTTTATGGGACCCGACCTCGGAAGGAGTCTGTTTTATGGGACCAGGCCTCTAGAAAGCCTTTTTATGAGTACTCGGCTATTAATGATGGCAAGTCCGTGGGGACATTCTTGCTAGAGTCGTATTGCAAATGAGCCTATGAGGACATTATTTGTTTGTGTTGTGATGCTTGAACATGCTTATGGTGTAACATCAGTAATTTTTACGATGCGTTATTAATGTTATAGTAATGTAAATTGTCGTATTTATGCTTTATAATAAAGCAATTCTTGTTTGCTAATAAAGTGATTGAATTAAATCGAGGATGAAATTAAATTTGAGAATTAATATTTAATATTAATTGAGGTTCAAAAATTGTCGAAAAATTCTAATGAATTTTGCAATATTTGAATTAGGTAATTTTTATACATAATAAAATTTAAAATGAACTCGATTTCGATGAAAATCGAATCATAACTTGTTGTGATAATGATTGAGTGTTTTCAATTGTTTTTATTATTTATGTGTAAGTATTATTATGTGGTGAATTAATTTCTAAGTAAAAATTATTTTCGCGATTTATCGGCGTGACGAATTATTAACACAATTACTCGACTCTACTGTAATTTTTAGGATACAAAAATTCTAGGATTAGTGGGTAATCATGAGAAGAGTGATTAGGTGTCAAGGCTTGATGATTAGATTGGAAATATCTTACTTTAGGAGGCTAGGTGTCAAGCTTTACATAGTTAATTGGGAGACACTTTTCCTAAACCATTCTTGGCCTAGTAAAGGCAAGGAATTAATTTTTTTAATCCTCCCCTTTTTTATTCGCTCAGGCCAAGAGCACCCCCTTATTTGCTCCTCTCATTTTTCACTTTCACCTTGTTCAAGTGTGGAGAAAGAGTAAGAACCAAGCTAAGTTCCATGGCTTCCTTCCTTCCCTCTCTTGCATGGATCCTTCTTACTTCCTCCAACACCATTTTCTTCTAATTTCTTCCTCTAGTTAACATCTTCTTCTTGGCATAGCAAGTGAGTATAAGATCAAACTTGTTACCTTTTGTTTTCACTAGCCAAAACCGTGGCCTTATAGGAGGATTAGGAGTTGATTTATTTCTTTGTTTAATGCTTTTATTATGTCTTGATTATGATCATGAAGTGAAAGGATAAATTATCCCCTTGATTTTTTGGAACCACTAGGCGATTTCCCTAAGGGAAAGGAGAAAATATGATTGCTCATGTGAATCCTAAAATTGGGTTAGGGTTATTGTTGCTTGGCACTTGAATTTTGTTGTGTTGTTGTTGATTTGTGTTTGATCGAAGAAAAAATCAAGTTTTAGATTCCTTGATGCTAGAACAAGCTATGATAGGAGCAAAGTGTTTGGATTAATGGTTTTGATTTGAAATCTTGAAAATTTTGGAAAGGAAAATTAGGTGTTGTGTGTTGAAGTTTTATTGATTTGGAAGTTTTACAATATTTCCCTAATTTGGGGGTTGTAGTAGTGAGCCACTAGGAAGGAAAGGAAAGGGAAATTTTGTGTTATTGACTTGAATCGTGTGTATTTAGTTGTTGTCAAAGCTTTGGAAAATTTTGGGAAAGAGTTTAATTGGGTTTGAGTAGTTGTTTTGGCATTTGAGACAATGAAACACTTAGGTAAAATGGGATCCTTATATTCCTAAGCCAAAGTGGAGTCTTGATAACTTATTATGAAAAGAATTTGATTTAGTATTGTTTTCATATTGTAAAGATTGAAGAAAATGAATTTTGGAATTTAAAATGATTATTTGTCAACCTTTCTTAATGTTTTAGGTGTGTGTGTATTACAAAAAGAAATTTTGGGTGAGTAACCTAAGGGTTAGGATTAAACCATAACCTAGGGATTACTTTTGGGTGAACTAGAAATGTATAAGCTTCAATGTGTTTTGTTTAGGATCATTGAGATTGCGATGCGTCTTGATTAGAGGCTGTGGCGTGTTATTGACACGTGGACTAATAATTTTAGTAAGAACGCTTCACATTCAATACTTGTTATTGTATGTTAGTGTAAGAGCTACTTCTAGACATATCTAGAGTTCGGATATTTAATTCTTGAGATGTGGATTATATTTTGTATGCTTATATCGATGATTAGTGATATGTGAATGCGAGTGGTGTGAATTCTTTGGATTGTTGTGATGTTAGAAATTATTAATCTGACGTGTTGCATGTATGCTTAAACTATGTTGAGATATATCTTGTTGAGACTTGTGTTGGATAATTAAGCTATTTATTTAATTATGCCACATCACAAAAATATCATATCGTTAGTATGTTCATTGACTATGTGAAGATGCATTGGCATGCATAATGGCGACCGACCTGAATATCCTGGGGTGAGGTTATTACAAGGGAGTTCAGTGTTATCATTAGTTCTAGACATGAATCCTCTGATGATGGAATTCAAGCGTCGTCGGGGATAAATCCTAGACCTGAATAGAATGCGGTGAAGGGGATTGATTAATCGTCGATGTCCGGAATCATAAACTCCTGGCATATAGTTGCATTAAGAGGGCATTTATGCATTCTTGTTTGGTTGTCTATTATGTTGTCTTGTTATATCTGTTTTTATTTAAGAAGTTGACATTTGCGTGGTTCTTTTAATCGATGAATGTAACCCAGGCGATGGTGAATGTTACGGAAATTCGGCGATAGCGATGTCGTTAGAGTCGACCTTTGACTTTCTGATATGGACATACCCTCGGCCATGGAGTTCACCCCACTTACGGCGAGAAGTAGTGTCTGAGAGGAACATGGTTAAGAGCGATTGAGTGAGCGAGCGGTGACACAAAGCCAGAAGGTTTCCACGACAGGCCGTGAGTTTTCTGCGAGGTTGGACAAATAGTGGATGGATGGCTTAGCACTTTCAGCGGGACCAAGTGATTCCTACTACTTAGGAGGAGTCCTCGGAAGATTTCGAGGCGGATTACTGCTCGTTATGCACTCTTGCCTAAAGGTGCTAAGACTGCGGACCGCCCGTAAGAGCATTGGATCGAGAGGCTGGATGGCGAGCTTCTACTTCTCGTGCATGCAGCGATTCTCCTACTCCTGTAGCGGACCTCGAGCGAGCCAAAGACTATTCCAACTCCTCCTTTACTGTTTGGTGTACCTGCTCCACCAGTAGATCCTCTCGATGCCTATATCTAGCGAGGTGAAATTTGTAGCGGTGCGAGGATGGATCGAGGGATGTACTAGTGGAGAAGGAGGGCAGAGGAGTACCAGTCTGCACCTTTTATTAACTTGGTGGTGGCGATGATGGCGACTTGATGGAGGAGGAGGAGAAGGAGGACCGTCCAGTACTTGGGTAGTGATTTGTAGTTTGGGCAGTTGTTGATCTATGTTTGTGTTGTATATCCTTTTGGTGGTGATCAGTCTGTTAGATCAGTTAGTTTTTTGTGGTTGTTGGGTAGGTTTGAGGATTCACTTTTGGAGCATCTCCGCGTGGGTAACTACCAAGAGTACCTCAGAAGTATGATTACTCTTGTTGGAGTGTTCATACTTTAGGTGTATTCCTTTATGTGGATATCATTTCTTGTCTTCTTTTATGTAAAAACTTGGGGTGTTCATACTTGGGGTGTTCCTGAGACAAAGCAGTATTATTTTGCAAATTCGTTGCATTTATAGTTAAGTTTTTAGTTGGCGCTCGAGAGCAGGTGTTACATATGGAGTAACATAAGTTTTGTACACATGCAAACATGCGTATCTCACCTTGTATTTGTCTCTCTTCTTTGTGCAACAAAGTTGTGTACATATGAGACTCTAGGTGATGAAAGGAAGTAACCGAGGCGACTGGCCCCCGTTTTGGCGCTGCTTGGTGATGAAGCGAGGACCAGATCACGGTGTATTGGGCATGCACAAGAAGCGACTCTTGGCGACTTCTGGGCAAAGAGACACATGAATGAAGCAATTCACACGGAATGAGAGAGGGATCCTAAGGCTATGCATGTATGGAATTTGCATAGTTAAAGAAAGACTTAAAGAATTGATTGGTACTCCAGCAGATGTATCTTCTTTTCGAGAGCCTAGAACATAATAATTTCATAGTTAAAGCGTGCTTGACTTGGATCACTTTTAGGGTAGGTGACCTTACGGGAAGTATCCCGAGCGTATGAGTGAGGACAAAGTATCTTTGAAAAAGACTTTTGTTGGTTTGTGAGAGCAGTCGGTATCTTTGAAAGTAGTGCAGAACATTACACAGTTATCGAAATAATTAAATAGGAAAACACAGGCAGGAGTAATTAAGAGATCTGAGATATCTTTGAAAATACTCATATATTTAAAGCTGAATATAAAGTCACATGCATAAGGGAGATGATACATCTCACGGAACCCATTTCTAGGGCCTGATCTACATAAGTGTGTATAATGACCCAAAACAACAAATGTACTAACTTTGACTCACTTTGGCTATACCATATACATCACGTAACTAAAAAGAAGAAGTGGAGTCATTCTTAATGAAGTACCCTCTATCGCTCTACAAGCTATTGGCGATAACTCCATCGAGTTGATTAGATGCTCTCATGAATGCACGATATTACTACGTTCAGTATCGCGGGCTAAAGACAAGTGCACCTAATCGCAATTCATAATAAAGTGGAGTATATTTAGACTCAGAATGTTGAACCTACAGGGAATCTTGCAGTACTAACATGATAGAGATCCTAAGTTATCTAGACTATGAAGGTAGTGATTTGAGAGCAAAGGCGATCAATTTAGAAATAATAGAAATAAATCAAATTTGCGAGGAGCGAGGTAAATTCAATTATGGAAAACCTAGGAGGCAAGGTTCACTAATACTTAGTCCTTGAATTTACCAATTAAGTACTATGAGTCATATAACTTATTGAAAGTTAATATCCCACTCTATTGTTATTAATACCCAATGATAATGCAATATTAATAGTCTTCTTCCTAGCTATTACCCCCAATGATCATGCCACGGCAATTAGTAAAAAGAGCATTAAGCAATAGTGAGATTATTAATCCAATAAGCGATTAGAAACAAGCAATGATTCACGATCGGCATAATTAGGAGTTCAATTATTCCTAGAGTTCCATTAACAAGCGTGGTATGATGCGCCTCCAATTAATTAACTTATTAAGGATTGGTGGACCACATGGGATTAACCATAATAAGACCAATACATTCAATAGGATAATAGGAAACTCATAATAGCAATTAAATAAGTATCAAAGGCATAGTAAAGATCCTCATCACCCTAGTGATGGATTTAGCTATCATAGTATTATCAATTACATAGGATAATAGGAATCCAAATACGAATCCTAAAGACATAATTAAATGAAAGCCAGGAGCATGCACCGGTATGATGGCGGTTCATCGGCCGTTCTTTGCTATTCTTCCTTTCCCCCGAGCTCGATGGCAAAACATGATCGAGGAGTCGAAGAGTCAAACAATCCTCAAAAAGGGGTTTAGAATGTCTATTTATAGGCTCTTACTGCGTACTAGGTCAAGCGGCTTCAAATGCATGCGATCTGGGCTTGAAACGCATTGTACTAACTTTATACACGGTCGTAATACACTTTAGTTTCGATGTTAGCTCGTGCTTACATCTTGGGTGCGACACGATAACTTTAGATGCTGTAAACCGTCTGCCTTTGGTATGGTAAATCTTTGGACTTTTCTTTAATGCGGTGTCTTGACGGTGTTATTAAACGGCCGACGGTGATCGACACAGGTCGAGAACCTTTGGGTTAGTGGAGTCGATGGTCGAGCCAGGTGGGTCAACTAGTTAGCTTTGCATGACCGATTTTTATTATAATTATAAATTTTATACATATATACACACACATATATATACTCATCCAAAAAGAAAAACTCACAAAAAAAAACACACATATATATGCGAGAAAAAAGAAATATAAATGATTGTTTGTCACATTAATCACAAGCAATATTAGTGGAGGCTTGATGGCAATAGCGCTCCTTTCCCATCTAAATGTGAGTGGGTTCAATTCTACCCATTGCAATTTTGGAATTCATCAAATTTGGATGCATTCACTTGTTGCATGTGGTCCACGCATGACATGAAGCGACAAGCTTCTGGCGCATGCAAAGAGACATGGTTTGACCTAGTTACAGCGCCGCGCCAAAGAGTTCTGGCGTTTGTATGGCAAAAAAAATTTATATGTAAGACCCGATCCGAGTCACACATGACCCAGGTCCATAGGTTTAGTAAAAACCGGCTAGGTCTACCGGGTCTCACGACTTATCTAATCGAACTACTCGCTCGGACCGGTCGATCAAGTCGAGTTTAACTCTTCTTGGTACTAACCATGAAGTGCATAACTGCTGTGCGTAGTTAGGTATGGCCATACAAGGTAATAGAGTAAGATCATCTTGAATGTTGAGAATCATGAAAATTGTTCAAATCATGCAGTTTAACCGTTTATGCCTTTTTGACTTGAAGTGTTGTCTTTCTAACAATTCTACAAAATGAGACACCATTAAGTACATTTATACTTTAAATAGCCGCGAAATGATACCGATTAACTACCCAAAAGTTCCCATAAAAATAAACAAATTTGGGGTTTATCAACACTCCCCACACTTGAGTTTTGCTTGTCCTCAAGCAAACTATTTAGATAATTATAAGAAGCTATTTTCAGCGACTAGGAGCGTGGCGAGTTACATGACAATAGAGTAATATCATAAGATGTTCTAAATAATAGAATACCCAATTAGAGGTCCCAAGTAGGTAGCTTGGTTGGTGAGCTAAGGGGCTATTTGAAGGAGTGTAATTTGGATGTCCAGGTTGAAACCCAGGAAACTAACATTTCTAACAATTACTAACAACTAACATTTGCCTATCAAAAAAGAATACCCAATTAGAGATGTTAGTCTAACAAGCTAACTAAGTGCTGTGATTTAAAGTCAACTCTTGTAACACTCTAGCAGGGCTACATGAATACACACACACACACACACACACACACACCAAAATATGAGAAAACTTAAGACTTCAGCGTACATGTCATTACTACACATAATTAAACATATATCGAGTTTGCAAGGCTAAGAGGCGTCATGGTTTACACATATATAAAACACAAAATAAAAACCCATTGGTAGTGGTGACTCAAAAAAGAGCTTAGGGAAATTCTACAGTTTCCCTAAGTCTAAAGCAAAAGAAAACATAGTTCTTGAGCCTAGGAGTTCATTTTTGCTCCTCACGCCTTGTAAGATCCCAGTAGATCATTCCTACCATCATATCCTCAGCTGATAGTGGACCCAGCCAAAAAGTAAAACATAATAAAGAAAACACAATCAAGGGTGAAAATGTCGCTCAGCGAGTTCATCAGCGATAATCGCATAAGTAAAACAAAATAGAAAGCTGTACCAACAAATAATTATATTATTTCCCACGAATATTTTCATGCAATTAATAATACACCACTTCTATAAAGCCAAATAGCAGAACTATGTCACTTCAACACCATCCTTATAGGACCAAGCAACAATACCCCATTACTTGACCACGGCTCTTCTTGAGCCAAGCAACATAACGTGTCACTTCATTTCCGTCCTCCGAGGAGCCAAGCAACAATGACTTGTCGCTTCAATGACATACACCAAATCATGCATTCAATCACACAAACATACACACTTATCGTTATCAAACTCCAAGAGAATTTTCCCTTACCTCGACATTTTTTTGAGCGTGAACACGAAGGGGGTTGAATCGTGTTGAAAACTTTTCGGAAACTTTAAGTTAAAACAGCTTGGAAACAAGTTTATTTGAAAAATGTGTGTATGTAGGGTGGGAGAAAGTACCAAGCGCTGAAATGAAATTGGTGAAAAATTGTTTTCTTTGCAAGGCAGGATTAAAGGTAAAGCAATAAAGAATGAGACCAGAGATTTATACTAGTTCACCACCAATCTGGTAGCTCGTCTAGTCCGCTTCATTCTAAAGGATTTTCTACTATAATCATCACGATTACAAATTCCTTAAGAGTATTCTACTATCACAATATTGACAATACTCTTGCTTCTCAAAATGACTTGAAATGCGTTCGAGCCTTTGCGAACAAGCCTATAACAAGACAATACAATTTTCACAAAGATGTTTTGAATACAGTCAAATAACTCTCAACAAGAGAGGATGAAAAACTTTAAGCTCAAAGCAAATAGTTCTAAAAGAAATAGTAAGATGCTGAAGTTGTAATATCCTCGATTTTCTAACAACTTGCTTAATGTGTAATTATGTGTGGATAAGTGTATTTGTGTGTTTGATAGTGTGTTTAAGTGTTGAGAGGTGCATTTGCTTTACGTGCCTTTGTGTAAGGGCAAGTATGAGACTGTGTGAGGTTTTGGGGGTTAAAGAGGTAGATAAGTGCTTGATAGTGTTTTAGTATATGGCTTAGAAGCCTCGTAAAATTTGAGAACAATTGGAGTTAAATTAGGGTTTTGTGAACCCATGACCTAGAAGCCAGTCACGAGCTTTGAGCGAGTAATTGAGATTCTAAATCCTTAATTCTAAGTTTAATTAGGAGTTCTATGTGTTTAGAATATTGTTTAAGTGTTTAGGTATCAAGTTTTGGGTTAAATGCAGTGTCGAAATCGAAGAAATCAGCAGCAATGAGCGTGGGCGCTAAACCATGGTGTACCATCGAGAACCTTATCCAGTTCATGACCGTGGCACTCGTGATTGGACCAGCGGATAATCCAATGAGGTGGTGACACGTGGCAGGCATGCAAGGCTGATCCTTCACGTGAAAAGCGCCCGGTGAGAGTGCGGGTGGAGCACCGCCTTGAGTGTGCGTGAATCGGCGCCTGCGGGATAACTTTTTCTATTTAAGGCCATTAAATCCTTTTTTAACATATTTTACCACTTCTTCCTTCTGATTCTTTACCATAACACCCTTCTAAACCAGAAAACACCATTGTTAAGCATCTTAAGGTTTGGTGATCCATCCCAAGCCATTCCAGTGCGGTCGTTAAATGCGATCTGCAGGAGCCTTAAGTGTCATTCTTGCTTTCTAGGGTTTATCTCCAGCGAGGTTTTGCCAAGGTAAACCTAAGCACCTAAATGTCTTAATTCTCTATTCTAAACTGATTTTTGTGTCAAGGAATCAAGATTCTCGATCCTAACCACTAATCGGTGTGTTTTGGACCAGATTAAGCTACGGGTACCCAAGCGAGCTAGGGTTTTGCCAAAACTCCGGAGGAGGTCCCAAACACCACGAAACAGAGGAGAACCCCTGTTTCCATTGTTTATGATTGAGAACTTGTGGTTTATGATTGACAATCATAGCCCTTAATTACTGTTTTTCGTATTTTAGGGTTTTGGTGCAGTATGTGTACCCAAGCGGTTTGTGAAACCTTTCAGGGAGTTGGGATTGGGTAAGTTGAATTCTTTGGAACCTCTAGGCAGGCCTTTGGCGAACCACGTATTGTATTTTGCAATTCTATAGTTTACCTAATACTAATCTGAGTGCATTTTTGTATTTTTGGTGAAATATGAATCGTATTGGGTGTGCTTTCGGTGGAATTTTGGACAACCCTTGATAATTTAATCATGAGGGATGAACTTAGACATAGAGAGGGGAAGGATTAAAGTGCTTATGTGTTCGTGGGTGAGGCTATAGGAGTTAAGTGGGACTCAGATTAATCGCTTTGGATTCTAGGTGGGAGTAATAATACATTTTCTTTGGGATTGCTAGTGTAGAATATTATAAAGTGTATCGTAGGGTACCTAAGCCCTACTAGAGGTTGATAGGTTGATGTCAGTAGCACCTAAGGATAGGGTTCTGATTTACGATGTCACGAGGAAAGGTGTCGTAAACTTATCAACCAACAAGTGAATAATGCTAAATGCTCTGAGTTAGCGTATCAATATGCTTAATGCCTAAAAGTGAATATATGTGTTATGTGTGCTATTAGCAATATGTTTAGGACTATGTGATGTGTGTTAACAATATTAGCTATCAGTACTCTTGTGTTTATATGCTTTGCATTAGGTGTTGTGGCCTTTGTTAAATGATTAAGTGATTGAGAATATAGTGCTTTGTGAGTTGTAACATGCATAATGTCAAAAGTGAATAAGGTGGATAAAAGCAAATCTAAGTGCAAAGTGATATGTGAGTTATGCAGATTTATAAAGTGAATGTGTTGGTGCTATGTCACTGACCATGTGTGGTGCGAGGTAAAGAGATACTCGAGCACGCAGTGCGA
Organism: Calophaca sinica; assembly: GCA_037113605.1. Classification (NCBI taxonomy): domain Eukaryota; kingdom Viridiplantae; phylum Streptophyta; class Magnoliopsida; order Fabales; family Fabaceae; genus Calophaca; species Calophaca sinica. The sequence goes on from CM073730.1 coordinate 100,903,741, forward strand.
GGGTAACAATGCAAGTTGCATAGACCTTTGGGGTGTATACCATGGGGTTGGTAAATTCCATAGGGGTCTTAGATAGTTTGGCGCTATTGTGTGCAATTGGTACCGATATTTGGCTCGTTTACCCGGCGAGAGTTGTGAGCTTCACATCCTTGGTGAGCGATCCAGTGCCAGGCCTAGATGCAGAGCCACCTGAGTGATCGAGTGCGGGGATGTGCTCTTATAGGTCACGTTGAAGCGGGGGTATGTTGCTTGGATGGTAGTGATACTACGAGTGGTGATAAGTACATTGTGACATAGGGTTGTACTCACGAGTGTCGAGAGTACAGACAAGCCGGTGTTGTTAGTGGCCTGAGTCTATAATTAGGTAACCATAGTGTAATAAATAATTAATGTCTAAGTAAGAGTGTGAATGTAACACCCCATTTTTGGGCGCTACTAGAATAAAACTCTAAATGCAAAGTAATTTGCAAAACAATATTAAATCTTGTCTTTGAAAATACGGTAATTTTTTTAAAAACTCCTTTGCAAAACAAAATCAGAATATTATCGTAATTTTAGAAACATGATGGAATCTACAATACAAAGAGTAATCTTCTTTGAATATATACATATATACAATTTTCAAAAGCAGTAAATCTGTCGAAGTTTGATACAAAGAAATAGAAAATAAATATCCACATGTAGGAAGACACCTAAAGTATGAATACCCTATCAAGAGTACTCATATTTTTAGGTACTCCTCGTGAACACCTTGTTTTGCTCTAAGCGAATCCTCAAAGACCTACCCAGCAACCACAAAATACTAACTAAACCAGCAGGTGATCACCTTAAAAATATATATATATATATATATATATATATATATATATATGTATACAACATCACAGACATCACCAACCACCTCTACTACCTAGATCCTCAGAAGGGTCCTCCACCTCCTCCTCGATCTCCTTATCCATCAAATCGTCGTCGCTGCCTGTCAAATCAATAAAGGGAGCAAAAGGAGGTACTCCCTCGGGTCTAGCCTCCTCGACAAGTACATCCTTAATACAACCAACCATGCTATAACTTTGCTTTGCCATATATCGACAATTTGGAAGGGGATCTATAAGTGGAGCAGGTTTGCCGGTAGACAAAGGAGGAGTCGGAATAGTCTCCAGTTCTGGTACGGGGCCTGCTGCGGGAGTAGGAGGATCTATTATAGCACGGGAAGTAGACGATCCGGCCCAGTCTCTCGACCTTATGCTCTTGTGAGTAGTCCTCTGAGTCTATTTGTAACATCCTCGATTTTCTAAAACTTGTTTAGTATGTGATTATGTGGATTGAGTGTATTTGTGTGTGTGTGCCTAGGTGTGTTCTATGAGTTTGTGAGTGTACTTGGGTGTTGATGGTATATTCACTTCACGTGCCCTTGTGTAAGAGTAGTGTGAGACTAGTGAGATTTTGAAGGTGGAAGTGGGGTGGAGAAGTGCTTGGCGGGATTTTAGTATTAGTCTTAGAAGCCTCATGGGAATTTGAGAGTGTAACGACCCGTTTAGGACCGCCATTCAACTAGAATTAAACCTATATGCAGCGCATTTTAAAAGCAGTACTCTTGTGCCCTTCAAAAATGCGGTACATTTTTAAAACAACATCATCCATGGCTTACGCCTGGAGTAGCTACAGCGTTTCAAAATATGGTACAATGTAGGACACAAAACTCATACCTTTGGGAATACATACATATATATATATACAGTCATCATATACGATCGTGCAAAATAAAGCAGTGCAAAAATGTCAGAGAAAACACCTATGGTATGAAGACCCTCGTAAGAGTAGTCATACCAGGAGTACTCCGTGATCACACCACGTGAGAAATTTGCTCCAAAGTAAACCTTGATCTACCTGTAGTACAAAAAAAAAATCCAGAACTGTTGGTCACCAAACTAGCGTACACCAAAAGTAAATACTACAGTCAACCAAAATAACTTAAACAACAGTCAAACAACACGACGACTACAGATAACTACCCGGATCCTCAGATGGATCCTCCTCCTCTTCCATCGAGTCCTCTCCAGTCAAGTCGATAAAAAGTACCGCAGCGGGCACATCCTCAGGTACATCACTAGGCACATACTCTCAGGCCATATCGTCCTCATCGGTCTCGCCCCAAGACAATCAGCCTGCGCACACACTACAGACGGGAGGTGGATCCGCTGGGGGAGTGGAGGTCCTAACAACAGGAGGGGAAGCCGGCTCTACTAGAGGAGTCAGGATAGCCACAGCTCTGAATGTAGACGCTCCTGTAGTCCCACGTCAAATCGCGCTCTTGCGAGCGGTCACTCTAATCCTCGGCCCTCGTCCTCGACCTCGGGAAGTAAAATAGGAAGTAGTATTCCTCGGGACCTCGGGAGGACCCTCTGGTGAGGAAGACGAAGCTGGTGCAGTCCTCTCTCTCTCCAAAGTACGCCAGGCGTCCACTATCTGCAACATCCGGATCGAAAAACTCACCGTACGTCGTGAAGTCTTATGTCTCACCACGACACCATCCTCTTTGAAACTCTGAACAACATCCCCGGTATATACAACGCGACGTGAGATGGGGTCAAATTCCATCACCGCGGGTAGCTCCAAGTGCAGGAAATCCTAGCACCCTAGGTTAATTGGATCAAAGCTCAAAATGTCCACGACACTCGGCGACTTCGACTAAACTCTGCACTCTAATAAATAAATCGCCGCATATGATAATTCAGGAAACAATTGAATAATTATTAGACCACATATCAAATAATATTCACGCCAAGCTCAAAACAGTGCGAACAGTTCAGCAGTATAAGCAATTCATCTTAACAATCATAACTCAGCAAACAACGACAGTCATACAACTCAGTTCATCCCTCTGCAACTCAATGGAGTTGGCATAGAGGCAAGAAAACAAGTGTAGGGGGTTGGGGATAGCTACCAACCACTTGCAGCCAAGCCCACTAAATAATCAGTATATCAAAAAGCAGTAAAACAAAGGGGTACAAGACCCTCACTTCGAACCCTGAGGTTCTCAGTCTTCTTCGCATAAATACTTGAAATTAAATTCCTATCAATATCTAAAGTTGCCGCACCACAAATGCTAGCTAGCGTGGCGGCCAAAGCCGGCGTCCGCTACCACGATCTCCAGGTTGAACTTCGTATCACCATAAGTGAACTTAGCACAATTCTACAATTCGACTTAGGAACCTAGGCTCTCAAACATAACCACTTTCTAACCAAACATTCACACAAACATTTAGTCACCAACTACTTGAAAGGAATAAGGTTTTGTAATCAAAATCATTTAAGTGAGAAAACCAAACATAATACATTTTCTAATTAAAAACTTTTAAAGTAAACACAACTCATTAAACACTTTTCATAAATCTTACAAGTTTTAAAAGCATACTCATTCAAGCATTTTACCAAGTTTACAAACAAAATCTTCCCTTTTTACACCCCTTGGGCCTCTCGGCCATACCCCCCTTTTTATTAAAAAAAAAAAAACAAACTTCTTTGTTTACAATCTAACAACCCATTTCCAAATCATTAACCTATACTCCAAGACATCAAAGCATCAAGGCATACACAAGGCATAACTCAAAGCACCTTTCAAACATAATATTAACAATGTCAATAACTCAAGAGCAAGACTCAATTCAATTTCATATACAACTAGTACATAAAGATAACTTAATCAAGCATTCAAAACCAATTTTCTCAATGCCAATAAACAAGAATTTTCAATAACCTTTTTACTATCTCTTGAATCCAAGTTTTTCCACCAAATCAAATTCAAAACAAAACCAATTACTAACACCATTTTAATCAATTCTTTTCCTCATCAAACCCCAATTAAACACCTTGAAACAATTTAATAACAAGTCTAGGCATGCTTTACAACATTTCTAGAGCTTCAAATTTCTAAATAAATACCTAATCATGCTTCTAGCACAAAACTTTCAACCACAACAACAAGATTAACACATAGCAAGATAGAAACAACAATTAATCACATGTCTTAACCATCCAAACCCACATTTTCACCTCTTCAAGAATAGGTTCAAACCCTAAAGCAACGACTTTAACATGCTATTTCCAAACTACTACTCCAATTCATCAACAACAACAAAAATTAAATTCAATCAAACAACTAATGGCAAGATTGAACCTCAAGATCACATTACCCCTCTTTTTCCCCTTTGGTAGCGCCTAGGGTTCTTAAGAATAGGGACTTACATGCTCATCTCTATCATTCAATCATGAACAAACACAAAACAACACCTAACTAAGCATAAAAATCAAGAAGAAAAAGAGAGAAAACCACCACCTCTCCTCCCCCCTAGCTCACGGTTTTGGGGCTGTTTTGGGGGGAGAGAAATCAGTTTTTCCTCCTTGCTTGGATGGTTAAGAAGTGATGATTCAAGTAGAAGTTGAGCCTAGGTGCAAGAATGATGAAGGTTGGAGGTTGAAAATGCAAGAAAATGGAGGTTGGTGACCATGGAGCTTCAAGCTTTTTTTTTTCTCACTCTAGGAAATGAAGAAGAAGAAGTTGAAATGAGGTAGAGAGAGGGAATCACGATGGGGGGCTACATATAGGCTCCTTTTTTTATTTTGCTTAAAAACAATTTTAGACATAGTAAAAAAAATAGTTTAGTAAAAAGGAATTTTCGAATTAATCACACATAATATGACACCTAGCAACTTTATGAGATGCTAATCACATCATCTAATCTTACTCATCTAATCTCACATCTCTCATGATTACCCTCTAATTCTAGAATCTAAGGGTTGCTAAAACAGTGTCGAATAATCGTGTTCTGATTAATTCTTTGTAGATAAATTCCATGAAAATTAATTTATCGAGAAATTAAGTCACCACATGATAATATTTTATCATAAATAATAAAAACAATGTAAAACACTCAAAGATAATCACAACAACTTGCGATTCAATTTTCATCGAAACTGGGGTTCGTTTAGAATTTTATTCGCGGATAAAAACTACCTGGTGATTCGAAACGCGACGAAATCTCGTTAGAATTTTTCGACTATATTCGAACAATGAATTAATATAGAATATTAATTCTTAAATTTAATTTGATCTTGATTTAATTCAATCACTTGCTTATCAAAAGAGCGCTAATTATAGCATAAATTTAGCAAAATATACAATAATGACGTTAAATAACATATAGTAAAAATACGGGTGTGACAATACTCCTTAAAAATAGTTTAGTCCTCGAAACTACAAGTCGAGTCTGAGTTAAGAAAACAAATCGAGTACAGCTCGCGACTTCTCTTCGACTCAGACGTTGCACCACTGTCTTACGGTTCCAAGCGACTTTGAGTAGCTGAATCCCTTGTTCCTCGGTTGCTTGAGTCTTCTTGTCGGCGATCTTTGCGGAAGAATACATCGAAAGGCGAGTCATCTCTCAATTGGATCACGCCAGGTTGATGCGTGAGATGAGTCGAAACATATTTTCGCATTGCGTGACGTGAAAGACATCATGAATGTTAGACAGGAAGGGTGATAAAGCTACCTGCTATGCAAATGGACCTACATAATGAAGAATTTATAGGGTCCAATGAATTTAGGAATGAGTTTTTGGATTTGATCGCTCGACCAACTCCAATTATAGGTGTGACTCAAAAGAATACATGCTATCCTTATGCAAATTCTAACGGTTGGCGACCCTAGTTGCATAACTCTTCTGTCAACTCTGAGACGCTTTCATCCTTACTCTGATCTGTCGTACCTTCTCATTAGTATGTTGAATCAAATCTGGTCCCATAATAGAGCTTTCACCGTCTTGATGTCAACAAAAGGCGTCTGACGCTCGTGTCTATACAATGCTTCACATAATGTCATGCCAATGCTCGTACTAGAAGGTTGGCGTAACATTGCTTCTCTCGTACAATCTGCAGTACTGGTCGTATATGCCCTTCACATTCTCCTCTACCTCGTGAGTAGATTACAATATCATCCGTAAATACCATCGCGAACTGGTACATTCTTCAACTCGGTCACTTGGCAACTTTTAAACTAGCAAGGGAATATGAAGTCTTGAGCTCGCTCCTTGAAACCGATGGAATTAATAGAAAGGGTATTTGAAAACTTCAAGATCGAGTAAACTATGATTTTTGGGCACAATCTAAAGAATATGGTGAGTACGAGAAAACCAATCTATCAAGAATAACGTCAAGACTTTTAAAAAGGCAAGCAAATCAAATTAATAAGAACTTTCTACACTTAAACAATCACTACACAACGAAGTCATGCGGTGTTAGAAACTAAAGTCTTAGCGGTTGGAGTAGCCACTACTAAGTTGAAAGATAAAGCGATCCTGAGACAATTTGATCATTCCACATCATCAAAGAAATAAAGAGTTAATGCGGCATTAGAATCGAAGAATATGAGTAGAGAGTTACCCTTAGTTACGTAATTCCCTTGGGTCAGATCATCTGATTGCTCTGCTTCTTTGCTGCCCATACAAAAGACTCTGCCCTTGGTAGCTAGACGCTTTCTCTTCGTCTTTGCTGCGTTCACACTCAGTCCTGTCTTGAACTGCGATCCTTGACGATGTGCCCTGACTTGTTGCAGTTGAAACACAACACCACTCTTGTAAGATATTTGTTGGCAAAATGCCTCGTCTTTCCACAAGGAAAGAAGATTAGATCTTCACAGTCTCGATCTCCACCACCTGAATTCTGGGTCATAGGGTGATGCTATCCCTGGTTGTTCTCCTGAGGTCTATTGTAAGGTTTCCCCTGCTGGTTCCCTTTCTGACCATTCCACTGGCCTTGATTCTACGACCTGATAGGCCCACCTGAACCATTCTTTCTCTTGCCATTCCTCATGACTTCCACCTCGATTCATATATCAACTAACTCTTGGAAGTTCCGAATCCTCATCGACACCCGCAGACTTACGGATGTCGAACCTCGATCCCCGTGAAATCTATCACTCGACCAATTACGATGCGCGATCCACGACATGGGTGAAGTACCTCAGCGACTCGTGTTGCCACGATGCGGATGAAGGAATTCTTGCTCTTTCTCCATCCGTACAGTCTCTGGAAAGTACTTCTCCAAAAATCTCCTACAGAAGATCTCCAAACTAATCTCCTAACGTTCAGCCGTCATCATCTGTTTGACTCCTTTCCACCAGTACTCAGCATCTCCCAGTAGTAAGTAAGTCGCATAATTCACCTTAACGTTCTCGGGATAGTAGAGCGCTTCAAAAATCTTCTCTATCTCCTGTAGCCACAGATCTGCCTTGTTTGGATCCGGTTCGCCAAAGAACTTTGGTGGATCATGCTTGCGAAAATCAGCCAGTCTGCTAGCCTCCGCATTCCTCTCGGCCCTCTGTTGTTGTTGCAGATTATGTTGGTTCATGCCCGCAGTCTGTTGAGCCATTGCAGCAGATTCTTGGGTCATGACGGATTGTTGTGCCATAGCCGCCGCCATCTCGATCATTGCTTGAATTGCCCGATCCAGGCTGGAGTTGTCAGATCCAAACGTACAATCTCAACGAGGTGGCATTAGATTCCTACAGTGTTCAAAAACCTATCAGAACCTCACACTCAAGTGAAGTATTGACACACATTACTTCAATTAAGAAACAATCCAAATAATTCTAAGCAAGATTGCTTCACTCATCAGACAACATTAACACTAACACAACTAACTACCCAACAAAACAAAACCTAACACGGTGACCAACTTAGTTACCTAACACGATCCGATTAGAAGCCAGAACCACTTTAATACCACCATTGTAACGACTCGTTTTCGGTACGCTACTCAACTAGAATTAAACTTATATGCGACGCATTTTTAAAACGGTACTCTTGTGTACTTTAGAAAATACGGTACATTTGTTTTTAAAATAACATCATCCATAACACGCTTGAGTAGCTCTGACGTTGCGAAATATGGTGCAATGTAGGACACAAAACACATGCACTTGGAATACATACATGCATATATATATATATAGGTCATCATATACAGTATGTGCAAAATAAAACAGTGCAGAAATGTACAGAGAATACACCTATGTTATGAAGACCCTCGTAAGAGTAGTCATACCAGAAGTACTCGTGAACACTCACTCAGGGAGCTGCTCCAAAAGTAAACCGCCAGTCTACCCTGTAGTACAAAAAAAAATCCCGAGCCTGACTGGTCACCAAACTAACTGTACACCAAAAGTAAATACTACAGTCAACCAAAATAACTTAAACAACAGTCAAACAACACGACGACTACAGATAACTACCCGGATCCTCAGATGGATCCTCATCCTCATCCATCGAGTCGTCTCCAGTCATGTCGATAAAAAGTAAAGCAGCGGGCGCATCCCCGGGTACATCACTAGGCACAAACTCTCCGGCCATATCGTCCTCATCAGGTCACGCCCCAAGGCAATCAGTCTCGCCGCACACACTACAGACGGGAGGTGGATCCACCAGTGGAGTGGAGGTCCTAACAACAGGAGGGGAAGCCGTCTCAACGGGAGAGTCGGGATAAGCGCTGACTTTGGAAGTAGACGCTCCTGCAGTCCCGCATCGAATCGCGCTCTTCCGAGCAATCACTCTAATCCTCAACCTTCGTCCTCGACCTCGGGAAGCAAAATAGGAAGTAGTATGCCTCGGGACCTCGAGAGGTGCCTCTGGTGAGGAAGACGAAGCTGGTGTAGTCCTCTCTCTCTCTCCAAAGTACGCCAGGCATCCACTATCTGCAACATCCGGATCGAAAAGCTCACCGTACGTCGTGAAGTCTCCTGTCTCACCACGACACTATCCTCTCTGAAACTCTGAACAACATCCCCGGTATATACAACGCGACCTGAGATGGGGTCAAACTCCATCGCCGTGGGTAGCTCCAAGTCTGGGAAATCAAAGAAGATCTCCGGCGACGTCCTCATCGCCGGTATCGGTACACTCTTCGCCATCACCTGGGTAACCATCATGGATCGAAGGTACCACGGGAAAAGGGTCAACTTCTCAATAAATCAAGAAATAACGAAACATAAACAATGGGCAAAACAAACATATGCACAGTTCTCAAGACGTTACATAAGACTCCGCTCAAGACTCAACGCTCACGACACTTTTGACAATTTATGGAGTGTAACTTCGATCCATCCACTGAACGTCAGCCGTAGCCTTGGGCTCTCCGCTCACCCTAGAACATTCAGCTCAGGTTCCTTGATGCTACGACGCATAGCTAATCTGCCGAAAAACTAGTCGGAGCCGTTTAGGGGATCCTAGCACCCTAGGTTAATCGGATCAAAGCTCAAAAATGTCACGACACTCGATGACTCGACTAAACTCTCGCACTTCAATGAATAAATCGCCGCATTCGATAATTCAGGAAACAATTGAATAATTATTAGACCACATATCAAATAATATTCACGCCAAGCTCAAAACAGTGCGAACAGTTTAGCAGTATAAGCAATTCATCTTAACAATCATAACTCAGCAAACAACAACAGTCAAACAACTCAGTTCATCCCTCTGCAACTCAATGGAGTTAGCATAGAGGCAAGAAAACAAGTGTAGGGGGTTGGGGATAGCTACCAACCACTTGCAGCCAAGCCCACTAAATAATCAGTATATCAGCGATAAAACAAAGGGTACAAGACCTCAGCCCGAACCACGAGGTTCTCGGACTTCTTCGCATAAATACTTGAAATTAAATTCCTATCAATATCTAAAGTTGCCCTTATCACAAATGCTAGCTAGCGTAGCAAGAAAGTTCCGGCGTCCACGCTACGATCTCCAGGTTGAACTCGTATCACCACAAGTGAACTTAGCACAATTCTACAATTCCGACTTAGGAACCTAGGCTCTCAAACATAACCACTTTCTAACCAAACATTCACACCAAACATTTAGTCACCAACTACTTGAAAGGAATAAGGTTTTGTAATCAAAATCATTTCTTAAGAAAACCAAACATAATACATTTTCTATTAAAAACCTTTAAAGTAAACACAACTCATTAAACACTTTTCATAAATCTTACAGGTTTTAAAGCATACTCATTCAAGCATTTTAACCAAGTTTACAAACAAAATCTTCCACTTTTACACCCCTTGGGCCTCTCGGACATACCCCTTTTTATTAAAAAAAAAAAAACCAAACTTCTTTGTTTGCAATCTAACAAACTATTTCCAAATCATTCACCTATACTCCAAGACATCAAAGCATCAAGGCATACACAAGGCATAACTCAAAGCACCTTTCAAACATAATACTAACAATGTCGATAACTCAAGAGCAAGACTCAATTCAATTTCATATACAAATAGTACATAAAAACAACTTAATCAAGCATTCAAAACCCATTTTCTCAATGCCAATAAACAAAATTTTCAATAACCTTTTTACTACCTCTTGAATCTAAGTTTTCCACCAAATCAAATTCAAACAAAACCAAATACTAACACCATTTTAATCAATTCTTTTACTCATCAAACCACAATTAAACACCTTGAAACAATTTACTAACAAGTCTAGGCATGCTTTACAACATTTCAAGGGCCTCAAATTTCTAAATAAATACCTAATCATGCTTCAACACAAAGCGTTCAACCATAACAACAAGATTAGCATAACAAGATAGAAACAACAATTAATCACATGCCTTAACCATCAAAACCGACATTTTCACTTCTTCAAGAATAGGTTCAAACCCTAAAGCAATCACTTTAACTTGCTATTTCACTTTAACTTGCTATTTCCAAACTACTAATCAATTCATTAACAACAACATAAATTAAACTCAATCAAACAACTAATGGCAAGATTGAACCTCAAGATCACATTACGCCTCTTTTTCCCCTTTGACTTGCGCCTAGGGTTCTCAAGAATAGGGACTTACATGCTCATCTCTTTCATTTAATCATGAACAAAAACAAAACAACACTTAACTAAGCATAAAAATCAAGAAGAAAAAGAGAGAAAACCACCCCCTCTCCTCCTCCCTAGCTCACAGTTTTGGGGCTGTTTTGGGGGGAGAGAAATCAGTTTTTCCTCCTTGCTTGGATGGTTGAGAAGTGATGATTCAAGTAGAAGTTGAGCCTAAGTGCAAGAATGATGAAGGTTGAAGGTTGAAAATACAAGAAAATGGAGGTTGGTGACCATGGACCTTTAAGCTTTTTTTTTCTCACTCTAGGAAATGATGAAGAAGAAGTTGAAATGAGGTAGAGAGAGGGAATCACGGTGGGGGGCTGCATGTAGGCTGCTTTTTTTTATTTTGCTTAAAAACAATTTAAGACATAGTAAAAAAAATAGTTTAGTAAAAAGGAATTTTCAAATTAATCGCACATAATATAACACCTAGCAACTCTATGAGATGCTACTAAGATAATCTCACACTACCCATCTAATCTCCCATCTCTCATGATTACCCTCTAATTGTAAAATCTAAGGGTTGCTAAAACCATGACATCGAATAATCAGCGTTACGATTAATTCTTTCTTAGATAAATTAGCGAAAATTAATTTATCGAGAAATTAATTCACCGCGTGATAATATTTTATCATAAATAATAAAAACAATGTAAAACACTTAAAGATAATCACAACAAGTTGCGATTCGATTTTCATCGAAATTGGGGTTCTTTAGAATTTTATTCGCGGATAAAAACTACCCGGTGATTCGAAACGCGACGAAACCTCGTTAGAATTTTCGACGATATTGAACCATGAATTAATATAAAATATTAACTCTCAAATTTAATTTGATCTTGATTTAATTCAATCACTTGCTTATCAAACAAGAACTTCTAATTATATCATAAATACAGCAAAATATACAATAATAACGTTAAATAGCATTATAGGAAAAATGCGGGTGTGACAGAGCAATCGTAGTTAGAGTTAGGATTTTGGTGTACTTGTGACCTAGGCGAGTGTGGGTGTTGATCAGTGGTTGGGATTCTAAATCCTTGATTCATAGATCAATTAGGTGCCCTATGTGTTTAGAATGATGTTTAAGTGTTAGGGTATTGTGTTCCGGATCGCCCAGATGTCAGAATCAAATAAATCGTGTGAAATCAGACAAAACAGAGCAGAAGCGCATGGGAAGCGCTTGAGGCGTGCTGGTCCATGGTGGAACAGCAGTTCCAGATCCTTTTGCCCCACGTGATGCGTTGTGATTGGACCATTTAATGATCCAGTGAGAAAGTGACACATGGATGGCATGCGTTGGAAGTCTTCAGTGCGAAGAAATGTCAGGCGGCGCGCGTGACGCGCATAGGTGTGTTGTGTCACGTGCCCAATGAAGGAGTTTTTCTATTTAAGGCCATTTCACTCAATTCTAATCCTTTTGACCTCTTCTTCTTCTTGTTCCACGACCTTAACACTCCCTCCATACTAGAGAACACCTATTCTTGAGCTTCTAAGGCTTGGTGACTCAATCCCAAGACATTCCAAGTGCCAGTTCATCAATCCGATCGTACCGATTCGTCTGTTACCGTTCGTGCTTTCTAAGGCATATCTTTGAACGCCATTTTGAGGAGGTAAAGCTCTATTCTTAGGTAGTCTAGTACAACTTTCGAATCTGATTTCATGATGCCTTGTATGGTTCTCATTCCTAACCTTATTCTGGTGTTGTTTTAGGCGTGTTTAGCAGAATGGTTCAGAGCGAGCCAGGATTCTGCCAAACCTTCGGGAGTAAGTTCCAAGCACCATGACACAGAGGTGGAAGCCTCTGACTTCTGGTTTGCTTATGGTAAACTTGTGATCTTTGGTTGGTGCTTTTAGTCCCTGATTAACTGTTCTTCGTGTTTTGAGGTTTTGGTGCAAGTCTGGCTACTGAATAAGTTAGGAGTTGATCCAGAAGTTCAAATTTCTCTATTGGTGAGTATATGGTCATGTGGTATGGCTCTGTTCCAGAGTCTATACTTTTGATTTCAATTCAACATTCGTTGTGGTTTTGGTCTCTAACAGTGTATTCTTCGCAGTTTGGAGTCCGGTACGTAATTTCAACTGTCATAAGTGTAGGGAAATCGCGCATACAAACAGATTAAACGCAGCGGGAAAATTAAAATTTCCTTTCCAAGGATCCTTGCGAATGATCATGAATCAAGGATTATATGAGTTACCTCTTGTAGCCTTGAGACCTTTCTTTGTGAGGCGGAGATGAACCACGAGCGTTATGCTGAAACAAGCGTCTCACGTAGTCCACATGAGCAGACTTGAATGGGAGGCGGTCACGATCTACAATGCTGGTAGCGAATGAAGCTGGCGGTCTCGATGCACACACGATCTCTGCATGCGGCTAGGTTATCAAAAACATGTCTTGCACTTGACTTAAGTATTCTAATTATATAATCACTTAAAACTGACCTAGCGCACCATACCTTACTGTGTGCTGCAATTCTTGACTCATGTTGGTGCATCATAAGAGCATACCACTGAAAAAAATGAGTGTTACTCATTTATCTTTAAGTCTGTTTGGTTCAAATAAGGGGAGGGGAGGGATTTTAATGGAGGAGAGGGGAGGGAAGGGGAAGGGAGGGGAGGGATTTACTTTGATTTTGTGTTTGGTTGAGAGAAGGGGAGGGGAGGGGAGGGAAGTCTTTGCTTGTTTGGTTCAGGAGGGAAGGGAGGGATTTTAATGGAGGAAGGGATTAATTTCTTGGTATATCCTTATAGTGTTTTATATTATATTATATATAAGGATATTTCAGTAATTTTATTTTAAATAATTTAATCTCCCTCCCTCCCTCCAAAACCCCACTTTGGGAGGAGCCAAAATTGGCTTAGGAGGGATTTTGCTCCCTCCTCCCTCCCATTAAAAAAATTGAACCAAACAAACATAATTTAAAATATCCCTCCTCCCTTCCAAAACCCCCAACCAAACACACCCTTAATCTCCCATTAATCTATTCTCATGTGTGTGACCACAGCAGGTTCCATAGCGTTGGCAATAATATTAAATCACTATTTAATATTATAAATAGAAGCGGTGTCTAGTAACACATCTTGCTACCCAAGTTATGAGAATAGCAGTGGTTTGGCGTAACCTTTCCATGATAATAATCATGTGTATAATTACCCTTTTGCCTATATATACGTATTGAACACAAGGCATAGTATATGTCATCCTTGTATAGTCCAACATTATATTCCTTGATACCCAAGCAGACTTAGTAACAACAAATAAGATCAATATCCCATATTGACTCATTTCAGCATGGTCATACATTTTACAGTCATAATATATCAAGGGGCCTTTAGATATTACTCCTGCTATGTAGGAGGGGCAAATCTCATCTAGGTCACTCATGTCCCTCTGCATGACCCGTGGAGTGCCTAGTAATCGACTTTATAATTATCCTGTTACAGATAATGTTTGACGACAATAAAACACTCAACTCCTCATGTAGGGACCGTAGTGGTTTCAGGTCAAAGGGTGGTATACACCACTATCACTATGAGAATAACTTATGACACTTACATAACGCACTATGTAATATTCTCATGGCAGATTAATCCAGTACACAATTATCCTAATGTGTACCTATGCGGTGACTTGATATCTTATATCTATAACCTGTGAGATGAGGTTATCAGTCCACACACATAATAGTCTTGATGTATTATTATTGCCCTTAACAATAATACTCAACTACGGATGTTTAAGGGTAAAGTCCTATAGTATCTCACAACCGATTCATCCACTCGATGTTCTATTAAAACCGAACTTTTACTCAAGGGCTTTATTACGTTAAAACAAGCATAATATCTGAAATACCTCATATCATAGATAAATGGCATGATACAAATTCTAAGTTTAAATGAAAGCAATTGGCCTCCAGGGCTTACATCAACAGTAAGTGCTTGAAACCACTTCAAGGCTTGTAGTTTTGTGGCTGTCATCCTTGGTGTGGTAAGACCAGAACCATGTTCATTCTTTCCATCAACTATTCTTCGTTCGCTCATCGTCCATATTCTAATCTGGCAGTGTTTTTGTGTTTCCGGTGAATTATGGATCCCGTGGGCAAGTTTAGGTGATTATCCTATTGAGGGGCAGAACCATATATATGTGGTGTGGGAGCGTGTTTGTGGGTGACTTTCCTTTCCATAGTTCGTGCGTTTGTGAGTTCGCAAGTAAGGCTGATCGTTAGTTGGCACGAAACCAGAGTTTTACCAGGTGAGGAGGATGAAACCTTAATCACCGGGATTTCAAGTGTATTATATGATCTTTAACATGTGTAGGGTACCTCAAACCCTACTAGGGGTTGATGTCAGTAACACCTAAGGTTAGGGGTTATGGTCTACGGTGTCTAAGGATAGACGTCATATACCTATCGACCAACATAGGATATATGTATGGTGTTTATGGATGATTGATAGCATGTGATCTAAGGATAGATGACTTGATGACATGACAATGGATTTGTATATGCATGACAAATTGATTATGTGTGACAGCCTGTGTACTTAATTGATAACATGATAGTTGGTTGCCTTCGCGATACTAGTGCAGACTTATATATTGATCAAGAGAGTGTGATAACATGTGATGCCTGATAACATGCTTGGGTGTATTATGGTGCTATAACATGTTGTTCATGTGCTATTGTGTGATAACATGATGTGTTTGGTGCTGTGCTCTGGTGTGCTGTAGCATTTGTTAATGTATGATGACTTGTTATGTGTTGTAACATGCTAGTTATGCAGACCCTCTTAGTTGGCGGGAAACCTTTCTACTATTGGGATATGTACTCTTTTGTTTAAGTTGCATATGTTGTAGTTGTGTTGTTTAATTGTTTAAAGAAAAATATCTCATAGTCGAGTGAGCTCTGATTCCACAATTGGGGATTAGTGTTGAGTGTTGTTTCCACAGTTGGGGAACAATACTCCTCGATTATAATCTATTAGCCTATATATTGTATTGTTCAGTTTTACATGTTGTAGTTGTGTTGTTTAGTTGTTTTATAGGAGAATAGCTCATAGTTGGGTGAGCGTTGATTCCACAGTTGGGGATCAGTGTTGAGTGTTGTTTCCACAGTTGGGGAATAATACTCCTCGATTATGATCTATTAGCCTATATGTTGTGTTGTTCAGTTGTATATGTTGTAGTTGTGTTGTTTAGTTGTTTTAAAGGAGAATAGCTCATAGTCGGGTGAACGCTGATTCCGCAGTTGGGGATTAGTGTTGAGTGTTGTTTTTGTTGGAATCTAAACGATTGAGAAGTTTAGACTCTCATTAACTTTGATGATAACAAAGTACTTGAAAGTGAACAAATTATCTTCTACTAAGTCTTGAAGTGTGCAGGTATTAAAATTGTTTACGCTTTATAAGTCACTCAAGCAAGAAGGAGAAATTCACAAGAAATTGAATACATTCCATGTGTGTCAGCATCCGGTTCACTCCAACATCTTGTGTACAGCAAGCGTCCGGTAGTGTTATTCTTTCACACGTGGATTACTCAATTGCTACGAGCATCCGTCCATTATTCTAAGCGAGCATCTGGTATTTTAATGAAGCACGTGATGATCAAGTTTGTGCTCTTCTACCTCAGCTGTTTTGGAACGGAATTCGAATTTGATTTTATGCGCTCATTTTGATGTACGAGGTATCAAAGGTGACACCTTTAGTATAAGAAAAAATTCGTACAAGACAATTATGAAAAGCAGATAGTACAAAAACGATAATATGTACTATTCTGATATTCTCTGGAAAGGAAGAAAAGGAGATATCAAACTAATCAAAAAGCTAGATTCATTCTTATCTGTGTTATGTTAGAAAAGAAATATCATAAGTCTGCAAATTTGATACTGCCAAAGAAATTTGGGATTCTCTTGTTTTGTCTTATGAGGGCTCTGCCCAGTAAGAGAAACTAAAGCTAGCATGTTGGTTCGCCAATATGAGCTGTTCAAAATGGAAGATGGTGAAAACATTGAATCTATGTTTGGATGGTTCCAAACACTTGTTCATGGGTTACAGGCCCTTGGAAAAAGTTATACCACACCTAATCTTGTGAGAAAGATCCTGAGAAGTTTGACCAAGCAGTGGAGACCCAAAGTCACTGCTACTCAAGAAGCAAAAGATTTAAATGTCTTAACACTTGAAGATCTCTTGAGTTCTTTGAAAGCTTATGAACTTGAACTGAATGAAGAAGAACCTGTGAAGAAAAGCAAGTTTATTGCTTTGAAAGTCAACAAACATAAAGCCAGTACTTCTAAAGCCCTTCAAGCTGAAGAAGAATCAGAAGATGAATCATCAGAAGGAGACATTGATGGGTCGGATGATGAGCTCGCATTCATATCCAGGAAGATCTAAAGAATGTGGATGAAAAGAAACTTCAAGAAGAAATTCCACAAGAAAGATGTCGAGGACAAGAAGGAAAGCAAAGACAAAAGCCAAGTTGTTTGCTATGAATATAAAAAGCCCACAAGAAGTTTTTTCAAGGAAAAAAAGAAGAGTCTCATGGCCACATAGGAAGATCTGGATTTATGCTCCTCTGAGGAAGATAATGAAAAAGAAGTCAATCTTGCCCTCATGGCAAATACTGACTTAGACTCTGAAGAAGTTGAAGAGGTAATAATATATGATTCTTATTCTGAACTTCAACTTGCATTTGATGATCTTCTTAAGGACTCTGCCACTCTCTCCACTGAGTACAAAGCTTTGAAAAAGAAATTTTCAAAATTATCACAAGAATTTCAAGTTTTGAAAAATGAAAACTCAAAGCTCAGTGAAGAGAACCAGAAGCTGAAAACTGAAAATCAGCATCTGGTGGATAGTCAGCGTCTGGTGACATGTCAGCAACCAGAAGCTGAGAGCTCTCAAACTGAAAGCTCTGAAGCTAAAGGCAATCCTAAGTGTAAATCAAATGATTATGAATATGCCTTTCAAAAGTTTCTTGTAGAGAGTGCAACTCAAAGCAAGCAAGCTTCAATGATCTGGGGTATTAGTAAAACGACAACTCAAGGTCTTGGCTACATATCAGATGAACCCTCTTTAGAAAATAAAAATCCTGCATCTGATAAATCCAATGATCACAGTGAAGGCATGCATTATACTTACTGCAACAAACTTGGTCATTTGAAAAGTGCATGTACTGCCTTTTGGACTAAGAAGGATAAGTATCCTTCAAGAACTAATAAGAAAGGACCCAAAAAGATATCGGTACCTAAAGATAAAATTGTCTATGTTGTAGATATGCTTAGTAACAAAGTCGACACACCTATCGTGGTACTTAGACAGTGGATGCTCGTGTCACGTGACGAGAGAAAAGCATATGTTCCAAGAGCTAAGGCCTAGGGAAGAAGGATTTGTTAGTTTCAGAGGAAACCAAAATGGTAAAATAGTTGAAATTGGTCGCATTAGTAAAGGCTCTCTTCCCTCTATTGATAATGTACTGTATGTTGAAGGACTAAAGCATAATTTATTGAGCATAAGTCAATTATGTGACAATGGTTATGATGTCATTTTTACAGAATTTGAATGTTCAGTAAAAAGCAAGAAAGATGGCTCTATTTTTTTTACAGCAAAGAGAAAACAAAATATTTATAAAATTGATCATTCTGAACTTGCAAAACAAGATGTCAAGTGTCTCATGTCTGTAGAAGATGAACAATGGATTTGGCATAAAAGATTGGGTCATGCCAGTTTGAAATTAATCTCAAAACTAAACAAGCACAGTCTTATTAGAGGCTTACCAAATCTTAAATTCCATTCTGATGCTCTCTGTGAGACATGTCAAAGTGGAAAACAAGTTAAAACTTCTTTTCATTCGAAAAATGTTGTTTCAACCTCTAGACCACTTGAGCTTTTGCATCTTGATCTTTTTGGTCCAACAAAGACAGTTTCTTTAACTGGAAAGAAATATGGGTTAGTCATTGTTGATGATTTTACTAGATGGACATGAGTTAGATTCCTTGCCCACAAGGATGAGTCATTCAAAGTATTTACTGTTTTCAGCAAATCAGTTCAAAATAAAAAAGGAATTTGTATTTCTTCAATTAGAAGTGATCATGGGGGGAATTTGAAAATGAAAGCTTTCAAAAATTTTGTGAAGAAAATGGCATCTCCCACAATTTCTCCTCTCCTAAAACACCACAACAAAATGGTGTTGTAGAAAGGAAAAATAGGTCCCTCCAAGAAATGGTCAGGACCATGATCAATGAAGCTGATATTGCAAAACATTTTTGGGCAGAAGCAGTAAACACAGCTTGCTATATTCAAAATAGAATTCTTATTAGACCTATTTTGAAGAAGACTGCATATGAACTGTGGAAAGGTAGAAAACCAAACATATCTTATTTTCATCCCTTTGGTAGTATTGTAGGGAAATCGCGCAATAATCACAGACAAAATGCAGCGAAAAAAAAGTTTCCCTTCCATGGATCCTTACGAATGGTCATGATTCAGGGATTACGTTGGTTGCCTCTTGTAGCGTAGACTGTTGCAGACGAGAGCTAGAGTCGAGCACGAGCCTCGTACTGATGACAACGCCTCTACGCAGTCCACACGAATAGACTTTGAATGGGAGCGGCCAATGTCTACTGTGCTAGCTGGTGACGAGCGGCGGCGATCCGCGAGCGCGCAAGGTCTCTCGATCACGGCTAGGGTTAATTCCTTGTCTGAACTTTCAGCTTAAGTGTTCTATTTATAGAACCACATAAGACTGACCTAGCGGCGCACCGTAGCTTACCATGTGCTGCATTGCTCTTGACTTACGATGGTGCGTCATAAGAGCGCACCACTGGATAAAACAAGTCTTACTCATTTATATTTAATATCCCATTAATTTGTTCTTATGTGTGTGACCCTGTAGGTTCCCATATCGTTGGCAATAATATTAAATCACTATTTAATATTAGAAACAGAGAGCGGTGTCTAGCAACACATCACTGCTACCCAAGTAACGAGAATGTCAGTGTTATGACGTAGCCTTTCCGTGATAATGATCATGTGTATAATTACCCTTTTACCCTTATATCTATATTGAACACAAGGCATAGTGTGTGTCACCCTTGTACAGTTCAACATTATATTCCTTGATACCCAAGTAGACTAAGTAACAACAAATAAGATAAATATCTCATATTGACTTATTTCAGCATGGCCATGCATTTTAAAGTCATACTCTATCAAGGGGCCCACAGATATTACTCATGTTATGTAGGAGGGGCAAATCCCATCTAGGTCACTCATGTCCCTCTGCATGACTCGTGGAATGCCTAACTTTATAATTGTCTTGTTACACACAATGTTTGACGGCAACAAAACACTCAACTCCTCATGCAGGGACCATAGTGGTTTCAAGTCAAAGGGTGGAATACACCACTATCACTATGAGAACAACTTACCACACTTACATAACGCACTATGTAGTATTCTCATGGCAGGTCAATCCAGTACACAATTACCCTAATGTGTACCTATGTGGTGACTTGATATCTCATATCTATAACCTCTGAGATAAGGTTATCAGTCCACCCACATAATAGTCTTAATGTATTATTATTTCCCTTATTGATAATAATACTCGACTACGGATATTTAAGAGTAAGTTCTATAGTATCTCACAACCGAGTCATCTACTCGATGTTCTATTAAAATTGAACTTTTACTCAAGGACTTTATTACGTTGAAACAAACAGAATAACTGAAATGCCTAATATAATAGATAAATAACATGATATAAATTATAAGTTCGAAAGGAACTACATTGGCCTCTAGGGCTTACACTAACAATCTCCCACTAGCACTAGAGCCAATTAGGCATGTACCTAATACCCGTAGATCTAGTATGACCATCATGCTTCTGTTGGGTAAGAGGCTTTGTAAGTGGGTCAGCAACATTGTCAAGTGTTGGTACTCTGCATATCTTTACATCTCCTCTATCGATAATCTCTCGAATGAGATGGAAGCGCCTAAATATGTGTTTGGATCGCTGGTGAGATCTAGGTTCCTTAGCTTGTGCAATGGCACCATTGTTATCACTATAGAGATCAATGGGGTCCACAATGCTAGGAACTGTACCAAGTTCAGTAATGAACTTCTTGATCCAAACAACCTCCTTTGCTGCATTGGAAGCAGCAATGTACTCGGCCTCTGTAATAGAATCGGCGACTGTTTCCTGCTTTGAACTCTTCCAGCTCACAGCGCCACCATTTAGGCAAAACACATAACCAGATTGCGATTTAGAATCATCTTTATCTGTCTGGAAGCTAGCATCGGTATAACCTATTACAGCGAGCTCTTCTTGACCTCCATATACCAAAAATGAATCCTTAGTTCTTCTCAAGTACTTAAGGATGTTCTTGACAGTAACCCAATGGCCATCACCGGGATCAGACTGGTACCTGCTCGTTGTGCTCAAGGCATACGATACATCCGGTCGGGTACATAACATGGCATACATGATAGATCTAATTGCAGATGCATATAGAATCTCATTCATGCGATCCCTCTATTCCTGAGTAGAAGGGGATTGTGCTTTTGATAGGCATACGCCATGTGTCATAGGCAGGAATCCTTTCTTGGAATCATGCATATTAAAGCGTCTCAGGACTTTGTCTATGTATGTACTCAGACTCAGGCCAAGCAATCTTTGCGATCTATCTCTATAGATCCTGATTCCTAATATGTAGGTAGCTTCACCCAAATCTTTCATAGAAAAGCAATTCCCTAACCAAGTCTTAACTTGTTGTAGAGTAGGGACGTCGTTTCCAATGAGTAATATGTCATCCACATATAACACCAGGAATACAACTATGCTCTCACTAACCTTCTTCTAAACACAAGGTTCATCTTCATTTTTTATGAATCCAAACTGTCTCACAGTTTCATCAAAACGAAGATTCCAACTTCTGGAAGCTTGCTTGAATGCATAGATTGATCACTGCAACTTGCATACTTTCTTGGCATCATCTAGAGTGTTAACCTTCAGGTTGTGTCATGTATACGTCCTCAAGGAGATTTCCATTAAGGAAAGCAGTCTTGACATCCATTTGCCATATTTCATAGTCATGGTATGCAGCGATGGCAAGTAAAATCCGAACAGATTTAAGCATTGCAACTGGTGAAAAAGTTTCATCATAGTCTACACCATGAATTTGCTTGAAACCCTTAGCAACTAGTCGTGCCTTATAGGTATGAACCTTACCATCCATGTCAGTCTTCTTTTTGAAGACCCACTTGCACCCTATGGGAGTAACTCCTTTAGGTGGCTTTACCAAGGTCCATACCTGGTTAGTGTACATGGAGTCCATCTCAGATTTCATGGCCTCAAGCCACTTCTCATATTCAGGGCCAGTAATGGCCTCCTGGTAAGTCATAAGCTCATCTTGATCCATGAGAAATACATCACCCTATTGAGTCATGAGAAATCCATATCTCTCAGGTTGGTGACGTATCCTGCTTGACCTACGCTGGTCTTGTGTTACTTGAGCAAGCTGTTCTATTGCAACATCTTGTGTAGGCTGCTCTTGTTCCTCCATAGGTGTGTCGCTACTCTGTGATACTCGAATTTCTTCAAGTTCTACTTTCCTCCCACTGATTCCTTTGGAAAGCGGAATCCACTTTCTAGGAATACACGATTCGGCGACAAACACTTTGCCCTCAGAAGGATTGTAAAAGTAGTATCCCTTGGTTTCTTTAGGATACCCCCACAAAGAAGCATTTATCAGATTTGGGCTCAAGCTTAGTGGAAATCTGTCTTTTCACATATACTTCACAGCCCCAAATCTTCATGAAAGACATACGGGGTTTCTTGCCAGTCCATATCTCATATAGTGTCTTTTCCACAGTTTTGGATGGAACACGATTAAGTGTGAAAGCTGCAGTTAATAAAGCATGTCCCTAGAAGGAATTTGGAAGATCCGCATGACTCATCATAGACCGGACCATGTCCAACAAGGTTCGGGTTCTCCTTTCAGAAACACCATTTCATTGCAGTGTTCCAGGAGGGGTGAGTTGGGATAGGATCCCACACTTTTTCAGATGATCATCAAATTCTAGACTCAAATATTCACCACCTCGATCTGATCGAAGGGTCTTAATATTCTTACCTAGTTGGTTTTGTACTTCATTCTTGAATTCTTTGAACTTTTCAAAAGATTTCGATTTGTGTTTCATGAGATACATGAATCCATATCTACTATAATCATCAGTAAATGTGACGAAGTACTGAAAACCTCCTCTAGCTGATGTGTTTAGTGGTCCACATACGTCAATATGTATGAGGCCCAAAAGATCACTAGCCCTTTCATCTTTTCTTGTGAATGGGGTTTTTGTCATCTTTCTTAATAAACAAGATTCACACGTCTCAAATGATTCATAATCAAAAGAGTCCAAGAATCCATATTTATGGAGTTTGGAAATATGCTTCTCATTTATATGGCCTAAACGACAATGCCAACGATAAGTCGGATTCAACTCATTTGGTTTCATCCTTTTTGTATTGATGTTATAATGGGCGTTTCGAGGTCAAGGACATAAAGTCCATTACTCATTTGTGCACTAGCATAGAAAATATCTAATGTGCTAGCTGACGAACGGAGCCGGCAGTCACGAACGCACCCAAGGTCTCTCAGTACGGCTAGGGTTAATTCCTTGTCTGAACTTTCAGCTTAAGTGTTCTATTTATAGAACCACTTAAGACTAACCTAGCGGCGCACCGTAGCTTACCATGTGTTGCGTTGCTCTTGACTTATGATGGTGCGTCATAAGAGCGCACCACTGAATAAAATGAGTCTTACTCATTTATATTTAATCTCCTATTAATCTGTTCTTATGTGTGTGCCCTGTAGGTTCCCGTAACGTTGGCAATAATATTAAATCACTATTTAATATTATAAACAGAGAGCGGTGTCTAGCAACACATCACTGCTACCCAAGTAAGGAGAATGTTATGACGTAACATTTCTGTGATAATGATCATGTGTATAATTACCCTTTTGCCCTTATATCTATATTGAACACAAGGCATAGTGTGTGTCACCCTTGTATAGTTCAACATTATATTCCTTGATACCCAAGTAGACTAAGTAACAACAAATAAGATTAATATCTCATATTGACTTATTTCAGTATGGCTATGCATTTTACAGTCATACTCTATCAAGGAGCCCACAGATATTACTCCTGCTATGTAGGAGGGGAAAATTCCATTTAGGTCACTCATGTTCCTCTACATGACTCGTGGAGTTCCCAGTTAACCGACTTTATAATTGTCTTGTTATAGACAATGTTTGACGGCAACAAAACACTCAACTCCTCATGTAGGGACCATAGTGGTTTCAGGTCAAAGGGTGGAATACACCACTATCTGACACTTACATAATGCACTATGTAGTATTCTCATGGCGGGTCAATCCAGTACACAATTACCCTAATGTGTACCTATGCGGTGACTTGATATCTCATATCTATACCCTATGAGATAAGGTTATCAGTCCACCCACATAATAGTCTTAATGTATTATTATTGCCCTTATTGATAATAATACTCGACTACGGATATTTAAGAGTAAGTTCTATAGTATCTCACAACCGAGTCATCTACTTGATGTTCTATTAAAATTGAACTTTTACTCAAGGACTTTATTACGTTGAAACAAGCATAATAACTGAAATGCCTCATATAATAGATAAATAACATGATACAAATTATAAGTTCGAAAGGAACTACATTGGCCTCTAGGGCTTACACTAACAAGTATATGTTATATTCTGAATACGAAGGATCAACTTGGTAAGTTTGATTCCGAAGCTGACAAAGGTATTTTTTTGGGATATTCTGAAAGATCTAAAGCTTTTAGAATATACAATAAAGAAGCTTTGATAGTGGAAGAATCCATTCATGCCAAGTTTGATGACAAGAAGCCTGACACTGCCATGTCAGAGCTAGATGAATTATTTTTAGAATTGAATATTGGTGGTACAACAAATAGTGAACCTACATCTTCAGCATCTGGTGGCGACCAGATACATGATTCTACTCAAGCAGAAGCTGAAACCAGAAAGTGTTGGAGATACAAAACCAATCACCCTAAGAATCAAATCATAGGAGAACCTAGAGATAGAGTAAGAACCAGATCCTCTTTCAAAGAGCATGCAGATATTGCACTTCTCTCTGAAATGGAACCTAAGACGATTGATCAAGCATTGGAAGATGAATGTTGGATTCTGGCTATGCAAGAAGAGTTGAATCAGTTCCAAAGAAATGATGTGTAGAAATTAGTCACTCTACTAGAAGATAAGCAAGCTATTAGTACTAAATGGGTATTTAGAAACAAGCTTGATGAAGATGGTAAAGTAGTGAGAAACAAAGCAAGATTAGTTGCTCAAGGTTACTCACAAGAAGAAGGTATTGATTTTACAGAAACTTTTGCACCTGTTGCAAGGTTAGAAGCTATTCATATCTTACATTTATTTGCTACACACCATGAGATAATTCTCTATCAAATGGATGTAAAAAGTGCTTTACCGTCATTTCTCTATCAAAATGTGAGTTATTTAATTGTATTCAAAAGAATATTACTTTGTAAAAGTTGTTCTGCTTAGTTAAGGCTTTGTTCCTCAAAGGCTCGAACGTACTGAGTCGTTTTAAGAAGTTAAGAGTATTGTCAAGTTTGTGACAGTAGAACACTCTTAAGGAATTTGTAATCAGTTAATTATAGTGGAAATCCTTTAGGAACGAAGGGACTAGACATAGCTACCAGTTTGGTGGTGAACTAGTATAAATCTTTGTGTCTCTTGCTTTACTGCTTTACATTTATTCTTATCTTGCAAAGAAAAACAAGTTTTCTTAAACTTCATTTCCAGCGTCTGGTCAAACTCCAGCATCCTGTAACATCCTAATTTTTAAGAAAAGTGATTTTAGCGATAAAATCCTGAATACTCGAAAAATAAGTCATAGAGATTGATCACCTCAATGATTTACTGAGAGTACGGGAAATTATTTTGAGTTATTTTGAATAATTTATTTATTATAAATAATTATTATTCAGATGTCAATTCAAATTAATTGACAGCGTAGACGTATGCTACTTTTAAAGAGAATTCATCAATTATACTTATTATAAGTTTTCTACGTGACGCGGTAACGCATATTTTTGTTGACTAAGAAATTGATTTAATTAAATCAAGATAAAATTAAATTTAAGAATTAATATTTAACATTAATTCATGGTTCAAAAATCGTTGGAAAACTCTAACGAAATTTCGTCGCGTTTCGAATCGCCAGGTAAATTTTATCCGCATTAAAATTTAAAACGAACTCCAATTTCGACGAAAATCGAATCGTAACTTGTTGTGATTATTTTTGAGTTTTTTAAATGGTTTTTATTATTTATGATAAAATATTATCACGCGATGAATTAATTTTTCGTTAAATTAATTTTCGCGAATTAATCGGCAAGAGAATTAATCGGTAACACGATTACTCGATGCCGTGTTTTTTTAGTACTCTTAAGACTCTAGGATTAGAGGGTAAACATGAGAGATGAGAGATTATATGGGTTAGATTTGTGATTTGATTAACATCTTACTTTATAGTCTAGGTGTCACATTTTTAGTGGTTTATTAGTGGTACTTTTTCCTAAATTAATACCAGCCAAGTATTATACTTGTTCATTTGATTCTTTTTCTCCTCTTTTTTTTTCCTTGACCAGGCCGAGGCCCTTTCCATTTGCTCACTCACATTTGTTTTTATCTTATTTAATTTTTCACTGTTATTATTTTGCCTCATCAGGCGAGACCCCACCTCCCATCTTCTATCTAACTCCTTTGTTTATTGGTTTTGATAAAAAAGAATTTCCCTTCCACTTCCTAAAAGCTCCAGCCGAAACCCCCAGTTCCACTCACACTCCCATTTTCCATTTTCTTGCTCATCTAATGATTGGTGAAGAAGAGAAGAAGGAAGCCAAGCCATTTCCTCTCTACCTCTTTTTTTTCTTGACAGCCGAAGCACCCTATTATTGACCCATCTTCATTTATTTTTTCCTCTCCTTCATTCTCAAGTAATGAGTGTTGGAATTAGAGAAAAGTTCCTCTTCCTCTTTGGTCATCCTAGCCAAGACCCTCCTCCCATTTAAGCACCCCCATTTCTTGATTTTTCATCTCCTAAATACTACTTTTGTCTTGATCAAGCAAGTGAGTGTAAGATCAATTCCTTCTCCTTTGATTCCTCAAGCCAAAACCGAGGCCTCACTATGAATTGGGTATAATTTCTTTTAATTTTTGGTTCTACTTCTTGTTTAATGTTTCTCTTAGGTATTGATTATGATCAAGGAGCAAAATGATCAACATTCCCCCAAATTGTGTGAACCCTAGGTTTATGAAAAAGGGGAAAATTTGATTGTCGTGTGAATCATCCAATTAATTTGTGGTTCTTGCTTATTAGATGTTGTTAT
Organism: Calophaca sinica; assembly: GCA_037113605.1. NCBI lineage: Eukaryota > Viridiplantae > Streptophyta > Magnoliopsida > Fabales > Fabaceae > Calophaca > Calophaca sinica. Next base: position 100,931,144 of record CM073730.1, read on the forward strand.
GGCTATTGTATTTGTTAGTTTTGATTTTGATTTGAAATCGGATTAGAAGTTTTGGGTGAAACCCTTGTTCTTGAAGGTGCTTGAAAAATAGGATTGGGTCTTAATTAGGCTTTTGTTTGTGAAATTAGTTGTTGATTGGTGAAATGATTGAGATATAAAATGATTGTGTTGATTGGGTTGGTTAATTGCAATTTTTTTTGGGAAAAGGGGGTGTTGGCCGCGAGCTCTCTAGAGCTTGAGAGGCAATTATTTTGTGTTCTTAGCTTTTAAATTAGTTGCGTAGGTTGTGTATAAGCTTTGGAAAAATTATGGAAAAGGTTTGATTGAGTTTGGACTTGTTTTGGGATTTTGATGCTATGAAGAACATAGGTAAATTGGGTTCCTTGAGACCCAAGAAACCAAGTGGAGCCTTGGCTTAAATTTTTGAGAAAAAGAATGTGATAATTGATGTGGTTCATGTTTTAAAGCTTTCAAGAAAAATGATTTCTTTTGGTCTTTTGAATTTTATTCTTTGCAATTGTCGATTAGTGGATTTTCAAATGTATGTAATTATTCAAAAACTAGTATTTCAAATTATGTTTCTAAGTATAAGTGATTTGGTTAGGAAAAGGGTTTTAGGTTGTGAGGGCCTAAGGTATTAGAACTAGGTCCTTAGATTTGTGCTAAGTTGTGTTGTGATTTTAGGAATTGAGAACCCGAGTTCGTGCCGCGTGAGACCGAGACGTGCATTGGTTCGAGACTTAACAACTGTGGTAAGGGAACTTCACATTCCATACTTGTATAGTATGTTAGTGTAAGGGCACTTCACATTCCATACTTGTATAGCGTAAGGGCAACTTTAGATATTGCATAGGATTTAATTTTAAGTCTTAAAGCGAAGAAGTCCAAGAACCTCAGGGTTCGAAGTGAGGGTCTCATACCCCTTCGATTGTATTGTTTTAAGCTTTATATATGATTATTTAGTGGGCTTGTCTACAAGTGGTTGGCAGCTGTCCCCAACCCCCCAAACTTGTATGATTACCTCTCTGCCAACCCCACTGAGTTGCAAAGGGATGAACTGAGTTGTCAATGTCGTTGCTTGATGAGATATGATTGATTGTGATGGATTGCCTATACTGTTGAACTGTGTTGCATTGTATTAAGCTTGGTGTGAATATTTATTTGATATGCGGTTGAATACTTATTCGAATTGCTTCTCAAATTATCGTATGCGGCGATTTATTCATTGGAGGGAGAAAGTTTAGTCGTGACGTTTTTGAGCTTCAATCCAATTAATCTAGGATGCTAGGATCCCCTAAAAAGTCCTGGCTGGTTTTTCGGCAGGTTAGCTAGACGTCGTAGTGTCAAGGAACTTGATCTAAATATCCTAGGGTGGTCATGGAGCCCAAGGCTAATGGCTGGAATTCAGCAACATGTTTGGCGTTACTTTCTGAAAAATTGTCGAAAGTATCTTGAGGGAGTGTCTTGAGTTATGTTTTGGGAATTTATGCATTTTGTTATCTCGTGTGTTATGTTTGTTGAATTATTTGTGTCGAAGCATGTGAGTTCCATAATGTCTATGTAATATGCTTTGTTGTCAAATATGATGTTGTATTTGTACCTATCTTTTTGTAAGAAGTTGACCCTTGCTAGTAGTTCTTTCAATTAATAAATGTAACCCAGATGGCGGAGCAAGGGGAGGATTCGGGACTGCGGAGAAGAGTAGCTAAGGATAGCCGTCCGGATTCTTACTTGAACTCCTGGGGTAACTTACTAGAAGTTTAGTAGGGGATGTAGCATGTCGACCAACTATAGAATATTTGTAGTTCATTTCAGTGTTGTAATAAAATGCCTATTATGTTTCCAGACATGTATTGTCGTATATGAATTGATGGAATAAATGAGTATGGTTAATGTGGTTTATTTGGTGTCTTTAATTATTTACCGCCATGTTTCTAGAATCGCTGTAATACTCTGACCGTCCTTTTAAAAAGAAGCTTTGTAGAAAAAAAATATATAGAACCACATTTTTAGAAAACGTGCAATGCAGAGTATTTTGCCTTTCAGAAATATGTCAACTTTTGTCAGAGTATCTACTTTATAGCACTCCGAAAACAAGGTGTTACACATCCAATAACTTACAGATTTCAAATCAAGAGTTCAAAAGTGTTTTTAACTTAAAGTTTATAAAAAGTTTTCAACACAATTCAGCTCCCTTCTTGTGTTCACGTTCAGTTTCCACAGTTGGGGAACAATACTCCTCGATTATGATCTATTAGCCTATATGTTGTGTTGTTTAGGTTTATACGTTATAGTTGTGTTGTTTAGTTTTTTAAACGAGAATAGCTCATGGTCGGGTGAGTGCTGTTCTTAAGTTGGGGAACAATACTCCTCGATTATGATCTATTAGCCTATATGTTGTGTTGTTTAGTTGCATATATTGCAGTTGTGTTGTTTAGTTGTTTAAAGGAGAGTAGCTCATGGTCGGGTGAGTGCTGTTCTTAAGTTGGGGAACAGTGTCAGAAATCGTTGAGTACGACATACTAAGTATTGGAAGTAGTTGAGTACAATTGCTTGATATACTGACTCGATTATGATCTATAGGCCTATATGTTGTTAGATTGCTTTGAATGTGTTGTAGTTGTGATGGACCATGTGAGCTTATGCACAAGTCTTCACAGTTGAAAGGGTGTTGATCTTAAGTTGGGCGTCAGTGTCGGAAATAGTTGAGTACGACGTGATAGGTGCAAAAATTGTTGAGTACGTTAGCCTAGCATACTCTCTAGTTATGAATTCTTGTGGATCTGCTGACATGTGTACAGATCCTAACGAACATGTTCTTGTGTTTTATATTACCTTATTTCCCATTGTATGGTGTTTTATGAGTTTCTTACCACCTTTCTATATTTCTATGTATCCTTGTATTCTTGTTTTGAGATTAGAAGATGGTGAGTTCATAGCTGTTGGCGAGAGCATTGAGGAGATTGATATTGATCGAGGTGGAAGATACTTTTGGCGAGGTTGCTGATGTCTAGGAGAGACTGTTGAGTCTCCTGTAATTTTGTACCACGGCCAGTGGAGAGTTTGTTGTTTCTATTATTGTACGCTCTTTGATGTGAATACTTCGGTATTAAATGCCTGTATGTTTTCACGTGTTCGATTAAAGTTTTAAATTTTCCTGATTTTTGGCTTATTGGATTTAGGTGTCACACTAGCACCACCAGGTACAGATGCATATCGATAAGTAGTCTGCCGCGGAATCTCTGAAGACTCGTCCGGCGAAGAAGAAGTAGCAGTGGTAATCACTCGATCCTGCTGAGTGTTGAGCCATCCATCAACGATCTGTATAACCAGAATGGGAAAACTCACCGTCCGTTATGTCACCCTCTGACGGGTCACCAGTCCATCTACCCTAATCGTCTCTACTACGTCCCCTCTGTACACTATTTGGCTAGAAGCGGGGTCAAACTCCATGGCCAGGGGTATGTCCATATCGAGAAAATCAAACGTCGACTCCGACGACAGATTCATCGCCGGGATCTCCAAGGTGTTTGCCATCATCTGGGTTAGATTCATCAATTGAAAGAACCACGGGCAATGGTTAACTTCTTAAAATAAACCAAATATAATAATACAACATGATATACAAAATCAATAAGGATAAACAAAATACCCTATTGATGCAACTATATGCCAGTACATATGATTCCAGAATATCGACGACACTGAATCCCTTCACGATACTATTCAGGTCTAAGACTGTCTTGACGACACTGAATCCCTTCACGGTACTATTCAGGTCTAAGACTATTGTAGTATAGGACTAACGACGATACTGAATCCCTTCACCGTACTATTTAGATCGAAGTTACCATTATGCATGTCAATGCATCTTCACATACTCAATGAACACGCCAATTCATTTGATATTTCAAATATGACATAATTAAATAAATATTTAATTATCTTGCACAACACTTAGTAGCATATATCTTAAACACAAATAAGCATATATGATCACAAGATTATATACCACTTTATCAACTTCAGAATTACCAAGAAATCAATTAATTCACAGAAACACACATTTAAATTACACTACACAATCATACACCAATAAATACACACAATATCAATTCTGAATTTGAAGTGCCCTTACCAAAAGCTATCAGTCCACGCAACAAACAATATGTCATAGCTCTTGTCTGCACGTACTCACGACCTCAAAGATCCTAACCAAAACTCACTGAGGCTTAGAACACTTTTTAATTCACCCAAAAGCAATTCCTAGGTTATGGTTTGATCTCAAACCCCTAGGTTACTCAACTAAAAATTCCTTTTGTTAATACACACACTTAAAATAATAAACAAAGTTACAAATAAGTACTTTTGATACTAAAAATTCATTTTCTTTCAAATCTTAAAATCATAAAATTAATACTAAAATCAAATACTTTAACTCTAAAATTGTCAAGACTCCACTTTGGTTTAAGAAATACAAGGATCCCTTTAACCTAAGTGTTTCATTGTCTTAAAATACCAAATCAACACTAAAACTCAAATTAAACTTTTTCCAAAAATTCCAAAAGTTAACAACAACTAATCAGACATGAATCAAGTTTAGAAACACAAAAATTGTCCTTTCAACCCCTCCTAGGGCTCACGGTTTTAATACCAAATTTAGGGAAAAATTTTAAAACTTCCACTAAACCAAATTTCATCACCAAAAACACCTAAATCATTTCCCAAAACCTTCAAGATTTTAATCAACACTCCAAAACCAAAAACCTTTCTCCCATCATGGCTTGATCAAGCATCAAGGAGCATAAAACTTAACCTTTTCTTTAATTAAACACAAATCAACAACAACAACAACAACAACAACAACAACAACAAAATCAAAAGCTAGACAACAAATACACCACTAAAATTTAAGTTTCACATGAAGTGATCACGCCCCCTTTTCCTTGGAACCTCATGGCCTAGGGTTTCAAAAACAAGGGGAAAGATTTGTCATTTCACTTCATAATCATCATCAAAACAAAATGGAAGAATTAAACAAGGAAAAATCAAAGAAATCAATACCTAAAAATACTCCTATGGCCACGGTTTGGCCTAAAAAAACAAAGGGGAACAACATGATCTCATACCTACGCACTTGATCAAAGTGTTGATACTAATTAGGAGAAGAAAATAAAATTAAATAATGGTATTAGAAAGGAAGAAAGCAATGATCAGGAGCAAGGAAAAAGAGAAGGAAATGGAACGTTAGGTTTTTCTCACCTTCACCAATACTTGCTAACTTGAAGAAAAAGAAATAGGATGAGTGAGTGAGGGTGAGAGGGCCACAGCCTGATCAGAGGAAAAGGGGAGGGTAAAAAGAAAAAATTAATCTAGGTAATTTACTTGGCTAGGGTTAGATTAAAGAAGATATTTTCTTAATAACCACTAACAAGTGACACCTATCACTTAGAATAAGATATTTTTGGATTAACCACAATGTCTTGACACCTAATCACTCTACCCAAGATTAATCACTAATCCTAGAGTTTTGGTGTCACAAAATTATGGCGTCGAGTAATCGCGTTAACAATTATTCGCTCGCCGATAAATCGCATAAATTAATGTACTGAGAAATTAATTCACCGCATGATAATAATTTATCTATAAAAAATAAAAACAATTAAAAACACTCAAATATCATCACAATAAGTTACAATTCGACTTTCATCAAAATCGGAGTTCATTTCAAATTTTTATGGCGGATAAAAATTACCTGGCTATTCAAAATACGACGAATATTAATCAGAATTATTCAACAAATTTTGAACGATGAATTAATATTAAATATTAATTCTCAAATTAAATTTTATCCTGATTTAATTCAATCACTTAATTAACAAACAAAATTTGCATAATACATTGCAATAATTACACAAATTTACAATATAATAACACTAATAACGTATCGTAAAAGTACAGATGTTACTGTGAAATATGATATATGTGATTATGTGCATGTTGTGTACTCTGTATTGCCTTCTACTGCTACTTTCCCATTTTATGGTGATCATGTTATTCTTATCTCCCTATATATGTGTTTTGTGTGTATATGCTGTATATGATAGATACAGGTGTTGAGGAAACTGTTGTCGAGGATGTCTCAGTTTATGCACCATGGATGGGGACGGAGTTGAGGATCCCGGTATAGGGGGATTTTGAGTTGTAGTTCCATGACTGGGACGACACGGTTTGGGAGATAGACTTCTCTCGACACACCTTGTTGTATACAGGATTGGTGACTGTATACTTTCGTCTGCTTGGATCACCATCTGCTAGTTTAGTCAGAGACTTTCGTATCTGCTTGAGGCTACCGTTTCACTGCACGTGGTCACCTCTATATGAATATTTCTCTGGGTATGGTCAGCCGTGGCAGCCTTACGTTCCTACAGAACCGGTCTTTAGGCCAGTGGGTAACTATTCCCAGGGAGATAGTCTGGGGAGTAGAGTCAAGCGCAGAGAGGGGGGACGCACCTGGACCTTCTCGACCCATGACGGTAAGGCAGTACCGCCAACTCTTCACCAGGCATTTAGGATCACGTAATAGGAGTTCCCATTATCCTGCTTGCTGTGGAGTGCCTTGTTGGCGGGGGTTTCCCTTTTGTTTTCTTTTTGTATGGTTAGGAGTTTGTTAGTTAGTTTGACTAATATTTTGGAGAGGCGGGTGTTAGCCTCCGAGTCTTTTGTGGATGACTGTACTACTTTTTGCTAAGCTTCCATCTTTTATTTTCTTTTTGTTTTAAATACTCTGATGTAGGTCAGCCCATGGAGTGGCTACTGAAACTCTATACCGATGCATATAGTGTATATTATGTTTGCTATATTCTGGGGTGTATTAAAGTTTAAATTTCTACGCATTTCTCGTTGTATTTATTAACGATAAGCTAAACGATTAAGGCTAATTAATTAAAGTTTACTATGACGAGACGAGGGGTGTCTCATTTGGTGGTATCAAAGCAGTTCAACCCTAATCGAACTATGACGTTTAGGAAGTTATTCAGGTCGTGTCTAGTTGGATCCACACTGGTTATCCGACTATGTTTACAAGTTGGGTAGAGTTTCCATATGTGATTGGTTATCTGAATTGTTCACAATAAAGATAGTTATAGGCTTATTCATAAGATATAATGCATATAATTATATGATTCTTTATGTCTTATGAATGTTGAGCTGTGGATTTCTTTTCAGGATATCATGGCTCGCAGGGGTGGTAGATCGACTCGTCGTGGAGTCAATGAGGAGAGTTCTCACATAGATGGTAGAGAGGAGTCATCAGAGGCCCTGAGGTCGGTGAGAGAGTTGGCTGCAGCGATGCTACAGCAAACTCAACAAAATTCTCAGCTATTGCAGAGGCAGGAGACCAGGAGAGATAATGCTAGTTTGACTACCTTTCTGAAAGGTCAACCTCCTCAGTTTGATGGTGAGTTTAACCTGAAGGGTGCTGAACGCTGGATTCAGGAAGTGGAGAAAATATTTACGGTGATGCACTGCCGCAAAGATAGGAGGGTGATGTATGCTTCTTTCCTGCTAGTGGGAAATGATGAGTCTTGGTGGAAAGGTAAGAGCAGGTTATTAGAAGAGTAGGGCAGGACAATGACTTAGGAGTTATTTAGAGAGTGCTTCCTGGAGAAGTTATTTCCTAGAATGACTCGTAGAGAGAAGGAAAAGGAGTTTGATAGCTTAAAACAAGGAGGATTATCTGTGGGTGACTATGCTACCAAGTTTGAAGCATTGCTGAAGTATTCTGAGTTTTACAGTTTACATCCTAGTGAGGCTTTGATGTGTAGAAGGTTTTAGGACAGACTGAGGTATGATCTTCAGAAGGCGGTAATGCCATTGAAGTTAGTATGTTTTCCTGAGTTAGTTGAGAAGTGTATGGAGTTGGAGAGTCTAGACTATCATAGAGAGCAGCAGAGGAGTGGTGGACCCATAAGAGGTGGTACTAGTAGAGGTAGTGGACAGAGAAGTGGAGCTCGAGGTAGGGGAAGTAGATTTCCTCCGAGGGGAGCAGGTCCTTATTCAAGACCAGAGCAGCCCACTACTGTTGTTGGGAGTGGTGGAACATTCACACCTATTGTGAGATGTTTTAGGTGTGGAGGACCTCATACACTTAGGGATTGTCCGATAGGAGGTGGAGATCGCTCTTGTTTTAATTGTGGAAGCTGGGGCACATTGCTAGATATTACAGAGTGGGACAGAGGGCCATTAGTGGGCCTACGACTGGAGGACATGGTGCCAAAGCAGGTAGGGGAGCTGGATTTGGTGCAGGTACAGGAGTGGTTAGACCCCAAGCCACTAGGAGAGTGTTTACAATGAAGGGAGCTGAATCCTCTCAATCCCTTGATCTGATACAAGGTGTGTGTGTTGTTTCTAGCAAACTCTTAGTTGTATTGTTTGACTCTAGGCAACTCATTCTTTCATATCCCATGATTGTGTAAATTATTTGAAACTACATGTTTCTACTTTACCTTGTAAACTACTTCTAGTGGTAAACCTCTGGTTACAACTTCTATTTGCTTGAATTGTTCAATCATTATGGAGAATAGGAAATTTCTTGCAAACCTTGTGTGTCTTCCTTTACAGAACTTAGATATTATTTTGGGTATGGATTGGCTTGCTACCAACCATGTGTTATTGAACTGTGCTAATAAGAGCCTTTCTTTTCCCGATCGATCTAGTGAGATATCTTCTAATGACAGTACTGATAAACTTAGTGGTGATTCTCAGAAGTATGTGATGTTTTTTTGTATGGAATGTAAGGATACTCCCAGCTTAGATTATATTTCTATAGTAAGAGAGTTACCTGAAGTGTTTCCAAATGATGCTCTTGGATCGCCACCTGAGAGAGAGATAGAGTTCACCATAGATTTAATTCCTGGTACTGGCCCTAGAGTTGGAAGAGCTGAAGGACCAATTGGATGACATGCTAAAGAAGGATTTTATTAGGCCTAGTGTGTCACCTTGGGGAGCTCCACTGTTGTTTGTCAAGAAGAAAGATGGTTCGTCAAGGTTGTGTGTGGATTATAAACAGTTGAATAAAGTGACCATTAAGAACAACTATCCTTTGCCTAGGATAGATGATTTGATGGATCAATTGAAGGGAGCAACTATGTTCTCTAAGATTGATTTGAAGTCTGGTTACCACCAGATTCGGGTGAACAAGGAAGATGCGCCAAAGACAGCCTTTAGATCTAAGTATGGGCATTATGAATATTTGGTTATGCCTTTCGGTTTAACTAATGCTCCTGTTGTGTCCATGGATCGCATGAACAGGATCTTCAGATCGTTGGATAAATTCGTAGTGGTGTTTATTGACGATATTCTAATCCACTCTTTGAGTAGAGAAAAGCATGAAGGACACCTTAGAGTTGTGCTTCAAATTTTGAAAGATCGTCAGCTATAGGCCAAATTTTCTAAATGCGAATTCTAGTTGGAAGAAGTACAATTCTTGGGACATGTGATCAGTAAGGAAGGGGTAGCCGCTGACCCATCCAAAGTCGAAGCGGTGATTTGGTGAGAGCCCAAAGACTATTAGTGAAATTAGAAGTTTCCTTGGGCTAGCAGGGTATTATAGAAGGTTTATCGAAGGGTTTTCTAAGATAGCCTTACCTATGACCCAGTTAACCTGGAAGGGTACACCTCTGGTTGCAACTTCTATTTGCTTGAATTGTTCAATCATTATGGAGAATAGGAAATTTCTTGCAAACCTTGTGTGTCTTCCTTTACAGAACTTAGATATTATTTTGGGTATGGATTGGCTTGCTACCAACCATGTGTTATTGAACTGTGCTAATAAGAGCCTTTCTTTTCCCGATCGATCTAGTGAGATATCTTCTAATGACAAGATCTTGATAAACTTAGTGGTGATTCTCGGAAGTATGTGATGTTTTTGTATGGAATGTAAGGATACTCCCGACTTAGATTCTATTTCTATAGTAAGAGAGTTACGAAGTGTTTCCAAATGATGCTCTTGGATCGCCACCGAGAGAGAGATAGAGTTCACCATAGATTTAATTCCTGCATCGGCCCTAGATTTGGAAGAGTGAAGGACCAATTGGATGACATGCTAAAGAAGGAGTTTATTAGGCCTAGTGTGTCACCTTGGGGAGCTCGGTGTTGTTTGTCAAGAAGAAAGATGGTTCGTCAAGGTTGTGTGTGGATTATAAGCAGTTGAATAAAGTGACCATTAAGAACAACTATCCTTTGCCTAGGATAGATGATCCGATGGATCAATTGAAGGAGCAACTATGTTCTCTAAGATTGATTTGAAGTCAGTTACCACCAGATTCGGGTGAAGAAGGAAGATGCGCCAAAGACGACCTTTAGATCTAAGTATGGGCATTATGAATATTTGGTTATGCCTTTTCGGTTTAACTAATGCTCTGCTTTGTGTCCATGGATCGCTTGAACAGGATCTCGAGATCGTTGGATAAATCCGTAGTGGTGTTTATTGACGATATTCTAATCTACTCTTTGAGTAGAGAAAAGCATGAAGGACACCTTAGAGTTGTGCTTCAAATTTTGAAAGATCGTCAGCTATAGGCCAACTTTTCTAAATGCGAATTCTAGTTGGAAGAAGTACAATTCTTGGGACATGTGATCAGTAAGGAAGAGGTAGCTGCTGACCCATCTAAAGTCGAAGCGGTGATTTGGTGGGAGAGCCCAAAGACTATTAGTGAAATTAGAAGTTTCCTTGGGCTAGCAGGGTATTATAGAAGGTTTATCGAAGGGTTTTCTAAGATAGCCTTACCTATGACCCAGTTAACCTGGAAGGGTACACCTCTGGTTACAACTTCTATTTGCTTGAATTGTTCAATCATTATGGAGAATAGGAAATTTCTTGCAAACCTTGTGTGTCTTCCTTCTGTAACTTAGATATTATTTTGGGTATGGATTGGCTTGCTACCAACCATGTGTTATTGAACTGTGCTAATAAGAGCCATTCTTTTCCCGATCGATCTAGTGAGATATCTTCTAATGACAGTACTGATAAACTTAGTGGTGATTCTCAGAAGTATGTGATGTTTTTTTGTATGGAATGTAAGGATACTCCCAGCTTAGATTCTATTTCTATAGTAAGAGAGTTACCTGAAGTGTTTCCAAATGATGCTCTTGGATCGCCACCTGATAGAGAGATAGAGTTCACCATAGATTTAATTCCTGGTACTGGCCCTAGAGTTGGAAGAGCTGAAGGACCAATTGGATGACATGCTAAAGAAGGAGTTTATTAGGCCTAGTGTGTCACCTTGGGGAGCTCCAGTGTTGTTTGTCAAGAAGAAAGATGGTTCGTCAAGGTTATGTGTGGATTATAAACAGTTGAATAAAGTGACCATTAAGAACAACTATCCTTTGCCTAGGATAGATGATCTGATGGATCAATTGAAGGGAGCAACTATGTTCTCTAAGATTGATTTGAAGTCTGGTTACCACCAGATTCGGTGAAGAAGGAAGATGCGCCAAAGACAGCCTTTAGATCTAAGTATGGGCATTATGAATATTTGGTTATGCCTTTTGGTTTAACTAATGCTCTCTTTGTGTCCATGGATCGCATGAACAGGATCTTCAGATCGTTGGATAAATTCGTAGTGGTGTTTATTGACGATATTCTAATCTACTCTTTGAGTAGAGAAAAGCATGAAGGACACCTTAGAGTTGTGCTTCAAATTTTGAAAGATCGTCAGCTATAGGCCAACTTTTCTAAATGCGAATTCTAGTTGGAAGAAGTACAATTCTTGGGACATGTGATCAGTAAGGAAGGGGTAGCTGCTGACCCATCCAAAGTCGAAGCGGTGATTTGGTGGGAGAGCCCAAAGACTATTAGTGAAATTAGAAGTTTCCTTGGGCTAGCAGGGTATTATAGAAGGTTTATCGAAGGGTTTTCTAAGATAGCCTTACCTATGACCCAGTTAACCTGGAAGGGTACACCTCTGGTTACAACTTCTATTTGCTTGAATTGTTCAATCATTATGGAGAATAGGAAATTTCTTGCAAACCTTGTGTGTCTTCCTTTACAGAACTTAGATATTATTTTGGGTATGGATTGGCTTGCTACCAACCATGTGTTATTGAACTGTGCTAATAAGAGCCTTTCTTTTCCCGATCGATCTAGTGAGATATCTTCTAATGACAGTACTGATAAACTTAGTGGTGATTCTCAGAAGTATGTGATGTTTTTTTTGTATGGAATGTAAGGATACTCCCAGCTTCGATACTATTTCTATAGTAAGAGAGTTACCTGAAGTGTTTCCAAATGATGCTCTTGGATCGCCACCGATAGAGATAGAGTTCACCATAGATTTAATTCCTGCATCGGCCCTAGAGTTGGAAGAGTCAAGGACCAATTGGATGACATGCTAAAGAAGGAGTTTATTAGGCCTAGTGTGTCACCTTGGGGAGCTCGGTGTTGTTTGTCAAGAAGAAAGATGGTTCGTCAAGGTTGTGTGTGGATTATAAACAATTGAATAAAGTGACCATTAAGAACAACTATCCTTTGCCTAGGATAGATGATCTGATGGATCAATTGAAGGGAGCAACTATGTTCTCTAAGATTGATTTGAAGTCTGGTTACCACCAGATTCGGGTGAAGAAGGAAGATGCGCCAAAGACAGCCTTTAGATCTAAGTATGGGCATTATGAATATTTGGTTATGCCTTTCGGTTTAACTAATGCTCCTGCTGTGTCCATGGTTCGCATGAACAGGATCTTCAGATCGTTGGATAAATTCGTAGTGGTGTTTATTGACGATATTCTAATCTACTCTTTGAGTAGAGAAAAGCATGAAGGACACCTTAGAGTTGTGCTTCAAATTTTGAAAGATCGTCAGCTATAGGCCAACTTTTCTAAATGCGAATTCTAGTTGGAAGAAGTACAATTCTTGGGACATGTGATCAGTAAGGAAGGGGTAGCTGCTGACCCATCCAAAGTCAAAGCGGTGATTTGGTGGGAGAGCCCAAAGACTATTAGTGAAATTAGAAGTTTCCTTGGGCTAGCAGGGTATTATAGAAGGTTTATCGAAGGGTTTTCTAAGATAGCCTTACCTATGACCCAGTTAACCTGGAAGGGTACACCTCTGGTTACAACTTCTATTTGCTTGAATTGTTCAATCATTATGGAGAATAGGAAATTTCTTGCAAACCTTGTGTGTCTTCCTTTACAGAACTTAGATATTATTTTGGGTATGGATTGGCTTGCTACCAACCATGTGTTATTGAACTGTGCTAATAAGAGCCTTTCTTTTCCCGATTGATCTAGTGAGATATCTTCTAATGACAGTACTGATAAACTTAGTGGTGATTCTCAGAAGTATGTGATGTTTTTTTTGTATGGAATGTAAGGATACTCCCAGCTTAGATACTATTTCTATAGTAAGAGAGTTACCTGAAGTGTTTCCAAATGATGCTCTTGGATCGCCACCTGAGAGAGAGATAGAGTTCACCATAGATTTAATTCCTGGTACTGGCCCTAGAGTTGGAAGAGCTAAAGGACCAATTGGATGACATGCTAAAGAAGGAGTTTATTAGGCCTTGTGTGTCACCTTGGGGAGCACCAGTGTTGTTTGTCAAGAAGAAAGATGGTTCGTCAAGGTTGTGTGTGGATTATAAACAGTTGAATAAAGTGACCATTAAGAACAACTATCCTTTGCCTAGGATAGATGATCTGATGGACCAATTGAAGGGAGCAACTATGTTCTCTAAGATTGATTTGAAGTCTGGTTACCACTAGATTCGGGTGAAGAAGGAAGATGCACCAAAGACAGCCTTTAGATCTAAGTATGGGCATTATGAATATTTGGTTATGCCTTTCGGTTTAACTAATGCTCCTGCTGTGTCCATGGATCGCATGAACAGGATCTTCAGATCGTTGGATAAATTCGTAGTGGTGTTTATTGACGATATTCTAATCTACTCTTTGAGTAGAGAAAAGCATGAAGGACACCTTAGAGTTGTGCTTCAAATTTTGAAAGATCGTCAGCTATAGGCCAACTTTTCTAAATGCGAATTCTAGTTGGAAGAAGTACAATTCTTGGGACATGTCATCAAGAGGAAGGGTAGTCACGACCCATCGAAAGTCGAAGGGGTGATTTGGTGGGAGAGCCCAAAGACTATTAGTGAAATTAGAAGTTTCCTTGGGCTAGCAGGGTATTATCGAAGGTTTATCGAAGGGTTTTCTAAGATAGCCTTACCTATGACCCAGTTAACCTGGAAGGGTACACCTCTGGTTACAACTTCTATTTGCTTGAATTGTTCAATCATTATGGAGAATAGGAAATTTCTTGCAAACCTTGTGTGTCTTCCTTTACAGAACTTAGATATTATTTTGGGTATGGATTGGCTTGCTACCAACCATGTGTTATTGAACTGTGCTAATAAGAGCCTTTCTTTTCCCGATCGATCTAGTGAGATATCTTCTAATGACAGTACTGATAAACTTAGTGGTGATTCTCAGAAGTATGTGATGTTTTTTTTGTATGGAATGTAAGGATACTCCCAGCTTAGATTCTATTTCTATAGTAAGAGAGTTACCTGAAGTGTTTCCAAATGATGCTCTTGGATCGCCACCTGAGAGAGAGATAGAGTTCACCATAGATTTAATTCCTGGTACTGGCCCTAGAGTTGGAAGAGCTGAAGGACCAATTGGATGACATGCTAAAGAAGGAGTTTATTAGGCCTAGTGTGTCACCTTGGGGAGCTCCAGTGTTGTTTGTCAAGAAGAAAGATGGTTCGTCAAGGTTGTGTGTGGATTATAAACAGTTGAATAAAGTGACCATTAAGAACAACTATCCTTTGCCTAGGATAGATAATCACGATGGATCAATCAAGGAGCAACTATGTTCTCTAAGATTGATTTGAAGTCTGGTTACCACCAGATTCGGGTGAAGAAGGAAGATGCGCCAAAGACAGCCTTTAGATCTAAGTATGGGCATTATGAATATTTGGTTATGCCTTTCGGTTTAACTAATGCTCCTGCTGTGTCCATGGATCGCATGAACAGGATCTTCAGATCGTTGGATAAATTCGTAGTGGTGTTTATTGACGATATTCTAATCTACACTTTGAGTAGAGAAAAGCATGAAGGACACCTTAGAGTTGTGCTTTAAATTTTGAAAGAAAGTCAGCTATAGGCCAACTTTTCTAAATGCGAATTCTAGTTGGAAGAAGTACAATTCTTGGGACATGTGATCAGTAAGGAAAGGGTAGCTGCTGATCCATCCAAAGTCGAAGCAGTGATTTGGTGGGAGAGCCCAAAGACTATTAGTGAAATTAGAAGTTTCCTTGGGCTAGCAGGGTATTATAGAAGGTTTATCGAAGGGTTTTCTAAGATAGCCTTACCTATGACCCAGTTAACCTGGAAGGGTACACCTCTGGTTACAACTTCTATTTGCTTGAATTGTTCAATCATTATGGAGAATAGGAAATTTCTTGCAAACCTTGTGTGTCTTCCTTTACAGAACTTAGATATTATTTTGGGTATGGATTGGCTTGCTACCAACCATGTGTTATTGAACTGTGCTAATAAGAGCCTTTCTTTTCCCGATCGATCTAGTGAGATATCTTCTAATGACAGTACTGATAAACTTAGTGGTGATTCTCAGAAGTATGTGATGTTTTTTTTGTATGGAATGTAAGGATACTCCCAGCTTAGATACTATTTCTATAGTAAGAGAGTTACCTGAAGTGTTTCCAAATGATGCTCTTGGATCGCCACCTGAGAGAGAGATAGAGTTCACCATAGATTTAATTCCTGGTACTGGCCCTAGAGTTAGAAGAGCTAAAGGACCAATTGGATGACATGCTAAAGAAGGAGTTTATTAGGCCTAGTGTGTCACCTTGGGGAGCTCCAGTGTTGTTTGTCAAGAAGAAAGATGGTTCGTCAAGGTTGTGTGTGGATTATAAACACATGAAGAAAGTGACGATTAAGAACAACTATCCTTTGCCTAGGATAGATGATCTGATGGATCAATTGAAGGGAGCAACTATGTTCTCTAAGATTGATTTGAAGTCTGGTTACCACCAGATTCGGGTGAAGAAGGAAGATGCGCCAAAGACAGCCTTTAGATCTAAGTATGGGCATTATGAATATTTGGTTATGCCTTTCGGTTTAACTAATGCTCCTGCTGTGTCCATGGATCGCATGAACAGGATCTTCAGATCGTTGGATAAATTCGTAGTGGTGTTTATTGACGATATTCTAATCTACTCTTTGAGTAGAGAAAAGCATGAAGGAGACCTTAGAGTTGTGCTTCAAATTTTGAAAGATCGTCAGCTATAGGTCAACTTTTCTAAATGCGAATTCTAGTTGGAAGAAGTACAATTCTTGGGACATGTGATCAGTAAGGAAGGGGTAGTCACGACCCATCCAAAGTCAAAGCGGTGATTTGGTGGGAGAGCCCAAAGACTATTAGTGAAATTAGAAGTTTCCTTGGGCTAGCAGGGTATTATCGAAGGTTTATCGAAGGGTTTTCTAAGATAGCCTTACCTATGACCCAGTTAACCTGGAAGGGTACACCTCTGGTTACAACTTCTATTTGCTTGAATTGTTCAATCATTATGGAGAATAGGAAATTTCTTGCAAACCTTGTGTGTCTTCCTTTACAGAACTTAGATATTATTTTGGGTATGGATTGGCTTGCTACCAACCATGTGTTATTGAACTGTGCTAGTAAGAGCCTTTCTTTTCCCGATCGATCTAGTGAGATATCTTCTAATGACAAGATCGATAAACGTAGTGGTGATTCTCAAGTATGTGATGTTTTTGTATGGAATGTAAGGATACTCCCACTTAGATTCTATTTCTATAGTAAGAGAGTTACCCAAGTGTTTCCAAATGATGCTCTTGGATCGCCACCGAGAGAGAGATAGAGTTCACCATAGATTTAATTCCTGCATCGCCCTAGAGTTGGAAGAGTCAAGGACCAATTGGATGACATGCTAAAGAAGGAGTTTATTAGGCCTAGTGTGTCACCTGGGAGCTCCAAAGTTGTTTGTCAAGAAGAAAGATGGTTCGTCAAGGTTGTGTGTGGATTATAAACGCTGAATAAAGTGACCATTAAGAACAACTATCCTTTGCCTAGGATAGATGCTCGATGGATCAATTGAAGGAGCAACTATGTTCTCTAAGATTGATTTGAAGTCCGTTACCACCAGATTCGGGTGAAGAAGGAAGATGCGCCAAAGACAACCTTTAGATCTAAGTATGGGCATTATGAATATTTGGTTATGCCTTTCGGTTTAACTAATGCTCCTGCTGTGTCCATGGATCGCATGAACAGGATCTTCAGATCGTTGGATAAATTCGTAGTGGTGTTTATTGACGATATTCTAATCTACTCTTTGAGTAGAGAAAAGCATGAAGGACACCTTAGAGTTGTGCTTCAAATTTTGAAAGATCGTCAGCTATAGGCCAACTTTTCTAAATGCGAATTCTAGTTGGAAGAAGTACAATTCTTGGGACATGTGATCAGTAAGGAAGGGGTAGCTGCTGACCCATCCAAAGTCGAAGCGGTGATTTGGTGGGAGAGCCCAAAGACTATTAGTGAAATTAGAAGTTTCCTTGGGCTAGCAGGGTATTATCGAAGGTTTATCGAAGGGTTTTCTAAGATAGCCTTACCTATGACCCAGTTAACCTGGAAGGGTACACCTCTGGTTACAACTTCTATTTGCTTGAATTGTTCAATCATTATGGAGAATAGGAAATTTCTTGCAAACCTTGTGTGTCTTCCTTTACAGAACTTAGATATTATTTTGGGTATGGATTGGCTTGCTACCAACCATGTGTTATTGAACTGTGCTAGTAAGAGCCTTTCTTTTCCCGATCGATCTAGTGAGATATCTTCTAATGACAGTACTGATAAACTTAGTGGTGATTCTCAGAAGTATGTGATGTTTTTTTGTATGGAATGTAAGGATACTCCCAGCTTAGATTCTATTTCTATAGTAAGAGAGTTACCTGAAGTGTTTCCAAATGATGCTCTTGGATCGCCACCTGAGAGAGAGATAGAGTTCACCATAGATTTAATTCCTGGTACTGGCCCTAGAGTTGGAAGAGCTGAAGGACCAATTGGATGACATGCTAAAGAAGGAGTTTATTAGGCCTAGTGTGTCACCTTGGGGAGCTCCAGTGTTGTTTGTCAAGAAGAAAGATGGTTCGTCAAGGTTGTGTGTGGATTATAAACAGTTGAATAAAGTGACCATTAAGAACAACTATCCTTTGCCTAGGATAGATGATCTGATGGATCAATTGAAGGGAGCAACTATGTTCTCTAAGATTGATTTGAAGTCTGGTTACCACCAGATTCGGGTGAAGAAGGAAGATGCGCCAAAGACAGCCTTTAGATCTAAGTATGGGCATTATGAATATTTGGTTATGCCTTTCGGTTTAACTAATGCTCCTGCTGTGTCCATGGATCGCATGAACAGGATCTTCAGATCGTTGGATAAATTCGTAGTGGTGTTTATTGACGATATTCTAATCTACTCTTTGAGTAGAGAAAAGCATGAAGGACACCTTAGAGTTGTGCTTCAAATTTTGAAAGATCGTCAGCTATTGGCCAACTTTTCTAAATGCGAATTCTGGTTGGAAGAAGTACAATTCTTGGGACATGTGATCAAGAAGGAAGGGTAGTCACGACCCATCTAAAGTCGAAGCGGTGATTTGGTGGGAGAGCCCAAAGACTATTAGTGAAATTAGAAGTTTCCTTGGGCTAGCAGGGTATTATAGAAGGTTTATCGAAGGGGTTTCTAAGATAGCCTTACCTATGACCCAGCTAACCTGGAAGGGTACACCTCAGTTACAACTTCTATTTGCTTGAATTGTTCAATCATTATGGAGAATAGGAAATTTCTTGCAAACCTTGTGTGTCTTCCTTTACAGAACTTAGATATTATTTTGGGTATGGATTGGCTTGCTACCAACCATGTGTTATTGAACTGTGCTAATAAGAGCCTTTCTTTTCCCGATCGATCTAGTGAGATATCTTCTAATGACAGTACTGATAAACTTAGTGGTGATTCTCAGAAGTATGTGATGTTTTTTTGTATGGAATGTAAGGATACTCCCAGCTTAGATTCTATTTCTATAGTAAGAGAGTTACCTGAAGTGTTTCCAAATGATGCTCTTGGATCGCCACCTGAGAGAGAGATAGAGTTCACCATAGATTTAATTCCTGCATCGCCCTAGAGTTGGAAGAGCTGAAGGACCAATTGGATGACATGCTAAAGAAGGAGTTTATTAGGCCTAGTGTGTCACCTTGGGGAGCTCCAGTGTTGTTTGTCAAGAAGAAAGATGGTTCGTCAAGGTTGTGTGTGGATTATAAACAGTTTAATAAAGTGACCATTAAGAACAACTATCCTTTGCCTAGGATAGATGATTTGATGGATCAATTGAAGGGAGCAATTATGTTCTCTAAGATTGATTTGAAGTCTGGTTACCACCAGATTCGGGTGAAGAAGGAAGATGCGCCAAAGACAGCCTTTAGATCTAAGTATGGGCATTATGAATATTTGGTTATGCCTTTCGGTTTAACTAATGCTCCTGCTGTGTCCATGGATCGCATGAACAGGATCTTCAGATCGTTGGATAAATTCGTAGTGGTGTTTATTGACGATATTCTAATCTACTCTTTGAGTAGAGAAAAGCATGAAGGACACCTTAGAGTTGTGCTTCAAATTTTGAAAGATCGTCAGCTATAGGCCAACTTTTCTAAATGCGAATTCTAGTTGGAAGAAGTACAATTCTTGGGACATGTGATCAGTAAGGAAGGGGTAGCTGCTGACCCATCCAAAGTCGAAGCGGTGATTTGGTGGGAGAGCCCAAAGACTATTAGTGAAATTAGAAGTTTCCTTGGGCTAGCAGGGTATTATAGAAGGTTTATCGAAGGGTTTTCTAAGATAGCCTTACCTATGAGCCAGTTAACCTGGAAGGGTACACCTTTTGTGTGGTTAGAGAAGTGTGAGAAGAGTTTCCAGAAGTTGAAAGAGAAATTGACTACTTCGCTAGTATTAATTTTACCTGATCCTTTAGGAGAATTTGTAGTATGCTGTGATGCTTCGTATCAAGGGTTAGGCTGTGTGTTGATGCAAGAAGGTAGAGTAGTGGCTTATGCCTCTAGACAACTGAGAATTCATGAAAGAAATTATCCCACTCATGATCTAGAGCTAGCTGTAACAGCCCTAACTTTTCATCCTTCAAGATTAGGATATGTCTTAGGGTATTAGAACATGCTTATTGTTGCTTGTGTTGGGTTTCATATGTTTTACCGTTCCTTCAGCCGATTAAGTGTCCAGATGTACCTTTATTCCTATATTTAGTTATTTCGGTCATCGTATTCCCCATTTTCGAACCTCTTAACAACTCAATTGGATTTAAGTCCCTTCAATAAAGTTGTAGCATTATCTCTTATCTTTTAGTTGGCTTTAGTTCGACTCGATTTTGATACCTACAACTCTAGATATGCTCTCTGGAGTTAACACAACGCAAGCGTAACACTTAAGAATATTATAGTATATTTCAACTGCATTTTTTGATCCTGTTAGAGTCCGAATTTGGGTAAGCCTATTAGAGATAAAATTGTAGGAAATTCTCTTAGCTTTCCAACGACACCAAGAACGTCTCAATCGGACATCTGTAGCTCCAGATACGATGAAAACAGTGGCACCGAGTGTCCAGACTCAGGCGCAGGGCGCCCAGACTGAAGCTCGGGCGCCCAGGCCTCACCGAGAGCAAAGCGCAGGCGCCCAGGAGTGCAAGCGCCGCTACCACAGCTGATAAGTGACTACGCGCTGTTCACGCGTTTTAACTCGTTTTGGGCCGGTTCTGTGACCCAGTGTGACCCATTCTCGACCTAAAAGGGCAACCACGACCCCTAGACTTAACCTAGCCACTAAGCATCAGTTCTAAGACCCTAAACATGATTAGGAACTGCTCATAAGATCAATGCAAACAGAGAAAAGCTCTTCCTTCCCTTCTTCCAATTTTGTGGTGTCAAGGGCTCTAACTCAAGACTACGCTACGGGACTTGACTGGGGAGCATCGTTATTGTAACTCGTAAAGCCTCATTGGGAGGAATAGGAGGTGGTAAGTCTTCTAATGATAAGCTTTGTCTTTAAGATTAATGTTAGGGTTCTAAACCATGATTTTTCCATTCCTAAACCCTTGCTCTTGTGTTTTTGCTGAGGAAAGCTTCACTAGGAAAGGAAAAGCTTGGTGTTACCTCATCCCATCCTAGGAGCACGAAATTCACTTGAGGTAAGGGGTAGTTGTTCTCTTCTAGTGAGTGTATGGAACATGTATGAACAATAGGGGTGTCCCATGACCCCTACGCCTCGCGCGGTAACGAAAAACGAGCACTATCACCACCGTGATAGGGAGACATCCGAACTCCTTAATTACTATTCTCGACTAGTGATATTTATTGTAATGTGATGTGATAATTTTATTGGTTGTTGAAATTGGCGTGATGATTGAGCTTTGGTTGTTATATGCTTGATGTACGTAAATTGGTTGTTATCAAATGACAATGTAAGGGAATTAAATAACTAAATAGTAGGCTTTAGACCCTATGAAAGTGTAGCCACTAAGTATGAATCAAAGAACTCGAGTCCCCGCAATTATGTTGATATTGTAAAGCTTAAGTAGAATGTCTAAGGTTCATTTATGATGCCTATTGATTTATTAGTATGATAATCTGAGAGAACTAGTCCTTATATGCCAAAGTTTCACTTGGATGTATGTGCTTAATCAAAGTTGCTAAGATTATTAAATGTTCATGTCATTGGTAGAAGGCACTAGCTAACTTATGAATTTGTGTTTCTTTGTTGTTGTTGTTGTTACTCCGTCGAAAATATGGCGATATAGGATGTTATGGTTAGACACCGTTTGGTCATGTTCATGCATCTTGGTGTCGTCATTGTTGTTGTTGTTGTTATTGTTAGTAGGCGTATCGGCAAGGTATCCCGTGATCGGCGAGGTTTCCGGCCCTACGGTTAAAAAGGGCGAATCGGGCAAGGTATCCCGTGACGGGCAAGGTTCCCGGTCCTTTGGTTAGTAGGGCGAATCGGGCAAGGTATCCCGTGACGGGCAAGGTTTCCCGGTCCTACGGTTAAAAAGGGCGAATCGGGCAAGGTATCCCGTGACGGGCAAGGTTCCCGGTCCTTTGGTTAGTAGGGCGAATCGGGCAAGGTATCCCGTGACGGGCAAGGTTTCCCGGTCCTACGGTTAAAAGAAAAAAAAAGGGCGAATCGGGCAAGGTATCCCGTGACGGGCGAGGTTTCCCGGTCCTTTGGTTAGTAGGGCGAATCGGGCAAGGTATCCCGTGACGGGCGAGGTTTCCCGGTCCTACGGTTAATGGGGCGAATCGGGCAAGGTATCCCGTGACGGGTGAGGTTCCTGGCCCCGTTGTTATTGGTACACCATCGACATGGTATTCAAAGCGGGCAAGGTATCCCGCCGCTTTTAAGTGGATCCACATGCTTACAGTTATGGTTCTATAAATCTCTTGTTTTTCATGGTCTGGTGCCTGGTTGTTTCGTGTTGGTAATGTACCTTGTTGTTGTGGTTGATGCCGTGGCATGTGATATATAATTGTTGTGGTAATGTACCTTAATGTTGTGATTGATCTTTGTAGCATGTGATATTTGGCCGTTGTGGTACCATCTTATGCCTTAACGCTAGTGATTAGATGTCCTTATTGGAATTGTTGTATATTGCGCATTGTTCATTAATTTCCTGTTTGTATGCACTATTTGAGGTTATGATGACTAACCCTCTTGTGGCTATGCATATCCCACTGGGTATGTGTAGATCTTTGAGGCTGCAGTATTGAGGATACGAATGCCGGCAAGTAATCACGATAGCTCGTTGTGATAGATAGAAGACTTGTGTTTACTTGTTTAAGTTATTGTATTATTCCGATGTAATGATTAGGGGAAGAGCTCTGAATTATTGTGACATCGGGGACTTGGGTTATTTTTATTAATTGTATTTCATACTCATTTTCTATTTCCGCATGTTGTGAACGTGACAACTCTATTTCGTTTCAAAGGAAAGTTTTATCCGAATGAATATTTTTTTATCTTGTGTTATTTTCTTCTTACATTGCTAAAATGCCATGGCGGGGTAGAGGTGTCACAATTAGTGGTATCAGAGCTGATTCGGTTCTAACAGGCTTTGTGTGTGGTCTATTGTGTTTCAAAGGCGTGAACTCTGAGTTGAGTTACATGCATTACTTGTTTAATTTTGTTTGTTCTAGTACACGAACAATTCTCAGCGGGCTAAGTTCACAGGAGTATATGATAGATAGAGCTAAGATAGTAGGTACTTGAACCATTAGCTATGAATCTTGGGTTAGCAATTTCCTAAGTTGTTAATTTCTTAGTATCTTGTTTAAAATTACGCTTAGTGAATTGAGAAGGATCAACCCAGAACTGAGAGATGCAGGTTAACCCTTAGTTGTTGCACTTAAGGTGCAAGACTTTTATCCATTACCTTAAAGGAATTCTAGTAAGTACAATGGGCTAGTAGCTTAACTAGAAAGGATAAGCTGACCTTATGTTAGATTTACAGCATTGTTAGCTGGGAATTATGTTATCAGAGTAGCGCAGCGGAATCGTGGCTATGCTATAGGAAGGATCTTTTGTAGAGCTTGAGGGTAATCATGTGGCGTCGACATCTTTACGCTTAAGCCCCTATCAGAGAACCTTATAGAAGAATAGGTGATTGTTGCACATGGTTATTATTGCTTGGATTACCTGGCTGAACGAGTAGGGGGGACATTAGTTAATCTTTGGGAAATATATTGTTTTGCCTTCTGATAAGACCACAAAACCGATTTTAGATGTTCTAATGTAAACCGAGTCTATTATTGTGTAGCACCCTATAGAATGTTTTCCTAGAGTAAGTTGAGCAGTAGAAATAATAAAGGTTTTTGCGTAGGGTACCTTAAGATAAATACTGTAGTTAGTCATGCCTTAATTTGCGATAAACTTCTTTTGCTATATTGTGTGCTTAACTTTAATGACTATGAAACATTGCATGCAAACATGTTATTTCTTTTAGGATAAATAGGTTTCTATTTTTTTTTACGGAATAAATAGATTAAAAATGATGAATAATTCTTTTTTTTATTCATTATATTTTAACGTTTTAGTCTAACATACTTTAGCCTATAATTTTTGTGTGTGCATATTGCTTAACTAAGTCTTGATTGCTGAATTATTTTTGATATGATATTAAAAAAAATTAAAATTTATTTTGTTACATTCACTGACATGCGGTTAATTGATCTTTCTATATTTTATGCTTCATTTGACTCTCTATTAAATACAAACGTGTTATCTCTTTCAAGGAGACTTCAGGTTATACTGAATATTTATATTGAAATGTGAAAGCACTACGTTATATCTGTTGCTTAGTTTGCTTTGAAAATGTTACATGCTTGAACTGAGGTAAGTTTCTGAACTCTGTTAGATAATTATATGACTGTGTTGCATTACTAAATTATTGATTTCTAGTTTAAATGCCTGATGCCTTTTGATCAGCTTATATATTTAGCTCGTGATTAATCTTGGCTGCAATATAAAATGCCTTTGATAAGGGAAATTGTTTTGTTTGTGTTTCATTTTTTCAATTAGTATTAATATTTATGAAAAAAAATGTTATTTTCTCTTTCTAAATTGATGCTTTAGTCTGTTGTACTTTGGTCGTTAACTTTTGTATATTATGTTTAAGTGAATATTGATTGTTGAATTGTTGTTTATGATATGTTGCTAAATGTGTGTATATATATATATATTATAGCTTTAATTATGATTTGGTTTTATAAAGGTTGTATGTCTAGCTTCGCATGATTTTACCCTAAGATAGTTAACCTCAATCTCGTTTTAGTTCCACCCGACCTTAGTAGACCTTATGCGATTGTGTTGTATTAAGTTTTAAAGAACGTGGTTATGCGGAATAAGGACCGGTAATCAACTTATGGAGTGGTTCTTAAGGATTTAGATGTTAGTCTTGTTGATTCGTTGTGGTTGTTGCAGTTTGACGCCTTAAGATAGTAATTTTTAGTATTCCTTAGTTTAAGGAGTTAATCCTAGGAGGGGCCATGAAAGTCACCAGAGCATATGATTGGTTAGTACGCTAGACATTTAAGTTACAACTTTTGAAATTCTAGACCTTTAAAAGGACTAAGTTCTCCAGCTAGTGACCTTAGTTGACCCTCTTAAGAAAGAATTGTGTGGAATATATATAGCAATAGTGAAGATGGTTGCATGATGTTTTAGGGACACGAACCGTGTCGTTTAATAGCACCTAGAGAAATTCCGAGGACGGAATTTTTTTTTTAGGGGGGTAGAATTGTAACAGCCCTAATTTTTCATCCTTCAAGATTAGGATATGTCTTAGGGTATTAGAACATGCTTATTGTTGCTTGGGTTGGGTTTCATATGTTTTACCGTTCCTTCAGCCGATTAAGTGTCCAGATGTACCTTTATTCCTATATTTAGTTATTTCGGTCATCGTATTCCCCATTTTCGAACCTCTTAACAACTCAATTGGATTTAAGTCCCTTCAATAAAGTTGTAGCATTATCTCTTATCTTTTAGTTGGCTTTAGTTCGACTCGATTTCGATACCTACAACTCTAGATATGCTCTCTGGAGTCAACACAACGCAAGCGTAACACTTAAGAATATTATAGTATATTTTAACTGCATTTTTGATCCTTTTAGATTTCGAATTTGGGTAAGCCTACTAGAGATAAAATTGTAGGAAATTCTCTTAGCTTTCCAACGACACCAAGAACGCCTCAATCGGACATCTGTAGCTCCAGATACGACCAAAACAAAGGGCACCGAAAGTGTCAGACTTCAGCGCAGGCGCCCAGATCAAGCTTCGGCGCCCAGTTCATCGAGAGCAGCGCAGGCGCCCAGGAGTGCAGGCGCCCGGCGCCACACCGTGATAAGTGACTACGCCGCTTCGCGTTTTAACTCGTTTTGGGCCGGTTCTGTGACCCAGTGTGACCCATTCTCGACCTAAAAGGGCAACCACGACCCCTAGACTTAACCTAGCCACTAAGCATCAGTTCTAAGACCCTAAACATGATTAGGAGCTGCTCATAAGATCAATCCAAACAGAGAAAAGCTCTTCCTTCCCTTCTTCCAATTTTGTGGTGTCAAGGGCTCTAACTCAAGACTACGCTACGGGACTCGACCGGGGAGCATCGTTATTGTAACTCGTACAGCCTCATTGGGAGGAATAGGAGGTGGTAAGTCTTCTAATGATAAGCTTTGTCTTTAAGATTAATGTTAGGGTTCTAAACCATGATTTTTCCATTCCTAAACCCTTGCTCTTGTGTTTTTGCTGAGGAAAGCTTCACTAGGAAAGGAAAAGCTTGGTGTTACCTCATCCCATCCTAGGAGCACGAAATTCACTTGAGGTAAGGGGTAGTTGTTCTCTTCTAGTGAGTGTATGGATCATGTATGAACAATAGGGGTGTCCCATGACCCCTACGCCTCGCGCGGTAACGAAAAATGAGCACTATCACCACCGTGATATGGAGACATCGAACTCCTTAATTACTATTCTTGACTAGTGATATTTATTGTAACGTGATGTGATAATTTTATTGGTTGTTGAAATTGGCGTGATGAATGAGCTTTGGTTGTTATATGCTTGATGTACAGAAATTGGTTGTTATCAAATGACAATGTAAGGGAATTAAATAACTAAATAGTAGGCTTTAGACCCTATGAAAGTGTAGCCACTAAGTATGAATCAAAGAACTCGAGTCCCATAATTATGTTGATATTGTAAAGCTTAAGTAGAATGTCTAAGGTTCATTTATGATGCCTATTGATTTATTAGTATGATAATCTGAGAGAACTAGTCCTTATATGCCAAAGTTTCACTTGGATGTATGTGCTTAATCAAAGTTACTAAGATTATTAAATGTTCATGTCATTGGTAGAAGGCACTAGCTAACTTATGAATTTGTGTTCTGCTGTTGTTGTTGTTGTTACTCCGTCGAAAATATGGCGATAGAGGATGTTATGGTTAGACACCGCGTTTGGTCATGTTCATGCATCTTGGTGTCGTCATTGTTGTTGTTGTTGTTGTTGTTATTGTTAGTAGGGCGTATCGGGAAAGGTATCCCGTGACGGGCGAGGTTTCCCGGTCCTACGGTTAAAAAGGGCGAATCGGGCAAGGTATTTCGTGACGGGCAAGGTTCCCGGTCCTTTGGTTAGTAGGGCGAATCGGGCAAGGTATCCCGTGACGGGCGAGGTTTCCCGTTCCTACGGTTAAAAAGGGCTAATCGGGCAAGGTATCCCGTGACGGGCAAGGTTCCCGGTCCTTTGGTTAGTAGGGCGAATCGGGCAAGGTATCCCGTGACGGGCAAGGTTTCCCGGTCCTACGGTTAAAAGAAAAAAAAGGGCGAATCGGGCAAGGTATCCCGTGTGGCGAGGTTTCGATCCTTTGGTTAGTAGGGCGAATCGGGCAAGGTATCCCGTGGCACGGCGAGGTTTCCAGTCCCTACGGTTAATGGGGGCGAATCGGGCAAGGTATCCGTGACGGGTGAGGTTCAGTCTGTTGTTATTGGTACACCATCGACATGGTATTCGAAGCGGGCAAGGTATCCGGCCGTTTTATGTGGATCCACATGCATATAGTTATGGTTCTATAAATACATTGTTTTACATGATCATGTGCCTGGTTGTTTAGTGTTGGTAATGTACCTTGTTGTTGTGGTTGATGCCGTGGCATGTGATATATAATTGTTGTGGTAATGTACCTTAATGTTGTGATTGATGCTGTAGCATGTGATATTTGGCCGTTGTGGTACCATCTTATGCCTTAACGCTAGTGATTAGATGTCCTTATTGGAATTGTTGTATATTGCGCATTGTTCATTAATTTCCTACGCTGTATGCACTATTTGAGGTTATGATGACTAACCCTCTTGTGGCTATGCATATCCCACGGGGTATGTGTAGATCTTTGAGACTGCAGGTATTGAGGATACGAATGCCGACAAGTAATCACGATAGCTCGTTGTGATAGATAGAAGACTTGTGTTTACTTGTTTAAGTTATTGTATTCTTCCGATGTAATGATTAGGGGAAGAGCTCTGAATTATTGTGACATCGGGGACTTGGGTTATTTTTATTAATTGTATTTCATACTCATTTTCTATTTCCGCATGTTGTGAACGTGACAACTCTATTTCGTTTCAAAGGAAAGTTTTATCCGAATGAATATTTTTTTATCTTGTGTTATTTTCTTCTTACATTGCTAAAATGCCATGACGGGGTAGAGGGTGTCACACTAGCTGCTATAATTTTTGCTTTGAAGATTTGAAGGCACTATCTTTATGGTGCTAAGTTCACGGTGTTTAGTGATTATAAGAGCCAGAGGTATTTATTTGATCAGAAGGAATTAAACATGAGGCAGAGGATAAGGATGGAATTCCTTAAGGATTATGATTTCGAGTTACAATACCATCCAGGAAAAGCTAACGTAGTAGCCGACGCTTTAAGTAGGAAATCCCTACATATGTCTGATATGATGATTAAGGAGTTGGAGCTAGTAGAGCAGTTTAGGGACTTTGGTCTCGGAGTACAACTATTTAAAAACATATTGTATTTGGGGAAGATTATAGTGACTAGCGAATTCTTAAAGCTAGTAAAGGAGAAGCAAGAGACAGATGAATATCTGCACAAGATGAAGGACCTGATGAATAATGGAAAGGTTTCAGAATTTAATGTGGGTAGTGATGGTATCTTTAGGTTTGAAGACAAGATTTGTATACCTAGTGATACCGAGATAAGAAAGATGATTCTAGAAGAGGCCTATAAGAGTAAACTTAGATTCCATCCAAGCGCTACTAAAATGTATCAAGATTTGAAGAGGATGTTTTGGTGGCCTGGTATGAAAAAGGACATAGCTAACTATGTTTTATCTTGTCTAGTATGTCAGAAAGCGAAGATAAAACATCAGAAACTAGCAAGGTTGCTACAATCCTTGGATATTCCTGAATGGAAGTTGGATGGAATAGCAATAGACTTTGTTGTAAGACTACCTAGGACTCCTAAGAAGTTATTGATCGGTTAACGAAGTGTGCTCATTTCATTCCAATCGGAGAGACATATCCTTTGGAGGGATTAGCTCACATTTATATTAAGGAGGTCGTAAGGTTACATGGTGTTCCCTTGAGCATCATTAGTGACAGGGACCCTAGATTTATCTCTAAATTTTGGAATGAATTATAGAGAGCTTTAGGGACTAAATTAAGATTGAGTTCAGCTTATCATCCTCAAATAGATACTTAGTCGGAACGAACGATACAATCCCTAGAAGACTTATTGAGAGCATCTTGTTAGAGCACGTAGAAAGTTGGGATGAGTTTATGCCTCTGGTGGAATTCACCTATAACAACAGTTTTCACTCCAGTATAGTTATGGCACCTTTTAAGGCTTTGTACAAGCAGAAATGTAGAACACCGTTGTGTTGTTTTGAGACCAGAGACAGATAGGTGTTAGGCATTGAGATGATTCAATAGACTACAGAACAAGTCAAGAAGATTAGAGAGAAGATGAAGGAAACTTAGGATAGGCAAAAAATTTAGTAATAAGAGGAGAAGACCTTTAGAATTCCAAGAAAGAGATCACGTTTTTCTGAGAGTAACTCGTAGGACTGGAATTGGCAGAGCTATCAAGTCTAGAAAATTAACTCCAAGGTTTATTGGTCTATTCCAAATCCTTCGTCGGATTGGCCAAGTAGCCTATCACATTGCTTTACCACCTAATCTTTCCAATCGTCATGATGTCTTCCATGTGTCTCAGTTGCATAAGAATTACCCCAATCCTTCTCATATTATTGAACCCGAGTCAATACAGTTAAGAGATAACTTAGATTATGAGGCATTACCTGTGAGGATCACGGATCGAAGGATCAAGGAACTTCGTGGTAAACACATTCCTTTGGTTAAGATTGTATTGGATGAGACTACAGGTGATATGACTTAGGAGCGTGAGGAGGAGATGCGACAACAATTTCCACATCTGTCTATAGATACGTGATTTTGGGGACAAAATCTCTTTTAAGGGGGGTGACAATGTAACATCCTCAATTTTCTAACCTTGCTTAATGCGTAATTTTGTGTGGATAAGTGTATTTGTGTGTGCCTAAGTGTATGACCTTGAGTTTGACAGTGTTTTGAGTGGTCAGTGGTGTATTCGCTTTCTGTACCTTTGTGTAAGGGCAAGTATGAGACTTACGAGGTTTTGAGGGTTAAAAATAGGTAGAGAAGTGCTTGATAGTGTTTTAGTATTAGTCTTAGAAGCCTCGTAAAATTTGAGAACAATCGGAGTTAGAATTAGGGTTTTTGTGAACCCGCGACCTAAAGCGAGTGCGAGCTTTCGAGCGAGTAATTGGGATTCTAAATCCTTAATTCTATGGTTAATTAGGAGTTCTATTTGTTTAGAATAATGTCTAAGTGTTTGGGTATCAAGTTCTGGGTCTTACGAGCGTCAGAATCGAAGAAATGACGTGAAAATGGACCGAAGCGCAGGAGTGCATGTGAAGCGCGCGTGGGATGCACGTGACGCGTGCTAGACTATGTTGGACCATCAGAACCTTATCCGTTCGTGACACATGGTGCTCTGTGATTGGACCAACAGATGATCCAATGAGGTGGTGACACGTGACAGGGAAGCAAGGCAGATCCTTCACCGCGAAGAAAGACAGTGAGCATGCTGGTTTGCTGAGGGGTACGCGTGGAGCGCGCGCTCTGCAGGTAACGTTTTCTATTTAAGGCCATTAAATCCTTTTTTTAACAGTTTTTACCACTTCTTCCTTCTGATTCTCGACCATAACACCCTTCTAAACCAGAAAATACCATTGTTAAGCATCTTAAGGTTTAGTGATCCAATACCAAGCCATTCCAAGTGTCGGTTCGTTCGTCCAATCCTACCGAACCGTAAGTTGTCATTCGTGCTTCCTAGGGTTTATCTCCAAGGGAGGTTTTACTAAGGTAAACCTAAGCACCTAAATGTCTTAGTTCTCTGTTCTAAACTAATTTTGTGTCAAGGAGTCAAGGTTCTCAATCCTAGCCCTAATCAGACTATGTTTTGGACCCCGGTTAAGCCATACGGGTAACAAACGAGCTAGGGTTTTGCAGAAAGTCCCGGAGGAGGTCCCATACTCCATGAAACAGAGGGGAGGACCCTGTTTCCGGTGTTTATGATTGAGAACTTGTGGTTCATGATTGACTCTCATAGCCGATAATTACCTGTTTTTCGTATACCAAATGTCTGTGAAACATTTCCAGGAGTTGGGATTAGGTAAGTTAAATTCTTTGGAACCTCTAGACAGGGGCTGGCCGAACCACCTATTGTATTTTTGCAATTCCATAGTTTGCCCTAATTCTAATCTGAGTGCATTTTTGTATTTCCGGTGAAATATGGACCGTGTGGGTATGCTCTGTGACATCCCAATTTTCGAATAAACTTTGAATAAATGATTAGATCGATAATTAGGTAATAAACGAATGTGAAAAACCTTAATTAGGGATAAATTAGGCTTAAGTAGGACCTATAACCCTTAGGAAAAGTCTAGAACATCCCAGAAAAGGGCATGGAACCCCTAGAAACGTCTAGAAAGGAAGAAACCGGATTTCTCACCCTTGCCTTGGTCGCGATGTGACCAGATTAAGGCAATGATCATCGCGACGCGATGGTGGTGGGAGTAAGACCAACAGCTTTTCACCACGTGTGCATTTGAAGGGTCAAGAAGGTTCCAATCACGACGCGATGCACTATCACTACGTGATGGAGGCCGAATCTTGCCTATAAATACCCCCTCCCACCCCTCATTTGCCTCGCACCAAACTTCCTTCTCTTTTTCGTATAACTTCCTCTAAGGAGCAAGTATGCTCTGCACTTTCCTCGTGTGAGGATCCTGTGCATCAGAAAACTCTTAGTTGGAAATCCTTAAGTCTGAGAGAGAAGTAAGGCTTAGAGAAGTAGCTCAAGGAAGGAGCGTGGGAACGGTTAAGGGTCAAAGCTTAGGAGCTTAGCTAGGGCTGCCAGGTGAGGTGGAAGATACCTTAATCACTAGGGAAAATAGGTAGTAGAGTAGTACTGTTAGCATGCGTCGGGGACCTCAACCCTACTAGAGGTTGATATCAGCAACACCTTAGGAGAGGGGTTATAGTATGCGGTGGCTAGGGATAGTCACCGTAGACCTATCAACCAATATAGGTTTTATTTGGTATGATTGATACGTTTACTTGATAATCTGAGTAGTTGATAGTCGCCTTGGCGACACTAGGAATAATTCACATGCTGGTTATTTATGACTGTTGATATTCTGGTTAATAAGTTGATAATTATGATGTTCTGATTTGATAATATATCTGTGAGTGTAATTAATGTGTGGTTTTAGAGTCAAGGGTGACACCCTCTAGTTAGAGGATTGTTAATCCTTATATGGTAATAGCAAGTATTACCGTCGATACTCTGTCTGTCAATGGTGATAGTCGGGTCAGTATACCCGAGGTTGGTGTACCTAAGGGTAGAGCGGTCATTGACTCGTGGAGCCTAAGGGTGGAGTGGTCATTGACCCATGGGACTTGAAGGTACGGAGTAGTTTGGAGCTAGTCGTTTGACCCGTGGAACCTAAGGGTGGAATGGCCATTCCGATGAGGCTCCAGGACTGACTCCACGTCTGACGAGGGGGTAATCATGGTCATTCCCGATATGGGGAATGTTGTCCTTTGTGCACGTGGATGGTTCCTTACTTCGATGATCGGAGATGGTAATTCCCTGAATAAGGGAGATGCCTTATTCCAGTAATCGAAGATGGTAGCATATCAGGATATGTCTCTGGGATAAACCAACTTATCATTCCTCTGAGCCCTGAGACTGGTGATCGGTTTCAGGAGTAGGGCCGGTGATTAGCCCGCAATATTCAGGGGTCTGTGTCAGTAAATGGTGCCAGTGGTCGGTGTCAATATGCGTTCTGTATATGTTATCAGGGTATGATGTTATCTGTGACCGTGTGTCAGTATGTGGTATTGTGATATCAGTCATGATGATGATTGTTATCTTGGTTGTTAGTTGTGCTAAGCATGATGACAGGTACTCTGCTATGCTGTTTTTCTTGCTTATTAGTGATTGACAGGTTTCTTACCCCTTTCATTTCCTGTGTTTTTTATATATTATTTTGAATAGCAGATGGATAAGAACAGTCTGTACTTAAAGCCTGGGGAGTGGGACCTAGTAGAGGTGACTGCTATGGGAAAACTGCCTAAAAGCAGTGTTCAAATAGTTTTATCACGGCCAGTGTGCCCTTTTGTCACCCCTTGTGGGTATGGGGTATATATGTGTGTATGTACCATGCTTTGCGTACTCTAATAAATAAATAAAATGTGTGTTTACTGTAAATGTCGACTGCTATTACTTAATGTAATGCCCTGTCCAGGCAGGGCGTTACATGCTCGATGGAATTTTTGGACAACCCTTGATAATTTAATCATGAGGGACAGAACCTGGACTTAGAGAAGGGGAAGGATTAAAGTGCTTGTGTGTTCGTGGGTGAGGCTATAAGAGTTCGTGGGACTCAAATTAATCGCTTTGGAATCTAGGTGGGAGTAAGAATACATTTTTACTAGGATTACTAGTGTAGAATTATATACAGTGTATGCGTAGGGTACCTAAGCCCTACTAGAGGTTGATGTCATTAACACCTAAGGATAGAGATTACGGTTTATGATGTCTGAGGAAAGGTGTCGTAAACCTATCAACCAACATAGGAATAATGCTAAGTGCTCCGAGTTACGTATCAATATGCTTAATGCCTAAAAGTGAATATATGTGTTGTGTGTGCTATTAGAAACATGTTTAGGACTGTGTGATGTGTGTTAACATGATTAACTGCCGAGAGTAGTACTCTATGTGTTTATATGCTGCATTACGTGTTGTGACACTGTTAAATGATTAAGTGATTGAGAATATGACTACTGTGGGTTATAACTTGCATAATGTGAAAGGTGAATAAAGTGGATAAAAGTGAATCTAAGTGCAAAGTGATATGTGAGTGGTGTGAATTTATAAAGTGAATGTGTTGGTGCTATGTCACAACTGTGTGTGGTGCACGAGGTCAGGAGATACTCGAGCACGAGTACGAGGTAAAAGTGCAAGTTGCATAGACCATGGGGGTGTATACCCCCACGATAAATTCCACAGGGAGCCGATAGTTTGGTCGCTATTGTGTCGTGGTCCCAATATTGTGCCTTTTTACCCCGATGAGTGTTGTGAACTTCACGTCCTTGGTGAACGATCTCGGGTGTAGGCCTAGATACCCGACCCTGATTGATCGGCGGTATGGGGATGTGCTCTTATAGGTCACAATGAGCGGGGTATGTTGCTTGGACAACTGACTGATACTCTGAGTGGTGATGTGACATAGGGTTGTACCCTGAGAGGTGAAGAGTACTGCAAGCCGGTGTAGTTAGTGGCCACGAGTCTATAATTAGGTAACCATAGTGTAATAAATATTTAATGTCTAAGTAAGAGTGTGAAATATGATATATGTGATTATGTGCATGCTGTGTACTCTGTATTGCCTTCCACTGCTACTTTCCCATTTTATGGTGATCATGTTGTTCTTATCTCCCTGTATATATGTTTTGTGTGTATATGTTGTATATGATAGATGCAGGTGTTGAGGAAACTATTGTCGATGATGTCTCAGTTCATGCATTCATGGATGGGATGGAGCCGAGGATCCCCATATGGGAGGATTTTGAGTTGCAGTTCCATGACTTGGACAGCGCAGGTTAGGAGATAGACTTCTCTCGACACATTTTGTTGTATACAGGATTGGTGACTGTATATCTTCGTTTGCTTGGATCACTATCTACTACTTTAGTCAGAGACTTTCGTATCTGCTTGAGGCTACTATTTCACCGCATGTGGTCGCCTCCACTTGAATATTTCTCTAGGTATGGTCAGCCATGGCAGCCTTACATTCCTACCCAACCGGTCTTTAGGCCAGTGGGTTACTACTCCCAGGGAGATAGTCAGGGGAGTAGAGTCAGGCGCAGAGAGGAGGACGCGCCTGAACCTTCTCGACCTATGACGGCAGGAAGTACCACCAACTCTTCACCAGGCGTTTAGGATCGCACAGCGGGTGTTCCCATTATCTTGCTTGCTGAGGAGTGCCTTGTTGGACGGGGTTTCCCTTATGTTTTCTTTTTGTATGGCCAGGAGTCTGTTAGTTGGTTTGACTGATATTTTGGAGAGGCGGGTGTTAGCCTCCAAGTCTTTTGTAGATGACTGTACTACTTTTTGCTACGCTTCCATCCTTTATTTTCTTTTTGTTTTAAACACTCTGATGTAGGTGAGCCTTGGAGTGACCCCTAAAACTCTATACCGATGCATATAGTATATATTATGTTTGCTATATTTCGCTGTGTATTAAAGTATAAATTTCTACTTATTTCCCGCTGTATTTATTAACGATAAGCTAAACGATTAAGGCTAATTAATTAAAGGTTATTGTGATGGGACGAGGGGTGTCTCAGTTCTTCGTTTGCAGAGTTCTTGGCATAGAAACTTTGGTTGCTCACTTGTATAATAACTCTAGTAGTGTTGTCAATAGTTTCTAGCAGCCTTCTTCAATGAAGAACTTGGAGTATTTATAGACTTCTTGTAGAATATTGCCGTTGCATTAGAAATCAGCTCCAAATCATTGAGTGAGGTAATTTGAAAATGTCATTTTCTTCCTTTTCAGAGAATTTCAGAATATTACACTTTATTGTTGTTTGTACTATTTGCTTTTCAATCATTTGCAGTCTGGCACAAGTGTTCAAATTTTGTCTTATCCAAAGGTGTCACTTTTGATTCCTCGTACATAGAATTGAGCGCACAAAATCGAATTTGAATTTATTTCAAGATATGCTGAGGTATAGAGCAGAGAGAATAAACATGACTAGAACGTGTTTCATTAAATAACCAGATGCACACTCAGGGTGCATGCTTGTTGCAGATTGAGTTCCACGTGTCTTAAGTATTACATAATTGGAAGCTCACTTGTATGGATATACCAGATGCTAAGGTTTAACTGGATGCAGACACAACACAAAAGTATTCATCTTCTTGTAAAACTTCTTCTTCTTGCTTGAGTGATGTTATAAATATGAATGATTTTAATTCTTACACACTTCAAGACTTATCAGAAGGTAAATTGTTCTCACACAGATACTTTGTTATCATCAAAATTATTGAGGGTATAAACTTCTCAATCATTTAGGTTCCAAAAATCTCCCCTTTTTTGATGATGACAAATATCCAAGGTTGATGAACAATTTATTTTTCAAAAATAACTACAAGGGTCTCTCCCTGAGTTTAACAGTCAAGGATAAACATGTATTTCAAGAATATTTCCAAGTATGAGAGCATTTGTATTTAAAAAAACCACATCCATGTATTAGAGCATTTTCAAATATCAGAGCATCAATATGATATATAAGTATTAGAGAGCAGATGTTGAATATATAGAGAGTATCAGTGCATGGTAAAAATATCAGATGCTAAATAAAATATACTATATAACAGAGCATGATTAATGATGCTATGTAATGCATGATACGTGATACTTTGGTGTTCATCAATCTTTAACTTTTACTCCTCTTTTTGTCATCGGACAAAAAGAGTGTAAAACGCATCATAGTCAAAACAAAAATAAACACGTGAGAAAAATTTGAAGTCAAAAATTCAACTGATTTATATGTAAAATTGTATCAGAGGCAAACCAAAATAACATAAGTTTTGTTCAAAAGAAAAAGAAAAACTAAGGAGGTGGTAGGATTTAGTTAAGGTGGTCCATAAGGGTTTGAACAACACTTTCAAGCCGTGCCACTGATCTTGTTGCTTCCACGAAGTGTTCAAACTGAACTCTGGAAATGGTAATAGGTTCATCAGGCTCAACAAAGAGGAGGAGGTTCTGGAATCTATTCAATTTGTTCAGCTCTTTGTGCAGGTCTAGGCCAAGAGATTGTCCTTTGCCATCACTGAGAGAATTAATATTTAATAATAATTCATGATTTAAAAATCGTCGAAAAATTCTTATGAAGTTTCACCGTATTTTGAATCGTCGGGTAATTTTTATCCGCAATAAAATTCGAAACGAACTCCGATTTCGTAGAAAATCGAATCGTAACTTGTAGTGATATTGTTTAAGTGCTTTATATTGTTTTCATAATTTATTGATAAAATATTTATCACGTGGTGAATTAATTTCTCAGTAAATTAATTTACGCAATTTAATGGCGAGCGAACTATCGTTAACGCGATTACTCAATGTCATTATTTTTGGGATGCCAAGACTCATTTGACCCATGAGTCATCACTTTGACTAGGGGTTAGTAAGCCAAGCATGGCTCATTTGTGAGATGTCACTTTGTGATTAGTTAAAAGCATAATATCTTACCTAATATGTCATTCAAAACATGGCTATGCTCCTTGATTTACTCCTAGCCAAGTAAATTGTTAAAATTAAATTTTCTTACTCTCCCCTGCCTTATGATCAGGCCGTAGCCCTCCCACCCACACTCACTCATTTTATTTCTTCTCCTCCAAGTTTGCAAGTGTAGGTAAAGAAAAAAGAAACTCATCTCCTTCCTTTCTTCTTCTTCAGGGCCGAGAGGTACACCCCCAAATACATCACCATTTCCCTCGATTTCCTTCTCCATTTTATTGTTAGTTTCTTGATCAAGAGGGTAAGTTTGGAATCAAGTCCTTCCTCCTCTCTTTTTTGTTCTAAAATTGTGGCTACACTAAGGGTTTTGGGTATGATTTTGTTGATTTTCTTTGTCCATTTCTCTTGCATGTTTATGATGATGGTCAAGGAACAAGATGACAAAGTTTTCCCTTAAGCTTTGGAGCTTTAAGCCGTGACTAAAAAGGGGGAAAAAGGAATGGATTGTGGGGAAAAAGCAATGGATTACTTTTAAGTGATCAAGAAAATTTTCTAAGACTTAGTGTTGTTGTCTTAGGGTTGTTGAGGTCGTGAGTACGATCGCGGGTTAGTTCGTGATGTATCATTGACGTTAGTGTGGTTTGAGAGCTCTTTTGGTAAGGGCTTCTTCTAGATATAGTATATTGGTGTGTGAATATATGATTTTATGACATGTGTTTATGTTCTGTGAGTTGTATGTAATGATTGTTGATTTGTGAAAGCGGTGTTATGATTTGTGATCCTATATGCTTAAATGTGTTTTGTGATATATGTTATAAAAGTCTGTGTTGAGTAAGTAAATGATTATTTAATTATGTGCATATTGAAATATCGTATGAGATGGTATGTTCAATTGCGAATGCATGTTGAAATATCATATGTGTTGGTATGTTCAATTGGGAATGTGAAGAAGCATTGACATGTATACATAGGGACTTCGACCTGAATAAATCCTATGTCCGGATAAAAATCTTGTGATGTGGAGTTCAGTGTAGTCGTTAATTCCTACAAGAATAGTGTCGGACTGTTGTATCCTATGGGAGGACCAGCCGATGAGCCCATTGGTATGGGTATTTGTGATATTCCGAAATCATGTGCACTAGCATGTAGTTGCATCAATAGGGAATTATGTGCATCCTTATTGAGTTGTTCTTGAATGCTAATGACATGATTATTTATATGTGGTGAAGAATGTTGGTTTCATATTATATTATATTTGTATAATGTGATGTGTGGCTGTATATGTTGTTGTTATTGCATCTGTTTTATATAAGAAGATGACCCTTGCCAATGTTTCTTCAATTAATGAATGTAACCCAACTGATAAAGAAGACTGGAGATCCCTGCGATGACGCTATCGTCAGAGGTGACTTATGAATTTCCAGACGTGGACATTCCACTAGCCTGTGAGTTCGACCCCACTTCAGGTCGGGTTGTGTATAATGGGGATGTAGTTGAGATGCATAAAGTTGTCGGATTGGTGACCTGTGTGAAGATGACCTACCGGACCGTGGGCTTTTCGGTACTAGTGATGCAGATAGTTGAGGGATGGCTAGCAGCTTAGCCTGATCGAGTGATCACTACCACTACTACTACTTTTGCAGAAGAGTCTTCTGAATTCCTAGATAGACAACGTTTAGAGAGGAACCTTTAGTTGGAGGCCCTAGACTGCGTAGGACTGCTTGTAAGAGCGTAGGTTATCGAGGTTGGGATGTAGGAGCATCCATCTCATGTGCTATGATTGACTCATCGGTTCCCGTAGTGGATCTTGAGCCAGTGCCGGAGGTTTATCCGATTTCTTCTTTGCCTACCCGTGTACCTACTCCTCTGGCAGATCCATTGCCATTTTGTCGTATCTATGGCATGGAAGACTGCTGTGGTGGTGGTTGGATTGAGGATGTGCTTATAGAGAAGGTCAGGTCTGACGCAGCACCTTCTTCCGTCCCAGTTATTGACTGACAGGAGATGATGACGAGTTTAAGGACGTGGAGATGGAGGAGGAGGAAGATCCCTCCGAGTACTTAGGCAGTGAGCAGTAGTTGTGTTGGTTATGGTTTTCTCATAGTTGTAGATACTTTTGGGGGTGACCAGTCTGTATTTCAGTTTAGTTATTTTGTTGTTGGTGTTTAGGTCTTTTGAGGATGACTTTTGGAGTAGCCCTCTGCGAAGGTGTTTATCGGAAGTACCTCAAAGGTATGAGTACTATTATTAGGGTATTCATACTTTAGCTGTATTCCTTTTGTGGATATTTATTTTCGATTTTCTTTTGTACAAACTTGATCAGATGTACTGCTTTTGGCACTTGTGGTTATATGTAATATTTTCAGCTTGCATTACTCTTTCGGATTATAGATTCCACCACGTTTCTAAAATTCGCTGTAACTCCGACTTGTATTTTGCAAAAGAGTTTTAAAAAAAATACCATATTTCTAAAAGACAAGACGAATATTGTTTTGTAAATTATTATGCATTGAGAGTTATGTTTTAGTCTAGTAGCACACCGAAATTGGGGTGTTACAAGAACCATCATCAAGGCTCTTCACATAAACACAGCAATCATACTCCCAACACCTATAGCCAATCTTAAGCATGTAAGAGTCAAAACGCTTGTACCACTGCCTTGGAGACTGCTTTAACCCATATAGAGAACGTTTCAATTTACAAACCAAATGGCCCTGTCCAGCTGCACTGAACCTTCTGGCTGCTTCATGCAAATCTGTTCCTCTAATTCACCATGAAGGAAAGTAGTCTTCACATCCATCTGTTCTAAATACATATCCCGACTGGCTACTAAGGCTAACACTGCCCTGATAGAAGTATGTCTCACGACCGGAGAGAAGATCTCCTCATAATCAATCCCTTTCAGCTGTGAATACTCTTTTGCAACAAGACAAGCCTTGAACATTTCCCCTTCTTTTTCTGATAATGCATGTTTCTGCTTGTACACCAACTTGCACCCAATAGCGTCTTTCCCCTTAGGAAGTTCAACCAACTCCCAAGTTAGGTTCTTATGCAAGGACTCCATCTCCTCCATCATAGCACTCATCTATTTGTATTTCTCTTGGCACTGGATGGCCTCTTTAAAAGTAGACGGATCACCTTAACTGATGAGAAGTGCAACAGAAACTAACTCTTCAAAACCATATCTAATGGGTGCTTACTAGGACGACGATCTCGATCTCTGAGAAGATTATACTCCTGCAAACCATCTACCTCTCTGTGCCAAGATCATATTCATGCTCCTACTCATGTACAGACTCATGCACAGGATCAGCCTGAGGCACTGGCATACCATCACTGGTAGCTGTTCGACATCCACCTGAACTGTCTTGGAGCTAGACTCAACTACATTTAACACTGCGGTAGGAACATCTGTCGCAACCTTCTACTTCAACATGAACTGCTCATCAAAAACTGCATCCTTGTTGACCACCATTTTCTTTGAAACTGGATCCCTAAACTTGAAACCCGTTGCGCTTTTGGCATAACCTATGAAAATGCACTTTTTTGAATTTGGATCAAGTTTAGATCTTTCATCACTAGATATATGCACATAAGATGGACATCCAAAAATTCTTAAATTATTAAAATCAACTAGGTTACCTGTCCATATTTCCTCTGCAACCTTCTCATCCAATGAGGCTCGTGGTGATTGATTGATGAGATAATAAGCCATAATGATTGCCTCTGCCCAGAACCGCTTTGAAAGTCCAGTATTCAATCGCAGGCATCTGGCCCTTTCTGTGAGAGACCTATTCATCCTTTCTGTTGTGGTGTTTTCTTTACTGAGAAGTGTCACTGAATACCGTGTTCTGCACAAAATTTCTGAAACTGCTTGTTGGTATACTCGGTGCCATTATCTGATCTCAGGTACTTGATTTTTCTACCTGTCTGATTCTCCACCTTTGCCTTCAATAACTTGAAGTTGGCAAAGACCTCTGATTTTTGTTTCAGAAAATACACCCAAACCTTGCGAGATAAATCATCAATGAATATGACAAAATACCGAGATCCTCCCATGGAGAGCTCACGGGTAGACCCGCATACATCAGAATGCACATAGTCTTAGACACCCTCGGTTTTGTGCTTTCCAGGCTTAAAATGAACTTGAGTCTGCTTCCCAAGCACACAACACTCACACAATCCCAATGTGCAGCTTAGAACACCCTTCAATAGATTCCTCTTATGAAGTTCTGTCATCCCATGTTGAGTGAGATGACATAAACGCATATGCCACAGTCTAGTAGCATCATCATCAGACTCAACAAAAGCAACTCCACCTATAATTGTACTGCCCAACAGTGTGTATGTGTTCCCTGCAGTCCTCTTACCTTTCATCACAGTCATAGCGCCCTTAGTCACCCCGAGAATATCCTTATCTCCATCTGCTCTAAAGCTGAAGCCATTTGCTTACAAAGTGCCCCAGGAAATCAGATTCTTTCTCAGGTCAGGAATATGCCTAACCTCACACAACATTTTGACACCACCATTGTCCATTGCAATTCGGATCTTTCCCATGCCAATAATAGCACAAGCTTTATCATCGCCCAAATAAACAAAACTGAAATTACCTGACTTGTAAGTGGTGAACCACTCCCTGTTTGGTGTCATGTGATAAGAGCATCCTGAATCAAGTATCCATGCATCTGTGCACTAATTAGAGGAGACTGAGAGCATGTCGCCTTCCCTAAAATTCGAGTCATCTGACTGGACCACATTCGCAGCATTGGTTGTGCCCTTCCTTTGGTTTAGACAGTCCATCCTCCAATGCCTGATCGGCTTACAACTAAAACACTGTGCTATTTTCTTGTACTTGGATTTCGATCTCTTCTTATTCGAGCCATCTCTGCCTTGTTGCCTACCACGATCCTGACTCCCTTTCACATACAGACTACCACCTTGAGATGACCCATCCCCTGCGTTTTGTTTCCTCTGACTGTGAGACATAACTACAGCGGTAATATCCTCCAGTTTAATAGTGCCCTTCCTGTACGTGAGAGTGGTCACCAGGTGTTCGTAAGACCTGGAAAAGAGCACAACATAATAATCGCCGTATTCTCGTCATCGATCTTCACATCAAGATTCACCAAATCCCTGATGATTTGATTGAAAGTATTGACGTGTTGTTATAGATTCGAACCCTCCTGCATCTTCAGCTTGTAAAGTCTCTGCTCGAGATACAGCTTGGTCATCAAGATCTTGGACATATGCTGACCCTTCAATGTCTTCTAGACTGCTAACGGACATGTCAAATCCATGATGTGATACATCACCTCTTCCGCCAGACAAAGATGAATAGTCCCCATAGCCCTCTCCTTCATCTCCATCCAATCGAATTCCTCCATTGTAGCAGGTATAATCTCGCGCAGTGACTTTAGCAGACCTTGCTATGCCAATAAATCCTTAACTAGCCTCTACCATAGCCCGAAATTACCAGTTCCATCGAACTTTCCCACTTCAAAATTCGCACCGGAATTAAGACTCATCTGATACCAATTATTAGAACACATGCACCAGGAATCTAAAGAGAAATAGAGTCACAAACACACGCACACTCACAGAGAAATAAAAGACAAGAGATTTAACGAGGTTCGACAAAGTGTGCCTACGTCCTCGGGAGCTGTAGTGGTTGTATTTC
The DNA here is from genome assembly GCA_037113605.1 of Calophaca sinica. Classification (NCBI taxonomy): domain Eukaryota; kingdom Viridiplantae; phylum Streptophyta; class Magnoliopsida; order Fabales; family Fabaceae; genus Calophaca; species Calophaca sinica. The sequence continues at coordinate 100,974,326 of CM073730.1, forward strand.
TTATTATGCAAAATAGGGTTACAAAGCGCAGTTTAAATACTACTTAACACTGCGATAGAAATTACAACCATAACCGCTCCGCTCATTATGCTTACGCTCCACTCGCTACGCTCTGTTTTGCTCCGCTTGAGAGTCAGCCTAACTTCCAGTACCCATATGAGCCACACAACAGTTTTTTTTTCTTTAAGACTCTAAATTTTGCACCTAAATGACTATCACCATTTCAGTGCCCAAGATCGCAAGTGTATTCTTGTTGATAAAAAGAGAAATAGAAAATCACACGTTATTTAGTCACCTGTTAGTTGACTTGGTTTCAGGAAACAACTTGTTTAACTACTACTTTTGTTTAATTTTTATATAATTTTAAATATATAAAATTTTATTTTAATATTTATATATATTACTAAGAAAAAACTTGGTGCCCCTCAAAAAATGAGGCCCTGGGCAGTCGACCTTCCCGACCGTGCGCAGGGCCATCACTTCCCTTACTATCATAGTGCAATCTCATCGTGCCAAAGTCCCTCTATGTCATGGTGTCTGGGTGGTTACTATTGAAGGTCTCTAATCTTGTGGTCTAAAGGGCTTAGTGGTCCCAGGTGTGTGGTAATGACACGCTTGCCTTGCAACAAGGTTGCAGTAGATTAAAGTAGACATTGAAGTAGAGTTAACATGAAAGAATTTAACAAAAAAAATTTAAAACTACAAAGACATTTTTATACCGTTTTAAAATATAGGCACTTATTAAAAACTTAGCAAAAGTATAGGGACTAACAGATTAATTTAAGCTTTTTAAATTTTCAAATTCAATTTAATAATATAGATTTAAATGATTATAATATTATTCGGGACAACAAACTTAGCCATGTCAAGTTTGTGATTTTTTGGGTCGAGCTGGGTGGAGCCAAAATAATTTGAGGCTCAAATTTTATTAGTCTAGGCTACCTTTTTTAATCGGGTTAATTGGGCTGGTCCATCAGGTTTCGGCCTATCTATGAGTTATTTTCTAGATGTAATAATAAAGTAGGCTAAATGAATTTCAGTGTGTGTATTTCTTTTGAGTTTTTCCTACCTAATTTTTCTCTTTGAATATGAAGGAGTTCCAAGATTTAGCATAAAGAATGAGAGTTGAATGACAAAATGGAGAAAACATAGGTAAAGTTCTATATGTCCTATTGGTATTGTTTTTCAATCACAACATGATATATAGACTTTGTAAAAGAAAAATAACTGAATTATAATGGATAATATAAATAAACAGTCCATTGTTTCAAAAAAAAAAAATAAACAGTCCACATGTCATGTTGTGATCGGAAGACAACACCAACAAAACTCATAAAAATGTACATAAGTTTTCTCTGTTCCAAAATTATGGTTTTGTTTTATAAACCGTGCTAGTTGAGGATTCTTGCATGACATTTATTTTTTAATTGGTCTAAGGAATGTTATCCAACATATCATGATTAAAATAAATATTATTAATTTTAGTCAGTGAGAGGACTTTCTTAATGTTATGCAAAATTATTTTATTGAAGCTAAATAAAATAAGAACCACAACATGCAATGGGGAAGGAAATTATGGTCACGGGAGAAGAGACAGAAGATGAGGAATGCTCTATCACAAGATATCAGAAAAGGCTGAAATCAGTACTTGTAATGAGATCTAGACCGGTGTGTCCTTCTCTTTTTCCTATTAAATATTCTTCATTGGTACAAAAATTCTAGACTGTGATCGTGTCAGCAGTGGATGATGGATCAAGATTTATTTGTATTTAATTTACTTTTAAAAATATTATCAATTTTAATTATTTATGTAAATTTTGTGCATCATTATTAGAATGCAGCTATTATACAATACTTTTATTGTCAATCACACAACTAGAATTTCTGGCATTTGCTGCAGATTTTCCTGCGGATTTTTATCCCCACGTAATATTTTTGTGGGTAATTTTTTTCCTGCAAATTTTAAATCCGCAAGAAATTTCCTACAGATTTTCCTGCAAAAAAATCCGCAGGTAATTTTTCTACGAAAAATTCGCAGCTAATTCCGCAGGTATTACCTGGGGATTTGGATTTCGCAGGTAATTCCACAGAAAACTTTCCTGCGAATTTAAAAATCCGCAGGTAAGTTTCTTGCTGTGGATTTGGAATTCGCAGGAAAGCGCAAGAAAATTAAAAAAAATTATTTATTTATTTTGTATATACACTCTAAAAGCTTTTTAATATCAATATTCTATTATATTATATAGATATTAATATTTTATTTAGTGATAAATACTAATAAAATTATTGATATTATTTTTATTATTATTACAAAATATATAATATGCTTCCAATAATATATTTAATAATATATACAAAAATTATACAAAAATTTTCAAAATAAAGCATTCATAAATGTAAATACCACTTTTGGTAAAAGTTATATTGTAATGAATTTTTAATATACATGAAATATACCTATTTAAATAAAAATCCTACAGTACATTATCACAAGAAATATAGTAAAAAATCCTATAATACAAGAATTTTTAACATTAAACCTCCAGAAATCTGTCAAATATATAAATAAATAAAAATAGAGGTATAAGACCACTTGTTGAGTGAAGATCCTCTAAGAAAATAACATCACTGATGTAGGGCATTCAACATCATATCATAATTATCATGATTCACCAAATTTTAGTAGCCGAACCGAAATCTTCCAATCTGCATGATGGTTCAACAATCCATTATTATAAAATAAATAACATCACTCCAACTATTTCAATATGAAGTCCTAAAGAAAATAAGTTGTTATCAGAGTCCACAATATCCACTTTAGGTATTTTAATATTTTAATATAAGTACTAAAGAATATGTCTATACAAACTAAGGGCAAAAAAGATTAAAAATATGTAAAAGAAGGTTGCCTTTGCCTCCCCTACTATGGCTTTTATGCATTAAAGTTCCAAGAAAGTTCTGTTTTCCACAAACAAATAACGAGATTGTAACCAAAACTAAAACATTTTTTCTTTATCAATTAGAAGTTCTGCTTCTTCTAGGCATAATAGTTTGAACGAACAAATACTCAATCATATTAACACTACTCTGCATAATAATAATTACCCAAGATAATGGATGAATAATTAACTATAACTCACTCAAGCAAACCAGTATGAACTAAGTAACTGCGAGTGAATTATAAAGCAGACATCATCCATGAGCCAATAAATTTGGAAATAAATGAAGATGAGTGCCTTCTAAAGACCCTCTAATTCATAATAGAACTATCAAACTATGTAACAATCTCAACTGGATACCTATAAATGCAATCTTCCCATGGACTCTTAGGTGAAGGTTTCACATGTTTCAAGATATGCCACACAGCACTGTTACACTTAAAACCACTGCCAAATGCAATCTGCCAAACTCTGTTTCCCTTCATCATCCTCCTTTTTGCCTTTATGTAAGAAAACTGCACATTGATGCTAATATCATACGAGTAAGAAATTATCTATCAATAGCCTAATAATAAAATGTAATATGGAAATTAGAAATTCCATATAAAAGCTATAAGAATACTTATTCATCATAGCTAGAGAGAGAGTCATCAGAGTGGTGCTAAACTACTGGTCCCAAATCCAAAAGATAAAAGCTCCAAAAAGGGAGGGACCATGTTCACTTATAAACATTACCACACTCATAGGAGAATAGTGTTCTTAGCTGCATAGAAACACATACTCTTGTCTATGAGTATTTACAATAGGAAAAAGCAAGAATGAGCAAGCTCAGGTTTTAAGATTCTGAAATTTTGCTAAAGCTTTTTTTTTAATATAATAGACATCTTGCGCATAAATAACACATAGTTAAAGACAATTTGCACATCAAAAATTCTTACTGGAGCTTAAATTAGATGGAGCTTAAATTAGATAAACGAACAACACATTACCAAATAGTGACACATTTTCGGTAGTGTTTTACAGTTTTGTGTCACGTAAATCGATATGAACCAAAGAAAGAAAAAACTACAGAAGAAGAAATATATGCTCAGAAACGAACTTACTATGACATCTCCATTGCGATTTGCATGTGAGATTTATGATATCCGTGATAAATCAACAGAATCATCGGAAATTGATGTAAATCCTGCATTCAAGCTCTTGTTCAGGATTTGGTTACACACACACACACACTTGGATGCACAATACAACACACACTTAGATACACAACAGAACAGAGACCAAACCCAAACCAGCAGATTCAACACAACACTTATATATAGCCGAAGAACACTATTTACCTATGAAGAGTTGTACAGGAAGAAGCAAAAGCCAAAACGCAACACCGTGAATGGAGGACAAAGTGTGATTCCAACTCAGATGTGATTAAGGAAGCGTGATTCTTGTTCGATTGAACTCTTCACCTCAAACCAACAAAATAGAACAGATTCAAACACCTAACATAACAAATTGAGTGAATTTTGTCAAAAAAAAACTAAAGACGAAACCCTAACAAAAGATATGAAAAACAATAAGCACCTTGAGCAATTGTCAAAAATGTGAATACATGCCTTGACAGGATGATTTTGATGATTGACAAAAGGGAGCTTTGCAAATAGTCAACCGTGCAAAAAGTGGAAAAGAATACCAAGACGCGTATCAAAAATGATAGTTTCTCAAGTCTTTGGGTTTTGGGTATTTATTTATCTTTATTAAGACAATTTGTAAGTAGTAATAAAAAGCTCTCAATTAAAATTAAATCACACACGCACAAAATATTTTGACATGCATATCTCGTGTCGGGATGGCGGTGAGGAAGTCGAATGTCGAGTGGAGGAAGTCGTTTGTCGAGATCCGAGGAAGTCGATGTCGAACTCGAGGAGGAAGTCCGCGTGTCGAGCCGAGGAACCGGATGTCGAAACGAGGAGGAAGTCGGATGTTGAGCTCGAGGAAGTCGGGTGTCGAGCTTACGAGGTCGCATCGAGGTCTTTTTGCCGAGCTGTTCAGAGGTCATATGCCGAGCGTGTCGAGGTCGCTGTCGAGTCAGTGTGGCGCAGGTCGTCTGGCCGAGTGTCTCGTGAGGTCGTATGTCGAGCCGCCTCGGTGTTTTCAACGAATCTGACAAATTCCAACGGACGTATCCCCGTGCAACTGGTCAAATCTTCCAACGGACAAATCAAAACGTAATTCGCAAACGCCCGGGCTTGGTCTATAAATAAACAACGTGGTGCGTCTTTCTTATAACACTAAAATACAACAACGCAGCGGCTTAATTTTTGTGCCAAAAACTCACAAATATTTTTCATCACTCACACTTATTTGAGCACAATTTTTTGAGAGTCTTTTTATTCTACAAAATTTGAGTTGTATTATTTGAGCTTCAATTTGTTATATCTGCACTATTGAGTGTATCTTTTTCGTCTCATTTTATTTGTGAAAATCATTTATGTTTTGGTAGAAATCCCAAGGTGTTCATAGAGAGTGATATCTCGAACGTATTGCCTGGTTTAGAGTTGTAAAGGTTTCTAGTCAACCTCGATTTAAAAGCTAGTGTCTTAGTGAAAATCCCATAGTGGTTTGCTTTGGGGACAGGACGAGGCCGCAGGGGTGTTAATGGCCTAACTCGGATAATTTGTTGTGTGCTTTTTTACTCCTTATCTCTCTACTTTTGATCAATTAAATTTGCACTTTATTTTATTGTTATTTATAATATCTTACTATTTACTTTATTTTTAACTCGCTTGCAATTTATTCTTCAAGTGATTTATCTATTTCACATTAATATTTCCAACTCATAATTAGCACTTATTTCTCCAAAAGTTTTTGAAAGACCGCTCACACACATTCACCCCCTCTTGTGTTTGGAGTCACTTGTCAACAAGTGGCATCGTAGAGCTAGACTCTTGTATAAAGGACTTAACCGCCTCAAGAGAATGACTTCAAACAATTACGTAGGGAACTTCCATGAATGTACCCCCATTTTTCAATGGTGAGGGTATGGTTATTGGAAGGATAGAATGCAAATCTTTCTTGAGGGTGTTGATCTTGATATTTGGGATGTGGAAAATGGTCCATTTGTCCCCACTCAATCAATTAATGATGCAGCAGTACAAACCAAGATCACTTTGGACTCAAGATGATAAGAAAAGGTCCAATACAATTTGAAAGCTAAGAACATAATCACTTCGCTTTAAGCTACGATGAGTTCTATAGGGTCTCAAATTGCAAGACTGCTAAAGAAATGGGACACCTTCTATTGACTCCATGAAGGTACTAATGAGGCCAACTTATGTCTCATGGCAAAACACACGAGGAGGATGAGGTAAATGCTCTTGAACTCAATCTCCTTTAACTTATGATGATGCTTATTGCTTGTGAAGAATTAAATAATGAAACGATTAAACTTGGAAAAATTGTTCTTTCTTCTAAGAAAACCATCTCTTGTCTTGAATCAAAATTGAAATTTTAAACAAAGAGATAGTGATTCTTAAAGAAAAACAAGTTGTCAGGATTGAAACTTCTCCTCCCATATCTTGTGAAAATAAAAAGGATGAAGTTTTAAAATGCAATGAGTGTAGTGTTTTGAAAAATAAGGTTAAGGATTTAAATAACACTCTTGCAAAATTTACTTATGGGAAGAGATAATCTAAACATTATGTTAGGAAACCAAAAGGTACTTTTTGGAAAAGCTGGTTTAGGTTATCATCCAAAAATTCATGAAAATCTTTAAACTCTTCAATCACAACAAACCTCAAGTAGTCCTTTCATTAAATGCTTTCACCGGTGGTAGAAATGGTCACACTGCCTATTTGCAATATTAGAAAGAATAAAAATGTAGTTGGCAAAAATATGTGGATTCCAAAGGGCACCTTGCCCAAGACTAACTCATATGGACCCAAGATGGTTTGGGTACCAAAAGGTTAAAATATGATTTATTGTTTGTAGGTGTGCTTGAAAGCCAAGGACTTAAATTGGTATCTTGATAGCGGCTGTTCAAAGCACATGACAAGAGACAAAAGCAAGTTCTCCTCATTGGTACCTAAGAATAGTGGTTATGTCCGGTATGGTGACAACAACAAAGGTAAAATTCTTGGGATTGGTTCTATTGGTAAGAGTCCTAATCCCACTATTGAAAATGTTTTGTATGTGGATGGTTTGAAGCATAATTTGCTAAGCATTAGTCAACTTTGTGATAAAGGAAACAAAGTGGTTTTCGATTCTTCAAAATGCATGGTCATGGATTCTATAAATGAAAATGTTATTGTAATTGGACCTAGAATTGGAAATATCTATATGCTTGATTTAGATAAAATACCTTCAAATGATGCATGTTGTCTTATTAGTAAAGAGGATGAATCTGGCTATGGCATGGGAGAATGGCTCATATTCACATGGATCATCTTAATAAGTTAGTTCGAAAGGACTTAGTAATTGGCTTACCAAAGCTTCGCTTTGAAAAAGATAAACTTTGTGATGCATGTCAAAAAGGAAAACAAGTAAAGGCATCTTTCAAATCTAAAAATATTGTTTCTACAACCGGCTTTTTACAACTTTTACATATGGATTTATTTGGCCCTTCTAGAACTAAAAGCTTTGGGTGGCAATTACTATGCTCTTGTTATTGTGACGACTATTCTCGCTTATACATGGACTTTATTTATTTCTCACAAAATGATGCTTTTAATGCTTTAAACTTGCAAAGGTTATACAAAATGAGAAGGACTTAACATTGCTTCCATTCAAGTGATCATGGTGGGAATTTGAGAATGAATCATTTGAAACATTTTGCACGTAAAATGGCATTGATCACAACTTTTCTGCCCCAAGGACACCGCAACAAAATGGAGTGGTTGAAAGGAAAAATCGTCTCTTGAAGAGCTAAGCGAGACGATGCTCAATGAGACTAACCTTCCTAAGTACTTTTGGGCGACGCCAGTGAGCACCGGCTGCTATGTGATGAATCGAGTTCTTATAAGGCCGATCCTTAAACAAACAGTATGAACTCTACAAAGGAAGAAGCCCAACATTTCCCACCTTCACGCTGGATGCAAGTGTTTTGTCCTAAACAATGGTAAGAATAACCTTGGTAAATTTGATGCTAAAGGCGATGAAGGTTTATTTCTTGGATATTCCACTTCTAGTAAAGCTTTTTGAATTTTTAATAAAAGAACTTGGACTGTTGAAGAATCTGCATGTTTCTTTTGATGAATCTAACCCCAAATCTTCAGTAGAGAAGAAAGTGTTGATGATCTTAAGTATTTGGAGATACCTATTTAGAGGAACAAGAGAGATCAAAAGTTCAAAAGCGAGGATCAAGAGTCCTTGCCTCAACCCTCTCAAGAACTCTCTCACTCAAATCTTCCAAAGGAATGGAGAGTCTCAAAGAACCATCCTCTTGACAACATAATAGGTGATATCTCAAAAGGCGGTAACGACCTAAAACTCTCTTAATCATGCATGTCATCATATGGCCTTTGTCTCTCAAATCAACCAAATGACGCCAATGAAGCCATCTTTGATGAGCATTGACCTTTGCTATGCAAAGAGGAATTAAATCAATTTGAGAGAAATGATGTTTGGGAACTTGTCCCTAGGGCCTAAAGATCACCTAGTCATTGGGACCAAATGGGTCTTTCGCAACAAGCTTGATGAAAACGGTATCATTGTTAGAAATAAAGCTAGACTTTGCAAAAGGCTATAACTAATAAGAGGGCATAGATTTCGATGAAACCTATGCACTGGCTAGATTAGAAGCTATTCGCAGATGCTTCTCAGCATTTGCATGCATCATGGATTTCAAACTTTTTCAAATGGATGTTAAAAGTGCATTTCTTAATGGCTTTATTCAAGAAGAAGTATATGTCGATCAACCTCCCGGTTTTGAAAATTTTGAATTTCCAAATCATGTTTTCAAATTGAAAAAGCTTTATATGGTTTAAAACAAATACGAGAGCTTGGTACGAGAGGTTGAGCAAATATTTACTTGAAAAAGGTTTTGAAAGAGGAAAAGTTGATACCACTCTTTTCATTAAACACAAAAAGCATGACATTTTACTTGTTCAAATTTATGTCGATGATATAATATTTGGTGCTACTTAATGAATCCTTGTGTAAGGAATTTTCTCGATATCATGCAAAGTGAATTTGAAATGTCAATGATGGGGAGAGCTAAATTACTTCCTTGGACTTCAAATCAAACAAACAAAAGAAGGAATTTTTATAAATCAATCCAAATATTGCAAGGAGTTGCTTAAAAGATTTGGAATGAGCAACGCCAAAGAAATCTCAACTCCATGAGCACATCATGCTATCTTGACAAAGATGAAGGTGGTAAGTCGGTCAAGTAAGTAAGTATAGAGGTATGATAGGATCTCTTCTCTATCTCAACGCTAGTCGCCTGGATATTATGTTTAGTGTTTGTATGTGTGCACGTTTTCAAGCTAGTCCTAAGGAATCACATCTCTGTCAGAAACGCATTATGAGATACCTCATTGGCACACAAACACGGGTTTATGGTACCCCAAAGGTGCCGAATGCACTTTGATTGGGTACTCGATTCGATTTTATGGGTTATAAATTGGACCTAAAAAGCACTGAGTGGGACATGTCACTTACTTGGGAATGCCTTGGTTTCATGGCATAGTAAGAAACAAGCGGTATGGCTTTGTCCATCGCCAAGCGTTAATATGTTGCGGCAGGTAGTTGGCGCACAGATTATTTGGATGAAACAACAGTTGAATGATTATGGGATTAATTTGAAAACTGCTCCAATAAAGTGTGACAATACTAGTGCCATAAACCTCACTAAAAATCCGGTTTATCACTTGACTCAAACACATAGAAATTAGGCACCATTTTATTAGAGATCATGTTCAAAAAGGAGATTGTGTGATTGAGTTTCAGTGGAAACATCTAAACAACTTGCATGTATATTTTTACTAAACCTTTGCCTAAAGAAAGCTTCTTTTATAAGAACCGAGTTAGGAATTTTAGATCAATCATGCATTGAGTGACTGTGATTGCATTTTCTTTTTGAATAAATTCTAACTTGGGCGTTTGAGTGTGCTAACGAGTTTATGTGTCTTTTCCCCTTCCATTTTCTTTTAAGTACGGAATTATGAGTGGGTGACGCATTTGTCTTATGCAACTAGCTAATCATGTCCAACCAGCTCATCTGTCACACACCAAGCTTGGTATCACGTAACTATCAAAATATGCTTGTTTAATCCTGAATATATGCCTTGCTTTATTTGTCTTTCCCACTTTTTGATGTTGCCAAAAGGGGGAGAGTTACATGAATGCATGATTCAGGGGGAGTGATCTTTTAAGTATTGCCTATTGTGAGGGGGAGTTTTTCTAAAATACGTGCTTAAACTCTGATATCTTTTATTGAAAAACCTTGCTTATATCTCATTGCTATATCATGATTATATTTTACTAAATTCCCTCCATGAGATGTTTGTCATCATCAAAAAGGGGGAGTCTGTGAATACATGCCTTGACAGGATGATTTTGATGATTGACAAAAGGGAGCTTTGCAAATAGTCAACCGTGCAAAAAGTGGAAAAGAATACCAAGACGCGTATCAAAAATGATAGTTTCTCAAGTCTTTGGGTATTTATTTATCTTTATTAAGACAATTTGTAAGTAGTAATAAAAAGCTCTCAATTAAAATTAAATCACACACGCACAAAATATTTTGACATGCATATCTCGTGTCGGATGTCGAATGAGGAAGTTTGATGTCGAAATGAGGAGGAAGTCGCTTTGTCGAGATCCGAGGAAGTCGTATGGTCGAATCGAGGAGGAAGTCGTGTCGAGCCGAGGAAATCTGATGTCGAAATGAGGAGGAAGTCGGATGTTGAGCTCGAGGAAGCCCGGTGTCGAGCTTATGAGGTCGCTGCATCGGCGGTCTTTTGCCGAGCCGTTCAGAGAGGTCATATGCCGAGCCGCGGTCGAGGTCGTGGTCGAGCCGCGGTGGCGAGGTCGTTCGCCGAAATGCCGTCTTCGTAGAGGTCGATAATCTGAGCCGCCTCCAGTGTTTTCAACGCAAACGGACAAATTCCAACAGACAGATCCTCGTAACGGCCAAATCTTCCAACGGACAAATCAAAACGCAACGGCAAACGCTCCTCGGTGGTCTATAAATAAACAACGCTGCGTTTTTCTTATAACACTAAAATACAACAACGCAAAGGCTTAATTTTTGTGCCAAAAACTCGTCAAATATTTTTCATCACTCACACTTATTTGAGCACAATTTTTTGAGAGTCTTTTTATTCTACAAAATTTGAGTTGGATTATTTGAGCTTCAATTTGTTATATCCGCACTATTGAGTGTATCTTTTTCGCTCCATTTTATTTGTGAAAATCATTTATTTTGGGTAGAAATCCCAAGGTAAGGTGTTCATAGAGAGGTGATATCTCTTGAACGTATTACTCGTTTAGAGTTGTAAAGGTTTCAGCCTGAACCTCGATTTAAAAGCTAGTGTCTTAGTGAAAATCCCATAGTGGTTTGCTTTGGGACAGGACGAGCGCAGGTGTTAGGTGGCGAACCTCGGATAATTTGTTGTGTGCTTTTTTACTCCTTATCTCTCTACTTTTCACCAATTAAATTTCAGATTTTTATTTTATTGTTATTTATAATATCTTACTATTTACTTTATTTTTAACTCGCTTTTGCAATTTATTCTTCAAGTGATTTATCTATTTCACATTAATATTCAACTCATAATTAGCACTTATTTCTCCAAAAGTTTTTGAAAGCACCGTTCACACACAATTCACCCCCCTCTTGTGTTTGGAGTCACTTGTCAACAAAAAATTGTGAGCTTTGATTCGAGACCAAGAACACGAACTGGAATGAGAACAAAAATGCAATTGCAATCACGAACGAAAGGGAGAATGGCAGAGATGAGAGATTGAGAATGGTGTTAAAAAATGGCAAGGAAAGACTCGAAGAAAACAAAAATCCACTTCGAAATCAACATAAAGTAAAATACGAAAGGTGAAGAAAGAAATTGACCTGCTTAACTGCTAGAAGCTCTCCGGAATCGAGATTCATCCAAACGTAAACACGGCCAAAGGCACCGCAAATAATCAACTCGCCCTTGCACCATCGGATCAGAGGTGCAGTGTCTTTGGGTTTGGGCGGAGACGACAGCGAGGGTTTGGAGAAGACTTTGGAATTACGGATGCAGTAATTGATCTTATTAACCAGGGTTCCTCCGACTCTGAGCGAGTGATGTTCTTCGTTCTCCGGCGGCGAAGCATGGAATACCAGTGACCGGCAAACTCATCCGAAAATGTCTTGCATTTGTGAATGTGATCTCTATGTTTGTTAGAATGGGAGTGAAGAAGAATGTGATGATGCGAGCATCGCTGCGTTTCGGCAAAAACAGAAACAATTCAAAGGATATAAAGTATTTTTGAATTTTTAAAAATAGTTTTAATTATAAGTCATTTTATTCTAAATTTGCAGCAAAATCCGCAGGAAAGTTACCTGCAGATTTTCCCACGGATTTTCAAACAAGCTGAGTTTGCTGCGAATTTTTCTACGACTTTTTACATAGATAAAATTTTTGCAAAAAAATCCCCAAGAAAAATAAAATATTTCCTACGAATTCAAATTTGTAGGAAAATTCGCAGCTAAAATTAAAATTTGCTAGGGATTTTCTTGCGGATTTGAATATGCAAAAAAATTCCTTATATTTATGTAAATTGCAAGAAATTTCGCAGGTATTTCCTGCTGAAAAAATCGGTAGCAAAATCCACAAGAAATGTCGCAATTTCTAGTAGTGTCAATTTTACACACATTTAAGTTATTAATAGAAATATCGTTAACATTTGATATTTATGAAAATTCTAGTCATTGGTTATACAGCTATTAAAATTAAATAGTATCAATAGATTTTGGGACGATTCCACCCAATAGATTTTAGGTGTGCAAAAGTTTACTCTGGATGGTGTTCCTTTTACTTTTATTTAATTTAATTAGATTTGTTCTTATTTAAGTAACAAGAGAGTCTACAACGTTATAAAACCCACCTAAAACATTGTAGATAAAACGCTAAAAGAGAAGGCAAATAATGAAATTCGATATACATAATTAACCTATATATATCTAATGACCCATATGAAGGTCCATGTTAAAGCTATGGCAAAAACCACAACCAATTCAGTATGACTAATTTTTCTTGATGATTCGGCCTTATCTGGCATTACTGGTGATATTGCTATTGCTGGTGGTAAATCAACATTTATTGCAACCCTCATTCCTTTAAAGCAAAAGCCACTCCCACAAAGAAAATAATATGGCCTTTCCTCTAAGAGTTGAAAAACATCTCTCCCTCCTCTTGTAATGTTGTTTATGAAGCCTGTGTCAATGCATTTTTCATAGTTTGTTTTGTTCACCTCCAGAACATTATAGATGTGCTTGTCAAAACCAAAATCTATGCAAAGGGAAATTGGTTAACAAACAAAATTGCAAAAATAAATAAAATGTTCATATTAATTAATAATGAAAATTGAAAGAGCTTACATAGCCAATCACCCTTGTAGAAATGCTCATGACTAGCCCATTTTGTGAAGTTTATTTCTGGTGCCCAAGTGTACCTTCCACCTCCAACCCTATGTAGCACAGGTTCTCTCCCTTCAGTTATGTAATACCCCAATGTGACGGTCATCAATAAGAACATGATTATTTTTCTCTTAACCTCCATTCTCAACTATGAAATTCGCCTTCCTATTATTAAGAGAAAAGAAACATGCATATGTTGAGGTGCAAACAAAGTCCCACATAGGATAAACAGGAGGAAGAACATGGGTTTATAAACAAGGAAATGTCCCATTGGTATGAGGCCTTTTGGGGAATATCCAAAAAGCAAAACCATGAGGGCTTAAAGCCCAAAGTGGACAATATCATACCAATGTGGAGACATGTAAGACCCCTCGGTACCCCTAACAGCATACACAATGTTCATACAGACTAGTACATGGAAGATTTAGAATCGGGTTTGGATTTTCAAATGGAGAAAAAGAAGCACTTTTGTGTAATATTCATGTGAAACGTGTGTTGAAAATTGAAGCCAAAATTTGTGTGTTTCTGCCAGTTTGGCTCATCAAAATGCACTGATCATGCCTTTCAATTTTCAAGTTCAACCATCTTAGAATTTTTTTGATTTACATCGTAACTTACTTTTAGAGTAAAAAAAAAAATACTCAAACATAAATCATTTTCCTCGAAACTCAGTTTTAATTAAATTAATTTTACAAAATCAAGTTTATTCATGATCAAATTTTGCAAAACACTCTCTAAACATACCCAATTATTCTCTCAAAGTAAAATAAGCTTAAATCATGCGTTCAGGTTTGGCAACAGCTCCCTAAGGATTTGTTTAGTTCTCAAAAGAAGTTGTGAATAGAGAAATATGAGAGAGAGAGAGAGAGAGTGAGAAAAGAGAAAGAGGTAAGAAATAAGACAGATTTGAGGTATTGTTTGGTATAAGACAAAGAGAAGAGAAATAAAAGAGAGAGAAATATTGATTATTTAAAAAAGTACAAAAATATTCCAAACTTAACCATCAAAATAAATTTTTATTAATTTATTTGATTTTAATTAATTTAATTGCATAATTAAATTAGTTAAGTTCACCTTACAGTTACACATCACATTTTTTAGATGCTAAATATTAAATATTTCTAGTTATTTAAATTAAATAACTCACCCATCACCCTTTTTGAATTTTGACAATTTAAAACAGCAAGCAATATGTTGAACAAATGGGTAGTTACGGAAATATCAGGGTCTCTCCCCTTTCTTCGCATATGTAAAGAGAAAAAAAAAGTGGGTGGGATCCACTCCACTTTATTCTCTCTTTAGTATTTCTTGGATGACCAAACGGTAGAAATGGTGTGTCTCTTTGCTGTCTCTCTCTTCCCTCTCTTTCGTATGTATTTATCATGTCCAAACGCACTGTAAAAATCACAAATGCAGTTTCTACGGTCTTATTGCTCATAAACTCAATGCTACTTCTTTTTATGCTGAGCTGACTGCAGCAATTATGGCTATAGAGTTGGCTTTTGATAGGGGCTGCAGAAAGATTTGGCTGGAGTGTGACTCTACTCTTGTGGTGCAAGCCTTCACCTCTCCTGGTCGGGTTCTGTGGAAGATTAGGAATAGATGGCTTAAGTGCCTTGATATTTGTAAACAGTTCCAATTTTTTGTTTCTCGTATTTATAGGGAGGGAAATCAATTGCTAATAAGCTAGCACCCTTTGGGATTACTAGTGATGTTTTCACTTGGTGGGACTTGCCATCTAGTTTTATTGGAGATGACTTTAACCGTAATAGGTTTGGTCTCCCTAACTACAGTTTAGGTGATTTGTTTCGGTCATGGGTTTTGGTTTTTAGTCCCCACATGCTTTGTTTCTCTTTTTTTTTTCTTTTTCAATGAATTTTTGGCGAGCTGCAGATGATTGATAGGAGTTGTGGTGCCAACATAGTTGGGATCACCTCTTCTATAGTGATGCCTTTGCTTGTCAATTTTTGCCTTAAAAAAAAGTGCTAAAATCACATATATATAAACTTTTGCTCACATATTAAGGTTTAGTTGTTTTTATATGTGATCTGGAGATGAACCTCAAACTCGACACCATACCCATGATTCGGCCCCTATTGGGGCTGACCAAACAAGAACATATTCCATAGGCCAAGCCACCTCATTAAACCCTGAAACATGTCATATCAAGGGGTACGATTCCTAAGCCAGGTGTATCCATTGACAGCGACCTATCTCTTCACCTCAATCGTTCTCACGTAATGACAATTAAGATCCTACGCTCAGAACCGCGGGACTCTACATTGGGAACAAGGTCTGGTAGCCGATACATCCAACACGAGACGTGATCTAGAGAAGTCAACTCTATCTACCCCATTTAGACCCAATAAATCAGGTGTCAGACCATCTCCAATTACCATACCATCTCCAATTACTATGCTTTCATTTTAAATACGCTAAGACACTCGTTCTCCATGTATGCACATTGTTCTCGGAGTGTCCTTGCAGGTACACCCACCCCTCAACTCAACGCTCGGAAAACCTCGACTCAACGCTCTTGCCTCCCCCAACCTCTGTTTGCCAACCAGATATCACTATGAAAAGCCATGTCCAAGATATAGGCTCTCAATGGGAATAAATAAAGCGCGATGCACAAACATTCAATTATGGATGGCAAAAAAATCCGCAACCATGGATACTTGCACGGATTACCCACAATGGGTAGTAAATTGATAGTTATTAAATGGGGGTGGGGATCATGGTACTCGCCCCGTGAATACCCGCATATTCATTATAATTATATTTTTATTGAATATATAATATATACTATGATGTTTTTTATCACTTTGGGATGAAATAATTTTTATTTCCTACATTATTTGATATTATTTAGTGGATGGACCCATAATAATACAATTTTGTAAATGCATATAGTATATTATACAATGTTAATATAAAATGTGTTATATTATATTGTATAATTTTTTTTATGTTTAAATTATTAAATACCCATGGATATCTATGGATACTAGTTACCTGCGTATATATCTGTGGATAAGCACTACCCGCACCCTCCCCAGTGCCATCCCTACATTCAATCATATAGTCCTACCACATCACCTATAGTCACAACATAACCATATGCATATCATGGTCCTACATAAACAACGTCAATGCAAGACTCGATCTAACATCCACGTTGTCAGGGCATGTGGATTCATCTAACTTCGGGTAAGCGAATGATAGTGTCTCAACATCCAAGGATACAAGTAGAGTCTAGTCAGGGTGATCCAGTATATTTGTGGGACGCCCCAACAGTGCCCTCCTTTATGTAAGAGCCTCTACTGGCATCTACCTTCCAGGCCGAGCAGAGCTCCTCGTGGCTATCACCGCATTGTTCCAAATTCGTTTGCTTACCACCCCAACGACACTACATTTATAATGCATGGCAACCAACCTAAAAGTCAATAACATCTTGTGATTAATCTCATAATCTCAGGCAACTAGCCAAATGTCGACAATATCCCGTGATTAAATCGTAATCACAGGCAACCAGCCTATTGCAACTACATCTCGTGATTAAATCGTATTTGACCTTGGCGTTCGCGTTTGGCGTGAAGACCGACAAGTTCTTGGGCTTCATGCTGGCCCAAACGACATAGAGGAACGCCTCCAGAAATGCCAAGCAGTCCTCGACATGGCAAGCTCAAGGACCATGAAGGAAGTACAATAACTAGTAGGCAAGGTGGCCGCCCTAAGTCGCTTTATGCCTAAGGCAGCCCAAAGGGTCTAAACATGCTATCAACTTTTGAAGAAGGGTAATGACTCCACTTGGAAAAAGGAATATGAGTCGACCTTTCACAGCTTGAAGGAATCCCTCGCAACCCCACCCATTCTCACCATACCAAAGCTCGGGGACACCCTTTACTTGTATCTAAAAGTAGCCAATCGGGCTATCGTCGTGGCCCTAGTCTGAGAAACTGAGGAATGACAACACCCAATATGCTTTGCAAGCTACACCCTCCAGAGGTAGAAGAGTAGTACCATAAGCTATAAAAGGCTTCCTTAGTTATGGTTTTTGCAGTAAGGACGTTGTGCCCGTACTTCCAAGCCTACTTAATAACAGTTAGAACCAATGTTCCCCTTAGACAAGTCCTCTACAAGCCTAATATTGCTGGAAGAATGATTACTTGGTCTGTAGAATTGTTTGGGTACATAAAGTACAAACCTCATAAGGCCATCAAGGCACAAGTCTTGTCAGACATCATGGTGGAATCGACGGGTTATGCCAAACCCGAGCTTGACATGGTTTGGGAGGTCCATGTGGATGATACATCCAATAGTAAGGGATCCGACGCTAACATAGTTTTAGATAATGGTGACAAAATTGTCTAATTAGTCCCTAATGCTCAATTTCCTGACCTCAAATAACCATGAGGAATACAAGGCCTACCTCACTGGCCTTGCCATAACAATAGATCTTGGAGCCACGTAAGTTATCCTCTGTAATGACTCTGAGTTGTTGGTCTCCCAAATGAAGGGCGAATACGAAGCTAAAGAGCCAATTATGCAGCAAAAAAGCTTATGCGAGAAATTTCGTGCAATAGAGATTCGACACGTACCAAGAGCTCAAAACGCTTGGGCCAACGTCTTCTCCCAATTAGCAAGCACAAAAGGTATAGGTAACAATAGGACCATAATCATAGAGGTTTTGCCAGATCCTAGTATCTCAAAGGCTGAGGTAGAGGATATCAAAGTGACCAAGTGTTGGTACTTTGATATTCTTTGATACTGGAAATTGGATAGCTCCCCGAAGACCCCATGGAATTGAAGAAAGTAACCCGGAAGTCCCTGTGGTTTACCTTAATTGGGGGAAGGCTATACAAGTTAGGCTTCTGAACTCCCTTCATGACATGCTTATATTCGAAAGAAGCACAATATGCCCTAACCAAGGTCTATGAAGGAAGTTCTAGGCACCACTTAGGTGGCGGATCATTATCTTGAAAGCTCTTAAGGGCCGAGTACTACTGGCCAACTATAGAAAGAGATTTAACTATCTATATGAAGAAATTTAATGCTTGTCAGAGGTACACAGATTTCCACAACGCCCCGCTGGAGGAAATGTCATCCATATCCTTCCCTTGGCCCTTAATCGTTGGGGCATGGACCTATTAAGCCGTTTTCTCTGCCCTAGGATAGCTAAAGTTCCTTATTGTAGTAGTGGACTACTTCACTAAATGGATTGAGGTGGTGCCGCTAGCGACAATAACCTCGGCCAGGGTACAAAGAATTTCTTAAAAAATATTGTGGCCAGATTCGGAATCTCAAAGACAATGGTCACTAACAACGGGACACAATTTATCGACAAGGGTTTTAGGGCCCTATTGCAGGGGATCATGATTAAACACGATTTCACCGTAGTAAAGAACTCTCAAATCAATGGCTAGGCCAAGGCTGCCAACAAAGCCATTTTAAGGGGCTTGCATCATAGGCTCGAGGAGGCAAAAGGTAATTGGGCCGACCAACAAGATCACTTCTTGTGGGCATATCACACGACTCCACACTTTGGACGCGAAGCCCATACCTTGGTTTTGGAATGCTGTCAATATGAAGAAATACTATAGCTGAAGACCTTAAAGTTCATTTTAGCCACTCTCTGATTTTAGTTTCTTACTCTAGTATAAGTTTTCTCTTAGTGTGTTCCTAACAACCACTTCAATCAATGAAGTCTTATAGCACCCTTAAACTTTCAATGGACGTGAGGTAGTACTTCGTCCAGGGTCCAACACGCCGGGAGAGTACGAACCCATCATGAGGCAGTACTCTGCCCGGGGTCCAAGCCCCGGGAGAGGATGAACCCACTTAAATGTTTTCAAACTTTTAAGTTTAATTGACTTAATGTAGTACTCTGTCTAGGGTCCAATGCCCGAGAGAGGACAGACCCATCACGAGGTAGTACGCCGCCCGGGGTCGAAACCCCAGGAGATGATGAACCCACTTAAACGTTTTCAAACTTTTAAGTTTGACTGATATAAGGTAGTACTCTGTCCAGGGTCCCGCCATTAGGAAAAGACAAACCGATCACGAGGTAGTACTCTGCCCAAGGACCAACACCCAGGAGATGAAGAACCCACTTAAACGCTTTCAAACTTTTAAGTTTGACTAACGTAATATAGTACTCAGTTTGGGGTCCAAGGCCCAGACAAAAATCAAGAACCAGACAAAAATTTAAGGACAACCCAAACATTAAAACCACAAATCACATATGGAACAATTAAGAAGGGAGAGGAAAAATTTCAGCAGGAGTTCAAAAAATTTGAATCGATCATCAATCTTATACCCAAATTTAGCCAAAATCTCCTCCATGTTTAGTTCTTCCATTAACTCTTCATCACTCTCATGAACGATGACTTCGTATTCCTCCTTAGGGTTAGGCTCAAGTTTCTCTTCATTTTTCTGAATCATGCAATTTACCAAGGCATAAGCATGTTTCTGTAAGGCTTTCTGATTTTCTGCGGTGGTGTTGTGTTTATTATCTTCTCCATAGATTTGAATCTTTCATCCAATTGCCCCAAGAAAGTGTGCACAGCCTCTTCCAAATTAGCCATTCTCTCGCTTTGAGCTTGATTTTGCAGATGAGGTGACCAATAAAAATCTTCTCTTTGATTCTGACTTTCCCAAAAGTTGCTCACATAATCTGCTCTGAATTCAACCCAAAAGTTGTCTGCTAAACAGTCTTATCATATCCTACAAAAAACTCACAAGAAAAAAGAGAACCCATGAGATTTTTTTAATAAAAAAATTAAAATAATAATAATACCAATAATAACTAAACAGTTAAGAACAATTAATAACAATTTTTTATGATAATAATTAATAATAATAACAGTAATAACAATTAACAACAACAACAACAACAACAACAACAACAACAATAATAATAATAATAATAATAATAATAATAATAATAATAATAATAATAATAATAATAATAATAATAAAATGCCTAAAGTAACAAGAATCTCATTGGTCTAATATCGCTAAAATATTTCCAGACAACGACGCCAAAAACTTGTTGCGGCTAAAGACAAGTTCACCTTATCGCAATTCGTAATAAAGTAGAGTATATTTAAGACTTCGAGTTTCGAACCCACAGGAAATGTGCGAATATTAAATTAATAGAGATCATTTATTATTTAAACGTACGAAAGTAGCAATTCCAAGAATGAGACAAACATGCAATAATAATAAAGAAAATACGTAAGAACAGAATAGAGATTAGTTATGGAAAGCCTAGGGGAACCAGGTTTACCAATACTTAGTCCTCGAATTTGCTAATTAACTATTACGAGCTATATTCCCTATTCGAAAGTTAATCTCTCACTCTAATATTATTAATATACAATGATCATGCAATATTAATAGTCTTCATCCTAACTATTACCCCCCAATGATCATGGAAGGCAATTAGCAAAAAGAGCATTAAACAACAGTGGATTGTTAATCCAATAACTGATTATAAACAAGCAATTATCCTTGATCTGCAATAATTAGCAAGTTCAATTATTCCTAGAGTTTCGTTAACTAACTATGGTACGATCAACTCCAATTAATTAACTTATTAAGGATTGGCCAGACCCTATGAGATTAAGCATACGAAGAATAATACATTCAATAGGATAATAGGAAACACATAGTAGCAATTAAACAAATATCAAAGACATAGTAAAAAAAATCTCTCATCACCCCTAGTGATGGATTTAGCTACTCAATAACATCAAATAACAAGAATTTAAATAAGAATCCATAAAAGACTGAGTTAAATGGAACCGGGACACCCTTTCGGTGTGGCAGCGGTCTTTCTCCTCTTCTTCAGAGCTCCAGCAGCAAAACAGTGTAATCAAATGAGCAAAGTGGCAAAAGCCCTTAAAATGTCTATTTATAGGCTCTGGTACGTATTAGGACAATTGGCTTCAAATATATGCGTTCTAGGCTTCGCTATGGCCGTACTGACTTTATGTATGACCGTACTTTGCATTTCCTCGGCGCTGGGTCGTACCACACGAATATGTACAGTCGTACCTCACATATTTCTACAGCCGTACATGCCTATCCAAACCTATGCAGCCTTGTAGATCTTTTCGAGAGCTTTCTAACGCCACAAAGATCACCTCAATCGGGCATTCCTAGCTCAAGTTATATATGGTCAAAATACCCCAACAGCGTAGAAGCTGAATTCGTCACTATGTACGATCGCACTGACTACTCTATACACAGCTAGGTACGGCCGTACTGGATATGCATATGGCCGTACTGAGTGTCCAGAATCACAAAAACTCTTCAAGTCTTACCAGTTTTAGCTCTATTTGCATCTTTTCCACTCAAGGTGTTGTATTTGTGATATTTTTGCAAAATAGGCATACTTAGGTATTTTTATACTTTTTTAAAGGGGTGAGGAAGGGGATATATTATTATTTCAGTGGCACTAATAGTCATATTACAACTGTCCTCGAGGGGATTTGAACTATCTCCCTTGGGGTTATAAGGCCAAACTCCTAGCACTGAGCTAGCACCCCCATGGACTTCATATATCACAAAATGAAACAATTAAGTACTCAAAAGTTCCCATAAAATAGACTAAATTGGGGTTTATCAGTATCAACTACTTTTGGGTTTTAATCATCGACCATCCCCTTTAAGTCCACTTATCACTTCCACACACACAAACATACAAGGGTAGTGTCACAAACTGGACACACTGCATCATCAACCAACAGAGTCAACCATCAATCATTATACATATCCTAATGTCGCACAGGCGGCATAATACAGACTACACAGTCACACATACAATCACGTAACTAACCATCAATCATATGACAAACAATATTCCTATGGGTTGATAGACTAGCGGTGACTACCATCAGTTATCACAGGTCACAACCCCTCTCTTGAGGTGTTGTCATTATCAACCCTCTAATAGGGTTAAGGACACCCTACACTTATTCTACTACTATATTCCCTAGTGGATAGGATTCTAACTCCCTTACTTGACTATAGAACTCTCCTATCCTCACGCTCCTTTCTGCTCCCGGCGTCTCTCTCGCTCCTTACTTACGACCCTAGGAGTTTAGTACTAGGAAGAGGAAAGGAAGATTTTGGGAGTTGGGTGGTGTAAAAATGGGTGGTAAAACCACCTATTTATAGTTGTGGTAAAAGTACCATCACGTCATGACAGGTACCGTCGCATCGCGATGGTATGCATTCCTTTAGACGCTCAGGGTGGTGTTGTCAGGGTACGGTCGCATCGCGATGGTACCTAGTTATGTACCGTTGCATCGCGAAGGGTTCTAGACCCCTATTATTATTTTTATTTATTTTATTTCTAAGATTCCATTTTTCTTATTTGTTATTAATTATAAAATTTTATTTCTAATTCTTTTGATTTCTCCTAATTTATAAACATCATGGCTTCTTATCTGATGTACTTAAATCTTCTTGCTATTTATGTTATCAAATCTTAAATTATAAATTCTGTCTGAAAAATCTTTTTCTTTTTATTAATAATTTTTGGAGTATCATGTGCTTTAATTAGGTAAAATTTTGGGATGTCACATTTCTCACTATGGTCGGAATCAGGAGCGCTTATGACACTTATGTAGCTATATGAAGCGTCATCAAAGTGAGTCAATCCAGTATAAATATCTCATATCTTATACATGTGTGTTCACTTGATATCTCATATCCATAACCCGTGAGATGTGATCATCAGTCAGCTACACAATTGTCTTTATGCATTATTGTCGTCCTTGTTAACAATAATACTTTGACTACGAATATTTTAAGAATATTGTTCTATAGTTCAATGGGGTCTCACGATCAAATCATGTTTGATGTTCCATTGAACGAACTATCTATTCTAAGGACTTTATTATATAACATTAATAACATAATAAATAATGTCTTATACATATATCATGATATGAATAATAATCTATTCAAAATAGATTGACACTAGGGCTAATGTAACGGCATCTTAAATTAACTGTAAAATAGTAGACTTTTGTTGGATATCAGTGTAAAACTGGTTTACACTGACAACCTATCCTTTAAACACATTTCTAAAATATGTCCTCAAATATTTTCATAGTGAGATATGAATGTGCAAAAAAAATTACACCTGCATAGTGATTAAAATTTAATTTTAAATCACCACAAAAATATATCTAAAAAAACGTATTTTCAGTATTTTTCTTTAAAACATAAGTTTCTAAAATAATAATATAGAAATACGACCACTACACACATTTTTCATATTTTAATTTTAAAAAATAAAATTTCTTTTGAAAAACAAAAAATTGGCATACATATTGCCATTAAAGCCGTAATCAAATACGTACTCTCTCCGTTCATTTTTACTTGTCGTTTAAGATTAATTTACAATAACCAAGAAAAATTAATAAATTTTGTTGTTTTGATGAAATTACTAGTTTTTTTCTTATGATACTCTTGATCATTCATTACTCCATAGAACATATTTCTCTCTATGCAATAAATAGTTAAGGATATAATTGACAAACAAGTAATTAATATAACTTTAAACTTTGAGAATAACAAGTAATTAGAAACAAATTTTTCCTAAAAAATTGACATGTAAAAAAAAAACGTATGGAGTATGTCATTTTTAAGTCATTTTGGATCGAGCTTTTTAGATGAGATTCTACTCAGTTACCCACCTAAGTATAATTGCTGCTTTTTAACAAGTGCGTAGCGAAGTTGCATCGTCAATTTTTTGGGCATCATGATAAGAATAATGCTATGGAAAACCAAAGAGGAATTTTGTTGCTTTAATCTGCCTATTCTGAGTGTCCACTCACCATTTTTTTTAATTTTCTTTATTTTTCATAAACAGCAATGGCAAATATATGACTTTTTTATTAATTTATTTTATAATTTTTATCCTACTTTTTAGTGTACTATGTACCCATACAAGTTTTGCACCGAAAATGTCTCCTTTTACTGATGCCGTGATTCTCCTATAGTAGCCTCTTTATTCTTCTCTCTCTCGCCCTCTCCCTACATTTGATAATCTATTGGACAAGGAACGTTTAGTGCCTAAATTATTACTAAAGTCATGTTCAAAGGTCAAGAGAGGAAGCATGGGATTCTTCTACACGAGAAATGCATGAACAAGTGTGTGCTTAAAGCACTTCGTTGACCAATGCTAGCTCTCAATCATCTCCACTACTGACTAGCCATCATGGGTTTAAATTCGTGGCTTTTTTTTTATAGGCAAATATTAGTAGTTAGCTTTTTATAAGAGAGAGAGAGATTTTTGTTAGCGGCAGGATTCGAATCCTACACCTCCTGCTTAATACTCTTTTGGTGTTCCAACCCAAACTATTGGGCTATCCTTTGGGGACATTCATGGCCTTGAATTATTAGAGTTACATTTAAGTTGTAAATAATTATCAAAATAACGAAATATTATATTAAAGGCAAATAATATGGCATGGTTTGTGGACAACAATTTACATTCATGATGACTAACCCCCACATCCTTCATTAAACGATTATCCACTACCATACACTATTAGGCTACATAGCATTCGTTTATTTGAGGATTGTAACCATTCACCATTTTAGGGTAAGTGTTTTTTATTTAATGACAAATATTAGTATTAATGTTTGTATTTTGTAGCGAATGCAGTTTGAGTCATCTCTCTCCAATCCTTAAATCTCCCACCCCACCATCACAAAGTCGACCTTATAACTCCTTTTTTGATCGAAAGTGTTTCATTCACTTGGTTATTTACAAATGTTCTATGTTCGCGGACAATATGCAACATTGCAACATTATTTACAATTAAGTTGGATCAAAAAGCTTTGATCAAAGGAAACAGACACATCACTTTGGATCCAGATCTTTTGCTGATAGTTTCATTCGTTATTCTGCTTGACCTGCTTTGCAAAAGCATTTATGTTAATTAATCTTCTGTTATGGGAATGCTTATCTAAAATGATGTTGCACACACTATTCACAATACAACTTACAGAGATTTGGAGTTAAAAAATGAGGAATTAAGATAAATAAAAGAACATTGATGAGAAGACTCAATTATAGAAACGAAAAATAATGGGGGACGAATTTAAGAAAAATGATTGGAAGATCAAAATCTGTGATTTCCCTCGTTTATTTA
This sequence comes from Calophaca sinica, assembly GCA_037113605.1. Classification (NCBI taxonomy): domain Eukaryota; kingdom Viridiplantae; phylum Streptophyta; class Magnoliopsida; order Fabales; family Fabaceae; genus Calophaca; species Calophaca sinica. The sequence continues at coordinate 101,000,062 of CM073730.1, forward strand.
ACTCAATAAGAAGTTATTTGAAGATTGTACCAAAAAAGTATTTTAGAGCCTGTTTGTCTAAGATTGTTTTCAACGCAGAATCAAAAAACACGCGTTACGAGGCAACATTTTGGCATTTTTTTAAAGCTAGCCTTTTGTTACTTTTATCCAACACAGTTTTACACCGACATTCTAATGGTGTAGAATCTGAAACAAACATACATTTAGTTTTTTAAGACTTTGTAAAGCAAAAATTATTATGTGTGTAGCGGATGTAACCTATAGCGGTGAGCACCAGTCGGTTTCAGTCGATTACGGGCCAAAAATTCGCGATCCGAAGGAAATCGAAGAGTGAATATGTCAATGCAATTCCGCCTATTTGAGACAACAGATAAAGTGGGTGGCGGGTTCGACGGGTGGTGGGTGACGGTGGGTGGGTTGGTCCGGGTGAGATCGTAGAGGGAACCAAAACAACCCAAAATTAGAGAAAAAATGAGAAACTGAAGAAGGAAAAAGAATCAAACTTTAAAGATAACAAAATCTGAGAATAAAGAATCAAGCAACCAGAAAAATTGCAAAACCCCATAGTAGAAATTGTAAAACAAACCCAAATATGTACAACCTCATAATCAAACCTTAAATGGAAACCTAAAAGAATTTAACTTGCAACAAAATAAAATAAACATCTGATGCATTCGGAATTGAAAAAGAACAATCTTTTTTAGTTTTTTGGTTACAAAAGCGATAAAGATCGACATTTAGAAGAGATCTCGCAAAGGCAACACCTTTTACGACTACCATTCTTCTTAATTGAAGCAAGGCAACACCTTTGGGAAGATCTGTACAGAGGAAGGAATTAGCAACGGGTTGGACTTCTTCTTCATTGACAGATCGAAGGGGAGGCAGGTTGCGCATCTAGCGAGGGGCTCTGTCGAAAGGCTCAGACTTGGGGGTGAGACTATTGCGCACTGGAGAAGAACGAGAAGACTGGGGGAAGAGGAACCGCGAACGAGAGATAGAAAGCAGAAAGAAGATATGAGCAGTGAGAGAGTGGAAGGGAATCAACTCTTGGAGGCATCCTCTCTCAGCGCTAGAGTTTTGTTTTGGGGAAGTTGTGAGAAATGAGAAGAAAAATTGAGAGGTGTGCAATTAACCAGACCCCAAAACGACATCGTCAACAGAGTTAAAAATTAACATTTTAAGTGGACGATCGGTTACGGTCGATTGCGAAATTTTTTTAATGAAACCGAAACTGCCCGAATTAGTCCGTAGAAAACTGACTCACAGACCCGCGAACCCGCTGACCTGGGTCTATCCGCCCATGGGCTTTATTCTACTTCTGATTTTCTCGGGTCTCAATCGGCCCTGGTAATTTGCTCAGCCCTAGTAACCTAGCCTCTGATGGAAATGATGAGCTGGGTGACCGGAGTTAATGTCAATGTAGCAGAATAACAGCAGCAACGACAAGTGTACCAACATGGACTTTGATGTCTAAGCCAATGTGTGGGTAAAGCCAAAGCAGGAAGTGAAAAGCATACCTAGGCCGCTTAGAGGGGCAATCTTATACAGGAAATCGAATGAAAAGACTTGGCGAGAAAGTCAGTTAGTTTGTTGTCGAACACGCGCAAATCACAACGTGAGTTGCACTTGTCCATTCCAAGGTATCTTACATGATACACTTCTAATGTAGGCCTTCGTATTGGGCCTTTAACTTCCGACCAAGTCCCGAACAATTTTTTTTTTGGGTCTAGTACATATGGTAAAAAGGGAAGGAGAAACTGAAGCGGTACTGGTTCGAACCCTACACCCAGAGTCCACATAGCTTTTACATATGTTTTACCACTAAGCTATGCTCTTGGGACGAACAATTTGTTTGGTTAAAATCATAAAAAGTAATTTTTATTTTAAAATGTAATTACATAATTGTATTTTCAGAAAATAATTTCTCCAAATAACCTGAATTTTTTATATTCTAATTTTTTCAAATTCTAAAAATACAAAATAAGTAAAACAATCTTTTAAAAAAAATTTATTTAAAAAGAACTTAAACAAATTCACTGTTTGAGATTCTTTTATTACTAGTAACTAGTAATATTTAATGAATTCCCTTTCTATGCCTTTGCCAAGAACCCCCAAACCCAATACCAAGTGTTCCATTTGCTTTTGCAGTTAGTGTTGTATGTTATTCCGACGTGGATAGCATAATAGAAGCACAAAGGTTTCCCTTAAAGTGCTCTGTGTGAGTGTATTCTCTGTTATTTCTCATCTCTCTCTATCTATAGATACGTAGGCGTGTCTCAGCATCAGTACTATCTCTCTGCGCTGTGGAGGATGTGAAGAATTAAGAGCTATAAGTTTGTGTTGGCGTTGGAATCATTACAAGAAGTTTCTTTTCTTTTTTTTTTATTGGATAAAAGGTATGTATTTTTTTCTGCAACTTCTTTGTGTATTGTTACATATTTATTAGGTTGGGTTGTCTCACACAAATTCTGAGAATAGATATCATGAAAATCAATTCAAATTATTCGTAGGTATATCAAGTTCACTCATTTTCACTTGAAAGGATACGTGCCATGTAACTAAGGCGCCATATGAGAGAAATTTCTTTTAATTTCTCTTGATTTCCAAGTGACTTCAACCCACGGCTAGCACAACCCTAAAGCAAGCCAAACAAAGACTTTAGGTCTAAAAAATTTTTGATAAAAAAAGATCTCAAAATTTTTGTTTTTATTAATATATTTGACCGAATAACTAATGAGTACCACAAATTTATCTAGCTCAAATAGTAAAACACAATTGTCTTAACCCGTGAATTGCGAGTTCAAGCCCTTTTGTGGGTTTTTTTGTGCCTTAATGAATGTTGTCTCGGCCCTGTTTCAAACTCTTAGTTTTATTTTGGTGGTGGCTTTTTTTTATTTTTTATTTTTATTTTTTTGTACACAAGCTTCTGATCTCTCCATAACTAAGGCGAAAATTATCCCCATAACTAAGGCAAAGGGTACAATGGTCCATCGCAGACCTCAAATGCAATCCTGTTCGATATAGGTATATAATAATTAAATTGATGTGATTAAATAGGAAAAAAGTCAATACGTGCATTTGCAAAATAGTCCTTGTTTACCAATGGTTGTCCAGAATGTTTTCTCTGCTTTCTTCAACCCGTCGAAAACTCTAGCTAGGCTCAGGAGGAGGTGGAGGGAAGTGACTTCAGAGTGACTTCAGACAACCAAGCGTGTGGAGTCTCCCACTTCAATATAGAGGATCTGATCAGTTGAGTGTCGAGATCTGTCGCAAATCACTCTTCGATTGCCACGGGAACACTAATCCGAGAATCCTTTTTACGCACTCCAAATTTGATTATGGTTGATAAAAAATAGTGGATAAATTAGCTGATAATCGATAGTATTATAATAAATAGTTAATAATGGATAAGTTAGTAAATTAAATTTGAAGGATTTAATAAAATTCATAGTTGACCCAACTTTAAAATATAAATGACATAAACAAAAAAATATTTTTAATTAATGTTTAAATTTTTTCAGTCAATATTAAACATGACAAAATATTTATAAATTATTATCAAAATTAATTTATACTAATTAGACGAATTTTTAATATTTCTAGCAGTTAAAATTGTGAAATTAATGTTTTAATAATATAATTTATTTACTTATTTATTATCATTAAAATAGTTTTTATTAGTTAAAAATATCATTTTAAATATTATTTTTATTTAATTTTTCATTCTTTATAATAATATATTACCACCGGTCCTTATTTTAAGATAATTTTTGGAGTATTTTTTTATTCTAATTATAAGAAAAATAAACTTATTTCAAGACATAATAATTGCAAAAATACTTTTTATATCCCTATTTTAATGAGACAAATATATTTACTATATATTCACCTTTTTCTATGCACCTAATTATTAGGGGTATATTTGATATGAGAGTTCAATTTTATAACATTGAAAAGGCTTCTTTGGTCTTTGTAATTTTTGTAATTTCTTCTTATATTGAGGACTAGAGGTATATGCATGATTGTCAAACACGATAGTCTAGACAGACTCGTGGAGCATAAGTAGACTCGACTCGTAAACTCGTATGAGTTTACCTAATATTTAAAATAATATTAACGAGAGAGTCTAAACAAATTCGTGGAGCATAGGTAAACTCGATTCGTAAACTCGTATGAGTTTACTTAATATTTAAAATAATATTCCCTCCGTCTTATTATATATGTCACATTTACAAAAAATATAGTCCCAAAATATGTGTCACTTTATGGTTTCAATGCACTGTTAATTGCTTTGTTCCTCTTTACTCATTGCACCCCTCGGACCGAGTGTGAATATTGTCTCTACTTATCTTTCTTGTTTTACTATTAAATAAATCATACTACTCCCTCTAGTCCATATTATAGGAGATAGAACTATTAAATAAATCAAATTTTAGCTTTATATTTTATAATAACAAAATTTTATAAAATTATTGCTCTCAATTGTCGTCAAAATAGAAAGTTGCTCACTGCTTGGATGGAAAGAATGTAAAACACGCTGCAGTAGCTGTCTGATGTGATGTGCATTAGGCTCAAGGAGAGGAATTAGAAATAATGGTTTTCTCTCTCTTTATTTTAAATAAACCCGTACCACTTTTCCTATTAATAAAACATTTATATTTCTCTCTCTCTTTTTCCATTAGCCTGATAACAATAGTCTCTTCCTACAAAAAAGCTAACAATACTAGTATCTATTCTTTATTTTTGTTTTGAAAACATGTCCACGTAATGATGGCAATGGCCTGTTAAAATTGAAGAGCCACATAACTTGATGACTTTACTCATCGGTTAGAGCAAGACACACGCACGTGACAGAAAAATAGGGAGAAGAGGAGAGTTGGAGAAAAATGCAAAGGCACGAGGAAACTGAGGATTGGAGGAAAAACAGAGGGATTAAGAAGAAGATGAAGCACCTCCCATCAGGCAACACTCAGACACCCTCACTGCCATGTACCAGCATCCTCTCCCACCCGAAAATCACTAAACCACCACACCATTCTTCATCAACCACCATTGAAGCCTACAGTTTCGGTCGAACCTGCAACCATCACACACCTCCATCGTTTCCCTCTCCTCCATTCTTCCCTCATGCTCTTCTCCCTCTTCCTCAAGCCCTACATGGCCGCGGCGACCACACCTCTATCGTCTCCCTCTCCTCCATTCTTCCCAAAACTTACGGCCGTAACACTCTCCCCTATTTCTTCCTCTTTCCTTTTTTCTCAAATCTCACCCCAAATCTTTCCAATCAACAGTATCCCCCATATCCTCTCCCTAAAATCTTAGTTTTCTACTTCTCTTTCCTTTTCAAAAAATCAGCTGTGACTTGCTGACCCGGTCCATAAGCACGAGTCAGCCCGAGTCCGTCCGAGTTAGCTTGCGAGTCACCTGTGAAAAAACGAGTCACATACTATTGGAGTTCCACGTTCAATAGTAATATGACCTGAATAGTGGTTATAAGTGGGGGCAATCCTCATCCCCATTAGCTAATTTTTTGGTTGAGTTAGGCTCAAACCCAAATTCTAATATGGTATCAGAGCCTATCGAGATCCGTTGGGCCACCCGCAGATGTTCAGTCCTGAAAACTTTACGCTAGATATGTCCAATCCTGAAACCTAAAATAAAGGACTAAAAGTTCTGAAATAGTCTCTTATGTTTAAAAGTTATACCAATATAGTTTCCCTTGTTTTTTTGTTTCGAAATGGTCTCTTATGTTACAAAAATTATATCAATGTGATTCCCTTTTTTGGCCTTTAATTTGCAAAACCATGGACCACATTGATATGATTTTTATAATATAAGGGACCACTTTGAAAAAAAAAAGACCATATTGGTATAACTTTTACACATAAAAGAGTAATTCGGAACAAATAATACATAAGGGATCAAACTAAAACCTAAAAATAAATTTAAGAGACTAAAAGTATAATTTAGCCTAAATTTTTTAACCCTTATGGTAACATTATTCTTGGTAACGTGATATATGATTGGTTTGTTAAAAGATAGAGTATGTAAAATATAATCTCACACAAATCGGTAATTGATAATATTTGATTTTAGTTTTCATCATTGCATAATATAAGTTTATATAAAATTATTTAATTCTCAAAATAAAAGACTACTTAGAGTCATTTGTCATACAAAATATTGATAGGATAAGTATTTTTACATTATCCTTGCCATATTTTAATAAGTTTAGTTTCTATTATCTTGTATTTTTTTTTGCTTAAATACAATTTTAGTCTCTTAACTTATTTTTTGAGTTCAATTTGGTCCCCTAAATAAGTTTTTTAAGTTTTTAAGGTGGGCTAAATAGGTCTTTTTTGGTCAAATAAGTCTTTTAAGTTTTTAAGTTGGGGTCAAATAGGTCCTTTAAGTTTATAAGTTAGAGCAAATAGGTCATTTAGGTTTTTAAGTTGGGCACAATAGGTTCTACGTGACAATGACTCATTTGGTCCAACTTAAAAACTTAAAGGACCTATTTGGCCAAACTTAAAATCTTAAAGGACTTATTTGGCCTTTGGCCTAACTTAAAAACTTAAAGAACTTATTTAGCCTAAAAAATAGTTAAAGATCCAAATTGAACCTCAAAAATAAGTTAAGAGACTAAAATGATATTTAAGCCTATTTTTTATTAGCGATTATCTACCAGAGTTTTATTCTGTTACACATTTTTAATATAATATTAAGGCTAAATTATACATTTGGTCCTCTATATTTATTTTAGTTTTCAATTTGGTCCTCTACGTTTTATTTGTTTCGTTTTGGTCCTTTACATATAGTCCATGGTGGATCATAGTTATTATCCTTGGATTAATCTAATTATCACCATGATATCTTACACCTTCCTTATATTATCCTCTTTCCGACTCTGTGCAACTACCTCTGCCCTCTACCCCATTGTGAACAACAGTTTTTCCGCCACGTTTTAAAAACATCTACATTATCCTTACCATTTTTTAATAAGTTTTGTTTCTATTATCTAGTATTTTTTTAAGCAATTATCTACTAGAGTTTTATTCTATTATACATTTTAATATAATATTAATGTTTTTAAAGGTAATTACTAGCATGGACCAGCTTTACATATAGTCCATGGTGGATCATAGTTATTATCCTTGGATTAATCTAATTATCACCATGATATCTTACACTTTCCTTACATTATCCTCTTTCCGACTCTGTGCAACTACCTCCACCCTCTACCTCGTTGTGAACAACAGTTTTTCTGCCACGTGCAGCAATACACAGTTGCAATTGCCAGCCTCACTACAACCTCCACCTTTTATAAGCCTTCAACCACTACCTAGTCATGCAAGCTCTGTCGAAACGCAACCCACATTAGAACCTATCCTCTATAACAACCAATACTTCTCATTAACGGAAAAGGTCTGTCGCAAAGTTGTTGAAACAAACATCGTGAGACCGCCACATGACATGACCACCACGAGACCATTATCCAGCCACTAGGTCACCATATTTTGTTTGCAGGTTCGATTTCTATGGTGTAGAGGGTGAGGGAGTCCAGTGAAGGACTGGCGACAGTGGAGAGAGATAGAATGGTCGTCGTTTAGAGCTTTTCTAGTTCAGGCTGTGTGCTGCTGTAAGCGATGGGGCTGAGGGCAAAGCTGGTAGCTTGGGAGACAGAGGAGAGGAGTGGGAAAGTTAGAGGGATAGAACAAAATCTGGTGTGAATAATTGATCATAGAATCCAATTGAACTATTTAATCTACTGTCTTCAAATGTGGTCCATCATAAACCACATATAGCACATGTCCACCTTAGAAGCCACCTCTTCTTAAATATCATATTAGTAATTCTTCTGTAGTTTGTGAGAAATAACTTAAAAATAGAGTAAAATTTAAAGTATTCAAAAATTTTAGTAAATAAATAATTTTTAGTGATTCTCGTCTAAAGTTAAATACATTTTATCAATTTTTCAATTATATCAATGAATTATTCATTTACTTTTTAAATTAATTTAATATTAATATACCAAACTTTTCTACATTTTATGGATAATACTAGTCATAAAAAGGTATTTATTATTTAGTCCATAAAATTCTCGAAATTACAAAAAACGGGACCTCCACCTCAACTGTCAAAAGATGAATGGCAGCCACCTTCAACATCTTATGTATGGCTTACTGGAATTTTTAGTACCCTTTGTCATCTATCTGCATGCTCTCTCCACTCAAGGGATCTTCCAATCTCTCCAATGGCACTTCCCCCGTCTTCGATTTTCGATAGCAATCCGCTCACAGCTCCGATTCCCAATTGGGATCCTCTGCTCCCCGAAAGAACCGTCCGGCCAGCAATTTCGACAATCTGTTCGCCGGCGTCCCACCCACCCTCCGACACGAAACTAAACCTTATGAAAAACGTCACAGCCACAGACAGCCTTTAGAAGGCTAATAATCTGTTCCAACGTCAAGCCTATATTCACGTGGCGATGTTGAAGCAATGTACAGCTGAGGGATTCGAGAAATGAATCTGGGTGGGAGAGATCAAAATTTGTTGTCATGAGAGGTAAAACCAGAAAAAAGATCGAAAATCAGGGTACTACATATCTTCATCATCCTCAACTAGGTCAACTACTGCACCCTTCTTGTTGGTCGACTCCAGGGTTCTATATTGCGGTCGTGGCTACTAATTGTGTTGTGATCGCTGTTAAACACGGTTGATGCAGCAACAATTGCAATTGCTGTCAGGGAGACATCAAAAACCTTGATGTCGCGTCCTAAATTGCCGTTGCAGACAGTTTTTTTAAGACCCCATCGACACCAATAACAGCGGAATGAAGAGGCTCTTACAAATGGTCCGAAGCTTCGCAGTGTAATGAAGAGGTTTGTACCGGGATTTATTTGTAAACTCAAAAAATTGTAATACCAACTGTTCAATTAAATCAAAATATATCTAACGATTCTGATATTGCTGTGGTCCACCAGAGAATTAAGCTAACTTAATCTTAGAAGAACGTAGAATTTAGAGTTGTTCTGTAGGCTAACAAAATTATAATAACTAAGAATGGTGAATATGTTAGAAATGGATATATAAATGGTGGGATGTTTGTTCCGAAGACTATTGACATAATTAATATTGTTGTTAGTTCTACTTATATTGTTGAATATCTAAATCTTTTATATGCAAGATTAGCACATTTAATTTAAACACACGACTTTTGCATAATGATTTTTTTTTTTTGCTGTACAGTTTCATTTGTTATTGTGATCTGCTTTGCAAGCATTGATATTAATCTGCTGTTATGTCAATACTTATCTAGAATAATACTGCATTACAATTTTAAAGTGCAATTTTAAAATGAGTATTAATTAATCAAGGTTTGTTGTATTGGGGTAAACTATTTCCATGATGTTAACTGGTTATATTTGAAGTCATGAACAACAAAATGGTTTCCGTTGTCTGCCATAGTCATTGAGAGGATACAAATAACCTTTGGTTGCGGTATACTCCTATTTGAAACCTTATTCCAATCATATGGTAAAACAATTAAGTTGAAGAAACATTCTAATAACCCGAAATTTATTGTTTCCTTCGCTATGTTGTACCACTCAAGAAAAGATTTCGTTATGGTGTTTTCCCCCCTCACCCCAGTAATGCAGTTTGGAATCCACAGATAGAATAAGAAATTAATGGTTCTGTTTCACCCTCTAACTAGACTTTTTCATTTTGCTAAAGGGAAAGCTAAAGCTATTTGCTGACTGGAGAAGGTGATTGAATGGCAAAAGTTTGCTGGCCATACTTTGATCCTGAGTATGAAAACTTCAGCAATAGAATCAACCCTCCAAGGTTCACTATTATCATCTCTTGAAATATAATTTTTGTTTTTCTTTTCCAATGACCTACAAACTATATAAACTCTAAAAAAATGCACTAAAAGAAAAAAAAAAGTGTTATTGAAAAACAATATGATAATTTTTAAGGTTGGCATTTATGGATATGTAGATATTATCGTATTTTTCCAAGTGTCACTTAACTGCTTTAACATAGTCTTAAAAATCAAAAAGAAAAAGAACAACACAACACAAAATTAAAAGCTTCTTTTAGTTCTTAACTGGTCCTTGTTATAAGGTATATGTCATCAATTCAATCCCTAGTGGTGTCGGGGGTTAAACTCCTCGTGGAATTGGGGTTTATGGTGGTAATGTCTAATACCCAGAAGAAGTGACTCGTTTATGGTGAACTCTGTTTCCACTTCGCAGGGTCTCTATGGACAATGATAGTTGCCATGATTGTACACTGATCAAGGTATAATTTCTCAAATTAGTTAATTGTAATGTTTTTTCATGGCCTCATTGTGAGTCTTGGTTTGGCGAAAGAGGATATTAAGAAACCATTGTGGATTTTAAAGTCACTGTCACTCTAAGGCTTTTTTAGGACCAAAAAAAAAAAAAAAAAAAAAAAAACTCTAGCTTTTTGCTTTTTAACCTAACCTCATTGAACTTAACCTATTGGCCCTCAGTGAATTCTGATACCACTTTCATGATTGCATATCATTAATCTGCTTTTGTAGAAACTATTTTCTTCCTCGTTCTACTTTGAAAATTCATACTAAAAAGTAGCTCCAAATTTGAACTGAATAAAAGCTTGTTGAACAGAATGAACTGCTGTCAAAACCTCATTCAGTGAATTGCTAAATAATTCTTCATTCCTAGTAAATTATGCAAAACATTAGGCTACTCCAAGTGGCCATCATCATTAGATCATTTATTTCCATGGTTTCACATGAAGATAAGTTGATCTAATATCTAATGGATTATTTTTTTAAAATAATGCAGATTGATAGTGTCAACAAACCTGGAATTCTGCTGGAAGTCGTGCAAATCCTGACAGACCTTGACTTCATAATTACTAAAGCTTACATATCTTCTGATGGTGGATGGTTTATGGATGGTATGTTTGCGATTGAATTGAAACTTAAACCGGTAATGCATTGACTGATATTGCACAGATGTGTCCTTTTCGTGCCTGGTATCAGCTTAATTAAAAGCTGCTAATTATTGTGAACAGTGGTTGCAATCAACATGCTCTTCATTATTTGTTATTTTCTCTTACCACGTATGAATTTGTCCATGAAGTATTTCTATTTCTCTTTGCCTCTTTCAGTCACCAAGATGGAAATTGCATTGTTTCTTAGATGAAATACTTGTACAGAAAACATAACACTTGTAGTTCTAATGGAGATGGCTACGTAAACATTGTATTGGAAATGAATTTGGGATGACTTTATAGCCAAACCCTTATCTATATTTTTCTCTCTCACTCACACAATCAAGGTTTTAAATTGTGGTCTGCGACTGCAATTGTGGTCACAACATAAGATTTTTGAGATTATCATGACCGTATTGCAACTGCAATTGCAGTCGTATTTATCCACAATATCAATGATCACAACGTATTGTAAGTGTGATTGTGACTGCAATTTAAAACCTTTCACACAAGAGACACGTTCATGCTTAGATGTTGGGGTACCAACAATCGAAACAATCCCTATTCAAAATTGTCGTTAACATGTTTAGCTAATGGAATAAACAGTGTTTCATGTCACGGATCAGCAAGGAAAGAAGATAACAGACAACAAGATTATTGACTTCATTGAAAAGGTATATATCTTCTTTCTCCTCTATTTTTGTCCGATATATTGTTGTAAAATACAATAGCATTCTAACCATCATGTAAAAGGATTGAAATCATTGATTTAATAAAAAGCTCAACCGTTTAAAGAGTTATTTAAATTTAAATGGAGGATTGTTTGAATAGTAAGCTTTATCTCTGTATTAGAAAAGGAACAATGCATGACTTCCCAATTCTTATTTTTGTTCTTTCATAAGCATTGATAGGTGTTAAGAATCAGAGTTGGAGCAAACGGGGAGCAAATGCTCGAGGGTAAAGAACTCTAAAGGTGGTTTCATGATTCAAAAATACAGAAACGAAGGGATGCAACTGTATTTATAGACTGTAACTAACAAGTAACTAACTCAGTATAAACTTTTCAAAGCTAACAAAAATCAATCCCTTTAACAATAGGAGTAAAAATCAGAAACTAATATTCGAAACCAGATATGACCCATCCCTCTTTTCGAGTGTCTAATGCACTTCCAAACTTTGAGAGAAACTCACTAGAAAATCCCTTAGTGATAGTGCTCTTAAATTTAGAAGAAACAATTGATCGAGTTCATGCTAGTGTCTACCCAACCATTTCCTAAACAGAATCTAAATATCCAAAATATTTTTTAAAATATGAAAATAGAAAATAGAAGGATTAAAACTATTCTATTAATGTAATAAAACACACAGTTTCAAAATATTCAATAATTATATATAGCAGTATTGAACTACACACATCAAATACTAAGAACTACCTATGAACATTACAATAGGCTCTAGGACCAAAGGGGCAGAGCACAACAGGGATGAAGAGTTGGCCAGGGAAAAGAGTTGGCGTGCACTTTGTTGGTGATCATACAGCCATTGAGCTAATTGGTAGGGACCGCCCAGGTCTCTTGTCTGAGATATCTGCTGTCCTTGCCAGCCTCCATTTCAATGTGATTGCAGCTGAAGTTTGGACTCATAATAGGCGAATAGCATGTGTCCTTTATGTCAATGATGCTAAAAACCAAGCTATGGATGATTCAAAAAGATTGTCTATTATGGAGGAGCAGCTCAACCACATCCTACGTGGATGTGAGGATGATGAGAAAGTAGCTCGGACCAGTTTCTCCGTGGGTTTCACACACATGGATAGGCGGCTCCACCAAATGTTATTTGCTGATAGGGATTATGAAAGTGCTGGAGTAACCACAACAGCTGTTGATTCTCCTCCCTGTTTCAGGCCAATTATCCGAATAGAACGTTGTGAGGAAAAAGGGTACTCAGTGGTTAGTGTGAGATGCAAAGATCGGGCAAAATTGATGTTTGACATTGTTTGCACTCTCACTGACATGCAATATGTTGTTTTCCATGCGTCAATCTCATCGGAAGGGCCTTATGCATCACAGGTATATATCCTTTATTGACCATAATATTCCATTATGTATTTTAATTTACTAACCACACAAAGTCACACTTTATTCGTTATCATTTAACATTTTGATTTGGTCAGCTAACCCAAGTCTTGAGGGGGAATTAGTGGTTTGTAAGCAATTTGTCTGGATTTTCTGAAAAGTGGGAAAAATAAAGTTGTTTATGGAGAATTTGCGACTTTTAGTGACCGAAGGAAGGAAGGAAGTAATTGAGTTATCTTTTTCTAGACAAAAAAACTAAGGGTCTGTTTTGTTTATTGTTTTCGCTGTTTCCTAAAAATGTTTGAAAGGAAACAAAGTAAAACAATGTGACACTTTTGTAATTTAAATTGAAAACAAAAAATTGAAATTAGAAAGCATTTTTTTGAAACCAAGTAGACCCTGAAATCTTTGCTCTTAGTTTAACAGATTAAATCCTTGTATGTCTAAATTTGCTTCAATGTTATTGTCACACAATGTTTGAAGCATGTAGGGTGTAACAAATGGACTAGTTAAAAAAATACATACACGGAATTAATTGACAAAACTTGAAGTAGAATGACGAAATTGAGAAATGTGGACTAAGCTGTTGATGTGGTAATTTTAGGAGTACTTCATCCGGCACATGGATGGATGCACACTCGATACTGAAGGGGAGAAAGAGAGGGTGATCAAATGCATTGATGCCGCTATTCAAAGAAGAGTAAGCGAGGTAATGTGCAGTTCAAAATTGATTTGTTTTAATCCTTACACAAAAAGAAGACAGATGGTTCTCAACTTAGTAAGTCTTTCATACTCTGAGGAACTTGGTTTAGTGACTTAATATTCTCTTGACATGGATATTCGCCCTGACTTCATGTGTTCTTCTGAAGTCGCCGATCTACTATTCTTTTTTGCTCATTTTCTTTGCCTCTTTCTTTCCGTGCTCATGTGATTCTTCAGCAGAAAGTATTCCAAGTTTGACCAAATTAATACATTTTGAACCTGCAGCTATCTGCTTGTATTGTTGGGAATGGTACGGTATACATACATGGGGATAAGTTCCACTCAGATTGTATCTGACCATCGTATCCACTAATGAATTGAAGACAGTGATGGTCTTTTGTCTTCACTAGAGCTTAAGTGCTCCATGTAATATCATCTGCATCCCTTTAACCTTAAAATATAAAAGAAGATAAACAAAAATTAACAAATGAAGGAAAAGTTTGTTATAATTAATGATGTTTCTTGTGACAAATGCATGTCGCTATCAATCATATGTTGGACCAGCATATTAATTATCATCTTTTATTTGGCATTATTCTTCATCATGATGAAACACAGAAGAACACATAGTCTTGTTACCATTGATCCTCTGGGTGATGGACACAGGGTGTGAGCCTTGAGCTGTGTGCAAAGGATAGAGTGGGCTTGCTGTCAGAAGTGACTAGGATTCTACGAGAAAATGGCTTGACAGTTTGTAGGGCAGGTGTATCAACCATAGGGGAAAAAGGATTAAATGTCTTTTATGTGAGAGATGCTTATGGAAACCCTGTGGACATGAAGATCATTGAAGCACTACGTAAAGAAATTGGTCAGACTGTGATGGTCAATTTGAAGATGATACCAGCCAACGCCAAAGCACCAGAAACCCGAGGATGGGCTAAAATAAGCTTCTTCTTTGGTAACTTGTTGGAAAGGTTCTTGACTTAAAAAGGGTTGAGAATCATGCAGCTGATTCTGATTGCTTTGTAAATGACACATCACAATGTATTTACAACAATAAAGCTGTTGTGTGTCAAACTTGGACAGTTCTTGAACTTGGTCATTCTGTTTTAAACCAATGCTTGTAAGGTTAACTTCTATTCCCTCTTCCCTCTCGTATCCATCTCTAATGTATCCTATTTTGATCATCACATCTTTTATGTATCTCACTTTATTTCCGTCTTTAGTATGTATTTTTACATAATTACATGAGTGTATGTACATGCACGGGCAGACATGTGAAGTACATAGGAAACATGTAGATGAAAGTATACTGGCATAAAAAAAAAAAAGTTAATATTCACCATACGATAATAATATATGGTTAAGATTCGATTTACTAAAATAATCTTGACCGTTTATGTATGACTGTATAATTAACTTTTCATACCTCTTATTCTCTCACATAGGGATGGCATATTGGGGGACGATATGAAAACTAAATCAAACAAAACAAATTAACTCAATAAAAATTTATTAAGTTAATTTGAACCGTACCGACACTTCATATTTTAGATCTCTTAATATTTAGATTTTGTGGGTACAAACATTTTTGTCATCCCTACTCTCACATACTATGGGTGCATTAAAAAGAGCTATTTGAACTTATCTAATGTTATAAACACTTGTGTAAATGTTCGATAGAGCTTATGAGAATAGCTTATGCCATGTTTTATAATCTATTGTTAACTAATTTGAATAAATTCTTCAGGATTGCTTATCAAAATAGCTCACAACTTATATGAAAATAGTTTAATTGCATTCCTTCTTTAATTATTGAAATACCTTATACAAAGCGTTGTTGGAATCCAGACAATTGATAAGTCTAGTCCCTCAATAATTTTGATGATAATAAGACGGTTGTGATGAAATAATTATTCTTAAAATATTTAATTAGCTTGGTTTTAAGTGTGCTGAGAATGTATGTCTTAAACTAATACTACATCCGTTCATTTTTAAGATGTCTTTTAAGGTTGTTTTACACAAACCACGAAAAGCAATAAATTTTATTATTTTTGATGAAATTATTAGTCTTTTTCCTATGATACCGTTGATTGTTTATCATCCATCACACTTATTTCTCTCTCTACAATAAATAATTAAGGGTATAATTGAGAAACAAGTAATTAATGTAACCTTAAACTATCAAAATGACAAGTAAAAAAGAATATATTTTTTTTAAAAACCGACAAGTCACTAGACATTTTACGCCGGTTTTCTAACCGGCGTCTATAGTCCCGACGTTGAATGTTGGGACATTTAAAGTCGGTTAAAAAACCGACGTTAAAGGTTATACGAAAATGGTGAAAAAAAATTTTAAAAAAAATATTGACTTTTTACTTTGGTTTTGTGCTAAAAACTTACAATAACCGACGTAAAAAGTCAATATTTTTTTTTAATTTTTTTAAAAATTCTTTTTATCCACTGTACATGTACAGTGTTCAGATTACAATTTCGACCTGTGGAGAGAGGGAGCTTCATTCACACAAAAGAGAAAAGAGATCGTAAACTTTTATATGCATATTAATTAATGGTCAAATAAATTGATCTTACATATATGCAGTAGAACAACAGCAAGTGAGGTCCTCAATGTCTGGATCCAAACCATTAGAGCCACAATAACAACAATCCTTGAAAAGAAAAACAATCAAGTATGCCTTGAATGTTTTGTGACCTTTTTACTGAAACACATTATCCCAAATAGACCAAAAATAAATTCTCAGCAAAGCACATTCAGAAAAGAAACTTGGAGTGTGATTGTGATGAATCCTAAATACAATTTTCTGATCCCACCCTTCTAGACATTTAATCATTAAGTATAAGGATTCATGACTGATACCAGAAAGCAAGAATTAAGAACACTAAGTCACAAATACAATCAAAATCACTGCATGCCTTTGTCCACCCAAAATCAAAAGGCTTTTACAACAGTCACCCCAAAAGCCCCTCAAAATCACCATCTCAAGACACAAATAAGCTAAAATCAACAAAGAAAGAATAAAGGTGGCTCATACTCAACTCAACGAACAAAGAAGAAGAATAAAGAACAACATCACCATCTGTACCCAACTCAAATTTATTCCATTGCTCTTTGTTTCTTTTCCTCAAGCATTTGAAAAAAAAGTGAGCCCGGGTTTCTCGGGCTTCTTTAATTTCAGTAGTGGTATACTCAGATGAGTCACTGAATACCTGCAAGTTCAAAACTTATATAATTAACTAACCAGAAAAATTATATCATGTATGCTAAAAACTTATTAAAAATTCTATTACATTCGTCCATCCACTAACAATATCCGCAGTGACAATGGTCAACATGGTTTTCATCGCATAGTACCCATAAGCCCAAGCGTTCAATTGGTATGCCCCTACAAATAAATAGCATAGTTGCATATAATAAGTAAATATTATATATACACTTAACTACTATTAAAAGCTTAATGATTTTCATCAAGACACTTACTTGGGGATACACCCAATGTGTTACCTTCTCGAAGCATGTCCTTCAACAACTCAAACAATTCAGTGAAGCTTTTATCAGTCCACCGATTTATCGCCTTGAGATTGAACAATCTCAACACGGCTGACAACCATGTGAAATGCGTGCAACCCGGATACAAAGGTTATTCATTGTCACGACATAGAGTATCATACACTTGTGCTCACTGAAAAAAGTGTTGTCCAATATCACGAATCATGTCATCCAGTTGATCGCTTATATCTACCTCAACTTCCTCTCTTTGGGACATACTTGGCGTATGTAACAATTCACCATGCCATGTCTATGTCGTATAACCTTCGATAATCACCGCATACGATAATCCAAGAAGCAACTCGAATAATTATTCAATCGCGTATCAATGCCAAGCTTAACACAATGCACTCAGATCAACAGTATAAGCAGTATAAGCATTCACATCATATCAATCATTGACACCAACAACTCAGTTCATCCCTCTGCAACTCAGTGGAGTTGGCAGAGAGGCAATCATACAAGTGTGGAGGGGGTTGGGGACAGCTACCAACCACTTGCAGACAAGCCCACTAAATAATCATAAATAAAGTTTTAAGAACTAAAAAGTCGAAGGGGTACGAGACCCTCACTTCGAACCCTGAGGTTCTCAGACTTTTTCGCTTTAAGACTTGAAATTAAATAATAAAACTTATCCATGTCTAAGAGTTGCCCTTACCACAGTTGGTTGCTAGCGTGGTACCGCAAGCCTCTCGTCCACGTCGCACGATCTCCGGATTCGCAACTCCTATCACCACGAGTAAACTTAGCACAATTCTATATGCTAAACTAGAACTTAGGCTCTCAAAACCTAACCCTTTTTCTAACCAAGTATTCACTCAAGCATTTAATTACTAGCTACTTGAAAGAAATAGGTTTTAAAATCAAAATCATTTCTTGAAAGGTTAACATAACACATATCCTTAATTCCTTGAAAACCTTAAAGTAAGCATACTTCAACTAACAATTTTTCATAAATTTCAAAAGCCTAAAAACACATTTATTCAATCATTTAAACAAGTTCATACCAAATAATTTTCCTTCCAACATCTCCTATGGCCTCTCGGCCATCACCCCTTTTTCTATAAAAAAATTGCAAAACTTCTTTTAAATTAGTAACCCACTTCCATTCTTATTCACAAAGCTCAACAACTTCATATAACAACTAGTTCACATAGACAACTTAATCAAGCATCCAAAAAATCATTTTCACAATGCCAATAAACAAGAGTTTTTCAATAACCTTTTTTTTTTCTACCTCTTGAGTCCAAATCTTCCACCAAATCAAATTCAATACCAGACCAATTACTAACACCAATTAAAAGGAAGATGCAAAACAATCTTTTGTCTCCTTTCCTCTCCTAGAGCTCACGGCCCTAACACCCTTTTTTTTCAAAATTTTGCCAATCTTCACCCAACATCAACAACACCATTTTGATCAATTCTTTTCCTTCATCAAATCACAATTAAACACCAAAAACCAATCATCAACAAGTCTAGGCATGCTATACAACATTTCAAGAGCCTCAAATTTCTAAATAAAATACCTAATCATGCTTCTAACACAAAACCATAACTACAACAACAAGAATATCACCAAGCAAGATAGAAACAACAATTAATTGCAAGATTAAACCTCAAGATCACATTACCCTTCTTTTTCCCTTTGACTTGCGCCTAGGTTTTCCCTTTAACCTCAAGATTAAACCTCAACTTCGTTTTGATAATAATAATGTTCCCATGGCGGAGGCTATCAACATGATCGTTGCTAATGTCAACCTTACAGGTAACCGTTCTTCAGGGTCTATGTCTGGTAATATTCAGGAGTTTGTTTTTCTTAAGCATTTCTCCATTACTGGTAAGCTGGGCAAAGCTCCTAAAATCATTGAGATGAACTGGCATCCCCCTAATTGTACCTGGATCAAAGTTAACACTGATGGAGGCGCTAAGGGGTCTCCAGGCCCGGCTGCTTGCGGTGGTATTTTTAGAGACAGTAGCGCAGCCACTCTTGGTTGGTTTACTTTCCAAATTGGCGTAGCCAATGCTTTCTATGCTGAGCTAATGGGCGCTATCATAGCTATTGAGTTGGCCAAGCGCAACGGGTGGAATAAATTGTGGCTTGAATGTGACTCATCGTTGGTGGTTATGGCTTTTTCTAATCATGCTATTGTCCCTTGGAACCTGCGCAATCGGTGGTTAAACAGCATGCAGATCACTAAGAACATGATTTTCTCCGTTTCTCATATCTATAGAGAAGGAAACTCCTGCGCCGACAAACTGGCGAATAAGGGTATCTATTATCCTGGTCTCACTTGGTGGAACACTATCCCTTCCTTCGTGGTTGAAGATTTCTCTCGCAATAGATATGGCCTGCCATGCTACCGGTTCAGATAATTATTATTTCGTTGGTTCCACGTTTTTTATTTATAAATTTTGGTATGCTGCAAATGATTGTTAATGTCTTTGGTGCCAACCTCGTTGGGATGAAAGACATTATTGTGATGCCTCTGCATACCACTATTGCTTTCTTTATTTATTGTAGTTGCATAGGCCTCTTTGGCGTGCCTATTGTTCTTGTTTTGTTTCTGTTTAATGGGTCTTGGCCTAGTCCCCCCATTTTCTTTGTTGCTTTTTTCAATTTTTTATTAATAAATTTTAGGCGGGCGTACTCTTTTTCCTTCTGGATTTTTTTCCCTAAGGAGGGTTTTGCATCAGAAGGTTTTAACGAGGCCCCTCTCCTTTCTTTTGCCTAAAAAAAAAAAAAGGTTTTTCAAGAATAGGGACTTACATGATCATCTCTTTCATTCAATCATAAACAAACACAAGACAACACTTAAACAAGCATGAATTAAGACTAGAAAGCAAGAAAATTACAAGTAACAAAAGAGGGAGGGGGCTCGGTTTTTGTGCAGAAAATGGGGGAGAAAAATTCTGTTTTCTCCTTACTTGGATGGTTGGAAGATGATGAATCAAGTGCTTGTTGAGCTTGGGTGCAAGAATGGTGGAGATTGGAGGTTAAAAATGCTTGAAGGTGAAGGTTGGAGGTAATGGAGCTTGGAGATCTTTCTTTCTCTAAAAGTGAAGAAGAAGAAGAAGATGAAATGGAGTTTGAGAGAGAGAGTCACGATGGGGAGGGGCTGCATATAAGGCTCCTTTCCTTTTTATTTTACTTAAAAATAAATTAAACATATTTTAATAATAAGATAAATAAGTAAAAATGAAAAACTAGTTTTTAATCACACACATAATGACACCTATCCTCTTTATGAGATGCTAATCACATCATCTAATCCTACCCATCTAATCTCACATCTCTCATGATTACCCTCTAATTCTAGAGTCTTAGGGTACTTAAAACACGGCGTTGAAAAACCGTGTTACCGAGTAATTCTCCGCCGATAATTCGTGAAAATTAATTTGACGAGAAATTAATTCACCGCGTGAAAATAAGTTATCATAAATAATAATAACAATCTAAAACACTCAAAAATATCCACAACAAGCTACGATTCGATTGTCATCGAAATTGGGATTCATTTAAAATTTTATCTGCGGCAAAACTGCCCGGCGATTCGAAACGCGACGAAGCTTCGTTAGAATTTTTCGACGATATTTGAACCATGAATTAATATGAAATATTAACTCTCAAATTTAATTTGATCTTGATTTAATTAATTCACTTATTTAGCGAACAAGAAATTGCTTATTATAGCATAAATACAACAAATTATACAATAATAATGCTAAATAACGCATCGCGAAAATACGGGTGTTATAATACTCCCCCTCTAAAAATAGTTTCGTCCTTGAAACTATGGGTAAGATACGTACCTAGAAAAAGTTCTGGATATAGGTTCTTCATCTTCTCTTCTAGTTCCCACGTCGCATCACCGGTTTTCTGATTCCACACTATCTTGACAAGTTGAATATCTTTATTCCTTAATTGCTTAGCCTTTCGATCGACAATCCTTGCAGGTGATACTTCAAATGATAAGTCGTCCTTCAGTTGAATCACGTCAAGCTCGATAATGTGAGAAGGGTCGAAAACATATTTTCGCAACTGAGAGACGTGGAAGATGTCATGAATGTTTGACAAGAAAGGTGGCAAAGCAATCTGATATGCCACTGGACCAATACGACGAAGAATTTGGTAGGGTCCAATGAACTTAGGAGTAAGTTTCTTGGATTTGATCGCTCGACCAACTCCGGTAGTAGGTGTAACTCGGAGGAACAGAAGCTCTCCGTCTTCAAACTCTAGCGGTCGGCGACCTTGGTCTGCATAGCTCTTCTGTCTACTCTGAGACGTTCGCATCCTATCTCTGATCAATTGGATTTTCTCGGTAGTCTGTTGAATCATGTCTGGTCCCACAAGAGAACTCTCACCATCCTGGTACCAACAAAGAGGCGTCTGACACTTACATCCATACATCGCTTCATAAGGTGCCATGCCAATGCTCGCGTGATAACTGTTGTTGTAGGTGAACTCCATTAGCGGTAAGACATCGCCCCAACTTCTTTTGTGATCCAACGTGCATGCTTGCAGCAAATATTCTAGTGATTGAATCTCCGCTCAGTCTGACCATCGGTCTGAGGGTGATATGCTGAGCTAAGCTTGAGCTTGATTCCCATTGTTTCTAGTAATTCCCTCCAAAAGTGAGATGTAAACTTCGGATCTCGGTCAGAAACAATAAAAGAAGGCAGGCCATGCAGTCTTACAATCTCCGCAATGTAGATCTCTGTCAGCTTTTCTACGTTGTATATTGATCTTACTGGCAAGAAATGAGCAGATTTGGTCAATCGATCAACGATTACCCAAATCGAGTCATTCTTCTTCTGCGTTCTTGGCAATCCCACGAAAAAATCCATAGAAATGCTATCCCACTTCCACACAGGTATGTCTAGTGATTGTAACATCCCCGCTGGTCGCTGATGTTCCACCTTCGCTTTCTGACAAGTCAAACAGGAAGCCACATAATCTGCCACTTGTTTCTTCATTCCGGGCCACCAAAAATGCTTCTTCAAGTCCTGGTACATCTTCGTAACTCCCGGATGAATACTCAATCTACTCTTATGCGCCTCATCGAGAATCAACTTCCTCAGTTCCGCTACATCAGGTACACACACGCGTCCGTTGCACCTCAAGATGTTGTCCGTTCTAACCTTGAATTCTGTCGCTTTCCCTTACACTATCAGTTCAACCTTCTCTTGTAGTAGCTTGTCATCAGCTTGGTGGTTCCTAATCTCATCCAACAATCCATTAGAAATGGTGAGTATCCCAAACTTCAGCTTCCCCGGTGACACTTCCACGTTCAACTTCAAGTCTCGAAACTTCTCTAGCATCTCCAACTCCTTGATCATCATTGCTGAAGCTAAAACGCTCTTCCTACTCAGTGCATCAGCTACCACGTTCGCCTTTCCTAGATGGTATTCCAAAGTGAAGTCGTAATCTTTCAAAAATTCTGTCCATCTTCGCTGTCGCATGTTGAGCTCCTTTTGATCGAACAAGTACTTCAGGCTCTTGTGATCGCTGTAAACAGTGAACGTGCTCTCATACAAGTAGTACCTCCAAATCTTCAGTGCAAAAACCACTGCAACAAGCTCTAAATCATGCGTAGGGTAGTTCCTCTCGTGAATCTTGAGCTGTCTCGAGGCATAAGCCACAACTTTACTATGTTGCATCAGTACACATCCTAATCCCTGGTGTGATGCATTACAGTAAACCTCATAAGGCTCTTCCGGTTGAGGCAAAGTTAACACAAGTGCTGTCATCAAAAGTTCCTTCAACCTCTGGAAACTAGATTCGCACTCTTCGGTCCAAGCAAAAGGTTGATCCTTCCTCGTAAATTGTGTAAGCAGTGCTACGATCTTCGAGAAACCTTCAATAAATCTCCGGTAGTAGCCTGCTAATCCGAAAAAACTTCTGATATCTGTCATAGTCTTCAGTTGCTCTCATGCTAACACAGCTTCGATCTTAGCTGGATCCACAGCTATTTCGTCTCTGGTTATCACATGTCCAAGAAAGTTCACCTCTTCGAGCCAGAACTCACACTTAGAAAGGTTAGCATAAAGCTGCTTCTCTCATAGTATCTATAGTACTTGGCGTAAATGCTCTTCATGTTCTTCTATTCTCTTTGAATAAATCAGAATATCGTCTATGAATACCACCATAAACTGATCTAAGAATGGGTGAAAGATCCTGTTCATGTAGTCCATGAATACTATGGGCGCGTTCGTCACTCCAAATGGCATCACTAGGTACTTGTAGTGACTATATCTTGTCCTGAATGCTGTCTTGGGAATATCCTCTTCCTTCACTCGAATCTGATGGTAACCTGACTTCAAGTCAATCTTGGAAAATATCGCAGCTCCTCGCATTTGATCCATCAAATCATCGATACGCGGTAACGGATACCGATTCTTGACAGTAACTTTGTTGAGTTGACAATAATCCACACATAATCTTGACCGTCCATCCTTCTTCTTCACCAACAACACTGGAGCTGCCCAAGGTGACACACTCGGTCGTATGAATTGCTTCGACTCCTAGTGCTCAATCTGGGACTTCAACTCTTTCATCTCGGCCGGAGACATCCGATAGAGCGCTATTGAAATCGGTCCTGTTCCTGGAAACAAATCGATGGAGAATTCGATTTCCCTCGCTGGCGGTAATCCCGACACATCTTCCGGAAAAACATCTGAGAAGTCACAAACCACATGAACATTCTTAAACTCGAGCTCTTGAGAAACTTCTGAACTAGCCAAATACATGTATTCCTGAGTTCCCTCTTTCAATGAAACACCAATGTGATTAACATATAGGTAGTTGGAAATTCCAAGATCAGGAAAAACCACTGTTTTTCGGGCACAGTCCAAGAGGACATGGTGGTGAAACAACCAATCCATCCCGAGGATGACATCTAGACCCTTAAGTGGCAAAGAGACCAAATTAACCACAAATTTTCTACCTTGGATGACCACTACACAATTAAGACATGCAGTGTTGGTAACCAAGGTTTTAGCAGCTGGGGTAGTAACTACTAGTTTGAATGGTAAAGCAGTCACAGTCAATTTTTAACGATCTACGCAATCCGAAGAAATAAAAGAGTGGGTTGCACCGGAATCAAAAAGGACAGATAAGGATTTACCCTCAATCTCATAATCTCCCTGAATGAGATCCTCAGCCTGCTCCGCCTCTTTGCCGCTTATGCAGAAGACTCTGCCTTTTGCCATCGGATGTTTCCCTTTAGCTCTTGCCGCATTCACCACTGGTTCAGCCTTGCGTTCTGGACAGTCCTTGGCAAAGTGTCCCGGCTTCTTGCAGTTGAAGCACACATCATCCTTCTCAACGCAACTACTCGAATAGTGCCCTGGTCCACCACAACGGTAGCAAATGACTTCATCGCTAGCTTGACCCCTGCTTCTCGCGTTCTGAGTCATTGGACGGTACTGGCCTTTGCTGTTGTTCCCTTGAGGTCGACTATACGACTTCTTTTGCTGCTTTCCCTTCTGAGGAATCCTCTGTCCTGCACTCTGGGGTCTCACTGGTCCCCATGTACCACTCCTCTTCTTGGCGCTTCTCATAACTTCCACCTCAACACACCTGTCAATCAGTTCTTGAAGATTCCTGATTCTTAGAGATGTCACAGATTTTTGGATGTCGAACCTCAATCCCCGTTGAAATCTCTCGCTCAACCATCCCTGGTCAGCGCGGTCACGAAACAGACTAAAGTACCTCGCAAGTGATTCGAACTTAGCGGCATATTCCGACACCGTCATGCTACCTTACTGTAGTCGGAGAAACTCTTGCTCTTTCTCCGCTCGTACAGTATCAGGAAAATATTTGTCCATAAATTTTCTGTGGAAAACTTCCCAAGTAATCTCACGACGCTCTACCGTCGAAGTCTGCTTCACTCCCTTCCACCAGTACTCGGCATCTCCTAGCAGCAAGTGGGTTGCATAGTCCACCTTAACATTCCCTGGGCAGTGGAGTGCCTCAAATATCTTCTCTATCTCCTGCATCCAAAGGTCTGCCTTGTCTGGATTCGGCTCGCCATAGAACTTCGGTGGGTCGTGCTTACGGAAATCCGCTAGTCCTCTAGCTTTCACATTCCGTTCTACTCCTTGCTGTTGCTACAGATTATGTTGTGTCAAAGCTGCAGTTTGTTGAGCCATAGCATTGGATTATTGAGTTGCAGCAGCCGATTGTTGAGCCATAGCCGCCGCCATCTCTGTCATTGCTTGAATCGCCCTTTCCATATTGGGAATATCAGATCCGGTAGTAGGGTCTCTGCGAGGTGGCATAAGATTCCTCCAAGGTCCAAAAACCTGCCAGAACCTCAATATTAAATAATGTGTTAACACACACTGCTTCAGTCAAGAAACAATTCAAACAATTTGCAAGCAAAACTGCTTCACTCAGCAAACAATTACAATACAACACAACTAGGTACTCGACAAACATAACCCGACACGGTGACTAGCTCCAAATTTCCTATGCACAGTCCGGTTAGAACCGAACTGCTCTGACACCACTCTTGTAACAACCCGTTTTCGGACCGTTACTAAACTAGAAATAAACCTATATGCAGCGCGTTTTTAAAACGGTACTCTTGTGTCCTTTGAAAAATGCGGTCTATTTTTTTTTTTTAAACAATCATATCCGCATAGTACGCATAGTACACACAGAGTTGCCACAACATTTAGAAACATGGTGCAATCTTACATAATATATATATATATACATATACATAATATAATATATATATATATACATATATATATTATATAATATATATTATATATAATACAAAAATATATATATATAAATACATAATATCAAGGTATTAAAAACCGGACTGGGCATTGAACCGGAGAGGGCCTGGGTTCAGGGTTTTTGGGTTGGACCGGGGTTGGACCGGGGTCGAACCGGGTTCGATTAAATATTATTAAAAAAATATTTAATACAATATATAAATAAATAATAAACAAAAAATAAACTGATATTCATAACTTCACACCATAAAAATTATACTTCACTTAATATTTTCTTAATAAGTCGACATATAACAAAAAATTACACATTCATCAATCTCAAATATGACATAACTATTACGTTCAATAACACAAAATATGAAAAATGGTGCAGGGAAAAAAAGTTAAAATAGTCGAGTTTGAGAAGCAAAATGACGCAGGGAAAAAAACAGTTAAAATATAAAATGACGTCGTTGTGCCCTTAATATATATAAAAAAAAAACTCATTTTTGCGAGCAAGCCCAAGATTCGTCAAAAAACCGGTTTTGCCAGTTTTTACCGGTCGGTCCGGTTCTTCACGGTTCTTTAATGAATCCGCTTCTTCTTCTTGCAACTGGTTTTAGAGGGTGAATCGGACCGAACCATGGCCCGGTTCCTGGTTCAACCGGCCGGTCCAGTTTTTAATACCTTGCATAATATATATATATATACATAATATAATATATATATATATATATATATACACATACATATATAAAGATACATGCACTGGAAATACATACATACATACATATATATATATATATATACACGTCAGCGTAAACACTACGTACAAAATAAAGACAGTGCATAAAGATATCCCAAAAGAATACACCTATGGTATGAAGACCCTTAGGAAAGCAATCATACCCCGGGGGTACTCTCGACAGACACCCACGCAGGGGGCTGCTCCAAAAGTATGCCACCAGTCTACCCCGCAATATACAAAAGACAAATCACCAAGCCAGACTAGTCACCAGACAAACTGTACACCAAAAGCAAATACTACAGTCATCCAAAACAGCCAAAACAAACAGTCAGACAACACGACGACTACAGATAACTATCTAGATCCTCAGATGGATCCTCCTCCTCCTCATCATCGTCCATCGGTCCTCTCCAGTCAAATCGATGAAAGGTGCCATCGCAGGCACACCCTCCGGCACGTCCTCCGCTATCACCGCCTCCTCCAAGAATCCCGCGCCGCTAAACCCAGGCTCACCACACTCTATACAGACAGGTGAGAGGTGTCCCGGTGGGGTAGGGGTCCTGAATAACATGGGAGAAACTGGCTTCGTCTCGGGCTCAGATCCTATTGGAGAACTCTGAATAACAGCTTCCCTGGAGGTAGATGCTCCTGCAGACCAGCGTCTAATCACGCTCTTGCGAGCGGTCCATCAAACCCTCGGTCTTCGTCCTCATCCTCGGGAAGAAAGTCGGGAAGCAGTGTGCCTCGGGATCTCGAGAGGTCCCTCTGGCGAAGAAGATGATGCTGGCATAGTCCTCTCTCTCTCTCTCTCTCAATAGCACGCCAGGCGTCCACTACCTGCATCGTCCGAATCGGGAAGGTCACTGTGCGCCGCGAAGTCTTCTGTCTCACTACTATACCACCCTCTCGGAAGCTCTGTACAACATCCCCAGTATAAACAACGCGACGGGAGATGGGGTCGAACACCATCGCCACGGGCATCTCTATGTCTGGAAAATCAAAGATGATCTCCGACGATGTCCTCATCACTGGTATCATCACGCTCTTCGTCATCGCCTGGGTAACCATCATTGGTTGAAGGCACCACGGGAAAGGGTCAACTTCTCAATAAACATAACAATAGTAAAGCATAAAGCAAGGAATAACAAAATCACAGATTTCAGAACGCGACTCAAACTCTCTCACTAAACACTTTCGACAATTCCGGAAAGTAACGCCGATCCATCTACTGAATACCAGCCGTAGCTTTAGGCTCCACGACCACCCTAGGACATTCAGCTCCGGTTCCTTAACGCTACAACGTCTAGCTAGGCTGCCGAAAAACGAAAGGGTCCTAGCACCCTAAGTTATCCAGATCGAAGCTCAAAAACGTCACGACACGACACATCTCGCAACAATGAATAAATCGCCGCATACGTTAATCCAAGAAGCAACTCGAATAATTATTCAATCGTGTATCAAATAATATTCATGCCAAGCTTAACACAATGCACTCAGATCAACAGTATAAGCAGTATAAGCATTCACATCATATCAAGCATCGACACCAACAACTCAGTTCATCCCTCTGCAACTCAGTGGAGTTGGCAGAAAGGCAATCATACAAGTGTGGGGGGGTTGGGGACAGCTACCAACCACTTACAGACAAGCCCACTAAATAATCATAAATAAAGTTTTAAGAACTAAAAAGTCGAAGGGGTACGAGACCCTCACTTCGAACCCTGAGGTTCTCAGACTTCTTCACTTTAAGACTTGAAATTAAATAATAAAACTTATCCATGTCTAAGAGTTGCCCTTACCACAGTTGGTTGCTAGGGTGGTACCATAAGCCTCGCGTCCACGTCGTACGATCTCCGGATTCGCAACTCCTATCACCACGTGTAAACTTAGCACAATTCTATATGCTAAACTAGAACTTAGGCTCTCAAAACCTAACCCTTTTTAACCAAGTATTCACTCAAGCATTTAATTACTAGCTACTTGAAAGAAATAGGTTTTAAAATCAAAATCATTTCTTGAAAGGTTAACGTAACACATATCCTTAATTCCTTGAAAACCTTAAAGTAAGCATACTTCAACTAACAATTTTTCATAAATTTCAAAAGCCTAAAAACACATTTATTCAATCATTTAAACAAGTTCATACCAAATAATTTTCCTTCCAACATCTCCTATGGCTTCTCGGCCATCACCCCTTTTTCTATAAAAAAAATTGCAAAACTTCTTTTAAATTAGTAACCCACTTCCATTCTTATTCACAAAGCTCAACAACTTCATATAACAACTAGTTCACATAGATAACTTAATCAAGCATCCAAAAAACCATTTTCACAATGCCAATAAACAAGAGTTTTTTCAATAACTTTTTTTTTCTACCTCTTGAATCCAAATCTTCCACCAAATCAAATTCAATACAAGACCAATTACTAACACCAATTAAAAGGAAGATGCAAAACAATCTTTCGTCTCCTTTCCTCTCCTTTGGTTCACGGCCCTAACACCCTTTTTTTTTTCAAAATTTTGCAAATCTTCACCCAACATCAACAACACCATTTTGATCAATTCTTTTCCTTCATCAAATCACAATTAAACACCAAAAACCAATCATCAAAAAGTCTAGGCATGCTATACAACATTTCAAGAGCCTCAAATTTCTAAATAAAATACATAATCATGCTTCTAACACAAAACCATCAACTATAACAATAAGAATATAACCAAGCAAGATAGAAACAACAATTAATTGCAAGATTAAACCTCAAGATCACATTACCCTTCTTTTTCCCTTTGACTTGCGCCTAGGGTTTTCAAGAATAGGGACTTACATGCTCATCTCTTTCATTCAATCATAAACAAACACAAGACAACACTTAAACAAGCATGAATCAAGACTAGAAAGCAAGAAAATTACAAGTAACAAAAGAGGGAGGGGGAACGGTTTTTGTATAGTTTCAGATCGTGACCCGAAGTTTACATCGCATTTATGGAAAAGCTTGCAAGAAGCTCTTGGATCGAAACGCAGAATGAGTTCTGCTTATCATTCGCAGACTGATGGACAGACAGAACGTACAATTCAAAGCCTAGAAGATTTGCTGAGAGCATGCATACTCGATAACCGTGGAAGCTGGGACGATTTACTGCCATTGATCGAGTTTACTTACAACAACAGTTTTCACACGAGCATTGGAATGGCGCCTTATGAAGCATTGTATGGACGCAAGTACCAAACACCCCTGTGTTGGTATCAAGACGGGGAGAGCATGTTTATTGGCTCAAAATTGGTACAACAAACTACCGAGAAGGTTAAGCAGATCAAAGAGAAGATGAAGACCTCTCAAAGCAGACAGAAAAGTTATGTTGATAAAAGAAGACGACCACTCGAGTTTGAGGAAGGCGAGCATGTCTTTCTGAGAGTCACACCTACTACGGGTGTGGGTCGAGCCATCAAATCCAGGAAACTAACTCCCAAATTCATTGGACCTTATCAGATTATTCGTTGCATAGGTCCAGTAGCTTATCAGATCGCTTTGCCACCATTTCTTTATAATATCCATGATGTATTTCATGTCTCGCAACTACGAAAGTACATTCCTGATCCATCTCACGTTATTGAAACAGACGTGATTCAACTGAAAGAAAATCTATCTTTTGAGGTTTCCCCTGTGAGAATCGAAGACCGAAGGATCAAGCAATTGAGGGATAAGCAAATACCATTGGTCAAAGTAATTTGGAATCAGGCAACCGGCGACGCAACTAGGGAATTAGAAGACAAGATGAGAGCGGAGTATCCAGAATTGTTCTAGTTGTATAATTTTCGGGGACGAAAATTTTTAAGGAGGGTGGTAATGTAACACCCTAATTTTCAATGTTTAACTACTAAGTAATTATCTGTTTTCTGTCATTTCTAATATGACTTTTTGGTTAATAAAATTATGTTGATACTTGTATTATTGAGATTTATTCTATTTGATAGGAATAATAGAGATTATTACTTATTACCAATTTAGGGTTTTTTTGCAATGTTCGAATTCTGCCGTAAAACGCTGAATTTGAACTATAGGGCTAGTTTTGACTGAAACCTACCCAAATATGATCCAAATTTTATAAAATTTGAGATCTAAGTATTTTCCAATATTTATAATTTATTGGAATTTTTTGGGAATTTTTTGGTATCAGAAAATATATAGGGTATTTTCTATTGCCCAAGAACCCCTTAACGGTGACGCTGAGCTCGTAAATCGAGAAAACGACATTCATAGTAAAACTTCTAATATTTTTGTGTATATTTTGAGTGATTAATAATTTTTAATTATATAGTAATTTATTAGTATTATTTTGATGTTTTTAGTTCAAAAACCCTAACATACGCGAAACACCACGCACCCGGTTGAGCGATAACGCGACGAATTGAAAAATATCTTGACACTAGGGCTGAGGGGCGGTTCACCAGCCACTAGGGGAGCTGAATGTGGGTTTAAATGATTGATTTTACAAGTGTCAAGTTGTGGTTGGTAATTAAGTAAATGGTGGTTAGTTAGTTTAGTTGGTTTAGGACTTAGTTAGTTAGTTTCTAATTAAATGAGCTTTTTCTTCCATTTTTTCCCCTGAAATTTCGTGGCCCTCTTCCTCATTAGACACCAGCACCATTCTTTCCTCCATTAGTGAAGAACTTGAAAAAAAAACCTAGAGAAAGAAAGTTGTGATTTTGGAAGTTTTGGAGATCAAAGTGTGCACCTTTGCTTCCTTTCATCTCCACCCTTGTTCAATCATCATCTATACTCTTGGTAAGCTCCATAAATATTTCCTCATCTCTCTTGGGTTCCATGATATGGGTTTTGAAGGTTTTAGGAGCTATTTTTGAATTATGGTGCTTGTTTTGGCTAGTATTGCATGTATAGCTTCATAACTCCTTATTTCCTTCCATGATTCACTTTGTTTTTGGTGTTTTAAGTTTGGTGAAACCCTAACCCTATGCTGGCTGAAACTTAAGGACCATTTTAAGCTTTGTTCTTGACTTAGTTTTGTTGTTTTGGAGTTAGTTTTGATGAGTTATGTTAGATAGGTTTGGATACTAGTCATATATGCATATTACAAGATGTTTAGAAAATAAAATTTTTGTGAAAAAGGGGGCTGAAAACCGTGGCCTTAATGATGATTTAAGGGGATGTTTTAAATTGTTTTCAAGGTGATTTAATTGTTGTGGAAGTTGGTTTAAGGTTCAAGGATCTAAGGGTGGTGTGATGCATGTTTTGGAAATGAAAGAAAAATTGAAATTTTGGGTTGTTTTTTAAACTTTGAGGCCGTGGCCCTTATGCCAATTTCAAGCATTGTTTTAAGTTGTCTTATGCTTATAAAATGTGGTAAAAGTTGATTTAGGATTTGATTTAACAAAACAATTCAAGGAAGTTTGATTTTGGGAAAAAAAACTTAGCTTATGTTTTAAGGATTGTCTTAAACTTATATCTAACTTGTTTCTAAAATTTTTATGGCATGATCTATAGTTTTTAAATGTGGTTTAAAGTTGACAAAATACTATTCATTTGGTAAAACACTATTTCAATTGGTAAGATTTGGTTTTAAGTTTTTCTAAGTGTGTAGATTTAAGGAAAGTTTCAAAATTTGCATGACTTGAACTTGTAATGTAATATATGATTAGGTGTGATCCAAATAGGTTAAGTTATCAAGATTTTTAGGTCTTTTTAGGACCAAGGTCGTGGTTGCCCTAGGGCCATAGGGCTTGAGTTGTTGGGTCTACTTTTGTTAAGTTGTATTGTTAAGGTTCGAGCGAGGTACGTGCCGTCGACGAGTTGGAAATTCCTTATTTGGAGCTTGTTCGAGGTAAGGGAAATTTCTATATAATGAGTTTAGGCTCTTTGCTTTGTTTGTTGTGTGGTTTGATTGAATGAATATTGGTGGTAGTAATTGTAGTATCACTAAGTGTTAGGGTGATGCGGTAACATACCATGATATGTTGAAATGTCTGATGCTATGGGAAGTATAGTGGTGTGCTCTATTTGATCTTGAGTGACAACTATGAATGTTGTTGAATGCCTTAAATCATGCTTGATTTATTGTTAAACTGATACTGATTGAAGTATGCAAAAGCATAAAAGGATTGTTATTGTGATATAAGTTAATTAATGATGCGACGATCGATTATTGATTGGTTGACGATTTACATTGGTAAATCTGATGCGATTCCACAAACCGAAAATATATGATTCCATAAATAAATTATTTAGTATAACCTTACACAGGTAATACAATATTGGGAAGCATGAAAATTCACTAAGTAGAGTGAGTGAGGTTTGTCAATCTGCATTGATTATTTGACTTGTGTTCTAACCATTGAGCATCGACACTCGGAGCGTTTGATTGGTCTCACCGACTTCAAAAGACGAGTTGTCCCTGCATTGCCTAAGTAGAGGCAAGCCAAAGTAGTGGCAAGCCTAAGTAGAGGCTATATTGTTCGGACGTTGGGAAAGTAGTCCCCATCATACTGCTGACCTATCAAGGCTGCAGGTGTATGCACAAACTGGTCATACTGCATTGGCATACATGACTAACCACATTTTGATATTGATGATTGATCATTGAATTGTTGTTGGTTTGTCTGCTCAGATGCAAATATTTGGTATGCCATGATACTGTATGCGAACTATATGTATGTATATGTATATAATGATATGCTGATGTACTATATACATATATATATCTTGTTTGTTTGCAACTAGCCTGTGATGAACTCGTGGACAAGAAATTTACCCTTGCATTCCTTTTTGTTTTATGTTATGTTTGAAACCGATACTTAGATGTTGCCGATCCCGATGAGGCACATGGGGAGTACGACGTATGAGTTCCCTCAGGGGAAGACCCCTTCGGCGTGGGTCGTCAATCCTATTTCTGGGCGTTTGACACACACGGGATTAGTTTTGGAGACCGACGACGACGGGGAGTATTCTACTGCTGTACGCTTCAGCAGTAAGACGATTCACATCGTCATTCCACGTAGTTTACTTACTACACTACCGACGACCGCGACTGTTGTGACCCATCCGTTCGTGGACCCTTCACATCCATCCATGATCCCGAGTTCGAGTGCACATCCACCTTCGACTGGAGTCCTTGTAACTCCTCCCATCTTCACTGCTACTACTCATGCTATACCGACAACTTCAATGGAGACACCTGCTGCACCTGCGGGTAGTCCTCCCTCATATTGTATTCACTGTCCTCACTGCTCTTATCCCTTGCCTCTAATCCCTACGGTCGGAGACCCAATCAACGGGTGTAGGACCACCAGGGAATGGATGGCGAGAGATAGAGTAGTGATTAATAGCGAGGACGAGGAGCTATCGTGCGGGGTTTCCCCCTCGCAAGCGTCTCAGGTTACGTATGGGCCAGCATAGTTAGATAGAGTCAGTTGGTTAGACTCTAGTTATTATATTGTACAATATGACTTTTGGGCCTAAGTCCTTTGACAGGAGCTGCCAGGATGCATCACGGATATGAGTCAACTCTAGGTTTTAGGGTTTTCATATGACTGATGTATTTTATTTTGAGTACATACTGGTGTATATTTTGGAATTCGCCTGTGTGCGAAATACTCTGATCCTTGACACTACTATGATGCATATATATATATGATGTTGGTTATGTTTTATTTTAGAGCGGGTATTGTTTGTCAGTTTAAAGTATTACACTCAAAAAAAAAAACACCACTAGTTTCAAAGAAAACCTTTTGTGAAAATGGGATGTTACAGTTTTTGTGCAGAAAATGGGGGAGAAAAATTCTGTTTTCTCCTTACTTGGATGGTTGGAAGATGATGAGTCAAGTGCTTGTTGAGCTTGGGTGCAAGAATGATGGAGATTGGAGGTTAAAAATGGTAGAAGGTGAAGGTTGGAGGTAATGGAGCTTGGAGCTCTTTCTTTCTCTAAAAGTGAAGAAGAAGAAGATGAAATGGAGTTTGAGAGAGAGAGTCACGATGGGGAGGGGCTGCGTATAGGGCTCCTTTCCTTTTTAGTTTACTTAAAAATAAATTAAACATAGTTTAATAATAAGATAAATAAGTAAAAATGAAAAACTAGTTTTTAATCACACACATAATGACACCTATCCTCTTTATGAGATGCTAATCACATCATCTAATCCTACCCATCTAATCTCACATCTCTCATGATTACCTTTTAATTCTAGAGTCTTAGGATAATTAAAACACGGCGTCGAAAAACCACGTTACCGAGTAATTCTCTGCCGATAATTTGCGAAAATTAATTTGACAAGAAATTAATTCACCGCGTGAAAATAAGTTATCATAAATAATAATAACAATCTAAAACACTCAAAAATATCCACAACAAGCTACGATTCGATTTTCATCGAAATCGGGGTTCATTTAAAATTTTATCTCAAGTAAAGCGCCTACGATTCAAACGCGATTTAAATGCATTAGAATTTTTCGACGATATTCGAACCATGAATTAATATGAAATATTAGCTCTCAAATTTAATTTGATCTTGATTTAATTAATTCACTTACTTAGCAAACATGAAATTGCTTATTATAGCATAAATACGACAAATTATATAATAATAACGCTAAATAACGCATCGCGAAAATACATGTGTTACAAACACAAACGAATAAAAAGTTCATTAATATTGTACAACAATAGAGAAATTGAGATGAATAACAAACAAAGGCATGATACTTCAAGTTCCATTCTCATCCAAAGAAAAATCAATTCACATCGATGACATATAACCAACAATAGATAGATGAACAAAAGTTCCAAGAAGACACCTGTTAGCTATTATTATCAGTGTGTGAAACAAGTAATTCAAATTTGTCAGCTGGAAGAATCAATTTTTTTCCTAGTAAAAAAAATATGAATCAATATGAAGCTAAATTGTTCTTCCCATTGGGTTATGATATATCGGGTACCTGAAAACATTAACCACGAGTATTCATTAATTGATCGTGAAAAATGCTCTCAGACTCACAAGAAGGCTTAACATAAAGGAAACATGAGATCAATTCCAAATTTAGTAGTAGTATTAATTTAGAAAAATTAGTAAAATTACAAAGATAAAAAAAGAACAAGTTCAAGAAGTACTTAAATTAGAGTAGCTAGGAGGAGAAAATTAATTACCAAGCAACTGCCATCCAACTTGCTAGTGAAAGATCTACGCTTTTAAGTGACATCAAACCCGGGTATCTTTCTGCTAATCCAGTTAGCTGAAAAGGAGGAACCAATTAGTCACCAACAGCAATAGAATCTTCATATTTTTTTCACATCAACAACAGTTCTGCTAAAATTACTTTTTAACACTATAATCCAAACAATGAAAACTACGTAGATAAAGGGGTATCAAATCAAACAGCAAAAGTTTTGGAAGGAGAACATATCCTCAAGAAGTATATTAATTTTAATTATATTAAAAAATAAAAATAAAAGGGAATATGTAGTGTTCCTGCTTCCATTGAAGAAAGGGATAAGAACAGAGACAGAGACTACAAAGTGCCAAGTTATTAAGGGCAAGGGAAAACGACTTTTCTAGATTCACACTGAAAAGTCCGAAGTCACACAGTTTACCTTTAGTGGATGGATACCTATCATAAAGGATTTTAGGTGTTCACAGTATACCTCTAAATAAAAATAAAATAAAAACAATTTTCTATTCATAGATATGCCTAATAATCTATGGATTCTCTTTACAATCTAATATGAATCAATAGATAGCTATTATTACCACATACCTATTGTAACATCCGCACCTCAACGTAAATTAAAAGTACGACAAATTACATTAAAGCACAGGAATTACTAATAATTTACAAACTTGATTACAGTAATCCAAGTCATAAATTAAAACTCAATACATAATCTATTAAATAGATTACAATCTTAATGAATAAATAAAACAAAATCTGGATGCCAAGCCTTGAGCTTCGCCTCGCCAGTCTTCAATACCTGTTTATCTGTACAATAATAAAATGGAACGGGATGAGATATAAAATCTCAGTGAGCCCTTTACGGACTCCTCACCATTCACTCGTCGAATCATACTTATTTAATAAAATTAACTGTGACACTAAACGCCACGTATACTTCTCATTTAATACCTGGAAACTTAGCTTGTTTAATAGCACTGAACTTAATCATTAACTTATACCCAGTGGTAACACCCCAACTTCCTTTGTGTTGAGCGTGGTTACCCATAACTCAGCTTTCTTTGTGTTGAGCATGCTTACTAGTACCTCGGTTTCCTTTGAGCTAAGGATACTCACTATTACCTTAACTTCTTTTGTGTTAAGGATACTTTCTTACATCTTAGCTTCCTTTGTGCTAAGTGTGTTAACTAACACCTCAGCTTCATCTGTGTTGAGTGTGATAACTAGTACCTCAGCTTCCTTTTTGCTGTGTGTACTAACTTACGCCTTAGCTTCCTTTGTGCTAAGCATGTGTACTAATTCGGGATAAGGGAAACCAGAATTCATAATAAAATGCAATGCAACTTAATAACTAATAACATATAGCTACTCTTTAATATTATTCAATGTTATTGGATTTATCATATTATCAAATTCCATAGATTCCAATCAACATAACGTTCTTGTCTCATATGTGACTAAAAATCACAACTCTTTTATTCCTATTGCATGATTACAAATAAGGAAATAACACTCAGAATATCAATCCATGGCATCTCGTAATATTTTTTTACTAATTCCCAAGAGGTTGATAACAAAATCAAGGAATTTAGCTACACATGGGATTAAACCCTAATCTTGCATAACATACACATCTATTCAATTATAACTTAAATTCATATCACAACAAGGCACATAGTAACTTAGGAAATAAATCCATACCATTCTTTATTTATTCCAAGACATTAGATACAACTTCAAAGGATTTAATTTAACATGCATTAAGACCCCAAGCTTTCAAATATATTCATTCACTTAATCATATAAACAAGGAAAACCACATATTCATATGAAACTTCACTCATAATCTCAAGTTAAGAATTCATTTCAAAACAAGGACATAATCCCATTGAAGCTCTATGGAGCATTCAAGGGTTCAAACATCAAATAATAATTAGGGGGGTTGAGGACAGCATCCAACCCTATTTCAGTCAAACCCCATATAGTTTCATAACAATGACCTTAAATTAAATTTAAAATCAAAGGGGTTAAAAACCCTAACTTTGAACCCTTTGGGGTTCAAAGACATCTTTGAGAAAATTCCTATATGTGGGTCTTATTGGTTGCCCATGATGAATTCACCATTGTTGTTCAAGGTCTTGAGCTAGAAGGGTGGAGCTTTGGACTTTTGCTCTCCTTCAAGCTTTTCCCTCTTTGCTCAACTTAGGGCTTCTTCAAATACTCCTCAAATCTTGATCTACAACCTTCAATCTTCTTTCTCAATCCAAGAACTTGAGCCATCCTTACTTGAGCTTGGTCTTCTTCCCCTTCTTCTTCTCCAATTCGTGCTTCTTCTTCTTCCTCTTGGTTAGGGTTTCCCAAATCTTCAAAATACCCAAATCTCAACTCACCAACTTGGATTCAAACTATGATTTGAGGAAAATCTAGTATGAATCCATGAATTCCCTTTAGGATTAGTGAAACCCTAGGTGTTTCTCCTCTTTTCTCTCTTCCCTTTTCCTTCTTTCCTTTCCCTTTTTCCTTTTTCTCGCGTTTCTGCTCGTTTTGCAGTGTTTTTAAGCATTTTATAGTGTGTGAATCGATTCACAGCAGACTGTGAATTGATTCATCTACTTAAAATTGCATCTGCACTTTCGTGAATCGAATCAGTGAATCGATTCACAGACTCCCAATTCGATTCACAACATCATTTTGTGGTCTGGAATACAGTTGTGAATCGATTCAAGCCTGTGTGAATCAATTCACACTGTACTAAAATGTGAGAAATCAACTTTTAACATCAAATCTTCATCAATTAACTCCTAATTAACACTTCCAATCATCTTAGGATTAAATCCAACTTATTTCTTAACTCCAAATCAACAACTTGAACGTGAACACAAGAAGGGGGGTTGAATTGTGTTAAAAACTTTTCGCAAACTATACGTAAAAACATCAACACAAGTTGTTCAAAACTGTTTGTATATCGGATGCAGAGAATTAAACAGGACCGGATGCAGAAATTTAAACAGTTTATAAAAACTTGTTTTACTGAGCAAGGTAAAGATAAATAATTTAAAGCAGTAAAGGATGAGACACAGAGATTTATACTAGTTCACCACCAACTGGTAGCTACGTCTAGTCCCTTCGTTCCTGAAGGATTTTCCACTATAATCAACTGATTACAATTTCCTCAAGAGTATTCTTCTGTCACAAACTTGACAATACTCTCAACTTCTCAAAACGACTCATTGTAGTCGAGCCTTTGAGGAACAGAGCCTTAACTAGGCCAAATACAGTTTACAAAAGAGATTATGCTTTTGATAACAATCAAAATAACTTTCACAGAGAGGATGAAAAGACTAAGCTCAAAATAGAATAGCTTTCTAAAAGAAAGTATAAGATACTGAGTTCAGTTCTATGTAGACCAGAAACTTGGCACGAAACTTGATTGTTCACTTGAGTAGAATTGCTTTCAGAATGAAGTTTCTTCACAGTTTTTCCAACATTTCTTCAATGAATACCTTGGGGTATTTATAGGAGTCTTCAAGGGTATTACCGTTGCAGTAAAAATGTCTCCTTTCCATTGAGTGAGGTAATTTGAAATGTAGTCATTTTTTTTCCTTTCAAGAGAATATCAGAATAGTACACATTACCATTTTCGTACTATCTGCCATTTGCAATTGCCTTGTATGATTTTTGTCTTATGCTAAAGGTGTCACCTTTGCTTCCTCGTACATCAAAATGAGTGCATAAAATCAAATTCGAATTCCGTTCCAGAACAGTCTGAGGCTAAGAGTAAAAACGTGATCATCACGTGCTTCATTAAAGAGATCAGACGCTCGCAGCAATTGAGTGTTCCACGTGTCAAGAAGTAACACTGCTGGACGCTTGCTATCAACAAGACGCTGAAGTGAGTTCGGATGCTGACACTAGTGGATTGTATTCAATTCTTTTGTATATTTCTTCTTCTTCCTTGAGTGATTTGTACATATATATGAATCTTTGATACTTGTACACTCAAAGATATGTTAGAAGATAAATTGTTCTCTCGAGAATTACTTTGTTATCATCAAAATTAATGAGGGTCTAAACTTCTCAATCGTTTAGGTTCCAACAATCTCCCCCTTTTTGATGATGACAAATGTCCAAGGTTGATGAACAATTTAATTTCAAAATAACATCAGGAGTCTCCCCCTGAATTTAACAATTACGATATATAAGACAATTCTGGTATTTAAGGCGATTGTTGATAAACAAATTCATTTAAGTGATCGCAAAAATACGTAGATGTATCAGAGCATATTTTTAACAAAGTGGGATCAGATGCTGATTTTCATTTAATCAAAAAGATTTTCATTGTACCAATTTTATTGATCATTGTTAGATTATTGGGTCAATGAATATCAATGCATTAATAGATATTAGAGCAATAAATTACCATACAAATGCTATGTATGAAATGATATGCATGATACTTTCAGTTTTAGTGTATTCATCGGATGGTGAATTTGTTAATCAGATTTTCACGTGTTTATCAGACCTTTATTTTACTTCCCCTTTTGTCATCAGACAAAAAGAGTGTAAAGCACATCATAGTCAAAGAATGGCTTAGAAAAATTTGAATATATATATAAACAGATAATCAGATAAAAGTTTGGCATAGGTTTTGGTTAGAATGCGACTCCTTAATTGTTATTAAAGCCTTCAACAATTCCACTCTTGTCCCTTGGTCCCTTCGCAACAGGTGGCATAATTGTGTGGCCCTCACCTCTTCTATGCAGTTCGTTTACTCGCATATCCACAGGGAGGGGAATGCTTGTGCAGATAAGCTGGCCAAATTCGGGGCCTCTCAGACGAAATTTATTTGGTGGAATAACATCCCCTCTTTTATTGCTGTTGAGTTTTTTAATAATAGGTTCGGCTTCCCTGCCTATAGATTTACTTAATTTTTGTTTGGTTTTCTCCCCCTTGTATTTGGGGCTGCTTTCGTTGTTTTCTTTTCCTTTGCATGGGTTTTGGTCTAGTCCCCCCATGCTTTCTCTGTATTCTTTTTCCAATTTTTTTCTATTTTAACAGGGAGGAGTACTCTTTTTCCTTCTAGATGTTTTTTCCCTAAGGAGGGTTTTGCATCAGAAGGTTTTAACGAGGCTCTTTTCCTTCATTTAAAAAAAAAAGATAATCAGATAAAAGTATGTATAGTCAAATAATCAGAAAAACACTGGAAAAAAAAAGAGAATACCAAAAAAAAAAAATTTATATCACACAAAAAATAATTTAAGGGTTTGGTGGTGGTGGAGGGATGTTGAGACGTTCATATAGAAGTTTCAGTGCATTTTCCAGCTGAGTAACTTTCAGGTTAGTTGCCTTCATTTCTTCAAACTCTGCTTTAGGAATGGTGACCATTTCAACTGCAGGAGTAGAAGTAGAAGGTCCAAACAGTGCAGGTTTCATCTTACGATGCTCTGCTAGCACCCAGTTGGAAAGCTTCAGTCTCATGTCCTTCTTCTGTTGAGCCTTTTGAAAGAAAGCATCATTTGGTATAAACCATTTGATGAGACTTCCAAGTTTCCTCTGCTCAGATTCTGACTGAATTCTTCTTCTTTTCTCCACCTCTTCTGGATACAGCAAATCCATGAAGACAGTTTCCACTGCGAAGCACGTCGTGATGAAAGCATCAAACTTATTCCCAGCTTCTTCTCCTCATATCCTTCTGATGAATTCACTCAATGCTTCAGAAGCAAAAGAGAGTCCTTCATTTTCTACTAGGTACAATCTTCTCAGATTTTCCCTGTCATCTTCTGTAAGCACCAGGGGGACGAGGCATGGTAACAAAGCTTTGTCTTTCCATGACTTCAACCATTGACTCCAAGTGAATCCAATGTCAAAGTGCTTGGTCACAGCAGCCCATTGGACATAAGTCTTCATGCAGTCGAGTGGTCTGATTACTGAGCATCTAAACATATCATCAAAGTAGACTGTTCCCAGATTGATGTCGCAATGGCGATAGTGCCAACTGTTGGAATTGTGGCCTTCTCGGCATTGCAGCAGTTTGAGGAGCCAGTTCTCCATTCATCTTCCTTCAGAGAATTCAGGTAAAACCTTCTGGCATGATCCTCAGTGATCTTGGCAATCGGAAGCTTAGAGAACTCCTTAAGATTATACTTCTTGGGAGCCTTCTAATACTCTGTGAGCCCGATCTTGCTGAATGGCTGCTTGCCAGGAGCAGGTTCTTTCCTTTTCCCAGGGATAGACCAAGGTAACCACCTTTGTGCATGCAGTACAATCTTCAACGTCTGAGCGAAGGATCCCTGAACTGTCTGATTACTTCAATCCTCTTCATCTCAAGACAGTGTGCCTTGAAGGCAGCTTCTTCATCTGTGATTCACCTTTCGCATTCTTCCAATGTGAGCGGTTCAGTTTGTGGTAGGGATCTAGGAAGGTCAACAGAGAAGGGAATTGCTCTGCTACCAGATGCTGGTCTCAATCTTCCTTTAAATGACATCTGAAAGTGGTCTTCTCCATCCTTGAAGGTAGTACTCATCGGAGAGGCAATCTCCAGTCTGGCAGCTCCAGAGGTGAAGGTTTTCAAATGCCATGTAGAGGGACGATTGTAGATGCTGTGATATATCTCATACTTAACAAACCGTGGTTTGTTAATACATGAGACATTCTTCCTTCCACCAAAGTCTGTAGGTTTAAGGGTAATAGTGGGTAAAGTGGGAGTGGTTTTGGTGATTGAATAGGTTTTAGGTGTGTAGGGTTTGAAGGGATTAACGGGAGGTACTTTGAATAATAGGTTAAAGGGATGAGAGTGAAGTTTAGAAATGTATGTGGTAAGTGAAGTATTTGAGGGATTTTGTGGTAGGTCGAGGTTGAGTGAATAGGATGGTGGTTGGGTAGGTTTAGAGAGGGTAGAGGTTTGTCGGCGGCTCATTCTGGTTTTCTTGGTTTGTGGTTGTTTTTGTGGTTGTGAAACAGACAATGGGGGTGCAGGAATAATATCATGAGCATCAAAGACATATACTGACTCATCAGCAGTAAAGTCGAGTACCTTTGGGTTAAGCTCTGAAGACTTAACCAACCTTCTTTTTGATCCTCTCGTGACAACAACAGCAGGAGGAGGAGGAGGAGGGACTTGCTTCCCTTGATCGGACGCTGAAGCATCTTTTTCAGCTGGCCTAAATCAAGCTTCTCCAAGACCTTTCTGATGGGAATTCTATCCTCATCTTCTGGTTCCTCAACAGTAGGTGCAGGAGCCACCTTCTATTTTGTTCTTCTTGTCTCCCTTGAAGGAGACTCAACAGGTCTCTTCACACCAGCCATTGAGCTTCTGGTGGTTTTCTTTTCAGCTTCTCCTT
Source organism: Calophaca sinica (assembly GCA_037113605.1). Taxonomy (NCBI): domain Eukaryota; kingdom Viridiplantae; phylum Streptophyta; class Magnoliopsida; order Fabales; family Fabaceae; genus Calophaca; species Calophaca sinica. The sequence goes on from CM073730.1 coordinate 101,043,387, forward strand.
CCTGTTGTTCTATTTTCACTTTCTTGATCATAGAGCCTGTTATTAGCTGCATTCTGACTAAACTGTTGACTCCAAAAACTTTTGGACGAACAACAGCGCCAACACCAAAGTATTTTTCTTTTTCTTCTGTGTTGATGGAGTCAGTCAGCTTCCTTACAACGCCGTCTTTAGTCATCATTATGGAGAGGAGAACTCCATAAGGGATAACCTTGACGATATTCTTCTTATCGACACTCTTCCTTGAGAAGACAAGAGCATTTATCAGATTGTTGATAATCAACCTTGGCAAATTGATTTTCTTCATAATGAACTTTTGCTCTTAGTTCACTATGTCGCTTGAGCCAGCCTTCAGAATCACGCTCTTGGCGATGATTTTGTGCAGTACTCTGTAGTGGCTTTTCAAGTCTTTGGCCGTGGGAGTAATGTTCTTCTTCTTCAGTTCACGGTAGTTTTCAAACAGGGTTTCGTTGACGTTTTCAAGTCCTCTGTATGCATCAGCCCAGTTTGCATGGTAACTGATTCCTTCACAAGGGCACTTGATCGTCTGAGCAATAGAGTTGATGGTGAAGCGTGATGTGTCCTTCTATGATTTCTCCCGGAAGTAAGTAAGCATTCCCCTAGAACTCCTTAATAGCAAAGCACAGTATGTCGACTGGTTCCCAGATGAAGTAGTTTTTCCAGCCTAGTTTCTCCAGACCTTCTTCAAAATCAAAACCGTATAGCTTGAAGTTCTCAAAATCAACCCGGTTCTCATTCAGGAGTTTTGCCTCAGAGAAGACGTCGAAGGCAGCAGTGTATTGTCCAACCTTTCTGTCGGCCATGGTAGTAGTTGCAGAGGGGTGATGGAGGTTTTAGGGTTTGAAAACACACACAGAGAGAGCGAGAGAGAGAAAGAACAGGTTTGCAAGAAAACGCAGAGTGAAGTGATGGAGCGAAAAATGTGAAGTAGTGGGAAAGTTGATAGAAAATGGTACAGTCCTTTTTCAAAAAATCGCTTCGTATTTCCACACAAAAATTAAATCAAAAAGAAAAGAAAATAAAGATTCACCTTTTCATTAAATGCAGATGCCAAAATAAAAGTAAGATCAAGTAAAAATATTTTATCGAAAGACATAAATAATTATGACTCAGTAGATGTGATGAGACGCTTAAGTCCTTAACACGTGTGACACGTGTGGGTGTGCTCGGACGCATGCAACCGATTCACCAGACGATGAGTTATAATATACATGACAAATAAGATGCTTATTCATATACATGCTTATGTCATACCAGATGCTGAGATTGTGCATATTATCTGACACTGCGATTCATCATTCTTCTATAAGATGAAAGTTTAAATTTCTTCTTATAAAATTGAATCTATCTTCAGCAAGGGGTTTTGTAAATATGTCAGCCCACTGATGATCAGTGTCTACAAATTTTACTTCGAGAATACCCTTCTAAACATAATCTCTTATAAAATGATGCTTAATCTCAATGTGCTTGGCTCGTGAATGCAATATGAGATTTTTAGTAAGACAGATTGCAGAAGTATTATCACAAAAGATAGGAATGTTACTCTCTTTTATCAGATAGTCTTCAAGTTGATATTTCATCCACAAAAGTTGAGAGCTACAACTTCTTCTTTGAAATATACTCGACCTATTTGTTGAGAGTGCAATCGTGCTTTGCCTTTTGCTTGACCAAGATACAAGATTTGCTCCAAGAAATTGGCAGCTTCCACTTGTGCTTTTTGTTTCAATTCGGTCTCCAGCAAAGTCAACATCACAGAAACCTACTAACTTGTAATCTTTTGATTTCTTATAAAGCAAACCAAGATTAGTAGATCCTTGCAAATATCTAAAGATTCTTTTAACAGCACTCAAGTGTGATTCTCTAGGATCTGATTGAAATCTAGCACACAGACAGACGCTGAACATAATATCAGGTCTTGAAGCTGTAAGATAAAGTAGAGATCCAATCTTACCTCTGTACATCTTCTGATCTACCTTTTTACCAGTTTCATCTTTACTAAGAATACATGTGGGATGCATAGGAGTGCACATAGGTTTGCAATCCACCATTTTGAATTTCTTTAGCAATTCCTTGATATATATATATATATATATATATATATATATATATATATATACCATCATTGCATTGTTTGATTTGAATTCCAAGGAAAAACTTCAGTTCACCCATCATGCTCATCTCGAATTCAGCCTGCATTAGCTTAGAAAATTCTTTGCAAAGGCTTTCATTAGTAGCTCCAAAAATAATGTCATCAACATATATTTGAACAATTATAAAGTGCTTGTTTGATGTTTTTCTAAAAAGAGTAGTGTCTCCTAGACCTCTGGTAAAGCCATTTTTCATCAAAAATGTACTCAGCCTTTCATACCAAGCTCTGGGAGCTTGCTTAAGACCATACAGGGCCTTTTTGAGTTTGAAGACATGTTCTGGAAATTCAATGTCTTCGAATCCAGGAGGTTGTTTTACAAAGACTTCCTCAGTTATAAAACCATTCAAGAAAGCACTTTTCACATCCATTTGATAAAGAATTATATCATGATGTGCAGCAAAGGAAAGCAAAATACGTATAGCTTCTAACCTTGCAACAGGTGCAAATGTTTCAGTAAAATCAATACCTTCTTCCTGTGAGTACCCTTGAGCAACCAATCTTGCCTTGTTTCTCACCACCTTTCCATCTTCATCAAGCTTGTTTCTAAATACCCATTTAGTACCAATAGCTTGCTTATCTTCTGGTAAGGTAACCAGTTTCCATACATCGTTTCTTTGGAACTGATTCAACTCTTCTTGCATGGCTAGAATCCAACCTTCATCTTTCAATGCTTGATCAATCGTTTTAGGTTCCATTTCTGAGAGTAGTGCCATATCTGCATGCTCTTTAAAAGAGGATCTGGTTCTTACTCTATCTCCAGGTTTTCCTATGATTTGAACTTTAGGATGATTGGCTTTGTACTTCCAGCTCTTTTTGAATTCAGCTTCTGAAGATTCTTGTGTCAGGCTTCTTGTCATCAAATTTGACATGAATGGATTCTTTCACTGTCATAGTTTCTTTATTGTATATTCTTAAAGCTTTAGATCTTTCAGAATATCCCAAAAAGATTCCTTTGTCAGCTTTTGAATCAAACTTACCAAGCTGATCCTTAGTATTTAAAATGTAACACGTACAACCAAATGAATGAAAATATGATAAGTTTGGTTTCCTTCCTTTCCACAGTTCATATGGAGTCTTCTTCAAAATAGGTCTAATTGAAATTCTATTTTGAATGTAACAAGCTGTGTTTATCGCTTCGCTTCAAAAATGTTTTGCAATATTAGCCTCATTGATCATGGTCCTGGCCATTTCTTGGAGGGACCTATTTTTCCTTTCTACAACACCATTTTTTTGAGGTGTTCTAGGGGAGGAGAAATTGTGGGAGATGCCGTTATCATCGCAAAATTTTTGAAAGATTTCATTTTCAAATTCTCCCCCATGATCACTTCTAATAGAAGAAATGCAAATTCCTTTTTCATTTTGAACTATTTTGCAGAATACAGTAAATACCATGTATGACTCATCTTTGTGAGCAAGGAATCTAACCCATGTCCACCTAGTAAAATCATCAACAATGACTAACCCATATTTCTTTCCAGCTAAAGAGGCTGTCCTTGTTGGACCAAAAAGATCAAGATGCAAAAGCTCAAGTGGTCTAGAGGTTGAAACAACATTTTTTGAATGAAAAGAAGTTTTAACTTGTTTTCCTCTTTGACATGCCTCATAGAGAGCATCAGATTGATACTTAAGATTAGGTAAGCCTCTGACAAGACTGTGCTTGTTTAATTTTGAGATTAATCTCAAATTGGCATGACCCAATCTCTTGTGCCAAATCCATTGTTCTTCGTCAACAGACATGAGACACTTGACATCTTGTTTTGTAAGTTCAGAGAGATCAATTTTGTAAATATTTTGTTTCCTCTTAGCAGTAAAGAAAGTAGAGCCGTCTTTCTTACTTTTTACTAGACATCCAGTTTATGTAAAGATGACTTCATAACCATTATCACATAATTGACTTATGCTCAATAAGTTATGTTTAAGTCCTTCAACATATAGTACATTATCAATAGAGGGAGGAGAGCTTTTACCAATGCGACCAATTCCAACTATTTTACCTTTCTGGTTTCCTCCGAAGCCAACGAATCCAGCTTTTTTAGGCCTTAGTTCTTGGAACATATGCTTTTCTCCCGTCATGTGACGCGAGCATCCACTGTCTAAGTACCAAGATAGGTGTGTTGACTTTGTTGCTAAGCATGTCTGCAACATAGACTATTTTATCTTTAGGTACCCATATCTTTTTGGGTCCTTTCTTGTTAGTTCTTGAAGGAGGCTTATCCTTCACAGTTTTAAAAACAGTACATGCACTTTTCAAATGACCAGGTTTATTGCAGTAAGTACAATGCAAGCATTTACTATGATTATTGGATTTATCAGATGCTGAATCATTTTCTAAAAGAGGTTCATCTGATATATAACCAAGACTATGAGTTGTCGTTTTACTGACACCCCAAATCATTGAAGCTTGCTTGCTACGAGTTACACTCTCTGCAAGAAACTTTTGAAAAGCATATTCATAATCATTTGATTTGCATTTAGGATTGCCTGTAACTTTAGAGCTTTCAGCTTGAGAGCTCTCAGCTTCTGGTTGCTTGTTAGCAGTCAGACGCTGGTTATCCATCAGATGCTGATTTTCAGTTTTTAGCTTCTGATTTTCTTTATTGAGTACAGATTTTTCTTTGTTTAAAGCTTGAAAGTCTTATGATAATTTTGAAAATTTCTTTTTCAAATTCTTATACTCAACAGAGAGAGTGGCAGAGTCCTTAAGAAGATCATCAAATGCAAGTTGAAGTTTAGAGTAGGAATCATATACTATTACCTCTTCAACTTCTTCTTCTGAATCAAGGTCTGTGTCTGCCATGAGAGCGAGATTTGCTTCTACTTCATTATCTTCCTCAAATGAGGATGAATCTAGATCTTCCCATGTAGCCATGAGACTCTTCTTCTTTTTCTTGAAAGAACTTCTTGTGGACTTCTCCTTAAGATTAGGACATTCGGACTTGAAATGTCCAGGCTTTTTACATTCATAGCAAATGACTTGAGCCTTATCCTTGCTTTCTTTCTTGTCCTTAGTATCTTTCTTCTGAAACTTCCTCCTGAAGTTTCTCTTCTTCCACATTCTTTGTATCTTCCTAGATATAAATGCGAGCTCATCTTCTGATGTGTCAACATCTCCTTCTGAAGCTTCATCTTCTGATTCTTCTTCTTTAGCCTGAAGGGCTTTGGAAGAACTGACTTTATGTTGAGCGACTTTCAAAGCAATAGACTTGCCCTTTTTGACAGGTTCTTCTTCATTTAGCTCAAGTTCATGAGCTTTCAACGAACTCATAAGATCTTCAAGTCGTAGGACATTTAGATCTTTTGCTTCCTGAATAGCAGTGACCTTGGGTCTCCACTGCTTAGTCAAGCTTCTTAAGATCTTTCTAACATGGTCAGGTGTAGTGTAACTTTTTCCAAGGGCCTGTAACCCATGAACAAGTGTTTGAAATCTTCCAAACATGGTTTCAATGCTTTCACCATCTTCCATTTTGAATAACTCGTATTGGCGAACCAACATGCTAGCTTTGGTTTCTCTTACTTGGGTAGAGCCTTCGTAAGATAAAACAAGTGAGTCCCAGATTTCTTTGGCAGTATCAAATTTGCCATATTTATCATATCCTTTTTCTGTCATAGCACAGATAAGAATGAATCTAGCCTTTTGATTGATTTGATATCTCTTTTTCTGTTCATCATTCCAGTCTTCTCTGGCTATAGCAACACCACGAGGATTAGTGGGAGGAATGTAACCACTTTGAACTATATCCCACAACTCAAGTTGTTGTGTCTCAAAGAAAGCTTTTATCTTATCTTTTCAGTAATCAAAATTTTCTCCATCGAATAGAGGAGGACGGTTCATATGACCACCTTCAGTAGACGTGTTCACAGTATATGATCTTTTCTCTTAACACTGTTAAGTGCTCACCCAAGAGGCCGAGCTCTGGTACCAACTGAACGTGAACACAAGAATGGGGGTTAAATTGTGTTAAAAACTTTTCGCAAACTATACGTAAAAACTTCAACACAAGTTATTCAAAACTGTTTGTATATCGGATGCAGAGAATTAAACAGGACCGGATGCAGAAATTTAAATAGTTTATAAAAACTTGTTTTACTGAGCAAGGTAAAGATAAATAATGTAAAGCTGTAAAGGATGAGACACAGAGATTTATACTAGTTCACCACCAACTGGTAGTTACTTCTAGTCCCTTCATTCCTGAAGGATTTTCCACTATAATCAACTGATTACAATTTCCTCAAGAGTATTCTTCTATCACAAACTTGACAATATTCTCAACTTCTCAAAATGACTCAGTGCAGTCGAGCCTTTGAGGAACAGAGCCTTAACTAGGCCAAATACAGTTTACAAAATAGATTATGCTTTTGATAACAATCAAAATAACTCTCACAGAGAGGATGAAAAGATTAAGCTCAAAATAGAATAGCTTTCTAAAAGAAAGTATAAGACGCTGAGTTCAGTTCTATGTAGACCAGAAACTTGGCACGAAACTTGATTGTTCACTTGAGTAGAATTGCTTTCAGAATGAAGTTTCTTCACAGTTTTTCCAACATTTCTTCAATGAATACCTTGGGGTATTTATAGGAGTCTTCAAGGGTATTACCGTTGCAGTAAAAATGTCTCCTTTCCATTGAGTGAGGTAATTTGAAATGTAGTCATTTTTTTCCTTTCCAGAGAATATCAGAATAGTACACATTACCGTTTTCGTACTATCTGCCATTTGCAATTGCCTTGTACGATTTTTGTCTTATGCTAAAGGTGTCACCTTTGCTTCCTCGTACATCAAAATGAGCGCACAAAATCAAATTCGAATTCCGTTCCAGAACAGTCTGAGGCTAAGAGCAAAAAACTTGATCATCACGTGCTTCATTAAAGAGATCAGGCCTTCGCTCGAGAGGAAGGGCCAGGGCCTTTCGCGGCAATTGAGTGTTCCACGTGTCAAGAAGTAACACTGCTGGACGCTTGCTATTAACAAGACGCTGAAGTGAGTTCGGATGTTGACACTAGTGGATTGTATTCAATTCTTCTGTAAATTTCTTCTTCTTCCTTGAGTGATTTGTACATATATATGAATCTTTGATACCTGTACACTCAAAGATATGTTAGAAGATAAATTGTTCTCTCGAGAATTACTTTGTTATCATCAAAATTAATGAGGGTCTAAACTTCTCAATCGTTTAGGTTCCAACACAACTTAGCCATAAAAACTTTGTATAATCTTATTCACTCAATTTGAAACCAAATTAAGCTTGAATGTAATCACACAACTCCTCATAACTTGTTCCCAACTTAACTTAGAGAATTTGGGGTGTTACACCTGTTATCTCAGCATGCATACCCAAACACCATGATTACTCTAGCTCGGGGTCCTAGCATCCAGAAACACCTTCTTAATGCTGTTGTCATGCAGACAATACATCCAAACACATCAACAAATATTGCCCCAACATTTTCAACAAAAGAACTATGCAACTACTAATCCATGAAATACCTCTCTACCAAGAATCTATCATCGATAACAATTTGGCAAATGCTAATTGAAGTGAACTAACAATCCCCCCGCCCCCTCCCCCCCAAATAAAAAAAGAAACCTCCAAGATTACCAAAACCCCTTCCAATGACAAAATCAAACCCTAACCCAACAACGCACTGAATTAACTCACCCTATCAGAGGGTTGTCTTTAAAAATATATATAATAATATTACCTTCTGATGAAACAGAAGAGCAGATTGAAATGGCACAGCAAAAGCAATCAACACAACATCAAAAGCAATGCAAACTGATCTTAAAACCAACAATTGCTCCACCACCATAAGAAAAGGTCAAAAAACAAAATAGAAAAAGCATCAACGAAGGGGCGTTTGACGAGGGTATCAACGAAGGATTCCCAATGTTGAGAGATCGTCCGCCATCTTCCCATTCACAATATTGAGATTGAACAAAAAGCAAAATAAAATAAAAAGCAAAGTAAAATAAAATAAAATACGAACCTGCGAGAAGGAGGGACATAGGAGACCGAGGGATGAGAAGAAGACGGTGGCGAGGGAGAACACCACGAAGACGGTGGCGAGGGAGACCGAGGGAGAAGAAGAAGACGATGGTGAGAGAGACGAATTGACCGAGGGAGAAGAAGAAGATGGTGGGCCGCTGCTGGTGAACGCGATTGGGTCGCTGTCACTGCCAGTCAAGCAAGGGAGAGGCCACTGAGAGAGAGAGAACATAGTGAGAGTGAGGGAAGAGAACACTGAACAGAAACAGATGAAATAGGTACAAAAACAGCGTCGAGAGGAGCCCCACGTCGTGAGGGTTTCGAAACAGATGAAATATATTATACTAAGGAATTTACGTCAGTTTTTAGAACACCTGGCGTAAAAGGTACAAAAATTTCATACCTGATGCTTAAAACACCTGACGTAAAAGTTTTTTTTTAAGATGGGATTTAACGCCGGTTATTTCCAAAACAAACACTTTAACGCCGGTTATTTAAATAACCGGCGTAATACGTAATGCGATAATTTCAAAAATGCCACCGCATCACATTTAACGCTGATTATTTAAATAACCGGCGTAAAATCCTCTTTTTTATCCTGTTTTCACACTAGTGAGTAAAAAAGAATGGAGGGATTACAATATATAACCCTATAAGGCTAAAATTACTATGCTCAGAATGAACAAATTTCTTGTGCGTCAAATGAATCTCACACAAACAAGGTTAGGAAAAGTGGCATGTTACACAAAGCACTCTCAACCTCTCTTATCTTTGTAAATGCACTGGCTATCTTATTTTTCTCGAGCTCTTTTTTCTTTTCAAATGCACCCACTCTCTTATTTTCTCTTCTTTTTCTTTGATTCATTGTTTTCTTTCCTCTACCCATGCTTACTTTTCTTATCTTTTCTTTCTATATCTTGAATGCTCAATCTCTCCTCTCTTTCGTTATAGTCTCATATAACCAACAATAGATAGATGAACAAAAGTTCCAAGAAGACACCTGTTAGCTATTATTATCAGTGTGTGAAAGAAGTAATTCAAATTTGTCTGCTGGAAGAATCAATTTTTTTTCCTAGTAAAAACAATATGAATCAATATGAAGCTAAATTGTTCTTCCCATTGGGTTATGATATATCGGGTACCTGAAAACATTAACCATGAGTATTCATCAATTGATCGTGAAAAATGCTCTTAGACTCACTAGAAGGCCTAACATAAAGGACACATGAGATCAATTCCAAATATAGTATTAGTATTAATTTAGAATAATTAGTAAAATTACAAAGATAAAAAAAGAACAAGATCAAGAAGTACTTATATTAGAGTAGCTAGGAGGAGAAAATTAATCACCAAGCAACTACCATCCAACTTGCTGGTGAAAGATCTACGCTTTTAAGTGACATCAAACCCCAGTATCTTTCTGCTAATCCAGTTACCTGAAAAGGAGGAACCAATTAGTCACCAACAGATAGTACCTTCGCTTGGTACCAGAATAATGCGAGTGCTCAAGTGGTGGCTAAGATGTTGGACAGAGCTTTGGATGGGCAACCTTAAGCTCAAGTGCCATCGAGAAAATGTTGCTATATAGTAATGAAAATGCGGAATCCTGTAATTTTTGCATTTTCTATGCGTATAATATTTTCGTTGGAAAATATGAATACGTTCACAATAATAAACAATCACACAACCAATCACGTATATTCACAACAGTACAGGGTAGACTACTGCAAAAACACAGGTGATAGTGGCAGACATGTCACATTCACAAAATCATAAAATATTTTTGATGTTCAAATATAATACATATCAAAATACTACAAACATCAATCATTTACGTGATCTATATCTAGGATCACTAATACGTCAAGATCATATTAAACAACAACAACAACAACAACAACAACAACAACAATAATAATAATAACCACAGCGTCTCCATGGAAATGCAGTCCCACTTCGACTCTGGGATATGCTGTGGCTGTAGCTTTCCTGACGGCTTCTGGTGTTCGATCTTCGACTTCTGACAAGTCAAGCAAGCATATACAAACTCTGTATTCCTCTTTTCATTCCTGGTCACCAAAACATCTTCTTTAGGTCTTGATACATCATAGTAGCTCAAGAATGAATACTCAAGCTACTACGATGCCCTTCTTCTAGAATCATCTTTCTGAGTTCCGGCACCTTAAGTACAAACACACGGCCTTGATACCTTAGAATCCTGTCGGTGCCTTCCGTGAAGCCAATTGCCTTCCCTTGTGTGAGTAGATATTGAAAAGTAAATTCTGTACTAAAGAACTTGCCTCTGTTTCAAGCTCACTCTGGTGAACAGTGTACCTCAGTATCAAGCATTGTCTATTTGATTAATGCTCTGATTGGAAATCAGACTGAATGTTCATTTAAAGCTACTTCATGTATTTAAGAGACCTCATTAATGAGTATTTTATTATACGAGGTATCAAAGACCAATGGAAATGTCAACGTTTATAATCATCAGAAACCTTGCTCTCGAAGGGTCTAATATTCAAAAAGCTCACAAGGGACAAAGATCCTGATTTTGTCCACCTGGATAAAAGATTGTTGTAGTTGCTGTCACTCTCTGCATCCTCACTGCTTCTGCTACTCATATTCCTACCTCTGTGCACTTTTGTATCTCTTTCTGCATATAATAATATAAGTGTAAGAAAATCCTAAGTGAGAAACAATTGTTATAGGTAAATGGATTTCTCGATATCTGTAAGCGTCTGAAGTGACCATGATGCACATATACAACTGGCGCTTCAAGGAGACATCAAAACCCTTCCAATGACAAAATCAAACCCTAACCCAACAACGCACTGAATTAACTCACCCTATCAGAGGGTTGTCTTTAAAAATATATATAATAATATTACCTTCTGATGAAACAGAAGAGCAGATTAAAATGGCACAGCGAAAGCAATCAATACAACCTCAAAAGCAATGCAAACTGATCTCAAAACCAGCAATTGCTCCACCACCATAAGAAAAGGTCAAAAAACAAAAAAGAAAAAGCATCAACGAAGGGGCGTTTGACGAGGGCATCAATGAAGGGTTCCCAATATTGAGAGATCGTCCGCCATCTTCCCATTCCCAATGTTGAGATTGAACAAAAAGCAAAATAAAATAAAAAGCAAAATAAAATAAAATAAAATACGAACCTGCGAGAATGGGGGACATAGGAGACCGAGGGATGAGAAGAAGACGGTGGCGAGGGAGATTGAGGGAGAAAAAGAAGACGATGGTGAGGGAGACGAATTGACCGAGGGAGAAGAAGAAGATGGTGGGCCACTGCTGGTGAACGCGATTGGGTTGCTGTCACCGCCAGTCAAGCAAGGGAAAGGCCACTGAGAGAGAGAGAGAACACAGTGAGAGTGAGGGAAGAGAACACTGAACAGAAACAGATGAAATATGTACAGAAACAGCGTCGAGAGGAACCCCACGTCGTGAGGGTTTCGAAACAGATGAAATATATTATATTAAGGAATTTACGTCAGTTATTTAGAACACCCAGCATAAAAGGTACATAAATTTCATACCAGTTGCTCAAAACACCCGGCGTAAAAGTTTTTTTTTTTTTAAGATGGGATTTAACGCCGGTTATTTCAATAACCGGCATCAAAAGGTACGCGATATTTCCAAAACAAACACTTTAATGCCGGTTATTTAAATAAGGGTCACATTTAACGCTGGTTATTTAAATATCCAGCGTAAAATCCTCTTTTTTATCCTGTTTTCACACAAGTGAGTAAAAAAGAATGGAGGGATTATAATATATATAACCCTATAAGGCTAAAATTACTATGCTCAGAATGAACAAATTTCTTGTGCGTCAAATGAATCACACGCAAACAAGGTTAGGAAAAGTGGCATGTTACACAAAGCACTCTTAACCTCTCTTATCTTTGCAAATGCACTGGCTATCTTATTTTTCTCGAGCTCTCTTTTCTTTTCAAATGCACCCAATCTCTTATTTTCTCTTCTTTTTATGTGATTCATTGTTTTCTTTCCTCTACCCATGCTTACTTTTCTTATCTTTTCTTTCTATATCTTGAATGCTCAATCTCTCCTCTCTCTCTCGTTATAGTCTCATAATTCGCATTTGGTTAGCATAGGCCTCAAGAAGTTGTAGGGAAGTTAATACAATGATTCGATTGTTCATGGCTTATTTAAATTCCCTTTTTCTTCAAGTTTGTGCACCATTGATATTGAACCTTGAAGCTAGCGCTAATTCTTCTTCATCTTCTTCCTCGCTTCTTCTTGTTATTTTTTTCATAACTCATAACTCAAAGATAACCAACTCAAGGATAGATTCGAAAATCAATATGACCATAACTTGGTTCATATCAATGAATGTTTGGTCAAGAAGGTTGAAACTTCTCTGAAGCTTCTCTTTGCATGACAAGACATGTACTCTTGACAGCTTGCAAAAAGAAGAAAATGGACAAAGATGTTGAACTTTCTGGCAGGATCTATTACACCCTACAACAGCTCTGTTGGTTATCTGGAAAATTATAGAGGCTGTAACAAGAAAAAACGAAAGGGAAATCTAAAATGCAGAAGGCATATATTTTTATTGAGTAACAAAACGTGTACTTATACAACCATTAGGAAAATAAAAATGCAAAACGTTTGCTATTGATAAGCATAACTGATGCCTAAATAAAAGCAAATTAAATATTTTGATCCCAATAGCTATTTGACTATTTATTGCCTAGAAATAAGGAGAATTAATGTGACTCTTTATTGGCTAGAAATTAAGAATTGATTAGGCAACTTCACGGGTCATTCTAGTAAACACTCCTCCTTAACACTGGAGCTGCATATTCCAAGTCTTTTTCTCAGGAACTCAAATCTGGCTTTAGGAAGTGCCTTTGTTAGTATGCCTGCATTTTCTGTTCTATAATAGACAAGTTGTACTTCTCCATCCTTCTGAACTTCTTTTAGATAGAAACACTTGATCTTGAAGTGTTTTGTTTTACCATGGAACACTGGATCATTAGCAATTGAAATTGTAGCTTTGTTCAAATATATGTGTGCTTTCTATTTGTTCCATGTGCAAGTCTGTCATGAGCTTTCTGATCCAAAGAGCTTGGTTCACAGCAGCAGCAACATCTATATACTCTGCCTCTGCTATTGATTAAGCTTTAACTTCTCATATCATCAACACATCCTGCCCAATCACTATCAGAGTAACCAAGAGGCTGAAATTTTAAACTTGACTGAACCTTATTCCATAATCAAGTGTGCCTTTAACATATCTAAGAATTCTTTTTGCTGCTTGAAAGTGAATTTCACTAGCACAGTGCATGTACCTTGATAGTAAACTCACATCATGCATAATATCTGGCCTGGTAGCTGTTAAATATATCAAGCACCTATTAAACTTCTGTACAGCCTTTCATCAACCTTTTCAGCTCCATCTTCTTTGTAAAACTTCTCTTTCTAATTCATTGGAGTTACAACTGGTTTACACTCTTCCTTATTGAACTTCCTGAGAACTTCTTTTGCATATTTTTGCTGGCACAAAAATATTTCATTTTGCTTTTGTTGCACCAGCATTCCAAGGAAGAATGTCATCTTTCCAAGACCTGTCATCTCAAAAGCATCTTTCATTTCTTCTTTCAACTAGTTAATAAGCTCCTTCTGACTTCCTATAACAAACATATCATCAACATAAAGTGATACCACAAGTATTTCATTATCCACCTTTTTGACGCATCGGGTAAATTCACTTGGACTTTTTACAAATCCTAAGTGCACCAAGTGTGTATCAATTCTGCTATACCATGATCTTGGTGCTAGTTTTAGCCCATATAGGGTCTTATTCAATCTATACACCTTCTCCTCCTATCCTTGAACAACAAAGCCCTCTGGTTGTTCGACAAAGATTTCTTCCTCTAAGTATCCATTCGAAAAGGCTGACTTGACATCCATTTGATGTATGACCCAACCATTTTGTGCAGTTAGTGCTAACAACAACCTTATGGTATCCAACCTAGCCACTGGAGCGAAAGTTTTAGAAAAATCTACCCCAAAGATTTGGGCATATCCCTTAACAACAAGTCTTGCCTTATGCTTGTTTACAGAACCATCAGGATTAAGCTTGGTCCTATAAACCCATTTGACTCCAATAGCTTTCTTGTGATTAGGTCTGTTCACCAATTTCCATGTCTGATTTTTTTCAATTATCTTGAGCTCCTCCTTTATTGCAGCTATCCATTTTTTATCAGTTGCAGCTTCTTCATATCCAGCAGGTTCCATGATTGCAACATTGCACCTTTAATAGATGTTAGAAAGTGATCTTGTTCCTCGGACAGGTTCTTCATCTACATCTTCATTCTCCTCCTGAAATTCAATCTTCTTGTCATTTTCCTAGCTCCAGCTATCTAACTCCAAGAATTTTACATCCCTACTAACAACTACTTTGTTGTGATGTGGTAAATAGATTCTGTAGGCCTTTGCAATTAAGCTGTAGCCCACAAAAATTCCAGGTTCTGCTTTCTTGTCCAGCTTGTCCCACTTAACCTGATGTATATAAGAGAAATGTAAGCAACCAAATGTCATCAGATTGATTAGCTTTGGTTTGCTGCCATGCCAAGCTTCAAATGGAGTCTTTTTCTACACAACTTTTGTTGGTAATCTGTTCAGCAAGAAACTGCTGTGTTTGCAACCTCAGCCCAAAATTTCTTTGGCAGCTCTTTGACATGAAGTAAGCACCTTGCCATCTCCATAATTGTTCGGTTTTTCCTCTCAACAACACCATTCTGTTGCGGAGTGTACGGTGCTGTCAATTGATGTTCAATACCTACATTGCCATTCAATGATGGTGTTTTCATAGGTCCCCCCACATCTGTGTGTACCAATTGTAGCTTTTGTGTATCCCTCCAAGCCTTGTTTTGTTGAAAAGGAAGCCTTGTTTGCTTTCCATATTGGCAAGCAGTACATTCAGGAGGCATAGCATCTAATTCAGGCAAGTCTTTCACTAAGTTTCTTCTTCATGAAGAGTAGAGCAGCATGATGATAGTGCCCCAATCTTTTGTGCCAAATCATTGTACTACTAACCTTTATGTGCATTGCAGCCCGCTCCTTGTTCAAGAAATCCAAGACAAAGCTTTTGCGTTTCATTTGAACTTTGAGCACCTCTTTGTCTTCTAAATCTTTAATCATGCAATTTTTATCTTCAAAAAGCACCATATAACCTTTTTCCAGCAACTGTGGAACACTCAAAAGGTTTTGATTGATTTTAGGAACATATAAAACATTAGAAATACGTTTCAAACCTGTGTGACCTTCGATTGCCACAGTTCCTTTGCCCTTTACTTCAATGTATGCTCCATTTCCAATCTTGCCTTTAGAGAGAACAGTTTTATCAAGCTCTCTGAAGAGCTCATGATCATAATCCATGTGGTTTTTACAACCACTATCAATAAGACAACTTTCTGTGGAGCTATTCGAAGCAAAGCATGATACAACAAACAACTGCTCCTTTTGTGATTGATCCTCAGCAACCTTGACTTCTTCTTGCTGTTGTTGAGATTTGCATATCCTTTCCATGTGCCCTAACTGATTACACTTATGACACCTTGCATCTGGCCTCCACCAACACCTTTTTTGTGGATGATTAGTTTTTTTTGCAATTAGGGCAGGGTGGACCTGAGTGTTGCTGCTTTGATTGTTGTTTTTTCTATTTGCAAAACCTTCAGGTTCGTTGCTGTGGCTTTTTCCATTATTTTTGATTTGCAACATGACTTGAAATGCACCCTCCATAGATCCTTCTTGCCTCATAAGCCTTCTTTGCTCTTGTGCCTTCAGTGCATGTAACACTTCTGCCAGAGTGATATTGCACAGATCTTTGTGTTCTCTAAGGTGGCTATAAAAGCTTCATATTTTTCAGGTACTGTCACAAGAATTTTTTTTTACAATTCTTGAATCGGGAAACTCAACACCCAACAATATAACCTTATTGGCAATGTTAAACAATTTATCTGAGTACTTTTTGATTGTCTTAGACTCTTTCATTTTTTGTAGCTCAAATTCTCTTCTTAAATTTATCACCCGCATGCTTCTTATCCTCTGGTCTCCTGCATATTCTTCTTTCAGGTAATCCCAAATCGCTTTCACTGTTTTGAGAGTCATGATTTTGGTAAAGATGGTTTTTGAGACATCAATGAATAGACATGCCTTTGCCTTCTTGGTTTTTCTCTCTTTGTGATTTTTAGCCTGGGCCATGGTGGGATTGTTTGGCAGCGGAGGAACATCGTAATCTTCTTCCACGGCTTCCCAGAGATCTAAAGCCTCCAGATAGGATTCCATTCTCATAAATAGGATGAGCAACCTGTGAAAATTTGCTTCAGCATCCATTTCACAGATCCCGTAAGAAGATTGCTCTGATTACCAATTTGTTGGTTATTTGAAAAAATATAGAGGCTGTAACAAGAAAGAACAAAAGGGAAGTCTGAAATGCAGAAGGCATATATTTTTATTGAGCAACAAAACGTGTATTTATACAACCATTAGGAAAATAAAAAAGCAAAATATTTGCTATTGATTAGCATAACTGTTGCTTAAATAAAAGCAAATCAAATATTCTGCTCCCAGCAGCTATTTGACTATTTATTGCCTAAAAATAAGGAAAATTAATGTGACTCTTTATTGGCTAAAAATTAAGAATTGATTAGGCAGCTTCACGGGTCATTCTAGCAAACAAGCTCCAATAAGGGGAATGCATTGCAACACACATAATTACCAAACTCACTACAGAATCAATATTCTCTACTTCTACTTCACTTATGTTCTTAATCAAATCTCAAGCTATCTTTATTGAGTGAAAGTTCAACTTACAACATATTTGTATTACACTCTTTCTAGTGATTTATGAGTTGTATTATGTCTAAACAAACTCGTTTCTTATCTTTGTATTGAGATTCCCTACCAAACTATGCGAGTGATATAGGGTTTGTGAGGAAAGTTGTCAAGCCGGCAGAGGCTTTAGAAAGAGTATTGGTGAAAGATTATAGGGAGGAATAGTCTATTGAGGCTTTGTGAAAGAATATGGCAAGATTGAAGGAGGAGGCTTTAGAAAGAATATTTCTACTACTGATGATAATAGTGAAAATCTCATAGGTTGTGAGGACCGGACACTGTAACACCCCATTTTCTGTTCCTGAGATGTTGTGTGCTTAGGATTGAGTTTAGATCTTAGATGATTCAGTACGGATATGGGTAGCTAGAATCATAGAAATTCTAACTATACATATTTCTACAGTGTGTAAGCAATTATGTCAGGAATTAACCGATTAACAAGTAATCAGTTAGGACACGACAATTAATCGATTAACACACATGATTTCCGTAAAAACAAAAATCTGAGCTAAATCTTATCTTAATGGGTTCTATTCCTTTAAAATCAAGTAGAATCCTTCTCTTAATGGAATACATGACATGATCAACTTAATTACGGATAGGATCATGATCTTTTCATTATGGCTAAGATTCTCATTCCAATCCAAACTTTTTTCTCTTATCTTTTGCATAAAAGAGCTACATTTAGCCTTAACCAATATTCTATTCTATTCCAGCATGACCTTGAGACCTTTCAAAGATAAATTAGGTAAGAAACTTGTGACCATAATTCTCTAGTTTGTTCTTTAATCTTTGAGACACTAAAACCCTTTCTTCTTTTCTCTTTTGGATTCAAGCTTGCACAAAAGTGAAGTACTATGAAAACACAAGAAGGGGGTTGAATTGTGTTTTTAAAATATTTTTCTCAAAGCCTATTCCAAAACATGTTGATAAACCAATATTTTGAGTTATTTCTATGGGGTATTTACTTGCTAAATAACCCTCTTTATTGGTTTTGATCCCTATTTCTTGTCCATTTTCCTTCATAATTGCAAAATGTGACACCCACTATCCCTTATATAATTCAAACAATACATCGTGCGAAAAACCGTAAACAATAAGCAAGTACTGAAATACCTCATCAATTTATTTAAATAAAACTTAGAGTAGTAGTGTGCATCACATGATCATAATCAAAATACAAAATAAGCAAGAAAAAACACTCTTGCATACAATCCGTAAATAAAACTCAAAACTTATGAAATCTTCGATGTCACATCTAATCAGAGCATACCAACCGCTAACTATATACATCGATAAATACATAAAATAACTACTAAGCATCGTCCCCTGCTAGCACCTCCTCTAGTGCAGCCTTGCTGGCGATCATCTCCTCCTTTGCTCAAAGCCACGTGAGCCATATGGGTGAGTATAATATAGATCATATACAAAATAAGAAAATGGATAGATTCAAGACATGATATGCAAGAGGTAAACACAAGTAACATAAGTCAAATACAATGAATGCATATGCTCGTGCATGCTAACTCCATCTACACCGTATGCCATGTGGATCCATAACATCTACAACTCAGGGAAGCAAATGAGAGTTTATATCTGACTTGCCTCGGGAGTATACCGCGTAGGTGGACTCCACAAGGATACTCTCACCATTTGTGAGAACGCGAAGTGGCTTGTCGTGTTGAACCTGTGACACATTTATCCCGTTCTTGAATAAAATACGACTATTTAATAAAATTAATAAGTATTTAGTTTTCAAATAGTTATCTATTTAGGCATACCATGCTGAAATAACGTAAAAATTTAAACAAATGAAATCGACGTTACAAAACATAATTCACGTGAACTTCCTGTGGTACAAGAGTATCAAATTTCAAGAAAAACTCCAAACCATCTTTACTAAATAAATAAAACAAAGTATTTAAATAAACAAAATGAATAGCGTAAATACCATTTCAAATTTTTTGCGAAATCATTTCTGTAAATATTTAGAAATAAGTCCGATAAATATAAATCCCCAAAGTATTTATCACATCATGTCAGAGCTAACACATAACCTCTCATACTCAAAATTAGTAAAACATCATGTTTCACTACTGGAATGAAAATAACACACCCAAAATAAAATGCAGCCAATAACCCAGTTCTTCAGCTTAGTCACTAATTCCAGGATTAGAAGCGTCTGCAAATAAATCATGGAATATACAAGGAGACATGCAAACAAGAGGGGTGAGGATGTTATATATATATATATATATAAGAACAACAAGCACACACGGATCAGTTCACCATTCTCAAAATCACATAATTATTTCAGGAAAAATGCAGACACTAGCAACGCTACTTCATATGCATGTGGTACTATCTACTACTCTGGGAAGTTGCCTAGGAGTACATAATTAGTACTATCTACTATCTGTTACAGCATACTCTTAACTAGGAACGATAAGGTCCGGTGATGGTCAGGGTAGTTAAGTTTCATGAGTGATCCCCAGCCCAAGGCACGGTCCTCAAACTATCAGGGACCACAAACTCGGGCTTCTCACTCCTAGCCGAGATATTGCCACGCAGGCTCACTCTTGCCGGCATCGACCTTCCCTCTCAACAATGCTTTCCCTCATCCTATCACAAGGTTCGATATGTCAATCATACAAACAAGGTTGGGTTTCCTCCGAACACCACAATTCAATTTTTCATTGACAATCCATCATGGCCCCTATGGCGAGGATCATCTCACAACGAATGACTTAAGTCCCATCATGGCTATTTGTAGCTAGGTTATTTGCACGCAAGGTCATTTATCCTTTCAAGGTCATTGTCACAAGCATGGACTTTTTAATATCATTATCACAAAATAATAAGTGAGTTAAATTATAAAATTACCATGAACCTAGGATTTATTCCTAAGGTATTCAAGTCTAATTCCTATATTTAGAGTATTAAATTCCCTTAGACACTATTCTAAAATTACTAATAATTCCTAGTTAAGGCCTCATTGATAGTATTATAACTTGTTATAATTCCATTCTAATTTAAGAACAACTTTGCATAATTTTTATATCCTATTAACAGCCTATAAATACTTCAATTAAGCCATTAAGATAGCTATACTTTAGTACAAATGTTTTATAAAATTCCTTGGGTTCAATATGGTTTGGTTTCGGCTCAAGTTAGTAAGCCTAACGCGTCGGAACGCGAAACATATATTATTATTTCCACAGTTCATTTAGAAATTCGCAACCCTAAGAGAGGAGTGGATGTCCTAGGTTGCTTCTTGGTTCCACTAACAAGGAGAAAGGTAAAAGATAGGGTCAAAGGTTTATTTTTACAAAACTCAAGATAAGAGACAAGATGATTTTTTTTTTTAGAAATGTTACCAAGTGAGAGAGAAACCTAGAATCCTTCCTTGATTCTTAGAGATGACACCTTGAGTATTCCTCTATTTCAACCATAATTATTTCAATAGTGCAAGAGTATTTTGAAAAAAAAGTGCTTGTGGGGGAAAGAGGAGAGAAATCGTGAGAGAGTTGGAGAGGGATGAGGCGCCACTTTTTGGTGGAGGCAGAATGAGAGTTTTTGTCATACTCCTTCGGTTTTCTATAGCTAGGTTTTTAGGCTAATTGGATCACTTAAACACTAATCCTCTAGGCCCAATAACAACATAACAATTATAAACTATCTCAAATCATCTCTTAATAGCCCGAGGCGTGTGGACTAAGGCCTAAGAGCATTAATCATTAATAAACTCAAGTCACACAAGGTATCACATAATCACTTTTTTAATTGAGGCATTGCACATAAGCACTTAATTAAACAATTATAGAACTTAAGGAAAAGCAACTAAACTCATTTCTAGACTCCTCTAATTATGCACACACATATAACACATAATTAACATTAATGCTATAAAAACGACGGTCGTTATAGACCCTGAAAACGAGTCTCCAGCAGCGAGTAGGTAGCCCCTGCCTTTACATAAGGCCCCTGCAACCGAATAAATCGGTTGACTAGTAGGAGTAGAAACTACCAGTTTATAAGATTAAGTAGAAACAAACAATTTCAAATGATCCACACAATCATGAGATATAAAAGATTGAGTAGCCCCGGAGTCAAACAATACAGATAAGAGTTTACCAAATGCTATTAACATACCTTGTATCAGATCAGGAGATTGAGAGGACTCAGCTCCCTTCACAGTAAACACCCTTCTAGTGGCTTGAGCTCTGCCAAACGATGTACCTGCACCGGCTCCAACCCTCTACCAATTCCACCACCTCTACTAGCTCCAACACTTTGTAACACCCCAATTTTTATAAAAAAAATATTTCACAGTTCCAACTACTTAGAAATAAATCATAGAGATTGATCACCTCAATGGTTTGTGAAAAAGTATGAAGAACTGCTCTGTTTTGTTGTAAACAAATTACTGTTTTGGAACATTAATTCAGATTAAGAAACTGTGTAGACGTATACTGTTTTTAATATGAATTAATCCTGGAAAATATGAAAACTCATCATTTGATTAAGGAAAATTATTTTATTGAAGGAGAAATAATTTTTTGGATTTAATAAATATTTTTAAGTCACAGTTTGAATTTTCGACGTTTAGTTGTTAACTAATTACAGGTTTTATGTTGTAATTAATACAATTTTTATTTTAATAATTTTGTCTTAATAATTTTATTGTTTAAATAATATCTAGAGGATAAGAGAAATTGGAATTAGTGATCCTCACTAAGTTACAATTTTTATTACGCTGCGAGAATTCTGCTGTAACTAGGCTATTGGGAGAGTTTCTAACTGAAACCTGCCAAACGTGATCCAATTTTTTTTTAAAATTTTAGATCTTAGAATTTTTCAATATTTAGGATTTATTGGAATTTTTATGGAATTTTTGGGCATTAGAAAATATTTAAGGTGTTTTCTACGCCCAGAACTGCATTATGGCAGCGTTTTAGCTTGTCAATCGAGAAAACGACATTCACAGAAATACTTCTAATATTTTTAGGGTCATTTTGGTTGATTAATAATTTTTGATTATAGAATATTTTATTAGATTTATTTTTGGAGTTTTTGGTATAAAAACCCTAATATACGTGAAACGTCGCGTACCCGATTGATCGATAACACGCTATACCGATATTTATAAGGACATAACTTGTTGAGAAAGATTGTGGGCTGTAGGTGGACCAATAGAAGCATTCCATGTTGTTATGGATACTTAAACTTAAGTGTGTGGCTAGGATTAGAAGCTTGGAGGGTAAGTTAATTTTGGATAAGATCGGTGACTAAGCTTAAGATAGAACCAAGTAAAATGTTGGACCAAAATCAGCCACCCACACCTTGCCAAAACCGTGGCCTCCCTCCTCTATATAAGGACCATCACACTTCATTTTTTTTTTCATTGTTGAAATTTTGAGAGAAAATCTAGTGAGAGAAAGTGAGATTCTAGTGAGAGAAGTTGGAGTTTAAGCTTGGATTTCTTCTCCTTTCTCCTTCATTCATTGCGCAATCATCATCATCACTCTAGGTAAGTTTCCCCACTCATTCCCTTTTCCTCCTTGCTGCCAAAGTTGGGTTTAGCAAGGTGTTGGTATTGTTTTTGGAGAGAAATGCTTAGATCTTGAAGTTTTAGTTTGCTTTACCTTTGATCTACCATTTGTGATGTATTTAAAGCTTTGAAAATGATTTTAAAATTTGATCTCCTCCATTTCCTCTTGCTGCCCGTGACTGATGATGGAGTTTGGGAGATGTTTTTGGACTTGTATCTTGCTTAAAATTGTTAGCTAGCATGTGTTTATGTTTTGGTAAATTTCTAGTATGTTGATCTTGCTTTAAAGTGAAATTTTGAGTAAAGAAAATTTTGATCTATCACTTGATGTTGCTGGCCGTGACCTATAAGGTCCTTGGGATTATTTTTAATTCAAACTTTCTTGCTCAAAGTGATGGTAAATAAGTGTTAGGATATTAGGGATTGATCTAGCAAGTTTTGACAACTTAAAGGTTTGGAATCAAGCTTAAAAGTGGGGCTGTTTTGGTGTGGTTTTAACCTTGATCATTCTAAAATTTTTGGTAGATTACTAATTTAATTTTAGTGTGTTTTGTATTGGTAAGGGTTTGGACAAATTAGTTTTAGAAAAGTTTCATGAAAAAGATCCAAATCCAAATGTTTATGATCAAAAGAATTTTAGTGTTTGAGTATAAGTTGAAAGCTTTGATGTTTGAACTTATATGGATTTGAAAAGTATGGTTTTACAAATTGGAAACTGAAAAACAAGTTTTGGCCTTTTATTTGGTATAGGCCGAATCCTAAATGGTTCAAAATGGTCTTGAAATTGCATTTTTAAAACTTGCTTGATGCATATAGCTAGTGGTAAATCAAATAGGATTAGTTGAGCACCTCCTAGCCTATTTAGGCATAGAAACCGTGGCTGTTCATAGGGATTGATACCCTAGATTTGTTTTCTAAAACATGGTGTTTTTGTGTTAAGGTTCGAGCAACGATTCAAACGATGATTTGACCGATAAATTTACAATGTTAGCTTGGATAAGATAAAGCGCCCTAGCTAAGGGAAATTCTTACATAATGAGTTTGGGCTTTTCGCCATGTGTGTTGTTTGGTTTGATTGATTGATTGCGTGGTAGTACTTGTAGTATTACTATATGCTATTTGAAATGCTATAACATGTTGTAGCATACCGAATTGTTATATGCTGTCTGAAATGTTGTGGCATGTTTTTGGCCCTGCGTGGCATTATGATTGGTATTGTTTTCCTTGAGTCATGTTGGATTTAATTGGAACTTGGAATTGATTTGGAATATGAAAAATATTGTTGATGATAATGGATTAATTAATAATGTGTTGATCGACTGTTATTTATTTGACGACTTACAACAGTGAGTCTGAAGCGATTCCATGAGCCGAGAAATGTTTTCAAGGTGAACTAAAGGTATCTTTCTAAAATAAGTCGGTGTACAAACACGCTTTATGGATCAGAGTTATGATTTCTTAAGTAAATTGTTAGGAACATTTTGACTTAAAAGTAAGCGTGTGGGTTTTAGTATAACTATCCAAAGCTTACAAAGAATGTAGAATGGAACTATAGTAGAAAAAGAATTTAAATAAGCAATGTATTTTGCGAAAATGGTTGAGTTGAATGATGCGTCTGGGAAAACTCTGGCTAGGAAAGACTTGGTTATTAAGAGTGTTTGCACTGCCTCTCTTTCCTGGAAATTTTCCCTAATGCATTATTTAGCACAATTAGGGTTCCAACGACCTAATGCTAAAGAGTTTTTTCTAATACAACAACACTTAGGTGTGACACAAAAATTGAAATTGGAAATCCACTAAGTTGAGTGAGCGAGGGTTCGTCGATCTGCATTGATTAATTAAACATTACTCGGGCGCTCCTTACGGTGAGCATGCCATATTGAAGAATTTGTTTGGATGCATGAGCATGATATTGCGTTAGTAACCACTCCATTCTTAACCAGAATGCGATGTGGAGAGGATCCCTATCGGGAATGGGGGATACCTCGTCCAGCAGGTTAGATCCACTTTGTTCCCTATCAGAAAAGGGGGAAACGGACGTCCCTATCGGGAAAGGGAGAGGAGGATTCCTATCGGGAAAGGGGAATACCTCATTGACTAGGCTAGTGTCGCTCCGTCTCTGAGTGCTTTATGTCTTCATCTTGCTGAACGATTTATCAGTAAGAGTTATAGTTGTTGGCCAGCTTAGCTTAGGGTTTTGTTTTGATTATTTGCGTAATTACTTATTGCCTTGTAATTACACTCTTTGAAAAACTCACCTCAGTGTGAAATGATAATGTTATGTCTTATGTGATCTGAAGCATTAATTGTCTTGTGATATACTCTTATATTTGCAAAAGACTGATTTAGCATCAATTAGGAAATTCCAGTACTCTTTATGTCTCAATTTTGAAAAGGGTTTCAAAGGAAAGAAAAAGAAAAAAAAAATTACTCCTAATTTCCACTGTAAAATACAGAAGAGTACTTTTTACTGAAAGCATATAAGCATTAAATATTTTTCAGCATTAGATTAGGTTGCACAGTAGCGCTCTGGAAACGGGGTGTGTAACACCTCGTCCTCCAGTCATAGGCCCACCAATAACTCTCTGACTAACTCTACAATCTCACGCCATAGAATGATCCTTTCACGTCCTCTCTCTACACTCCCTGCCAGACAATCTCTAATAAAATAAGGTCCTCCACACCTAAAGCATCCTGTTGTAGGTGCCAGCACTTCAACTAGCAGCAGTGGGCTGCTCTGGCCTAGTATATGGACCTGCTTCCCTCTAAAGAAACCTACCCCTCTGCCTCTAGCTCCACCTCTCTGTCCACTACCTCTACAAGCACCACCACCCCTAATATCCACCACTCCTTCTATTTCATCCTATGAGTCAGCCTAGGGAAAAACTTCTCTAAGAAACACTCCCTGAATAGCTCACATGTCACTATTCTTCCTTGCTCCTCCAATAATCTCTTCTTCCCTCTCCACCAGGACTCAACATTTCCCACCAATATAAAAGAAGCATATACCACCCTCATACCATCATATCCTTATTACATGGTCCTCACAACTCATATATGACAATGTCGTCACTAACATTTCCTCAATATCACTCTCATCCCATATCATACATATTATACCCCCACATATACCATAGTCTCAATAAGTCAACATAATAAAAATCGTCACACAATGCTACAGCACCTAAAACAACATATTACTAAGACAGGTTTTCACATAACACGTATCACATATTCCTAATCATGTCTGAAGCCTACATACTAATGATGCTAAGCGTCCATCTCGCGTAACCCATATCACTCCTACGTTGGTTGATGGATCCACAACACCTACCCTCAGATATCATAGACTGTAACCCCCTATCCTTAGGTGCTACCGACATCAGCCCCTAGTAGGATTTAGGTCACCCTACGCGTACAATGCATATTGTTCTGCACTAGAAATCCTGATGAAAAATGCATGTTTTCTCCCACCTGAATTCCAACGCAAATATTCTAAGCCCCAGGAACTCGTACATCCTTGACCACAAACTCATGAACAAGCAAAAGTAAACTACTTTCCCACCTATAGGGTTTAGCCACAACACCAAATAGCCAAGAATTGCCCAAAAATTCAACCGAGCACATCGGCACGACCCATATTTTACTGGAAACACAAAAACACACTCAGATTAGAATTAGGGCAAACCATGTAATTAAAAAAATCCAGGACTTATTTTCCCAAGCCACTGGCCTAAGGGTCAGAGGTTATATTTTTATGCAATTCCAACTTTTGGAAAGGTTTCTCGCACGTTCTATATCACAGCTTGCACCGAAACCCTAAAGCTCGAAGAACAGTTAACTAGGGACTATAAGCACAACTCAAGGACCAAAAATTGACCACTCAAAGAATTGGAGAACATAGTCCCTCTCCTCTATCTAGTGATGTTTTGCTCTCACCCCGGAAGTTTCGGTAAAACCATAGCTCGTTCGGGACCCGTACGGTAAAATAATGACTTCAAACATGAAATTTGGGTTAGGAGTGAGAATAGGAAAGAGAATATCAAACTAGATTCAAGGAAAATATTATGTCACTAAATGTATTTAGGTATTTACCTCGACGAAACCATGATCAGAGATAAACCCTAGAAAGAACGAACGACAACAGACGAATCAGTATGATCTAACTGACGCATCGACACTTGGAATTACTTAGAATCCAAGTCACCTCAAAGCTTAAGAAAGCTCATCCATGAAGTTCCTGGTGTTTTTATAGATGTCCAAGTCATGAAGAAGACAAAACTTTTATAAAAAATTATTTAAGCCTCCGATAAACTCCAATTTTGTCTATATTTATGGGATCTTTTGAGTAGTTAATAATATCATATTGTTCTATTTAAAGTATGAAAGTACTCAATTGTATCTCCTTTTGCAGAATTGTCACAAAGACAAAACTTAGACTGAAAAGGCATAATTGAAGCTGTAACTGGCAGGATCTGAATGTTTTTGTGATTCTGGACATTCAGTATGGCCATATCTATTGCCCTGTACGGCCGTACCTAACTACACACAGTAGTAGGGGCGTATCTCATGGTCAGCACAGCCTGGCGTTGAAGAAAAAGTCCAGTACAGCCGTACCAAAGGCAGTATAGCTGTACCAAAAGCAATCCCAGCGTAGAAGTACGAGCCAACGTCGAAACAAAAGTGCACTACGAAGGTGTATAAAGTCAGTACGACCGTACATAAGCTCAGATCGCACAAATTTGAATCCAATTTGACCTCGTATGCAGGAGAGTCTATAAATAGGCATTCTAAACCTCCTTTTTGAAAACTTTTGGACTTCTGGACTCCTACTGATCCTGTTTTGCCATCAGAGCTATGGAGAAAGAAAGAATCGTGAGGATTGCTGAAGAACCGTCATCATCATCTATTGATTGTATTGTTCTTAATGTGCTTTCCTATAAAGCTTGATCACCCTTTAGCAAGTTAATTAATTTGAGGCGATCATACCACAGTTAGTTAACAGAACTCTAGAAATAATTGAACCTGCTAATTATGCCAAATCAGGATAATTGCTTATTTCTAATTAGTTATTGGATTAGCAATCTCATTGTTTCTTAATGCTCTCTTTTACTAATTGCCTTGCATGATCATTGGGGGTAATAGCTGGGAAGAAGACTATTAATATTGCATGATCATTGGGTATTAATAACAATAAAGTGGGAGATTAGCTTTCAAATAGGTAATACGACTCATAGTAATTAACTAGTAAATTCATGGATTAAGCATTAGTGAATTTGGTTTCCCTAGGCTTTCTATAATTGATTTTATCTCGTTCTTGAGAATTTGCTTTATTATTTCTAAATTGATTGTTTTTGCTCTCAAAATCACTACCTTTGTCAGTCTAGATAATATAGGATCTCTGTTACGTTAGTACTCGCACATTCCCTGTGGGTTCGACATTCAGAGTCTAAATATACTCCATTTTATTACGAATTGCGATAAGGTGTATTTGCCTTTAGTTGCAACTAGTTTTTGGCACCATTGCCGGGGAATGTTTTAGCGATATTATCTCAATGAGATTCTAGTTACTTTATATATACTAGTTTTGATTCTATTCCTTATTTTTGTTAATTATGATAACTATTTGATTCTTTTCGGTGTATGCAGACATATTCTCAACGTCCTGAGTTTCAATTTGATCCTGAAATCGAAAGAACAATCCGTGTGTGGAGAAGATAACAAAGAACGATGGTAGAAGAAATCACTCCAAATGCGTCTTCACTCCAACAACTAATGTGGCAGACAACGTCAACTATCCAGCAATTGAGACCACTAATTTCGAGTTGAAACCAGCACTGATATCTATGATATCTTCTGTACAATTTTTGGGGCTACCTTCTGAAGACTCGAATGCTCATGTCAAAGAGATTTCAGAAGATTGCAAATACTATAAAGGGCCATGGTGTGACACCGGAAGCTATTAAATTAAGGCTATTTTTTTTCTCTTTACAAGGGAAGGCTCAGCTTTGGTTGAATTCATTAGCTCCTAACTCTACTGCTACTTGGAAGGATTTGAAGAGCAAGTTTATCAACAAATATTTTCCTCCAACAAAATCTGCAAAATTAAGAGTTGATATATCTGGGTTCGTGCAGAATGATGGTGAATCTATGCCTGAAGCTTGGGAGCGATTTCAAGATTTACTTAGACACTGCCCTCATCATGGATTTACAAAATGATAACTCGTTCAGATCTTATGTAATGGTTTTACTATGAAAACCATGGGTGTTATAGACGCTGCTTGTGGAGGATCTTTTGGAAAGAAAAGACCCACTAAAGCCTATGATATAATGACTAAGATGGCTCTGAATAATGCGCAGTGGTCATCAAGAGAAAGACATACTGGAAGGAAATCTCAGCAAGCTGGAATTTACAAAGTAGATACTAACACTGCTCTCAAGGTTAAGTTCAAAGAAATGACAAAAAATATTGAAACTTTAATGGCAACGCAAGCTCAGTCTAATACTGTAATAACTGGTAATGACTGGGGATGCATGGTAATTAAGAGCCAAATGGAAGAAGTTAATGTTGTAGGCTAAAGCGATTCAGATCCAAAGGTTGGAATGCAAGAAGCTATGATGAAATACATGCAGAGGCATATGCATCTTTGTATGGGAGTTCTTGCTAATTTCATGGTAAAGACTCATGAAAGATTGAAGGTCATTGAAAATAGAGCAAGTAGAGCTTCCTGTAACTACTGCTGAGTAGTTGGGCATGATTCCAAGGACTCTGTTGAAGACATAAATTTTATGGGAACCAAAGTTCAGAATAACCCTTACTCCAACACCTACAATCCTGGTTGGAGAAATCATCCTAACTTCTCATGGGGTGGACAACGGAAATCACAAGACCAAAATCAGGATGTGTACAAGCCACCTCATCTACAAAATCAAGCTTAATGAGAGAGAAAACCTAACTTGACTGAGACTACGAACACTTTCATCGGTCAAGTAGATGAAAGATTTAAATCTATGGATAAAATAGTGAGCGCCACTACAGAAAATCAAAAGTCTCTAGAAGATCAAGTCAGTACCTTGGTTAAATTAATGACTCAAAGAGATAAAGGAACATTTCCACGTCAAGTGAAATCAAACCCAAAGGAGCAGTGCAAGGCTATTTTTATGAAGAACAGTGAATAAGGACCAATTCTCAAAAATTGTGAAAACTCTGGTGAAGAAAGCAAGTTGAAGGTTGAGCAACAACAGGCAAGAAATTCTTCCCCTCAAAATTCCAAAAATTTGGAGAATGATAAGCAATTGATTAAATTTTTAGAGAAATTTAAAAAGTTGCATATGAATGTTCCCTTTGCTGAAGTTCTTTCTCAAATTCCAAGTATATTAAATTTTGAAAGAAATTATTTCTAATAAAAATAAACTAGATGATTTTGAAACAGTTGAGCTTAATGAAGAATACTCTGCCACGCTCCAAAATAAATTACCATTTAAGCTTAAAGATCTAGGAACTTTCATCGTTCCTTGCTCAATTGGTAATGTAAACTTTAAGGCTTTATGTGATTTGGGATCTAGTGTGAATTTAATGCCATTGTCTGTGTTTAGAAAGCTTGATATGCAGGAACCACAATGCTCTAACATATCTTTGCAGTTAGCCTATAGATCCCTTGTCTACCCAAGGGGAATAATAGAGGATGTTTTGGTTAAGGTGGGGAAATTTATTTTCCCGGTGGACTTTGTGGTTCTAGACATGGAGGAGGACAAAGACTTCCCAATTATCTTGGGGCAACCATTTTTAGCAACCAGGGATGCTATCATTTAAGTAAATAAGGGAACACTAACTTTGAGAATTGTGGATGAAGATGAAATTTTTAAAATTTAAAATTCTAACAAAATTTATTCCTCTAGTGCTTCTTGTTGTTTCCTGCAGGATATTACAATTTCTAAAAAATAATGAAAAAGAGAGTGTGCATTCTTCTGGAGTGGATAACTCTTAAGGAGAGAACAATGCTACGCAATCTGAGAATTTTGAAATAAACCCTTCCATCATACAAAAAGAGGCATCACTGCACTTCAATGTGACCTCTGGAGAAAACCCAATTGAACACTTGAGGAGATTTTACAAAATGATGAGGAGTGCTTAATACATGAATATCTCATCTGATTTTGCAAAGTTGAAAATTTTCCCTTCTCACTTTATGGGGAAGCCAAGATCTATTTCTATTTGTTAATAGTTGAGGAGGTAGAAATCTGGAATGATTTGGTAAAAACATTTGTCAGGAAATTTTCAGTATTCACAGAGAAGTCCATTCTTATATGTAAAGACTATGGTCTAACAGAGCACCATGTTGAATACAACAGAGAAGCAGTCTTCTCCAAAGACAAAACAATACAGAAAAGCTTCCAAAAAGGGCTGGTGCTCGCTGAGGACTAAATTCATGTCCTCTGAAACGTCAGGATCGTGACGTTACACAAGCGCTAACCATGAGGCAATCGGTACTCTCTAAACTTTCTCTCTTTATTTTTGTTTCACTTTTATTTTTATTTTTTATTTTTATTTTTATTTTCATTATTATTTTTATTTGAAAACACAAAAATTTGAAAAATTACAAAATATAAAAATTTCCCTGCAAAACAATTACGTATGGGTGTACATGTAGTATGCACGGTCGTACCAAACAACCTGCATCACAAAATACGGAGAAGAGCTTCAGTATGGCCGTACATAAACACAGGTATGATCGTACCTAGAGTACAGAGGCAAAAATAAAAAGCAAATCTGAGAGATAAGGTTGCACATTACCTCAGTACAATGTCACCCCCTCCCAGAACGACCGCTCCTTCACCTCCATTACTGGTTTCTTGTCACTTTAGCATCGTATCATCTCCAGGTAACACTTATTAGCTATTAATTTGATATTTTGATTGATGTTTACGTAGATTGAGCTCCCTATTTCCTTTTTGGGTATGGAATTACTTTGTTTGATTATTTTTAGGGACTTAGGAGTAGAATGGCTAGGTTATGCATGTTTAGAGACCCTAGCACTGATTAGAGACATGAAAATTATGTTGGAATTGAGAAATCTTGATTATATAGCACAGTACAACCGTACATACCAAGAACAGGCCGTACTGGCGGCTATGGGGTTTTAAGGTTGATGAGAGGTACGGGCATACCGCTAGTCACCTTGGCCGTACATACCTCATGGGTACGATCGTACATGTTGTTCCAGTTAGCCCGCATATATCCCTTTAGGTACAGCTATACATAGCGATGTCGCACCGTACCACGACCCAGTTTTTGCAGAAAAATGACTAATTTTTCAAATTTTTCTAAATTTTGCAGGATTATGTCTATACGCCAAAGAGGTGAGACTTCAGCAGCAACTCCCTGCCCATCTTGACTTGTACTAAACTATATCCCACTACCACATGCACGCCCAGAAGTATATAGATTTCGACGCCCTCAAGCAAGTCAGACTGCGAGAAGAGGTAGAGACCCTACTTCAGCGCATCGGTTGGCACCGAGTGTAACACCTCACCGTGACAGGGCGTCATTTTATTAAACACATAAATATAAGGCAACAACACTTATTATTTATTATCAGAGTATGCAAAGTATGGAACATACACACATATAGATATATACACCACACCCAGAAGGGGTGACAAAAGACACACTCACTAGTGCGCGAAATGGAAAAAAATTAGGTATTTTACACCAGTTTTAGGTTTAACCGGCGTAAAAAGTGACGCGGTGGCAATTTTAAAATTATCGAGTCACTTTTTAACCCGGTTATATAACCAACCAGTGTAAAAGAATTGCGATTTAAAAACTGAAGACATTTTACACCGGGTTTGTATATAACCGGTGTTAAAAACATACGATGTTAAAAACATAACATATTACACCGATTATTTCTAGAACCGGTGTTAAAAGTCTTTCTTTTGATTAAAATAACTTTCACCCTCTCATTCTTAGATACGTGCGAAGCATTTCTCTGAGATAAACCTACTTCACTCTCCTTGTTCTCTCTTTCTCTCTCGCCACTGCACTCTCCTTGTTATCTCCGCCGTTCAAGTCCTCTCTCTCGCCACTGCACTGTAGTCGTTCTCATCCTCTCTCGTAGCCGTTCGAATACCTTTACTTCATGTGGTTCTTGCTGTCGTTCTTCTTCTCATGGTTCTTGCCGCCGTTCTCCTTTAAAGCCCTGTCGCAGATCTGATTGAGTTTCCTTCTCCTTGCTTATAGATTTGTTCCTTTACCTTTATAGCTTTGGCCCTTTTTGGTTTTAATCTGTTTGATAATCTCTTTAGGGTTCACTCACGCTCTTCTGTTCCCTCTGACCAAAGCTTGTAAAATAGAATAAGAAGAATAGTCTCTCGTCTTCACTCTCTCTTTTGCTCAACCAACCTTCCATTTCCATAGGTGCGTCACTGCTTATTTTTTCTCATTTTTTTTTTGTTTAGCTATTTTGCTTTCACTGGGTTCCGAATGTGTTTATGTTTTTCAGATAGAAATGTGTTGTGCTTTTTTGTTTTTGTCTTTTTTATCTTTCATTTTTTAGTTTCTCAGTTATTCGTTCAGATTCCATAGCAAGTTCTGGTTTTTATTAATTTTTTTAAAAGGAAATATTTTCGAAAAGGGGTTGGTGTGGCTGTGGATCTATTCTGATGCAGCTCCTGTATTGTATTATGATGGATGGTTAGAGGATCAAAGTTTTTACATGTTAGTAATTAGGAAGTTTATATCTTTTACAAAAAGGTAATTCTACGAATAGTAATTAAACTGTTGCTTCTCTATTATGCTTTTTGTTGTCATTCTATTAAACTTCAGTTTGGTTGCTCATGATTGATAACTGTTGACAATAGACGATGTCTTTAGATCAAAACCGTGGTCGTGGGGGGCGTCATACTTGCATGGCTTCTAGGAGGTCACGTCCGTCTATTAACAGGCCGATGATGATTGCAAGGGAGTATCGAGCTATCTTTGTGAGGTGAGGATTGTGATGCTCGTCTTCGCGATCCTTATCGCGATGAGGATCACGATTTAATGAACCAGTATGTTGATCCCTGTGCCGACGTTGACCGTTTGGGCCCAAACCTTCGTATGCGCATGCTTCAGAGGAGACCACCCTCTATCAAGAGGCCCGTAGCTGCTAGGGAGGTTCATCAAGGGCCACGATGAGGATGAGATCAGAGAGTATAGTCCATCCACACCGGAGTAGTCTCCCATCGTACCCGCACTCTATCGACTCCTTTGGAGGAATCTGCTGCCCTATTTTGTCCTAGTTACTCCTCAAGTACTGGCCAAAACTAGCCTCAAGATGGACACTTGTCATCGAAGTTGTCGTTTGCGTCAGTTCCCTCTACTGATTCTTCAACTTCAACATGTTACCGATTAGGAGATGGAACCTTTCGAAGGCTTCATCATTCATCTCCACATAATGCAAGTTTTCTAGGGTTGATGCATTAGTTGAAAAGATACAATGAAGAGCAACATGATGCATTTTGTCCACTAGATGATGGCGGAAACAATGAGTTATTCTCTGGATTCTATAATGGTGTCAAGAAAACAACTCCTTGGTTTTCCCATCATCTTGGGACAAATTTCTTCAGCGAGGAGGAAAACCATGGAGTTGTTTCTTTGACACCAATATAGAATCCAGAGAAGAACTCATTGTTTTCGCCACCATTTGGTGGATGACATGCATCAGCTTGATCTTCATTGTATCTTTTCAACTAATGTATCATGCTGATGCATGTCGTGCACCGGATGGTGGCAAAAACAATGAGTTCTTCTCTGGATTCTATATTGGTGTCAAAGAAATAACTCCATGGTTTTCCTCCTCGCTGAAGAAATTTGTCCCAAGATGATGGGAAAACCAAGGAGTTGTTTTCTTGACACCATTATAGAATCCAAAGAAGAACTCATTGTTTCCACCATCATCTGGTGGACAAAATGCATCATGTTGCTCTTCATTGTATCTTTTCAACTAATGCATCAACCCTAGAATTCTTGCATTATGTGGAGATGAATCACGAAGCCTTCGGAAGGTTCCGTCTCCTAATCGGTAACATGTTGAAGTTGAAGAATCAATAGAGGGAAGAGACGCAAACGACAACAGTGATGACGAGTGTCCATCTTGAATCTAGTTTTGGCCAGTCGTAGAGAAGCAACTAGGACAAAATCGGGCAGTAGATTCCTCCGAAGGAGTAGATTCCAAATGACATTGCTTTTTTATTTTTGTGTAAATAATATTGTAATGTAGATCTTTTCTTGTTTTGAAAAGTTTAATAATAATGTAGATATGTCATTTTTTTTATTTATGTATAAAATTGACTGCTAAATTAGATTATTGTTTGAATTTTGGGATAATTTGGTGCCAATATATCTTGCTGCCAATTCTTGTCAAATTTTCTGCATTATTGTCATTTTAGAAAGCCTCTGGGCAGGAATGGATAAAAATAATCAGGAAAAAAGGTAACCTTTTACACCGGGAACACATCCTGATACACTGCCATCTCCGATAATTGGATAAGGCATCTCCCGTATTCAGGGAATTACCATCTCCGATCACTGGAGTTGTAACGACCCGTTTCCGGACCGCTACGAAACTGAAAGAAACCTATATGTGATGCGTTTTAAAAACGGTACTCTTGTGCCCTTTAGAAAAATGCGGTACTTTTTTTTTAAACATCAATAATTCCCGCAGGCACACTCAGAGTAAATACAGCGTTTCGAAACATGGTGCAACTAGGACACAAGACTCAAATACTGATAAAACATACATGCATAAATACATAAGTCATATACACAGTATGTGCAAAATAACAGAGTAGAAAATGTGCAAAGAAATACACCTATGGTATGATGACCCTCAAGAGAGCAATCATACCCTGGGGGTACTCCCGGCAGACACCCACGCAGGGGGCTACTCCAAAAGTGAAACCACCAGTCTACCCTGTAACAACAAAACATCACCCTACCTAACCAGTCACAACCACTGTACACAAAAGACATACTACAGCTATCCCAAGAAAACATATAACAGACATAGTCAATCACGACAAATAAAAGTCGTCACCCGGATCCTCGAAGAGGTCCTCCTCACCATCATCTGCTATCGGGTTCCTTGCGCCCTCGCCATTGCCTGGGTAGCCACCATTGGTTGAAGGCACCACGGGAAAGGGTCAACTTCTCAAATAATCAAAATAAACCAAAGCATAAAGCAGTAGGCAAACAACAGTGTATACAATTCACAAGCGCGACTCAAGACCCAAATCAAGACTCATTCTCTCAACACTTTCGCCACATATCGGAAGTAACGCGGATCCATCCACTGAATACCAGCCGTAGCCTTGGGCTCTCTCCTCACCCTAGGACATTCAGCTCAGGTTCCATTAGCATTACGACGCCTAGCTATTCCCTATTGAACCCCAGCCGTAGCCTTTTAGGGGATTCTAGCACCCTAGGTGAATCGACGCAAGCTCAAAAACGTCCCGGCAAAAGTAACGTCTAGCCATTCACTACCGAACACCAGCCGTAGCCTTTTAGGGGATCCTCGCACCCTAGGTGAATCATCTCAAGCTCAAAAACGTCTCAATGACTCAACGACTCGACCAACTCTCGCACTCCAATGGACAATTCGCATAATTATAACAATATAATTCAGTTCAACAGCATAGGCAACATAGCAATATAACTCAATTCATCAATGATAAACAACATAAGCATCTCATCTCAAATAATCACACTTAGCAATTAAATCGTCAATCAATATGGAATCCATCCCTCTGCAATTCGATGGAATTGACAGAGAGGCACAAACAAGTGGGGGTTGGGGACAGCTGCCAACCACTTGCAGACAAGCCCACTAAATAATCAGCATATATAACAAAATTAAAGCGAAGGGGTACAAGACCCTCACTTCGAACCCTTAGGTTCTCAGACTTCTTCGCATGAACACTTGAAATTAAATTCGTATCTAAAAATTGCCCTTACACAAGGACATACAACAATAAAAGCCTAAAATGTCTAGAAGTGCCCTTACCGAGCTCCAAGCCTCGCGTCCACGTACTCCTCGATTTCTATGCCACACGATCTCGGATCTCTCGAGCCTAATATACAAAGCACACTTAGCACAACTCTAAAACTACACTAACACCTTAGGCTCTCAAAATCTAACCCTTTCTAACCAAGCATTTCCATTCAACATCTAATCTGCTTGCTACTTGAAAAAATAGGGTTTTAGAATCAAAACCAATTCTTGAAAGGTTAACATAACACATATTAATTCGGAAATACTAACTTACTTGAAAAGAATAAGATTTTGACTCAAAATCAATTTTCTTGCAAAGTTAACACATATCACCTAATTTAAGAAAATACTAACTTTTAAAGAACCCTTTTCTTGAAACCTTAAGCATAACACAAAATCAATTAAACACTTTTCATAAAATTTCTAACGTCCAAAACATTTCACATACAAGTGTTAAATCGAAGTTCACAATTAAAACTTCCTTCCCTACACCTTTGTAGGCCTCTCGGCCACAACCCCTCTTTCCATAATAAAATTTTGCCAAAAATCTTCTTTTAAATAGATAACCATTTCCATGCATGATTTCTAAACTCAAACAATCATCAAATAGCATTTAATCCACCTAAGACAACTTATATCAACAAGTCTAGGCATGTTATATAATGCGTTCATTATAGCATATGGTTTGTTGTTAGTTTTGCATTGCATAGTAGTTATTTTAGTGGTTTTTACCCATAGTTCTCATGCATTTTGCTTGGTTTAGATAATGCACTTGGTTTGAGTTCAATTGTGCAGAAAAGAAGGTTATTGGCCTAGGAAAGCGGAGCTAAATCACTTATACGGATGTTGCAACCAACTCGGAGGCCAAAATACCAAAATTTGGCAATATTTAAGAGCGACTACGGCTTTGCAGTAACGCCACTACCGTGCCTTGGTGGATGTGAAGAAATTCAAGTTGAGCAAACAGTGGATAACACGGCCTAGCCGTGTCCTCCACCACGCCCGTGTCGGGCTTCGCTTCTGCTATTTTGTATTTTAAGAGCAGCACGGCCAGGCCGTGCCAGGCTCCACGGCCGTGCTGCGACTCGGTCCAGACTTGTATTTTGCGCATTTTGACTTATTTTTGAGATGTTTTTCAACCCTTTTGGGCGAGAACTATAAATAGATGGAGAAAACATTGACCTAGGGTTGGTTTTTTGTTAGCTAGAGATTGAATCAGGAACAAGGATCAAAGGCAAATTTGAGAAATCAATGGAGTCTTTGGCTATTTCTTCATCTCAATTGATTGGTTTCTTCTCTTCTATGAGGAACTAAACCTCTTGTACTAGGGTAAGATGAACTTTGTGGATCCTTCTATGTAATCGAATTCAGAATTTCAATGCAAGTATGATTTATTTTATTCGATCATTTATCTCTTTTCTTAATGCAATTCGATGCTTTATCACCATTGGGTTGAACTAGGGTTTTAGCATCAATTGGAAAATTGAGGTTTTAAACTTGCTTTGGGATAATTTGACATGCTTAATAAGGTTATAGGAATATAATTCTTGTTGTATGAGTTTGTATGAATCCTATTTCGTTATGCTTGATTAAATTAATTTGGACCTAAGGAATTATGACTCGTTTATTTAATCAAAGGGGTTAATAGAGAAGGGATTTTCATTAATCTAAACTTGTGGATTTGAACTTCAAATACATTATCATTGCTTGCATTGGAATAGAATTCAAGAGCATAAAGGTTGAAACAAAGGGATTCGAGCCCTAGTCACTTTTATTCTCCTTAATATCCAAATACCTTGTCTTGTTAGTTACCGATTTTGTTGCTAAACACCAATTACAAACTTTTCAAACACCTTCGTATTCGACGATAGTTCAATTAGTTACACCTTTGTTTAGTTAATAATTGGTCACAATCCCTGTGGATTCGATCTTTTTATTACTTGACGACGAATCGTACACTTGCGATTTTCCTAACAAGTTTTTGGTGCCGTTGCCGGGGATTGTTGAATTAATTTTTAACAAGGCAAACGAGTACCTTTTTGAACTATTCCTTTTATTTATTTTCTGTTAAAAAAAAATTAAATTACCTTAATTGTTGCTTTGCTACTGATCTTTCCCTTTAGTTTTGTGCATGCTAGGTAAACAAACAGGTGAACTATTGTTTGACTCGGAGATCGAAAAGACAGCAAAGGCTTTAAGGAAGAAGGCAAAGGAAGCAAGGCAACGACAAAAACAATCCTCTGTGTAACATCCTGTCTCCAGAGTGCTACTAAGTGAACATTCTGACAAAAGTTGGCATGTTTCCGAAAGGTGGAATACTCTGCTCGTAGGGTTTTTGAGAAATGTGGTCCTATTTTTTTTAAAGGTTCTTTAAAGTAGTAGTCAGAGTATCACAGCGACTTTTTGAAACATGGCGGAAAATAATTTAAGACATTACATAACCACATTCAATTGTTCCATCAATTCACGCCTAACAATACATATCTTGAAACATGACAGACATTTATTACAATACTGAACAACGACAATTATTCTATAGTTGGTCGGCACAATACGTTCCTTATTAGACTGCTAGTAGACTCTACCTACAGTCAAGCTAGATGACCATCTACAGCTACTCCTCCTTGCAGCTCCAATCCTGCAGCTTCTCGCCATCTGGGTTACAATCATTAATTGACAGAACCACTGGCAAGGGTCAACTTCTCAACAGATCATGATAACCAAAGCATAAAGCAATAAGCAACCATAGTTTATACAATTCACAAGCAATAAGCAAACAACAATGCAAACAGTTCACAAGGTTCAATTCAAAATGCTCACTCAAGACTCGACTCACGACTCATCTCACGACTCATCTCACGACTCATTTTCTCTCGACTCGACAATTTTTCCGGAAAGCAGACGCCGATCCATCCGCTGAATACCAGCCGTAGCTTTGGGATCCTCGCTCTCCCTAGGTAAGCAGCTCCTTCCTTAACGCTGCGACGCCTAGCTAATCCACCATAAACGAAGGGGACCTAGCACCCTCAGTTATCTGGCTCACAGCTCAAAAACGTCTCGATGACTCGACAATGCTCTCAGACTCGATGAACAATTCGCCGCATACGATATTCAAAGAGTTATACGCAAGATTATTCGATCGCATGTCAAATAATAAGAGCATGCTTAATATGAAGAAACACAATTCAACAATTTAAGCATTAAAAGCAATTTGCATAGAGAAACGAAATTCAACAATACAAACAGCATAAACAAATCACAGCTCAACAACAACCAACAACAATCAACTCATAAAGTCCATCCCTCTGCAACTCAATGGAGTTCACAGAGAGGAACAAACAAGTGTGGGGGGTTGGGGACAGCTACCAACCACTTGCAGACAGGCCCACTAAATAATCAACATATATAAAAATAAAGCGAAGGGGTACAAGACCCTCACTTCGAACCCTTAGGTTCTCAGACTTCTTCGCGTAAACGCTTGAAATTAAATTCGTATCTAAATTTGCCCTTACACAAGGACATATAACAATAATTATAAATATGAAGCGCCCTTACCGAACTCCAAGCCACACGTCCACATACTTCGCGATTCTACGCCGCACGGTCTCGGATCACTCAAGCCTACTACACAAATCAAGCTTAGCATAATCTAAAGACTTAGTTCTATATCCTTAGGCTCTCATCCTATTCTTTTTTTTTTCTAACCCAGCATTTTCACTTAGAACTTAATACTAAGTTTAGAAAATAATTTACAGTTGAATACACACAAATTAAAATTAACATTTTAAAGAATCACCTACACTTGAAAGAAATAACAAACAATTGGAAGAGTAGGGTTTTAAAGACTAAGACTCATTTCCTTTCTAAAACTTAAGACATAAAACCATAACTAGATTTCAATCTCAATAATAATAATAATATTTGATTCAAGGCTCCACTAGGTCTTAGGATTATGAAATCTCTTTGCACCTTAATGCATCATAGCCTTACATTCCATGTCACTTCAAATTAAATCAAAAATCTTTTCTAAAAACTCTCCAATACTAGAAAATTCCTAAACACACTAAGATTCAATACTTTTTATACCAAACTCAATAAAATCTTTAATTAGGCTCCACTTGGCTTTTAAGATTACAAAGAATCCCATTCACCTAAGTGCTTCATTGCCTTAACCATCCCAAAATCACTTTCACTTCAATCAATCCATTCCCAAATTTTCCCAAACTTATACAACAACTCAAAGCACTTAATTAAAGCAAAGAACACACAAAATAATTTCCTTCTAAGCTCAAAGAGCTCGCGGCCACACCCTTTGTTCCTTTTAAAAAAATTTGCAAACTTCAAATCAACTAAAACAACCTCATTCAATACTTGATTTCTTTCACAAAACAACAAATTATTTCAAAAACAAAGCATTATCAAAGCCAAATACCCAATCATGACTCTTTTCCAAAATTCAAGGGTTTCCAAAATTCACAATTTCATTGATCCAAAGCCAAAATTGACAACAATAACAACAATAACAATTTTCAAGAACTAAGAATCACAAAGCAATTAGATAATTCACATGCAATCACACAACCCCTTTCCCTTAGGTCATTCAACCAAGGGTTTGTAGAATTTGGGGAAAATTGTGTTCCTCTTTCTCATGATCATAATCAAGCTATAAAATAAACAAATAGCAAAGAAATAAGCAAGACAATCATCTCCTACATCCTATAATGGAAGCTACGGTGTTTCTAAAAATAAAGGGAAGAGAGTTTGATCTTACACTAACTTCCTAGGCCAAGATAGAGATGATACTTAGAGGAAGGAAATGGAAAAAAATTCTGATGGTGTGAGAAGAAGAAGAAGTCACGCCTAGAGGAAACAAGGAAGGGGGAGGATGAGCTTGTCTTGAACATCCATTTCACCCACACTAAAAGCAAGATGGAAATGAACAAATGAGATATTAAAATGGGGAGGTGAGTTCGGCTGAACAAAGAAAAGGGAAAGAAATGGATACTTGGTTTGTTCTCCTTTCTCACAAAATCATAGATAAGCAAAGGAAAAGTAAAATAACATCAAGAGATGATGAATGGGGGAGGGATACGGCTCATAAGAAAGAAAAGGAGGAGATGGAGAACAAAATAAAATAAAATTAAGGGAATATGAAGGGAGGGCTGCGGCTGTTTCAAGGAGAAAAGGAAGAGAAGAATTAAAATCTGGTCAAAACAAATGTGTGGTTTTCCATATATTAAGCAATAAGACCATGCTTGTCATAAAAAAAAATCAATCAAAAGGTGACACCTAAACCAAAGCCCATACTTCCCTTACCCACTCTAGTCCAACCTTTGCCTCATTAGTCAAATGAGTCTCGGCGTCCCAAAAATCACGGCGTCGAGTAATCGCGTTAACGATAGTTCGCTAGCCAATTAATCGCGTAAATTAATTTACTGGAAAATTAATTCACCGCGTGATAAATAAATTATCTATAAATTATAAAAACAATATAAAACACTCAAACACTGTTACAACAAGTCACAATTCGATTTTTATCTAAATCGGAATTCATTTTAAATTTTAATGCGAATAAAATTTACCCGGTAATTCGAAACGCGACGAAACTTCGTTAGAGTTTTTCGACGATTTTTGAACCATGAATTAATATTAAATATTAATCCTTAAATTTAATTTCATCTTGGTTTAATTCAATCAATTTCTTAGTCAACAAAAATACGCGTTACCGCGTCACGCAGAAAACTTAGAATAAGTATAATTGATGAATTCTCCTTAAAAGCAGCATACGTCTACGCTGCCAATTAATTCGAATTGACATCATGAATTATAAATATTTATAATAAATAAATTGTTCAAAATAAGTCAAAATAATTCCACGTACTCTCAATAAATCATTGAGGTGATCAATCTCTATGACTTATCTTAAGTATTCAGGATTTTATTGCTAAAATCACTTTTCTTAAAAATTGGGATGTTACACTCTGCATCCACTTCTCAAGTCCCAACTCAAGAAGTGATGGGGGACCAACCACGCACCTTGGGTGATTTTGGGAGACGGAACAACCATGCAAGGGCTGTCAATGCCTACCAACAGGTTGAGGCAAATGCTAATTTTGAGATCAAGCCGGCATTGTTGAACACTCTCAAGCAAAGCCAATTCACGGGGAATGAGATTGATGACCCAAATCAGCACCTGGTGAGTTTTTATGAAATCTGTGACACCTTTGGACTGGCTGGAGTGACAGAGGGAAGCAAGAAAGTGAGGCTTTTGCCTTGGACCTCAAGGAGCGAGCAAGAGATTGGCTTGACACCTTGCCTACAGGAAGCATTGCAACTTGGGATGATTTGGAGGAAAAATTCATGACCAAATTTTTTCCACCCTCCAAATTCATTAAAAGAAGAGGTGAGATTCATGGCTTCCAACAGAACCAAAGTGAGAATTTGTATGAGGCATGGGAGAGATTCAAGCTCCTTCTGAAGAGGTGTCCAGGCCATGGATATGATGATTTCAACCAAATGCAAATGTTCTGTAATGGTTTGAGGCCGACCACCAGAATGATGTTGGACGCCTCAGCTGGAGGTACAATCAACAACAAGACAGCTGTAGAAGCAAGAACCTTAGTGGAGCAAATGGCTTCCAATGAGCAGTTGTGTCAGAATGATAGAGGTACACTGGCAAAAAGATGAGTCCTAGAGCTAGAAACGCAAGATGCACTCTTGGCTCAAAATAAGTTAGTCTCTCAACAATTGGAGGCTATCACAAAGGAGTTGAAGGCACTGAAAGTGGGAGCCTCTTCCTCTGCTCAAGTGAACCAGGTAAATCAAAACTTGAGATGTGACTTTTGTTAAGGGCCTCATGAGAATGGAGGGTGTGATACATTAGGAGACTCCAAGGAGCAAGCTAATTACATGGGTAACTTTCAAAGGCAAGGAGGGAATCCGTATTCTAACACCTATAATCCAGGGTGGAAGAATCATCCTAATTTCTCTTGGAAGCAGCAAGATAACCCATCATCCAGCAACCCTCCACAACCGCAAAAGCAAGAGAAGCCAAATCAATTAGAAGAAGCTCTTACTCAGTTTATGAAGATGACACAATCTAACTTCCAGAATCATGAGTCTCATTTCAAAAACCAGGAGGCTTCTATCAAAAATCTGGAGAACCAAATTGGGCAACTTTCAAAGCAACTAGCGGAGCAATCCAAAGGTAAGTTTTCTGCTAGCACAATAGATAACCCCAAAAATGAAAATTGTAGTGCTGTTTCTTTGAGAAGTGGAAAGTTGTTGTCTGAAGTAGAGAGAAAGAAAAAGAGCGAAAAAAGTGAGGTGGATGGAGTTAAAAAAGAGAGAGTGGA
The DNA here is from genome assembly GCA_037113605.1 of Calophaca sinica. Lineage (NCBI taxonomy): Eukaryota > Viridiplantae > Streptophyta > Magnoliopsida > Fabales > Fabaceae > Calophaca > Calophaca sinica. Next base: position 101,087,355 of record CM073730.1, read on the forward strand.
AGTAGAAAAAGAAGTTGAAAAAGAAAAAGGTGGAGTTGAAAATGAGAGTAGAGAAAATATTGAAAAAAAAGAGAAAAAAGAAGGTGAGGAAGACAAAGTTGCTACTGACAAACTGCAGGTACAAGAGCAGCCCAAGGCTATTCAGCCACATATGAAGCTTCCTTACCCTCATCTGAGCAAGAAGAACCAGAAGGATGAACAGTTTGCTAAGTTCATGGACATCTTCAAGCGTCTACAAATCAACATCCCTTTTGCAGAAGCTCTCGAGCAAATGCCTACATATGCAAAGTTTATGAAGGAGTTGTTGACCAAAAAGAGAAGGTTTAAGGAAGATGAGACGGTGGCCTTGACTGAAGAGTGCAGTGCTATCATTCAAAGAAAGCTCCCTCCAAAGATGAAGGATCCGGGAAGTTTTACAATCCCTTGTACTATTGGGAATTTGCATATTGGTAAGGCTCTCTGTGATTTGGGAGATAGCATTAATTTGATGCCCCTCTCTATGTTGAAACGGTTGGGAGGAGGTGAAGTTAAGCCCACAAAGATGTCTTTGCAACTGGCAGATCGATCGGTCAAATACCCTTATGGAATACTGGAGGATGTGTTGGTTAGAGTTGATAAATTCTTGTTCCCAGTTGATTTTGTTATCCTTGATATGGAAGAGGACAAGGAGGTCCCTCTTCTTCTTGGCAGACCTTTCCTAGCTACAGGGAGAGCCTTGATTGATGTTCAACAAGGTAAATTAATTTTGAGGTTCTAGGATGAGAAGGTGACATTTAATGTTTTTGAAGCTATGCGGCATCCGGATGATATTGAAAAATGCTCTCGAATTGATGTGATTGATGACTCGGTTTTGGAACTCATTGAGCAAGACCACCCTTCACACCCATTAGAAAAAGTGTTAGTGAATTCCATGGAAAAGGTGGATGAGGAGATGGATGATGAAGTAGAAAGATGTCTTGCACAACTTGAAGCTCTACAGGTTGAAGATGCTGCTGCTAAAAAGAAAGAGGACTTGCAAGGTGGTGAGTTAGAGAAGAAAGCTAGCCCGGAATTAAAGCAATTACCCCCATATTTGAAGTATGTTTTTCTTGGGGATGATGCGTTTAATTCGGTGATCATCAGTAGCTCCTTATCAAAGCTAGAAGAGGAGAAGCTAGTGAGAGTACTTAGAGCACATAAAGAGGCAATTGGATGGACCATCTCAGATTTAAAGGGCATCAGTCCAGCCTTTTGCATGCATAAAATAAAGTTAGACCAAGAGTTCAAACCAGTTGTTCAACCACAGAGAAGGCTTAACCCGGTTATGAAAGAGGTTGTGAGGAAGGAGGTATTGAAACTTTTAGAGGCTGGGATGATCTATCCTATTTCTGACAGTGCATGGGTGAGCCCAGTACATGTGGTTCCAAAGAAAAGGGGAATGACAGTTGTAACAAATGAAAAAAATGAGTTAATTCCTACTAGGACTGTCACAGGTTGGCGGATGTGTATTGACTATCGGAAGCTTAGCCAAGCCACTCGCAAGGACCACTTCCCTCTCCCATTTATGGACCAGATGCTAGAAAGATTGGCTGGACAAGCTTACTATTGTTTTCTTGATGGGTACTCCGGTTACAATCAAATCTCTGACAATCCAGAAGACCAAGAGAAGACAGCATTCACTTGCCCATTTGGAGTATTTGCGTATAGACGGATGCCTTTCGGTCTTTGCAATGCTCCCGTAACTTTTCAAAGGTGCATGCTTTCCATTTTTGCTGATATGATTGAAAAATCTATTGAGGTTTTTATGGATGACTTCTCTGTGTTTGGTATTTCTTTTGATGATTGTCTGGATAACCTGGAGGATGTTCTTAAGAGGTGTAAGGAGACCAATTTAGTGTTGAATTGGGAAAAATGTCACTTCATGGTGAAAGAAGGAATTGTTCTGGGTCATAAAATCTCATCTAAGGGTATAGAAGTGGATAAGGTAAAAATTGATGTGATAGAGAAGTTTCCTCCTCCGTTGAATGGGAAAGGAGTGAGGAGTTTCCTTGGGCATGTTGGTTTTTATAGACGATTTATCAAGGACTTCTCCAAGGTTGCTAAGCCGCTTTGCAATCTCCTCATCAAGGATGTCTCATTTAAATTTGACCCAGAATGCTTGAATGCCTTTGAGTTGTTGAAAGAGAAACTTATTTAGCGTGATAATAGTTGCACCCAGTTAGAGTCACCTTTTGAGCTAATGTGTGATGCTAGTGACTATGCAGTGGGGGCTGTTTTGGGGCAAAGGAGAGAAAAATTCTTTCATGCCATCTATTATGCTAGCAAGGTATTAAATGAGAACCAAGTCAACTATGCTACCACAGAGAAGGAGTTGCTTGCCATAGTATTTGCTCTAGAAAAATTTCGTTCTTATTTGATTGGTTCCAAAGTTGTGGTGTTCACTGATCATGCGGCAATCAAGTATCTTATGACTAAGGTCGAATCCAAGCCAAGACTCATTCGGTGGATTTTGTTGTTGCAAGAATTCGACCTTGAGATCAAGGACAAAAAGGGGAGTGAAAATGTGGTGGCTGATCATCTGTCTAGGCTGAAGAATAATGAAATTACAGCTAAAGAGTTGGACATTCTAGAGGAGTTCCCAGATGGGAAAGCGTTAATTGTGGATCGAGAGGCCTTGGTTTGCAGATATGGCAAATTTTAAAGTCTTTGGTGTGATACCTGAAGAGCTAACTTGGCAACAAAAGAAGAAGTTTTTCAAAGATGCTAACTACTTCATTTGGGATGATCCCTATCTCTTCAGACAAGGCCCAGATGGACTTCTGAGAAGGTGTGTTGCAAAAGATGAGGCACAGAAAATCTTATGGCATTGTCACAATTCACCATACGGAGGTCATTTCAATGGTGAACGCACAGCTGCAAAAGTGCTTCAATCTGGATTCTATTGGCCTTCAATTTTCAAAGATGCTTATGCTCATGCCAAGAGCTGTGACAAGTGCCAGAGGACGGGAAGTATTTCCAAGAGGAATGAGATGCCCTTAAACTCCATTTTGGAGGTTGAACTTTTTGATTGTTGGGGAATTGATTTCATGGGGCCATTTCCCTCCTCATTCTCTAACCAATACATTTTGGTAGCTGTGGATTATGTCTCAAAATGGGTAGAGGCAGTGGCAACTCAGGCAAGTGATTCTCAGACTGTTGTGAAATTCATAAAGAAGAACATATTTTCCCGGTTTGGGGTCCCTAGAGTGCTAATCAGTGATGGTGGTTCGCATTTTTGCAACTCAAAATTAGAGGCTGTGCTGAAAAAGTATGGTGTGAAGCACAAAGTTGCCACTCCTTACCACCCTCAAAGCAATGGGCAAGCGGAAGTGTCAAACAGGGAGATTAAGAAGATACTTGAGAAGACAGTGAGTGCCTCAAGGAAAGACTGGGCCCATAAGCTAGATGATACTTTGTGGGCATACAGGACAGCTTACAAATCCCCAATGGGATTGTCTCCATACCAGCTGGTTTATGGCAAAGCTTGTCATTTGCCAGTTGAGCTTGAGCATATGGCGTTTTGGGCCCTGAAGTTCTTAAATTTTGATTCAACCTTGGCAGGAGAGAAAAGAATTTTGCAGCTGAACGAGTTGGATGAAATGCGTTTGCATGCTTATGAGAATGCTTCTATCTACAAACAAAAGGTTAAAGCTTATCATGATAAGCACATTGTACAAAGAACCTTCTCTCCTGGGCAGCAAGTGTTACTTTTCAACTCTCGTTTGAAGTTATTCCCGGGCAAACTCAAGTCCAAGTGGTCGGGACCTTTTGTGGTAAAAGAAGTGATGCCACATGGAGCAGTAGAGGTGGAGGAGCCTTCATCTCAAAGATCGTTCAAGGTTAATGGTCAACGTCTGAAGCATTATTTGGGAGGAGAGCTTGACAGGGCAAAGGTTGCTCTAGTCTTGCGAGAGCCTTGAGCATACCATCACGCGTCAAGCTAGTGACGTTAAAGAAGCGCTTCTTGGGAGGCAACCCAAGGTGTAGAAGAGTGCATCCATAAAAAAAAAAACAGGGGCAGTGCAGTGACACACGGCCGTGTGGGTTCAAGAAAAAAGGAAAAAAAATTGCCCAGTGATACACGGCCTGGCCGTGTGGGATGACACGGCCGTGTCTCAAAAAAAATTTTTTTTTTAGGGAGAGACAGTGAAGAACACGGGCTAGCCGTGTCCTATGGCACGCCCATGTTCAAGCTTTCCTCAGCCAGGAGTAGGCGTTCTTCATGTGTGCTTGACCTTACCCAATCCTTCCCCCAGCCAATCACAACCATCCATTGCTTTTCATCTTTTAATCTGTGGTCCTGGTGCAGACCCACTATACTTATCATACACCCAGCCACACCATAGAAAAACCCAAATTTAAAATGCCCTCCCAAATTAACCCCCCCTCACTTTTACAGAACACGACCGTGCCCTTCCTCCCCCCTTCTTCACTTTCCTTTTGCAACCCTAATTCCTCCTCTCAGCCGCACCTCTTCTCTTCCTTCCACTATCTTCTCCTTTCACCACACTCACCTCATTCCTCTCCCTACCACTACTCTCCCACCATCGCCACAAGCACCCCCACCATCTTCTCCTTCCAGCCACGTCACCTTTCAACCACACCACCACTCTTTCCTTCTCTCAACCTTCATCTCCCTCCCTTTCACCAGCCAAACCCATCACCCCAGCCGCGCCTCCTTCACCTAAATTCCTCTTCCACCATTTTCTCCTTCCACCATTTTCTCCCTTCATCACTCACCTAATTCCTCTTCCACCATGCTCTCACACCACCACCCCTCCACTTTCCTCTTCTTCCACTCGCCCCACCCTTCCCTTCTCACCATTTGTTTTATCAATAATTTTTTTTTATATTTTTTTTTACCTGTGTTGGTTGTGTGGTGTGATTTCATTACAGGTTATTATGGCATCAAAGAGGCAGAGGGGTGATGCCTCAGGCACAAAAGAACCAGCTGTGGCCAAGGGGAAGGGAAAGGGCAAGAAAAAGGTGACTGAGAATCCGTATGGCATTCAGTTCCGGGATGACGTTCAAGAGGCAAGGTATAATTCTCTTGTCCCCAGAATAATTGCCCCAACCCGTTATATGGACGAGCCTGTATTGTTAACTCTAGGACTGCTAGATGATGTCCATTACTTATTTACAAATGTGGGTTGGACGAAGTTTGTGGGACTGAAAAGTTTTACCTATGCAAGAATCACTCTGGAATTCCTATCATCCGTTAATGCCAATGTTTCATATGCGGAGGGATGGCCAGAGGACCACCATGACAATTTGATAACCTTTTGGTTATTCAATACTGAGCATAGCCTGTCATTGATCCAATTCAATGCAATATAAGGATTTCCATATGGTGGTCAACGAAGGGTCCCAAATGATTTTTCTGCAAGAAGGTTTTGGAACTTGCTAATGAAGTCCGACACTTATGACTCATTCTCATCAAAATCATCAAAGTTGCGAAACCCCTGTTTTCGCTATGTTCACAGAGTCATGTCAAATACATTGTTTGGACGAGGGGATAGTGACGGCGTTGTCCGTCAGTCGGAACTGATGTTTCTATGGAATATGCTGCACCCAGAATTTCAGCTAGATGCAGGTTCTCATTTGATAACTCACATGGTTAAAGTAGGAAAGCTGGTAAAATTGTTATTGGTGGTTTAATCACCCCTATTGCTGAAGCTCTTGGTTATAGAACCTCCGGCCTCCCAATTGTTCGTGGGAGCACCGCTGATATGGAAGCCTTCGCAATGAGAATGATAGTCAAGGAAGGCCAATGTTATCGCTTGGTGCTCCCACGATACCGAGGAAACCCATCCTCTACACGAACAGAGCACACCACTATAAGAAACCAGAGGAATTGGAATTTTCCAGAGGCCCCCAACCTGACCCCCTTCAAGAGAGAGAGACTGAGGCACCCTGGCAGTTCTTCGCGATACTTTGCTCCACAGCCACCTCCCGATTCTTATGCCACTCTCCAAGAGGAGATGGTCGCTCAAAGCGGCCCACTGACAGTCTTGACAACACTGTCCACAACATTCAGGACATGGTCTCTGCAATGTATAACTGGCACCTCCAGCAATATCCTGGCTAGTTCCCTCCTCTTCCCCCACAGTGAGTCCCTCCCTTGCATCATCCCTATCTAAGTTTGATTTTTTACATTGGGGACAATGTAAATTCTTAAGCTTGGGGTAGGGCGTTTTTAAATTTTTGCATGTATTTTTGCATATTAGTCTTGCATTTCATTTTAGTGTTTGCATCTTTGTGTTAATCGTTGTTTGTGCGCATCATTTTATCCCCCAAATTGTTACACTATCCTCTTGTGCTTTGGCATGTGTGCTACAATCTTTTTGAAATTTGAGATTGCAATGATTTGGAACCCAATAATTTTCTCTTGTGATAGGCTTAAAGGTAGCGTTCTTAACGAATTTAGGGATAAACCATTGATAAGTTGTTGATTAGCATGTGGCGCTCTGATCTGATGTTTTTCACTGAATTTAACTTCTAAATGTGAGACTTGAGCTTGTATTGGGGTTGCACTTCATCATATTTATATGCCCCTTCTCCTTGTATGAGTGTGTCCCTCTTGATTGTGCTCTCCAGAACTTGACTTGAAACCGTGTCAAAACTTGAAAATTTGTGTCTACACACTTGAATATGATTAAGGCATTTTAGGCATGTTTTCTAGCCTCTGATTGTTGAATGAAAGCTTCCTCTAGTTGCCCCTTTTGAGCCTGAACTGAAATTAATATTCTTGGTACCCTTGTGATTGCTAAATACGACAGTACCTTTTAGAGCATGTCTAAGGGAGCAATTAGTTGTGAATCTTATGTGATTTGTGCGGTGCTTGAAATTGGGACCTCTTCTGTTATTTAAATTCCTCCCCAGTAATTACTGCAAAAATCTCAAATAAAAAAAATAAAAAAAATAAAAAATAAAAATAAAAATAAAAAATAATAGAAGAGGAGCAAAATAAAGAGGTGTGGAAAGCAAAAAAGGAAAAATGGATTGCTCCGCTTATGCTGCTTTAAAAAGGGTTGTTTTATTGTTCATTATTTTAGCCCTTGAATTTCCACTTTCTTGTTTTTATTCCACCTTACAAGAAAAATCCCATGGCCACGTTACAACCTTGTAAAGACCTTTTGATTCTTGTGTGTTTTCATAAATTATATGCTGAGATTTGGTTAATAGTCAAGCTTATGGTAGAGCACTTTCATGGATGGATTTGAGCGATTTGTCATAACCTTTAAACACTTTGAGAATGGTAAGGAGAGTGCCCATATCAGTGAGAGACATGATTTCAGAGAGCCTGATTCTCTAATTGGATTTGGTTTTGGTTGTCCCTATTGTCTTTATTAGCCTTTAGCCTATTGCTTGAATTGGTTTTTATCTCGGGTTCCTTATTTGTTGCATCTCTTGTTTCTATGCTTGTCTTTGGCCACTGCAATTGCTTGAGGACAAGCAAGATTCTAAGCTTGGGGTAATTTGATGCGTTCATTATAGCATATGGTTTGTTGTTAGTTTTGCATTGCATAGTAGTCATTTTAGTGGTTTTTACCCATAGTTGTAACACGCGTATTTTTACGATGCGTTAATTAACGTTATTTAGTGTATTTGGTCGTATTTACGCTATAATAAAGCAATTTCTTGTTCTCTAAGAAAGTGTATTAATTAAATCAAGATCAAATTAAATTTGAGAATTAATATTTTATATTAATTCACGGTTCGAATATCGTCGAAAAATTCTAACGAAGTTTCGTCGCGTTTCGAATCGCCGGGCAGTTTTGTCGCAGATAAAATTCTAAATGAACTCCGATTTCGATGAAAATCGAATCGTAACTTGTTGAGACTATTTTTGAATATTTGACATGATTTTTACTATTTATAATTAAATATTATCACGCGATGAATTAATTTCTCGTCAAATTAATTTTCGCGAATTTATCGGTAACGTGGTTTCTCGTCGCCGTGTTTTAACAACCCCTAGACTCTAGAATTAGTGGGTAATCATGAGAGATGTGAGATTAGATGGGTAGGACATATTGATGTGATTAGCATCTCATAAAGTTTCTAGGTGTCACATTGTGTGTGATTAATTTGAGAATTCTTTTTAGTAAACTATTTTTTTAAAACTATGTCTTAAAATTGTTTTCTTTTATATAAAAAAAAAATAAAAAATGAAAGAAGGGCTATATGCAGCCCCTCATTTTCGTGACCTCCCTCATCACTCTCATTTCATCTTATTCATTTCCTCTTCTTGAGAGAGAAAGGGTTCCAAAAGCTTCCATAGCCATTACCTTCCACACTTTTGAGCTTTTGGACTTGCAATCTTCATCAAAGTTGTTCCAAATCATCACCTCAACTTAGTTCTTCATTCTCATCATCATCCAAGTAAGAAAAACAGAATTTTTTTCTCCTTGTTTGCTACTGAAAATCGTGACTTTCTCCCCCACTTTTAGTCTTGATTTTTGCTTCCAAACTTTGTCAAAATGCTAGGTTATTCTCTCTACTATATTACCTATGTTTCTAACCATTTGAATGAGAAGAAAAATCAAGTTTTCCTCCCCCAAACCACTGTTCAAATCAGCACCCAAAACCCTCCCCTTTTGATTACTTGATTTGTTTGTTTCTAGTTTGAATTAATTGATGTTTATGTGTTGTTTTGTTGGTTGTTGATGATTAGAAAGAGATGAAACATCATGAACCCGTTTCTTGATGATTTAGGGCGAAACCCTAAGTGATAAAAGAGGGGAGAAATGTTGTGATCCTCTCCAATCATGTAATTGATGGTTTATATAAGTTAGTGGAACTTGTGTGATGTTGATTTAGGTTGTAGTTTAAATTGATTATGTGTAACATGATAGTTGTAGCAATTTTTTTCAATTCTTGAACTATGAGAATATGAAGCTATGATGTTTGATTATGTGTTTAGATGTTGGATTAAATGCTTTAGGTGATTTAATTGCTATTGGAAATGGTTTGGAAGTTTTAGTAAGAAAACTAGTATGTTAATTGTGAAAAAAAATGATTCTTGAAGGACTAATATGGCATGTAAAATTTGATTGGTTGGCTTTCTAGTAATTGGTATTGTTTTCATCATGATTTAAATGATTGGAACTTAGTTGAAACTAAGCTTTGATTGTGGCTTGAGTCAAAGGAAAAATTGAAAGGACCTTTGGAAACTTGGTTCTTGAAGTTTTGGAAAAATGCTTGAAAAGGAGTTTTGAAACCTTGTAAGTTTAATTGTTGAATCATGTGTTTAATTGTTGAATCATGTGTTAAAAGGTTAAATGATATGTTTTGGGTGATATTAAGACTATTAGAAGTTGTTTGATGATTATTTGAGTTATAGTCTTTGATTAGCATGTTTAACTTGTGATTTCATGATTTTTGGCCTACTCTTGAACTAGTGGAAGTATGGGTTAAAATTGTGAATTTTGTCTTAAGGGTTAAATTGAATATTTTAAGGTTTTTGGAATAGTTATGCATGAATTAGCATAAGAGTTAGTTTATGTTTTGTGCAATATTTATGCTTGAAGAATTAGAGTGACATTTAGGACTTGATTTAGTTGTTCTTCAAATTCTTAGCATGATTATGGCCATGATTCTAGTGTTTTGAAAATGGTTTGTTTTGAAAGAACTCTTAAAACTCTTATTTTTGGAAATGTTTTAGTAAGTGATTAATTGATTATGTGTTATGCATAAGGTTTCAAGAAAAAGGGTTCTTTAAAAGTTAGCATTTTCTAAAATTAAAGTGTTATGTGTTAGTTAATTTTCAAGAAAAGTGATTTTTGGTTCAAAATCCTTCATGTGTTTTCTAGTAGTTAGAAATAAATTTTTGTGGATGTCTGGTTAGAAAAAGGGTTAGTTGAGAGCTAAGTTCTAATTTTTTCTAGAAGTATGCTAAGTTGTATTTGGTAATAGGAATCGTAATACCGGAGACTGAGCGACGCGGACCCGAGGACGTTGGAGCTACGCAAGTGATAGCTCGTGGTAAGGGCACTTCTAGACATCGTAGGCTTTTAGTGTTGTATATCCTTGTGTAAGGGCAATTTTTAGATACGAATTTAATTTCAAGTGTTCATGCGAAGAAGTCTGAGAACCTAAGGGTTCGAAGTGAGGGTCTTGTACCTCTTCGCTTTATTTTTGTTATATACTGATTATTTAGTGGGCTTGTCTGCAAGTGGTTGGCAGCTGTCCCCAACCCACCACTTGTTTGTGCCTCTCTGTCAATTCCATCGAATTGTAGAGGGATGGATTCCATATTGATTTTCGACTGTTGCTGCTAAGTGTGATTATTTGAGATGAGATGCTTATGTTATTTATCTCTAATGGATTGAGTTATATTGCTATGTTGCTTATGCTGTTGAACTGAATTATATTGTTATAATTATGCGAATTGTTCATCGGAGTGCGAGAGTTGGTCGAGTCGTTGAGTCGTTAGGACGTTTTTTAGCTTGAGCCGATTCACCTAGGGGGCAAGAATCCCCTAAAAGGCTACAGTTGGTGTTCGGTAGGGAATGGCTAGACGTTAGTTTTTCCGGGACGTTTTTGAGCTTGCGTCGATTCACCTAGGGTGCTAGAATCCCCTAAAAGGCTACGTGTAACGCCCTAACTCTAATTAGGGGATTACTTACTAATTAAAGATTGAAAACTTCACCTGGAAAATTTTCTTAAATATAACAACCTTAAGACATAAATAAAACCTTGTTTAAAAGACCTGTTTGACTTGGAAAGAGATATTTCAAAGACCCAAATATGACACATATATCTATCAGAGTTTCAAAAGCGGAATAACTTTATCATTTACATCTCTTTTTATAAAATGACCACAAGATAAAACAAATTTTATTAATTCACAGTATAGAATAGAGTAGCGTTATCTAGCACCACAAGTAGTACTTATGTTATCTTTAGTAAAAACTTGTTATATCGTGTTTTGGTTCACATATCATTCAACGTTAGCAATATAGTAACTTACTATACGTTAAAGTTGATTAACCCACTGGCTCTAGAAACAGAGGCTATGTACACACTACATTACTTAATTATAACACCGTTGCTTAATATGCACACATGCGATAATGATAAAGATACAGATACGCACATATCACTGCATAATGTATCAGATCATTATTGAATTGTCACGTGTGTTGCATGCGTTGTTTATTAGTACAACAGAACTGACTACACACGTACAGGATCGTTGTCAATTCACAGAGGATGCAATATTATATATTACATTAGTTACATATTTATGAAGACAACATACAACATTCACGCATGTTCATACAAAAACAACAACATAGTAAGTGAATATATAGTTTCTCTAGATTACATACTTAAATTTCCAGAATAAATATTCTTATTATTAAACTGTAATATAACAACAACAACATCAACAATAATCCTCACACCTTGGACAACACACACAAGATTAAATTCATCATATGTCATTCATTGTACCTAAAATAAGTGTCTTGAAGCCCAAACTCATACAAATGGGCTAGCTCGGGTGCCGAGCCATTTCAGAATCGAATTCATACATTTCAGTAAACATAGCAATCACATAAATAATCCGAGTGAGGCTCGATGGAACTCACAACAGAACAAACATCAAACGTTGGTTTAGGGGGGTTGGGGGCAGCCGTCCAACCCTATTTCAGTCAAACCCCATACAAGACCATTCAGTATGACTAATAAGCTAATTATTGAACTAATAAAATTAATAATAAAACCTAGCACACTCTAAGGGAGGTTTTGGGGGAAGTCTATGTTACCTGAGCAACCCCAAGTTAGGGATTTCAATTCCAAAAATCCTCTTTCTGCTTCTTCCTTCACTTTGAGTTCAGAATCATCATCCTCAACACTTATAAGCCACATGTAAGCCTTTTTTCTTCTTGCCCAAAAACCCAAACCACCATTAAAGCTTGAACCCAGCTTCCAATCTTCACCTTCTTCTTCATTCTGAACCATTTGAGTCATGGATGCTTGCTTTACTTCCATTTTCGAGCTCCCTTCTTCTTCCCTCTCTCTCGGTCTCTCTCGACTTTTCTCTCTCTGTCTCGGTCTCGGTCCCTCTATCTCACTCACGGCCTTCTTCTCCTTCCTGTGGCCAAGGCGCCAGCCACCACCACCAAGGCCGCCACGCCTTCATTCCCTTCCTTCTTCTCGATCACACCGCTTCTTCTTCTCTTCTCTCTGGTCGCTGCTCGCTTCACTGGCCGTGAAGGGTGGTGTGGCACCACCAGTCCTCGCTGCCGCCGCCCAGTGCCGCCACAGCCTCCACCTTTTCTCCTCCCTTCACCGTCGCCTCTCATCTTCTTCCTTCCCTCTCTTCTCTCTTCTTTCTTTTCTTTCCCTTTTTCTCGATTTTTGCTTCATTTCTTCATTCTTCTCGCTTTGTGGGTCATTTGCTTGAGTGAAGGAGGGAGTATTAGGGTTATGAGAGGGTACTAAGGTGGGTTTAAGTGGAACATAGTGTATGGTGGGACTTAGGTCTAAAATTAATTAAAAATCTTGCAAACAAGCCCTTAATAAACCTCTTAATCTAACCTTTGGTTCCTAATAACATCTTGAGTAATTTTAATCAATTAAAACTACTCCTAATTAATTAGTCCCATAATTCCTAAATCATTGGGTACTATTACTATTTTACCCCTTTGGTTCCAAATTGGTTTTAAATTACTAAATTAAGGCTATGAACTATTTTTAATCATCGGGATTAAACCCCTTTCTCACTTAGGATTCCTAATAATTTGGCTTAGGGAATTTGGGATGTTACATTACTCCCCACCTTTTAGGAATTTTGACCCCAAAATTCGCCTTACTATCTAACATGATCCTCACGCAGGTTCTACTTCCTGTGCTTTCGCTGCGAACTCTAATCCTAGTCTACTTCAAATAAGCAGTTTCGTTTCCTGATCATTTTAAATAGTCGAAATCTCGAAAAGAAATTAATGGCTACTATAGGTCGAATATACGGATAATTCGGTGATTTAGTTAACCGATCACAAATTAAGCCTTATTCCTAATAAGAGGCTTATTAAGTCAAGACAGAGTTTGTGATTGGCCAACAGGATCACTTCACACCGACTATTGAATCTAGCGTAGACATTAACGTCCTTGAATTTCCGGTGATTTAGCTGTGACTAATACCTTTCCTTAGGCTAGGTATCCCGCTAAGGTCACTATGCCTAGGCGGCTTAATTTTTCTTAACAAACTAGGGCTTACCCAACTTCAAGGTTCCCTAATTATAACTGAGGTATTTACAAGTTTGGTTTCACGTCATCCCTTTATTGCTTCGGAAGTTACTAAGGTGTCCTGACACGAAAGTGCTATAGGTTCTCTAGAGGCTTCGAGGTTCCCAATCAACCTAGGATCCATCCATAATAGTTAGATCCAACAATCTTGATTAATTAACAAGTGTTGGAACCTAAACGATTACGAACACCCATCCTGAATTGATTGAAACCGCACAGCTAAGAGTTCTTACTTATCAATTCTAGATGCTACTGTAATAGACGGTCACAATAATTCAAACAAAGGCAGGTCATAGGTTCTAAGGCAACTACGTCAAGCTACCACAAGATTTAAGCTCACTATATCCAAAGTGACCTTCGCATTTCTGCTCAGAATCGCCTCTCTTCTCAGGTTCATAACATTCCGGTAACTCTAGCAACTTCCTAACATAAGCCCCCGGTCGCTAACACAGTATGGAGGGTTAAGACTCTCAAGACATCTGCATGGGATATAGGTGAACTAAAATCAATTACACAATTGATAGGCAAAGACCTAATTCAAAATCATGCAATAAGAATTTCAAAGAACACTTTTTAACTTAGATCCAAATCGAATGGTGATTTGAAACCACTTGAACATATTTAAATGGAATTCAAGACACAATCAAGTCAAGTTTCAAACATAGGAAAATGGATGAACCCGCATATAACTCACGAACAACAGCAGATCCTACCACATTTAACTCCATTACATATACATATCCATATGTATTTAAACAAACATTCTAAATTTCCTTTTAACCATTCTCTTATCTTAATATTCAAGTGTGAGCATCAATCCATGTAGAGGCATACATATACATATACACATATACACATTTATCATGCATAGAAACACAATGCATGCTTGGTCCTCAAATTGATGAGCATAAAAGGTCTATGCAACAACTATATTTAACATGCATACACATACGTATCAATTACACGACATAAATAAAATCATCCAGTTTAATTCCATGAAAGATTTTGATAACAGCATCAACACAACAAGTGAGTGAAAAATACAATATGTAATCTACTACAAACCAAATATATTTTAGTACAAGCACATGATAATTATGTTTATATTTATTAGAGCAGATTGTAGACACTTTGTTCAATTTTTTTTTTTTTCCTTCCTAAACCATAATTAATCATTGATAAGTTTTTCTTGGGAAATAAGAAAAAAAAACAGTACAACAAATCTAAAATTTACTTAAGCTTCCCCATGAATGGCTTCCATGTGAAACTAGAACTAGTATACAAATCCTAACCAAGAAGAAAATAAGGAATAAAACTATCCCAGAAAGAGTAATTTCCCATCTCAAGGACCAAGCTGTTACCAACATCATCTGTCATTATTTTCTCATGTGACTTTAGGACTAGCATATATAGAATAGAAATTAAAGAGTCTCTAATAAATGGATTGATGGCTCCAAGCACACTACATCAAATAGAAGTTTCAATCATTATGGTCAGAGACAAGAAGAATGCAGTTTCAAAGGGCATAAAACCCAAGTAACTCTGCATATATGGGTAAAAACTAGATACTCGAAAGTGAAGGTGATCTAGGTCCAATATTTACTCATTCATCAACAACCGCACTGTGATTGGTTGGTAGCGAGTAACATAGTGAAAATAGAAGAATCTCTTTCTTTTTAAGAAAAATAATTATGGATTAGATAATACATTACAAATAGTATACAAAAGCTATATGCACTGCATGTTAAGAGCAACATCAAATTCTAGTCTATTGCAAGGGATGCATTCTATAGCAGTACCAAGACCCTACCATCAGGAATGAATAACATGAACAAAATAACCTGAAACAGAATCAGAAAATGAATGCAACCAAGAACTAAATATTAGATCAAAGCTTTCAATACTAACACTTATATATTATAAGAAAAGACTTTTCAATTCTTGAATCATTATTGTTTATCAAATACCAAAATATCTAATCTATCACAAAAGTTGCGGTTTCTCCAAGAATATCCCATAATACTCTCGTAGTCCCGTAACTACTTTGATCATCAAATTCGTTCTTCCAGAACTTTCGTAATGAGCTTCTAGTCAGAGCAGAGTTTAACGTGGCCACTAAGCTCAACCGCGCCAGGTATGCATCCCGTGGACTTAGGCAGGCGAGTGGCTAAAATCCTTCACGACTGAACTACTACTAGATGATCATTACGAACTGACACTGTATTTAGGAGTAATTACATATATGAGAATGTCTCACGAAAGAGTACATGCCTCTAGTATTCCCTGCAAATCTTCATCCTCCTCATTCCTTTAATGAATCCTTGAGGTGGCCTACCTCAATAATTCACCAAAAGAACTCAGAAAACTCGGACTTACAGACACAACTGACTCTTTCCTAAACCGGATCACTTCTAAACACACTTGAATCACAGTCCGAGAGGGTCGAACTGCTCTGATACCATAATGTAACGCCCTAACTCTAATTAGGGGATTACTTACTAATTAAAGATTGAAAACTTCACCTGGAAAAATTTCTTAAATATAACAACCTTAAGACATAAATAAAACCTTGTTTAAAAGACCTGTTTGACTTGGAAAGAGATATTTCAAAGACCCAAATATGACACATATATCTATCAGAGTTTCAAAAGCGGAATAACTTTATCATTTACATCTCTTTTTATAAAATGACCACAAGATAAAACAAATATAACCTATACATTATTTTCTAATTGCAAAGGACTCATCCTAGAGATAAGGACTCTGACAACATATACTTAACATACAATCACATAATTCAAATCAAACATAATGGGCCTCTTTGTAAGTCTTTTATCGCAACACCCGGGTTGCTGGACTTTATTGTCCAGCCCAGTGGCTTACCCCACTGGTGAGCCCGCAATGCCACATCACGTAATTCGTAATACATGACATCAAACCTTATTCGTCATACATCATAGCATAGGCATCCTCAATCTTTTAAGAAAACTCACTAGGTAGTTAAGTGTGAGCAACTTAACCACACCGGTTTAAAATTTTTGATACGGCAGTCAGAGCTCGGTGACCACGGTTAGACGTCTCTTTAAACCGCTAATACCGTATCCTAGCCTTTCAAATAGAAAGGACTTACTAAAACAGTTTGGGTCTCACCCACATATATGTGGCCCATGATAGCTAGCCTTTAACGGAAAACATGGTATTTCTCCAGACATAGACTATCTTAAGATTTGGATGCTATGTTATAATGTAAGCGATTCCTTCATCCTTCACAAATGGATAGGAGAATCAAATCATAATTTCCAGACCATAGAAAAATCAAAGTCAAGCCAAGGAAATAGGCAAGCACATCATAACTAAACATTCATATGCACTCAAAAGATAATATAACAATAAGTTGTACATTGCCATTATGTAAGCATGTGTCAAACTCATTAGCAATTTTATTAATTCACAGTATAGAATAGAGTAGCATTATCTAGCACCACAAGTAGTACTTATGTTATCTTTAGTAAAAACTTGTTATATCGTGTTTTGGTTCACATATCATTCAACGTTAGCAATATAGTAACTTACTATATGTTAAAGTTGATTAACCCACTGGTTCTAGAAACAGAGGCTATGTACACACTACATTACTTAATTATAACACTGTTGCTTAATATGCACACATGCGTATACGACAAAGATCTGATACGCACATATCACGCATAATGTATTAGATCACTATTGAATTGTCACGTGTGTTGCATGCGTTGTTTATTAGTACAATGTAACCGACTACACACGCATAAGATCGTTGTCAATTCACAGAGGATGCAATATTATATATTACATTAGTTACATATTTATGCAGACAACATACAACATTCACGCATGTTCATACAAAAACAACAACATAGTAAGTGAATATATAGTTTCTCTAGATTACATACTTAAATTTCCAGAATAAATATTCTTATTATTAAACTGTAATATAACAACAACAACATCAACAATAATCCTCACACCTTGGACAACACACACAAGATTAAATTCATCATATGTCATTCATTGTACCTAAAATAAGTGTCTTGAAGCCCAAACTCATACAAATGGGCTAGCTCGGGTGCCGAGCCATTTCAGAATCGAATTCATACATTTCAAAGAAACATAGCAATCACATAAATAATCCGAGTGAGGCTCGATGGAACTCACAATGTAACAAACATCAAACATTGGTTTAGGGGTTGGGCAGCCATTCAACCTTATTTCACCAAACCCCATACAAGACCATTCAAGATGACTAATAAGCTAATTATTGAACTAATAAAATTAATAATAAAACCTAGCACACTCTAAGGGAGGTTTTGGGAAGTCTATGTTACCCGAGCAACCCCAAGTTAGGGATTTCAATTCCAAAAATCCTCTTTCTCCTTCTTCCTTCACTTTGAGTTCAGAATCATCATCCTCAACACTTAGAGGCCCCATGCTAGCCTCTTTCCTTCTTCTCCCAAAACCCCACCCCCCATCAAAGCTTGAACCAAGCTTCCAATCTTCACCTTCTTCTTCATTCTGAACCATTTGAGTCATGGATGCTTGCTTCACTTCCATTTTCAAGCTCCCTTCTTCCCTCTCTCTCGGTTTCTCTCGACTTCTCTTTCTCTCTCTCGGTCTCGGTCCCTCTCTCTCACTCACGGCCTTCTTCTCTCCTTCCTCAGGATCGGCGCCAATGCGCCACCACCACCAGGGCCGCCACGCTCTTCATTCCCTTCCTTCTTCTCTCGATCGACCGCTTCTTCTTCTCTTCTCTCTCGGTCGTTGCTCGCTTCAGCTCGGCAGTGAAGGGTGGTGTGGCACCACCAGGCCCTCGTCGCCGCGCCCAGGCTGCCCACGGCCTCCACCTTTTTCTCCTCCCTTCACTGTCGCCCCTCATCTTCTTCCTTCCCTCTCTCTTCTTTCTTTCTTTTCTTTCCCTTTCTCGATTTTTGCTTCATTTCTTCTTTCTTCTCGCTTTGTGGCTTGGTCGCTTGAGTGAAGGAGGAGAGTATTAGGGTTATGAGAGGGTACTAAGGTGGGTTTAAGTGGAACATAGTGTATGGTGGGACTTAGGTCTAAAATTAATTAAAAATCTTGCAAACAAGCCCTTAATAAACCTCTTAATCTAACCTTTGGTTTCTAATAACATCTTGAGTAATTTTAATCAATTAAAACTACTCCTAATTAATTAGTCCCATAATTCCGAAATCATTGGGTACAATTACTATTTTACCCCTTTGGTTCCAAATTGGTTTTAAATTACTAAATTAAGGCTATGAACTATTTTTAATCATCGGGATTAAACCCCTTTCTCACTTAGGATTCCTAATAATTTGGCTTAGGGAATTTGGGATGTTACACTACGGCTGGTGTTCGATAGGGAATAGCTAGGCGTCATAATGCTAATGGAACCTGAGCTGAATGTCCTAGGGTGAGGAGAGAGCCCAAGGCTACGGCTGGTATTCAGTGGATGGATCCGCGTTACTTCCGGTATGTGGCGAAAGTGTTGAGAGAATGAGTCTTGATTTGGGTCTTGAGTCACGCTTGTGAATTGTATACACTGTTGATTGTCTAATGCTTTATGTTTTGGTTTATTTTGATTGTTTGAGAAGTTGACCCTTTCCAGTGGTGCCTTCAACAAATGGTGGCTACCCAGGTGATGGCGAGGGCGCAGGGAACCCGATTGCAGATGATGGTGAGAAGGATCTTTGCGAGGATCCGGGCGATGACCTTTATTTGTCGTGATTGACTATGTCTGTTATATGTTTTATTGGGATGGCTGTAGTATGTCTTTTGTGTCTGATGGTTGTGACGGTTAAGTAGGGTGATGTTTTGTTATTACAGGGTAGACTGGTGGTTTCACTTTTGGAGTAGCCCCCTGCGTGGGTGTCTGCCGAGAGTACCCCAGGGTATGATTGCTCTCTTGAGGGCATCATACCATAGGTGTATTTCTTGCACATTTTCTACTCTGTTATTTTGCACATATTGTGTATATGACTTATGTATGTATGCATGTATGTTTTATCAGTATTTAAGTCTTGTGTCCTAGTTGCACCATGTTTCGAAACGCTGTATTTACTCTGAGTGTGCCTGCGGTAATTATTGACGTTTAAAAAAAAAATATACCGCATTTTTCTAAAAGGGCACAAGAGTACCGTTTTTAAAACGCGTCACATATAGGTTTCTTTCGGTTTCTAGCGGTCCGGAAACGGGTCATTACAAAGTTGGTATCAGAGTAGTTTGGTCCTAACCGAACTGTGCATAGGAATTTGGAGCTGGTCACTATGTCGGGCTTTGTGTGTCGGGTACATAGTTGTATTGTATTGATTGTTGTTTATTGAGTGAAGCAATTGTTGCTTGAAAATTGTATGAATTGTTTCTTGATTGAAGCAGTGTGTTTTAACACATCCTTTGATTTTGAGATTCTGACAGGTTTTTGGACCTTGAAGGAATCCCATACCGCCTCGTAGAGACCCTACAATAGGATCTGAGAATTCCAATATGGATCGAGCGATTCAAGCAATGACTGAGATGGCTACTGTTGTTGCCCAACAGACTGCCGCCAAGACTCAATGGGATCTACAGAAGCAAAAGAGAGAGGCACGAGCTGCCGAATCAAGGGGATTGGTTGATTTTCGTCGACATGATCCTCCGAAGTTCCGTGGAGAGGTTGACCCGGAGAAGGCAGACCTATGGCTGCAAGAAGTAGAGAAGATTTTTGAGGTACTACGTTGCCCAGTTGAGGTTAAGGTGAACTACGCAACTTACCTGCTCTTAGGAGATGCGGAGTACTGGTGGAGGAGTACTAGGCTGATGATGGAGGCAGACCATCAGGAGATCACTTGGGCATCTTTTCGGGAGAAGTTTCTGGATAAGTACTTTCCCTTTAGTGCAAGGACCAAGCTGGGAGATGACTTTCTGAAGGTACGACAGGGCAACATGTCGATCGGCGAGTATGCTGCGAAGTTTGAGTCACTATCTCGGTACTTTTTTTCTTTCGACAGATGGTGGATGAAGGATATATGTGACATCGGTTCATGGAGGGACTCCGTTATGACATTCAGGATTCAATGCTGCCACTGGGAATTAGACAATTTCAACAACTGGTTGAGAAGTGTAGGGAAGTGGAGACCATGAAGAATCGGAGACTCAATTTGGGAGGCAACAACTCTAGAGGGCCAATCAGGCAGAGTGATCGGAACCAGAAAGGGAAACAATAGAAGAAGCCCTATAGTCGACCCCAGGGGAACAACAACAGAGGGCGATCGCCCAATGGCTCGTAACGCAGCGGGCGGAGTCAAGCTTGCACCGATGTGATCACATCGATGTGGGAAGTCGGGGCACTACGCGAACAACTGCACTGAAGGAGATACCACTTGCTTCAACTGCAAGAAGTCGGGGCACCTTGCTAGGGACTGTCGAGCACCTAAAGTTGAACCAGCTGTGCATGCGGCAAAGGCAAAAGGGAAGCACCAGGTAGCGAAAGGCAGAGTCTTCTGCATGAGTGGAGAAGAAGCGGAGCAATCTGATGATTTGATACAGGGTAAATGTGAGATTGAGGGTAAACCCCTAACCGTTCTTTTCGATTTGGGCGCAACCCATTCATTTATTTCCTCTGATTGTGTGGACCGTTTAAAATTATGCATGATCGCTACCGTTCAAATTAGTAGTTACTACTCCAGCTGCTAAAACCTTAGTCACCAACACTGCATGCCTTAATTGTGTAGTGGTTATTCAAAGTAGAAGATTTGTGGTCAATTTGGTCTGTTTACCTCTTAAGGGTTTAGATGTCATTCTCGGGATGGATTGGTTGTCACACCACCATGTCCTCTTGGACTGTGCCCGTAAAACTGTAGTTCTTCCAGACCTTGGAGTTTCTAATTATCTTTCTGCCGAGCATATCGGAGTTTCCTTGAAAGAGGGAACTAGAGAATACATGTATCTGGATAGTACAGAAGTTTCCCAAGAGATCGAAGTGAAGAATATTCCAGTGGTGCGTGACTTCATCGACGTTTTTCCAGAAGACGTACCAGGGTTACCGCCGATGAGAGAGATTGAGTTTTCCATCGACTTGATTCCAGGGACAGGACCTATTTCAATAGAACCCTACAGGATGTCTCCAGCCGAGATGAAGGAGATGAAATCTCAGATTGAGCATTTGGAGTCAAAACAATTCATACGACCGAGCGTGTCGCCATGGGGAGCACCAATGTTATTGGTCAAGAAGAAGGATGGACGATCTAGATTGTGCGTGGACTATCGTCAACTCAACAAGGCTACTGTGAAGAACCGATATCCTTTACCGCGTATCGACGACTTGATGGATCAATTTCGCGGAGCTGCGATATTTTCCAAGATTGACTTGAAGTCAGGCTACCATCAGATACGAGTGAGGGAAGAGGATATTCCCAAGACCGCTTTCAGGACCAGATACGGTCATTACGAGTACTTGGTGATGCCGTTTGGAGTGACGAATGCGCCAGCAGTGTTTATGAATTACATGAACAGGATTTTCCACTCGTTTCTGGACCAGTTTGTAGTAGTGTTCATCGACGACATCTTGATCTACTCAAAGAGCAGAGAAGAGCACGAAGAGCACCTACGCCGAGTACTGCAGATATTGCGTGAGAAACAACTTTATGCAAACTTATCCAAGTGTGAATTCTGGCTTAAAAAGGTGAACTTTCTCGGGCATGTGATAACTAAATAAGGAATAGCGGTGGATCCAGCGAAGATTGAAGCTGTGTTAGCTTAGGAACAGCCGAAGACTGTCACTGATATCAGAAGTTTTGTAGGCTTAGCAGGCTATTACCGAAGATTTATCGAGGGATTCTCGAAGATTGTCGCGCCACTTACATGACTTACGAGGAAGGACCAGCCTTTTGCTTGGACTGAAGAGTACGAATCCAGTTTTCAGAGGTTGAAGGAGCTTTTGACAACGGCACCAGTGTTGATTTTGCCTCAACCTGAAGATCCTTACGAGGTTTATTGTGATGCGTCACATCAAGGCTTGGGATGCGTGCTAATGCAACATCGGAAGGTTGTAGCGTATGCTTCAAGACAGTTCAAGATTCACGAGAGCAACTACCCTACTCAAGATTTGGAGCTTGCCGCAGTGGTTTTTGCGCTAAAGATTTGGAGGCACTACCTTTGCGGGAGCACGTTCACTGTTTTCAGCGATCACAAGAGCTTGAAGTACCTGTTCGATCAGAAAGAGCTCAACATGCGACAGATGGGCGAAATTTTTGAAAGATTACGACTTCACGTTGGAGTATCATCCAGGGAAGGCAAACGTGGTAGCAGATGCGTTGAGTAGAAAGAGCGTTTTAGCTTCAGCAATGATGATCAAGGAGCTGGAGATGCTCGAGAGGTTTCGAGATTTGAAGTTGAGTGTGGAAGTTTCACCGGGGAAGCTAAAGTTTGGTATGCTCACCATTTCTAACGGATTGTTGGACGAGATCAGAGACCAACAGGCCCATGACAAGCTACTACAAGAGAAGGTAGAGCTGATAGCGCAAGGGAAGGCGACAGAATTCAAGATCGGGGCAGACAGCATCTTGAGGTGTAATGGGCGAGTGTGTGTACCTAACGTAGCGGAGATGAAGAAGCTGATTCTTGACGAAGCACATAAGAGCAGATTGAGTATTCATCCAGAAGTTACGAAGATGTATCAAGACTTGAAGAAGCACTTTTGGTGGCCCGGAATGAAGAAACAAGTGGCTGAGTATGTAGCTTCATGTTTGACTTGTCAAAAAGCGAAGGTAGAACACCAGCGACCGGCCTGGATGTTACAACCGCTCGACGTACCAGTATGGAAGTGGGACAGTATTTCCATGGATTTCGTTGTAGGGTTGCCGAAGACGCGGAAGAAGAACGATTCGATTTGGGTAATCGTCGATCGATTGACCAAATCCGCACATTTCTTGCCAGTGAGATCGACATACAACGTGGAGAAGCTAACGGTGATCTACATCGCAGAGATTGTACGACTTCACGGCGTGCCTTCTTCCATTGTTTCAGACCGAGATCCGAAGTTCAAGTCTCACTTTTGGAGAGAACTGCAAGAAGCAATGGGAACCAAGCTCAAGCTTAGCTCGGCATATCACCCCCAGACTAACGGTCAGACTGAGAGAACGATTCAGTCACTTGAAGATTTGTTGCAAGCATGTACGTTAGATCACCAAGGAAGTTGGGATGATGTCTTACCACTAGTGGAGTTCACCTACAATAACAGTTTTCATGCGAGCATTGGAATGGCACCTTACGAAGCACTGTATGGACGTAAGTGTCAGACGCCTCTTTGTTGGTACCAGGATGGCGAGAGTTCTATGGTGGGACCAGACATGATCCAACAGACTACTGAGAAGATCCGTTTGATCAGAGATAGGATGCGAACGTCTCAGAGTCGACAGAAGAGTTATGCGGACCAAGGTCGCCGACCGTTAGAGTTCGAAGAGGGAGAACATGTATTTCTTCGAGTTACCCCTACCACTGGAGTTGGTCGAGCGATCAAATCCAAGAAGCTTACCCGTAAGTTCATTGGACCCTATCAGATTCTTCGTCGTATCGGTCCAGTGGCATACCAGATTGCTTTGCCACCCTTTTTGTCAAATATTCATGACGTCTTTCACGTCTCACAGTTGCGGAGATATATTTCCGACCCTTCTCATGTCATCGAACCGGATGTGATTCAACTGAAGAACGACCTAACTTTTGAAGCATCACCTGCAAGGATTGTTGATCGGAAATCTAAGCAGTTACGAAACAAAGAGATCCAGCTTGTCAAAGTCGTGTGGGACCCAAAGACCGGAGATGCGACGTGGGAGCTGGAAGAGAAGATGAAGAGTCAGCATCCAGAACTTTTTCACGGTAAGTAACTCACCTGTAGTTTCGAGGACGAAACTATTTTTAGAGGGGGAGTATTGTAACACGCGTATTTTTACGATGCGTTAATTAACGTTATTTAGTGTATTTGGTCGTATTTACGCTATAATAAAGCAATTTCTTGTTCTCTAAGAAAGTGTATTAATTAAATCAAGATCAAATTAAATTTGAGAATTAATATTTTATATTAATTCACGGTTCGAATATCGTCGAAAAATTCTAACGAAGTTTCGTCGCGTTTCAAATCGCCGGGCAGTTTTGTCACAGATAAAATTCTAAATGAACTCCGATTTCGATGAAAATCGAATCGTAACTTGTTGAGACTATTTTTGAATATTTGACATGAATTTTACTATTTATAATTAAATATTATCACGCGATGAACTAATTTCTCGTCAAATTAATTTTCGCGAATTTATCGGTAACGCGGTTTCTCGTCGCCGTGTTTTAACAACCCCTAGACTCTAGAATTAGTGGGTAATTATGAGAGATGTGAGATTAGATGGGTAGGACTTATTGATGTGATTAGCATCTCATAAAGTTGCCAGGTGTCACATTGTGTGTGATTAATTTGAGAATTCTTTTTACTAAACTATTTTTTTTAAAACTATGTCTTAAAATTGTTTTCTTTTATATAAAAAAAAATGAAAGAAGGGCTATATGCAGCCCCTCATTTTCGTGACCTCCCTCATCACTCTCATTTCATCTTCTTCATTTCCTCTTCTTGAGAGAGAAAGGGTTCCAAAAGCTTCCATAGCCATTACCTTCCACACTTTTGAGCTTTTGGACTTGCAATCTTCATCAAACTTGTTCCAAATCATCACCTCAACTTAGTTCTTCATTCTCATCATCATCCAAGTAAGAAAAACAGAATTTTGTTCTCCTTGTTTGCTGCTGAAAATCGTGACTTTCTCCCCCACTTTTAGTCTTGATTTTTGCTTCCAAACTTTGTCAAAATGCTAGGTTATTCTCTCTACTATATTACCTATGTTTCTAACCATTTGAATGAGAATAAAAATCAAGTTTTCCTCCCCCAAACCACTGTTCAAATCAGCACCCAAAACCCTCCCCTTTTGATTACTTGATTTGTTTGTTTCTAGTTTGAATTAATTGATGTTTATGTGTTGTTTTGTTGGTTGTTGATGATTAGAAAGAGATGAAACATCATGAACCCCTTTCTTGATGATTTAGGGCGAAACCCTAAGTGATAAAAGAGGGGAGAAATGTTGTGATCCTCTCCAATCATGTAATTGATGGTTTATATAAGTTAGTGGAACTTGTTTGATGTTGATTTAGGTTGTAGTTTAAATTGATTATGTGTAACATGATAGTTTTAGCAATTTTTTTCAATTCTTGAACTATGAGAATATGAAGCTATGATGTTTGATTATGTGTTTAGATGTTGGATTAAATGCTTTAGGTGATTTAATTGCTATTGGAAATGGTTTGGAAGTTTTAGTAAGAAAACTAGTATGTTAATTGTGAAAAAAAATGATTCTTGAAGGACTAATATGGCATGTAAAATTTGATTGGTTGGCTTTCTAGTAATTGGTATTGTTTTCATCATGATTTAAATGATTGGAACTTAGTTGAAACTTAGCTTTGATTGTTGCTTGAATCAAAGGAAAAATTGAAAGGACCTTTGGAAACTTGGTTCTTGAAGTTTTGGAAAAATGCTTGAAAAGGAGTTTTGAAACCTTGTAAGTTTAATTGTTGAATCATGTGTTTAATTGTTGAATCATGTGTTAAAAGGTTAAATGATATGTTTTGGGTGATATTAAGACTATTAGAAGTTGTTTGATGATTATTTGAGTTATAGTCTTTGATTAGCATGTTTAACTTGTGATTTCATGATTTTTGGCCTACTCTTGAACTAGTGGAAGTATGGGTTAAAATTGTGAATTTTGTCTTAAGGGTTAAATTGGAGAGTTTAAGGTTGTTGGAATAGTTATGCATGAATTAGCATAAGAGTTAGTTTATGTTTTGTGCAATATTTATGCTTGAAGAATTAGAGTGACATTTAGGACTTGATTTAGTTGTTCTTCAAATTCTTAGCATGATTATGGCCATGATTCTAGTGTTTTGAAAATGGTTTGTTTTGAAAGAACTCTTAAAACTCTTATTTTTGGAAATGTTTTAGTAAGTGATTAATTGATTATGTGTTATGCATAAGGTTTCAAGAAAAAGGGTTCTTTAAAAGTTAGCATTTTCTAAAATTAAAGTGTTATGTGTTAGTTAATTTTCAAGAAAAGTGATTTTTGGTTCAAAATCCTTCATGTGTTTTCTAGTAGTTAGAAATAAATTTTTGTGGATGCCTGGTTAGAAAAAGGGTTAGTTGAGAGCTAAGTTCTAATTTTTTCTAGAAGTATGCTAAGGTGTATTTGGTAATAGGAATCGTATCTAGGAGACCGAGCGACAGACCGAGGACGTTGGAGCTACGCAAGTGATAGCTCGTGGTAAGGGCACTTCTAGACATCGTAGGCTTTTAGTGTTGTATGTCCTTGTGTAAGGGCAATTTTTAGATACGAATTCAATTTCAAGTGTTCATACAAAGAAGTCTGAGAACCTAAGGGTTCGAAGTGAGGGTCTTGTACCCCTTCGCTTTATTTTTGTTATATACTGATTATTTAGTGGGCTTGTCTGCAAGTGGTTGGCAGCTGTCCCCAACCCCCCACTTGTTTGTGCCTCTCTGTCAATTCCATCGAATTGCAGAGGGATGGATTCCATATTGATTTTCGACTGTTGCTGCTAAGTGTGATTATTTGAGATGAGATGCTTATGTTATTTATCTCTAATAGATTGAGTTATATTGCTATGTTGCTTATGCTGTTGAACTGAATTATATTGTTATAATTATGCGAATTGTTCATCGGAGTGAGAGAGTTGGACGAGTCGTTGAGTCGTTAGGACGTTTTTGAGCCTGAGCCGATTCACCTAGGGTGCAAGAATCCCCTATTAGGCTACGGCTGGTGTTCGATAGGGAATGGCTAGGCGTCGTAATGCTAATGGAACCTGAGCTGAATGTGCTAGGATGAGGAGAGAGCCCAAGGCTACGGCTGGTATTCAGTGGATGGATCCGCGTTACTTCTGGTATATGGCGAAAGTGTTGAGAGAATGAGTCTTGATTTGGGTCTTGAGTCGCGCTTGTGAATTCTATACACTGTTGACTGCCTACTGCTTTATGCTTTCGTTTATTTTGATTGTTTGAGAAGTTGACCATTTCCCGTGGTGCCTTCAACAAATGGTGGCTACCCAGGTGATGGCGAGGGCGCAGGGAACCCGATAGCAGATGATGGTGAGGAGGACCTCTGCGAGGATCCGGGTGATGACCTTTATTTGTCGTGATTGACTATGTCTGTTATATGTTTTCTTGGGATGGCTGTAGTATGTCTTTTGTGTACAGTGGTTGTGACCAGTTGGGCTGGGTGATGTTTTGTTATTACAGGGTAGACTGGTGGTTTCACTTTTGGAGCAGCCCCCTGCGTGGGTGTCTGCCGGGAGTACCACAGGGTATGATTGCTCTCTTGAGGGCATCATACCATAGGTGTATTTCTTGCACATTTTCTACTCTGTTATTTTGTACATATTGTGTATATGACTTATGTATTTATGCATGTATGTTTTATCAGTATTTAAGTCTTGTGTCCTAGTTGCACCATGTTTCGAAACGCTGTATTTACTCTGAGTTTGCCTGCGGGAATTATTGATGTTTAAAAAAAAAATATACCGCATTTTCTAAAAGGGCACAAGAGTACCGTTTTTAAAACGCGTCACATATAAGTTTCTTTCGGTTTCGTAGCGGTCCGGAAACGGGTCGTTACAATAGTTCTCATGCATTTTGCTTGGTTTAGATAATGCACTTGGTTTGAGTTCAATTGTGCAGAAAAGAAGGTTATTGGCCTAGGAAAGCGGAGCTAAATCACTTAGACGGATGTTGCAACCAACTCGGAGGCCAAAATACCAAAATTTAGCAAGATTTAAGAGCAGCACGGCCTGCCCGTGTTGCTGCCCCCGGCCGTGCCTTGGTGGATGTGAAGAAATTCAAGTTGCGCAAACAGTGGATAACACGACCTAGCCTTGTCCTCCACCACGCCCGTGTCGGGCTTCGCTTCTGCTATTTTGTATTTTAAGAGCAGCACGGCCAGGCCGTGCCAGGCTCCAAAGTCGTGCTGCGACTCGGTCCAGACTTGTATTTTGCGCATTTTGACTTATTTTTGAGATGTTTTTCAACCCTTTTAGGCGAGAACTATAAATAGATGGAGAAAACATTGACCTAGGGTTGGTTTTTTGTTAGCTAGAGATTGAATCAGGAACAAGGATCAAAGGCAAATTTGAGAAATCAATGGAGTCTTTGGCTATTTCTTCATCTCAATTGATTGGTTTCTTCTCTTCTATGAGGAACTAAACCTCTTGTACTAGGGTAAGATGAACTTTGTGGATCCTTCTATGTAATCGAATTCAGAATTTCAATGCAAGTATGATTTATTTTATTTGATCATTTATCTCTTTTCTTAATGCAATTCGATGCTTGATCACCATTGGGTTGAACTAGGGTTTTAGCATCAATTGGAAAATTGAGGTTTTAAACTTGCTTTGGAATAATTTGACATGCTTAATAAGGTTATAGGAATATAATTCTTGTTGTATGAGTTTGTATGAATACTATTTCGTTATGCTTGATTAAATTAATTTGGACCTAAGGAATTAGGACTCGTTTATTTAATCAAAGGGGTTAATAGAGAAGGGATTTTCATTAATCTAAACTTGTGGATTTGAACTTCAAATACATTATCATTGCTTGCATTGGAATAGAATTCAAGAGCATAAAGGTTGAAACAAAGGGATTCGAGCCCTAGTCACTTTTATTCTCCTTAATATCCAAATACCTTGTCTTGTTAGTTACTAATTTTGTTGCTAAACACCAATTACAAACTTTTCAAACACCTTCGTATTCGTCGATAGTTCAATTAGTTACACCATTGTTTAGTTAATAATTGGTCACAATCCCTGTGGATTCGATATTTTTATTACTTGACGACGAATCGTACACTTGCGATATTCCTAACATTATACAACACTTCAAGAATCTCAAAATTCTAAATAAATACCTAATCATGTTTTCAAGGCCAAACTATTAAGTTCCAAAAACCCATTTTCAAACTTTTAAAGAATAAGTTTTTCCCCAAAAATTCTTTCAATCAAACCGATTCAAGAATTTCAAAAATATTTAAATCATAGTCATAACATGCTAAAAATTAAAGAATAACTCAATCAAATCTTACATGCCATTCTAGTCCTCCAAGCTTCAATTTTGCATAAACATAACCTAATACCACAACAAAACTTAGTACAATCCTAAGCCACTCAAAATAACCCCTTAGGCTTAGACTTGGTTCTAATTCCTGGGTTCTCAAAACCCAAAAACCTCCTAGATAACCATAACGCTATCACTTAGAAACATAATTTAAAATACTTGTTTTCAAAAGAATTCCATACACTTGGAAAAAAAATATTCACAATTAAAGGACTAAATATTCAAAGACTAAGAATCTATTCTTTCCAAACATAAAATCTTAAAATCATGAAGTAAATACTAAAATCTAATACTTTGATCCTATCCTTAACAAGACTCCACTTTTGTTAAAGAAACACAAGGATTTCTCCAACATAAGTGTTTCATAGTCTTAGTATGCTAAATCACATTCCAAATACTACTAAACTCAAATATATTTCATGGCAATATTTGATTAAGGCTCAACTTGGTTTTAGGATCACAAGGAATCCATTCCACCTAAGTGCTTCATTGCCTCAAAGCTTTAAAACAACTTCCATTTCAATCAAACCAATCCTAAGATTTTTTCCAAGGCTTAGTACATTACTATACAACTAATTTAAGACTAGGAACACAAAAATATTTCTCCCTTGAGCTTTAGGGAGCTCGCGGCCAACACTTCCTTTTCCAATTTTTTTTTTTTTTTTTTGCAAAACTTCACACTAATACACAACACCATCTCATATATCTATTCTTTCACAAAACAACAAATAATTTCCAAAACAAGGACATTATCAAATTTTAAATACCCACCCAAAACTCTTTCAAAAATGCAAGGGCTTCACAAAACTTTCTCAATGCAAGTTCCAAACCAAAATTAACAATTTCATCAACCCAATAAAATTTATACTAACTAAAAGGAAATAATCCTCAACCAATTAATTAATTCACCAAGCAATCATCCCCAAACCCTCTTTCAAAAATGGTTTTCATCTCCAAGAAAAGACTCAATCAAATTGTTAGTTCCAAAATTACTACCCAAAACTATTCTTCAAGTTTCTCAAAAACAAGGTTTTTCATAGAAATCCTCTAGCTCCTTTGATTCTAACCATTTCAACAATGACAATAACAATTATATCTACTAAGAAACAAGAATAATCAATCAATTAAATGTTTCACAAGGTAATCACCATAAATTCCTCTTTCAAGAATAGATTCTTTTCCAAAAACAATACCCGATCAAAGTTCTAATTCCAAACTATCAACTAAAACAACAATAACAACATCAATTAAGCTAAAATCATCAATTAATTTCTTGATTCACATGAGGATCACACAAATCCCTCTTTCCCTTAGGTTAGGGTTTCAAGAAATTGGGAATGAAGTGTTCATTTAATTCATGATCATAATCAAGTAACATACAAGCATTAAAACAAGAATTAATCAAGGTAAAAGCAAGAAAACTACCTCCTATAATCTAGAGAAGAGCCTCGGTTTTTGGGGCTAGAAAGAGGGAGGAGAAATCTGATTTGTAAGCTTCATTCCAAGGGTTAGAAGATGAAGTCAAGAAGAAGAAGGAAGCCATCGAAATGGTTTGGCACTTGGTAATTTCTCCATTCTTGAACATGGGAAGATAAATGAAAGTCAGAGGGGATTAGGGGCTCTCGGCTGAACCAGAAAAAAAGAGGAGGGAGTGAGAGTTTGACTTGCTCTTACTTAGAGTTTTTAGGAAGGAAAATGAAAATGAAATGTTGTTGAGGAGGAAGGGTGCATCGGCTGCCAATGGGAGAGGAGGAGATGGAACTTGGCAAAAAAAAAAGAAGTGGAAAGGAGAAGGCAATGGGACTGGGGGGGTGCTTCGGCCCTGATCAAGAAAGAGGAGGAGGGTTTTATTTTTTTTTTTGCCAAAACATTCACCTAAGGAATATAAAAGAGGAATAAAAAAATATATACAATAAGGTGGTGGGGATCAAGGAGCCACGGTTGATCCAAATAAAAGGAGGGGAAAAAATTTAATAAAAGAAATTCACTTGGCTAAGATTCATTTAGAAAAGATATTTTCTTCATCACCACAAAAACTTGACACCTAACACTTAAATTAAGATGCTAGTCTAATCATAAGTCTAACCCATCTAATCTTTCATCTCTCATAATTACCCTATAATTCTAGAGTCTAGGGGTTGTTAAAACACGGCGTCGAAAAACCCGCGTTACCGATAAATTCGCAAAAATTAATTTAACGAGAAATTAATTCATCGCGTGATAATATTTAATTATAAATAATAAAAATCATGTCAAACACTCAAAAATAGTCTCAACAAGTTACGATTCGATTTTCATCGGAATCGGAGTTCATTCAGAATTTTATCTGCGACGAAACTGCCCGGCGATTCGAAACGCGACGAAACTTCGTTAGAATTTTTCGACGATATTCGAACCATGAATCAATATAAAAATATTAATTCTCAATTATATTAACTCTTGATTTAATTAAATCACTTACTTTAAGAACAACCAATTGCTTATTATAGCATAAATACGGCAAAACGTACTAATTAACGCTAAATAACGCATCATAAAAATACGCGTGTTACAATACTCCCCCTCTACAAATAGTTTCGTCCTCGAAACTACAGGTGAGTTACGTATCGTGAAAAAGTTCTGGATACTGAGTCTTCAGCTTCTCTTCCAACTCCCATATACGTCTCTGGTCTTCTGATCCCATACAACTTTGACAAGCTGTATCTCCTTGTTCCTCAATTGCTTGATCATCTCTATCGACAACCTTTGCAGGAAATACTCCAATAACAAGTCATCCCTATATTGAATCACGTCTGATTTGCCATAGAGTCCTCGTCGTCCCGATTCCAACCTAAAGGTATCTGACGCTTACGGCCATACGACGCTTCGTAAGGTGTCTTCCCAAATCTTCAGTGCAAAAACCACTGTAGCAAGCTCCAAATCATGCGCAGGATAATTTCTCTTGTGGATTCTTAAGTTGTCTTGAAGCATAAGCCACAACTTTCTGGGGTTGCATCAGCACGCACCCCAATCCTTGGTGTGACGCATTGCAGTAAACCTCATAAGGTTCTTCCCGTTGAGGCAAAATCAGCACAGGTGTCGTCGTTAGAAGCTCCTTCAGTCTCTGAAAACTGGATTCGCACTCTTCTGTCTCAGGAAACGGTTAATCCTTCCTTGCAAGTCGTGTAAGCGGCACTACGATCTTTGAAAAACCTTCAATAAATCTCCGGTAGTAGCCTACTAATCCAACAAAACATCTGATATCTGTCTCAATCTTCGGCTGTTCTCATCTTAACACCGCTTTAATCTTGGTTGGATCCACAGCCATACCGTCTCTGGGGATCACATGTCTGAGAAAATTCACCTCTTCAAGCTAGAATTCACACTTAGACCGGTGAACATAAGGCTGGTCCTCTCGTAGTATCTGCAGTACTTGGCGTGAATGCTCTTCGTGCTCTCCTCTGCTCCTCGAATAGACCAAGATGTCGTCCGTAGATACCGGCACGAACTGGTACATTCTTCAACTCGGTCGCTTGATAACTTCTATACTAGCAAAGGAATATGAAATCCTGAGCTCTCTCTTACAAGAATCTTCGATAGAATTAACAGAAAGGTATGTGAAGACTCAAAAATTAGGAAAAACTACGATTTTTGGGCACAGTCCCGAAGGATATGGTAATTCGAAAACCAATCCGACCCTAGAATAATGGTAAGACTTTTAAAGATATGCCACTCGAATTGACAAGGACTTTCTATACTCAACAATTACTACACAACGAAGTCATGCAGTATTAGAACTAGGGTCTTAGCAGTTGATGTAACCACTACTAAGTCGAAAAATAATACAGTCAAAAGAAATTTTTAAACCAGCTCACACAATCCAAGGAATTAATATAATGTGCGGCATTAGAATCGAAGATTATGGATAGAGAGCTACCCTTCATTTCGTAATCCTTCTGAGTTAGATCTCCTAATCGCTCTGCTTCTTTGCCGCCCATACAGAAGACTCTACCCAAGGAAGTCGGACGCTTCCCCTTCGCTCTTGCCGCGTTCACTCTCGGTTCCGCCTTTGAAGCCTTGCAGTCCTTGACAAAATGTCTCGGTTTGTTGCAGTTGAAACACACTGGGTCCTTCGCAGTGCAGTCGTTAGCAAGATGTCTCGGTTTTCTACAACGATAGCAAAGTTGTCTATCTCTAATCTGTTTTTCACCACTGGAATTCTGGCCATAGGGCGATACTGCCCCTGGTATAAATTGAGGAATTCTTGCTCCTTTTCCATTCGTGCAGTTTCTGGAAGGTACTTCTCTAAAATCTCCTGCGAAAGATCTCCCAACTAATCTCCTGACGCTCAGCCACTGCTTGAATTGCCCTCTCCATGGTGGGGTTATCAGGTCCAACGTACGGTCTCCACGAGGTGGCATTAGATTCCTACAAGGTCCAAAACCTATCAGAACCTCACACGTAAGTGATGTGTTAACACACATTGCTTCAGTCAAGAAACAATCCAACAAATTTTAAGCAATGCTGCTTCACTCAGCAAACAATGACAACAATAGCACGACTATCTACCCAACAAGACAGGACTTGACACGGTGACCAGCTTGATGATTCAATACACAGCCCGGTTAGAACCGAAACGCTCTGATACCACCTTTGTAACGACCCGTTTCCGGACCGCTACGAAACCGAAAGAAACCTATATGTGATGCATTTTAAAAACGGTACTCTTGTGCCCTTTAGAAAAATGCAGTATTTTTTTTTAAATATCAATAATTCCCGCAGGCACACTCAGAGTAAATACAGCGTTTCGAAACATGGTGCAACTAGGACACAAGACTCAAATACTGATAAAACATACATGCATAAATACATAAGTCATATACACAGTATGTGCAAAATAACAGAGTAGAAAATGTGCAAAGAAATACACCTATGGTATGATGACTCTCAAGAGAGCAATCATACCCTGGGGGTACTCCCGGCAGACACCCACACAGGGGGCTGCTCCAAAAGTGAAACCACCAGGCTACCCTGTAACAACAAAACATCACCCTACTTAACCGGTCACAACCATCGTACACAAAAGACATACTACACTATCCCAAGAAAACATATAATGCATATAGTCAATCACGACAAATAAAAGTCGTCACCCGGATCCTCAAGAGTCCTCCTCACCATCATCTGCTATCGGGTTCCTTGCGCCTCGCCATCGCCTGGGTAGCCACCATTGGTTGAAGGCACCACGGAAAGGGTCAACTTCTCAAATAATCAAAATAAACCAAAGCATAAAGCGAGGGCAAACAACGGTGTATACAATTCACTAGCGCGACTCAAGACCCAAATCAAGACTCATTCTCTCAACACTTTCGCCACATAACGAAGTAACGCGGATCCATCCATGAATACGGTAGTAGCCTTGGGCTCTCTCCTTACCCTAGGACATTCAGCTCAGGTTCCATTAGCATTACGACGCCTAGCTATTCCCTATCGAACACCAGCCGTTGCCTTTTAGGGGATTCTAGCACCCTAGGTGAATCGACGCAAGCTCAAAAACGTCCCGGCAAAACTAACGTCTAGCCATTCACTACCGAACAACAGCCGTAGCCTTTTAGGGGATCCTCGCACCCTAGGTGAATCGGCTTAAGCTCAAAAACGTCTCAATGACTCAACGACTCGACCAACTCTCGCACACTGATGGACAATTCGCATAGTTATAACAATATAATTCAGTTCAACAGCATAGGCAACATAGCAATATAACTCAGTTCATCAATGATAAACAACATAAGCATCTCATCTCAAATAATCACACTTAGCAGCAACAGTCGTCAATCAATATGGAATCCATCCCTCTGCAATTCGATGGAATTGACAGAGAGGCACAAACAAGTGGGGTTGGGGACAGCTGCCAACCACTTGCAGACAAGCCCACTAAATAATCAGCATATATAACAAAATTAAAGCGAAGGGGTACAAGACTCTCACTTCGAACCCTTAGGTTCTCAGACTTCTTCGCATGAACACTTGAAATTAAATTCGTATCTAAAAATTGCCCTTACACAAGGACATACAAAAATAAAAGCCTACGATGTCTAGAAGTGCCCTTACCGAGCTCCAAGCCTCACGTCCACGTACTCCTCGATTTCTATGCCGCACGATCTCGGATCCCTCGAGCCTAATACACAAAGCACACTTTGCACAACTCTAAAACTACACTAACACCTTAGGCTCTCAAAATCTAACCCTTTCTAACCAAGCATTTCCATTCAACATCTAATCTGCTTGCTACTTGAAAAAATAGGGTTTTAGAATCAAAACCAATTCTTGAAAGGTTAACATAACACATATTAATTCGGAAATACTAACTTACTTGAAAAGAATAAGATTTTGACTCAAAATCAATTTTCTTGCAAAGTTAACACATATCACCTAATTTAAGAAAATACTAACTTTTAAAGAACCCTTTTCTTGAAACCTTAAGCATAACACAAAATCAATTAAACACTTTTCATAGAATTTCTAACGTCCAAAACATTTCACATACAAGTGTTAAATCGAAGTTCACAATTAAAACTTCCTTCCCTGCACCTTTGTAGGCCTCTCGGCCACAACCCCTCTTTCCTTAATAAAATTTGCCAAATTCTTCTTTTAAATAGATAACCATTTCCATGCATGATTTCTAAACTCAAACAATCATCAAATAGCATTTAATCCACCTAAGACAACTTATATCAACAAGTATAGGCATGTTATACAACACTTCCAGAATCTCAAAATTTTAAATAAATACCTAATCATGTTTTCAAGACCAAACTATTAAGTTCCAAAAACCCATTTTCAAACTTTTCAAGAATAAGTTTTTCCCCAAAAATTCTTTCAATCAAACCGATTCAAGAATTCCAAAAATATTTAAATCATAGTTATAACATGCTAAAAATTAAAGAATAACTCAATCAAATCTTACATGCCATTCTAGTCCTCCAAGTTTCAATTTTGCCTAAACATAACCTAATACCACAACAAAACTTAGTACAATCCTAAGCCACTCAAAATAACCCCTTAGGCTTAGACTTGGTTCTAATTCCTGGGTTCTCAAAACCCAAAAACCTCCTAGATAACCATAACACTATCACTTAGAAACATAATTTAAAATAATTGTTTTCAAAAGAATTCCATACACTTGAAAAAAAAAATATTCACAATTAAAGGACTAAAATTTCAAAGACTAAGAATCTATTCTTTCCAAACATAAAATCTTAAAATCATGAAGTAAATACTAAAATCTAATACTTTGATCCTATCCTTAACAAGACTCCACTTTTGTTAAAGAAACACAAGGATTTCTCTAACATAAGTGTTTCATAGTCTTAGTATGCTAAATCACATTCCAAATACTACTAAACTCAAATATATTTCATGGCAATATTTGATTAAGGCTCAAATTGGTTTTAGGATCACAAGGAATCCATTCCACCTAAGTGCTTCATTGCCTCAAAGCTTTAAAACAACTTCAATTTCAATCAAACCAATCCTAAGATTTTTTCCAAGGCTTAGTACATTACTATACAACTAATTTAAGACTAGGAACACAAAAATATTTCTCCCTCAAGCTTTAGGGAGCTCGCGGCCAACACTTCCTTTTCCAATTTTTTTTTTTTCAAAACTTCGCACTAATACACAACACCATCTCATATATCTATTCTTTCACAAAACAACAAATAATTTCCAAAACAAGGACATTATCAAATTTTAAATACCCACCCAAAACTCTTTCAAAAATGCAAGGGCTTCACAAAACTTTCTCAATGCAAGTTCCAAACCAAAATTAACAATTTCAACAACCCAATAAAATTTATACTAACTAAAAGGCAATAATCCTCAACCAATAAATTAATTCACCAAGCAATCATCCCCAAACCCTCTTTCAAAAATGGTTTTCATCTCCAAGAAAAGACTCAATCAAATTGTTAGTTCCAAAATTACTACCCAAAACTATTCTTCAAGTTTCTCAAAAACAAGGTTTTTCATAGAAATCCTCTAGCTCCTTTGATTCTAACCATTTCAACAATGACAATAACAATTATATCTACTAATAAACAAGAATAATCAATCAATTAAATGTTTCACAAGGTAATCACCATAAATTCCTCTTTCAAGAATAGATTCTTTTCCAAAAACAATACCCGATCAAAGTTCTAATTCCAAACTATCAACTAAAACAACAATAACAACATCAATTAAGCTAAAATCATCAATTAATTTCTTGATTCACATGAGGATCACACAAATCCCTCTTTCCCTTAGGTTTGGGTTTCAAGAAATTGGGAATGAAGTGTTCATTTAATTCATGATCATAATCAAGTAACATACAAGCATTAAAACAAGAATTAATCAAGGTAAAAGCAAGAAAACTACCTCCTATAATCTAGAGAAGAGCCTCGGTTTTTGGGGCTAGAAAGAGGGAGGAGAAATCTGATTTGTAACCTTCATTCCAAGGGTTAGAAGATGAAGTCAAGAAGAAGAAGGAAGCCATCGAAATGGTTTGGCACTTGGTAATTTCTCCATTCTTGAACATGGGAACATAAATGAAAGTGAGAGGGGATTAGGGGCTCTCGGCTGAACCAGAAAAAAAGAGGAGGGAGTGAGAGTTTGACTTGCTCTTACTTAGAGTTTTTAGGAAGGAAAATGAAAATGAAATGTTGTTGAGGAGGAAGGGTGCATCGGCTGCCAATGGGAGAGGAGGAGATGGAACTTGGCAAAACAAAAGAAGTGGAAAAGAGTAGGCAATGGGACAGGGGGGTGCTTCGGCCCTGATCAAGAAAGAGGAGGAGGGTTTTATTTTATTTTTTTGCCAAAACATTCACCTAAGGAATATAAAAGAGGAATAAAAAAATATATACAATAAGGTGGTGTGGATCAAGGAGCCACGGCTGATCCAAATAAAAGGAGGGGAAAAAAATTTAATAAAAGAAATTCACTTGGCTAAAATTCATTTAGAAAAGATATTTTCTTCATCCCCACAAAAACTTGACACCTAACACTTAAATTAAGATGCTAGTCTAATCATAAGTCTAACCCATCTAATCTCTCATCTCTCATAATTACCCTCTAATTCTAGAGTCTAGGGGTTGTTAAAACACGGCGTCGAAAAACCCGCGTTACCGATAAATTCGCAAAAATTAATTTATTAAGAAATTAATTCATCGCGTGATAATATTTAATTATAAATAATAAAAATCATGTCAAACACTCAAAAATAGTCTCAACAAGTTACGATTCGATTTTCATCGAAATCGCAGTTAATTCAGAATTTTATCTCAGAAGAATCGCCTTACGATTGAAACGCGATTTAAACTTCGTTAGAATTTTTTGACGATATTCGAACCGTGAATAAATATAAAAATATTAATTCTCAATTATATTAACTCTTGATTTAATTAAATCACTTACTTAAAGAACAAGCAATTGCTTATTATAGCATAAATACGGCAAAACGTACTAATTAACGCTAAATAACGCATCATAAAAATACGCGTGTTACAATACTCCCCCTCTACAAATAGTTTCGTCCTCGAAACTACAGGTGAGTTACGTATCGTGAAAAAGTTCTGGATACTGAGTCTTCAGCTTCTCTTCCAACTCCGATATACGTCTCTGTCTTCTGATCCCATACAACTTTGACAAGCTGTATCTCCTTGTTCCTCAATTGCTTGATCATCTCTATCGACAACCTTTGCAGGAAATACTCCAATAACAAGTCATCCCTATACTGAATCACGTCTGATTTGCCATAGAGTCCTCGTCGTCCCGATTCCAACCTAAAGGTATCTGACGCTTACGGCCATACGGCGCTTCGTAAGGTGTCTTCCCAAATCTTCAGTGCAAAAACCACAATAGCAAGCTCCAAATCATGCGCAGGATAATTTCTCTTGTGGATTCTTAAGCTGTCTTGAAGCATAAGCCACAACTTTCTGGGGTTGCATCAGCACGCACCCCAATCCTTGGTGTGACGCATCGCAGTAAACCTCATAAGGTTCTTCCGGTTGAGGCAAAATCAGCACAGGTGTCGTCGTTAGAAGCTCCTTCAGTCTCTGAAAACTGGATTCGCACTCTTCTGTCTCAGGAAACGGTTAATCCTTCCTTGCAAGTCGTGTAAGCGGCACTATGATCTTTGAAAAACCTTCAATAAATCTCCGGTAGTAGCCTACTAATCCAACAAAACTTCTGATATCTGTCTCAATCTTCGGCTGTTCTCATCTTAACACCGCTTTAATCTTGGCTGGATCCACAGCCATACCGTCTCTGGTGATCACATGTCCGAGAAAATTCACCTCTTCAAGCTAGAATTCACACTTAGACCGGTGAACATAAGGCTGGTCCTCTCGTAGTATCTGCAGTACTTGGCGTGAATGCTCTTCGTGCTCTCCTCTGCTCCTCGAATAGACCAAGATGTCGTCCGTAGATACCGGCACGAACTGGTACATTCTTCAACTCGGTCGCTTGACAACTTCTATACTAGCAAGGGAATATGAAATCCTGAGCTCTCTCTTACAAGAATCTTCGATAGAATTAACAGAAAGGTATGTGAAGACTCCAAAATTAGGAAAAACTACAATTTTTGGGCACAGTTCCGAAGGATATGGTAATTCGAAAACCAATCCGACCCTAGAATAATGGTAAGACTTTTAAAGATACGCCACTCGAATTGACAAGGACTTTCTATACTCAACAATTACTACACAACGAAGTCATGCAGTATTAGAACTAGGGTCTTAGCAGTTGAAGTAACCACTACTAAGTCGAAAAATAATACAGTCAAAAGAAATTTTTAAACCAGCTCACACAATCCAAGGAATTAATATAATGTGCGGCATTAGAATCGAAGATTATGGATAGAGAGTTACCCTTGATTTCATAATCCTTCTGAGTTAGATCTCCTAATCGCTCTGCTTCTTTGCCGCCCATACAGAAGACTCTACCCAAGGTGGTCAGACGCTTTCCCTTCGCTCTTGCCGCGTTCACTCTCGGTTCCGCCTTTGAAGCCTTGCAGTCCTTGACAAAATGTCTCGGTTTGTTGCAGTTGAAACACACTGGGTCCTTCGCAGTGCAGTCGTTAGCAAGATGTCCCGGTTTTCTACAACGATAGCAAAGTTGTCTATCTCTAATCTGTTTTTCACCACTGGAATTCTGGCCATAGGGCGATACTGCCCCTGGTATAAATGGAGGAATTCTTTCTCCTTTTCCATTCGTGCAGTTTCTGGAAGTTACTTCTCTATAATCTCCTGCGAAAGATCTCCCAACTAATCTCCTGACGCTCAGCCACTGCTTGAATTGCCGTCTCCATGGTGGGGTTATCTGGTCCAACGTACGGTCTCCACGAGGTGGCATTAGATTCCTACAAGGTCGAAAACCTATCCGAACCTCACACGTAAGTGATGTGTTAACACACATTGCTTCAGTCAAGAAACAATCCAACAAATTTTAAGCAATGCTGCTTCACTCAGCAAACAATGACAACAATAGCACGACTATCTACCCAACAAGACAGGACTTGACACGGTGACCAGCTTGATGATTCAATACACAGCCCGGTTAGAACCGAACCGCTCTGATACCACCTTTGTAACGACCCGTTTTCGGACCGCTACGAAACCGAAAGAAACCTATATGTGATGCATTTTAAAAACGGTACTCTTGTGCCCTTTAGAAAAATGCGGTATTTTTTTTTTTAAACATCAATAATTCCCGCAGGCACACTCAGAGTAAATACAGCATTTCGAAACATGGTGCAACTAGGACACAAGACTCAAATACTGATAAAACATACATGCATAAATACATAAGTCATATACACAGTATGTACAAAATAACAGAGTAGAAAATGTGCAAAGAAATACACCTATGGTATGACGACCCTCAAGAGAGCAATCATACCCTGGGGTACTCTACAGACACCCACGCAGGTTTGCTCCAAAAGTGAAACCACCGGTTACCTGTAACAACAAAACATCACCCACCTAACCGTCACAACCATCAGAGACAAAAGACATACTACGCCTATCCCAAGAAAACATATAATGCATATAGTCAATCACGACAAATAAAAGTCGTCACCCGGATCCTCGAAGAGGTCCTCCTCACCATCATCTGCTATCGGGTTCCTTGCGCCCTCGCCATCGCCTGGGTAGCCACCATTGGTTGAAGGCACCACGGGAAAGGGTCAACTTCTGAAATAATCAAAATAAACCAAAGCATAAAGCAGTAGGCAAACAACAGTGTATACAATTCACTAGCGCGACTCAAGACCCAAATCAAGACTCATTCTCTCAACACTTTCGCCACATACCGGAAGTAACGCGGATCCATCCATTGAATACCAGCCGTAGCCTTGGGCTCTCTCCTCACCCTAGGACATTCAGCTCAGGTTCCATTAGCATTACGACGCCTAGCTATTCCCTATCGAACACTAGCCGTTGCCTTTTAGGGGATTCTAGCACCCTAGGTGAATCGACGCAAGCTCAAAAACGTCCCGGCAAAACTAACGTCTAGCCATTCACTACCGAACAACAGCCGTAGCCTTTTAGGGATCCTCGCACCCTAGGTGAATCGGCTCAAGCTCAAAAACGTCTCAACGACTCAACGACTCGACCAACTCTCGCACTCCGATGGACAATTTGCATAGTTATAACAATATAATTCAGTTCAACAGCATAGGCAACATAGCAATATAACTCAGATCATCAATGATAAACAACATAAGCATCTCATCTCAAATAATCACACTTAGCAGCAACAGTCGTCAATCAATATGGAATCCATCCCTCTGCAATTCGATGGAATTGACAGAGAGGCACAAACAAGTGGGGTTGGGGACAGCTGCCAACCACTTGCAGACAAGCCCAGTAAATAATCAGCATATATAACAAAATTAAAGCGAAGGGGTACAAGACCCTCACTTCGAACCCTCAGGTTCTCAGACTTCTTCGCATGAACACTTGAAATTAAATTTGTATCTAAAAATTGCCCTTACACAAGGACATACAACAATAAAAGACTACGAAGTCTAGAAGTGCCCTTACCGAGCTCCAAGCCTCGCGTCCACGTACTCCTCGATTTCTATGCCACACGATCTCGGATCCCTCGTGCCTAATACACAAAGCACACTTAGCACAACTCTAAAACTACACTAACACCTTAGGCTCTCAAAAGCTAACCCTTTCTAACCAAGCATTTCCATTCAACATCTAATCTGCTTGCTCCTTGAAAAAAAAGGGTTTTAGAATCAAAACCAATTCTTGAAAGGTTAACATAACACATATTAATTCGGAAATAATAACTTACTTGAAAAGAATAAGATTTTCACTCAAAATCAATTTTCTTGCAAAGTTAACACATATCACCTAATTTAAGAAAATACTAACTTTTAAAGAACCCTTTTCTTGAAACCTTAAGCATAACACAAAATCAATTAAACACTTTTCATAGAATTTCTAACGTCCAAAACATTTCACATACAAGTGTTAAATCGAAGTTCACAATTAAAATTTCCTTCCCTACACCTTTGTAGGCCTCTCGGCCACAACCCCTCTTTCCTTAATAAAATTTGCCAAAAATCTTCTTTTAAATAGATAACCATTTCCATGCATGATTTCTAAACTCAAACAATCATCAAATAGCATTTAATCCACCTAAGACAACTTATATCAACAAGTATAGGCATGTTATACAACACTTCAAGAATCTCAAAATTCTAAATAAATACCTAATCATGTTTTCAAGACCAAACTATTAAGTTCCAAAAACACATTTTCAAACTTTTCAAGAATAAGTTTTTCCCCAAAAATTCTTTCAATCAAACCGATTCAAGAATTCCAAAAATATTTAAATCATAGTTATAACATGCTAAAAATTAAAGAATAACTCAATCAAATCTTACATGCCATTCTAGTCCTCCAAGCTTCAATTTTGCATAAACATAACCTAATACCGCAACAAAACTTAGTACAATCCTAAGCCACTCAAAATAACCCCTTAGGCTTAGACTTGGTTCTAATTCCTGGGTTCTCAAAACCCAAAAACCTCCTAGATAACCATAACACTATCACTTAGAAACATAATTTAAAATACTTGTTTTCAAAAGAATTCCATACACTTGAAAAAAAAAACTATTCACAATTAAAGGACTAAAATTTCAAAGACTAAGAATATATTCTTTCCAAACATAAAATCTTAAAATCATGAAGTAAATACTAAAATCTAATACTTTGATCCTATCCTTAACAAGACTCCACTTTTGTTAAAGAAACACAAGGATTTCTCTAACATAAGTGTTTCATAGTCTTAGTATGCTAAATCACATTCCAAATACTACTAAACTCAAATATATTTCATGGCAATATTTGATTAAGGCTCAACTTGGTTTTAGGATCACAAGGAATCCATTCCACCTAAGTGCTTCATTGCCTCAAAGCTTTAAAACAACTTCCATTTCAATCAAACCAATCCTAAGATTTTTTCCAAGGCTTAGTACATTACTATACAACTAATTTAAGACTAGGAACACAAAAATATTTCTCCCTCGAGCTTTAGGGAGCTCGCGGCCAACACTTCCTTTTCCAATTTTTTTTTTTTTCAAAACTTCACACTAATACACAACACCATCTCATATTATCTATTCTTTCACAAAACAACAAATAATTTCCAAAACAAGGACATTATCAAATTTTAAATACCCACCCAAAACTCTTTCAAAAATGCAAGGGCTTCACAAAACTTTCTCAATGCAAGTTCCAAACCAAAATTAACAATTTCAATAACCCAATAACATTTATACTAACTAAAAGGCAATAATCCTCAACCAATTAATTAATTCACCAAGCAATCATCCCCAAACCCTCTTTCAAAAATGGTTTTCATCTCCAAGAAAAGACTCAATCAAATTGTTAGTTCCAAAATTACTACCCAAAACTATTCTTCAAGTTTCTCAAAAACAAGGTTTTTCATAGAAATCCTCTAGCTCCTTTGATTCTAACCATTTCAACAATGACAATAACAATTATATCTACTAATAAACAAGAATAATCAATCAATTAAATGTTTCACAAGGTAATCACCATAAATTCCTCTTTCAAGAATAGATTCTTTTCCAAAAACAATACCCGATCAAAGTTCTAATTCCAAACTATCAACTAAAACAACAATAACAACATCAATTAAGCTAAAATCATCAATTAATTTCTTTATTCACATGAGGATCACACAA
Organism: Calophaca sinica; assembly: GCA_037113605.1. Classification (NCBI taxonomy): domain Eukaryota; kingdom Viridiplantae; phylum Streptophyta; class Magnoliopsida; order Fabales; family Fabaceae; genus Calophaca; species Calophaca sinica. The sequence continues at coordinate 101,132,087 of CM073730.1, forward strand.
ATCCCTCTTTCCCTTAGGTTAGGGTTTCAAGAAATTGGGAATGAAGTGTTCATTTAATTCATGATCATAATCAAGTAACATACAAGCATTAAAACAAGAATTAATCAAGGTAAAAGCAAGAAAACTACCTCCTATAATCTAGAGAAGAGCCTCGGTTTTTGGGGCTAGAAAGAGGGAGGAGAAATCTGATTTGTAAGCTTCATTCCAAGGGTTAGAAGATGAAGTCAAGAAGAAGAAGAAAGCCATCGAAATGGTTTGGCACTTGGTAATTTCTCCATTCTTGAACGTGGGAAGATAAATGAAAGTGAGAGGGGATTAGGGGCTCTCGGCTGAACCAGAAAAAAAGAGGAGGGAGTGAGAGTTTGACTTGCTCTTAGTTAGAGTTTTTAGGAAGGAAAATGAAAATGAAATGTTGTTGAGGAGGAAGGGTGCATCGGTTGCCAATGGGAGAGGAGGAGATGGAACTTGGCAAAAAAAAGAAGTGGAAAGGAGAAGGCAATGGGACAGGGGGATGCTTCGGCCCTGATCAAGAAAGAGGAGGAGGGTTTTATTTTATTTTTTGCCAAAACATTCACCTAAGGAATATAAAAGAGGAATAAAAAAATATATACAATAAGGTGGTGTGGATCAAGGAGCCACGGCTGATCCAAATAAAAGGAGGGGAAAAAAAATTTAATAAAAGAAATTCACTTGGCTAAGATTCATTTAGAAAAGATATTTTCTTCATCACCACAAAAACTTGACACCTAACACTTAAATTAAGATGTTAGCTAATCATAAGTCTAACGCATCTAATCTCTCATCTCTCATAATTACCCTCTAATTCTAGAGTCTAGGGGTTGTTAAAACACGGCGTCGAAAAACCCGCGTTACCGATAAATTTGCAAAAATTAATTTAACGAGAAATTAATTCATCGCGTGATAATATTTAATTATAAATAATAAAAATCATGTCAAACACTCAAAAATAGTCTCAACAAGTTATGATTCGATTTTCATCGGAATCGGAGTTCATTCAGAATTTTATCTGCGGCGAAACTGCCCGGCGATTCGAAACGCGACGAAACTTCGTTAGAATTTTTCGACGATATTTGAACCGTGAATCAATATAAAAATATTAATTCTCAATTATATTAACTCTTGATTTAATTAAATCACTTACTTAAAGAACAAGCAATTGCTTATTATAGCATAAATACGGCAAAACGTACTAATTAACGCTAAATAACGCATCATAAAAATACGCGTGTTACAGGAGTAATGTACCGTCCTGTGCACAAGGATGGCATCCCCCATATCGGGAATAGCCAAGATTTTTGCCCCATCATACGTGGAGTCCTGGAGCTCGGTTCCATTCACCTACTCCAAACCACACAGGTACACCAACCTCGGGTACGCCGACCCGGCTATCACCACTGATAAACCGAGTATCGACGATAATACTTGCTATTACCATCTAGGGATTCACAATCCTTTAACTAGAAGACGTCACCTTTGACTCTAAGGCCACACATTAATTACACTCACAATATTACATCAAATCAACCAGCACATAGATATCAACGCCTTAATCATAATATCAATATATCACAATTGAGTAGCATATAAATCGTTCCTAGTGTCGCCAAGGCGGCTGTCAACTAATCATATTATCAATGAAGTAAAACACATAAGTCAAACAAGCACATAAACCATACTAAGCATAAACCTATGTTGGTTGATGGGTCTAGAAAGACTATCCTTAGCCACTATATACCACAACCCCTCTCCTTATGTGTTGCTGATATCAACCCTAGTAGGGTTTGAGGTCCCCTATGCATGCTAAGAGTACTACTCTACTACCTATTTTCCCTAGTAATTGAGGTATTCTTCCCCATCACCTGGTACTCCTGGCTAAGCTCCTAAAGCCTTGACCCTCGATCGCTATCCACGCTCCTGCCTTGGGCTACTCCTCTAAGTCTTACCCTTCTCTCAGACTTAAGGATTTCCAACTAAGATTTTTTGATGCACAGGATCCTCACTCAGGGCAAGTGCAGAGCACACTTACTCCTTAGAGGAAGTTCCAAGAGAGAGAAGAGAGTTTGGGGCGTGGGAAAATGAAGGGTGGTAATGGTATTTATAGGTGAGCTTTAGCTATCGTTGTGTCGCGACAGTACCATCGCGTCGCGATGGAACCTTTTGGACCCTTCCAGATGCACACGTGGTGCAAAACTAACGGTTTGATTTTGATCACCATCGCGTCGCGACCAGTTCTACACTAATCTCATCGCGTCGCGACTAATGACATGTGTCAGGGCTGGATTGGTCTTGGTCATCGCATCGCGAGGGTGTTCTCTCACAGATCCATCGCATCACAATGGTAGTCTTCGAAAAATATCTCCTTTTCTTTCTTTTAGAGGATTCTAGAGAATTCCACGCCTTTCTAGGGTATTCTACATCTTTCCTAGGGTATATGGGTTCCACTTAAGCCCGTTTTATCCCAAATTAAGGTTTTTAATGCCCGTTTATTACTTAATTACCAATTTATACTTCTGATGTTAACTTAAAAGATTATTTGGAAAAAGGGATGTCACATTACTACCCCCTTAAAATAAATTCCGTCCCCAGAATTTAATGACGAGTACTTGAATCTGAGGTCTCCTGAGTTCCGTTGACCATAAATACTCGGCCAGTTCGTGAAGGTGTCTTAGTCGATGCTACATTTTTAGATGCGGTGGTGGGTTTTGCCTCGATGATTGGTCTTCTAGCTTCTGACTCAGTTGTTACCCCTTGCTTACAATCTTGGGTAATATGTCCTGGTTTCTTACATTGATAACAGTCAGGTTCCTTTTCAGGACATTCCCTAACATTATGTCCTTCTTCGCAACAAACACATCGTATTGGCCTAAGTTGCTCACTTCCAGTAATCGTAAGTGGCTGCTCAAGATGATTATAAGGTCCTATTATTCCTTATGGGTCCACCACCCTTCTGTTTTTCTTTTTCCACCCCTTTATCATGATTTTCTAGCTCAATACATTTCCTCCAATAACTCTGGGAAACGACTAATCTTAAGAGGGATCATAGATCAGCGCAGCCCTGGTCTTATCCCGTCCTCAAATTGTTTGTACAACCATTCCTCATCTAGGTTTATCTGGTAAAACCTATAGTATTTAATCAGGGCCTCGAACTTCACGTCATACTCGCCCACAGACATTTTTCCATGCTTTAAACTGAGGAACTCTTTGTCCTTTTCACGCCTTAGTGTACTTGGAAAATACTTCTCTAAAAAGCAATTCGAAACGGTTCCCAAGTGATCATCCTTCCTTCAGTCTCCAACATTCGCTGTTTTTTCCTCCACCGAGATTTTGCTCCTCCTACTAATAGAAAGGATGCATACATTACTTTTCGATCCTCCCAACAACATATTGTCGCGAAGATCTTCTCCACTTCTTGGAGCCACAACTCTGCTCCCTCTGGATCATACTCTGCTTAAAATTGTGGAGGTTTGTTCTTCATAAATTCTGTCTGTCCGGCATCAACCGTTACCTCTCCTCCACCTCCTTGATTCAACAGGTGTTGCAGCATCTGCCCCTGCTGCTATATCAGTAGGGCATTCTGTTATGCCTGCTGCTGCATGGCTAACACCAGGTTCTCTACGCCGCTAGTCCCATTATTTTCCTCTAATCTTCATTATCATTTGGCGAGATGTTCCTACGTCTTCCGTTTCGAGTTCGATGAGCCATGCATTACCTAAAAATGTAACCATTGGCTCATCGTTCTAAGATATACCACACAACTAGAACTTCCTAAAGTCAGACTCTCTACCTAACCCCAAGATAGTTGTCATCTGATGTGGAGACAACACGACTCTAGACATGGCCAGTGACACATCCCCACAGTCCGGTTAAAATTGAACTGCTCTGATACCACTAAATGTATCACCTTTCCTTGACAGGGCATCATTTTATTCAACACACAAATATTAGGCAACAACACTTATTATTTATTATCAGAGTATGCAAAGCATGGCACATACACACATATAGATATATACACCACACCAACAAGGGGTGACAAAAGACACACTGGCCGTGATACAACTATGTGAACACTGCCTCTAGGCAACTTTATTATAGCGGTCACCTCCAATAGGCCCCGCTCACCAGGTTCTAAGCACAGGCTGATCTTGTCCATCTGCTATTCATCACAATATAATATAGAAATACACAAGTAACGAAAGGGGTAAGAAACTCAGCAATTACCTATGAGCAGGAAAGCAGGATAGCAGAGAGACTATGATCATGCACAACACAACTAACAACCAACAACCAACATAACTGATACCACATATATCACAGACGGGATTTTGGCACACGACCACAAAACATATACACTGATACCATATAACACTGAACACAATGATACCTCATACTGACACAAACCACTAAACTTGCAGGCTAATCACCGGCCCTACTCCCTAGACCAATTGCTAGTATCTGGGAACAGAATGAATGATACGTAAGTTGGTTTGTCCCGGGAACACATCCTGATATGCTACCATCTCCGATCATTGGATAAGGCATCTCCCTTATTTAAGGAATTACCATCTCCGATTACCAGAGTAATGTATCGTCCCGTGGACGGCATCCCTCATATCAGGAATGGCCAAGATTGTTCCCCCATCAGACATGGAGTCCTGTAGCTTAGTTCCATTCACCTATTCCAAACCACTCCGTACCGTCAGTCCTAGAGCTCGGCTCCATTCACCTACTCTAAACTACCGCAGGTACACCAACTTCGGGTACACCGACCAGGCTATCACCTAAGACAAACCGATTGTCGACGATAATTCTTGCTGTTACCGTCTAGGGATTCACAATCCTTTAACTAAAGGGCATCACCCTTGACACTAAGGCTACACATTAATCACACTCATAGATAATATATCAAATCAACCATCTCATAGATATCAACACCTTAATCATAATATAAGTATATCATAATTGAGCAGCATATAAATCTTTTCTAGCGTTGCCAAGGCGACTGTCAACTAATCATATTATCAATGAAGTGAACACATAAGTCAAACAAGCACATAAACCATACTAAGCATAAATCTATGTTGGTTGATAGGTCTACAATGACTATCTTTAGCCACTGTACACCACAACCCCTCTCCTGAGGTGTTGCTGATATTAACCCCTATTAGAGTTTGAGGTCTCCTACGCATGCTAACAATACTACTCTACTATCTATTTTTCCTAGTAATTGAGGTATTCTTCCCCCTCAGCTAGCACTCCTGGCTAAGCTCCTAAATCCTTGACCCTCGACCATCGTCCACGTTCCTGCCTTGGGCTACTCCTCTAAGTCTTACCCTTCTCTCAAGCTTAAGGATTTCCAACTAAGAGTTTTCTGATGCACAAGATCCTCACTCAAGGCAAGTGCAGAGCATACTTACTCCTTAGAGGAAGTTCCAAGAGAGAGAAGGGAATTTGGGGCAAGGGAAAATGAAGGGTAGAAGGGGTATTTTAGGTTGGTTTTTGCTACCGTCGTGTCGTACAGTACCATTGCATCGCAATGGAACCTTCCAGATGCACACGTGGTGCAAAACTAATGGTTTGATTTTGATCACCGTCGCGTCGCTACCAGTTCTACACTAATCTCATTGTGTCGTGAACAATGACACATGTTAGGGATGGATTGGTCTTGGTCATCGATGCGTGAAGGTGTACTCTCACAAATCTATCGCGTTGCGATGCTAGTCGTCAGAAAATATCTCATTTTCTTTCTTCTAGAGGATTCTATGGAATTCCACGCCTTTCTAGAGTATTCTAGGCCTTTCCTACGGTTTCTACATCTTTCCTAGGGTTTATGGGTTCCACTCAAGCCCGTTTTATCCCAAATTAAGGTTTTTAACGCCCATTTATTACTTAATTACCAATTTTTACTTCTAATGTTAACTTAAAATATTATTTGAAAAACAGGATGTCACATCGAGCAGTGCTAGTTCGACAGCCCGCTCACGTGGAGGCTGTCTTGGGCTTTTTAGCCACTTATGGCTACCACGCCAGGGATCGGGAGCCCGAGGGCCTCAACAGCGACAACGAACCTGACATGGAAGTGGTCATTAATTTCATCCTTTGCGAAACTAGATATGAGATGACCCTGGCCGATTTCAACACCGTGTTAGGCTTCAAGATAGCGGAGACATTGCAAACCCCAGGCTACATAGGAGCACTTTTTGATATGCCAGGAGGATGGCATGATGGCGAGTGCAGGTTGACTCTGACTAGGGAGGCATCCTACATCCCAAGTCGAGCAAAGTCCAGCAAGCTATGAGACCCAACTGTCTGTAGAGCTCACAGATGGCTAGCCCATTCCATTAATGGGTGAGCTAAGGGTGATAGAGCGGTCACCCAGGCCGACTTATTTCTTCTCTAGTGCATGAATGACAGCTAGGGGCACTAATGCGACCGAATATACAAATATGGAACCCTCCCTGCACTTAAAGTTAGCATGGGCCTCAATGCTAAAAAATGTAAAACAATTGAGCATTAGGAAAAGTAGAGGGGACTTACTTGAAACAGCCGATAGCACGGGAACACTTTACTAAAGTAAAATAAAACAAACAAATTAAAAAGAACTAAAAGAAATAGATAATTAAAAAGAAACAAACACGGGTTGTCTCCTGCGAAGCGCTTGTTTAACATATTGAGTATGAGTAACTTAGGATGAATCAATCAGGGGGCTCTCCAAGAGCAAATTTAACCTTTACGACATTGCCCCTTCTTAATTTCATAATCATGTTGTTCATGTTGTTTTTCCTCTTTCCTTATGGTGGGTGGTCTTCAAAAGATGGAATTTCAGTCTCCTCACCATATGCATCAATGCTAGGATCCTGCAAAATAAGAAATTTTTCCATATGGTCCTGCATCCGTAAATCATCTATATTATTAGAGGTAACCGCATCATCAATAAAATAAGAACAAACAAAAGGAGAAGGATTTTTATAGAATTTAATTCCTTTTACGCATTCTCTTTCTTACCACATTTCAAAGTCACCTTCCCTTTTTGGTCGTCAATCACAGCATTACCAATGGTTAAAAGAGTCTGCCCCAAAATTGGGAATTCCTCCTCTTTTTCTATATCTGGAACCATGGGTCTTCCTTGTTCTGCTCACACATGCTCCCTTCAATAAGAGCTTTTCTTCTGTATACTCCACCTGGTTAGGAAAAATAACTTGTTCCTTCCGAGTCATTAATGCCACCAGCTAAGAAAACTCACTATCCTCGAATTTGGTCACAATTTCCTCTATCGGTGGTTCAGTTTTCTCCCCATACTTAGCCGAAGTCTCCCCCATGGTTAATGCTTCCTCTTCTTGTTCTAGCCACAGATTTTGCAAGTAAAATAACTCATTGACATTATTGTCATCGAAGGAATAAGAATCATACTTACGCTCCACATGGTGGACAATTTTGGGTATTATGTTCGACCAAACCACAACTGTAACACCCCAAATTCCTCAACTTTAGTTTAGAATTATGTGCATGAGCTTAGTATAGTTTAATTGTGAATTTCAATTGATTTCAAGTTGATGATCATAATTACAAGATGAGGATGTTGTGTCATCAATGATCTTAAGTGATTAGATGAGTTGAAGTTAGCTTGTAAGTGATGGTAAAGATGGATTGTGAGTTAGTTTAAGAAGGAATAGGAAGGATGTCTCAAGATTGGGTGTTAGAATTAAGTTTCTTTAATTTTTATGCAGTGGGAATCGATTCCCAAAAAGCCTGAATCGATTAAAGCGCTTCCAATCCTCTGGGAGTCGAATTGGAGTAGTTAGGAATCAATTCACACACTCTGTGAATCGATTCATGCAAAAACAAGTCTCTGGTAGTCGAATTGGGAGCAGCAGGAATCTGTAGGGAAATGCGTAATAATCAAAGATAAAACACAACGAAAAAAAAATATTTCCCTTCCATGGATCTTTGCGAATGGTCATGATTCAGGGATTACGTTGGTTACCTCTTGTAGCGCAGACCATTGCAGACAAGAACTGGAGTCGAGCACGAGCGTCGTAATGATGACAACGCTTCTACGCAGTCCACACAAACAGACTTCGAATGGAAGCGGCCACCATCTACTGTGCTAGCTGACGATCGGAGCCGGCAGTCACGAACGCACACATGGTCTCTCAGTATGGCTAGGGTTAATTCCTTGTCTGAACTTTCAGTTTAAGTTTTCTATTTATAGAACCACTTAAGACTGACCTAGAGGCGCACCGTAGCTTACTATGTGCTGCGTTGCTCTTGACTTATGATGGTGCATCATAAGAGCGCACCACTGAATAAAACGAGTCTTACTCATTTATATTTAATCTCCTATTAATCTGTTCTTATGTTTGTGACCCTGTAGGTTCCCGTAACGTTGGCAATAATATTAAATCACTATTTAATATTATAAATAGAGAGCGGTATCTAGCAACACATCACTGCTACCCAAGTAACGAGAATGTCAATGTTATGATGTAACCTTTCCGTGATAATGATCATGTGTATAATTACCTTTTTGCCCTTATATCTATATTGAATATAAGGCATTGTGTGTGTCACCCTAGTAAAGTTCAACATTATATTCTTTGATACTCAAGTAGACTAAGTAACAACAAATAAGATCAATATCTCATATTGACTTATTTTAGCATGGCCATGTATTTTACAGTCATACTCTATCAAGGGGCCCACTGATATTACTCCTGCTATGTAGGAGGGGCAAATCCCATCAAGGTCACTCATGTCCCTCTGCATGACTCGTGGATTGCCCAGTTAACCGACTTTATAATTGTCTTGTTACAGACAATGTTTGGCGGCAACAAAACACTCAACTCCTCATGTAGGGACCATAGTGGTTTCAAGTCAAAGGGTGGAATACACCACTATCACTTTGAGAACAACTTATGACACTTACATAACGCACTAAGTAGTATTCTCATGGCGGGTCAATCCAGTACACAATTACCCTAATGTATACCTATGCGGTGACTTGATATCTCATATCTATAACCTGTGAGATAAGGTTATCAGTCCACACACATAATAGTCTTAATGTATTATTATTGCCCTTATTGATAATAATACTCGACTACAGATATTTAAGAGTAAGTTCTATAGTATCTCACAACCGAGTCATGTACTCGATGTTCTATTAAAATTGAACTTTTACTCAAGGACTTTATTACGTTGAAACAAACATAATAACTGAAATGTCTCATATAATAGATAAATAACATGATACAAATTATAAGTTCAAAAGGAACTACTTTGGCCTCTAGGGCTTACACTAACATAATCGATTCATTCACTTAAAATTTGAGCTGCCACTTTATGTCCGTGTGACTCGATTCACACATAAGCTGTGAATCGATTCACAACTATTATAAAACAAAAAAATGCAGTAGAAAACGCCAGAACGCGATTTGAGAGAACAGGGAAAGAGAGAACGATTGGGAGAACAAAAAAAGAGGGAAAATGCTAGGGTTTCACAATCCTATAAAAAATTTGAGAGATTCTTACTAGATTTCATCAATCACTAGCTTGAATGTGAGATTAGGAGTTGAGATTTGAGTGTTTTTGAAGATTTGGGTTGAACCCTAGAAATAGGAAGAAGAAGAACGTGAAGAAGGAAGAGAAAGGGGCTGAACTTCAACTTTTAGTGCTCGAATCCTTGGTGTTATTTGTGAGTTCTTCCTTCTCTTTGGGGATGGACACCCATAAGTCCCACATTAGGATTTTCCTTTTCTAAGAAGTTTGAGAACCTTTGTGTTCAAAGTTAGGGTTTTGTTTAACCCTTAGAGTTAGAGCTTGTTATTATGATTGATGTTATGATTTATGAGAACCTTTGTGTTCAAAGTTAGGGTTTTGTTTAACCCTTAGAGTTAGAGCTTGTTATTATGATTGATGTTATGATTTTGTAGTGAGCTTGGTTAAAAAGAGGTTGGATGGCTACCCCTAACCCCCCACAAATGAATGTTTAAGTTTTCCCCTTTGATAGCTCCATGGAGTTTCAAATGGAAGGGTTTGGTCTATTAATGACTATGCTCAAGTATTGTTGATAATTTCCTTATGATCTTGTAATATCTTGGTTGTATGAATTGTCAAAGAAGCATGCTTTGCATAAGTTAGATTTCAAACTAATGTTAAGCTTGATTCATTGAAATTATTGTAAATTTTCTTGAATAGTTAAATGATGATGAGGGTTAATAGTCCTAGTTAGCTAAGTTTGCATTTTTGTATATATACATTAATATAATAAAGTTGTGACAAAAATCACCTATGGATCGGTATGGTTAGTCTCGTGGGATGCCACTTGGACGGTTAAGACGTCTAACCACCGCACCAAAAGCGTGTTGATTGGGGGTCTATAGATCAAAGCATATGACAAAAACCCAATGGCACAAAGTAAAGATATGCAAATCACAAAGTAAAGAAGGACTACATGTCCTTAGTTAAGAAGATGCATTGCATAGTCACATCTTATCTATTTTCTTGTAAGATTGTATAATAGGTGGAGTGATGGTGAGGAGTCGAGGGGAAAGAATTCACTGAGATTTTTATCTCACGCCTTTCTTTTATTTATTTTTATAGATCCACAGGTTGAAAAGGAAGACTGAAGGAGAATTGGAAGGCCTTAGCCTTTTATTTTGTAGTTTTGATTATGTAACACTCTAGGTATTTAATGCAAAAAGACAAAGTGTTTGTATTAAATCCTTTGAAGGTTATGTAGTTCGAATTATGAACCATGTATTATTTAAACTTGATGTATGGTTTAAGTTTAAATTCTATTGGGATGACTGTATCTAATGTTAAATATCTTAATTTCAAGTATTTTGAATATATGGTGTTACATTATGGTATCCGAGCAGTTCGATTCCTGTCAGACTATAGAATAGTTAGGAATGGCTTAGCGTGTCTTAGGATCTATTTATGTACTTCTACTTATTATGCTATGAGATATTGAGCCTAATCAACTCAATGCTTTGTGTAACATCCCAAAATCCCTATGCCTAATTATTAGAGAACCTAAGTGGATAAGGGATTTAATCCCTCAGTATTAAAAATAGTTTGAAGCCGTAATTTCACAATTTAAAACCAATTCGGAACTAAAGGGTAAAATGGTAATTTTACCCAATGATTTAGGAAATGTGAGACTAATTATTTATGAGTTGCAATAATTATTTAAATTACCTAATGTTGATTTAAGTACCATTGGATAACTTATGGAATTTGAATTGGAGTTTGTGAGTAAAAAATCTAGTAAAACATTGACTTAGACCCACCATACTCCACACTTATGGCCCTTCCACCTTATCACTCCTCTTTCACACCACTACTCCCTCCCAGCGTGAATGTCACGCAGAAGAAGAAAAGAAGGAAGTTGGAACAAAAAAAAAAGAAAAGGAGAGAAAGAAAGAAGAAGAAGGGAGAAGGAAGAAAAGAGAGAAAGAGAAGGGAAGAAAAAGGAAGAAAGGCGACGGTGAAGGGGAGACCACAGCGTCCTGGGCCGCGATGACGACAACAGGGTGGCACCGCACCACCCCTCACGGTCAGCAGTGGCAGAACACGAGGGAGAGAGCTGGGCCGAGAGGGAGAAAGAAGAAACAGAACAACCGAGAGAGAGAAGAAAAGAAAGAAGAAGAAGGAAGGAAGGGGCTCGATGGAGAAGAGGGAGGAGGTGGTCGCGATGGCCACCGCAACGGCAGCTCACGGCGGCGAGGCCACCACCGCGGCGGTTGGAAGGAGATGGCAACGCCACTGTTCTTTGTGGCCGAGAGAGAGAGAGAGAGAACTCAAGCTGAGAAAGAGAGGCCGAAAGCGAGAGAGAGAGAGAGATCGAGAGATTGAGGGGGAGAGATAGCACGAAAATCAGAGAAGAAGATGGAGGTTTCACCTCCATTAAAGCTTGAAGGATGAAGATTGGAGCTTGAGGAACAGCATCAATGGAGGTTAGGGCTTGGAATAAAAAGGAAGAGGACTTGCATATGGGTTCTAATTGATGGAGAAGATGAATCTGTGATAGGCCCCCAAGTACACGGTTTTATCGCGTAGTAAAATATCGTTCCCACAAGGACTTATAATTGAGTACCAATTTCTCTCACTAAGATGATTAGCCAAAGGAATAAATTAGAATGGTATTGTTATTGCTGGAAAATAAAATGAGTTTAATTTAGAAAATAAAAGGCTCTTGGGATTGATGTTCTTCCAATGAAAATTACTCTTAAGCCAATTCTTCATCACTTTCCTTTGAGTATGAACAATGGATTCTTAAAGGCCAAATAATCAAATGTGATTATTGTCTTCTTTCAAAGTACAATAACATGTTTTAGACCATAAAATCTACCTATTTTCATGGTAGAAAGAATGATAAAACTCATTAAGAACAATTATTTCTAAGCCTCAAGGAAACCAATTCTATTTTCATGAATTGATCCCCTTGTTTAATCTTGTAATTCCAATATCGAATCTTCAACTTTCAGTGCTTAATAAGATATTTAGGATTCAAACAATCATATTAGTTATGATTGCAGAGAAAGTATAACTCAAGATTAAATTAAGAATGGAACAATGCTCACAACATCTAAGGAAAGAAAATTAGACTTAACAATAATTCATCATTGGAATATAATCAATCCCAAGATAAAAGAAACTACTCACACATGATTGGAATGTAAATAAGACAATGTAAATTAAACATTCAGAACTTGAATAAGTAAAAGATGAAGATTAGAAGGTAATAGAAATTGAAATTCATTCAAAACTTAAAGCCATAGAAAAGTTGCTTGAACATACATGAAGAAAAACACAAAAGAACACAAGTTTAGCTAAGAAAAATGGAGAGGAAGATGATGATTTTCGTGCTCTAAAAGCCTCCATTTATAGCCTAATTCTACCCCAATCAAGTGTCATTATATCCCCTTTAAGACCCCTCTAACACTGCTCAACAGTTTCAGCACTTAAGTTGAGCTGTTACAAAATTCTGCCATAAACATGGCCGTAATGCGCAACACTGGGGGCCATAATCTTCAAACTGTGACTTTTCAGCTCAAGTAACCACGAATTACGGCCACGTTAGAAAACACTGGGGGGCTGTAATTCTCTCTGTTTCTTCACTTGACCTTCCAACTGCTTCCCACGAATTATGGCCATGTTCTTCAACACTGGGGGCCGTAATTCTCTCTGTTTGCATCAAATTCATCAACTCTTCAACTCCTTTTCCTATAAATCAAAATATAAACCAAAAGGTAATAAAAATAAAACATAAATAAAGATAAACCACTAATAAAACCTATTAAAGCAAGGTAAAAAACTAGGTAAATTCTAACTTATCAATTTGAGCTCAGAACGATGGAAGAAGAGGAAATAGGGATTTTTGAAATTGAAATTCCTAACTTGGGATTATTCAGGTAACATAGACTTCCCCCAGAACCTCCCTTAGGGTGTGCTAGGATTTGTCATTTAAATTCTTTAGCTTTATAATTAGTTTCTGAATTGATCTGAAATGGTCTTGTATGGGGTCTCACAGAAATAGGGTCACATCGCCTCAACCCCTAAACCAATGTGTGTTGTTTATGACCATTGCGAGTTCCACTGAGCTCCAATTGGAATTATGCAAATTGTTGTTATGTGTGAAAATATGCGTGATTCAGATTTGAAGTGGCTCAGCATGTGAGCTAGCCCTTTTGCATGAGTTTGGGCTCTAAGTTACTTGAATGTGAAATTGTATGCACTATGATGTATGTATGTGTTCACTTGGTGTGGTTGTGGTTCATGTATGCTAAGTTCCATGTTTGTCTTGGCTTTGGATATGTCTTGAATTCCTAGTGGTGTATGCATATAATTGCCTTGAAAACCTTGTTGAAATTATCTTGGTTTGAATTGGAATGTGAAAAGTGATTGAGTTGAGTCACATGCTTGAATGCTATTTGTTGATTCTAACCATATGAATGTTGTTATTGGTAATGAGTTATTGATGTGTTGTTGTTGAACTTAGAAGTGTTTAACTATAACCTTGTAACTAAGCATGTTAAGAATTCTATTGTTTTGATTCTTAATGTGCCTTTGATTCTTAGTATGTATATGTGTGAATTTGCCTGGATCTACTCCATTGTGATTAGGATTGGATTGGAATATGAAAAATAATATTGTTGAATTTGTTGGATATCATTTGGGCGTTCACTACGGTGAACATGCCATATTGTTGAAATTGGTTGGATATCACTTGGGCGTTCACTACGGTGAACATGCCATAACGTAGAAATTGTTGGATATCACTCGGGCGTTCACCACGGTGAACATGCCATATTATTGAATTTGTTTGGATGTGTACTAACCATTGAGTATCGACACTCGGAGCGTTTGATTGGTCTTAAAGACTTCAAAAGACGAGTTGTCATGTCACTCGTAGCATTTGATTGGTCGTACAGACTTCAAAAGGCGAGTTGACACTGCATTGCCTAAGTAGAGGCACGCCAAAGTAGTGGCCAGCCAAAGTAATGGCAAGCCTAAGCAGAGGCTATTTTGTTCAGACGTTGGGAAAGTAGTCCCTGTCATACTGCTGAGCTATTAAGGCTGCAGGTGTATACACAATTTGCCATACTGCATTGATATGCATAGCTAACCACATTTATGATATGTGATGAATTTGATATTGTGATTGTTATTTCTTAATGATTGAAACTTGTGTGTTTGGAATTGCTTGTATGTGGAATGTTTGCAATTCACTCTGTAACCCCATCGTAAGTGATTAGTTACCACCTGTGCCGTTGGGGGCTCCCTTGCTTTTATCCTTTTAAATAGGATTTTACTCATTTCGTGCTTGAGCTGGACCAACTGGGGAACATTCATGTGATTGCTGTGACATATGTCTGCATATGTAATTGATGCTTGAATTATCATGTTTGAGGAATTGCTAGGAGAGTATAAATAACTATACTTATGTTATGGGGAGGATTTTCCATACGTCGCACACCACGTATGGCTGGAGACAACGGTAAAGATATTTATGATTTCAAGTCTATGTTATTGAGTTTTATAAATTCACCTTTGGGGCGTTGTTTTCAGGTACGAGTGTTGAAGAGGTTCAGAGCATTGGATTATGCTCGGTCTCGCTTATCTACGAGACCCGAGTCACCGGATCACCAGTCGCGTCATAAGTCCTAGGTTGTGTCCTAGTATTATGTGTGAATAAGATGTATTTGTAATTGTTTTACTTTATCATTCTTTTGAAAAAGAAGTTGTAATAATTAAAGTTAGCTCCGCTTTCGAAATTCTGAGTTATGTTTAAGGTTTTCACAGCGTATATTGTTAACGCGTCAATATCCAGGGATCTTATCGGTAATGATTTTTCTGCACTTATCGGTAATGATTTTTGACCAAATAAAAATAAGTCGATGAATATATGTATGTCAAGAACTTACATAAAACTTTTCTTAAGAAATGAAATTCGTTTGATATGATAGAAAAATTGTTATTATAAATTGCGTAAAAATTCTCAAATTCTGCACGTTTTGAACATGCATTGGTTTTGAATTTTGTTTGAGGGGTAAGTAAGTTGTTTCTGAGTAAGAAAAATTACTTCTAGGCTCTTAACATGTATTTTGATGGCCTGTAATTTATTTATAATTTTTCTGGCCTTGGAGATGTTTTAATAAATTCGTTAAACTTGCTGCTAGAGATGTATATCTATGCCACTATGATAGAAGTCTATATGAGATTGGTGTATGTGTTTGATACCTTGCGTGCATGATTAGAAGGACATGTAATACTGAATGGTAAAATGGTAATTTCGCAATTTAAAACCAATTCGGAACTAAAGGGTAAAATGGTAATTTTACCCAATGATTTAGGAAATGTGAGACTAATTATTTATGAGTGGCAATAATTATTTAAATTACCTAATGTTGATTTAAGTACCATAGGATAAGTTATGGAATTTGAATTGGGGTCTGTGAGTCAAAAATCTAGTAAAACATTGACTTAGACCCACCATACTCCACACTTATGGCCCTTCCACCTTATCACTCCTCTTTCACCCCACTACTCCCTCCCAGCGTGAATGTCACGCAGAAGAAGAAAAGAAGGAAGTTGGAACAAAAAAAAAGAAAAGGAGAGAAAGAAAAAAGAAGAGGGAGAAGTAAGAAAAGAGAGAAAGAGAAGGGAAGAAAGAGGAAGAGAGGCGACGGTGAAGGGGAGACCACGGCGTCCTAGGCCGTGACGATGACAATAGGGTGGTACCGCACCACCCCTCACGGTTAGCAGCGGCAGAACACGAGAGAGAGAGCTGGACCGAGAGGGAGAAACAAGAAGCAGAACAGCCGAGAGAGAGAAGAAGAGAAAGAAGAAGAAGGAAGGAAGGGGCTCGATGGAGAAGAGGGAGGAGGTGGTCGCGATGGCCACCGTGACGGCAGCTCACGGCGGCGAGGCCACCACCGCGACGGTTAGAAGGAGGTGGCAACGCCATTGTTCTTTGTGGCCGAGAGAGAGAGAGAGAGAGAGAGAGAGAAATTAAGCTGAGAAAGAGAGGCCGAAAGCGAGAGAGAGAGATCAAGAGATTGAGGGGGAGAGATAGCACGAAAATCAGAGAAGAAGATGGAGGTTTCACCTCCATTAAAGCTTGAAGGATGAAGATTGGAGCTTGAGGAACAACATCAATGGAGGTTAGGGCTTGGAACAACAAGGAAGAGGACTTGCATATGGGTTCTAATTGATGGAGAAGATGAATCTGAGCTCAGAACGATGGAAGAAGAGGAAATAGGGATTTTTGGAATTGAAATCCCTAACTTGGGATTATTCAGGTGACATAGACTTCCCCTAAAACCTCTCTTAGGGTGTGCTAGGATTTGTCATTTAAATTCTTTAGCTTTATAATTAGTTTCTGAATTGATCTGAAATGGTCTTGTATGGGGTCTGACTGAAATAGGGTTGGCTACTGCCCCCAACCCCCCTAAACCAATGTGTGTTGTTTGTGACCATTACGAGTTGCACTGAGCTCCAATCGGAATTATGCAAATTGTTGTTATGTGTGAAAATATGTGTGATTCAGATTTAAAGTGGCTCAGCATGTGAGCTAGCCCTTTTGCATGAGTTTGGGCTCTAAGTTACTTGAATGTGAAATTGTATGCACTATGATGTATGTATGTGTTCACTTGGTGTGGTTGTGGTTCATGTATGCTAAGTTCCATGTTTGTCTTGCTTTGGATATGTCTTGAATTCCTAGTGGTGTATGCATATAATTGCCTTGAAAACCTTGTTGAAATTATCTTGGTTTGAATTGGAATGTGAAAAGTGATTGAGCTGAGTCACATGCTTGAATGCTATTTGTTGATTCTAACCATATGAATGTTATTATTGGTAATGAGTTATTGATGTGTTGTTGTTGAACTAAGAAGTGTTGAACTATAACCTTGTGACTAAGCTGTTAAGAATTCTATTGTTTTGATTCTTAATGTGCCTTTGATTCTTAGTATGTATATGTGTGAATTTGCCTGGATCTACTCCATTGTGATTAGGATTGGATTGGAATATGAAAAATAATATTGTTGAATTTGTTGGATATCATTTGGGCGTTCACTACGGTGAACATGCCATATTGTTGAATTTGTTGGATATCATTTGGGTGTTCACTACGGTGAACATGCCATATTGTTGAAATTGGTTGGATATCACTTGGGCGTTCACTACGGTGAACATGCCATAATGTAAAAATTGTTGGATATCACTCGGGCGTTCACCACGGTGAACATGCCATATTGTTGAATTTGTTTGGATGTGTACTAACCATTGAGCATCGACACTCAGAGCGTTTGATTGGTCTTAAACACTTCAAAAGACGAGTTGACACTGCATTGCCTAAGTAGAGGCACGCCAAAGTAGTGGCCAACCAAAGTATTGGCAAGCCTAAGCAGAGGCTATTTTGTTCGGACGTTGGGAAAGTAGTCCCCGTCATACTGCTAACCTATTAAGGCTGCAGGTGTATACACAACTTGCCATACTGCATTGACATGCATAGCTAACCACATTTATGATATGTGATGAATTTGATATTGTCATTGTTGTTTCTTAATGATTGAAACTTGTGTGTTTGGAATTGTTTGTATGTGGAATGTTTGCAATTCGCTCTGCAACCCCATCGTAAGTGATTAGTTACCACCTGTGTCGTTGGGGACTCCCTTGCTTTTATCCTTTTAAATAGGATTTTATTGATTTCGTGCTTGAGCTGGACCAAGTGGGGAACATTCATGTGATTGCTGTGACATATGTCTGCATATGTAATTGATGCTTGAATTATCATGTTTAAGGAATTGCTGGAGAGTATAAATAACTATACTTATGTTATGGGGAGGATTTTCCATACGTCGCACACCACGTATGGCTGGAGACAACAGTAAAGATATTTATGATTTCAAGTCTATGTTATTGAGTTTTATAAACTCACCTTTGGGGCATTGTTTTCAGGTACGACTGTTGAAGAGGTTCAGAGCATTGGATTGTGCTCGGTCTCGCTTATCTACGAGACCCGAGTCACTGGATCACCAGTCGCGTCATAAGTCCTAGGTTATGTCCTAGTATTATGTGTGAGTAAGATGTATTTGTAATTGTTTTAATTTATCATTCTTTTGAAAAAGAAGTTGTAATAATTAAAGTTAGCTCTGCTTTCGAAACTCTGAGTTTTGTTTAATGTTTTCACAGCGTATATTGTTAACGCGTCAATATCCAGGGATCTTCATTAATTAAAGCATGGTTAATATTTGTAAAACAGGAGTCGTCCATTGTATCATTCGGTTTGCGAAACTTTTTCTACGTCCAAATTCTAGTATTTAGGGCGTAATTGTAAGTAATTCCCTAATAAGAGTTAGGGTGTTACACTTTGCGCATTTTATGCAGAATTATGGCTTCAGGTGTGGGACGACGCGGAAGGAGGAAAAGAAATACTACCACGACCCCTGGAAATCCATCAGGACAAGACAATGCTTGGCTACAAGGGATACTAGAAGCTATCCAGAATCAGAGCATAGCTACCAACAACCTTGCGTCTTAATTTGCCCAACAACAGTAGCAAGCCCATCCTCAACCCCCACCTCCACCAGTTCATGAAGAAGATTTGGACCGAAAATTCTTCAAGTTCCTCAAGATGAAACCCCCAGCTTTCAATGGAAAATCTGAAGCCATGGTGGCACAACATTGATTAGAAGCCATGGAAAAGATCTTTAAGGTGGTACAATGTACTGAAGAGCAGAAGGTCACCTTCGCTACACACCAATTGGCGGAGGAGGCTGTAAACTGGTGGAATGGGGCACGAGCTTATATGGAGGATCAGGAGATGCCTCTAGATTGGGAGCATTTCTGAACAGTTTTCTTGGAAAAGTATTTTCCCCAGACTATCAAAGACAAAAAGGAAAGGGAGTTTATCCAACTACAGCAGGGGAATTCTACAGTTTTCGATAATGTGACCAAGTTTGAGGAACTGGCTAGATACTCCTCTGTTGTCCAATTTGCACCGGATGAGAATTGGAAGATCAACCAATTCAAATGGGGTCTTAGGTTAGACATCCAAAATTGTCTTTCATAGACTGAGTTTACTAGTTTTGCCAAGGTGGTCCACATGAGCTATGTGGCCGAAGAAAGCTTGAAAAAATGTATGAGGATTAGAAAACAAGGTGGCAAGATAAGAATAAGAAGAAGAATGAGGACAAGAATGCTCAACACAAGAAGCCAAAAGGGAATTTGATCAAAAGGAAGCAAGTCTAGACTCACGAGCCTATGGCCTATCATTTTTGCTCAAACTGTGGAAAGGTGCACCAGGGTGAGTGCATAAAGGGAAATAATGTTTGTTTCATCTGCCATCAGTCGAGACACATGGCTAAAGAATGTCCCCAGTACATGAAGGGGAGGGGATCTAAACCCAATGATCCTACCCAAGGAAGAATCTTTACTATGGATGCCAAGAAATCAAAAGGTGGTGAGAATCTGATCAAAAGTACTTGTTTCCTTCAAGATGAACCCGTGCTTGAAGGAAATATTCAATAAGGAAATACAATTCATAATAGCAAGGAAATAGATCCAGGATCTAGTATTAGTGAACCCGGTTCCCCTAAGCTATTAAGCTTGTTCTTGATGTTGAACATTTGAAACCCTAACTCTTGATTTCTGGCCCAGCCTAGGGGCTGTTAGGGGGGCCTGATCTTGACTTGTTTTTGTGGTTTTGGAGTTGGTTTTTGGAGGGTTTTGAGTAGTATGTTTGAAATTAGTCTTTTATGCATGTTTTACAAAGTTTTGAGAAATTAATTTGGTTAATTTTTGGGGCTGGAACCGTGGCTTATTTGTATGGTTTTGATGATGTTTGAATTTGTTTTTAAAGTGTTTAAAGTGTTTAAGAAGTTGGTTTTTGGTTAGGACTTTAAGTCTATAAAGATTTGTATGTTTGAAGCTTTGAAAAATTGTTTGAAACAAAATTAATTTGGGGCTGTTTTGGGCCTTCCAAAACAGTGGCTTATGATCAAGTTTTGAGTGAGTTTTAACTTGTTTTTAATTGTATTAAAGTGGTATGGTAATTGGTTTATGGTAGGAAGTTATGGGTCTAACAAATTTGTAATGATTTAGGGGTTAAAGATTTGAAAACTTGAAGTTGTTTTTGGAACACTAAAACCGTGGCCTTCAAGGGAGTTTTGTAACTTGTTCTTGACTTGTTTTATGCCTAGGATAGTTGAAAAAAATGGTTGATGAATTGGTTTAGCAAAACATTTCAAAGAAACTTGATTTTGGGAAAAGATTTAGGTTATGTTTCAAGAATTGTTTTGGACTTGTAATAAAATTATTTCTAAAATTTTGTGACATGTTTTAGTGTTTTAAAAAGTGATTCAAAGTTGACAAAACACTATTCATTTGGTAAAAATACTATTCTAATTGGTAAAATTCGATTTAAGCTTTTTCTAAGTGTGTAGAGTTAGTAAAAGTTTGAAAACTTGCATGACTTAGACTTGTTGCGTGACATATGACTAGGTATTATCCAAATGGGATTAAGGGAGTAATTCTTAGGCCTTTTAGGGACCTAAACCCGTGGCTTCCCTAGGGGCATTAGATTGAGTTTTTAGTTCTAATTGATTGAAACTTGCGTTGTTAGGGTACGCGCAAGGTGCGACTTGACGATAGTTTCGAATTACCCTGCTTGGATTGTTAAAGCGCCCAAGGTAAGGGAAATTCTTATATAATGAGTTTGGGCTTTTCACTTTGTGTGTTGTTTGATTGTTTGATTAACTGTGTGGTAGTACTTGTAGTATGACTATGTGTTGTTTGGAATGCTGTAGCATGTTTTTGGCCCTGCGTGGCAGACTGAATTGTATTGTGTGAGTTAAATCATGTTTGATTGATTTGATTGGACTTAAAATTGACGAATGTATGTAGCATGTTGTAGCATACTGAATTATTATGTGCTGTATGAAATGTTGTAGCACGCTCTTGGCCCTGTGTGGCATTATGATTTGTATTGCTTGCCTTAAATCATGTTTGATTTAATTGGAATTTGGAATTGATTGAAATTTGGAAAATATTGTTGATAATAATGGATTAATTAATAATGCGTTGATCGATTGTTATTGGTTTGACGATTTACTACGGTAAATTCGATGCGATTTCACAACCCGAATTCTGATTTCGTAAACAAGTTGTTAAGGGCATTTTGATTTAAAAGTAAGCGTGAGGATTTTAGTATAACTAGCCAAAGCTTGCAAAGAATTTTCAAGGAATTAATAGTAGGAAAAAGAACTTGAGTAAACAATGTGATTTGTGAAAACGGTTGAGTTAAATAATGTGTCTGGAAAATTCTGGCTAGGAAAGACCTGGTTATTAAGAGTGTTCGCACCGCCTCTCTTTCCTGGGAATTTTTCTTAATGCATTATTTAGCACAACTAGGGTTTCAACGACCTAGAGCTAAAAAGTATTTTCAGATAAATAGGAGTGATACAAGGACTGAGAAAGAGATTTCAAAGATTGAGATTTCGTAGGAATAAAATATAGGGAACTTAGTGTTCCTATTGAGCATATAGGCCATGTGTCCTGTGATGGGACTTATTGTCCTGCTTGCATGCGCATTTTCTTGATTAAGGATTGGACCTAGTATTCCGTATGGCGTGCCTAGTATCTCAACCTAAAAATTGAGCCTAGCGTTCTGCATTACATGCCTAAAGTTCTTATCTAAGTTTGAGATTAGCGTCCCGCAGTTGAACACCTGGACCTAGTGTCCTATGTTTGAACTCTAAGGGGTATTTCTCATCATCTCAGCTCACTGCGTGATGAAGAATATCTGAGCATTACTTGAGTAGTATAGGATGCTCATTGTAGTGCTTAAACTTTGAGTTCCCTCCACCTTTTCAAAAGTGAACGTAGTTGAGGTTTGTCGATCCGCATTGATTAATTAAAACTTTACTCGGGCGCTCCCTACGGTGAGCATGCCATATTGAAGAATTTGTTTGGATGCATACTGACTATTGAGCATCGACACTCAGAGCATTTGATTGTCTCAAGGACTTCAAAAGGACGAGTTGTCACTTCATGCCCGTGTGGCAGCAATGCCTAATGCGTGGCAAGCCTAATGTGTGGCTATACCCTTGGTAGGGGAATTTGATTCGGACGTTGGGAAATGCTGACCTTGTTTAAAGCTACAGGTGTATACACAAACTTGTTCATAATGCATTGGCATGCATGGCTAACCACATTTATGATATGTGATGATTTGTTTGATGAAATTGATATTGTGATGACTTGATCGTTGATTTGTTGATAGAATTGTTGTTCACATGCAATTGTTTGATATTGTGGTGACTTGATTGTTGATCTGTCAGTAGAATTGTCTGCTCACAAGCAATTGTTTGATATTGTTGTGCCTTGATTGTTGATCGGTTAGTTGATTTGTCTGTTCACATGCAAATACTTGATATACCATGATGATGCATGCGGTCTATTAAATATGTATATGTATATAAAAGCATGTCGTTGTATTGTATATGTATATATTGTTTGCATGCGACATAGCTTATGATAAACTCGTGGACAAAGGATTTACCCTTGCACAGTTGTTGGATTGGATATCCTTATGGATGTCACTTCCAGATGGAGCTCTATAGCTGCTGTAGTTTTGTCTTTCCAGGAGCGTTGGAGATTGAGCCAATGGAGGAAGATTCCTTTGAATGTTTGTGTTTTGAGCTTACTGAACTGTTTCTCAGTAAAAGTTATAGTTGTTGGCCAGTTTAGCTTAGGGTTTTATCGTTGTCATTTGTGTGATTACCTATTGTTTTGTAATTACTATTTTCATAAAACCTCGCCTCAGTGCGAAACGATTGTGTTATGTTTTATGTTATGTGAAGTATTATTTTGTGATGCGTTATACTCTGATATTTGCACAAGTCTGAATTTGCATTATTTAGAAAATTGTAGTACTCTTTATGTCTCATTTTTTAAAAGGGTTTTCAAAGGGAAGAAAAGAAAATGAAAAAAAAAATTACTCCTATTTTCCATTACGAAATACATAAGAGTATTTTTTACTGATAGCATACAAGCATCAAATGTTTTCAGCATTAGATTGGGTTGCACAGTAGCGCTCCGGAAACGAGGTGTTACATGCTACACCATCTGTCAACAATCTACATCATTCGCACTGGGAAGCTCACGGTTCGTCTCGATGTCTCCTGTCGCAGTGCTAATCCGTCCACTAGGAAAGTCTGAACTATGTCCCCGGTATACACAACCCGACCAGAGGTGGGGTCAAACTCCATGGTCGAGGGGGTCTCTATATTAGGAAAACCAAACACCATCTCCGACGACGTCGTCATCGCCGGGATCATCGCTGTCTTCACCATCATCTGGGTTACCATCATCGAATAAAGGAACCATAAGAAAGGGTCAACTTCTTAAAACAAAATAGATAACACAAAATAGCAGATACGAAAGCCAATCATATTATACAGACACAATATATAATATAAAGCCACATTCTTCAACACATATAGACAATCATATCAATAGCATACAGAACAATCAATAAGGATGCACCCGATATCCTATTGATGCAACTATATGCCAGTGCAGTTTTAATTCCGAAATCCATGTGCTACTGATCAGTCGCTCATGACGTGCGGAGATGACACTTTTCCATGCGATGGTAAATTTTAACGACGTTCCTAAATTCCTTTGGCCATGGGCAATTCCACTACCCAGGATAGACAGGTCGAAGTTACCACAAGACACGACAAATGCCTTCCACCTCCCCAATGAACATATCACCACATTTGATATTTCACTTATGGCATAATCAATTAAATATCAATTATCCAATACCAATTCCACAGCATATACCTTGACACAATTTAAGCATACATGCAACCACATCATGTTATCACATTCAATGTCACAACAATTCAATTTCGACAACAATTCCACAATCCACAACAATTCATATAACAATGATCATCAACATAGATGGACAACAATTCGTCCCTTTGAAGCTCTGTGGAACTAGCAAAGAGGTAACATAACATACTAGTGTGGGAGGGGTCGGAGTTAGGATACTAACCACTTTTAACGAAGCCCACAAAATTATCAAAAATAAAGCTTAAAATCAAAGGGGTAACAAAACCCTCACTTTGAACTCAGAGGTTCTCAGACTTCTTTGATAGAAAAAAATAAAAACATAAGTGGGACTTATGGGTGCCCAACACCTAATCATCTCTAGAAGTAGCCCTTACCAAAGTCGTCAGGTCGCGTGTCAGAGCACGTCTTGATCGCACGCAGTACGAACTCGGATTTCTCAAGTCCTAACACCACAACATAAACTTGGTACAATCATAGGCATAAATCTAATTCTAACTCCCTAGGCTCTCAACCCCAAAAATCCCTTAGATAACAAACACTCACACTTGAAAAAACTAACAAACAATTAAAAAAAGTAAGGTTTTAAAGACTAAGAATCATTTTCTTTCAAACTTAAAACACGAAACAACACCACTATCAAATTCTTTTTCTCAAAAAACTTAATCAAGGCTCCACTTGGTTTTTAGGATCTCATGGGATCCAATTCACCTTATGTGTTTCATAGCCTTAAAGATTCAAAACAACTTTCAATTCAATCCAACCATTCCTAAATTTTTTTCCAAACTTATACAATAATTCTATATAAATAATTCAATGCTAGGAACACAAAAATAATTGCCTCTCAAGCCTTATAGCTTGCGACCATACCCTTCCTTTTCCAAAAAAAATTTGCAAACTTCCAAACTAATTAAACAACATCATTCGATATTTCAATTCTTTCACAAAACAACAAGTAATTTCCAAAACATAAACATTAAGCTATTAAGGTTAAGGCAAGAGATGTTCCAAAGACTTCATTTAGGACTAGATACGGACATTACGAATATTTGGTTATGCCTTTCGGTTTGACCAATGCTCCGGTCGTATTTATGGACTATATGAATAGAATTTTTAGGTCTTTTCTCGATAAGTTTGTAGTGGTCTTCATTGATGACATCCTAGTCTATTCTAAGAATCCTCAAGAACATGAGGAACACCTTAGGATCATTCTAGGTACCTTTAGAGAAAAGAGCCTATTTGCAAAGCCCGAGAAGAGTGAATTCCGGGTTAGTGAAGTTAAGTTTCTAGGACATGTGATTTCTCAAGCGGGAGTATCAGTTGATCCTAGTAAAGTAGAAGCAGTTCTCAGTTGGGAATGACCAACTACGGTCACAGAAGTTTGGAGCTTTCTAGGGTTAGCCGGTTATTACCGAAGGTTTATTAAGGGGTTTTCTCAATTGGTACTTCCCCTTACGAGATTAACCCGAATTGGGGAGCCGTTTGTGCGAAATAAGAGTTGTGAGAGTAGTTTCCTAGAGCTTAAGATTCAGTTAACCTCCACACCAGTCTTGATTATCCCTGACCCAGCCTTGGGATTTGAAGACTATAGTGATGCCTCTAAGAAAGGATTAGGTTATGTTCTCATGCAAAATCGACACGTTGTGGCCTATGTTTCTAGGCAGTTAAGACCTCATGAAGAGAACTATCCTACTCATGATTTAGAGCTTGCAGCCATCATTTTTGCTCTAAAGATTTGGCAACACTACTTGTATGGTGCCCAGTTCGAGCCGTTTAGTGATCATAAGAGTTTGAAATATGTCTTTGATCAGAGGGAACTTAACATGAGGCAGAGAAGATGGGTTGAGTTCCTGAAAGATTATGATTTTGAATTGAAGTATCATCCTGGTAAAGCTAATGTAGTCGTCGATGCCCTGAGTAGGAAGTCCCTTCTAATTTCTTCAATGATGATTAAGGAGATGGAATTGTTGGAATCTTTTATGGACATAAACTTGGGAATGTTTCCCACGGGAAACAATCTCTTGTTATGTAACCTAGAAATTTCTTGTGACTTTAGGGTCCAGATTAGACTAGCCCAAAGTTTAGATGAAGAGTTGCAATCTAGCAAACACCGCCCCGGTTTCTCTGAAGCTGAGGATGACACTATACTATTCCATCAAAGAATCGGTGTGCCTAAGGATGATTTCATTAAGAAGCAGATTCTAGGGGAAGCTCACAAGAATGGATTCTCAGTGCATACTGGTTCTACTAAGATGTATCAAGAGCTTAGGCAGAGGTACTGGTGGCCAGGTATGAGAAATGACATGGCAGAGTTTGTAGCCCAATGTTTGGTTTGCCAGAAAACCAAGATAGAGCACCAAAAGCCTTCAGGTCTTTTCCAGCCTTTAGAAATTCCGGAATGGAAATGGGAAGGA
Organism: Calophaca sinica; assembly: GCA_037113605.1. Taxonomy (NCBI): domain Eukaryota; kingdom Viridiplantae; phylum Streptophyta; class Magnoliopsida; order Fabales; family Fabaceae; genus Calophaca; species Calophaca sinica. The sequence goes on from CM073730.1 coordinate 101,158,894, forward strand.
ATAGCAATGGACTTTGTGGGAGGTCATGACTCTATTTAGGTCATAGTGGATAGATTGACTAAATCTGCCCGCTTTATTCCCATTAAGTCCACTTACAAGACCGCTAGGTTAGCTGAGATCTATATCAGTGAGATTGTTAGAATCCATGGAGTTCCAACTAGCATTGTCTCCGATAGAGACCCTAAGTTTACCTCCCGGTTTTGGAAGACCCTCCAGCAAGCCTTAGGGACTAGGTTGTGTCTTAGCACGGCTTATCATCCTCAGACGGATGGTCAGTCAGAGAAAACAATACAAACCCTAGAGGATATGCTTAGAGCCTGTATTCAAGAAGATGGCGGTAGTTGGGATAAGTATTTGTCACTGATTGAATTTTCATACACCAACAACTATCATTCTAGCAGAGGTATGGCACCGTATGAGGCAATCTACGGTCGTAAATGCAGAACTCCTCTATGTTGGTTTGAAGTAGGAGATAGGAAGTTGTTAGGTCTTGACCTTGTTCAAGAAACTACTGATAAGATTAACATGATCAGAAAAAAGATAAAGACTGCCCAGAGTAGGCAGAAGGGTTATGCTGACCGTAGGCTTAAACCCCTCGAGTTTGCGGAAGGTGAACATGTATTCCTGAAAGACACTCCCACTATAGGTTTCGGTAGAGCTCTTAGGGCCAAAAAGTTAACTCCTCGGTACATAGGTCCTTTTCAGATTCTCAGTCGAATTGGTCCTGTGGCTTACCAAATTGCTTTACCCCCGACCTTGTCTAATCTTCATAATGTTTTTCGCGTATCTCAACTTAAGAAGTACATTTCGGATCCATTCCAATCCTTGGATCATGAGTCTGTACAACTTAAATCAGATTTGTCGTATCAGCCTAAACTGGCCCAGATAGTGGACCGTGCTTTCAAGACACTCAGGAATAAGTCTATTCCTTTGGTTAAGGTTATCTGGGACAGATCCACTCTGGAAGAAGCCACTTGGGAATTGGAAGAAGAAATGAGAGATCAATACCCTTATCTATTCCAATAGCTATGTAATTTTATCTAATTTTTGAGGACACATTTTTTTAAAAGGTGGGTAGTAATGTAACGCCCCAAATTCCTCAACTTTAATTTAGAATTATTTGCATAAGCTTAGTATAGTTTAATTGTGAATTTCAATTGATTTCAAGTTGATGATCATAATTACAAGATGAGGATGTTGTGTCTTTGAGGATCTTAAATGATTAGATGAGTTGAATTTAGCTTATAACTAATGTTAAGGATGGATTGTGAGTTAGTTTAAGAAGGAATAGGAAGGAGGTCTCAAGACTGGGTGTTAGAATTAAGTTTCTTTGATTTTTATGCAGTAGGAATCAATTCCCGTAAAGCCTGAATCGATTCAAGCACTTTCAATCCTCTGGGGGTCGAATTGGAGCAGTTAGGAATCGATTCACACACTCTGTAAATTGATTCATACAAAAACAAGTCTCTGGGAGTCGAATTGGGAGTTGCAGGAATCGATTCACTCACTTAAAATTCGAGCAGCCACTTTGTGTCTGTGTGAATCGATTTACACATAAGCTGTGAATCGATTCACAACTGTTATAAAACAGAAAAATGCAGCAGAAAACGCCAGAATGCGATTTGAGAGAAAAGGAAAAGAGAGAGCAATTGGGAGAAGGGAAAAAGAGGGAAAATGCTAGGGTTTCACAATCCTATGAAAAATTTGAGAGATTCTTACTAGATTTCATCAATCACTAGCTTGAATGTGAGATTAAGAGTTTAGATTTGAGTGTTTTTTAAGATTTGGGTTGAACCCTAGAAAGAGGAAGAAGAAGAAGGTGAAGAAGGAAGAGAAAGGGGCTGAACTTCAACTTTTGGAGCTCGAATCCTTGGTGTTGTTTGTGAGTTCTTCCTTCTCTTAGGTGATGGGTACCCATAAGTCCCACATTAGGATTTTCCTTTTCTAAGAAGTATGCGAACCTTTGTATTCAAAGTTAGGGTTTTGTTTAACCCTTAGAGTTAGAGCTTGTTATTATGATTAATGTTATGATTTTGTAGTGGGCTTGGTTAAAAAGAGGTTGGATGGCTGCCCCTAAGCCCCCACATATGTTTAAGCTTGCCCCTTTTATAGTTCCATGGAGCTTCAAAGGGAAGGGTTTGGTCTGTTAATGACTAAGCTCAAGTATTGTTGATAATTTCCTTATGATCTTGTAATGTCTTGGTTGTATGAATCGTCAAAGAAGCATGATTTCCATAAGTTAGATTTCAAACTCATGTTAAGCTTGATTCATTGAAATAATTGTAAATTTTGTTGAATAGTTAAATGATGATGAGGGTTAATAATCCTAGTTAGCTAAGTTTGCATTTTTGTAGATATGCATTAATGGAATAAAGTTGTGACAAAAATCACTTAAAGGCCAAGTAAGATTCCTCAATTTATAGGAGAAGATTGGTATGGTTAGCCTCGTGGGACGCCACTTGGACGGTTAAGACGTCTAATCACTGTACCAAAAGCGTGTCAATTGAGGTCTATGGACCAAAGCGTATGACAAAAACCCAATGACACCAAGTAAAGATGTGCGAATCACAAAGCAAAGAAGGACTACATGTCCTTAGTTAAGAAGATGCATTGCATAGTCACGTATTATCTATTTTCTTTTAAGATTGTATAATAGGTGGAGCAATTGTGAGGAGTCGAGGGGAAAGAATTCACTGAGATTTTTATCTCACCCCTTTCCTTTATTTATTTTTACAGATCCACAGGTTGAAAAGGAAGACTGAAGGAGAATTGGAAGGCCTTAGCATTTTGTTTTGTAGTTTTGATTATGTAACACTCTAGGTATTTGATGCTAAAAGATAAAGTGTTTGTATTAAATCCTTTGAAGGTTCTGTAGTTCGAATTATGAACCTTGTATTATTTAAACTTGATGTATGGTTTAAGTTTAAATTCTCTTGGGATGACTGTATCTAATGTTAACTATCTTACTTTCAAGTATTTTGAATGTATGGTGTTACAACAACATTCACAAGGATATGGAGCCGCAAATGTGCATTGAGATTGTTCCTCTAGATAATCTGAAAAATTGCATGTCAAGACTTCTGCAAATGATAAATCTCAAGATAAACATACAATCATATCATTCACAAATCATACACTCAAATAAACCCTAACTACCCAAATCACATACGTCACCTAAGTATAGACTCGTGGCCGCCATGTCGACGTTCCATGTCGACGTTCTCGGTTACAGCTGTCGTATCCCGACGAGGGGGCATTAGATTCCACAAGGTTCAAAACCCTGTCAGAATCTCACAACAAGGATGTGTTAAAACACACTGCTTCAATCAAGAAACAGTTCAAACAATTTATCAAGCAATAAGTGCTTCACTTAATCAAACAGCAATCAACATAGTACAATTAGGTACCCAACACATATATATAAATCCCGACACAGTGACCAGTCCAAATTTCCTATGCACAGCTCGGTCAGAACCGAACTGCTCTGATACCAACAATGTAACGACCCGTTTCCGGACCGCTACCGAGCTCAACGTACCGAGCTCGAGTTACCGAGCTCAACACACCGAGCTCAACTAAACCTGTATGCGATGCGTTTTAAAACGATACTCTTGTGCCTTTTAAAAAGTACGATCTATTTTTTTTTATAAACCAGCTCGTGCACATCAGAGTAATTACAGCTTTTCGAAAACATGGTGCAACTAAGACACAAGACATAAATTCTAATAAAACATACATGCATATATACCACTCGAAATAATAATGTATACAAAATACAGAGTAGTAAATGTACAAAGAAAATACACCTAAGGTATGACGACTTCAAGAGAGCGATCATACCCTGGGGGTACTTCCGGCAGACTCCCACGCAGGGGGCTGCTCCAAAAGTAAACCGCCAGTCTACCCTGTAGCAACAAAACATAACCGGCCCAAACTGGTCACGACCTCTGAACACAAAAAAAAAAATAAAGTACAGTCATCAGAAAAACAAACATCCAACAACATAATCAATCACGACAAATAGAGGTCGTCGCTCGGGTCCTCGTCGAGCTACTCCTCGCCATCATCTGCTGTCGAGTTCCCTGCACCCTCGACATCGCCTGGGTAACCATCATGGATTGAAGGCACCACGGGAAAGGGTCAACTTCTCAACAATACAAGATAAGCACGGCATAAAGAAATAAGCAACACAACAATGTATATCAATCACCAAACGTGACTCGACCTTCTCACTCTAGACTCGACTCAACTCGCAATCCATTTTCTCTCGACTCGACAATTTTTCCGGAATGCACACGCCGTACCGTATGTCGGAAGGTCCAGCCGAAGCCTTGGGATCTTCGCTCTCCCTAGGACAGTCAACTCAGGTCCCATAGCGTGGCGACGTCTAGTCAATCTCCCGTAAACAAAAGGGGACCTAGCACCCTTAGTTATCCGGGTCACGGCTCAAAAACGTCATACGACTCACCTAGCTCGCTCACTCGATGAACAATTCGCCGCATACGATATTCAAAGAGTTAAACACAAGATATTCAACCGCATGTCAAATAAAAAGAGCAAGCTCGACATGAAGAAACGCAATTCAACATGCAATACACAATTCACAAAGATATATTCAATCACATATTAAATACATGCAAAACCCAATCATATCACAACATTTCATGCTCGACGCAGGATCAAGGAATCCATACATAGTGATATAAAAATCCTATAATGTTTAGAAGTGTCCTACGCACAAAACATAAACACGTAAAATATGAAGTGCCTTACAACTCCAAGCTAATCTTTGCTCGACAACGACCTCGACATTTGTCTTCAAACGAGCTCGACAACGACTTCGACACGTACCGTCCTCAATCGACCTCGACACGTACGCTTCTCAGTCGACCTCGACACGTACGCTTCTCAATCTGGATCCCACTGCTTCCACGTCCTCGGGGTCGCTCTCCCGTACACCTTGATTCGGAAATCACACGATCTCGGGAATCAGACTTCCTAAAACAAGCACAACTCAGTTCGATCTATGAGTTCTAATAACACTTAGCTCTCATCCCAATCTTAACCACAAAGTTAGGGTTTTCGATCAAAAGTTCATGAAAAGGTTATCTGATGCTACAACAGATAAATCGACAACAACAACAACCAGAAGCAACAAACGAAAAACAAGAAATCGAAACAAACCAGAAAGGAAAGGTTTTTGGGCACCGCCTGTTGCAGAAAACAGAGGAAGAAATTTGTTTTACAAGCTCAAATAATCGGTTAGAAAGGTCGGTCATATCATGAAGAAGAAAACCCATCAATATGACATGATTTGGAAGCATAAAAACTAGCTAAAATGGAAAGAAGAAATGGCGCTAAACAGTAGCATGAAGAGAAAATCTGTTTTTCCATACCTCAGATGGTGGTCGAGATGGTGAGATATGTCGAGAGGATGATGAGGAACAAGATTGATGAAGAAAATTTACGCAGAAGCTCGATGGAACTCAAGGTTCTTCGATGGAGGTTTGGAGAGAAAGAAAAACTCAGAGAAGGAAGGAAGAAGAAAGAAGAAAAGAGAAAGTGAGTGTTTGAGGGAACCGATAGTGATATACAGCTGGTGAGGGAAGGGCGTTATCGTAACTCCAGTTATGAGATGCCAATCCCATCAGTCAATCTACCCATCTAATCGCTACTCTCTCATGATTACCCTATACTCTATAGGTTACAGAGATCTAGACACGGCAACGAGACTGCAAACCGAATATATAAATATTACAAACAATAGTCATAACGCTGAATAACGTTCGTAAAAATACGAGTGTCATCATCTCGACACGATGTCGACTAGGGTGCTCGTGTAAGCGCACAAGGCTCTAACACGAGTTCGTGCACGGGGCCTCCTCAGTTCGGTACGCGACTTCATCAGCTCGGTGCGCGATCTCATCAACTCGACACGCGACCTCCTCAGCTCAGCAGCTAGTGCACGCGGTCTCCTCAGCTCGGCAAATGACCTCGGCACGCGATCTTGGCACGGGATCTCGACACAAGGTCTTGGTACGAGGTCTTGACGCGAGGTCTCGATACGACGTCCAAATACGAGGTCGATCTCGTGATCTCGTCCTCAGGTGTTACAATCTCTCCCTCTAAAAAAAATTTCGTCCTCGAAATTGCAAATAAGATTCTTACCTCGGAAAAGTTCAGGGTACTGAGTCTTCATCTTCTCCTCCAGCTCCCAAGTCGCATCTCCCGTCTTCTGATCCCACACAACTTTGACGAGTTGAATCTCTTTGTTCAGCAACTGCTTGGCTTTCCGATCAACGATCCTCGCTGGTGATGCTTCGAAGGATAAGTCGTCCTTCAGTTGAATCACATCCGGTTCGATGACATGAGAGGGGTCGGAAACATACTTCCGCAATTGTGAGACGTGGAAGACGTCATGAATGTTCGACAAGAAGGGTGGCAAGGAAATCTGATATGCCACTGGACCAATACGACGAAGAATCTGGTAAGGTCCAATGAATTTAGGGGTAAGTTTCTTGGATTTGATCGCTCGACCAACTCCGATGGTGGGGTGACTCTAAGAAATACATGTTCTCCTTCCTCGAACTCGAGTGGTCGACGTCGTTGGTCGGCATAACTCTTCCGTCGACTTTGAGGCGCTCAGATCCTATCTCTCGATCAAGCGGATCTTCTCGGTAGTCTCTTTGGATCATATCTGGTCCTACAATGTAACGCCGCCATCCTGGTACCAACAAAGAGGCGTCGACATTTACGTCCATACAGTGCTTCAAAGGTACCATTCCAATACTCGCATGGAAAGCGTTATTGTAGGTGAACTCCACCAATAGTAAGGCGTCGTCCCAACTTCCTCGGTGATCTAAGGTACACGCCGCAACAAATCTTCAAGTGATTGGATCGTTCTCGGTCGACCGTCGATGCGGGGATGATATGCCGAGCTAAGCTCGAGCTCGGTTCCCATCACTCCTTGTAATTCCCTCCAAAAATGAGGCGTGAACTTGGATCTCGGTCCGACACGATCGAAGAGGTATACCATGAAGTCGCACTATCTCCGCGATGTAGATCTCGGTCGACTTTTCCACGTTGTATGTCGACCACCTTTGGTAAGAAATGAGCGATTTGGTCAATCGGTCGACGATCACCCAAATCGAATCATTCTTCTTACGTGTCTTCGGCAAACCTACAACGAAATCCATGGAAATACTATCCCATTTCCAAACTGGTACGTCAGCGATTGTAGCATTCCGCAGTCGTTGGTGTTCCACCTTCGCTTCGACACGTTAAACACGAAGCTACGTCATCGACCACTTGCTTCTTCATTCGGACCACCAAAAATGCTTTTTCAAGTCTTGATACATCTTCGTAACTCCTGGATGAATACTAAAGTTGCTCTTATGCGCCGTCAGTATTAACTTTCTCGGCTCGGCTCACGTTAGGTACACATACTCGGCCATTGCATCTTAAGATGTCGTCAGTTCCGACTTGGAATTCTGTCGCCTTCCACTTGCGCTATCAACTAAACCTTCTCTTGCGAGGAGCTCGTCATGAACTTCTTTGGTCTCGGATCTCGTCCAACAATGCATTTAGAAATGGTAAGCATACCAAATCTCGGCTTCCCGGTGAAACCCGACACTCGACTTCAAGTCTCGGAACTTCTCGAGCATCTCCAACTCCTTGATCATCATTGAGGAAACTAGAACGCTCTTCCGCTCAATGCATCCGCTACACGTTAGCCTTACGGGATGGTATTCCAACGTAAAGTCGTAGTCCTTGAGAAATTTTGTCCATCTTCGCCGACGCATGTTGAGCTCTTTACGGTCGACGGTACTTCAAGCTCTTGTGATCGTTGAAAGCGAAGAGTGCTCCCATAAAGGTAGTGTCTCCATATCTTCAGCGCCAAAAACTCGCTACCAGCTCCAAGTCGTGAGTAGGGAAGCTCCTCTCGTGAATCTTAAGTCGTCTTGAAGCATACGCGACCACCTTCCGATGTTGCATCAGCACGCATCCCAATCCCTGGTGTGACGCATCACAATACACCTCGTAAGGCTCTTCGGGTTGAGGCAAAATCAACACGGGCGCTGTCGTCAAGAGCTCCTTCAGTCTTTGAAAACTGGATTCACACTCCTCGGTCCAGGCAAAAGGTTGATCCTTCCTCGTAAGTCGTGTAAGAGGCGCGACAATCTTCGAGAACCCTTCAATGAATCTTCGATAATAGCCTGCTAAGCCAACAAAACTCCTGATGTCGGTAACCGTCTTCGGCTGTTCTCACGCTAGCACCGCCTCAATCTTAGTTGGATCCACAGCTATCCCTTCTTTGGAAATCACGTGACCAAGAAAATTCACCTCTTCGAGCCAAAATTCACACTTCGACAGGTTGGCATAGAGTTGCTTATCTCGTAATATCTGTAGTACTCGACATAAGTGTTCTTCGTGCTCTTCTCGGTTCCTCGAGTAGATCAATATGTCGTCGATGAACACTACAACGAACTGATCCAAGAACGAATGGAAAATCCTATTCATGTAGTCCATAAACACAGCTGGGCATTTGTCACTCCAAACGGCATCACCAAGTACTCGTAGTGACCATACCTAGTCCTGAAAGCTGTTTTGGGGACATCTTCCTCCTTCACGCGAATCTGATGGTAGCCCGACTTCAAGTCTATCTTGGAAAAGATCGCGCTCCGCCGGTTGATCCATCAAGTCGTCAATACGAGGTAACGGATACCGGTTCTTCACAGTAACCTTGTTGAGCTCGCGATAGTCCACGCACAACCTTGATCGTCCATCCTTCTTCTTAACCAACAACACTGGAGCTCCCCACGGTGACACGCTCGGTCGGATGAATTGCTTCGACTCCAAGTGGTCGATCTGGGACTTGATTCTTTCATCTCGGCGGGAGACATCCCGTATGGCGCTTTGGAAATCGGTCCCGCCCTGGAATCAACTTCGATGGAGAACTCGACCTCTCGTCTTGGTGGTAACCCTGGCATGTCTTCGGGAAAACGTCCTCAAAGTCACACACCAGCTGGAACATTCTTCACGTCGATCTATTTGGAAAACTTCCGAACTAGCCAGATACATGTATTCCCTAGTTCCTTCTTTCAAAGAAACTCCAATACGTTCAGCAGAAAGATAATTGGAGACTCCAAGGTCTGGAAAAATTACAGTTTTACGGGCACAGTCCAAGAGGACATGGTGGTGTGACAACCAATCCATCCCGAGGATGACATCTAGGCCCTTAAGAGGCAAACAAACCAAATTGACCACAAACTTTCTACTCTGAATAACCACTACACAATTAAGACATGCAGTGTTTGTGACTAAGGTTTTAGCAGCTGGGGTTGTAACTACCAATTTGAACAGTAAAGCGATCACGATCAAGTTCAAATGGTTCACACAATCAGAAGAAATAAAGGAATGGGTTGCACCCGAATCAAAGAAGACGGATAAGGATTTACCCTCTATCTCACATTCACCTTGAATAAGATCTTCAGCTCGCTCTGCTTCCTCGGCACTCATGCAGAAGACTCTGCCTTTAGCTACCTGCCGTTTCCCTTTGGCCCTTGCCGCAAGCATTGCTGGTTCAGCTTTAGGTGTGGGACAATCCTTGGCAAAATGCCCTGGCTTCTTACAGTTGAAACACACCTCCTCCTTACGAGTCTGATTGCTCGCATAATGTCACGGCTTCCCACAACGATAGCAAGTCACCTCGACACCGGCCTCGACCTCCACTCCTCGCTCCTGGGTCATCGGACGACATCGTCCCTGTTGTTGTTGTTCCCCGAGGTCTGGTCAGACGGCTTCTACGTAGTTGTTTCCCTTCGTGTAAACCTGCCCGCACTCTGGGGTCTCACCGGTCTGCCTACAACAGTTTTCTTCTTGTGGCTTCTTACTCCTTCTACCTCGACACAGCGATCTATCAGCTCTTGTAGATTTCTGATCCTCAGTGACACCACCGACTTCTGAATGTCAAATCTCAGACCTCGTTGGAACCTCTCGCTTAACCATCTTTGGTCATCTCGATCACGAAATGGACTGAAATACCTCGATAATGACTCGAACTTTGCCGCATACTCGGACACTGTCGAGCTGCCTTGCTGCAATTGAAGAAACTCTTGCTCCTTCTCGGCTCGTGCAGTATCTGGGAAGTACTTGTCTAAGAACCTTTCACGGAAAAGCTCCCAGGTCATCTCGCGACGTTCTGCTATAAATGTTTGCTTCACTCCTTTCCACCAATACTCTGCGTCTCCTAGCAGTAAGTAGGTGGCATAGTCGACCTTCACGTTGTTCGGGCAATGAAATGCCTCGAAGATCTTCTCGATCTCTTGCATCCAAAGATCAGCTTTATCTGGGTTTGGCTCACCGTAGAACTTCGGTGGATCATGCTTCCTAAAGTCTGCCAATCCTCTAGCTTCAGCATTTCGCTCTGCTCGTTCTTTATTCTTTTAAGTTACGCTAGGTTAACGCCGCGTCTGTTGAGCCATCGCGTTAGCTGTTGAGTTGCGGCGGTGATTGTTGAGCCATGGCTGCCGCCATCTCGGTCATAGCTTGAATAGCTCGTTCCATGTCGGCGTTCTCTACAGCTATCGTATCCGACGAGGGGCATTAGATTCCACAAGGTTCAAAACCCTGTCGAATCTCACAACAAGGATGTGTTAAAACACACCGCTTCAATCAAGAAACTTGATTCAAACAATTTATCAAGCAATAAGTGCTTCACTTAATCAAACGGCAATCAACATAGTACAATTAGGTACCCAACACATATATATAAATCCCGACCTGACGGTCCCAAATTTCCTATGCGGCTCGGTCGAGCGAGCTACGATACCAACAATGTAACGACCGTTTCGACCGCTACCGAGCTCAGCGCATCGAAGCTCGAGTTACCGAGCTCAACACACCGAGCTCAACTAAACTTTGTATGCGATGCGTTTTAAAATGATACTCTTGTGCCTTTTAAAAAGTACGATCTATTTTTTTTTATAAACCAGCTCGTGCACATCAGAGTAATTACAGCTTTTCGAAAACATGGTGCAACTAAGACACAAGACATAAATTCTAATAAAACATACATGCATATATACCACTCGAAATAATAATGTATACAAAATACAGAGTAGTAAATGTACAAAGAAAATACACCTAAGGTATGACGACTTCAAGAGAGCGATCATACCCTGGGGGTACTTCCGGCAGACTCCCACGCAGGGGGCTGCTCCAAAAGTAAACCGCTTGATCTACTGTAGCAACAAAACATAACCGCCCAAACTGGTCACGACCTGCGAACACAAAAAAAAAAAAATGCAGTCATCGGAAAAACAAACATCCAACAACATAATCAATCCACGACAAATAGGAGTCGTCGGCTCGGGTCCTCGTCGAGCTACTCCTCGCCATCATCTGGCTGCCGAGTTCCTCGCACCCTCGACATCGCTGGGTAACCATCATGGATTGAAGGCACCACGGGAAAGCGGTCAACTTCTCAACAATACAAGATAAGCACGGCATAAAGAAATAAGCAACACAACAATGGATATCAAGCACCAAACGTGACTCGACCTTCTCACTGTAGACTCGGCTCAACTCGCAATCCATTTTCTCTCGACTCGGCGGTTTTTTCGGATTGCACACGCTGCATCAGTATGTCGGAAGGTCCAGCTGAAGCCTTGGGATCTTCGCTCTCCCTAGGACAGTCAACTCAGGTCCCATAGCGTGGCGACGTCTAGTCAATCTCCCGTAAACAAAAGGGGACCTAGCACCCTTAGTTATCCGGGTCACGGATCAAAAACGTCATACACTCGATGAACAATTTGCCGCATACGATATTCAAAGAGTTAAACACAAGATATTCAACCGCATGTCAAATAAAAAGAGCAAGCTCGACATGAAGAAACGCAATTCAACATGCAATACACAATTCACAGCATATATTCAATCACATATTAAATACATGCAAAAACCCAATCATATCACAACATTTCATGCTCGACACAGATCAAGGAATCCATACATAGTGATATAAAAATCCTATAATGTTTAGAAGTGTCCTTACGCACAAAACATAAACACGTAAAATATGAAGTGCCCTTACCGAACTCCAAGCTAATGCTGCTCGACAACGACCTCGACACGGCTGTCTTCAAACGAGCTCGACAACGACTTCGACACGTACCGTCCTCAATCGACCTCGACACGTACGCTTCTCAGTCGACCTCGACACGTACGCTTCTCAATCTGGATCCCACTGCTTCCACGTCCTCGGGTTCGCTCTCCCGTACACCTTGATTCGGAAATCACACGATCTCGGGAATCAGACTTCCTAAAACAAGCACAACTCAGTTCGATCTATGAGTTCTAATAACACTTAGCTCTCATCCCAATCTTAACCACAAAGTTAGGGTTTTCGATCAAAAGTTCATGAAAAGGTTATCTGATGCTACAACAGATAAATCGACAACAACAACAACCAGAAGCAACAAATGAAAAACAAGAAATCGAAACAAACCAAAAAGGAAAGGTTTTGGGCACCGCTCATAGAAAAACAGAGGAAGAAATTTGTTTTACAAGCTCAAATAATCGGTTAGAAAGGTCGGTCATATCATGAAGAAGAAAACCCATCAATATGACATGATTTGGAAGCATAAAAACTAGCTAAAGTGGAAAGAAGAAATGGCGCTATGAGTAGCATGAAGAGAAAATCTGTTTCCATACCTCGGATGGTGGTCGAGATGGTGAGATATGACGAGAGGATGATGAGGAACAAGATTGATGAAGAAAATTTACGCAGAAGCTCGATGGAACTCAAGGTTCTTCGATGGAGGTTTGGAGAGAAAGAAGAACTCAGAGAGGGAAGGAAGAAGAAAGAAGAAAAGAGAAAGTGAGTGTTTGAGGGAACCGATAGTGATATACAGCTGGTGAGGGAAGGGCGTTATCGTAACTCCAGTTATGAGATACCAATCCCATCAGTCAATCTACCCATCTAATCGCTACTCTCTCATGATTACCCTCTACTCTATAGGTTACAGAGATCTAGACACGGCAACGAGACTGCAAACCGAATATATAAATATTACAAACAATAGTCATAACGCTGAATAACGTTCGTAAAAATACGAGTGTCATCATCTCGACACGATGTCGACTAGGGTGCTCGTGCAAGCGCACAAGGCTCTAACACGAGTTCGTGCACGCGGCCTCCTCAGTTCGGTACGCGACTTCATCAGCTCGGTGCGCGATCTCATCAACTCGACACGCGACCTCCTCAGCTCAGCAGCTAGTGCACGCGGTCTCCTCAGCTCGGCAAATGACCTCGGCACGCGATCTTGGCACGGGATCTCGACACAAGGTCTTGGTACGAGGTCTCGACACGAGATCTCGACGCGAGGTCTCGATACGACGTCCAAATACGAGGTCGATCTCGTGATCTCGTCCTCAGGTGTTACAGCTTGTCTTACTCCTCACCACTCAGAGTATAACTCTATGTCACAATGTACTCGTCACCACTTAGAGTAACTGTCAGTTGACCAAGGAATATATCTCGCTCGTCGTGACCTATAAGAGCAATTCCCCATGCCCGTTATCACTCAGGGTTGGGTATCTAGGCCTGCACTCGGAATCATTCATTAGAGACGTGAAGTACACATTACTCGTTAGGGTAAACTAACTCAGTCCCAAAACCACGACACAATAACAGCTAAACTATTGGGCCCCAATGGAATATATTGGTCCCCAGAATGTGTACCCCAAGGTCTATACGACCTACATTGTTACCTCGTACTTGTGCTCAAGTATCTCCTGACCCCATGCACCATGCACGGTTGTGACATAGAACCAACACAACTGCTATATGAATCATCACCACTCTCACATGTTATTGTGCATATGTTTTTATTTTATAGTTTTATTTTCATCTAACATCATGCATATTATAACCGCACTTCGGTCACAGTCTCAATTAATCAATATCACAGAATCATCATGTAATACTAAAACAATTAACATAGCTATATGACACATATATCATATTACTCAGGCATGTTATCATTTAAACACATATCACACATCCTTAAGCATGTTTCTATATTCATACAACACATACTAATTCATACTCACACCATAATCATGTTAAAATTACACATCATGTCACACAGGATCATTCCTATGTTAGTTGATGGATCCACGACACCTGTCCTCAGATATTATAGACCGTAACCCCGATCCTTAGGTGTTACTGGCGTCCACCTATAGTAAGATTTAGGTCACCCTACGCATACAATGTACATTATTCTACACTAGCAACTCCGGTAAAATATATTTTTACTCCCACCTGGATTCCAATGCAATTACTCCGAGCCCACGAAATCTTACAGCCCAGACCATGAACTCATAAGCAAATTAATCACCATTCCCTTATAAGACCAGGTTTTGTCCTTGTCCAATAAAACACCAAACCAAAAATTTCATCGAGCACGACCCATATTTTACCGGAAACACAAAAACGCACTCAGATTTGAAATACGGCAAAATATGGAATTGTAAAAATACAAGCCACAAATGGATGAGGTGCTGTCCATAAGGTCCAGGGTATTCAACTTACCCAAATCCAACTTTTGGAAAGATTTCTCGTGCGTTCGGTATCCAAACTTGCAAAACCCTAAAATATGAAGAACAGTTATTTAAGGACCAAAACACAACCTAAGGACCAAGAAATACTCATCACAAAACCAGAGAACAGACATTCCCTCCTCTATCTTGTGGTGTTTGGAAACCATTTGACAAAACCCTGCTCGTTTGGTACCCGTATAGCTCAATCGGGGTCCAAAACACAGTCTGATTAAGGTTATGAACTAAAATATGATATGAGATTTGATAAATCTACATCACATGTAGATTGATAAGGCTTTTAATGAGTCTTTGTTCTTTGTTTTGAGGAAGTTTAGCTGAGTTTGAGCCTTATTTGGTGAATAGTTTGTAAGCTCATGCTCACTTGTCACAAATTGAAGTTTTGCATTATTTTAATGACTTGTGATCTTGTTTGTGCAAAGTTGGAAGAACGACCAAAAAGAAGAAGGATTTTTGTCAAGCGCACTACCAATGCACCTCCAAGCGCACCTCCAAGCGCGCCTCCAAGCGTATTTACTACTAAACTCTCTGTCTGAGTAGCGCTGGAAGCACATCTGGTAGCGCTGGAAGCGCTCTACTGCGTCTGATGGGTACAAATGCGATTTTTATTCAGAAGCAAGGGAGCTTTTGCTCATTTTGGTGACCTAGACACTAAAGCTCTTGCTTGGAGAGGCTAGGTTTTATTCCTTCTCATCCCCATTGAAGATTCAAGCTTGGGTACAAGACTTTGGAGCTTCAATGACTTCTTTCTCTTTCATATGTTTCTTTTTCTCTTCTACCACTATGAGTAGCTCGACCTTTTTAGATTAGAGTTAGATGAATCTTGTTGAAACTCTTTTGTAGTTAGTTTTCTTACATTAATGCAAGTTTATTTCATGTCATTTGAGCTTCCAATCTCTATGCTTCATGCTTTTCAATACTTGATCACTATTGCATTGATTTAGGGTTTTTCATCTTGATTTGGAACTTGGGTGAATGAACTTGAACTGAGATTAGTAGTCATAATCATGATGAGTATAGGAATATAACTTTGTGATTATGTGTTCTTATGAATCACTACTCTTATTGCTTAACCTAACCATAAATCACTTAAGGGATTGGGGGTTTTAGTTAGAGTAAAGGGTTTATGAGGCAAGGGATTGTCCTTAAACTAATTTAGTTGATTCGAACTTCAATTTGTAGGAGATTGCTTAAGTTGATGTTGAACTAATTGCATGAGAGTGGATACAAGAGGATTCAACCCCTAGTCGTTTTTACCCATTGATATTTCACTTCAAAAATCCAAAAATATTTCCCACTTGTTCTAAGTTACAGTTGATTACAAAATACCCATATCATTCTCGTTCAAAGTAATTACATACTTGCTTTCGTTGATAAACGTCACAATCCTCGTGGAGACGATACTCTACTTACTATTGTAGTACTTGATACGATCGGTGCACTTGCCATCAAAAATAATGTATTGAAATATGCTATCAAGATTCTCAAACCACATATTAATATCAGATTATATCACTATAGGGTTATAGGTTTACCTCGGCAAAACAACGATCAAACGAATGGAAACAGACGAATAAGTACGGTAGGATTGATGAACGTCACTTAGAACCACATGAATTTTTTATCACCAAACCTTGGAAAGTATGAAAATGGTGAATTCTGGTCTGGTTGTGGTGATTAGGTCGTGAACAAAGAAGAAGGAAGTAAAAGAAATGAAGAGAAGGTGAAAAATGGCCTTATATAGGATTTTAACCACGTCGGGCACGCGTGCGCACCATGCATTAATTGGACTGCCTTGGGTGAGAGAAGCCTTCACCGTGAAAAAATAAAGATCAAAATGCATGGAGCACGCATGGGCGCACGTAAGCAGACGTTCAATTGGATGCCACATGTCCCTTCTGGATAAGTCTTTGACCCCTGACCTTTGACTTCGCGCGTCCAACACATGCCCCATTCGCTTTGGTACAGTTTCTCTCAATTTCTCCGATTCTAATGCTCGTACTATCCAAAACTTGATATCATAACACTTAAACATCATTCTAAACACATAGGGCATCCAATTGACCATAGGATTATGGTTTCAAATCCTAATTGCTCGATCAAAAGCTCGAACTCGCGCTTAGGCTATGAGTACTCAAAAACCCTAATTTCGACTCTGATTGTTCTCAAATTTTACTTGGCTTCTGTTGCGGCTTAGGCAAGTGCACCTGATCGTAACACATAATAAAAATGGAGTATAATTAGGACTCCGAATGTCGAACCCATAAGGAATGCGCAAGTACCAGCGTAGTAAAGACTTAAGTCCTCTAAACTATCAAAATAATTGGTTTAGGATTGAACAGAAACACTAAGAGAAATTAGAATAAAACTTTGAATTTAAAATATTAGAGCAAGATTGAATAGGAGAAGCCTAGGGGAACCGGGTTCATTAATACTAGATCCTGGATCTATTTCCTTGCTATTATGAATTGTATTTCCTTATTGAATGCCAACCACTCACTCTAAATTACTAAGAGTTACCTAGCTTGTAATAGCCTTCCTCCTAACTGTAACACCCCAATTTTTAAGAAAAATTGTTTTAACTGATCACCTCAATGATTTACTGAGAGTACAAGGAATTATTTTGACTTATTTTAAATAATTGATTTATTATAAATAACTATTATTTATGATGTCAATTCAAATTAATAGACAGCGTAGACGTATACTACTTTTAAGGTGAATTCATCAATTGAACTTTATATAAGTTTTCTGTTTGACGCGGTAACGCGTATTTTTGTCGAATAATTCTAACGAATTTTCGTCGTATTTTGAATTGTCGGGTAATTTTTATCCGCATAAAAAATTTAAAATGAACACCGATTTCGATGAAAATCGAAACGTAACTTATTGTGATGATGCTTGAGTGTTTTTAATTATGTTTATTATTTATAAATAAATTATTATCACGCGGTAAATTAATTTCCAAGTAAATTAATTTTCGCGATTTATCGGCGAACGAATTAGTGTTCATGCAGTTACTTGACGCCATAATTTTTAGAACACTCAAAACTCTAGGATTAGACTAGAATTAGTAATTAAGCTTGGGTTAGAAATAGATGTCATGTTTTAATTGGATTAGGAATAAATATCTTTGATTAAGGCTAGGTGTCAAGTTATTAGTAGGTCATTAGAAAATATCTACTTAGACCTTATCCATTAGCCTTTTATTTTGATTAATATTTTTTTAATTGCTTCCCTTCTCTTTAAATATGTTCAGGCCAAAGCCTCCCCTTTTACCACCCAATTGCTCATTTTATTTATCCTAAGTTATTATGTCTAGGTGAGGTGAAGAAATGAAAGAAGAACAAGACCAATTCCTCCTCTTTTTCTCTCCTGCAACGTGACCATCGTCCCTTTATAATCCTATCTTCCACTTCCATTTTCTTCTTCAAATCACAATCAAAACCTTGATTTAGTGAGCGGGTATGAGATCAATCTTTTCCCTTCCAAATTGGGGCCAAATCCGTAGCCCTCCTTCAAAGAGAACACCTCCATTCTTTCCATTTCTCTTCTTCAAATTAGTAAATTACCTTTATTAAAAATAAATTTTTACCCCCTCTTTTAGTTGCTCAGGCCGAGACACCCCTCCCCATTTGCTACCTCATTTGTTTTCTTCTCCAAGTTACCAAGTGTGGGAGAAAGGAAGGTTTCAAGCCATGGTTCCATTCCTCCTCTTTTCTTGCTTTTGATCATGGTTTCTTCCCTTCTAACACCACCATTTAATTCCATTTTCCTCTCCTAAACACTACTCTCATGTAAGATCAAGCTTTCCCCTTTATTTTTTTTTAGCAAAACAGTGGCCTTGTAAGAGGTGTAGAATTTGTTTTCTTTGATTTCCTTCTTATTTAATGTTTCTATTTTGTTTTGATTATGATCATGAAGCAAAAGGATCAAATGTTTCCCCAATTTTCTTGAACCCTAGGCCGAATTGTCCTATGGGAAAGGGGGAAAAGTGATTTCTCATGTGAATCATGTAATTGATTTGGGGTTATTGCTAATTGATACTTGAAATTGTTGTTGTTGTTGTTAATTTGAGTTTGATCAAGGAAAATTATGTTTTTGGAAACCCTTGATTCTTGAACAAGCCATGATGGGGTAAAGTATTTAGTGTAATGGTTTTGTTTTGAAAATTTGAGAAGCTTGGAAAAGGAATTAGGTGTTGAATGATGTAGTTTTGTTGATTTGGAAAGTTTTGCAATTTTTCTCCATTATGTGTGTGTTGGCCGAGAGCCCTAGGAGGCGTTGGGAAGAAAAAAAATTTGTGTCCTTGACTTGAATAAATTGTATTGGGTTGTTGTTTAAGTTTTGGAAAATTTTGGAAAGAGTTGGAATTGAATTTGAGAAGTTGTTTTGGTTTTAAGGCAATGAGACACTTAGGTGAAATCGAATCCTTGTATTCCTAAACCATTGATCAACTATTATTATGAAAAGAATTTGATTTTTTTGAAATTGTTTCATGATTCAAGTTTAAAAGAAAGTGAATTTTTAGTCTTTAAAATAATTATTTTTCAACTTTATGTATTATTTCAAGTATGTGCGTTTTATTAAAAAGATTCTTGGGGTTGAGTAACCTAGGGGATTAAACCATAACCTAGGGAATTATTTTGGGTGAGCTAGAATTTTGCTAAGTTTTGGTGTGTGATGTTTAGGATCTTGAGGACTTGAGTACGTGCATAGTAGAATTGTGACGTGCTTTGACACGTGGACTGTTGACCTTTGGTAAAGGCACTTCACATTCAATGATTGTTATTGTATGTTAGTGTATGAACTATTGTATGCTTATGTCTGATGATTTTCAATATGCGAATGTGAATCGTTGTGGATTGTTGAACTGTTGTGGGTCGAAATTGTTGTGACTCTGAATTGAATATGTGATATATTTGGAAATATGCTTAAATCATGTGGAGATATATGCTATTGGGTTGGTGCTGGATAATTAAATGTTTATTTGATTATGGCATATTTGAAATATCATATGCGTTGATATGTTCCTTGGAGTAGGTGGAATGCATTGTCATGCATTCTGGTATCTTCAACCTGAATATCCTGGGGTGATGGATTGCCCCAAGGCCAAAGGAATTTCGGAACGTCATTAATTTAACCATCGTATGGAAAAGTATCGGCTCTGGTACATACAAAATGATTGACCATAGCGTATGGAATTCCGGAATCATATGCAGTGGCATATAGTTGCATTAATAGGGAATCTGTGCATCCTTATTGAATTGTTTTGTAATGTCATTGACATGGTTATGTGAATATATTGAAGAAGTTGAGTCCCATATTATGTTCTATTTGTATAATATGATTTGCTATTGTACATGTTATTGCTATTATATTTGTTTGTGTAAGAAGTTGACCATTGCCCGTGGTTCTTTCAATCAATGAATGTAACCCAAATGATGAAGACTGCAGAGTGTTCGAGGCTGCTGACAAGTGTAGCTGAGGATAACCCTGTCCAGCTTTCTTCCTTGTGTATTTGTTTGCAACTTACTAGAGGTCTAGTAAGTGTTGTGGTTTTCCGACCAGCTACAGGGTGTCTAATATGTTAATTGCACTGTTGTAATTAAATATATGATGCTTTCAAAACTTGAGTTGTCATGTGTGCAATGATTGAATAAATTTATTAGTATGGTCATTGTGGTTTTATTTTGGCGTCTTTATTCATTCACTGTCATGTTTCTAAAATTGTTGTAATACTCTGATTGTGTTTTAAAAAAAAATATTGTACCACATTTTCGGAAACCATGCAAGCAGAGTATTTCGTTTTTCAGAAATATGTTAACTTTTGTCAGAAATATTGGATTAGTAGTGCTCCGAAAACGGGGTGTTACACTAACTAATTACTCCATTTGGTCCTAGAAGGTAATTAAAGGAAAGAGCATTAAGAACAGGTAAGTTTGTTAATCTAATAATCGATTGGAAACAAGCAATAACCTATTTGGCATACAAAGCGAGTTCTGTTGATCTTATAGTTCCACTAATTAACAATGATCATGTTACCACAATTAACTAATTTAATAAGGATTAGCTACTCCCTATGAAATTAAGCATGCTAAGATCAAATACATTCATAAGGATAATAAGGAATTCAAAATAGCAATTAAATAGAAATCAAGAACATTGTAAAAGATCTCCCATCACCCCTAGTGATGGAATTAGCTACTCATATTGTTTTGCAACAAAATCAAATAGAATAAATCCAAACATAAGCTCCTAAAAGACATGATTAAATAGAACTGGGACACCCTTTCGGTAAGACGGTAATCCTCTCATTTGTTCCTCACGTCCTCACGAACTCCAGCAACAATTCAGAATTGACCGGCAGCTCCAATGATTCAAGACTCACTCCAATAGCATGATGTATATGAATAACTTCTCAAAAAGGGGCTCTTTGTGACACCCTCTACCCGCATGTTATTATTAAAAAATAAATTAAAATAAATATAACCACTGAAAAATACGGTCCAATAAAATTTTTCATAAACGAAGGTAGAGTCATCACGCTCGTACAAACTTGCGGCAAAATCAAATAACAATTATGTCAAGTTCAGAACAATAAAAGCACCCCGATGTCACAACGTCTCAGAGCTGACCCAAGCACTTACTTCGGAACAATCAACAACAATAAAATAATAACAACGGAAATCCTAACTACGGTGACCGCATCCACGTATCACTCATCAGCCACATCGTCATCGTCACCTGCAATCTCATCGTCTAAACATACACAATGGTGTATGAGTAGCCTGATAAGAGGGTTAGACATCATATACAATCATAGCACAAATGGCCAAGGACATACATTAAGCAATGCGCATATAACAACCTCAGTATAATTAACACATAACATGGATGCATAACTTAACGAGTACTAATGCAACCTAGACAATCTCTACTTCACCGAACATGTGGATCCAAACTAACTCAGATGAGCGAGTGAGAAAACATCATCACTCTTGAGTACGAAATGGTGTCTAGTCGGGGTAACCAGGTAAATTGGTCAACGCCCCAAAGATTGGTTGCAAGCCGCTGCCTTTATGTAAGACGCCCCTATCCGATTGACCCCCAAGGCCGGGTACCTTGCCCATCATGGCCGATACTATATCGCATCATCGTTGCTCACCCCCAATAACGTTAACTTAACAAAACACAATGATGCAAGAACACATATCAAACAAGTGTCTAACAATAACAACAACAACGGCATAACAGCACACCGACCATCTTATCAAGCGGTCGGCTACAACAACATTAACGAGGTACTATTCTTCAGTAAACTAACAAGTTTCCCCAATCTTGGAACAAGTCCGAGTTATCAGCCTACCTCACCATACTAAGTCTAAGCAAGCTTAACTTAATTTCTAACTCTTAACCCAAGTGTTTCAACTTACTTATTATTTTTTTTTAACCGGACGTACCATACTTCCCCCCTAAAATTATAGGACGCTATCCGAAAGAGTTTGGGTTAGTAATTATTATGTATTGAATTTTACAAAATTAAATGAGTAAGACTTAGCTAGAACAATCCCAAAATTAATCATTTTTCTGCACAACTATTGCTAAATACTCACAACGTCAAATCTTACTTCTAAAGCATTTAAACTATCAACACCAAATGTCAACCGTCATATCCTAGTCCTAAGACTTGTCTATACCGTAACTTAAATGCAAAAGAAACATAATTATACATTAGTTAACTCCTAACAATCATACCCACCGTCCATACTTTATTCTTCACATAACCATGATATAGTACCTAGAGGAGTTAAGTATAACAAACCATACCCTATGATAATCTAGTTCTCACTCGACACAACAATTTCAGAACATCATATAGCAACAAGTAATCTCAGTTCAACCCATTTACCTCATATATACATTTATCAACAACAAGCCAAGACAAGCAAACCATCATATAATCCTTACATATCATAATATATCAACTCAAACAACACATTATGAGACAATTTCTATTAACATAAATATCATGACAGAATTCAACATGAAGTTTTCCCTATCACAATGGTAAAGGTACTTATTTTGCACAACCGCGCCAAGTCTAGGGACCATGGGACGTCCCTATTGCCTAATTATATCCATGAGCCCACTAATCTTGTATCCATCTACCCCCTTACCTCAAAAAAAGTTTGAAGTATTCCAAGGCGAAAGAAGCGGCTACAACGACAATTTGAGCACCAACTGAGCACAGGATAAAATTTTCGGAAGAGCGAAACGCGGCTGGAAAAAATAATAATTAGTATAATATATTTTTTATAATTTTTAAGGCTGAAATGAAATTAAAAGAAAGCAAAAAGAGTGACCGAAAAACGCCATACCGAGACAAAAGGGTTACAAGGGGTCCGGCGTCAACTTCACCGAATCGAGCAAAGGAGTAGTGATTCTTGAAGGTTTCGACGCGAGGAATCCGAAAATGGCATCCGTTTTTCGAACCGAAAACTGTGGTGTCCGAAAAAGTGAATTTACAGTACGCCCAATAACAAAATACGCGACGAACAGAGTCACGGTTAAATGAACAGAGGCCGGAAACGTGTTCTATGGTCGATTTCGGTTGGGTGGTTGAAATTTGGAATTTTTTCGTGGCCTAGGATGTGAGAACAAAAAGAGAGAAGAAAAGGAATAAGGGTTTTTTTTCATCACGCTACCGATTGCTTCTGAGAGACGATGAACAGTTTATAACAATTGAAAGTTTGAAACAGGGCGTGACTTGGTGGGTGCTGGAAAAAAAAGGAAAAAGTGGCCCATCCTTTTTGTTGATAAAAAAAAAGCCCAATCTTGTTTTTATATAGAAAGAATAATGTACTGCTGCACAAGTACACATAAATATATATATAATTTTTTTTTTAAAACAATTTTCACTTCAACAACATCATTCCATACTATTTCTAAAATATACTATTATTCTAAAATGTCTATAATAAATTCAAGGCTAATATTTAATAAGAATAAAATAAAAGAATATCAATTAAGATATACTAATTATTAAGGCAAACACACACAAATTGTCACGAAATTACCATATAAGCACACAATTTATAGAATCTTAATAATTTAAATTTTGAGGGTGTTACAATCCTCCCCTCCTTAGAAAAATTCCGTCCTCAGAATTGTCACTAACCTGTCGCGAACAACTGCGGGTAAAGCTCCTTCATCTTACTTTCCAATTCCCATGTGGCACTCTCATCCGCAGCTCCGCTCCAAATCACCTTCACTAGCGGGATCTCCTTTCCCCTTAACTGTTTCAATTTTCGATCCTCAATCCTTTTCGGAAGCGCCTCAAAAGTAAGATTCTCCTTCAATTGTATAGCATCCGGCTCGATCACATGACTCGGGTCATGAATGTACTTCCGCAATTGCGACACGTGAAACACGTTATGCAGATTCGACAAAAACGGAGGTAACGCCACCTGATATGCTACCTCGCCAACCCTTTTCAAAATCTGATAGGGTCCAATGAACCTAGGCGTTAACTTCCTAGCTTTCATTACCCTTCCAACTCCTTTGGTGGGCGTAACCCATAGAAACACATGATCACCTTCTTGAAACACCAAATCCTTAGTTCTCTTATCATGATAACTCTTTTGTCTGCTTTGCGCCGCCCGCATCTTCTCTTGAATCATCCTCACTTTCTCGGTGGTCTCTTGCGTTATCTCCGGTCCTAACACAAGTTGTTCACCGGGTTCATACCAACACAACGGTGTCCTACACCTCCTCCCATATAGGGCTTCATACGGTGCCATCCCAATACTAGAATGGAAGCTATTGTTGTAGGTAAATTCTATGAGAGGTAAGAACTTTTCCCAGCCCCCAATCTCCTCCATGACACAAGCTCTCAACAAATCCTCCAAGGATTGAATCGTCCTCTCTGACTGCCCATCTGTCTGAGGATGGTAGGCAGGGCTTAACTTAAGCTTGGTCCCCAAAGCGGCATGCAAACTCTCCCAAAACCCCGATGTGAACCTGGGGTCTCGATCTGATACGATGCTGGAGGGTACTCCGTGCAACCTGACGATCTCGCGAATATACAACTTAGTCAACTTCTCCAGTGAGTACTCCATGTTCACGCCTATGAAATGAGCTGCTTTCGTCAACCGGTCCACAATCACCCAAATAGCATCACAACCCGTTGGACTCCTCGGAAGTCCTGACACGAAATCCATGGCAATGCTATCCCACTTCCATTCTGGAATAGGTAGCGGCTGTAGCTTCCCAGACGGTTTCTGATGCTCAATCTTGGACTTTTGGCAAGTCAGACATGAATATACAAACTCAGCTATCTCTTTCTTCATTCCGGGCCACCAGAACATCTTCAAGTCTTGGTACATTTTTGTAGCTCTGGGGTGAATGCTCAAACAACTCCTGTGACCTTCCTCCAGAATCATTTTCCTTAGCTCCGGAACATCTGGTACACAAATCCGATCCCGGAATCGCAAAATACCATCTGTACCTTCGATGAAATCTGCTAACTTCCCTTGTACCATCAGGGCCCTCTGATCAACTAAGAACAAATCAGTCTTCTGTCCTTCACGGACTAGGTCCATCAGCTCACTGGTCACCTTCGGCATACCGAGCCTAACGCTCACTGGAGTCCTTTCACAAACCAAACTCATGTCAGAATGGCAAAGGTACTTATTTTGCACAACCGCGCCAAGTCTAGGGACCATGGGACGTCCCTATTGCCTAATTATATCCATGAGCCCACTAATCTTGTATCCATCTAACCCCCTTACCTCAAAAAAAGTTTGAAGTATTCCAAGGCGAAGAAAACTGGCTACAACGACAATTTGAGCACCAACTGAGCACAGGATAAAATTTTCGGAAGAGCGAAACGCGGCTGGAAAAAATAATAATTAGTATAATATATTTTTTATTATTTTTAAGGCTGAAACGAAATTAAAAGGAAGCAAAAAGAGTGACCGGAAAACGCCATACCGAGACAAAAGGGTTACAAGGGGTCCGGCGTCAACTTCACCGAATCGAGCAAAGGAGTAGTGATTCTTGAAGGTTTCGACGCGAGGAATCCGAAAATGGCATCCGTTTTTCGAACCGAAAAGCTGTGGTGTCGAAAAAGTGAATTCTGATCCGCCCAACAACAAAATACGCGGTTTAACGAGTCACGGTTAAATGAGCAGAGGCGGAAAGCGTGTTCTATGGTCGATTCGGTTGGGTGGTTGAAATTTGGAATTTTTCGTGGCCTAGGATGTGAGAACAAAAGAGAGAAGAAAAGGAATAAGGGTTTTTTTTCATCTTGACGATTGCTTCACGAGAGGCGATGAGCAGAGTTTATAACAATTGAAAGTTTGAAGCAGGCGTGACTTGGTGGGTGCTTTGAAAAAAGGAAAAAGTGTCCCATCCTTTTTGTTGATAAAAAAAAAGCCCAATCTTGTTTTTATATAGAAAGAATAACGTACTGCTGCACAAGTACACATAAATATATATATAATTTTTTTTTTAAAACAATTTTCACTTCAACAACATCATTCCATACTATTTCTAAAATATACTATTATTCTAAAATGTCTATAATAAATTCAAGGCTAATATTTAATAAGAATAAAATAAAATAATATCAATTAAGGTATACTAATTATTAAGGCAAACACACACAAATTGTCACGAAATTACCATATAAGCACACAATTTATAGAATCTTAATAATTTAAATTTTGAGGGTGTTACACTCTTGACTTGAGAATTCGTCAAAAGGTCTTTAGAAAAGGTTAAGAACCCCTATTTATAGATTAGGCTGCGGATTAGGTCATCTGACTTTCAAATCTGCACATTCTGGAATGGGGTACGACCGTACTGTAAATATACACGGCCGTACCGAACTTTTCTTGCAACGCTGGCCCGCACCTATGTGAGGTGCATCCCTGACTTCAATTGTGTACGGCTGTACTGGCTTTGGCACGGCTGTACTGGAATTTTTCATTGGCGCCAGGTGGTACAGACCAACAGGGTACACTGATCAATGCATTTTAATGCACTTTTTTAAGCTTTGTACTTTGTGTTTTTAAATGTGTGTCATGCCCAATAATTACTTTTTAACAAGTTTTATATCTTTGGGTCTTAATTTTGGCTTTAGTGAAATTCTTTGTTAATATTTAGATTTTGTTACATCCTAACCCATGCTCCTTCTACAGGTTATAACTTGGGCTATACTTATCCGATTGCAATGATCTTGGTGGCGTTGGAAAGCTAAGAAGCAGAGCTACAACTCTGTTGACAACGAAGCCCAGTTTGGACGTTCTCATGGTCAAAATTGCCAATTACCGCAGCTGGCGAGATTTACTGCGAGTTATGGATCACTTACTCATGTGATTAGTTGTTATTGGGCTAATTAACATCTATTGGGCTCTCCTCTTGGTCAGAACTATTTAGTAATCTAGGTTTACCTAAGGAGAGTTTATAAATAGGGTTTTTAGAGTTTTAGGAGACACACTTTTTTACTTCTGAATCTTTTGCAATTGTTTAGTTTTAGTAACCTTTTTCTTCTTCCCTACTTCTTAATCTCGTTTTTGGCAAATCCTTCTATAGAAGGCTAAGACCTTAGATTAATTCACTGGTTAGAGAGTTTTTATAAGGATCTTGAGGTTTGATTATTATTGTTAATTTCGATTTTTGAATTCTATCTCTTTTCCATTTGATCTTTCATCCCTTTGATCTTTGTTTGCAAATTCATTTTAGGTGTTGATGCTTAATCATATCAAAGTTGTTTTTGCTCATTGAGATTATTTGAAATATTTTGAATGCTTATTTTAACCTGTTTCAAATAGAGATCAATAGGATCTACGGAGCTTGACGTAGGTTTGATTGAATTCGATAGTTAAGTTAATTGTGTTTTTGTGACGCTTGTTCCTTAATCATGATTAATTGATTATGTGATGCTTAATTGATTCTGTAATCTAGTAGGAATTTTTATAAAATTAATTGACGCTTGATTGGTTAATTTTATGGTCAAACAAGAATAGAATCACAAAATAGAATAATCATTAGAAACCCTTGATAGATCCAAGTATTAATTACCCTGAACCAGTGGATTAGTCGTTTTTACATATTGATATTTTCATCTTTTATAATCTGTTTCTCAAACTGAAATCCTCCCATTTTAATTCTTCATATGTTCTTGTCTTTGGTTATTATTCGAATTAGAGATCATTGTGAGACGACCAAGGTTGAATTATCATGTTACTATATTCACTGTTTTGAATTATTTGACCCGTGTGCGACAGCGGATCAATTTGGCGCCGTTGCCGGGGATCTCTGATCAATATTAGCCAATTCAAGAACCTACTAACGTCTCTAACCATTGATTTTGTGTTTTAATTGTGTTTCAGTTTCTGACATTGGATTTTGCATTGAGCTAGTAAAAAAAATCGATATCCTGTCAACTTGTTCGGATCGCTCCGAAATTTGGCCAGAAAATCCGGAAAAAATCGAGGATCAATACTTCTGTATCAGTATCAGGGACTAATATGTATCAGTATTAGGGACTAATACAGGGACTACAGGCTCAAAATCCAAAATTCTATCGTTTAGACCACTTTTTAATTTTTTTGAAATTTTCGTATCTTTAAAAAAATCCAAAAAATTAGTGTTAGTTTTATTTTATTTTTAGAGATTTTCGGTGATATTTTTATATTTTTTAGATAGGTTTTGTCAATTTCTTTCTTGTTTTACCAATTAGGACATTGTTGGTATTTTCTGATTTGTTATGCTGCCTTCTTATGTGCTCATAATGCATGACTAGGTCCAATTCTGAAATTCTGCACTCCGTTGATCCAGAAATAGATAGGACTTTTCATTCACTTCATAGACTTAATAAGGCTAGTACTAGTAATAACATAGGTGATAGTGATAGTGATACTGATAGCATATTTAGCCATATTCTCTTTGATTCTTATTCTGATTTTAGTACTGATACCATGGCTGCTAGAACATTAAGGGAACTTGTTGCACCTGATGTTACTTATAATGCTTACCCTGATATTGAAGTACTGATAACTCTTAGAAATAATAGTTATTTATGCTTTTATGACTATGAATCATGTGAGTTTAAGAGTAATTTAGATCCTTTAATTATTAGATTTAAGTAAATAATGTGATTTCCCTTGCTTGGAGCTGTTTAAGGTACTTTGGTGCTTTTGTGAGCATTTTGATGTGTTTTGACATTGTGCAGGATTTTATTGAGAAATACTCAGTGCCAATCTGGTGCCATGGCACCGCACTCTGATATTACAGCCCCTGTTACTGCAGCAGCGTTTTTTAATTCATTAGAGCTGAAGGAAAGGACTTTGTCCTTTATTGCAATGCTGTAGAGTGCATTTCTGATGGTCCCCACTGTTCTGCAGTGTTTTCTCTCTCTGCTAAAGGACAAAAGCATTTATTTTTGGGCCAAAATGAATCAACTTTCATTGGTTTACCATTGGACAGCCCATTTTAGGAGAGGCTATAAAAACAAAATGACCTAATCAAGGAAAGAAGGCTGGTGTAGGGGTTGTGTCCTAGATTAGAATTCGTTTTTATTCCTCTGGACAGCAGCTGCCATCCTCAACATCACCTTCATCCATCATTCTTCATTTCCATATCCCTTCCATACACCATTATTATGAGAAAAACATGCTGAAAAACATGGAGGCTGAACCAATCTCAGACATAGCAAGGAAATGCAGTAACAAGACATTGTTGCAGTGAACTGTTCTCTCATCTTGACAGATTTGAAGGCCTCCACGTGCTGTTTTCTGCTTCTGTTTGTAGACATTTACGCCTTTGCAGATTTACGGTGCCATGGCCAGATTTTGGCACGATTTACCGCTATTCTATGTTTTTGTTTATTATGAGCTAAATACTTTATGCTAGGATGATGTGATTTTGTATTGAATCCTTGTTAGTGAATGTCTATCAGTCTTTGCCTTTGAACCTTTGACTCATGCGCATTTATTTACAATATGCTTGACCTAAGTCTGGCCAACTTTTGTTGGGTACATGTATGTTAGGTGCGGAAAGGTGGTAACATGCTGAATTCATGAGTTAATATGAGGGGTATTAATTAAGGGACACTTTAATTAATTTTGATTAAACTAGACATAGGAAATCTGTCTCATAGGGTGTTCTAAGTCACACTTAGAAGACAAGGGGGAACATAATGGGGGCTTAGACATAAGGTACCCTTTACTTAACCCTGGTGAAAGTACTGAAAGGTACACACATTAGTGCCCTGCGCCCAGGTGCCAAATGGCACTGACTTATGGCACTGAAACCAACTTGGTGAAAATATGAATGAACTGAAATCCTAGCTGTTTTTCTCAGATTTTTATCACATCTTTTTAATTTATTTTTACTGTCAATTGCACTTTAAATTACTGTCACCATCACCTCAAATTAATTTGTTACTTGTTACTTTGTTCTCTCATTAACTAGATTAGCCAAATTGAGAATTTGTGGAATTAACCGTAATCAATCCTCGTGGGAACGATCTCTCTTACTCTTTATTACTTGTTCACGATTGTGTATACTTGCACAACTGTTATTTCACACAACAAGTTTTTGGCGCCGTTGCCGGGGATTGAAAGTGTTGATTTCTATGAGTTTTCAATTGAGTTAATTTGGTTTAGTTGAGATTCTTAGATTTTAGTGTGTTTCTTTTTAGCAGTAAAATTTTCTGTTTTGTGTTGGTGGTGTTGTCTTTGTTGTTCTTAGCATTGCTCACCTTGTTTGTAGTTTGTGAAAAAGAAAAAACCCACTCCTAGCCATGGAACAATATCATTTTGACTCTATGCAAGCAAGGAATGCTCAACCACAATATTTCAACCATGAATTTTATGGAGGTGAACATGAAATGGGCTGTCATGAGAAAAATTTCATGTCCATGACAGTGACGAATGTTGATTATGGCATGGAAAATTTAATTTGGGAGCAAGAGTATTATCCTCAAGCTCAATTCGAAGGATCCCATGAAAGCATCTCCAACCTCAAAGATGTCTTAGCTCAATCCATTGAGGATACCAAGGTGTATAATGAAGACTTTCAAGTCTCATGCAAGAATATGGAGGCTCACCTTAAGACAATTATGGAGTTTGTAAAAGAGGAGAATTGCATTAAAGAAGTGATTGAACAAGAAGAAGAGTGTGTGGAGTCGAAAATTGAACATGATCTTGTGGAAGTAGTGGAAGAAAAAAAAAAGAGTGTAGTAGAAGTAGTGGCAGTAGTTGAAAAAAAACAAAAAAAGAGTGTAGTAGAAGTAGTAGAAGAAAAAGAAAAAAAGAAAAATAGTGACATGGAAGAGAAGCCAAGGGTGAGGCATGAGGAGATCCATTTGACAATTAAGACACCACCCTTGGTGATTGAAGGGAAGAGTAAAAATCAGAAGTCAAAATCTGATGTGCAGGAATCTGAACATGCTGCTGCCCAGAAAATTATGCAGAAAAATTCTGCAGAACCAGAAGTAGGTGCCATTCCAGCACCTGTTTCAGCACCTGTTACAACACTTGTTTCAGCACCTATTACAGCACCTGCACCAGAATTTTTTTCCCCAAGGTTGTTCCTCAGAGTCCCCCACAAGAAGAGTTTTATGAGCTTTATGAGATGGGGAACACATATCCCAAATGCCTAGTTGTTGGGGCATGGGAATACTTGCTTCCCTATGCCAAGTACATGGGATTTCTGTAACGACCCGTTTCCGGACCGCTACCGAGCTCAACATACCGAGCTCGACACACCGAGCTCAAGTTACCCTGTATGCAATATGTTTTAAAATGATACTCTTGTGCCCTTTAGAAAGGTACGGTCTATATATTTTTTTTTTATAAAACCAGCTCGTGCACATCAGAGTAATTACAGCTTTTCGAAACATGATGCAACTAAGACACAAGGCTTAGATTCTAATAAAACATACATGCATAACATACATATATACCACTCGAAATAATAATGTATACAAAATACAGAGTAGTAAATGTACAAAGAAATACACCTAAGGTATGACGACTTCAAGAGAGCAATCATACCCTGGGGGTACTTCCGGCAGACACCCACGCAGGGGGCTGCTCCCAAAAGTAACGCCAGTCTACCCAGTAACAACAAAACATAACCGGCCCAACTGGTCACAACCACTATACACAAAAACATAGACAAAGCAAATCACGACAAGTAGAGGTCGTCGCCCTGATCCTCGTCGAGCTCCTCCTCGCCATCATCTGCTGTCGAGTTCCCTGCACCCTCGACATCGCCTGGGTAACCATCATGGATTGAAGGTACCACGGGAAAGGGTCAACTTCTCAACAATCAAGATAAACAAGGCACAAAGAAATAAGCAGACATCACTGTATATCATTCATCAAACGTGACTCGACCATCTCACTCTAGACTCGACTCTTATTCCGGAATATCGCCAGCTGGTCCATCCCCAAACTGACGCAATAGGTAAGCGGCAGGTCCAACCCCAAACTGATACCATGCATTAATCAATAGGTCTAACCCCAAACTGATAATGCGACGTCTAGTCAATCTCCCGTAAACAAAAAGGGGACCTAGCACCCTTAGTTATCCGGGTCACGGCTCAAAAACGTCATACGACTCGCCTAGCTTTCTCACTCGATGATTAGCTCGCTTGATCAAGGAGTGGCACATAAAAGTACTTGATCACATATCAAATAAAGAGAGCATGCTTAACATGAAGAAAACGCAATTCGACATTTAAGCAATAAAAACATTCTGCATGAAGAAACGCAATTCAACAGCAATTCACAATTCACAACATATATTCAATCACATATTAAATACATGCAAAAACCCAATCATATCACAACATTTCAAGCTCGACACAAATCAAGGAGTCCATACATAGGGATATAACAATAAAAAATCCTAGAATGTCTAGAAGTGCCCTTACGCACAAAACATAAACACGTAGAATATGAAGTGCCCTTACCGAACTCCAAGCTAAAGCTGCTCGACAACGAGCTCGACACGGCTGTCTTCAAACGAGCTCGACAACGACCTCGACACGTACACTTCTCAGTCGACCTCGACACGTACACTTCTCAATCTGGATCCCACTGCTCCCACGTCCTCGGGTTCGCTTCTCCCGTACACCTCGATCTGAAATCACACGATCTCTGAATCGACTTCCTAAAACAAGCACAACTTAGTTCCATCTATGGGTTCTAATAGCACTTAGCTCTCATTATCCCAACTTAACGACAACCCAAGTAAGCATTACAAAATAACTCCTTTCTCTAAAATTTTATTGAAAACTTCTTTCATACATTACCAGACAAAGCCATTTTTCCTCTAACACAAAGTTAGGGTTTTCGATCAAAAGTTCATGAAAAAGGTTATCTGATACTACAACAGATAAATCGATGACAACAACAACCAGAAGCAAGGTACAACAAACTAAAACAAGAAATCAAAACAACCAAAAAGGAAGGGTTTTTGGGCACTGCCTATTGCAGAAAACAGAGGAAGAAATTTGTTTTACAAGCTCAAATAATTGGTTAGAAAGGTAGGTAATATCATGAACAAGAAAACCTATCAATATGACATGATTTGGAAGCATAAAACTGGCTAAAATGGAGAGAAGAAGTGGCGCT
This sequence comes from Calophaca sinica, assembly GCA_037113605.1. Classification (NCBI taxonomy): domain Eukaryota; kingdom Viridiplantae; phylum Streptophyta; class Magnoliopsida; order Fabales; family Fabaceae; genus Calophaca; species Calophaca sinica. The sequence continues at coordinate 101,192,175 of CM073730.1, forward strand.
AACAGTAGCATGAAGGAAGAGAAAATCTGTTTTTCATACCTCAAATGATGGTCGAGGTGGTGATATATATATGTCGAGAAGATGATGAGGAACAAGATTGATGAAGAAAGTTTATGCAGAAGCTCAATAAAATCCAAGGTTCTTCGATGGAAGTTTGGAGAGGAAGAGGAACTCAGAGAAGAAGGAAGAAGAAAGAAGAAAAGAGAAAGTGAGTGTTTGAGGAAACTGATCGTGATATACAGCTGGTGAGAGAAGGGGCATTATCGTAACTACTGTTATGAGATGCTAATCCCATCAATCATTCTACCCATCTAATCTCTCCTTTCTCATGATTACCCTCTACTCTATAGGTTACAGATCTAAAAAGAAGCACAGCGACGAGAACTGCAGGCCGACAATATAAATATAACAAACAAAATAATCATAACGCTGAATAACGTTAAGTAAAAATACGAGTGTTACATCTCGACACGATGTCGACCAGGGTGCTCGTGCAAGCGCACAAGGCTCTAACACGAGTTCGTGCACGCGGCCTCCTCAGTTCGACATGCGACCTCCTCAGCTCGGTACGCGACCTCATCAGCTCGGTACGCGACCTCATCAGCTCGACATATGACCTCGGCACGCGATCTTGGCACGGGATCTCGACACGAGGTCTTGGTACGAGGTCTCGATATGATGTCCTAATTCGAGGTCGATCTCGTCCTCAGGTGTTACAATTTCTCTCTAAGAAAAGGAAGAAGAAGGATGACATTTTCTTTTTGTCATATTATCCCCCCTAACTTGGGAGTTGAAGAGGAAAAGTCAGGCTGAGGACTTCTGCAAACCAAGCGCTACTGGGAGGCAACCCAGATTCTAATAAATTGCTTCTGTTTTTGTTTGTTTATTTTCTTGCTTTTATTTTATTTTCATTTTAGGTGGCAAAATGAAGATGAGATGGTGATGAGTGCTATGATAAGTGTTGAGGCAGCACCTGCACCAGCATCTGTGCTGTCAAATGTTGAAGGTGCCAATACTGTACCTGTTTCAACACCTGGAAATGAAGAGCAAGGAAAACCTGTCAGTGCTCAGGTAGCACCTGCAACAGTATCTACGCTGTCAAATGTTGAAGATAATTGGAGCTGTAGGCTTCAAGTAGGGATTTTCACATCCTAATCTTTTACTGTTTTTCTGTAGTAAATATTTAGTATGTTTGTTTGTTTTGTTTTTTTGCTGAATTTTGTTTTAGTTTGTTTATAGGTTGCTTAATTTGTTGTTTTTGTGTCAACCCTTCATCTAGCATAGAACTTTTGCAGTGGGGACACTGCAAGGTACTATGTCAGGGCATAGTTTAGGATTGTGTTATGTTGCATTTGTAGCGATCTTTGTCCTATTTGTATGCTATTAAAAAAAATGGTTTCGGTTGACACATTGGCTAAGCTTAATGAGGAATTTGTGCTTGAATGTGTTGGAACTTTGTGCTGATTGTCAATTGATAGGAACACTGACCTTTGACACAAAACCCTTAGCTTAAGAGGAAAGAATAGGTAGCTTGTTAACTAGTTAAAGTTGAACCCCTTTTGTGAACTGAACCTTGTTGCCAAATTTGACCAATAAGGGGTATAGGCAAATAGATAAGTTTGGGGGTATGCTCATTGTAAATATCTAAAGAATCGGCCAATGCACACACTCTATTAAATAGAAAAAGCCAAAAATATAAAAAAAAAGAAGAAAATGGAATGAACCTCTTTGTTGAGTAACCGGGTAACTTCATTATAATTGTTGTTATTCGCGTCAAAAGGCAAAGAGGCAAGTCCTAGTAAAAGGCAAAAAAAAAATAGTAAAAATTGAATAAGTGTGCATTGTGCCTCAATCATTCAAGTTATGTTTGTATATTCTGATCTTATGCAGCCCCTAGTACCCAAATTGTAAGCCTATTCCCTTTTATTTGATTAGGAGGTGCAAATTAGGTACACTTTAGGGGGGAAGCTGAGATGACATTGATAGGACATACTAGCTTTCTAATTGAGCATAAGGGGTGCACACACACACTTGAGGTTAGTGGAGCAACCCAAGGAAGCATGATGCACAAAGGGATTGCTTGCAAAGTGTTAGTCTGAAAGTGAAGCCAAGTGAAAACCACCCAATAAAAAGTTTCCTGTTTGAATTCACTTGTTCAGTGCTGCTGCATTTGTGATAATTTTTCTGTTTTCTGCTGTTGTTCATGATTCATTACTTGAGGACAAGCAATGGTTCAAGTTTGGCGGTGTGATAACTCTTAGAAATAATAGTTATTTATGCTTTTATGACTATGAATCATGTGAGTTTAAGAGTAATTTAGATCCTTTAATTATTAGATTTATGTAAATAACGTGATTTCCCTTGCTTGAAGCTGTTTAAGGTACTTTGGTGCTTTTTTGAGCATTTTGATGTGTTTTGACATTGTGCAGGATTTTATTGAGAAATACTCAGTGCCAATCTGGTGCCATGGCACCGCACTCTGATATTACAGCCCCTGTTACTGCAGCAGCGTTTTTTAATTCATTAGAGCTGAAGGAAAGGACTTTGTCCTTTATTGCAATGATGTAGAGTGCATTTCTGATGGTCCCCACTGTTCTGCAGTGTTTTCTCTCTCTGCTAAAGGACAAAAGCATTTATTTTTGGGCCAAAAGGAATCAACTTTCATTGGTTTACCATTGGACAGCCCATTTGAGGAGAGGCTATAAAAACAAAATGACCTAATCAAGGAAAGAAGGCTGGTGTAGGGGCTGTGCCCTAGATTAGAATTCGTTTTTATTCCTCTGGACAGCAGCTGCAATCCTCAACATCACCTTTATCCATCATTCTTCATTTCCATATCCCTTCCATACACCATTTTTATGAGAAAAACATGCTGAAAAACATGGAGGCTGAACCAATCTCAGACATAGCAAGGAAATGCAGCAACAAGACATTATTGCAGTGAAGTGTTCTCTCATCTTGACAGATTTGAAGGCCTCCACGCGTCTTTGTTTTACGCTTCTGTTTGTAGACATTTCTGCACTGCAGATTTCTGGTGCCATGACAGCAGTTTTTGGCACCAGTTTCTGCTATTCTATGTTTTTGTTTATTATGAGCTAAATACTTTATGCTAGGATGATGTGATTTTGTATTGAATCCTTGTTAGTGGATGTCTATCAGTCTTTGCCTTGGAACCTTTGACTCATGCGCATTTATTTACAATATGCTTGACCTAAGTCTGGCCAACTTTTGTTGGGTACATGTATGTTAGGTGCGGAAAGGTGGTAACATGCTGAATTCATGAGTTAATATGAGGGGTATTAATTAAAGGACACTTTAATTAATTTTGATTAAACTAGACACAGGAAATCTGTCTCATAGGGTGTTCTGGGTCACACTTAGAAGACAAGGGGGAACATAATGGGGGCTTAGACATAAGGTACCCTTTACTTAACCCTGGTGAAAGTACTGAAAGGTACACACATTAGTGCCTCAGTGTGCCAAATGGCAATCGACTTATGGCACTGAAACCAACTTGGTGAAAATATGAATGAACTGAAATCCTAGCTGTTTTTCTCAGATTTTTATCACATCTTTTTAATTTATTTTTACTGTCAATTGCACTTTAAATTACTGTCACCATCACCTCAAATTAATTTTTACTTGTTACTTTGTTCTCTCATTAACTAGATTAGCCAAATTGAGAATTTGTGGAATTAACCGTAATCAATCCTCGTGGGAACGATCTCTCTTACTCTTTATTACTTGTTCACGATTGTGTATACTTGCACAACTGTTATTTCACACAATAAGTACCCTTTGAGCTAAAATCTGGTCTGATACACTTGCTTCCTAGGTTTCATGGTCTTGCAGGTGAAGATCCTCACAAACATCTTAAGGAGTTCCATATTGTGTGCTCTACCATGAAGCCTCAAGGAGTCCCAGAAGATCACGTCAAGCTGAGAGCCTTTCCATTCTCATTAAAATACATTGCCAAGGACTGGTTGTACTACCTTCAACCAGGTTATGTGACAAGTTGGAATTAATTGAAAAAGTTATTTCTGGAAAAGTTCTTCCCTGCTTCTAGAGCTGCTTCAATCAGAAAAGAAATATGTGTTATCAGGCAGATTGACAGAGAATCTTTGCATGAATACTGGGAGAGATTTAAGAAGTTATGTACAAGCTGCCCTCAGCATCAAATTTCTGAGCAGTTGGTCATCCAATATTTTTATGAAGGCTTGCTGCCTATGGATCTAAATATCATGGATGCTACTAGTGGAGGAGCACTTGTGGATAAAACCCCAGCATATGCAAGAAGCCTGATTGAGAACATGTCCATTAATTCTCTGCAGTTTACTACCAGAAGCAATTTAGTGGTGCTAACAAGGGTAGTCCACGAGATACAAACTACTGACCATAAGAACTTAGAGAGCAAGCTCGATGAACTTGTTTCATTGGTCAAAAAGTTAGCAGTTACTAAAACTCAGGAAGCAAGAGTTTGTGGTATTTGCACTTCCGCAGAGCACCCTACAGATGCATGTCCTACGTTGCAGGAAGGTGATAATACCAATACTCCTCAGGCCTATGCAACAATCATATTCAATGACAGGCCTCAACCGAACTATGATTTGTCTTCCAATAGGTACAACCCCAGTTGGGGAGATGCCTCTACACAATAGCCTAAGCCACAACCTGCCCTAGTGCCAGCCCAGTAGAACAACACACCAGGTGCAAAATCTGAACCTTCATTGGAAGACCTTGTTAAGCAAATGGTAGTCCAGAATCTCCAATTTCAGCAGAGAACAGATTCAACCATTCAGAATTTGGAGACAAAAATTAGACAGCTGGCAACTTCCATTAATCAGATACATTCTCAGGAGTCGGACAAACTGCCTGCCCAGCCAGTAATGAATCCAAATGTTAGTACAAATGTTAGTGCAATCACTCTCCGATCTGGCAAAGCTGTTGACACTCCAGAAACTTCCCCAGCAGAAAATGCAAGTGGCAGAGAAAATGATAAGCCAACTTCTGTACCTATACCACTTCGTTTCCATCAATGGGCTGTGATAACTAAGAAGATGGATGAGACTGATAAAGACAAGGAAATCTTGGACACATTTAGGAAGGTTGAAGTTAATATACCTCTCCATGAAGCGATTAAGCAGATTCCAAGATATGCTAAGTTCCTTAAAGAGCTGTGCACACACAAAAGGAGGTGTAGGCTGAAGGGAAATGAAAAGGTCAACATGAGTCGCAATGTTTCTGCACTCATACAACCCATGATGCCCCAAAAGTGCAAGGATCCAGGAATTTTTACTATTCCATGTATCATAGGCGATAATAAATTTGAAAATGCCATGCTGGATTTAGGTGCTTCCATTAATGTGATGCCTACATCTATCTTTAACTCTCTGGCTCTTGGACCTTTGCAGAATACAGGTGTTATTATTCAGTTGGCAAGTAGGAGCAATGCCCACCCTGCTGGACTTGTAGAGGATGTACTTGTTAAAGTTAATGACTTGATTTTTCCTGCAGATTTTTACATTTTGGACATGGAGGGAGAGACAAAATCCAATAGGGCACCTATCATCCTAGGCAGACCATTCCTAAAAACTGCAAAAACCAAGATTGATGTCCATGGTGGAACACTTTCTATGGAATTTGGGGATAGCATAGTTAAATTTAACATCTTTGATGCTGCTATGAAGCATCCCATGGAAGAGCATTCTCTTTTTCAAATAGAAATACTTGCTGTTGAAGATACTCATTCTGATGTTACAAATTGCAATGTTGTACCTGCTAAAGTTACAATTGATGTTGCTGCACTACAAGCTGCTGACGTAACTCCGTCCACCAGAATACTTCCCTCCATTGAGCAGCCACAAAGGAGACTTAATCCCTTGATTTTGGATGTTGTGAAGAACAAGAAAACCATACAATTCCATGATAAGATGATTTCTAGGATGGAGTTCTCAATTAGGCAAAAAGTTTTATTGTCCAACTCTCACCTTAAAATCATGGCGGGTAAGCTTCAATCCAAGTGGATTGGCCCTTTTGCTGTTACTAACACTTTTCCTTATGGTGCAATGGGAATAAAAAGTGAAGCCACCAATAATGTCTTCAAAGTCAATGGACACTACCTCAAGCTTTTCCATGAGAGCCCCACACTTGAAGAGGAGACTGTAGAAGAGCTCTCCTTGAAAAAGCCACCTTGAAGAGGGTGATTTCTTTCCTTACTCCTTACTCTTATTTTATACTTGTTGCTTACATTGAGGACAATGTGTGATTTAAGTGTGGGGGAAGATCTTTTAGCGTTCTAGTTGTTTTTTTTTTGTTTAAAAAAAATTGTTATTTTTGCATGCTTTTTCATTGAATTTCTTGGTTTGTATGAGTTGGGAGTGATTTCACTATTCTAGGACTACAGGTTTTGTGGCATGATATGGATGACTTCCTTACATTCTTAGTATGATAAGTTGGATTTGAATATTAAATTGTGCATCATGTGTGATAGATCATTGCCCTTGATGAGATTTGAGCCTTATAATGAATGGAATACACATTGCCATTGTCTTTTTTTCTTGTGTGATTTCACTCATGATTGTTAGTTACTCTAGAGCTTGACTTGACTCTTGTTGAAACTCTTGTTCACATGCATTCATTGAAATGATCGAGGCAGTTTTTGTTTTTATTAAACCACTAGCCAAATAAGCCTACCTTGCAATTATCCCTTTGTTAGCCCCTTTGAGCCTATTTATCCTATTCTTTGCTCTATAGGCCATTACAAGCATAAAAGTGAAAAACAATTTTATGACCAAATCTTAGGGGATAAAGGAGCTTTGCTTTGGAAGAATTTTGATAATAAATATTGCATAAGTGTGGGGGTGCTCAAAGATGTAGTTGTCTTAAAATATCTAAAATGTTGTGCTTCATTGAAAATTTGGCAAGTGCAAAAAAATAAAAAAAGAAAAAAAGAAAAAAAGAAAAGAAAAGAAAAAAAGGAAAAAGGAGATAAGAAAGAAGGAAAGTGTGAAAGTGGAAAAATGGATTTAAATCTTATTTTGTTGAGTTGAATTACCTCTCATGATTATTTTGCAATTGTTTTCCATTGCTCCTCTATCCTCTTTGATTTTATAGCCTAGTTACTCCTTTCAATTATCTCACCTTGACCTTGTCGCCATTATAACCTTAATAAAGACCTTTTGATCTTTGTGTGCATGTGTTTCAAGTGTGGATGTTAGAGGCTTGTCAAGCCTATGGTAGTGCTAGCTTTCATGATGTGCTTTGAGTGTAAACACTAGCCTAGACACTTGAGAGTTTGAATGAACTTTATTTCTTGTGAGGATTCTATCACTTTTGATTCATTATTTGGCTATTCTATCCTCTTGTTTGCTTTGAAGGTAATAAGATGTTATTCATGATTGTCATGGTTCCTTGAAACCTTGAATGAGCATTTCGCTTGCCGCATTGCATCCTTGGGGTTCATTGAAAATGCATCTTTGCTTTGTTTATTTCATTTTGAATCTTTTTTTTTGTCTTGACCATGAGTTTTACTCGGAGTGCAAAAGCTTAAGTGTGGGAGAATTTGATCAATGCATTTTAATGCACATTTTAAAGATTTGCACTTTGTGTTTTTAAATGTGTGTCATGTCCAATAATTACTTTTTAACAAGTTTTATATCTTTGGGTCTTAATTTGGGCTTTAGTGAAATTCTTTGTTAATTTTTGGATTTTGTTACATCCTAACCCATGCTCCTTCTGCATGTCATAACTTGGACTATACTTATCCAATTACAATGATCTTGGTGGTGTTGGAAAGCTAAGAAGCATAGCTACAACTCTTATGTTGACACTGAAGCCCAGTTTGGACGTTTTGATGGTCAAAATTGCCAATTACTGTAGCTGGCGAGATTTACTGCGAATTATGGATCACTTACTCATGTGATTAGTTATTATTGGGCTAATTAACATCTATTGGGCTCTTCTCTTGGTCAGAACTGTTTAGTGATCTAGGTTAACCTAAGAAGATTTATAAATAGGATTTTTAGAGATTTAGGAGACACCCTTTTTTACTTCTGAATCTTTTGCCGTTTTTGAGTTTTGGTAACCTTTTCTCCTTCCCTCCTTCTTAATCTCGTTTTTGGCAAATCCTTCCATGGAAGGCTAAGACCTTAGATTAATTCACTGGTTAGGTAGTTTTTCTAAGGATCTTGAGGTTTGATTATTATTGTTAATTTCGATTTTTGGATTCTATTTCTTTTCCCTTTGATCTTTCATCTCTTTGATCGTTATTTGCAAATTCGTTTTGAGTGTTGATGCTTAATCATATCAAATTCGTTTTTGCTCTTTGAGATTATTTGAAATATTTTGAATGTTTGTTTCAATCTGTTTCGAATAGAGATCAATAGGATCTACAGAGCTTGACGTAGGTTTGATTGAATTCAGTAGTTAAGTTAATTGTGTTTTTGTGACGCTTGTTCCTTAATCATGATTAATCGATTCTGTGATGCTTAATTGATGCTTAATTGATTCTGTAATTCAGTAGGAATTCTTATAAAATTAATTGACGCTTGATTGGTTAATTTTATGGTTAAACAAGAATAGAATCACAAAATAGAATAATCATTTGAAACCTGTGATAAAACCAAGTATTAATTACCCTGAACCAGTGGATTAGTCGTTTTTACATATTGATATTTTCATCTTTTATAATATGTTTCTCAAACTAAAATTCCCCAATTTTAATTCTTCGTATGTTCTTGTCTTTGGTTATTATTCGAATTAGAGATCCTTGTGAGACGACCAAGGTTGAATTATCTTGTTACTACATTCACTGTTTTGAATTATTTGACCTGTGTACGACAGCGGATCATACTCCCCTACCGAAATTCTGATCTAGGTACGACCATACCAATGGTCTGTTAGGCCGTACCGCTCGTCCAGTAGCGCTAAAACTCTCTAAAACTTGCCAGTTTTTGGTCATTTCTCGCATCTTTTGCTCCGAGTGGTGTCTTTATGATATTTCTGCACAATAGAATATAAATAAGTACCTTTGTGCTTTAAATAGTGTAAAATGATATAATTAGATACTAAAAATGCCCTATAAAAGTAGATAAATTGGTGTGTTAACATATCTCCACACTTGATCTTTGCTTGCCCTCAAGCAAACTACTTTGGTAACTATAGTAAGAAAACTATTTTCACTGGATTGTGGCAAAAATAGAAGTGTGACAACAAAGTGATATCATAAAAATGCCAATAAATAGAATGCCCAATTAGAGGTGCAAGTTCAAGCAAACCAACAATATGTGATTTTTAAGTCACACTCTCACCAATCTCAAAGTGTTTATAGGTATAATCATTAACGCTCAGATTTTTCAAATGAAGTGACATTACCATAAGCTTGTACATTGACCAAAACTTTACAATTAGAATCTATATAACATGTAAAAGAGGAATGAGGGTCTCTCATTGGTTGTAATGGGGCCAAGGTAACAATGTTAGGTATGATAAAAGAAAGGAAATGTCATGCAAAGGTTTAGAAACAAATCAACCAAATCAAGCAGCCTATTTCTTTTTCAGTTTAAAGAGCAGGCAAGAATCTCAAATTATTTCAATAAATAAATATATATAAATATATGTATGTATTTATTATTATTAATATTTTCATTTTTTTTTATTATGAAGGCATTAGCAGGACAAACAATTTTTCTTTTCAATGCTCTTTCTTTCCTTTTCCTTTCCTCCCTTTATGCAATTATGCAGCAATCAAACATTTTTATAACTAGGAGGGGAAATGGATGCTAAGCCTTCTTTTTGAAGACATATAAAACGGATTTATAACATTATTATTTTGATTTTGCCACTAATTGCTCTTAAAGAAAAATTTAATTTTCTAAGATTGCCTTCGCAGAAAATAATCAATAGTAACAAGAAGGGTACTAAAGAAATTAAATAAAGTACTTTTTGGCACAAAAATAGGCAACTAGTGGTACAATGAATTCAAAATAGTAGTGGCCTGAAAGATTCCTAAAATTTGCCCATTCCAAATTCACATAAAAATAAACCCATATTCGCTTTGTAATGGTCTCAGCACAAGTTCTAGAATGCACATTCATAGAAAAATATCACCCAACAAAGAAAAGAGGCAAAAGCATGACGTGGCCTCTTATTTCAGGCTCAAAATTCACATTTAGTAGCTTACACAGAATAGTTAGAACTCACAGAACTTCAATGCTAATTTTCAGCAAATTCCAAATTAGCAAAGAATTGACTCAATCACATGTCGTCAGAAAAAAAATTTTGTAGCCCCTAAATCAGCAAAAATTTAAGTTCTTCTATAATTATAAGCATTAAGCATAGCCAAGTAATAAGCATAATATGAAATTCCCTCCCCACACTTATTTTTAGCAGTGTCTTCACTGCGACTAAGTTAAAGCAAGCACAAAAAGATAAAATAAAAGAAAATAAGTGTTATAATAAAAGAAGGTTGAAAGAGCCTCCCTTCTGAAAAATATCACGAGCAAATTGTGGGGGAATTTGATGCTTCTTTGTCATTATCTTCAGCTGCATTGAGTGACTTGAAGACTGAGAATCAAAATAGAAAAATTAAAATTATTAAAAGTTAAAATTACTAAAAATAAACGATAAATACTAAATGAAAGTCTACAGGTTGCCTCCTTTAAAAGCGCTTGTTTAACGTCACGAGCCTGACGTGTTGCTTTTTGGTAAAACTTGTATTATTTCATAGGGACCTGACCAACGAGATTTAAGTTTTCCTGGAAATATTCTAAGTCGAGAGTTGTAGATTAATACTTTGTCTCCAATTTGAAAATTTCTCTTTTGGATGCATTGGTCGTGCAACTTTTTAGTATGCTCTTTGTACAATTTTGCATTTTCATAAGCTTCCAGTCAAAATTCGTCCATTTCGTTGATCTGTAATAATCGGTGTTCACCTGCCATCTGCATATCAAAATTTAGAAATTTGGTAGCCTAATAAGCTTTATGCTCTAATTAGACAGGGAGATGACAAGCTTTTCCAAATACTAGCCTATATGGTGACATTCCTATAGGGGTTTTGAAAGCAGTTCTATATGCCCATAGTGCGTCGTCAAGTTTTAAAGACCAATCATTTCTTGACGCATTAACAGTCTTTTCTAGGATTTTCTTAAGTTCCTTGTTAGAGATTTCTACTTGGCCACTGGTTTGCGGGTGGTAAGGTGTAGCTACTCTATGGTTGACTCCATATTTTGTTAAGAGGTTATCAAATTGCTTATTGCAAAAATGACTACCACCATCACTAATTATTGCTCTAGGAGTTTCAAATCTAGTAAAAATATTCTCTTTTAAAAATCTAACTACCCTTCGAGCGTCGTTAGTTAGTAATACTACTGCTTCAACCCACTTAGAGACATAATCTACTGCCACTAAAGTATACATGTTGTTATTAGACTTAGGAAACAGTCCCATGAGGTCTATTCCACAGACATCAAAAAGTTCGCAATATAAAATATTATTCAGAGGTATTTCTTGTTTTCTAGAGATATTTCCGCTTCTTTGGTAGGGGTCACAGGCCTTAACAAATTTATAAGCATCCTTAAACAAGGTAGGCCAAAAAAAACCGCATTACAAGATTTTATGAGCTGTTCGTGTGGGTCCATAATGGCCTCCTACTTCTCTAGAGTGACAATGCGCTAATATAGATTGACATTCTATTTCTGGAATACATCTCCTAATTATTCTGTCGGCACAAATCTTAAATAAGTAAGGTTCATCCCAGAAATAATGTTTAACATCAGAAAAGAATTTCTTATGCTAAGCATATGTTAAATTGGGTGGAAGCACCTTACCGGCCAAATAGTTAATATAATATGCATACCATGGTGCCGTAGAAATAGCATATAGATGCTCTTCTGGAAAGGTCTCTTGAATTTGTTCTTTTTCAGGTGGTTTGACTGCTACGTCAATCCTTGATAGGTGATCTACGATGACATTGTCTACACCCTGCTTATCTTTTATTTCGATGTCAAATTCTTGAAGCAGTAGAATCCATCTGATTAATCTTGGTTTTGCATCCTGCTTGCCAAGTAAATGTCTAATAGCAGAGTGGTCAGTATAAATTATAATTTTACACATAACTAAGTAGGAATGAAATTTATCAATTGCAAATATAACTGTTAGTAGTTCCTTTTCAGTAGTAGTGTAGTTCCGCTGTGCTTCGTCCAGTGTCCTACTAACATAATAGATAGTATGAAAAAAATTTCCTTTCATTTGTCCCAAAACCGCACCAACTGCGACATCACTTGCATCACCCATTAACTCGAATGGAATAGAACAATCGGGCACTATCACAATAAGAGCATTTATTAATAGAGATTTTAAAGTTTCAAAAGCTTTTAGGCATGCCTCAGAGAATTCAAAGGGTACATCTTTCACTAAAAGATTAGAAAGTGGTTTTACAATTTGTGAAAAATCTTTGATAAATCTTCTATAAAAGCCAGTATGTCCTAAGAAACTTCTAATAGCTCTAACTGAGTTCGGAGGTGGTAATTTCGAAATAACTTCAATTTTAGCTGGATCAACTTCAATGCCTTTTTGAGAAATCTTGTGTCCTAAGACTATGCATTCTAAAATAATAAACTGACATTTTTCCCAATTTAGAACTAAATTTGTTTCTATGCATCTTTTAAGTACAAGATCTAAATTATGCAGACAGACATCAAATGTGGATCCGTAAACAAAAAAAATCATACATGAATTTTTTATGCAATTTTCTAAGATATCAGAAAAAATAGCCATCATGCATTTTTGAAATGTGGCAGGGGCATTGCATAAACCAAATGGCATTCTTCTATATGCAAATGTCCCATAGGGACATGTAAAAGTAGTTTTTTCATGATATTCCTTAGCTACAGGGATTTGCATATAACCAGAATAACCATCTAGATAGCAATAAAACTCATGGCCAGATAATTAATTTTTCAAGCATTTGATCAATAAAATGGAGTGGGAAGTGATCTTTCCTGGTGGCCTCGTTCATTTTTCTGTATTCAATACACATACGCCAATCAGTCACCTTCCTTAATGCAATTAAATCTTTTTGCTCATTTTCCATAACTGTGGTTCCTCCCTTTTTAGGAACTATCTGCACAGGACTCACCCAAGGGCTATCAGAAATAGGATAAATAATATTAGCATCAAGTAATTTAATAACCTCCTGTTTGATAACTTCCTTCAGATTTGGGTTGAGTCTTCATTGAGGTTGTACTTTCGGCTTATGTTCTGCCTCCATATAAATCCTCTGGGAGCAAATTGTGGGGCTGATTCCTTTTATGTCATGAATGCTCCATCCAAATGCTTCTTTGTTCTCCCGAGAATCCTTAAAAGCTTTTCCTCCATCGAACCTGTTAATGAAGATGAAATTATAACTGGTAAGGACGATGGTGGATGTAAAAATACATATTTAAGATTAGCGGGTAATGGCTTCAATTCTAGCTCTGGTGGTTTTTCTAGAGATGATTTGACTGCAGTGTTTTTGGGTTTATTTAATCTCTCGAATCGCTGCACCCCGTTCCATGGCCTCAGTTCCATGCCTACATCTAGTGCCAGAAATTCTTCTTTAATTCCCTCTTCATCTGCGATGGCTTCTTTACTGCAAGTCAGAATTTTTTCTAGAGGGTCTGTAAGTAAGTGTACCTGCGAATCAGAAGATATTAGAACTGTTTCTGCTAAAGTATCTATAAAGTTGTAAGATTTGTGTTTTTAAAGAATCAAACACGCTGAAGACAACTTCTTCGTCGTCAAGCCGTAACGTAAGCTTTCCTTGGTGAACATCAATGACTGTTTTTTCGGTTGCTAAAAACGGTCTTCCCAACAAAGTGGGACTTCCTTATCCTCCTCCATGTCTAGAACTACGAAGTCAGCCGAAAAAATAAATTTTTCTACCTTCACCAAGACATCATCAATTATCCCCTTTGGGTGCACTACGGACCTGTCTGCTAGTTGTAATTGAAGTCTTGTGGGCCTGAATTCTTTTAAACCAAGCCGCTGCAAAATAGATAAAGTCATTATATTTATGCTAGATCCGAGATTACAAAGAGCTTTTTCAAAATAAGAATTTCTAATTGTGCATGATATTATAACAAAGTGTGTAAGTAGCTAGTTAGAGTCACGTATGACACAGTCCAATGAATCTACTTGCTATAGCTTATAACCTTAGATATCCATCGATTAAATCATGTGTAACACCCCAAATTCCCTAAGCTTAATTTGAGAATAAGTATGAGGAGTTGTGTGATTGTATTTAAGCTCAATTTGGTTTCAAATTGAGAGAATATGATTACATAAAGTTTTAAGGTGTAAGTTATTGATTTTGAGTTAAGAAATGAGTTGGATTAAATCCTAAGATGATTAGAAGTGTTAATTTGGTGTTAGAATTGAGTTTCTTTGATTTATAGGTAGTGGGAATCGATTCCCACACCTCTTGAATCAATTCAGACACTTAAATCCCTCTGGGAATCGAATTTGATCAGTTGTGAATCGATTCATACCCCATATGAATCGATTCACAGGAAAACAAGTCACTGGGAGTCGAATTGGGAGCAGCAGGGAATCGATTCACTCATTTAAATTCGAGCAGGCACATTTCTGACTGTATGAATCGATTCACACTAAGGAATGAATCTATTCACAGGTTCAAAAATGCTTAAAAATGCAGCAGTTCGGGCAGAATGCGAAAAAGAAAGAAAAAGGGAAGGAAAGGAGAGAAAGGAGAAGGGAAAAAGGGAGAAGTGAGCTAGGGTTTCATGGTCTGAGAAGGATTGGAGAGATTCAAGTTGGATTTCTTCAATCTCTTACTTGAATGTGAGATTGAGAATGAGATTGAGCTCCAATGGAGGACTTGGGAAACCCTAACTAAGAGGAAGAAGAAGAAGCACGAATTCAAAGAAGACCACGCTCCTTTAAGGATGGCTCAAGTTCTTGGATTTAAAGAAGAAGATTGGAGGTTATAGCTCAAGACTGGGAAGATTTGAAGGAACCCTAAGTTGAGGAAAGAGGGAAAACTTGATGATGAGCAAGGAAGCCAAAGTTCAACCATTGTAGCTCAAGGTCTTGAAGAATAGAAGTGAGTTTTTCATCCCTTAGGTGATCGGTACCCAATAAGTCTCATATATAGGAATTTCCTTTCCTTAAGTAACATGTGAACCCTAGGTTCAAGTTAGGTCTTGAATACCTATATGAAATAGAGTTATTATTGTTATGACTTGATAGTGGGTTTGACTAAAAGAGGTTGGCTGCTGCCCTCAACCCCCCGCACATGTGTGTATGTTGATGTTTGCTCCCTTGGTAGCTCCATAGAGCTCCAATGGAGATGAGTGTTTGGATCATAGGGAGTTGGGCTCAAGTGAGTTGCTCAATTTCACATGAGCCTATTAATGTTTGGCCGTGATATGGACAGTAATGTGAGTTTCATGTATGTAATTGCTATTTTTCTTGTCAAACTTAAATCTTTGGTTTAGTTAGATTCCATCGGTGATGGTTTAGATAAGTAAAGATTGCATAAGATTGAAAGGCCTATTTGTCTAGAATGAGTGAAGGAATGATGACTTAGAATCTATTTCATCACGTATGTGCCTTGAAAATGAATGAGAGGTGATTAAACCAATTATAGGATAAACAAGAGTTAAGTAAAAAGGTATGTTTATGGATATTTAAGTTTCATATGAGCTTGTGTTATCTTGTTCTTATGATCATTAAAGATGTTTGATTTGAATAATAGTATTCAAATAAATGTTAAGTTGAATTCTTTGATTGTTTTGAACAATTCCTTGGAAAAGTTAAATGATTATGAGGATTTAAAATCCTAGTTTGCTATTTTACTTTATTGTAATCATGCATAAATGTAAAAGTCGTGTTACGAGTCTTAAAAGACACCAAGATTCCTCATAAGAAGAGAGTACGGTATGGTTAGTCTCCTGGGACGCCACTTGAAGGTTAATGACGTCTAATCAACATACCGTTAGCTATGTTGATTGGGGTCTATGGTTAAGCCTATGACAAACCCAGTAACATAGATTCCCTGGTTAGTCCCCAAGTTAACCATAAAAGGGAATAGATAAGAAGTGCTATGCACGAAGTAATGAAGAACAAAATGTTCTTAGAAAAGTTACATTACATTTATTTCAGCATTTCTACGTATAGAAAAAAAAGGGAATGTTTATGTGGACTATGTGTTAATAATTGCCCATGGCCAAAGGAATTCAGGAACGGTTCGTTAAATTTTTACCATCGCAGGGAAAATATCTTGGTCTGATACGTACAGTGTAACGCCCATAATTCAATATTACTTGAAATTACGACAATTTACAAAAGTGGCACAAGAGTTACCAATAATTTAAACTTGGTAATGAGCATTACAAGTCCAAATTTAAAACATAGTCAATAATCTAAAAGTTAGATTACAACTTTCCAAATGTTAATTATTTGAAATACATAATACACTAATAATGTTTCAAATATCCAAAGATAAATGAGTTACTACACTCCCATATTATAACATTAAACCAAGAGAATTCAAGCTTTTTGACTCGCTTGATCACCTTTCGGATCCTGCTTATCTGAAAAACAAATAGAAAGGAGTGAGATAAAAATCTCAATGAGTCCTCACATGGACCCCTCACCACATCAGTTCCCAATACAACATTATAAAGGAAATTCACAATTTCATCACAATGAATCCAAAGGAGTATAAAATAGACTCTCAGTGGACTTCCTCAATAAACAATGCACAATGAGTCCGAGAAAGTATAGCAGTGACTTTCGATAGAGCTCCTCAATAAACATTACACAATGAGTCCAAGAAAGTATTGCAATGACTTTCCATGGAGCTCTTCAATAAACAATACACAATAAGTTCATAACACATCATAAGGTTTACGCACATTAAGGGTTTAGAACACTAGATACCAGTGTTCATGAACTTAGAAGTGAAACAACACATTTATGTTACAAATTGGGGGACAGTTGGTGTTCAGTTTTTTGAACCCCATAGCTTGTAGCTCAAAACTTCACTAATTTGGTATGTATTTCCTAAATTAAAAATTAGATTTAGAAACTAGACATCCTAAGCTTTCCAACGAGTTATCATATGCCCAATTCCGACTTCGTTTGGTATTTTAATAAAATCCCCGAAGTTGACGTACTGCAGAGTGCGCACCGCATGCACACAGTAGCGCATCACGCGCATTTTTGCGAGTTGCCTCTGTTTCTATGCGCATCGCGCGCACTTATACAGCGCGACACACGTATTTTTCCATTTTGGCTCTGTCTTGCTGCTCGTCGCGCGCACTTGTGAGGCGCATCACGCGCAAACCTGCAGGATTATGCAAAAACATGTTTTTCTGCATATTTCTAACTTCCAACTCACTTTCTCCTCAATCCCAACCAACAACAATCAAGATTAAGACTCTAAATCAAGCATATGACTGATCTATAAGATTAAAAACAACCTATAACACATAAAACACAATCCATCATGCTTCAACATATCACAAAACATCAAAGCATCAACTTAAGCATATTCCTTCTTACCCAAACCCATTCATGTATTTCAACCATTTCCAACTTAGAAGTCAAGAAGATACACAGATGAGGCTAAAAAGTAAAACCCTAAGTGGTGGGTCTTATGGGTTGCCCAACCTCTAAGTGTGAAGAACTCACTTTTGGCTCAAAGAGATGAGCTAGGAAGCTTGAAGACTTGAGATCCTCTCCTCCTCTTCTTCTTCAAATTCGAGCTTTTCTCCCAATGTCTAGAGCAGCTCCAAATCTTTGATGTAGCCCCAAATACTCAGTTCCAAATGCTTAAAAGCAAGAAAAGATGAAGGAAGCACCAACTCTCCTCTTCTCCTCCCCCCCCAAAACTGAAACCCTAGCTCTCCACCTTCTTCCTCTTCTTTCCTTGTTCAGAAAAATTGAGAGAGAGAGTAGAAAAATGGGGCTGAATGTCGTGGGTGAGGAGAGGAAAGGGAGAAGGAAAATGTGGCTTGACCAAATTACCCTTCCTTCAATCACTTAACTACACTACACCTAGCTACTCACACCCCCAACATTTCTAAATGTTGTCCCCTATTTCAATTACTTAACAATCAATTTAGAGCATTTCAAAGCCTAAATTAATTTAATCACATAATTGAATTAGGTGGGGTGTTACACTACTACCCACCTTTTAAAAATTTTGTCCTCAAAAATGAAATAAGGTACATACCTATCGAAATAGATACGGGTAGTGAGTTCGCATTTCTTCCTCAGTCTCCCAAGTAGCCTCCTCAGAAGTAGATCCTTCCCAGATGATCCTGACCAAGGGAACGTCCTTATTCCTTAACCTCTTGAAGTTGTGGTCCACAAATTGTATCGGCATAGGCTGGTATGTCAAATCTGATCTCAGTTGTATCGACTCATGATCCAAGGGTTGACAAGGATCAGGAATGTACTTTTTAAGCTGAAACACATGGAACACATTGTGTATACTTGACAGAGATGGAGGTAGAGCGATTTGATAAGCAACAGGACCGACTCTTTGAAGGATTTTGAAGGGACCGATATAACGAGGACAAAGCTTTTTAGCTCGGAGTGACCTACCAATGCCTATCATAGGAGTGACCCTTAGGAACACATGTTCTCCCTCTTCAAATTCAAGGGGTTTCTTTCTCTCATCGGCATAGCTCTTCTACCTACTTTGAGCAATTTTCAACCTGTCCCTAATCCTTTGGATTTAATCTGTAGTTTCCTGAATTAGGTATGGCCCTAAAAATCTTTTCTCACCTACCTCAAACCAACATAGAGGAGTTCTGCACTTGCGACCGTAAAGTGCCTCATACGGCGCCATGCCTATGCTAGAGTGATAGCTATTGTTGTAAGCGAATTCAATGAGAGCCAAATGCTCATCCCAACTCCCTCCATCATCTAACACGCGTGCTCTAAGCATATCCTCTAGGGTTTGGATAGTACGCTCTGTCTGACCATCCGTCTGTGGATGATAAGAGTTGCTAAGACTTAACCTTGTGCCTAAGGCTTGCTGGAAATGCTTCAAAAATCGGGAGGTGAATTTAGGATCTCTATCAGAGACAATGCTAGTGGGTACTCCATGGAGTTTAACAATTTCTCTAATATACATCCTAGCTAACCTCGCCGTGTTGTAAGTGGACTTGATTGGGAGAAAATGGGCAGATTTAGTTAGCCTGTCAACAATGACCCAAATGGATTCATACCCAGACCGTGTGTGGGGCAAACCCGCCACGAAGTCCATGGATACGCCCTCCCATTTCCATTCTGGAATTTCTAGAGGTTGAAGTAAACCGGAGGGTCTTTGGTACTCTAGTTTAGTTTTCTGACAGACCAAACATTGAGCAACAAACTCACCTATGTCATTTTTCATTCCCGGCCATCGATACCTTTGCCTAAGGTTATGATACATCTTGGTAGAACCAGGGTGTACCGAGAATCCACTCTTATGGGCTTCTTCAAGAATTTGACTCTTGAGTGCCACATCTTTTGGAACACAAATCCTTTGATTGAAAAGGATCATACCATCATCAGCTTCGGAGAATCCATAGTGATGTCTCCTAGCTTGCAATTCTGCATCCAAAGCTTGAGCATCCCTAATCTGGTCTCTAAAACCACAAGTGATCTCCAGGTGTCCTACAATCAAACTATCCCCAGTTGTGAACATTTCCTAAGTTTAAATCTCTAGAAGATTCTAACAATGTCATCTCCCTAACTATCATGGAAGAGGCATGAAGAGATTTTCGACTCAGGGCATTTGCAACTACATTTGCCTTACCCGGATGATACTTTAGATCAAAATCATAGTCCTTAAGGAACTCTACCCACCTCCTTTGCCTCATATTCAGCTCCCTTTAATCAAACAGATATTTTAAACTTTTATGATCGCTAAATACTTCAAATCGGGAACCGTATAAATAATGGCGCCAGATTTTTAAGGCAAAGACTATAGCTGCAAGCTCTAAATCGTGAGTTGGATAGTTTTCCTCGTGGGGCTTCAATTGTCTAGATGCATAAGCGACTACTTGCCTACTTTGCATCAAGACACAACCTAAACCCTTTTTAGAAGCATCACTGAAAACTTCGAAACCTAAGGTCGGGTCAAGGATAATCAAAACCGGTGTACTAGTCAACTGGAACTTAAGTTCTAGGAAACTGTCCTCACAACTTTTATCCCACACAAATGGTTGTCCCTTGCAGGTCAATCGAGTCAATGGAAGAACCAATTGAGAGAATCCATGGATAAACCTTCGGTAATACCCGGCTAATCCTAAGAAACTCCTAACTTCCGTAACAGTAGTGGGTCGCTCCCATTCAAGAACGGCCTCTACCTTACTAGGATCAACTGCTACTCCCGCCTGAGAAATGACATGACCCAAAAACTTAACTTCCTGAAGCCAGAACTCACACTTCTCTGGTTTCGCAAACAATCTCTTCTCCCTAAGAATGCCTAACACAATTCTAAGGTGTTCCGCGTGCTCCTGGGAATCCCTAGAATATATAAGGATATCATCAATGAATACCACCACAAATCTATCAAGGTAAGGTCGAAAAATTCTATTCATGTAATCCATGAATATTGCCGGAGCGTTTGTTAAACCAAAAGGCATCACAACATACTCGTAATGGCCGTACCGAGTCCTAAATGCGGTTTTCGGTATATCCTCAGCCTTGACTCTGATTTGGTGATATCCAAACCTAAGATCAATCTTAGAGAATATCGAAGCTCCCTTAAGTTGGTCTAACAGGTCATTAATCCTAGGAAGCAGATATTTATTCTTAATCGTAACCTTATTCAGTTGCCTATAGTCTATGCACAAACGCATCCTACCATCCTTCTTCTTGACAAGGAGAACAGGTGCTCCCCAAGGAGAAGCACTAGGCCTAATGAACCGTCTAGAAATCAAATTCTCCAATTGAACCTTAAGTTCTTGCAGTTCTAATGGGGACATCCTATACGGTGCTATAGAAATTGGACCCGCTCCTGGAGCCAACTCTATTGAGAGCTCAACCTCTCTTTCAGGTGGTAAAGAAGTAACCTCATCCAAGAATATATCTAAAAATTCATTCACTATAGAAATGGTTTCTAATTCAACATCTGAAATTGAAGAGAGTAACAAAATATAACCTAAGTGTCCCTCAACTTGGTAAGAAAAGACTGAATTGAAGGAAATTCTATAGTTTTCATAAAACAATTCAAAACAACTTGGTTGTGAACGTGAACACAAGAAGGGGGGGTTGAATTATGTTGAAAACTTTTTACAAACTTTAAGTTAAAAACACTTAGAACACAGGTTTTTCAAAACAGTTTGTTAAACGGATCTTTGGAAATAAAGCTGATATTTGGAAAAGCAGTTTGAGAAAACTTGTTTTTAACACAGCAGGATAAAGATAAATAGAAAGCAGTAAAGCAAGAGACACAGAGATTTATACTAGTTCACTACCAAACTGGTAGCTACGTCTAGTCCCTTCGCCCGTTCTGAAGGATTTTCCACTATAATCAATCGATTACAATTTCCTCAAGAGTATTCTTCTGTCACAACCTTGACAATACTCTCAACTTCTCAAACGACTCAAGATCAATGAGCCTTTGAGGAACAAATTAATTAGGCCAAAACAACTTTTACAAATAAGTTGAATACAAGTATGAATAACTCTCACAGAGAGGATAAAAATTAAGCTCAATATAGAAATGCTTTCTAAAAGAAAGTGTCGGACGCTGAGTTCAGTTCTTGTAGTCCAGAGACTTGGCTCGAAACTTGATTGCTCACAGAAGCAGTGCTTTCAGAGTATTGACTCTTTGTAGTGTATAGCAACAGTGCTTGTTCTCAGTAAATGAAGTAATATACTCTTGTACAGTTTCGGCAATTTCGACAGTTTTTAGCTACATCTTCAATGGATACCTTGAGGTATATATAGGAGTTATGAAGGATATTACCGTTACAGTAAAAATGGCTCCTTTCCATTGAGAGGTGATTTCAAAAAGCTGTCTCTTTCTTCCTTTCCAGAGAATATCTCAGTAGTACATATTACCGTTTTCGTACTACCTTGCTTTTCATAATTGCTTGTACGATTTTTGTCTTTTAGCTAAAGGTGTCACCTTTGATACCTCGTACAACAATTTTGGCGCATAAGATCAAATTCGAAATCTGTTCCAGAGGCTTCTAAGAAGAGGAGCAACAATGTGACCATCACGTGATGTAAAATGAAGTTCAGACGCTCGCTCAGAACGAAAGATCGGACGCTCATAGCAATTGGATAAGACTAGTGTCACAAAAGGATAATTCCAGACGCTCACTAGGACAGTATACTAGGATGAGCCGGATGCTGACACATGGAGTGTATCCTTCTCTTGAGAGCTTCTTTCTTCTTGTTTAAGTGGCTTAGAAATGTATGTAATATTAGTATCTGCACACTTCAAGAATAGTTAGAACATAAATTGTTCTCTTGTGAATATTTTGTTATCATCAAAATTAATGAGGGTCTAAACTTCTCAATCGTTTAGGTTCCAACAATCTCCCCCTTTTTGATGATGACAAATATCTAAGGTAGATGAACAATTTAGTTTCAAAATGACATCAAGGGTCTCCCCCTGAATTTAACAATTTTGATATATAAGATAATTCTAGTATTTAGGCGATAGTTGATAAACAAATTCAATTAAGTGATCGCAAAACAAAATACGTAGATGTATCAGAGTAAGATCGGATGCTGATTAAAAGGATTGATTTAATCAAATTGTATCAAATTTATTGATCATTATAAGAGCATTAGTACCAAATTCATTTATCATTATAAGAGCACTAGATCAATGAATATTAGCGCATTAATAAGTAACCACACAAATGCTATGTATGAAATGCTATGCATGATACTTCAGTTCCAGTGTATTCATCGGACGGTGAGAATCGGACGGTGGGTGTAACACCCCGCTTTTCGGAGCATTACTGATCTAATATAACCTAAGAGTATTGAAATAATTTTGGAGGCAATACTCTGTTTGCATGGGTTTTAGAAAATATGGGTCTAAAATTTTCTCTTTTCTTTTCAAACTTCTTGAAAATAGCAATCAGAGTTTTGCAGTATTTTCGAAAGGTGGTGAATAAATAAACACCCTAATCAAATTTATAGCAACCATGCAATTTACCTCATTTACTCAATTCACACAAATGATTCAATTCTTTGATAACAGTATATTTAGTACAATATTGAAATTAATACATTAAACTCCCTATAGCTGGTCATCACACTACTGCACTTACTAGACCCTCTAGTAAGCTTACCATAAAGCTACACAAGCGGACAACTACAAAGGACTGTCCTCAGCTACCCTCATCAGCAGTCTCGAATACTTCGCAGTCTTCATTGTCTGGGTTACATTCATTAATTGAAAGAACCACGGGCAAGGGTCAACTTCTTAAAATAAAACATATATAACAGCAATATGTATATACAAAGCATAACACAATATCACAACGAATAATCCACAAGATAAAGTGCACCACAAATCCCTATTTGTCAGTCTATATGCCAATGCACATGATTCCGGAATATCACCCTCGCAAGGGCCTTAAGAGCTCTGGAGTCCGCTACCAGGCTTTCTCAAACGCTATTCCCCGCAGGGATTTGTGCCCAGAACAATCCCCCTGATGACACAACGCCCATTTTTCCGCTCGACTGTCGGTACGTGCTCGCACCTAGGTCTGGGCGACTCTACGACACCTCGCTTCTGGCATCGATGTATGCATGAACAAGCAACTCTATCATCATAGTTAGTTTACCTTGATGGGATCACTCACACGGAGTGTCCGAGATCATCGATTCTTGTACTAACTCCCTTAATTAGAACCCCATATTTTCGGCTCAAGATCTCCCTTTATAGTCCTAAGTCTCTTTTCTTTAGAAAATCTCCTACTAGTTATAAAATGATTTATGTTGGAAATCCACTAATAGTTCAAAATAATTAATTTAATTATTCTAACTCTCACTTATTTCTTTTAAATGAAAAGGTGGTTAGTCCATTACTAATTAGGGTTTTAGAAAGATCTATTTTTAAGTGTCTCTTTGATTTTAATTAAATGCCTCTTAGTTTTTATTTCAAAATCCAAGATTTATTTGACGTTGATGCGACGGTAACCCAACTCACGTGCTCTCGGCACTTCCCCAAATTATCACAGTCATTTAACAATATATTCTCAAATATAGTCAATGACCACAACACAATAATCATAATCACAAGTCATCATTCAAGAAAATCATTCCATCACATTGTTCATCATATTGTCACATACTTAATTTATGCATTCACATTTTACTAATATACACACTTAAAGATGTTCTTGCACATAAGCATATGGAACATAAGCATGTAAAATACAAGCATAGAAAGCATATGAAACATAAGCATGTAAAATACAAGCATATAAAGCATAATCCTTAACAATATCTAAGAGTTGCCCTCACGCATAAATACATAACAATAACACTTAGAATGTGAAGCGCCCTTACCGTAGACGCTTTCCTTCCAAGGCACGATTTTGCTCTACAAGTTTACTTTCTCACACCTTCAACCAATCAAGTTATTCAACTAAGTTAGAACTCAAACTAGAGCCCTAGTTTCTACCTAAGGCCACGGTCTCCTCTATGGAATGGTAATGAGGGGTTTGTTTCCTTTTATTATTTTTACTCCTTTGAAAGTTCAAGTCTACTAAAAAGTGTAGGTTTATTTAACTACTAAAACATTATACTATTAACACAAGACCCAAAAAAAAAAAATGGAAGATTCACTCCCTCTAGCTCACGGCCACAAGGCCATAAAATGCCTAGATCATTCTTTCTTATTTTAAATATCCATTCCCTTTATCAACAAATTATGATAAGAGAATGAAAGTAGTAAGAAACTTGTCATGGGTTACATCCTTTCATCAAGTAGATGTTTCACCCATTCAAAGTGAGGCTCTCTTTTAGATCATAGCCCAAACAATGGAGTTTTAAAATATACATATTTTTCTCTACTCATGGTATTCAAGAAGGTAAGGAGGAAATTTTTGATTCTTACTCCCAAAATGGAGAAAGAGGCGGCCAACAAGAAACAACAAGAACATATTTTATTGGTTCAAAAACCTTTTTATTACTATATTACAAATGATGTAGTAGAGTTCTTTTCTTTGAGGTTCTTGAGTCCATAAACTCTTCAACAAGAAAGAGTGAAAAAAAATGGAGTTCCCTGATCAATGCATTTTAATGCATCTTTTATAGCAGTGCACTTAGTGTTCTTAAATATTTATTTTACCCAACAACTACTTTTTAGCATGGTTTTATATCTTTGGGTCATGATTGGGCTTTAGTGGAATTATTTGCTAATTTTCGGATTTTGTTATATCCTGACCCATGTTGCTTCTGCAGGCCATAACTTGGGCTATACTTGTCCGATTTCAGTGTTCTTTGTGGCGTTGGAAAGCTAAGAAGCAGAGCTACAATTCTTATGTTGGGACCGAAGCCTAGTTCTGCCGTTTTGAAGGTCGAAATTCCACTTTACTGAAGCTGACGAGCTGCACTACGAGTTTTGGGCATATTTTTAGTTTGTTATCGGGTTTTTATCTTATAACCCGTTTAGGGAATTAGGTTTTCGTTAAGCTGAGACTATTAGATAGAGGATCAGCCGTTTTCTTTCATTATCTTACGTTTTATTATTCACTTGCGTACCCTAGCCTCCATGGAAGCCTAAGCTCCTAAGTTGATTCATCGGTGAAAGGTTGTCGTTACAGATTTTGAGGTTCGGTGCTTAATGTTTAATACAATTTCGTTTTAATTTCTTCAATTCCATCTCTATCAATTTCAAATTTGGTTTAAATGTTTGCAATCTATCCAGTTCGTTTTCTGCTTAGTTAATTGTTCTGTCTTCATTGCAAAAACGCGATTCAGTTGTGTATGAACGCTTGATTGTATGCATCTGTTTAGAATCATTAATATTTGGTGCTTGATCGCTTAAGATTAATTGATTCGAGTAGAAATTGATAGAGGGTTGATTAGAATTCTGTTATGATATTGGTTGCGTTTTAACGGCGCTTGTCCGCTTCCGTGACCGATTGAACCCGCTGTTTCGGTGCTTGCTCGAAACGGTGTGAATTCGTATAAACTGATTAACGCTTGTTTAGTTAGTTTATGTTAACTGTGAATTCAGAATTAACTGAATTGTTGTTATTTAGAACCTGTGATAAATCCAAGACGTGCACCCGGAAACCGGTGAATCAATTGTCTCTATAATCTGATAACTCTCTCAACAGAAACTGTTTTCACAAAATCCCCCTTTTTCGTTATTGTCAATTTTCTTATTTCCTAAATTTGGTAATTTTGGTGTTAGAGGTCTTCGTGAGAAGACCAAGGTCTCTTGCCTTGTTACTATATTTACTGTTTAATTATTTTGACCCGCGTACGACCGCTGATCATTCCCTTGCTCTCAACCACTTGGGTCATGACCTTTGAAATGATCAAGCCTCTATGTGTTTCATCAAACTCATTGGAGTTTATAACTTATCTTAAAATATTGGTAGTAGTATTAACAAAATGAAGTCTTCCAAGCAAGTTTTAAACAACAAAACCCAAGTCACAACTTTAAAGAAATGCTCTCAAGCCTTTACATAGACCATTCATGACACATATATATATGTATCCATCTATGTTCTTGGCTTCTCATCAAGCTTGAAATAAAAAGAAAACACATGCTTAAGTAACTAGAACTATGGAAGAAAAATGGCAATACAAATAGCATAAAATCTCTCTTTTGCTTTGGAAGAACTTAAGTAGGGATCATGGCCAACTACTAGTGATATAAAGTGAGCTTAAGAAGGAAGAAGAATGGTATTTTTCTTACCCAAGGGCTGCTGTTCGCAGCTTGAAGAAAAGGGAGTAAGTGCAGAATTTTTTTGGAACAAAACCACTTCAATACTCTCTCCAACTACCTCCCTTCTTCCACTATTTTTTTTCTCAACTTAATGAAGTGAATGAGCTGAAGTTGTTGGCCTTATATAGACCTTGAGGGCGCACCAAAACTGAATTTAGAAGTGCAGAATTTTACTTGCTCAAGTGGTTAAAGACTAGTCAAAAGATTTCATGGTTATTACCCTTGAGTTCCTCATTTTGTGCTTAGCAAATGACACAAGAAAAGTGATGGATTTGATCAATTAGAGAAGCTGATTTCCAGCCAGCAATCAAGCAGATTTGATGTTAAAAAAAGAAGGAGATTTGGTGTTGAAGTGATCTTAGGAGGTGGTAGGAAAAACTAGGAAAAGATAGGAAATCATCATGCATGAAATCAAGATTTTGGTGAATGATTTAGGAGTGAAATTCTTCTCCCAAATCAGCTGCATGATGCGTCCCATATGGGCTGAAAAAGAGGAGGAAATCTTGGCCAAATCTATGGGTGCAAGCTAGCACAAAGACCTTACCAACTCTTACCAAAAATGGAACTAAACTTTAACATTTAAGGTAAGTTAATCACATCACCCTATCCTTATGTCACTCTTAAAATCTAACATAATCTAATCATATATTTTCTCATTTTACTCGCCCTCTCCCTAGGGTCTCTCAGCTCCCAGTTTCGTCGCGCGTTCGGTTTTACGTGTCTCGCGTCTCCGGCGAGTAGAAAATACAGTATTATAAAAAGTTAAGTAAAATTGCCAAAAAAATTCTAATAAATCAGAAATATTATAAAACATCAAATTCCCAAATATTTAAATATTCGGGTCGAATTAGAGTTTTCAATCGGGCAAAAACTTACCCGGGTAGTTCAAAACTCGACCGGGAAAACTATGAAATTTTGAACTGAAAATTTAACTGTGACTTAATATAATATATTAAGTCCCAAATATAATTTCATTTTAGTTAAATTCACCCACTTTCTTAGTCAACAAAAATACGCGTCACCGCGTCAAACAGAAAACTCACCGAATACTCGGTTGATGAATTCACATTAAAAGCAGCATACGTCTACGCTGTCTATTAATTTGAATTGACATCATAAATAATAGTTATCTAAAATAAATCAATTTATTCAAAATAATTCAAAATAGTTCCTCGTACTCTCTGTAAATCATTGAGGTGATCAGTCTCCACGACTTATCTTCGAGTATTCGAGATTTTATTGTTAAAACAATTTTTTTTCAAAATTTGGGATGTTACAGTGGGTTAGTCAGATTTTCACGTGTTCATCATACCTTTCTTTTACTCCCCCTTTTGTCATCAGACAAAAAGAGTGTAAGAATAGAGCAAAAATAGTGTATAAGTGTATCAACAAAAATAAGAATTATCACTTAGTACCAAAAAAAATTTAAAGCAAAACAAAGTTTAAGGGTTTAGTAGAGGTGGTGGAGGGATGTTGAGACGTTCATATAATAATTTCAGAGCAGTCTCCAGCTGAGTGACTTTCATGTTGGTGGCCTTCATTTCTTCAAATTCAGCTTTGGGAATAGTAACCATCTCAACTGCAGGAGTAGAAGTAGAAGGTCCAACTTAAGTGCAGTGCGAGTTTCATCTTACGATGCTTTGCTAGCACCAGTTGGATAGCTTAAGTCTCAATTCCTTCTTCTGTTGACCTCTTAGAAAGAATGCATCATTTGTTATAAACCATTTGATGAAATTTCCAAGTTTTACGAGCTCGATTCTGTTTGAATTTCCCATTGATATTTCACATCTTACGGATACAAAGAGATTCATGAAGATGATTTCTCTGTGTAGAACTACATCAGCAGTGAAAGCATCGAACCTATTTCCAGCTTCTTCTCCCCATATACTTCTGATAAAGACACTCAAGGCTTCACAAGTGAAAGAGAGTGCTTCATTTTCTGCCAGGTAAATTCTTCGCAGATTTTCCCTGTCATCTTCTTCTAGCACTAGGGGGTCGAGGCATGGTAATATAGCTTTGTCTTTCCAAGACTCAGATCATTGACTCCAAGTAAATCCAATTTTGAAGTGCTTGGTCACAGCAGCCCATTGGTCATATATCTTCATGCAGTCAAAAGTCTGATTACTGAGCATCTGAACATATCATCGAAGTATACTGTTCTAAGATTGATGTCAGTAACTCTGCTGATTGTGCCAACTGTTGGAATAGTGGCCTTCTCGGCATTGCAGCAGTTTGAGGAGCCAGTTCTCCATTCATCTTCCTTCAGAGAAGTCAGGTAAAACCTTCTGGCATGATCCTCGGAGATCTTGGCAATCGGAAGCTCAGAGAATTCCTTAAGGTTGTACTTTTTAGGAGCCTTCTCATATTCCTTGAGCCCGATCTTCTTTGAATGGTCGCTTGCGTAGCTTGAGTTCTTTCTTTTCCCGAGGATAGACCAAGGTAGCCACCTTTGTCTATCCGGTACAATCTTTCTTGTCTGAAGAAGGATCCATGTACTGTCTGATTACTTCAATCTTCTTCATCTCAAGACAGTGTGCCATGAAGGCAGTTTCTTCATCTGTAATCCACCTTCCGCATTCTTCTAAAGTGAACGGTTCATATTGTGGTAGGGATCTAGGAAGATCAACAGAGAAGGGAATTGCTCTGCTTCCAGATGCTGGTCTCAATCTTCCTTTAAATGACATCTGGAAGTGGTCTTCTCCATCCTTGAAGGTTGCACTTATTGGAGAGGCAATCTCCAATCTGGCAGCTCCAGAGGTGAAGGTCTTCAAATGCCATGTGGAAGGATGATTGTAGATGCTATGATATATCTCATACTTAACAAACTGTGGTTTGTATGAGACATTTTTCCTTCCACCAGCGTCTGTAGGTTTAAGGGTAATGGTGAGTAAGGTGGGAGTGGTTTTGGTGATTTTGTAGGTTTTAGGTGTGTGGGGTTTGAAGGGATTAATGGGAGGTATTTTGAATAAAAGGTTAAAGGGATTAGAGTGAAGTTTGGAGATATATGTAGTCAGTGAAGTATTTGAGGAAATTTGTGGTAGGTTAAGGTTGAGTGTAGTGGATGATAATTGGGTAGGTTTAGAGAGAGTTGAGGTTTGTTGGAGGCTCATTTTGGTTTTCCTGGTTTGTGTTTGTGGTTGTGAAACAGACAAAGGTGGTGCAGGAATAACATTATGAGCATCAAACACAGATACTGATTCATCAGCAGTAAAATCAAGTACCTTTGGGTCAACTTCTGATGGCTTGACCAACCTTCTTTTGGACCCTTTGGTGACAAAGGCGGGAGGAGGAGGAGGGATTTGCTTCCCTTGGCCGGACTGAAGCATCCTTTTCATTCTTGGTCTAAATTGTTTCTCCAAGACCTTTACGATGGGAATTCTATCCTCATCTTACGGTTCTTCAACAAAGAGGTGCCACCTTACGCTTTGTCCTTCGGGTCTCCCTTGAAGGGGACTCGGTAGTCTTTTCACACGATCATTGAGCTTACGGTGGTTTCTTTTCGACTTCTCCTTCCTGTTGCTCTATTTTCACCTTCTTGATCATGGAGCCTGTAATAAGTTGCATCTGACCAACAGTTGACTCCAAAAACTTACGGGCGCTGTGACACCAACACCAAAGTATTTTCCTTTTCCTCTGTGTTGATGGAGTCGGTCGACTTCCTTACACTTAGTCTTTGATCATCATAATGGAGAGAAGAACTCCATATGGGATTATCTTGACGATATTCTTCTTATCAACATTCTTCCTTGAGAAGACAAGGGTATTTATCAGATTGTTGATAATCAACCTTGGCAGATTGATTTTCTTCCCAGCCATGTAGTTCCTCATAATGAACTTTTGCTCGTAGTTCACTATGTTGCTTGACCCAGCCTTCAGAATCACGCTCTTGGCGATGATTTTATGCAGTACACGGTAATGGCTTTTCAAGTCTTTAGCCGTGGGAGAGATGTTCTTCTTCTTCAGTTCACGGTAGTTCTCAAACAGAGCTTCATTGACTCTTTCAAGTCCTCTGTAAGCATCAGCCCAGTTTGAGTGGTAACTGATTCCTTCACACGGGCACTTGATTGTCTGAGCAACAGAGTTGATAATGAGGCGTAGTTTGAATCCTCTTATGTGACCTTCTATTATTTCCCCTGGAAGTAAGTATGCACTTCCCCAGAATTCCTTAATAGCGTAGCTCAGTACGTCCACTGGTTCCCAAATGAAGTAGTTCTTCCATCCCAGTTTTTCAAGACCTTCCTCAAAGTCAAAACCATATAGCTTGAAGTTTTTGAAATCAACCCGGTTCTCATTCAGAAGTTTTGCCTCAGAGAAGACGTCGAAGGCGGCAATGTATTGTCCAACCTTTCTATCGGCCATTGTAGCAGTTGAAGAGAAGGTGATGGAGGTTTTAGGGTTCGAAAACACACACACAGAGAGAGAGAGAGAGATAGAGAGAAAGAGAACGGTTTTGCAGAAAACGCAGAGTGAAGTGATGGAGCGAAAAATGTGGAGTAGTGGGAAAGTTGATAGAAAATGGTACAGTCCTTTTTCAAAATATAAACCGTATTTCCACATAAAAAATTAAATCAAAAAGAAAAGAAAATAAAGATTCGCCTTTTCATTAAATTCAGACGCCAAAATAAAAGTAAAAGTTTTTATTGAAAACGTAAATAATCATGACTCAGTAGATATGATGAGACGCTTGAGTCCTTAACACGTGTGACATGTGTGGGTGTGCTCGGACGCACGCAACTGATTCATCAGATGATGAGTTATGATGCATATGACAAATAAGATGCTTATGCACATACATGCTTATGTCATATCGAGATCTTTGAGATTTTGTTTATTTTGAATACGCCGAGATTAATCATTCTTCTATAAGATAAAAGTTTAAATTTCTTCTTATAAAATTGAATCTATCTTGTGAGGGTTTTGTAAATATGTCAGCCCACTGATGATCAGTGTCTACAAATTTTATTTCTAGAATACCCTTCTGAACATAGTCTCTTATAAAATGATGCTTTATCTCAATGTGCTTTACTCTAGAATGCAATATAGGATTTTTAGTAAGACATATGGCAGATGTATTATCACAGAAGATAGGAATGTTACTCTCTTTTATCAAGTAGTCTTCAAGTTGATACTTCATCCAAAGAAGTTGAGAACTGCAACTTGCTGCTGAGATGTATTCAGCTTCTGCTGTTAAGAGTGCAATTGTGCTTTTCCTTTTGCTTGACCAAGACACAAGATTAGCTCCAAGGAACTGGCAGCCTCCACTTGTGCTCTTTCTTTCAATTCGATCTCCAGCAAAGTCAGCATCACAGAAACCTACTAATTTGTAATCTTTTGATTTCTTATAAAGCAAACCAAGATTAGTAGTTCCTTGCAAATATCTGAATATTCTTTTAACAAAGACTTAGGTGTGATTCTCTAGGATCCGATTGAAATCTAGCACACAGCAGACGAACATAATGTCAGGTCTTGAAGCCGTAAGATAAAGTAGAGATCCAATCATACCTCTGTACATTTTCTGATCTACTTTCTTACCAATTTCATCTTTACTAAGAGTACAGGTAGGATGCATAGGTGTACACATAGGCTTACAATCCAGCATCTTGAATTTCTTTAATAATTCTTTGATATATTTGTTTTGATGTATATAGATACCATCACAGCATTGCTTGATTTGTATTCCAAGGAAAAACTTTAATTCACCCATCATGCTCATCTCAAATTCAGCCTGCATAAGCTTAGAAAATTCTTTGCAAAGGCTTTCATTAGTGGCTCCAAAAATGATATCATCAACATAGATTTGAACAAGTATGAAATGCTTGTTAGAGGATTTTCTGAAAAGGGTAGTGTCAACTAAACCTCTTGTAAATCCATTTTTCATTAAAAAGGAACTTAGTCTATCATACCATGCTCTGGGAGCTTGCTTAAGACCATATAGAGACTTTTTAAGTTTAAAAACATGTTCTTGAAATTCAATATCTTCAAAACCAGGAGGTTGTTTAACATAAACTTCCTCAGTTATAAAACCATTTAGAAAAGCACTTTTCACATCCATTTGATATAATGTTATCCCATGATGTGCTGCAAATGAAAGTAAAATGCGAATAGCTTCTAGTCTTGCAACAGGTGCAAAAGTTTCAGTGAAATCAATACCTTCTTCTTGTGAGTAACCTTGAGCAACTAACCTTGCTTTATTTCTCACAACTTTACCATCTTCATCAAGCTTAACCCATTTAGTACCATTAGCTTGCTTATCTTCTGGTAGAGTGACTAGCTTCCATACATCATTTCTTTGGAACTGATTTAGCTCATCTTGCATTGCTAGAATCCACCCTTCATCTTCCAAAGCTTGATCAATCGTCTTAGGTTCCATTTCAGAAAGAAGTGCAAAATCAGCATGCTCCTTGAAAGAGGATCTGGTTCGTACTTTATCACCAGGTTCTCCTATGATTTGATCTTTTGGATGATTGGTTTTGTACTTCGACTTTTTCTTGCTTGACTTCGCTTGAGTAGAATTCTTCGTCTTATCACCACCGGATGATGAAGATGCATGTTCACCGTCTGACTTGTCACCAGGGTTTAATTGAAAATAACTCATCTAGCTCTAACATAGCGATGTCGGGCTTCTTATCATCAAACTTGATATGAATGGACTCTTCATTTGTCAAAGTTTCTTTGTTGTATATTCTAAAAGCTTTAGATCTTTGAATATCCCAAAGATTCCTTTGTCAGCCTTGGAATCAAACTTACCAAGCTGATCTTTAGTATTCAAGATATAACAAATACAACCAAAAGGATGAAAGTAAGAAATGTTTGGTTTTCTACCTTTCCACAATTCATAAGGAGTCTTATTCAAAATAGGTCTTATAAAAATTCTATTTTGAATATAACAAGCTGTGTTTACTGCTTCTGCCCAAAAATGTTTTGCAATATCAGCTTCATTGATCATGGTCCTGGCCATTTCCTGGAGGGACCTATTTTTCCTTTCTACAACACCATTTTGTTGAGGTGTTCTAGGAGAGGAGAAATTGTGGGAGATGCCATTTTCTTCACAAAATTTTTGAAAGCTTTCATTTTCAAATTCTCCCCGATGATCACTTCTAATAGAAGAAATACAGATGCCTTTTTCATTTTGAACTGATTTGCAGAAAACAGTAAATACCTTGAAAGACTCATCCTTGTGGGCAAGGAATTTAACCCATGTCCCCATCTAGTAAAATCATCAACAATGACTAATCCATATTTCTTTCCAGTTAAAGAGGTTGTCCTTGTGGGACCAAAAAGATCAAGATGTAAAAGTTCAAGTGGTCTCGAGGTTGAAACAACATTTTTTAAATGAAAGGAAGTTTTAACTTGTTTTCCTCTTTGACAAGCCTCACACAGGGCATCAAATTGGAACTTAAGATTTGGTAAGCCTCTAACAAGATTGTGCTTGTTTAATTTTGAGATTAACCTCAAATTGGCATGACCCAATCTTTTGTGCCAAATCCATTACTCATCTTCAACAGACATAAGACACTTGACATCTTGTTTTGCAAGTTCAGAAAGATCAACTTTATAAATGTTTTGTTTCCTCTTTGCTGTAAAGAATATAGATCCATCCTTTTTGCTTTTTACTGAACATCCATTTTCTGTAAAGACAACATTATAACCATTGTCACATAATTGACTTATGCTCAGTAGATTATGTTTCAGTCCTTCAACATATAAAACATTATCAATAGAAGGAAGAGAGCCTTTACCTATGCGACCGATTCCAACTATTTTACCTTTCTGGTTTCCTCCGAAACCAACGAATCCAGCTTCTCTAAGTCTTAGTTCTTGGAACATATGCTTTTCTCCCGTCATGTGACGCGAGCATCCACTGTCTAAGTACCAAGATAGGTGTGTTGACTTTGTTGCTAAGCATGTCTGCAACATAGACTATTTTATCTTTAGGTACCCATATCTTTTTGGGTCCTTTCTTGTTAGTTCTTGAAGGATACTTGTCCTTCTTAGTTGTAAACACAGTACACACACTTTTCAAGTGACCAGATTTATTGCAGTAGATACACTGCAAGCATTTACTATGATTATTGGATTTATCAGACGCAGAATCATTTTCCAAAAGAGGTTCATCTGATATATAACCAAGACCATGAGTTGTCGTTTTACTGACACCCCAAATCATAGAAGCTTGCTTGCTTCGAGTTACACTCTCTGCAAGAAACTTTTGAAATGCATGTTCATAGTTATTTGATTTGCAGTTAGGATTGCCTGTAACTACAGAGCTTTTAACTTGGGAGCTCTCGACCACGGTTGCTTGATGGCTTCTAGGCCTTTGCTTATCCACCAGGCCCGATTTTCGGTTTCGACAGTTCTCTTCATTGAGTACTGAGTTTTCATTGTGTAAAGAATGAAAATCTTGTGATAGTTTTGAAAATTTCTTTTTCAAATTCTTATACTCAATAGAGAGAGTGGCGAGAATCCTTTAACAGATCATCAAATGCAAGTTGAAGTTGAATAAGAGTCATATATTATTACCTCTTCAACTTCTTCTTACGAATCAAGATCGATTATGCCGCCATGAGGGCAATGTGAGCTTCTTCTTCTTTATCTTCCTCAGAAGATGATAAGTCAAGGTCTTCCCATGTTGCCATGAGACCTTTCTTCTTTTTCTTGAAGGAGCTTCTTGTGGATTTTTCCTTAAGATTAGGACACTCGGACTTGAAATGTCCAGGCTTCTTACATTCATAGCAAATGACTTGGGCTTTGTCCTTGTCTTTGCTTTCCTTCTTGTCCTTTGTATCTTTCTTCTGAAACCTCCTTCTGAAGTTTCTCTTCTTCCACATACTCTGGATCTTCTTAGATATGAAAGCTAGCTCATCGTCTGATCCATCATAATCTCCTTCTGAAGCTTCATCATCTGATTCTTCTTCTTCAGCCTGAAAAGCTTTAGAAGTACTAGGTTTATGTTGATTAACTCTTAAAGCAATAGACTTACTCTTCTTGGTAGGTTCTTCTTCATTTAACTCAAGTTCATGAGCTTTCAAAGAACTCATAAGATCTTTAAGCCGAAGGACATTTAGATCTTTTGCTTCTTGAATAGCAGTGACTTTGGGTCTCCACTGCTTAGTCAAACTTCTCAAGATCTTTCTCACATGGTCAGGTGTAGTATAACTTTTTCCAAGGGCCTGCAACCCATGAACAAGTGTTTGGAACCTTCCAAACATAGTTTCAATGTTTTCTCCATCTTCCATTTTGAATAGCTCATACTGGAGTACCATCATGCTAGCCTTTGTTTCTCTTACTTGGCGTAACCTCATAAGACAAACCAAGAGAATTCTAGATTTCTTTGGCAGTATCAAACTTCCAACATTTATCATATTCTCTTTCTGTCATAGCACAGATGAGAATAAATCTAGCCTTCTGATTGGTTTGATATCTCTTTTACGATCATCACCCGATTTTCCCTAGGTATTGCAACACCAAGGGCATTAGCGGGAGAAATGTATCCACTTTAAACTATATCCCACAAATCAAGATTTTGTGCCTCAAGGAATGCTTTCATCTTATCTTTCCAGTAATCAAATTTTTCTCCATTGAATAGAGGAGGACGGTTCATATGACCACCTTCAGCAGACATGTTCACAGTAGGATCTTTACTCTTAACACTGTTAGGTGCTCAACCAAGAGACCGAGCTCTGGTACCAACTGAACGTGAACACAAGAAGGGGGGTTGAATTGTGTTGAAAACTTTTTACAAACTTTAAGTTAAAAACACTTAGAACACAGGTTTTTCAAAACAGTTTGTTAAACGGATGCTGGAAATAAACCGGACGCTGGAAAAGCAGTTTGAGAAAACTTGTTTTAACACAGCAGGATAAAGATAAATAGAAAGCAGTAAAGCAAGAGACACAAAGATTTATACTAGTTCACTACCAAACTGGTAGCTACGTCTAGTCCCTTCGTTCCTGAAGGATTTTCCACTATAATCAATCTGATTACAATTTCCTCAAGAGTATTCTTCTGTCACAACCTTGACAATACTCTCAACTTCTCAAAACGACTCAAGATCTGATCGAGCCTTGGAGGGAACAGCCTTAATTAGGCCAAAACAACTTTTACAAATAAGTTGAATACAAGTATGAATAACTCTCACAGAGAGGATAAAAATTAAGCTCAATATAGAAATGCTTTCTAAAAGAAAGTGTCGGACGCTGAGTTCAGTTCTTGTAGTCCAGAGACTTGGCTCGAAACTTGATTGCTCACAAAAGCAGTGCTTTCAGAGTATTGACTCTTTGTAGTGTATAGCAACAGTGCTTGTTCTCAGTAAATGAAGTAATATACTCTTGTACAGTTTCGACAATTTCGACAGTTTTTAGCTACATCTTCAATGGATACCTTGAGGTATATATAGGAGTTATGAAGGATATTACCGTTATAGTAAAAATGGCTCCTTTCCATTGAGTGGTGATTTCAAAAAGCTGTCTCTTTCTTCCTTTCCAGAGAATATCTCAGTAGTACATATTACCATTTTCGTACTACCTTGCTTTTCAGTATTGCTTGTACGATTTTTGTCTTTTAGCTAAAGGTGTCACCATTGATACCTCGTACAACAATTTTGGCGCATAAGATCAAATTCGAAATCCGTTCCAGAGGCTTCTGAGAAGAGGAGCAACAACGTGACCATCACGTGATATAAAATGAAGTTCAGACGCTCGCTCAGAACGGAAGATCGGACGCTCATAGCAATTGGATAAGACTAGTGTCACAAAAGGATAATTCCAGACGCTCACTAGGACAGTATACTAGGATGACCCGGATGCTGACACATGGAGTGTATCCTTCTCTTGAGAGCTTCTTTCTTCTTGTTTAAGTGGCTTAGAAATGTATGTAATATTAGTATCTGCACACTTCAAGAATAGTTAGAACATAAATTGTTCTCTTATGAATATTTTGTTATCATCAAAATTAATGAGGGTCTAAACTTCTCAATCGTTTAGGTTCCAACAGGTTGGCCGATAGCCAATCCATACCCAAGATGATGTCCATTCCTTTCAAGGGCAGACAAACCAGATTAACCATAAACGTCCTTCCTTGAATAACGAGAGGACAATTCTCGCATATCAGGGAAGTAGAAATATTACCTTCAGCTGGTGTTTGAACACTCAAAGGGATAAGTAAAGGAGAAAAGTATAACTCCAGCCTTTGTGCACACTTATAAGAAATAAATGAATGAGTTGCACCAGAGTCATACAAAACCACTAAAGAGTGATCATGGAGTAGACATATACCTTTCATCAAATTTTCCACACCCTTCGCCTTACTGCCGCTCAAGGTGTGAACACGCCCTTGCAATAAGTCATCAGGTTTGGATGCCTCCCTTGCTTTGAGTTTAGAACAATCCTTAATTAAGTGTCCTGGTTGTTGGCAGTAAAAATAGACAGGTTTCCCCGAATTGCACTCTCCCCTATGGAACTTGCCACATTTGGAACATTCCTTCGACCTGGGAGCCTCAGAAGATTGAACATGTTTTCCTTTATCTTTGCTTCCTTTACCCTTGGAGGGTTAGGATGGCTTGCCTTCATCCTTCCTTTTTTTCCATAGGAGTTGACGTTCATCGTACATTTTCTTCAAGCTTTCTTCGGCTTTGTAACTTTTGCGAACCAACGAGGCAAAAGTATAGAATTCAGTTTGGGCTAAGTTATTCTGAATGTCAGCCCTAAGTCCACACATAAATTGGTTTATCTTCCATGTCTCATCTGGTGCATATTTGGCATGAGAAGAAAACCTTGCCAACTCTTCAAACTTCCTGACATACTCAGACATAGTCAGATTCCCTTGCTTAAAATGAGTGAACTCACGTTCCTTCCGATCCTTGACCGTTTGGGGAAAATATTTCTCCAAAAAGGCTTCCTTGAAGTCTTCCCATTCAATCTGTTCCTCATCTTCTTCCAAATATGCTCGTGCCCCCTCCTACCAATGGGCATCCCCTTCAGTGAGCTAGTGTGTAACGAAGGTTACCTTTTGTTCCTCCGTACATGGCACCACTTTGAATATTCGTTCCATAGCTTCCAGCCAATGCTGAGCCTCCATAGCATCATCACTTCCAGTGAAACTCAGAGGATTAAGCTTATGAAACTTAAGAAAAGCTGAATGTGGGTCAGTTGGTTGAACAGCTGGTTGCTCAGGTGGAGGTGGTTGTGGGACTTGCTGTTGTTGCTGGAGAAATTGCTGCATCATATTGTTAGTGGCTTCATTTTGGGCTCTCAGAAGTTCATTCTGATCCCTCAACATTTGCATCATATCATTCCAGCGAGCCTCCTCCGCATCTCGCCTGTGGTGTCTCCTTCTATGCCTTTCACGTTCATCTGCCATATTCTGCATACACGGTATAAAGTATTAAGCTGATCAGACTTAATATTCCATACTAAGTACAAGAATATAGAGAGAATTTCAAGCAAAAAGGAAATCCGCAATACTAGACCACAGTCCTAATGGATTAAACCGCTCTGATACCATAATGTAACACCCATAATTCAATATTACTTGAAATTACGACAATTTACAAAAGTCGCACAAGAGTTACCAATACCGAAACCCTAGCTCTCCACCTTCTTCCTCTTCTTTCCTTGTTCAGAAAAATTGAGAGAGAGAGTAGAAAAATGGGGCTGAATGTCATGGGTGAGAAGAGGAAAGGGAGAAGGAAAATGTGGCTTGACCAAATTACCCTTCCTTCAATCACTTAACTGCACTACACCTAGCTACTCACACCCCCAACATTTCTAAATGTTGTCCCCTATTTCAATTACTTAACAATCAATTTAGAGCATTTCAAAGCCTAAATTAATTTAATCACATAATTGAATTAGGCGGGGTGTTACATACAGCCCGATATGACTCTGGTAGATGGATTCCGGAAATAAAACTGCACTAGCATGTAGTGAGTCAATAGGAACGGGTGCATCCTTATTGATGTGGTTGAACATTATTGTTATATTGTTGTGTATGCAGTGGTATCTGCTTTTCTTGTATTATCTGTTTTTTCGAGAAGTTGACCCTTTCCCGTGGTTCCTTCAACTAATGATGGCAACCCAGACGATGGTGAAGACCTTGGTGATCCCAGCAATGGCGATGTCGCCGGAGACAGTATTTGACTTCTTGGACCTTGAGACCCCCTCGGCGATGGAGTTCGACCCAATCTCCCGTCGAGCTGTATATACTAGGGAT
The DNA here is from genome assembly GCA_037113605.1 of Calophaca sinica. Lineage (NCBI taxonomy): Eukaryota > Viridiplantae > Streptophyta > Magnoliopsida > Fabales > Fabaceae > Calophaca > Calophaca sinica. Next base: position 101,232,322 of record CM073730.1, read on the forward strand.
ATGGTGCAACCTTATCGTATGGGCGGACTGGTGCAGCGACAAGAGACCTCATGTCAGACCGTTAGCCTTCCGGTTCGGATGATGGACATCGTGGATGCGTGGCACAACATTCAGAGAGTCCGGGTATTACTGGCTTCTTCCTCTTCTCCATAGGATTCTTCCGAGATTCGTTACGCGCCTGCGCGCAGAGGTGCCCGGACCCAGAGGACTGCTCGCAAGAGCGTAGTTAGACGTAATTAGGCGGATCACGATTCGTTATGCGCCTGCGCGCAGAGGTGCCAGGACCTGGAGGACTGCTCGCAAGAGCGTAGTTAGATGATGGCCTGCAGGTGTGTCTACTTCCCGAGCAGCAGCTACCCCTAGCTCGATAGTGGAGCCGGAGGCCGAGCCGACTTCACCTATGATCGTTAGGACCCCCACTCCACCGATGGATCCACCTCCCGTTTATGGAGTGTGTGGCGAGGCTGAGTGTAGCAGGGCGGGCTTTATGGGGGATATATTGGTTGGAGAGTACGTTCCTGAGGATGTACCAGCAGCTGTACCTGTTGTTGACCAGGTAGGTGAGGACGAGGACGACCCTAGGGAGGAGGAGGACCCATCTGAGGGTGTGGGCAGTGACGTGTAGTGACTGTGGTTTGCCTGTTGTGTATAGTTTTTGGTTGCTTGTGGTGTTGGTCGGTCGTGTACAATTTTGGGTAGTGACTAGTCAGTCTTTTGCTAGAGTCTTCTGATGTGTACTTTGGGATAGACTAGTGGAAAACTTTTGGAGCAGCCCCCTACGTGGGTAACTGCCGGGAGTACCCTAGGGGCATGATCACTCTCGTGAGGGTCCTCATGTTTTAGGAGTATTCTCTTTTGGACCTTCTTACACTCTAGTATCTGTATATACATTGTATGACTACTTTCGGTATGTATGCAAATAAGTGTATGTATCTCCAGTGCATTGTCTTGTGTCTTTAAGATTGCATCGTGTTTCTAAACGCTGTGGCTACTCTGAGTGTGCTTGTGGGAGAATTTATTCTTTCAAAAAAAAAAAACTGCATTTTTCCCTAAAGAACACAAGAGTACGATTTGAAAAGCGCATCGCATATAGAGTTAGTTCTAGTTTAGTAGCGGTCCGAAAACGGGTCGTTACATATTGAAGTGTGTAGGAAATAAAATCACTCATATTTTATAACATCACTCGAGCAAGAAGAAGAAGTTTACAAGAAGATGAGCACATCAAGCTGTGTCTATATCTGGTTCACCTTAAGCATCTGGTACAAACACTCTAGTGAGTGTCTCGCTCTCAAATACTGAGACACGTGGAACTCTATCATAGTAGCGAGCATCTTATTCAAGCGAGCATCTGGTCTCTTTATTGAGTCACGAGCAAGTCACGCTTGGTCCTTTCAATTAGTACCTCAGCTTTTCCTGGATTAAATTCAAAATTCTTTTTTTGCGCTCAATTTGATGTACGAGGAATTAAAGGTGACACCTTTGGGGAAAAACAAAAGTTCGTACACTTTTCAAATTGTGCCAGGCTGCCAATAATTGGAAAAGCAAAAAGTACAAACGATCATAAAGTGTACTATTATGATATTCTCTGAAAAAGGGAATAATGGATATTTTCAAATTACCTCACTCAATGATTTGAAGCTTTAACATTATTGAAGAAGTCTATAAATACTCCAAGCTTTCCATTGAAGAAGGTTACAACATTATTATTCAAGTGAGCAACCTAAAATTATGTGCCAAGAACTCTGCTAACCAGAACCTGAACTTTCAGCGTCTTATACTTTCTTATAGAAAGTTATATTCTTGTGCTAAAGTTTTTCATTCTCTCTTGTTGAGAGTTATTTGATTGTATTTAAATCTTCTTTGTAAAACTTGTATTGAGAAGTTAACAGTATTATCAAGTTTGTGGCCGTAGAATACTCTTAAGGAAATTGTAATCACTGTGATTATAGTGGAAAATCCTTCAGAAACGAAGGGACTAGACATAGCTACCAGGTTGGTGGTGAACTAGTATGAATCTCCGTGTCTCTTTCTCTATTGCTTTACTTTTATTTCTGCACTGCAAGTAAAACCAGTTCACTGGTTTTATCTCAGCTTCTAGTATACTCTTAGCGTCTAGTAGTAAACATAATAGAACTTCTGTTTAAGTTGTTTTTAACTTAAAGTTTGAGCAAAGTTTTCAACACAATTCACCCCCTTCTTGTGTTCACGTTCAGTTGGTACCAAAGCTCGGCCTCTTGATTGAGCACTTAACAGTGTGAGAGGAAAAGATCCCATCTTTACAAACATGTCTACAGATGGTGGCCACATGAATCGCCCTCCTCTATTTGCTGGAGAAAAATTTGATTACTGGAAAGATAAGAAATCTCAACAACTTGAGTTGTGAGACATGGTTGAAAATGGGTACATCATTCCCACTACTGCTTCTGGTGATATCCTATCTAGAGAAGAATGGAATGATGACCAGAAAAAGAGATATCAGCTGAATCAAAAAGGTAGATATATTCTTATATGTGCTATGGCAGAAAAAGAATATGAGAAATGTGATTAATTTGAGACTGCCAAGAAATCTGGGATTCCCTTGTTTTGTCTTACGAAGGCTCTGCCCAAGTCATAGAAACAAAGGCTAACATGTTGGTTCGCCAAAATGAGCTATTCAAGATGGAAGAAGGTGAAAATATTGAGACAATGTTTGGAAGATTCCAAACTCTTGCTCATGGATTAAAAGCCCTTGGAAAAAGCTATACAACGCCTGATCATGTGAGAAAGCTCCTGAGAAGTTTAACTAAGCAGTGGAGACCTAAGGTCACTGATATACAAGAACTAAAGATCTCAACATTCTACGTCTTGAAGATCTACTAAGCTCTCTAAAAGCTCATGAACATGAGCTAAATGAAGAGGAACCTGTGAAGAAAAGTAAATCTATTACTTTGAAAGTTAACAAACACAAAGTCAGTTCTTCTAAAGCCCTCCAGGCGGAAGAAGAATCAAAAGATGAAGCTTCAGAAGATGATAGTGATGGATCAGATGATGAGCTCTCATTCATATCAAGGAAGATCCAAAACGCATGTGGAAAAAGAAAGGGAACTTCAGTAGACAGTTCCAAAAGAAAGGTTTCAAGGATAAGAACGAAAGCAAAGGCAAGAGTCAAATCATTTGCTTTGAGTGCAAAACGCCAGGGCATTTCAAATCTGGGTGTCCTAATCTCAAGGAGAAGACTAAGAAGAGTACATTCAAAGGAAAGAAGAAGGGTCTTATGGCAACATGGGAAGACCTGGACTCAACTTCCTCTGAAGATGATGAGAATAAAGAAAAAGAAAATGTTGCTCTCATGGCAAACACAGAATCAGATTCTGAAGAAGAAACTGAAGAGTTAATCTATGATTCTTACTCTGAGCATCAAAATGAATTTGATGAACTTCTTAAGGATTCCTCCACTCTCTCCATTGAGTACAAAGCTTTGAAAAAGAAGTTTTCAAAATTATCAAAATAATTTCAAATTTTGAACAATAAAAACTTAAAACTCAATGAAGAGAACCAGAAGCTGAAAATTGAAAATCAGCGTCTGGTAGCTAAAAGCTCTCAAGCAGAAGGTAATCCTAAATGCAAATCAAATGAATATGAATGTGCTTTTCAAAAGTTTCTTGTTGAACATGTAACTCATAGCAAACAAGCTTCAATGATTTGGGGTGTCAGTAAAATGACAACTCAAGGTCTTGAATACAAATTAGATGAAACCACTTTACAAAATGAAAATCTAGCATCTGATGAAACCAACGATCACAGTGAAAGCTTGCATTGCACATACTGTAATAAACAGGCCATCTGAAAAGTGCATGTACTCCTTTCAAATTAAAGAAGGACAAGCATCCTTCTAGAACTAACAAGAAATGACCCAAGAAGATTTAGGTACCTCAAGATAAAATAGTCTATATTGCAGATATGCTTAGCAACATGATCAACACATCGGTCTTGGTACTTAGACAGTTGATGCTCGCATCACATGATGGGAAAAAAGCATATGTTCCAAGAGCTAAGACCTAAATATGATAGAGTTGTTGGTTTCGGTGGAAACAAAAAGGTAAAATAGTTAGAATTAGTCTCATTGGTAAAGGCTCTCTTCCCTCTATTGATAATGTTCTTTATATTGAAGGCCTAAGGCATAACCTACTTAGCATAAGTCAATTATGTGACAGTTGTTGTGATGTCATCTTCACAGAAAAAGCTATGTAGTAAAATGTAAGAAGGATGGCTCTGTATTTTTTATTGCAAAGAGCAAACAAAATATTTACAAAGTTGATCTTTCTGAAAATGCAAACCAAGATGTCAAGTGTCTTATGTCTATCGATGATGAGCAATGTACTTGGCGTAAAAGATTAGGTTATGCCAGCTAGAGATTAATCTCAAAGTTAAACAAGCACGGCCTTGTTAAAGTCTTGCCAAATCATAGATACTAATCTGATGCTCTATGTGAGGCATGTCAAAGAGGAAAACTAGTTAAAATTTCTTTTCATTCAAAAAATGTTGTTTTTCAACCTATAGACCACTTGAGCGTCTGCATCTTGATTTTTTTGGTCCTACAAGAACAGCCTCTTTGGCAGGAAAGAAATATGGTTTAGTCATTGTAGACGAGTATACTAGATGAACATGGGTTAAATTCCTTGCCCATAAGGATGAGTCTTTCAAAGTGTTCACTATTTTCTGCAAAACTGTTCAAAATGAAAAAGGTATTTGTATTTCTTCAAGTAGAAGTGATCACGGGGAAGAATTTGAAAATGAAAACTTTCAAAAAATTTGTGAAGAAAATGGTATCTCCCACAATTTCTCCTCTCCTGGAACACCACAACAAAATGGTGTTGTAGAAAGCAAAAATAGGTCTCTCCAAGAGATGGCCAGAACCATGATCAATGAAGCTGACATTGCAAAATATTTTTGGACAGAAGCAGTAAACACATCTTGCTATATTCAAAATAGAGTATACATAAGGCCTATTTTGAAAAAGACTGCATATGAACTATGGAAGGGTAGAAAACGCAACATTTCATATTTTCACCCCTTTCGATATATATGTTATATTTTAAGTACTAAGGATCAACTTGGTAAGTTTGATTCCAAAGCTTACAAAGGTATCTTTTTGGGATACTGTGAAAGATCAAAAGCCTTTAGAGTATACAATAAAGAATCCATGATAGTGAAAGAATCTATTCATGCCAAGTTTGATGACAAGAAGCCTGACACTGAAATGTCCGAGCTAGATGAATTATTTTCAGGTTTAGACATTGGAGGAACAAATGATGAACCTGCAAAGTCAGCATCTAGTGGAGACCACCAGACACAGGATTCAACTTAACCAGAAGCTGAAGCCAGATGAAATTGGCAATTCAAAACCTGTCATCCAAGAGACCAAATCATTGGAGAACCTAGAGACAAAGTGAGAACAAGATCATCTTTCAAGGAGCATGCAGATCTTGCACTACTCTCTTAAGTGGAACCTAAGACAATTGATAAAGCATTGGAAGATAAAGGTTGGATTTTAGCCATGCAAGAAGAATGGAATCAATTTCAACGCAATGATGTTTGGAAGCTAGTCACACTACCAGAAGATAAACAAGCTATTGGCAGGAAATGGGTATTTCGCAATAAGCTTGATGAAGATGGTAAGGTAGTAAGGAACAAAGCAAGGTTAGTTGCACAAGGGTATTCACAAGAAGAAGGTATAGACTTCACTGAAACCTTTGCACATAGTTTCAAGGTTAGAAGAAATTCGTATTTTACTTTCCTTTGCTGCACACCATGAGATAATTCTTTATCAAATGGATGTCAAAAGTGCTTTCTTTAATGGTTTCATAACTGGGGAAGTCTATGTGAAACAACCTCCTAGTTTTAAAGATATTGAATTTCCAGAACATGTCTTCAAACTTAAAAAGGCATTATATGGTCTTAAACAAGTTCCTAGAGCTTGGTACGATAGACTAAGTTCCTTTTAATGGAAATGGTTTTACAAGAGGTCAGGTAGACACCACTCTGTTTAGAAAAACATCAAACAAGCATTTTATACTTGTTCAAATATATGATGATGACATTATTTTTGTTGCTATTAATGAAAGCCTTTGCAAAGAATTTTCTAAGATAATGCAGGCTGAATTTGAGATGAGCATGATGGGAGAATTAAAATTCTTCCTTGGGATTCAAATCAAGCAATGCAATAACAATATTTACATTCATCAAAGCAAATACATCAAGGAATTGCTCAAGAAATTCAAGATGGTTGATTGTAAGCCAATGTGCACTCCCATGCATCCCACCTACGTCTTATGCAAAGATGAAAATGGTAAGAAGGTAGACTAGAAGCTCTACATAACTCTACAAAAGTATGATTGGCTCTCTACTCTATCTTACTGCTTAAAGACCTGATATTATGTTCAGTGTCTGCCTGTGTGCTAGATTTCAATCTGACCCTAGAGAATCACATTTGAGTGCTGTAAAAAGAATTTTTAGATATTTACAAGCTAATCTTGGTTTGCTTTATAAGAAATTAAAAAATTATAAGTTAGTAGGTTTCTGTGATGTTGATTTTGCTGGAGACAGCATCGAAAGAAAGAGCACAAGTGGAGGCTTCCAATTCCTTGGAGCAAATCTTGTGTCTTGGTCAAGCAAAAGACAGAGCATAATTGCACTCTCTACAGTAGAAACTGAATACATCTCAGCAGCAAGTTGTAGTTCTCAACTTCTGTGGATGAAATATCAACTTGAAGACTACCTTATCAAAGAGAGTAATATCCCTATCTTTTGTGATAATACTTTGCCATATGTCTTACAAAAAATCCCATATTGCATTCACGAGAAAAGCATATTGAGATTAAACATCATTTTATAAGAGACTATGTTCCGAAGGGAGTACTTGGAATAAAATTTGTTGATACAAATCACCAGTGGGTTGATATTTTCACAAAACCCCTTGCTGAAGGTGGATTCAATTTTATAAGAAGAAACTTGAACTTTCATCTTATAAAAGAATGATTAGTTAATCTCAACATCTTGTGCATCGTGCATCTGATTACGTGTTTCTGATGGCATTTCAGCATCTGAAAGATTAAGCATCTCATTTAATATCTATTTATTATTCAGAATCTGATGAATGCATATGTGTTAGCATCTGGTGACACACGTGTCAAATACATGCTTACTGAAATGTCTCATCTTACCCACTGAGTCATGATTGCTTTTACATTTTTCAATAAAGTTTTTACTGCAAAACTTTCATCTTTGGCAACCGTGCATTTAATGAAAAGAATCTCTTTATTTTATTTTATTTTATTTTTGATTTATTTTATTATTTGAAAAATGAAACAGTTTGACAAAGAAGTTGTATTATTCCTTCAAAACTTTACCACTACTCTCATACTATTCCCTCTCTCTCTTTGCAAAACCTCTCTCTCTTTCTTAAAACCCTCAAAATTCCATCACAAGCTTTTCTGCTTTGTTTCACTGGCGTTCAAGGCTTATGAGAAAACTGTTGTGTTTGATGCTATGACTGAAGGCAAGGTTTTGATTGAAAGCAGTGTCGATCTAGACCATTTGGCCAGATTTGAATTTCATTTCAGAGAAGGTATTAATCTTTTGGGACGGAGAAATTATTTCACCTGAAAACCAAAGGAAGCCCTAATCATTGCTGTGAGGGAATTCTGGAACAACAACAGGGCTTATGATGGTAATTTGGTCAAGGGATACACTACAACAAATTCTTTAAAAGATGGCGCCACTTTAAATAGCGTTTAAATATGGAAGTGCTACTTAAAATTAGGTAGAGCACTTTAAGTAGCGTTTAACAAAGAAACGCTACTGAAGGGAAAAGAAATAAATAGCGCTTACAAAATAAGCGCTACTTATAGTACAGGAATAAGTAGCGCTTATACTATGAAGCGCTATTTAAAGATGGACGACAGAATAAGTAGCGCTTAACCCTGGAAGTGCTACTTATTGTCTTATACCTAAAGTAGCGCTTAAATCTGGAAGCGCTACTTATTGTCTGACCAAAAGTAGCGCTTAAACGATAAAGCGCTATTTATTGTCAAATACTAATTTTAATTCAGCCCGCAGCGTTTCTCAATCTGATCACTTCCACCGTCGCATATCTCTTTCTCTCTCTCTCGAGTTTCTTCTCGTAGTTGTTACTCGCCGTTGTTACTCGCCGTAGTTGTTGTTGTTCTTCTTCTTCTTCCACACTTTGTCTCTCGAGTTTCTTCTCAACGTTCTCGTCGTTGTTGTTGGTCTCGCCGTTTGGGACGTCGTCTGCCGCTCGCCACGTTGAGCTTCCGCACCGTCGTTTGGTAGTCGCCGCCGTGTCACGATCGTTTGGTAGTCATTGTCGCCATCGCACCATCCGTCACACTTTCTGTTACCAACAGGTTTCATCTCTTCCATTCTTCTTGCTTTTCTTTTTTTTTTTCCCAAAAACGCTTTTATTTTTTTTTAAGGAACTCAGTGTTTTCCAACCATGTCTTAGTCTTTGAAATGGAAAATCAAGACGAAATGGAAATGAGATAGGTTTTTAGTATAATTATTATTAATGTTAGTGTTTTTTCTCATTATGTTAAATGAAGAATGAGATAATAGATGATATTGCAGATTGTTTTAGAGAAATAATTGAATTTGAAGTTTTTAGTTGTTTATATTTGGCCTATGTGGAACCTTGTCTTGGTTGGTATGATATTTTATTTTGTTCTGGTGTTGTATAAATTTTGGAATGTCCATATTTTAGGGAGGTTCTGTCAAAATTTTGTTAGAAATTTGATATAGTCTGTGTGTTGTTGTTAAGACAAGTGGTAGTTTTAGTCTTGGTTTATCTAATTGGGCTTTAGTTAATCTCAATTTTGTCTTGCATTAACGACATAGCCTATGTTGTTGCTCTGAATGCCTTGGTGTTGTTTTATTTCTCAATTCATAGGCAAATATGGATCGAAAGTGGATGTCTGCTAATCGTTTGTCGAAGGAATATAAGGATGGAGTGGAAGATTTTATTGGGTTTGTAGTTGGGCATACAACAGATCTTAGTAGAATCGTATGTCCGTGTTTAAGTTGTTGTTATGCAAACAAAGTTAATGTTAAGGAATTAGAATGGCATTTAGTGAGCAATGGGATTGATCGAACTTATACCTGTTGGACAAAGCACGGTGAGACAAGAGGTGAATCTTCGAATATGGGGAATAGTGGGAGATATGCGTCAGAGGACACCGGTACAAATACATATGATGGTGACCGTTTTGAAGAGATGGCAAATCACGGTTGAAGAAGATCTTCGTGATTGTCCTCAAATGTTTGAGAAGTTGATAAGTTGATGCGGAGAAGCCATTATATGGCGGTTGTACCAAATTCACAAGATTATCGGCAATATTAAAGTTGTTTAACTTGAAGTCGGGCAATGGATGGGTGATAAGAGCTTTACGGACTTACTCACACTATTGAAAGATATGTTGCCAAATGATAATTTGCTTCCTAGTCGGACATATGAGGCTAAACAAATATTACGATCTATTGGGATGAGCTATGAGAAAATACATGCTTGTCGTAATGATTGCATTTTATTTCGTAATGAATATGCGTCGTTAAAGTCGTGTCCTAAATGTGAAGCCTCACGGTATAAGAAGGAAGATTCGGCTCAGAGAAGGTTTTATGGTATTTTCCCATAATTCCCAGATTCAGCGCATGTATCGTAGTTGAAGATGCAAAAACATGACATGGCATGAGGATGAAAGGATTCAAGATGGCAAGTTACGGCACCCAGCAGATTCTCCTCAATGGAAAAAAGTTGATATTGATTACCCTGATTTTGGGAATGAACCAAGAAACTTACGACTTGCATTGTCTACTGATGGATTTAACCCGCATGGTATTCAGAGTAGCTCTCACAGTACATGGCCTGTGATTTTGGTGATTTATAACCTACCTCCATGGCTATGCATGAAGCGTAAATATATGATGTTGTCTTTGTTAATTTACGGGCGAAACAACCAGGAAATGATATCGATGTATCCTTGGCTCTTCTAATTGAAGACTTGAAGCAAAGGTGGGAGAGAGGTATAGTGGTGTATGATGGATATAGAGAAGAAAGTTTCACCTTGAGGGCTATGATTTTTGGCACAATTAATGATTTTCCAGCATATGGTAATCTGTCGGGATATAGTACCAAAGGCCAGTGTGCATGCCCTATCTGTGAAGATAATACAGATTGGATTCGGTTGGATCATGGTAAGAAGAATGTATTCCTTGGGCATCGTAGATTTTTGAATCCAAATCATTATTATCGATCGTGGAGAAAGGCATTCAATGGGAATACAGAAGAACGTAGAGCTCCTTTGCCTTTGACAGGTGCACAACTATTTGAAAAAGTAAAAGATTTGAATATTAAATTCGAGAAACCTTTTACGGGAGACCTTGTCACACGAGGGTGGAAAAAAAGGTCGATTTTATTTGAGTTGCCATATTGGAAGTCATTATACGTAAGACATTTCATTGATGTGATGCATGTTGAAAAAAATATCTTTGATAGTCTCATTGGTACCCTACTTAATGTGCCTGGGAAGACTAAAGATGGCATCAAGGCAAGGCTGGACTTGGTTAGTATGGGATTGAGACGAGAGTTGGGACCCGTAAAGAAAGGGAAACGTCGTACATATCTACCTCCGGCTGCTCATACTCTATCCAGAAAAGAGAAAAAAGATTTTTGTAAGTTTCTTGATGGAGTTAAAGTTCCAGAGGGATACCCTTCAAACATTAAGAACCTCGTATCGATGAAAGATCTTAGGTTAAAGGGTCTAAAGTCTCATGATTGTCATGTTCTCATGGAGAATTTACTACCGATAGCTATACGATCCATTTTGCCCAACAAAGTGCGGAATACCTTAACTAAACTTTGTTTCTTCTTTAAAGCAATTTGTAGTAAAGTGATTGACCCTGAAAAGTTGCCAGCCTTGCAAAAAGAAATTATTCTGACTTTGTGTGAGCTTGAGATGTATTTCCCGCCTTCATTCTTTGAGATAATGATTCATCCGACAATTCATGCAGTCAGGGAGACACAATTGTGTGGGCCACTTACATGAGATGGATGTACCCGTTTGAGCGTTACATGAAGATATTAAAAGGGTATGTGAAAACCGATGCGACCAGAGGGTTGTATTGTTGAACGATATATAGTCGAAGAAGCTGTTGAATTTTGTACCGACTATTTATCTAATGTTGAACATTCTATAGGGTTGCCACAGTCTCGTCACACAGGAAAAAGTGAAGGGCAAGGGATTACTGGACTTGAAATATTGACTATATCAAGGAAAGAATGGGAGCAAGCACACTTATATGTTCTACACACAACGCAGATGAGGTTGAGTCATATGTTGTAAAACATAAGGACATACTCAAGAGCTTGTACCCAAATAAGAGTCAAAATTGGTTAACAATAGAACCTGATCGGTGTTTTATAAAGTGGTTGAAAGAATACATTTACGAAGAGTTTATTGCAAATCCTAGCTCGATTTGAAAGATTGAGATGGTTAGCTAAAGGTCCAGATATACATGTTATCTCCTATCTGGGATATCCGATGAGCGGGAACACTTTTTATACAAAAGAACGCGATGATCGGAGGAGAATGCAAAATAGTGGGGTGACTCTTGTAGCTGAATCTATGCATATATCAAGTGCCAAAGCAGAAACCCCATATATGCAAATATGTCATACTGGGGTCATTGAGCATATGGGAGTTGGATTACAAGATGTTTCGAGTGCCTGTATTCCAATGCAAGTGGGTTGACAATAACAACGGTGTACAAATGGATGAGTTGGGGCTCATGCGGGTGAACTTTAATAAGTTGGGATATCATGATGAGCCCTTTATTTTAGCATCACAAGCTCAACAAGTGTTCTATGTTTCCGATCCAGTTGGCGAGAGTTGGGTCATTGTTCTATTGACTAACAAAAAATTGTTAATGAGATTGATGATGAAACACATGAATATCTTTGACATTGAGGATGACCCTTTCTTGAGGACATCACAATCATTGTTTGGGGCAAGTACACCTATAGAGGAGGATGTGTATATTAGAAATGATCATAATGAAGGGCTTTGGATCATTCCATTATTTCATATGGGATGCGCAAATGTCAACAAATCGAGAAAAAGGAAATGTGTTGCTTAAATGTACACGTATGTAGTGAATGCTATTTAATTTTTATTAATTTGTTAATCAATTAAATGTGTATTCATTGATTTCTCTTTTAAACCTGTGTGATTATGAACTGTCATTTTTTAATTACTTACGTGTCTAGTTTTTTTTTTTTTTGCAGGTAAATGGCATCTCACGGTGATGATGGTGCTCCGAGTATGATGGTGCTTGAGTCCACCCAAAAGGCTGACGAGCCGTGGACCAACTTTTAAGAAGAAAATCATCCGCGATATGAGTAAAGGGGCTCCAAAACGTGTGGTAGGATGCTTATGAATTAATCTAATTCCATTGTTTCATTTTTTTATTTGAGTATCTAAATTTGTACACTTATGCTATATTTTTAGGTTACATGGAATGTTAGGGGTCAACCTATTGGTAAACATGCTAATGACTTTATTCAATACATTGGGGCCACAGTGCGGAAGAGAGTCCCAATTACCCGCGATAATTGGAAGGATAAGGATCCATCTATGAAGGAGCTAAAAGATGAGATCTGGAATGAGATACAGGTATATAAATTAGTTAACATTTGTGGATTGTATTGTTTCTTAAGTAATCTAAACATACTTATAGTCTATCGTTTTGTTTATAATGTTTTTGCAGAAATCCTTTGATGTTGATGAGGATCGAAAGAAAATTACACTTAGGATAGCCGGAAGAGCACACCGGACATTCCGAACTGCCTTGGCTCACAAGTGGTTGAGAGACAAATATGGGAACATCAATCATAAGCCTCCATCAATATATGCATCATTCATAGAACAAGATGATTGGAGCGCTTTTGTGAGAAAACGCACAGAAGATGAAGAATTTTTGGTATATATGACAATAATCTTTATAACTTGTATATATGACATTAAACCATGCATTGATATATTCTAATGTATTTATGTAGAGAATAAGCAATGAAAACCGTGAAAGAGCGTCAAATCCTCCCTATCCTTACAAAGCAGGGGTAAAAGGGTATCCCCGCGTTGAGGAAGAAATGGTATGTACAATATCGTTAATTATAACTTGTTTTTAACGCATCTTTTGGTTTTTTTTTATTAGTAATGGTGAATTTCAATTTGTTTGGCGAATTTCAATTTGTTTGTTCATATGTACAGCTGTTGGAGGCAGGAGAAGATGTAACATCTCAATCAATTGATCGACATTTATTGTGGATAGAAGCCCGAAACAAGGAAGGTCGATTGAACATCCACCCACTAGGGAAGTCGCTGATAGAATTGTAAGTATGATTAACGTTTCCATTTGTTAATAATAGTGATAATATTTAAAAATATTTGTTAATAATAGTTGTGTGTCACGGGATACCCTATCACGATCTATGTCATAAGGGGATGTATCGGATATGTCACAAGACATCCTTTCGTGCCATACCGATCAAGGAGTATCTGGTCGGGTAAGAGTATGGGATTTGGTGTCTCTCGGTATCTATCTTCGGATCACATAAGCGCACAAGACGCCATGTTGATGCTAGTGAAACAGAAGAGTTGAGGAAAATGGTAGCTCAATTGTACAAAAAGGTTCAGGAATTGGAAGATAGCAAAAAGGATAAGGAACCAGTAGAGAAGGATGAGCATGAGTTACCTAACCCAAATAGTGTTAGAGATAGTTGCACTATTGTGTCTCCCGAGGTAATAATCGTTAGATTTCTTTCTATACTTGTGTCACCTGAGTATTCAATGGTTTAACATATTAATATTTTGTTTATCATTGGTTTAGGGCATTCATGAGTGCAGCCTATATTTGACAAGCCTAATGCAACAAATGGTTGGTAAGGGAATTTTATATAACGGACCAGGTGTGTTACTACACAACCTACCCTTACCTCCTAATCATGTGAAGGTTAGAGTTGACGTTGCATTTGAGGGGATGCAGATTGCTGTACCACAGGAGGTGGGCGATGTGATGACAGTGGAGCAGGCAATAGGTACCTATGTGGCATGGCCAAACCACCTTGTAGTTACAAGTGATACTAAGACGTATATATTAAATTATATCTTTGCATATATTTATTAAATTAAGTGGTCACTAACTAATTAATGTATTGGAATGCAAAATATGTAGGTATCCCCAAGATCCAAACCCAAGGACAAGGGCAAGAGCAAGCGGTTTACAATTTAGCAAGAATGTTGGCAAGGAGCCAACAAATGGGTCATTTACATCTCCCGTGAAGAAGGTGGGTGCATCTACCTCTCGACCTCTCCTACTCTTGCTACAGATTTTTCAATTTTTCTAAGAGTCCATGTGACAACAATGATGAAGGGGGAGGATACCATTAAAGTACCAATGGATAAATCAATTTTGGGTTATAAGCACGTATTAAGACTTGGTGCTAATGCTGAACTTCAAGAAATTCTTAATGATAATGAATGGCTAAGTCAAACTGTTATTAGCGTATATCTCAGGTACTGTATTCAACTTTAAAGTATCCAATGTTTTTATTGTTTCAGTTAAATATTTATGTTATTGTTAATGTATTAATTTGTATGCATGTTTTAATTTAAGGTACCTGTATCAAGAGATATTGGTCCCACAAACAGAACTCAGAGGTTTGTGTTTTTGTGCCCACAACAAACCAATTTGCAAGCTTGGAATGCTACTGTATCTGAATATATAGTTCAGCGTTTTTCATTGGCAAATCCTGAGTATGAGACTTTGTTTCTGTCGCCTTGCAACATAGTGTGAGTCATTTAATTTATACACACACACACACACACACACACACACACACACACATATATATATATATATATTGAAATGTGATTACCTGCTTATGATTTTTTCCTCCAACATTTTTGTAGGGATCATTGGTTATTGATAGCCATTAATCTAAATCAAAACATTGTGTACTATTTGGATCCATTGCACGTACACTTCAGCCTGCGCAAAAAATTGAAAGAGACATACAATCAGTAAGAGTGTGTGTGTGTGTGTGTATATATGAATTTTCTTAATAAATATATATATATGCACTTTTATGCATGTATTGGATTGATTATCGTTATGAATATGAAATTGAATATTGGAATGCTGAATTTATTATGTTTAAGGATTGTGATTGATTTGTTTTTAATGACTTAAGTATTTGGATATTGTAATGTTGAAGTTTTTATTTGTTTATGTTTGGTGAATTTGAATCCTTGTCTTTGTTTGGAATGCCCATATTTTAGGGAGACTCTGCCAAAATTTTGTTAGAAATTTGTTATAGTTTGTGTTTTGATGTTAAGAGCAGTCTTATGAATGTATTGGATATATATTGAATGATTTTTGGATTTTGCACTCAGGGCTCTCCTTGTCAATCGAACACTAAATGTCAAGTCTCGGTATGCTAAATCCACGACACCTAAATGGATACCCATAAAGGTATTATACCAAATTTTTATGCAATTACTTAAATTACCAAAATAAAAGCAATTAATTTCATATTTTTTGTTTTATATTGTCCTCTCCTACTGAACTTCATGATTGTGGTCGGTATGTATTGAAGTTTCTCAAGGATATTGTCATTCATAACCAAACACAAATTCCAACGGAGGTATGTATATGTAATAATTAATTTCAAGTTTATATAATTTTTACTTTTACACATACCATTTGGAAGCATGTATTCAATTCTAACTTGATTTAATTTTTATTTCAAAGATACTTTCCTCATTGTCAATTCGACGCCTATCGTGATCATACTGTACTCAAGGAAGAGTGGTGTCGATATTTTGTTACGAACTTTATTATGTATAGGCACATAGAAGAAGAAGAAGAAGATGATGATGATGATTAGTGTGTAATGTTTAGGTACTAGCATAATATGTGTTATGTTTTAGTTAATGTATTTTAATGTTTTATTTATGATACTTTTGTTAATATTTGGTTGAGAATTATTTCATGTAATGTTAAATTTGGATTTTGTGAGCTTTGATATTAGCACAAATTTGAGTGTTGATGATTATTTTGTGGTGTGCAGTAACCACTATATGCATATATAGGTATGTGAATATAACCAAAAAATCATTATTGAGAATAAGTAGCGCTTATTATGATAAGTGCTACTTATTCCTTGAGAATAAATAGCGCTTTTTAAAGGAAGCGCTACTTATTCTCAGGAATAAGTAGCGCTTGCTAAATGAAGCGCTACTTATTCTCAGGAATAAGTAGCGCTTTATAAATGAAGCGCTACTTATTCTAAACGAATAAGTAGCGCTTCCTAACTAAGCGCTATTTATTCGCAACTTTAAGTAGCGTTTAACAAACGCTATTTATTGAAGATACAATCAGTAGCGGCACGATATATAGCGCCTGTAAGCGCTATTTAAGGCCAAAAAAAGCGCTATTTATTCCCTTTTTTTGTTGTAGTGATACATTGAAGGACTTGAGTTGGTTTTGACTCCAGGGTACATAGCTGAAGTCATACGATGCCCTAATGAAGGACTACTATTAACTGATGGTTGGAAAACTCGATTTGGTGGTCCACAGGCTGTGGAGGAAGAGTTGTTTGAAAATTATCAGGAACTCAAGGCATAAAAAATGCCTCTAAATGCTGTCTATTTGAAGAACCATTATAGAGTTCATCAAAAACTTATCTCCAAGTGTGTTATCTTGAAGGTCGGTTCAATAGATATTATGAACCGTGAACCAAAATTCATCTTGAGGCACTTCAAGGCGGGTACTCAACTCAATCTTCCATGATTGTTGATGAACACTCTGAAGAACGCTATTGGAGGTTCAAGGAAAGGATCTGCTGTTGACAAGCACAACAACAAGACAATCCCCTATGTTGTACTTCTCACTGAGTTAATGAGAAGTCAGAAGATTATTGGGAAACTGGACCAAATGGAAGATGCCGTAAGAAAGAAATACTTTGATAAAAAGGCAAAAGTAATTGGGGACGTCTTTGGGAAAGCAAACCTAGTCAGAATGGGTATGTGCTCTTCCCAATTGATTCAGAAAATCAGAGAAGAAAATGAAGCAGTTGCTGCTGGTGAAGACAAGGCATCTGTTCAAGTTGCTGTGTCACCAGGGAGAACCACCAGAAGCTCTGTCTCTGGTGTGAAAAGGCCTGCTAAGCCTCTGGTCAAGATGATCAGAAGCAAAGTGTAGAAGATGCTTCCTACTATGCTAGTACCAGACGATGATGAAGACAAGGCTCCTATTAGGAGAATCCTTGAGAGAAGAAAAGCAGAAGCTGTAACGACCCGTTTCCAGACCGCTACGAAACTAGAAATAAACCTATATGCGATGCGTTTTTAAAACGGTACTCTTGTGCCCTTCAGAAAATGCGGTATTTTTTTTTTAAACAATAGTGCCCACAAAGCACACACAGAGTACTTACAACGTTTCGAAACATGGTGCAACTAGGACACAAGTTACGTACTAGAAATACATACATGCATAAACATATATAATCAACATACACCGTACGTACAAAATAAAACAGAGTAGTAATGTAAGAGAAAATACGCCTAAGATATGAATACCCTCGAGGAAGTAATCATACCCTGGGGGTACTTCCGGCAGACACCCACGCAGGGGGCTGCTCCAAAAGTAGAACCACCAGTCTACCCTGCATCAGCAAAACACCACTAGCCCAACTGGTCACCTACAAACTGTACACAAAAGATATATACTACAGTCATCCCAAAAAGAAATATCACAGCAGTTAGATAACACGGCATCTACAAATCACTACCCAGATCCTCTGATGGATCCTCCTCCTCCTCGTCCTCCATCGGATCCTTGCCTGTCAAATCGATGAAAGGTGCCACAACTGGCACATCCTCTGGCACGTCACTCAGCACGTACTCTCCTGCAGTTGCATCATCATCAGTACGTGCACCTAGACAATCCGCCTCTCCGCACACCACGCAAACAGGAGGTGGATCCACTGGTGGGGTGGGGATCCTAACAACAGAAGGAGAACCCAGTCCTACTGGAGAACTCTGAACAGCAGCTGCCCTCGAGGTAGACGCTCCTGCAGATCCTCGTCCAATCACGATCTTACGAGTGGTCCATCTCACCCTCGGTCCTCGACCACGTCCTCGTGACAAAATCCTGGAAACAGTAGCTCTAGGAATCTTAATTGGTCCCTCTCACACTGGATAGTCCTCCAAGCATCAACCACCTGCATAGTCCGTATAGGGAAACACACTGTACGTCGTGACACCTCATGCCTGATAGTAACACCGCCCTCTCTGAAAGTCTGTACAATATCCCCTGTATATACAACACGGCGAGAGATGGGGTCAAACTCCATCGCCGCGGGCTGCTCGATGTCGGGGAAATCAAAGATGATCTCTGGTGACGTCCGCTTCTCCGGAATCAGTATGCTCTTCGCCATCACCTGGGTAGCCATCATGAATCGAAGGTACCACAGGAAAGGGTCAACTTCTTGTAACACCCCAAAATCCAGGCGCTACTTACGAGACAAAAACCACCAAGTATGAAATAGTTTTGATACTGTTCGATAGAAATCACGGTTAAATTTTTTTTTCTATAAAACCCTTTCGTAAATAACATGACAGAGTAAATACAGCGTTGACAGAACATAGCATACAAAGGGAATAAAAGGAAATACGTCTGGAATACATATAAAAAATCCTGAGGCAATACATCCTACAAGGTTTTACAAAATACAACATCAAAATAGGAATACATCTGACATATGACTTTCCTATAAGAAATACTCACACCTCTGAGGTACTCCAGGCAAACACCTACGCAGAGGGCTGCTCCAAAAGTAGAGCCTCACTCGACTACTAAACTACTACAAGTACAGACATAATCCCAAAATACAACAGACAGACTCCGACATAAGAAACACTAAGCTGATCAACACGCTAACTCAAGCAGCAGGGGCGGTTGTGCAATCTCGGTCCGCCTCAAAATGAACTACCAAGGGCGGTGCCTGCCACTCATAGAGGCCCTCCTCCTCCTCCTCATCCTCCACCATCGAATCCTCCTCCATATCGTCTACCACGGGCGTAATGACATAAATCGTCACCAATGGCGTCAGCGGTAGGGATATCGAGAGGTGCATCCCGATACTATCCTCCTCGTCAGATGAATCTATGATCCAACCTCCGGATCCACACCCTACCTGGCCACAGCGAGGGCATACAGAAGGATCCACCGAGGGAGTAGTCTCAGGGATAGGAATCGGAGACGAGGGAGTATACTCTACGGGTGATACGGATCTAGCAGGGGAACCCGACGGGTCTACAGCGGCGTGAGAAGAGGGTGCTCCGACGTCCATCCTCCTGGGTCACATGCGCCGTACAAATCTAAGGGGAGTAGCGCGTAACGCTGGATCCGTAGCCCGAGGCTCGCTGCGAAAAGTGGTCCGGCGTGGAATCTCGGACATGCCCTCTGAAGCTGAGGTGTCTCCATCAGGGTGTGCGTCTATCCAAGCAGCTAATATGCGTGCGAAGGGCACCGAAAACCGCATCACTCGGCGCGTGATCCCTATGTGTGTAGCCTGTCCGTCGGTATGCGTCGTCTCGACCACGTTCCCTGTGTACGTCACCTGGCCTGAGGCGTGGTCTACCTCCCAGGCGAACGGGGCTCCCGAGTCCGGGAACTCAAATGTCGTCATGGACGACATGACTAGCGGGGTCAGCTCGATTGTCGTCATCGTCTGGGTTACATTCATTAATTGAAAGAACCACAGGCAAGGGTCAACTTCTTAACAAGACATAAATAATGACAACATATACGAATAGGCAAGCATAACACAATATCATAACGAATAGTCCACAAAATAAGATGCACCACAAATCCCTATTTGTCAGTCTATATGCCAATGCACATGACTCCGGAATATCACCCTCACAAGGGCCTCAGGAGCTCTGGAGTCCACTACCAGGCTTTCTCAAACGCTATTCCCCGCAGGGATTTGTGCCCAGAGCAATCCCCCTGATGACACAACGCCCGTTTTTCCTCTTGACTGTCGGTACGTGCTCGCACCTAGGTCTGGGCGACTCTACGACACCTCTCTTCTGGCATCGATGTATGCATGAACAAGCAACTCTATCATCATAGTTAGTTTACCTCGACGGGATCACTCACACGGAGTGTCCGAGATCATATTTTCTTGTACTAACTCCCTTAATTAGAACCCCATATTTTCGGCTCAAGATCTCCCTTTGTAGTCCTAAGTCTCTTTTCTTTAGAAAATCTCCTACTAATTATGAAATTATTTATGTTGGAAATCCACTAATAGTTCAAAATAATTAATTTAATTATTCTAACTCTCACTTAATTCTTTTTAATGAAAAGGTGGTTAGTCCATTACTAATTAGGGTTTTAGAAAGATCTATTTTTAAGTGTCTCTTTGATTTTAATAAAATGCCTCTTAGTTTTTATTTCAAAATCCAAGATTTATTTGACGTTGATGCGACGGTAACCCAGCTCACGTGCTCTCGGCACTTCCCCAAATTATCACAGTCATTTAACAATATATTCTCAAATATAGTCAATGATCACAACACAATAATCATAATCACAAGGCATCATTTAAGAAAATCATTCCATCACATTGTTCATCATATTGTCACATACTTAATTTATGCATTCACATATTACTAATATACACACTTAAAGATGTTCTTACACATAAGCATATGGAACATAAGCATGTAAAATACAAGCATATAAAGAATATGAAACATAAGCATGTAAAATACAAGCATATAAAGCATATGAAACATAGGCATGTAAAATACAAGAATATATAGCATATGAAACATAAGCCTAGAGATATCTAGAAGTAGCCCTTACTCATAACATATAAAACATAATCCTTAACAACATCTAAGAGTTGCCCTTACCGTAGACGCTTTCCTTCCAACGCACGATTTTGCTCTACAAGTTTACTTTCTCACACCTTCAACCAATCAAGTTATTCAACTAAGTTAGAACTCAAACTAGAGCCCTAGTCTCTACCTTAAGGCCACGGTCTCCTCTATGGAATGGTAATGAGGGGTTTGTTTCCTTTCATTATTTTTACTCATTTGAAAGTTCAAGTCTACTAAAAAGTGTAGGTTTATTTAACTACTAAAACATTATCTTGTAATACCATTCACACAAGAACAAAAAAAATGGAAGATTCACTCCCTCTAGCTCACGGCCACAAGGCCCTATACCTAGTTCATTCTTCTTCTTAATATGCCACAATGATATGCTAGAGTTCTTTTCTCCAAGGTTCAAAATTTTATTAACTCATTTACAAAACTTTGATAGTAATATTAACCAATATGTTAGTTTTTAGAACTACAAAACCTAAGTCACAACTTCAAGAAATGCTCTCAAGCCTTTACATAGACCATTCATGACACATATATATTTGTATCCATCTATGTTCTTGGCTTCTCATCAAGCTTGAAATGAAAAGAAAACACATGCTTAAGTAACTAGAACTATGGAAGGAAAATGGCAATACAAGTAGTATAAAATCTTTCTTTTGCTTTGGAAGAACTTAAGTAGGGATCATGGCCAACTACTAGTGATATAAAGTGAGCTTAAGAAGGAAGAAGAATGGTGTTTCTTACCCAAGGGAGCTGCTGGTCGCAGCTTGAAAAAAAGAAGCAAGTGCAGAATTTTTTTTTGAACAAAACAACTTCAATACTCTCTCCAACTACCTCACTTCTTCCACTATTTTTTTTCCTCAACTTAATGAAGTGAATGAGCTGAAGTTGTTGGCCTTATATAGGCCTTGAGGAGCTCGCCAAACTGAAGTGGGAAGGGCAGAATTTTTACTTGCTCAAGTGGTTAAAGACTAGTTAAAAGATCTCATGGTTATTACCCTTGAGTTCCTCATTTTGTGCTTAGTAAATGACACAAGAAAAGTGATGGATTTGATCACTTAAAGGAGCTGATTTCCAGCCAGCAAAAAAGGAGATTTGATGTTAAAAAGAAGGAGATTTGGTGTTGAAGTGATCTTAGGAGATGGTAGGAAAAACTAGGAAAAGATAGGAAATCATCATGCATGAAATCAAGATTTTGGTGAATGAGTTAGGAGTGGAATTCTCCTCCAATTCAGCTGCATGATTCGACCAAGATGAGCTGAAAAGGAGAGGAGGAAATCTTGGCCAAATCCATGGGTGCAAGCTAGCACAAAGACCTTACTAACTCTTACCATAAATAGAACTAAACTTTAACATTTTTGGTAGGTTAATCACATCACTATCTCTTTGTGTCATGACTTAAAATCTACCACAATCTAATCCATTTTTATCTTCTGATTTTCACCCCTCCCTCAAGGTCCTCTCAGCTTCCAGTTTCGTCGCACATTCGGTTTCAAGTGTCTCGCGTCTCCAGCGCGTAGAAAATACATTATTATAAAAAAATTAAGTAAAATTGCCAAAAAAATTCTAATAAATCAGAAATATTATAAAACATCTAATTCACAAATATTTAAATATTCGGGTCGAATTAGAGTTTCCAATCGGGCAAAAACTTACCCGGGTAGTTCAAAACGCGACCGGAAAACGGTGGAATTTTGAACTGAAAATTTAACTGTGACTTAATATAATATATTAAGTCCCAAATATAATTTCATTTTAGTTAAATTCATCCACTTGATTAACAGTACACAAAATATTAATTATGCATATTAATGCGTAATACAGAGAATTACAATACAGTAGTGATAATTAAGCCGTAGTAAAACTACCAGTGTTATAATACTCCCCCACTAAAATAGTTTCGTCCTTGAAACTAAGGGTTAGAGAATAGCTCTGGATACTTGTAACGACCCGTTTCCAGATCGCTACGAAACCAAAAGAAGCCTATATGTAACGTGTTTCAAAAACAGTACTCTTGTGCCCTTTAGAAAAATGCGGATATTTTTTTTTTAAAAAAAACAATAGTGCATGTAAGGCACACACAGAGTACTTCCAGCGTTTCGAAACATGGTGCAACTAGGACACAAGATACACATGCTGATAAAGCATACATGCATAAATACATAAGTCATACACACAGTATGTGCAAAATAACAGAGAGGAAAATGTGCAAGGAAATACACCTATGGTATGATGACCCTCACGGGAGTAACCATACCCTGGGGATACTCCCGGTAGACACCCACGCAGAGGGCTGCTCCAAAAGTAGGGCCTCCAGTCTACCCTGTCTTAGCAAAACATCGTGAGCCCAACCGGTAACCAACCAAACTGTACACAAAAGTATATATACATATATATACTACAATCCTCCACAAAACATAATAGTACACAACGAACAACAAGCAACTCAAGACAAATAATGGTCATTGCCAGAATCCTCAAAGTGGCCCTCCTCGCTCTCGTCCACCAACTGATCTTCCAAGTCCTCGCCATCTCCTGGGTAACCATCATGGGTTGAAGGCACCACGGGAAAGGGTCAACTTCTCAACAAATCAAATATAACAAATTTACAAAACAATATTCAACAGCAACGTATATAGTTCACAAAATTCAATTCAACATGTTCCTTCAAGACTCGACCCATGACTCATCTCACAACTCATTTTCTCTCGACTCGACAATTTTTCCGGAAAACAGAAGCCGATCCTTCAACTGACATACCAGCCGTAGCCTTGGGATCCTCGCTCTCCCTAGGTATGTAGTCCCGGTTCCTTAACGCTGCGACGCCTAGCTAATCCACCATGAACAAAGGGGACCTAGCACCCTCAGTTGTCCGGCTCACAGCTCAAAAACGTCTTGACGACTCGACAATGCTCTCAGACTCGATGAACAATTCGCCGCATACGATATTCAAAGAGTTATACGCAAGATTATTCGACCGCATATCAAATAATAAGAGCATGCTTAATATGAAGAAACGCAATTCAACAATTTAAGCAATAAAAGCAGTTTGCATGAAGAAACGCAATTCAACGATACAAACAGCACAAACAATTCACAGCTCAATAACAACCGACAACAATCAACTCATAAAATCCATCCCTTTGCAACTCAATGGAATTTACAGAGAGGAACAAACAAGTGTGGGGGGTTGGGGACAGCTACCAACCACTTGCAGACAGGCCCACTAAATAATCAACATATATAAAAATAAAGCGAAGGGGTACAAGACCCTCACTTCGAACCCTTAGGTTCTCAGACTTCTTCGCATAAATGCTTGAAATTAAATTCGTATCTAAATTTGCCTTTACACAAGGACATATAACAATAATTATAAATATGAAGCGCCCTTACCGCTTCCACGTACACCTCGATTTCCGCTCCGCACGATCTCGAAAACTTCGATTCCTATTACATGTACAACTTAGTACAAACTAGAAATCCTAATAACACTTAGTTCTCACTTATCCCTTACTTAACCCAACACTCAAGAATCCAAGAATGCTATTATTATTTTTTTGAAAGAAAATAACATTTAAAAATAAAGGTTTCTTGCATAACAAGTAACTCAAGGTAACTCTTTTAACTAGTTTGAAAAACTTTCACATAAACACACATTTACACAACTAAGGCATAACTAATGTTTTTCATTAAAAACCCTCTAGGCCTCTCGGCCTCTAGCTTGTTTTTCTTCAAAAATTTTATAAAAAGCTTCTTTCATACATGCAAGCATTCTAAGTACTAAATCAAGCTCAAATACAATTTCAAGCCTTATTTCAAGTAACACATACTAAGCACAATTTAATCAAAACCAAGTTTATGTTTCTTAAAAATGTTTTTCATCATGCTTCAACAATTAAAATAAGACTATAAACAATCATGCTAGAATTTAAAGCATTTGAAAAAAAAGATCAATTCCCTACATGCTTTTTTTTTAGTCCCTCTAAACTCAATTTTGTACCAAAACTTATCTAACACTAAACTAATTATGCAATTTAATCCCAAATAGTCCTAAGATCATATTAAACACATTATCACATACTTAAACACATATTTAGACAATTAAATAACATGTTTCTTAAGACTCAAGCATAGAGAAAAAAAAATTGCAAACTAACATGTTACTCCTAATTAAATTAAACTACACATGCAATTAGCATCTAATCAATTCCTACAACACATATAAATAATTAATTACATGATTTAAGCAAGATTACACAATTTCCCTCTTGCTCATGCCTAGGGTTTTTCGATCAAAGCTCAAGGGAAGAGTTCTATGATGCTTCAACCATGAATCAACAACAACCAACAACAAACAAGCAACATATTAAGACATAAAACAAGCAAAGACCAAAGCACTAAAAATGGGGGAGGGTGGCGCTAATTTACTGCAGAAAAACAGAGGGGGAAGAGTTGTTTTTAAGCTCATACAAATGGTTAGAAAGATAGGTAGTAGGATGAGGAAGAAAACCTAGCAATTAATCAAAGTTTGGAAGCAAAGAAACTAGCTAAAATTGGAGGGGGAAGCCGCGACAGCAGCAGCAAGAAGGGGGGAGAAAAATCTGATTTCTTTACCTCAAATGATGATCAAGAGGATGATCTAGGTAGAGGAGATGGTATAGAACAATATTGATGAAGGAACCTTGCTCAAAGGATCAAAGGAATGGATGGAATCATCAATGGAAGTGGTGGAAGCTTGGAGAAGAAAAGAAAAGATGGAGAAGAGGGTTTGGGAAGAGGATGGAGGCGTGAATGAGGGCTGGAAATGGGCTGCACAAGCCTTGGTGTCTTACTTATATAATGATAAAATAAGGTGTAGTTAGTAAGAGTGGTTAAATAAAAGACTTTTTCCTTTTTTTTTTTTAAAAACAAACCACACAACTAAAGACACTTAGCAATTAAATTAGATGTTAAACATATCACCTAATCTTACCCATCTAACCTCACATCTCTCAAAATTACCCTCTAATTAGAGTCCTAAGATTTAAAACACGGCGACGAAAAATCGCGTTACCGATAAACTCGCGAAAATTAATTTAACGAGAAATTAATTCATCGCGTGAAAATATTATATCATAAATAATAAAAATAACAAAAATCACTCAAAAATAGTCTCAAGAGGTTACGATTCAATTTTCATCGAAATCGGAGTTCATTTAGAATTTTATCTGCGGCGAAACCGCCCGGCGATTCGAAACGCGGCGAAACTTCATTAGAATTTTTCGACGATTTCCAAACCGTGAATTAATATGAAATATTAATTCTCAAATTTAATTTGATCTTGATTTAATTCATACACTTCCTCAAAGAACAAGAAACTGCTTTATTATAGCGTAAATACGACAAAATATAATAGATAACGCTAATTAACGCATAAAAAAAATACGCGTGTTACAATACTCCCCCTCTAAGTCTTCATCTTCTCTTCCAGTTCCCAGGTGGCGTCTCCGGTCTTCGGGTCCCACACGACCTTAACCAGTTGTATCTCCTTGTTCCTTAACTGCTTAGTCTTTCGGTCTACGATTCTTGCAGGTGACGCTTCGAAAGAAAGATCATCCTTCAGTTGGATCACATCCGGTTCGATGACATGAGAAGGGTCGGAGACATATTTCCGCAATTGCGAGACGTGAAAGACGTCATGAATGTTTGATAAGAAAGGTGGTAAGGCAATTTGATAGGCCACAGGGCCGATACGACGAAGAATCTGATAGGGTCCAATGAATTTAGGAGTAAGCTTCTTGGATTTGATCGCTCGACCAACTCCAGTGACAGGGGTAACTCGGAGAAATACATGTTCTCCTTCTTCAAACTCCAACGGTCGACGTCTCTGGTCTGCATAGCTTTTCTGTCGGCTTTGAGACGGATCTTCTCGGTAGTCTGTTGAATCATATCTGGTCATACGATAGAACTCTCGCCATTTTGGTACCAACAGAGAGGCATCTGGCACTTACGTCCATACAATGCTTCATACGGTGCCATGCCGATACTCGCGTGGAAACTATTGTTATAGGTGAATTCTACCAGCGGTAAGACATCGTCCCATCTTCCTCTGTGGTCCAAGGTGCATGCTCGTAACAAATCTTCCAGTGATTGTATCGTTCTCTCAGTCTGACCGTCGGTCTGGGGGTGATATGCTGAGCTTAGTTTGAGTTTGGTTCCTATAGCTTCTTGTAGTTCCCTCCAAAAATGAGATGTGAACTTCGGGTCTCGATCGGAAACGATAGAAGAAGGTATACCATGCAGACGCACAATTTCTGCGATGTAGATCTCTGTCAGCTTCTCCACATTGTATGTTGATCTCACTGGCAAGAAATGAGCCGATTTAGTCAGTCGGTCGACAATTACCCAAATCGAGTCATGCTTTCTCTGCGTTCTCGGCAATCCCACGACGAAATCCATAGAAATGTTGTCCCACTTCCACTCTGGTACGTCAAGCGGTTGTAGCATCCCTGCTGGTTGTTGATGTTCTACCTTCGCCTTCTGACAAGTTAGACAGGAAGCTACATATTTTGCTACTTGCTTCTTCATTCCAGGCCACCAAAAATGCTTCTTCAAGTCCTGATACATCTTCGTAACTCCTGGATGAATACTCAAACCACTCTTGTGTGCCTCGTCGAGAATCAACTTCCTTAGCTCAGCTATGTTGGGTACACATACACGTCCATTGCATCTTAAGATATTGTCCATTCCGACCTTGAACTCAGCTGCTTTTCCTCGTGCTATAAGCTCGATCTTCTCTTGCAGTAGCTTGTCGTGAGCTTGGTGTTCCCTAATCTCCTCCAATAGGTCGCTAGAAATGGTAAGCATTCCAAACCTCAGCTTTCCCGGTGACACTTCCATGCTCAGCTTCAAGTCTCGAAACTTTTCTAGCATCTCCAACTCCTTAATCATCATTGCTGAGACTAAAACGCTTTTCCTGCTTAGTGCATCAGCTACCATGTTCGCCTTCCCTAGATGGTATTCCAAAGTAAAATCGTAGTCCTTCAGAAATTCTGTCCATCTTCGTTGTCGCATGTTGAGCTCCTTCTGATCGAAAAAGTATCGTAAGCTCTTGTGGTCGCTGTAAACGGTGAACGTGCTCCCATAGAGGTAGTGCCTCCAAATCTTTAGTGCAAAAACCACTACAGCAAGCTCCAAATCGTGCGTAGGGTAATTCCTCTCGTGAGTCTTAAGCTGTCGCGAAGCATAAGCCACAACTTTCCGATGTTGCATCAACACGCATCCTAATCCCTGGTGTGACGCATCACAATAAACCTCGTAAGGTTCTTCTGGTTGGGGCAGAATCAACACAGGTGCGGTTGTCAAAAGCTCCTCCATTCTCTGGAAACTAGATTCGCACTCCTCTGTCCAAGCAAACGGTTGATCCTTCCTTGTAAGCCGTGTGAGTGGCGCGACAATCTTCGAGAAACCTTCAATAAACCTCCGGTAATAGCCTGCTAAGCCCACAAAGCTTTTGATATTAGTCACGGTTTTTGGTTGCTCCCAAGCTAACACAGCTTCTATCTTGGCCGGATCCACAACTATTCCTTCTTTAGTTATCACATGTCCGAGAAAGTTCACTTTTTCAAGCCAGAATTCACACTTAGCAAGGTTGGCATAAAGTTGCTTCTCCCGGAGTATTTGCAGTACTTGACGCAGGTGTTCTTTGTGCTCCTCTCTACTCCTCGAGTAAATCAAGATGTCGTCGATGAACACTACCACGAATTGATCCAGAAATGGATGAAAGATCCTGTTCATGTAGTCCATGAATACTGCTGCGCGCTCACACCCCAAAAGGCATCACTAAATACTCGTAGTGGCCGTATCTTGTTCTGAAAGCGGTCTTGGGAATATCCTCTTCCTTCACTCGAATCTGGTGATAACTTGACTTTAAGTCAATCTTGGAAAACATGGCAGCTCCTCTTAGTTGATCCATCAAGTCATCGATGCGCGGTAGCGGATACCGATTCTTGACAGTAACCTTGTTGAGTTGGCGATAATCCACGCACAGTCTTGATCGTCCATCCTTCTTCTTCACTAACAATACTGGGGCTCCCCATGGTGACACACTAGGCCGTATGAACTTCTTTGATTCCAAGTGCTCAATCTGAGACTTCAACTCCTTCATCTCAGCTGGTGACATTCGATAGGGCACTATCGAAATTGGTCCTGTTCCTGGAAGTAAATCAATAGAAAATTCGATTTCTCTGACTGGCGGTGGTCCTGGTACGCTTTCCGGAAAAACGTCGATAAAATCGCAAACAACAGGAACATTCTTCACTTCGATCTCCTGAGAAATTTTCGAACTAGCCAAGTACATGTATTCCTGAGTCCCTTCTTTCAATGAAACACCAATGTGATTAATAGATAGGTAGTTGGAAATTCCGAGGTCGGGAAAAATCACGGTTTTTCGGGCACAGTCCAAAAGGACATGGTGGTGGGATAACCAATCCATCCCGAGAATGACATCTAGACCCTTAAGTGGTAGACAGACCAAATTAACCACAAATTTTCTATTCTGAATGACCACTACACAACTAAGGCATGCAGTGTTGGTAACTAAGGTCTTAGCAGCTGGGGTAGTAACTACCAGCTTGAATGGAAAGCAGTCACAGTCAATTTCAAACGATCAACACAATCTGAAGAAATAAAGGAATGGGTTGCACCCGAATCAAAAAGAACGGTTAGGGGTTTACCCTCAATCTCACAATCTCCTTGGATGAGGCCATCCGCTTGCTCTGCTTCTTCTCCGCTCATACAGAAAACTCTGCCTTTAGCCATTGGGCGTTTTCCTTTAGCTTTTGCCGCATGCACTGCCGGTTCAACCTTAGGTGTTGGACAATCCTTGGCGAAGTGTCCCGGCTTCTTACAGTTAAAGCACACATCTTCTTTCTGGACACAGCTATTTGCATAGTGTCCCGGCTTTCCACAACGATAACAGGTCACATCAGTACCAGTCTGACTCTCGCTCCTCGGGTTTTGGGCCATCGGACAATATTGTCCCCTGTTGTTGTTCCCCTGGGGTCGGTTGTAGGGCTTCTTCTGTTGCTTTCCCTTTTGCGCAAACCTCTGTCCTGTGTTATGAGGTCTCATCGGTCCACCTGTGCCAGTCTTCTTCTTGTGGCTCCTCATTCCCTCTACCTCAACACAATGATCGATCAACTCTTGGAGGTTCCTAATCCTCAGTGACACCACTGACTTTTGAACATCAAATCTCAGTCCTCTTTGAAACCTCTCACTCAGCCATCTCTGGTCAGCTCGGTCGCGAAATGGACTGAAATACCTCGCAAGTGATTCAAACTTTGCAGCGTACTCGGTTACATCGTCATCTTTGCCTTGTTGAAGTCGAAGAAACTCTTGTTCTTTCTCCGCCTCTTGCGTGTCGTGAAAATACTTGTCCAAGAATCTTCCGCGGAAAACCTCCCGAGTTATCTCACGATGTTCATGATCAATGCCTCGCTTCACACCCTTCCACCAAGATTGCAGATCCCCTAGCAACAAGTAGGTGGCATAGTCTACCTTCACATTGTTTGGGCAATGAAGTGCTTCGAAAATCTTCTCGATCTCTTGCATCCATAAGTCAGCCTTGTCCGGATTTGGCTCGCCATAGAACTTTGGGGGATCATGCTTCCGGAAGTCTGCCAATCATCTCGCCTCAGCATTCTGCTCAGCTCTCTGTTGTTGTTGCAAATTCTGTTTGGGCGATCTGCATTGTTTGTTGGGCCATCGCATTAGATCTTTGGTCGCTGCGGTGATTGTTGGGCCATGGTCGCCGCCATTTCCGTCATAGCTGAATCTCTCGTTCCATGTTGGAGTTATCGGATCGATTCTGTGGTCTACGGGGTGGCATTAGATTTCGAAAAATCCAAAACCTGCCAGAACTCACAAACAAAGGGGTGTGTTAACACACATTGCTTCAATCAAGAAACAATCCAAACAATTGACAAACAACTACTATACTTACCAAACAATCACAATACAAAACAGCTAATCACATCAACAAGCACAACCCGACACGGTGACCAGTTCCAATTTTCCTATGCATAGTCCGGTTAGACCGAACTGCTCTGATACCACCATTGTAACGACCCGTTTCCAGATCGCTACGAAACCAAAAGGAGCGTATATGTAACATGTTTCAAAAACAGTACTCTTGTGCCCTTTAGAAAAATGCGGATATTTTTTTTTTAAAAAAAAACAATAGTGCCTATAAGGCACACACAGAGTACTTACAGCGTTTCGAAACATGGTGCAACTAGGACACAAGTTACACATGTTGATAAAGCATACATGCAAAAATACATAAGTCATACACACAGTATGTGCAAAATAACAGAGAGGAAAATGTGCAAGGAAATACACCTATGGTATGATGACCCTCACGGGAGTAACCATACCCTGGGGATACTCCCAGCAGACACCCACGCAGGGGGCTGCTCCAAAAGAAGGGCCTCCAGTCTACCCTGTCTTAGCAAAACATCGTGAGCCCAACCGGTCACCAACCAAACTGTACACAAAAGTATATATACATATATATACTATAATCCTCCACAAAACATAACAGCACACAACGAACAACAAGCAACTCAAGACAAATAATGGTCATTGCCAGAATCCTCAAAGTGGCCCTCCTCGCTCTCGTCCACCAACTGATCTTCCACATCCTCGCCATCTCCTGGGTAACCATCATGGGTTGAAGGCACCACGGGAAAGGGTCAACTTCTCAACAAATCAAATATAACAAATTTACAAAACAATATTCAACAAAGAACGTATATAGTTCACAAAATTCAATTCAACATGTTCCTTCAAGACTCGACCCATGACTCATCTCACAACTCATTTTCTCTCGACTCGACAATTTTTCCTGAAATGGTTTCGATCCTTCAATCGACATACCAGCCGTAGCCTTGGGATCCTCGCTCTCCCTAGGTATGTAGTCCCTGCCTTTAACGCTGCGACGCCTAGCTAATCCACCATGAACAAAGGGACCTAGCACCCTCGGTTGTCCTCCATACTCAAAAACGTCTTGACGACTCGACAATGCTCTCAGACTCGATGAACAATTCGCCGCATACGATATTCAAAGAGTTATACGCAAGATTATTCGACCGCATATCAAATAATAAGAGCATGCTTACTATGAAGAAACGCAATTCAACAATTTAAGCAATAAAAGCAGTTTGCATGAAAAAACGCAATTCAACGATACAAACAGCACAAACAATTCACAGCTCAATAACAACCGACAACAATCAACTCATAAAATCCATCCCTCTGCAACTCAATGGAATTTACAGAGAGGAACAAACAAGTGTGGGGGGTTGGGGACAGCTACCAACCACTTGCAGACAGGCCCACTAAATAATCAACATATATAAAAATAAAGCGAAGGGGTACAAGACCCTCACTTCGAATCAACCCTCACTTCGAATCCTTAGGTTCTCAGACTTCTTCGCATAAATGCTTGAAATTAAATTCGTATCGAGTTGAGTTCGGAGGGAGTACATAATGTGCCAAAAGAGACAAGAGGCATCTCTTTCTTGCGGCGTTGACCAGGTTTGACCCTTTTCTCCTAGGGTTTGCCCGCGCTACCGTCTGTTTCTACCGGTTCTTCATGGCCAGCGGCCCTCCGGCGCATGAGTGACGTCGTCCCCTCCTTCTCTCACCTCCCTCATCATCAGCGCATCACGTTTGTCGTCCGGCGTCTGTGTTCTCTGCACGTTCTTTTCTGCACTTCGTTCTGCAACTGTGTTTCTACACGCTGCTGCTTGCTTCGGCGCGACCTGGTTTCGTTTTTTCCCTTCGACGGCACCAGAGCTTTGTGCGCCTGGTTACGCATCAGACCCACCCCCACTTTTACGGGACACCTGCTTCCTTCAGCGGCGTTCTGTATTGCGATAGGTTTCGGCGTTCTCGTTGCCGGATATGGCCGCCAGGGCGGTCTGCCCCTGGGCCTTCCTCGGCCCTCCTCCTTCTCCCATGCCGGCGTCTTCTTCTTCCAGGCAACCAGCAGCAAACACCCAACAACAACCAGCAGCCACGGATCACCTGAAGGCTGCGACAAAAACCTTTGCTCAGGCCGTCAATAATTCTTGCGACATTCCTCTAAGCCAATTACCCAAACCATGCTTCAAAGGTGAAGCCCTCTCGATCAAGATTTCTGAGGATGAGTACCTGGCTGGGGTTGCCGAATGCAAGAACGTTCTTTATGGCCGTTTGTTGCTTTCCAAAGGTGATACCCCCATCAAGATGAATGACTTGCGGTCCAAGCTTTCGAATTTATGGAAACCTGTTGGTTCTTGGTCTATGGTTTCCCTTGGCAAAGCATACTATGAATTTTGTTTCTCCAATGGTGAAGACTTGAGAAGAGTTCGATCTAATGGCTCTTGGAACCTGGTTCCTGGTGTTCTTCGTATTTCAACCTGGACTCCCGATTTTAATCCTCATTTGATTCGCCCCACCACTGCTCAATGCTGGGTTCGTCTCTATGGCCTTGCTAGAGAGTATTGGCGTCCAAAAATCTTGTTTGAAATCGCTGGAGGAATTGGGGTACCAATTGCTTTGGATGAGGCAACGATGAAGAGGACATTTGGTCACTTTGCCCGTGTTCTAATCGAGTTGGATTTGTCCAAGGATATCCATGACCGCATGTTGGTGGAGCGTGATGACCACGCAGTTTTCGTTCACATGGAATATGAGAGGCTGCCTCTTTTTTGCACTACATGCAAATCTATTGGCCACTCTTTGGATACTTGCAAAAACTCCATGCCTAGGGCGAACAATGCTGCCACTGACCCTAAGCCTAAAGGGCCTGCAGACAACGCTCAAGCTCCTTTGCAGCAACATAAGAATAATTTCAAGTATGTCTCCAAGCCCTCTGTGGGTGATAACACCATTGACAAAGGCAAAGGAGTTGCTATTCATGTCAACAACAACGAATCAGTTCCTGCAGCTATCTCGGTGGAAAAGGTACCCTCTAATCATAATGATTTGCTTGGTGTTAATAATGTTCCTTTTTCTGTTGCAGACATGCAGAAGGACCCGGATCCTTTGTTGGGATTCATCAATCAATCGCATGCAGTGGTAGGAGAGGCTAGTCGACCTGTTCAACTGCCTTTGATCAACACTGATAGTGTGCATGAGGACGACCAGCATACTGATTTGCCTGATAATGAGAGTGCCACTATTGTGCCGGATTCTCTTGATCACTCTGGCTTTGTTGCGGATTCGGTTGATAAATCTATCAGTACTAGTCCCCTCAATGTTGCTGAAGATGACCATCCTGTCGTGGCTAATAACAGGCCTCATGTTACTGTAGGTGCTTTGGTGCATCCGATTGATCATTTCACCAATGTTAATGTTGCGCATGACATGCAACTTATGGGTAGGCTTTGGAGTGACGACGTGGAGGTAAACTCTGATAATGAAGAGGTCGATGAGGATATTGAAATGGAATCTCCTGCTGCTGTGTCTAATCAAGTATGTGGTTCAGCTTCTAAGTATTTGGTGGAAGCGGGGCGGCGCTGAGTCCTCTCAGTTCACACCAGCCATGTCCAAATCGAAGAAAAAGAAGTTGAAGAAGAAAGCAAAGCAGGTTGCTAAGGCTGGGGCTTATCAAACCCGTTCAAGGGGTGGTCCTAGAAACCTTGCCTAATGAAGTTTATTTATTGGAACTGCAGGGGGTTTGCCAACCCCGACACTAGAGTGGTTCTAAAAAAATTTTGTAACATCCATCATCCGGATCTGTTATTTATTGCTGAACCTTGGATTGCCATTAATGATGTGCCACCTTCCTTTTGGCGTCAGTTGCATGTGAAGCCTTTCATGCTCAATAATAGAAACTCCTCTCTTCCCAATTTATGGTGTCTTTGTTCGGATTCTCTCACTCCCACAGTTATTAGTAATACTTCTCAGCAAGTTTCTATTTCTTTGACAATTGATGGTCAAACTATTTTTGTTTGTGCAGTTTATGCGAGCACTTCTTATCTGACTAAAGCAGGTTGTGGGTGATCTAATCTCTCTACAAAGCGGTCAATCCCGGTCCTTGGAGTTATATTGGTGACTTTAATTCGCTTTTAGGTGCTCCTGAGGTTAAAGCCTCTCGGCTTCCTCCCAGAATTGCTTGTGATGATTTTAATAATTTTACTAACTCCTGCCACTTGACTCACGTCCTTACTAGAGGTGCTCAATTCACTTGGAGTAATGGTAGGAGGGGTTATGCTCAAATGCGGAAAAGAGGCTTGACAGGAGCTTGTGCAATGATGACTGGCTTAGTTTACGGGCTTCCACTACTTGTACCACTCTTATTCGTAGAGTACATCCGATCATTTTCCTTTGCTCCTGGTGATGCATAGAGGTAACTTTCGGGTGCCTGCTCCTTTTAAGTTTCATAAAATGTGGCTGCAGCATGAGGACTGTAGTAGGCTTGTTAAGGATGTCTGGAGCAACCCCGTTGTGGGCTGCCCTATGTTCATTCTCTCTCAAAAGCTAAAATCTTTAAAGAAGGAGCTTAAGTCTTGGAACAAGCTAGTTTTTGGTAATGTTCATATGAGAGTGGATAATGCTCTTGCTGCTGTTGAGTCTGCCCAGCTTTTAATTGATTCAGCTGGCCCCACTGATTCTTTATTAGAGCAAGAAAGCCTTGCACAGCTGGAACTCCAACAAGCTCTTAGCATTGAAGAGGCTTTTTGGAAAGAAAAGTCTAAAACTCAGTGGCATTGCCATGGTGATAGGAACACTAATTTCTTCCACGAGGTTGCCAAAATCAGGTACGCTTCTAAGGCCATGAATATCCTGAAACATGGAGATGATATTTTAAAGGATCCTGACGACATTGCAGCCCATGTTACTGATTATTACTCCTCTCTGTATACCGGCCACAATGCTTGTTCTCCTAATAATTTAGTGAACCAAGTCGTTCCCTCTACTGTCTCTCCTCTTGATAATGCTGCTTTGGTTGCAATTAGTCTCATCGAGGAAGTTAAGAATGTCTTTTTCCTCAATGAGGATGGCGCCCTGGCCTTTGATGGGTTTGGGGGCTTCTACAAGGCTTTTTGGGATATTGTTAGAACTGATGTGTATAATTAGTTAAGCAATTCTTCTCGCAAGGGTGGCTTTACCTAATATGAACTCCAATCTTGTTGTTTTAATTCCCAAATTCGATTAGAGGCGGATCGTATTGAAGATTTCAGGCCCATAGCTTTGGCCAACTTTCAGTTCAAAATTATTACCAAGGTCCTTGGCGACAGTTGGCTTTTATAGCTCCTAAGATTATCTCTCCGCAGTGAGGGGTTTCTTAAGGGATAGGCACATCCAGGATTGCATTTGTATTGCTTCTGAGGCGTTAATTTGCCGGATTACAAGACGTGCGGAGGTAATATTGCTCTTAAGCTTGATATCAAAAAGGCTTTTGACACTCTTGACTGGGATTTTTTATTGTCTGTGCTGCGTGCTTTTGGTTTTCATGATACGTTTTGTAAGTGGGTTGAGGTCATTCTCCACTCAGCTAAGCTTTCCTTTGCTGTTAATGGGCGTCCGGTTGGTTTCTTCTCTTGTAAAAGGGGAGTGCGGCAGGGAGACCCTCTATCTCCTCTCCTCTTTTGCCTTGCTGAGGATGTTCTGAGTAGGGGTATTTCCAACCTGATTTCTACCGGCTCTCTCAAGCCCTTTACAGGTCCTAACAACTTTTCTATCCCCAGTCATGTTCTTTATGCAGATGATGTGATGGTTTTTTGCAAGGGCACCAAGAGGAGCTTGGAGAATTTAATGAACTTGGTGCACTCCTATGGTCAAGCCTCTGGTCAAATCCTTAGCTGAATAAATGCAAGTTCTATGCTAGTAATGCCTCCCTTCTAAGATCACTACTCTCACCAATTTCTTTGGGATTTGAGCTGGTCATCTCCACTTTTTCCTACTTGGGAGTCCCTCTTTTCAAAGGTAAGCCTCGTAAAAATCATCTCCAGCCCATTGCGGATAGAATTGTATCTAAGCTTGCCACTTGGAAAGGTTCCATGCTTTCTATTATGGGCAGAGTCGAGCTTGTTAAATCGGTCATCCAGAGCATGCTCTTATACAGCTTTAGCATCTACGCCTGGCCGGTTACTCTTCTTAATTCGCTGGATCAAGCTATCAGGAATTTCATTTGGGCAGGTGATACCAAAATTAGGAAAGTGGTGACGGTGGCTTGGGACACGTTGTGCTCTCCTGTGCAGGAAGGAGGTCTTGGTATAAAATCTTTGAGAACTCTCAACGAAGCCTCTCTTCTAAAGCTCAGCTGGGATATGCTTTCTTCGGATGCGGAGTGGGCTCTTTTTTACCGTGCCAGATTCCTTAAAAACAAGCTTCCCATTCCCAGATACATCAATTCTTCCATTTGGCCAGGGATTAAATCTCACATCAACACTGTCATTGCTCACTCTATTTGGCAATTGGGAGATGGGTCGACTGTTAATTTCTGGGTTGACAATTGGCTTTCCTTACCTCTTGTGCAGATGTTGCAAATTCCGGGTCACCTTCACAGTCAGTTTATTGCCTCAGTTGTGGACTTCTTCCATGATAATACTTGGCACATTCCGAGGCGTATCCTGACCAATGCCCCTCAGGTCGCTGTGGAGATTGAGCAGGTTTGTATGCCTCGGTTTTTTGAGGCTGATCGGTTGCTTTGGAGAGATTCCACCTCTGGCTTACTTTCTGCTAAGGATGCCTATCAGCACCTGAAACGTACCAATCCCATAGTCTCGTGGCACAAGTTGATTTGGCATGCTTCTATCCCTCCCTCCAAGTCTTTTGTCACTTGGAGGTTGCTGCACAATCGTATGCCCACAGAAGACAACCTTAGAGCGAGGGGTTGCGTGTGTGTCTCTATTTGCAGTTTCTGTTATGCTGCTGA
This sequence comes from Calophaca sinica, assembly GCA_037113605.1. NCBI lineage: Eukaryota > Viridiplantae > Streptophyta > Magnoliopsida > Fabales > Fabaceae > Calophaca > Calophaca sinica. The sequence continues at coordinate 101,270,245 of CM073730.1, forward strand.
GGAAACTTCCAATCATCTTTTTTTTTAGTGCAGTTTTGCTAAAGCTCTCTGGGATTGGCTTGCTTCGTTCCTCTGCATTAATTTGGGCTCCTCTTCCATGCGGGATTTGTTGAAGGTGTGTAATTTACATTGGAGTCCGCAAACTAAGGTTGTTGTTTCTGCTGCTCTCATAAATATTGTGTGGGTCATCTGGTTCTGTCGGAACAAGCTTAAGTTCGATGGAAAAAAGGTCGCTCTCTGGGCTGCTAAGAACATGGTTGTGGGCTCTACTTCTTTATCTGGCAATTTGACCACTGCTTGTATGTCTTCCTCTATGCATGAACTCTTAATTCTTAAAAAGTTTGGCATTCGGATCCATGCTCCTAAGGCGCCTGTTATCACCCAAGTTGATTGGTTTCCTCCGCCTTGTGGTTGGGTTAAAGCGAACACTGACGGGGCTATCCGGGGTGCTCCTGGTCTTGCCGGGGGTGGAGGCATTTTCAGGGACAGCAATGGTGCTGTGCTGGGTTACTTTGCTGATTTTTTGGCACCACTTCCTCTTTTGAGGCCGAGCTTTTGGCTGCAATTTTCGCCATTGAAAAGGCGGCCCGTAAAGGGTGGAATCGGCTTTGGCTGGAGTGTGACTCTTCTTTAGTGGTCCAAGCTTTCTCTCATCCTGTTCTCGCTCCTTGGCATCTTCGCACCCGATGGAGGAACTGCATCTTCACTACTTCCTCCATGTCTTTTAAAATTTCTCATATATTCAGGGAAGGAAACCATTGTGCGGACAAGTTGGCCTCTTTTGGTGTCACTTCTAGATGCTTTTCTTGGTGGAATTCTATCCCCTCTTTTATCAGGACGGATTTCTTCAGGAATAAATTTGGGCTCCCCAACTTTAGATTTAAATAGTTTATGCTCTATGGTGGTTTTTACTGGCGTGCTGCAGATGATTGTTAGTATCTTTGGTGCCAACTTAGTTGGGATGAGAGATATTATTGTGATGCTTTTGCACGCCAGCTGGATTTTAGTCCTTCTTTGTCGTACTGTCTTTCCTCATGGGTTTTGGTTTTGTCCCCCCATGTTTACTTGTTTTCATTTTTATTTTTATTAATAATATTTAGGGGAGGGTACTCTTTTTCCTTCTTGGTGTTTTTTCCCTAAGAAGGGTTTTGCATCAGAAGGTTTTAACGAGGCCCTCTTCCTTTCTTTTGCTTAGAAAAAAAAATTTGTATCTAAATTTGCCTTTACACAAGGACATATAACAATAATTATAAATATGAAGCGCCCTTACCGCTTCCACGTACACCTCGATTTCCGCGCCGCACGATCTCAGAAACTTCGATTCATATTACATGTACAACTTAGTACAAACTAGAAATCCTAATAACACTTAGTTCTCACTTATCCCTTACTTAACCCAACACTCAAGAATCCAAGAATGCTATTATTTTTTTTTTGAAGGAAAATAACATTTAAAAATAAAGGTTTCTTGCATAACAAGTAACTCAAGGTAACTCTTTTAACTAGTTTGAAAAACTTTCACATAAACACACATTTACACAACTAAGGCATAACTAATGTTTTTCATTAAAAACCCTCTAGGCCTCTCGGCCTCTAGCTTGTTTTTCTTCAAAAATTTTATAAAAAGCTTCTTTCATACATGCAAGCATTCTAAGTACTAAATCAAGCTCAAATACAATTTCAAGCCTTATTTCAAGTAACACATACTAAGCACAATTTAATCAAAACCAAGTTTACGTTTCTTAAAAATGTTTTTCATCATGCTTCAACAATTAAAATAAGACCATAAACAATCATGCTAGAATTTAAAGCATTTGAAAAAAAAGATCAATTCCCTACATGCTTTTTTTTAGTCCCTCTAAACTCAATTTTGTACCAAAACTTATCTAACACTAAACTAATTATGCAATTTAATCCCAAATAGTCCTAAGATCATATTAAACACATTATCACATACTTAAACACATATTTAGACAATTAAATAACATGTTTCTTAAGACTCAAGCATAGAGAAAAAAAAAATTGCAAACTAACATGTTACTCCTAATTAAATTAAACTACACATGCAATTAGCATCTAATTGTAACACCCGCACCTCAACATAATTGAAAGTACGACAAATTACATTAAGGCACAGGAATTTCTAATAATTTACAAACTTGATTACAGTAATCCAAGTCGTAAATTAAACTTAATTCATTAATCTAATAAAAGATTACATATTATACATAACTTGGAATATAATTTTCCACTTCAATACAAAACTAGCCTATGAGTCCCAAGCTTGGAGCTTCGCCTCATCGTCTTCGGTACCTGCTTATCTGAAAACAAATAAAAGGAAAAGGGTGAGATTATAAATCTCAGTGAGCCCTTCACGGACTCCTCACCATTCTCTCCTCGGAATATTCTAGGCTGAAAAGACTAGCTTAGGCATTTCAAACCTAGACATACTCTCCCTATGTACCATAAGGACTTGACTTGCAACTTCTCGATATCCCTAAGCTAAGACGCTTTAGAAGGCGCTAGCTTGAGTTAAAAACTTAGCATATAATCAAATAGGGTAATCCTAGGGCCAATATGCCACTTATCAACTTGTGATTAAACTAAACACATAAATGTATAGCAACCCACATCAATCCTACAAATGTCCATTCTTTAACCTTTGTTTAGCTCGACTAACCTTAATACAATATAAATTGCAACCTTATTAACTAAGAACGTATTGTTCTTACTTACTCACTTTGTGCTTAACACATCTTTGCTTTTTCTTATGCTATTGGACTTTGCCTTATGCTCTATACCACAAATCCCAATCAACCTAGCTTGCTTATCCTTTAAGTGATCTAATCACAATGCTCATTACTATATAATAATTAAGCGACTAGGGATGTGCTATCCAAGATTCCATACAACTAACTAAGCTAATTCCTAATACATATATATATATATTCATATACAAGGAATTCATCAACATTCATAAACTTAACATCACTTCACATATTATACCATTCATAAGGAGATATATAATATGAGGCTATGCAATGTAATGCATTTTGTGGTATTGGGTAGTGTCGTAGGCTTCCGTCCCTAGACCCCAATTACACACTTTCGGTATGGTGGTTAGACGTCATAACCATCCAAGGGCGTCCCACTTGGCTAACCAAACCGATCTACTCCTATAAATAGAGGAGTCTTGCCATGGACTTTAGCTTATGCTTATGCGTATGCTTATGCTTGTATGCATGTTCATAGAAATACAATCGTCCTCATTACTTAACTATTCAAGGAAACTACAATCATTTCAATGAATCAAGCTTACACTAATAGTATCCCTTTTCACCTAATTACTCCAAATCATGGACACTAATTCACACATTCATCCTATCACATCCTTTTCCTAGGGTCCTTTCTTGACCTCTATGACTTAAGCTTATGGCTCGTTGACAAGCCTCACAATTCACCAAATTAATGGCCAACACATACATTAACTAATCCCTTGAAACTCTATGGAGTTCTCAAGAGAGAAAACATCACGCATACATTCAACTGTGGGGGGTTGGGGGCAGTCGCCAACCTCTTTTAATCAAGCCCACTACACAATCATAACAAACACAACAATAACAACTCAACCTCTTATAGGTATTTAAAACCTAACTTGAACCTAAAGTTCATATGTTACTAAGGGAAGAGAAATTCCTATATGTGGGACTTATGGGTGCCCATCACCTAAGGGTTGAAGAACTCACCTCTATTCTTCAAGACATTGAGCTAGGAAGGTTGAACTTTGGACTCTTTGCTCTTCTTCAAGCCTTTCCCTCTTTGCTCAACTTGGGGCTTCTCCAAATACTTCTCAAATCTTGATCTTCAACCTTCAATCTTCCTTCTCAATCCAGGAACTTGAGCCATCCTTGCTGGAGCTTGGTCTTCTCCCCCTTATTCTTCTCCAATTCGTGCTTCTTCTTCTCCTCTCTAGGGTTCAAACCCAAATCTTCAAATACTCAAATCTCCACACTCAAACTCTCCATTTAGGCAAGTGATTGAAGAAATCCAACATGAATCTCTTCAATCCTTCTTAAAGGGTGAAACCCTAGCTCTCCCTTCCTTTTCTCCTTTCCCTTTCTCTTCTCGCGTTACGCTCATTGAAGCTGCGTTTTTATACACTCTGCGGTGTGAATCGATTCACAGCATAGTGTGAATCGATTCCCACAGTGTAAAAAGTGCCTGAATTGCAGTTTTAATGAGTGAATCGATTCCTGCATGCGAGTCCCAGTGGCCTGTCTTATGTGAATCGATTCCTGACTTCTGTGAATCGATTCCCACTGCTAAAATTTGATGCCTATGGATTTTTAATGCTGTGAATCGATTCCTAAACTATATGAATCGATTCACACTGCAGAAAAACCAGGAAAACTTAGTTCTAACACCAAACCTTGAGACTTTCTTCTCAAATCAACCTCCATAACTACAAATCAACACCTTTAACCATCTTGAGACTAATTCCAACTTATTCCTCAACTTGGCTTAGAAATTTGGGGTGTTACACTAATCAATTCCTACAACACATATAAATCATTAATTACATGATTTAATCAAGATTACACAATTTCCCTCTTGCTCATGCCTAGGGTTTTTCGATCAAAGCTCAAGGGAAGAGTTCTATGATGCTTCAACCATGAATCAACAACAACCAACAACAAACAATCAACATATTAAGACATAAAACAAGGAAAGTCCAAAGCACTAAAAATGGGGGAGGGTGGCGCTAATTTACTGCAAAAAAACAGAGGGGGAAGAGTTGTTTTTAAGCTCATACAAATGGTTAGAAAGATAGGTAGTAGGATGAGGAAGAAAACCTAGCAATTAATCAAAGTTTGGAAGCAAAGAAACTAGCTAAAATGGGAGGGGAAGTCATGACAAAGAAGCAAAGAAGAAGGGGGGAGAAAAATCTGATTTCTTTACCTCAAATGATGATCAAGAGGATGATCTAGGTAGAGGAGATGGTATAGAACAATATTGATGAAGGAACCTTGCTCAAAGGATCAAAGGAATGGATGGAATCATCAATGGAAGTGGTGGAAGCTTGGAGAAGAAAAGAAAAGATGGAGAAGAGGGTTTGGAAAGAGGATGGAGGCGTGAATGAGGGCTGGAAATGGGCTGCACAAGCCTTGGTGTCTTACTTATATAATGATAAAATAAGGTGTAGTTAGTAAGAGTGGTTAAATAAAAGACTTTTTTCTTTTTTTTTTTTAAAACAAACCACACAACTAAAGACACTTAGCAATTAAATTAGATGTTAAACATATCACCTAATCTTACCCATCTAACCTCACATCTCTCAAAATTACCCTCTAATTAGAGTCCTAAGATTTAAAACACGGCGACGAATAATCGCGTTACCGATAAACTCGCGAAAATTAATTTAACGAGAAATTAATTCATCGCGTGAAAATATTATATCATAAATAATAAAAATAACAACAATCACTCAAAAATAGTCTCAAGAGGTTACGATTCAATTTTCATCGAAATCGGAGTTCATTTAGAATTTTATCTCATGAAACCGCCTACGATTCAAACGCTTAAACTTCATTAGAATTTTTCGATGATTTCCAAACCGTGAATTAATATGAAATATTAATTCTCAAATTTAATTTGATCTTGATTTAATTCATACACTTCCTCAAAGAACAAGAAACTGCTTTATTATAGCGTAAATACGACAAAATATAATAGATAACGCTAATTAACGCATAAAAAAAATACGCGTGTTACAATATTGTTCCCTAATCTTGTCCTCAAGCTCCCAAGTCGCATCTCCGGTTGCCTGGTTCCTGATTACCTTAACCAGTGGAATCTCTTTGTTTCTCAGTCGCTTGATCTTTCTGTTGGTGATTCTGATCGGGGGTAGTTCGAATGAGAGGTCATCCTTCAACTGGATCACATCCGGTTCAATGACATGAGACAGATCAGATATGTACCTTCGCAACTGCGAGACATGAAAGACGTCATGAATGTTTGATAGGAATGGCGGTAAAGCTATTTGGTAGGCAACTGGCCCCACACGACGAAGAATTTGGTAGGGTCCGATAAATTTAGGAGTAAGCTTTCTGGATTTGATCGCTCAACCAACTCCAGTTGTGGGTGTGACACGGAGGAATACATGGTCGCCTTCTTCAAATTCCAGTGGTCGGCGACGATTGTCTGCGTAGCTCTTTTGTCGACTCTGAGATGTCCTCATGTTCTCTCGAATTTTCTTCACCTTTTTAGTGGTTTGTTGTACTATGTTAGGTCCTATGATTGCGCTTTCACCATCTTGGTACCAGCAGAGTGGTGTCTGGCACTTGCGTCCATATAAGGCCTCGTACGGTGCCATCCCTATGCTTGCGTGATAGCTGATATTGTAGGTGAACTCGATTAGCGGCAGTAAGTCGTCCCAACACCCACGATCGTCCAATACACAAGCTCTCAGTAGATCCTCAAGTGACTGGATTGTTCTCTCGGTCTGGCCGTCAATTTGAGGGTGGTAGGCAGAACTAAGTCTCAGCTTCGTCCCCAAGGCTTCTTGTAATGCTCCCCAAAAGTGAGAAGTGAATTTCGGATCTCGATCGGATACGATACTCGAGGGAATCCCGTGCAGTCGCATGATCTCTGCAATGTAGATTTCATTCAGCTTCCCCACATTGTACGTTGTCCTTACTGGCAAGAAGTGAGCGGATTTGGTTAACCTGTCGACGATTACCCAAATTGAGTCGTATCTTTTCTGCGTTCTGGGCAGTGCCACAACAAAATCCATAGAAATGTTGTCCCACTTCCATTCTGGTACGTCCAACGATTGCAAAGATCCCTACAGTCGTTGATGCTCCACCTTCGCTTTCCGACAAGTTAAACACGACGCCACGCATCACCACCGCTTCTTCATTCCAGGCCACCGTAACTTCGCTAAGATCCTGGTACATCTTAGTTTCTCCCTGATGTATGCTCAACTAGCTCTTGTGCGCCTCATCTAGGATTGTCCTCTTTAGTTACATCACATCGGGTATGCACACACGCCCATTGCACCTCGTAATATTGTCGGGTCCAACCTTGAATTCAGGTGCCTTTCCTAGCACGATCAATTCCTCTTGTCTCCGTAGCAACCTATCATTAACTTGCTGTTCTCTAATGTCATCCAACAATCCACTGGAAATAGTGATCATCCCAAAACTAATCCTTCCTGATGACAGTTCCACATCCAAGTGTAGGTCCCGAAACCTTTCCAGTAACTCCAACTCCTTAATCATCATCGTTGAGACCAACATACTTTTCCTGCTTAAGGCATCAGCCACTACATTTGCCTTTTCGGGATGAAACTCTAGCGTAAAGTCGTAGTCTTTCAGGAATTCCATCCATCTTCGTTGTCGCATGTTGAGCTCCTTCTGATCAAACAGATACTTTAGGCTCTTGTGGTCACTAAACACGGTAAATGTGCTCCTGTAGAGATAATGTCTCCAAATCTTCAGTGCAAAAACTACGACAACAAGTTCCAAATCATGCGTGGGATAGTTTCTTTCATGGGTCTTTAGTTGTCTTAAGGCGTAGGCCACCACTTTCTTGTGTTACATCAGCACGCATCCGAGTCCCTGATGAGAGGCGTCGCAGTAAACTTCGTAAGGTTCCTATGGCTGTGGCAGGACCAACACAGGTGATGTCGTCAAGCGTTTCTTCAGCAGTTGAAAACTGTTCTCACACTTCTCTGTCCAAGCGAACGGCGGTCCTTTCTGGTAAGTTGAGTTAGTGGTGCTACGATCTTCGAGAAACCCTCAATGAATCTCCGATAGTATCCCGCTAGTCCAACAAAGCTTCTAATATCAGATGCTGTCTTTGGTTATTCCCATGCCAATACTGTTTCCACCTTGGTCGGGTCCACGGCAATTCCGTCCTTTGAGATAACGTGTCCCAAGAATTTGACTTCCTCGAGCCGTAACTCAGATTTCGGCTGCATTAGCGTAAAGCTGCTTCTCTCTTAAAATCTGTAAAACTTGACGCAAATGCTCCTCATGTTCTTCATGACTCCTTGAGTAGATCAAGATGTCGTCGATAAATACCACAACGAACTGATCCAGGAACGGGTGGAAGATTCTGTTCATGTAGTCCATGAATATTGCTGGGGTATTCGTTACTCCAAACGGCATCACAAGATACTCGTAATGTCCATATCGAGTTCTGAACGCGGTCTTCTGAATATCTCCGGTCTTCACACGTATCTGATGGTACCCGGACTTTAGATCGATCTTCGAAAAGACTACGGATCCTCTAAGTTGATCCATCAAATCGTCAATACGCGGTAAGGGGTATCGATTCTTGATGGTAACCTTGTTGAGTTGCTGATAATCCACACAAAGTCTTGACCGTCCGTCCTTCTTCTTTACTAATAGCACTGGAGCTCCCCATGGCGAGACGCTGGGTCTGATGAACTGTTTGGACATCAAGTCTTCTAGTTGCTCCTTCAGTTCGGTCAATTCAGATGGGGACATCCGATAGGGTGCTATTGAAATCGGGCCCGTTCCAGGTAGTAAATCGATGGAGAATTCGATGTCTCTTACTGGCGGTAAACCTGGTACATCGTCAGGGAAAACATCCGAAAAATCTCTCACCACGGTCACATCTTTCAAATCTATCTCCTGAGTGACTTCTAAGCTAGCGAGCGATATGTATTCCTGAGTCCCCTCTTTCAAGGAAACTCTGACGGGATTGGCAGATAAGTACTTAGAAACTCCAGGGTCGGGAAAAATCACGGTCTTACGGGCACAATCCAAAAGGACATGGTGGTGTGACAACCAATCCATCCCGAGAATAATTTCAAGATGTTTCAAAGGCAGACATATCAAATTTGCAACGAACTTCCTACTCTGAATGACCACCAGACAATGAAGACATGCGTTGTTAGCGGTTAATGTCTTAACAGCCGGAGTAGTAACTACTAAGTCAAATGGCAATGCAGTCACAGATAATTTCAAGCGGTTCACACAATCCATGGCAATGAATGAATGGGTTGCACCGGAATCAAAGAGTACGGATAGAAGGTTACCAGCGATCTCGCAGCCCCCTTGAATCAGCTCATCAGATTGCTCTGCTTCCTCTCCGTTCATGCAGAAGATTCGTCCCCTTGCAGTCGGGCGGTTGGTTTTTGCGGCATTCACTGATGGTTCTGCCTTAGGCGCCTTGCAGTCTTTGGCAAAATGCCTCGGCTTCTTGCAGTTGAAGCATAGGTCATCCTTGGTGGGGCACTGGTTGGCGAGATGTCCTGACTTTCCACAGCGGTAGCAACGTACCTCTGCACCTCAAGACTGACTCCCACCTCTTGAGTTCTGAGCCATTGGACGATACCGACCCTTGTTATGTCCCTGTGGCCTATTGTACGGCTTCTTCTGCTGTTGTTTTCCCCTTTGGTTCTGGTCGTTCTGTCTGATTGGTCCCCCAGAGTTGTTGCCTCCCCGATTGAGTCTTCGGTTCTTCATGGTCTCCACTTTTCTGCACTTCTCGACCAGTGGCTGGAATTGTCGGATTCCTAGTGGTAGCACTGAATCTTGGATGTCATAATGGAGTCCCTCCATGAATCGATGACACATGTATCCTTCATCCACAGTCTGTCGAAAGAAGAGGAAATATCGAGACAGTGACTCGAACTTTGCAGCGTACTCACCGACCGTCATATTGCCTTGTCGTACCTTCAGAAAGTCGTCTCCAAGTTTGGTCCTTGCGCTAATTGGGAAATACTTATCCAGGAATTTCTCCCGAAAGGCCTCCCAGGTAATTGCCTAATAGTTTTCCTCCATCATCAGTCTTGTGCTTCTCCACGATTCTCAAGGCCCCCCAGGAGCAGATAAGTCGCATAGTTCACCTTTACTTCCACCGGGCTACGTATTACCTCAAAGATCTTCTCTACCTCCTGCAGCCATAGGTCTGCCTTCTCCGGATCGACTTCTCCACGAAACTTCGGGGGGTCATGTCGGCGAAAGTCAACCAATCCCCTTGATTCAGCAGCTCGTGCTTCCCTCTCTTGTTTGTGTAAATCTCGTTGATTCTTGGCAGCAGTTTGCTGAGCAATAGCAGTCGCCATCTCGGCCATGGCTTGAGCCATCTGAGCCATCTGTGCCATCTCCGGGTTGTTCATTCCTTCAGCAGGGACTTCGCGTCTTGGAGGCATCGGGTTCCTATAAGGTTTAAAACCGGTCAGAACCCCACAACAAATAGGTGTGTTGGCACACATTGCTTCAATTAAGAAACCATTCAAGCAATTATAAGCATATATGCTTCACTCAGCAAACAAGTACAATCTGCATTACACCAAAAATGCATAACAACCCGACGACCTTGATCACTTAGGCTACCTAACTCACGGTCTGGTAATCAAGCGCTCGATACCACAATGTAACACCCCGAAATCCAGGAGCTACTTACGAGACAAAAACCACCAAGTATGAAATAGTTTTGATACTGTTCGATAGAAATCACGGTTAAATTTTTTTTTTATAAAACCCTTTCGCAAATAACATGACAGAGTAAATACAGCATTGACAGAACATGGCATTGTTAGGGAGTTCGGCAAGTGTACCGAATCGTACAAGTAATAAAGTGAGTAAGTGAGTTATCGTCTCCACAGGGATTGTGATCGATTAGTTAACTTAACAAACTTTGTAACTATTTTGAACGAGGACTCAAATTTTGGTATTTGAAATTTAGAATATTTGTAACAACTCAAAATAACAATAACAACGATTTGAAAATCAAAGGATTAAAAATGACTAGGGATTGAATCCTCTTGTTTCCACTCTTATGCATTCAATCTACAACCAACGCAAGTTATTCCATACAAATTGAAGTTCGAATCAACGATATTAGATTAAGTACAATTCCTTGTCTCATAAACTCTTTAACTAAACCAAAAATCCCTAATTCCTTAGGTGACCAATGATATAGTTAAGCATAAAGATCATTGATTCATAAGACACATGCTCATAAGGTTATATTCCTATAATCCTCCTAAACATGACCAACAAACTCAGTTCAAGTTCAAACCCCAATTTCCCAATTGTGAGAAGAACCCCAAATCAATTTGATAGCAATCAATTACCAAAAAAAAAAATTAAGAATAGAGGTGAAGGCTCAATCATAATTGAAATAGACTTGCATTGAAATAATATAATCAAACTACATAAGAGTTTCCACAAGGTTCATCTACCCTAGTCTAAAAAGCTTAGTTACTCATAGAGAAAGAGAAACCAAACCAGAAAAATAGAGAAAAGATAGAAGTCCACTCCATTGGAGACTCAAATCCTTGTTCCCAAGCTTGAATCCTCTTTGGAGATGGAGGAAAGTGAATCCCTAGCACCCCTTGACAAGCCCCACGGCGTTTTAGGTCTTTGGAATGGTCAAGAATCATCCAAAACATCAAAAACACGAGTTTTTAACGTTTCAGCACGTCAGAAGCGCTCCGTGTGCGCTCCGCGCGCACTCTGCATGCATACAAACAGCAAGGGACCAGAATTTGCGCTCCAGATGCGCTCCGCGCGCACGCGATCAATACTGCACCCGTTCTTCCATGTTGTGATGCACTTTTCACCTTTATAAAGTCTGAATTAGCTCAAGGAGTCTTCATGAAAGTTGAAGCTATGGATCTTATCTTTCCAATGGCACCGGTTTCATATCATTTGAATACCTACAACTCCAGATATGATTAAAACATCGAACAGGTGTCAGGCTGGGATAGCATCACCTTATCAACTTGTAGCACAAATTACCCCAACTTAGAGATTAATTTAGGTCTCGATTTCTTCATCAAAGTTGTAGATAATTCTTCTATCTTTCCAACAAGACTAAGATCATATCATTTGGATTAGTGTGGCTCAAGATATAGCTTTTGGAATCTTCTTTGTCAGGAAACAGCGCTTCCAGACGCGCTTTCAAGTCAATCATTTGGCTATGCTCCAATTCCTGTGCACTTAGAGATAAAAAATCATAGAAAACACTAATGCACAAACGTTAGAACGAATCCAAGTGAATACACTAAATCACCCAATTTAAGAAAGTAATCACTTTGAATTCTCTTCAATCACAACACAAATATCCAATTAAGCACTATAAATCTACATGTGATGAAGACTTATAACAACCCCAAACTTAGCTCTTTGCTTGTCCTCAAGCAAACTCAATAAAAAACATGGGTTGGATTTCAAATAATTCCAATTCATCTAGGTAAACTTTTCATAAATTTTTTTTTTGACAATCCATGCACAATCAATTCACCTACTCTTTTGTATTCATGATTTCCAATTATCACAACTCAAGTAACCAAAATGAATTTATTTACTCAGAGCAACAAATCAATTCCCATTACACCTTTCTAGATAATGTGTTTCACTCCACTCAAGTGTCTCAGGGTACTGTTTACACTCAACCACACCAAATGCAATCATCTACCATAGGCTTGACAAAATTCTAAGAAAGCAAAAACACACAAATGCCACACACATTACGAGATCTTTTCAAAGGGTGAAATGGGGCTTAGGTAAGGGAGGATGTTTCTTTGGATCTAGGCTAACTTAATTGGAGTTAAGAGATGCCTCTATTATTTCTTATCCATACATTGTATCAATTCACAAACTTCCCCCAATCACCTTCAACTTTAGTACTGATAAACCACAAGAGAACTTTTTCTTTGCTTTCTCACTTTGATTTTTTTTTTCTTTTTTCTTTTTTTTTTGAAATAACAATTTGAATCTTTTTATTGTTGTTCTCCTCTGGCTTGTTCATTTTTTTTCTTTTTCTGAAATGACTACATGCACATGCTTTGTGTAGCCACCCCAAACTTAAGATTGTTGCTTGCCCTCAAGTAACCCCAAACTTAATTCACAACCAAATAACCAATTTCATAGAAAACAATCTCTCAACTCCAATTTAAAGGGACGATTCGTTTTTCTAGTTATTGGCTTGTATTGAGCTTAAAATTCAACAAACAGGCTTAAGGCTCAAAAGGGCTAGCAAAGGATAATATCACAAGGGAAGGCAATCAAAGGCTCTAGCTGTTCAAACAAAAATAAAGATCGCAATCATCTGTGTGTGTGTTCATATGCAATGCAAAAGCAATCAAGAACTGAGTCAAGTTCTGAAGAATTCATACAAATGGTAGAGCACTCAAGAATAAATAAATTTCTGTTTAGGCTCAAACACTCACAAATGTTGCTTTTGTAATGGGAAAAGATTCATGACCACTGAAATTCTCAAAAGTTACGGTTACAAGAAGCTGCTTAAAATGGTTCATGTCAACAAAAATTTCAGCTCCTTGATCATACACATCATGCACACAATAAGAGTACAGTTCACAAACAGATTCTCGGATGAAAAGGAATTCCATAGAGGAACAAGAGCTCAGTCATAGGGTGCATGGTATCAACTTCACACACAAACGAAATTAAATTCAACATAAAAAAAATAAAAAAAAAATACTAAAAGAAGGGAAAGAAAGGTAGAACCCGTGTGTTGAGCCGCTCGACTCAACCGCTAACTTGAAATGAGAAAGGTAGGCCGCCTGACGCCACCACCAATGGGTTGCCTCCCATGAAGCGCTTTTTTTTAACGTCATTAGCTAGACGCTTAAACACCTAAGTTAGGGTGGATAATATGATAGGAAGAAGATTTCATCATTCCGCTTTCTTCTTTTGGAGAGAATTCTCATGTACTTGGCATAGGGAAGTAAGTGTTCCCATGCCCCAACAACTAGACAATTGGGATATTGTTTCCCCCACTCTTTATCTTGAAGCACATCAAATTCATCTTGCAGAGGATGATTCTCTTCAATGCCCAAGAGTTGAGCTGTCACATGAATCTCTCCATGCCTCACCCTTAGGTCCTCTTTTATGTCACTATTTTTGTTTTTCAATTCTTCTTCCAATGCCACCATGAAGTTATGTTCACTCTCTATCTCCACTTTCTTCTGCTCAAATTGGGATAATTGCTCTGATAACCTCTCACAACGAACCTCAAAGCTATCAAATGAAGCTTGGTTGGCTCTCATGAATTCCACCCAAACATTGTTGAGGTAAGAGTCTCTATCATGGGATTCTTCGAATTGAGTTTGAGGATGTGACTCTTTGGTTTGCTCCGCAAGTTGCTTTGAGAGTTGCCCAATTTGATTCTCCAGATTTTTAATAGAGGCCTCTTGGTTTTTGAAATGAGACTCATGATTCTGGAAATTGGATTGAGTCATCTTCATGAACTGAATAAGAGCATCTTCTAAGGCACTTGTCTTCTCTTGCTTTTTAGGATGTGACTCTTCTTCTTCCAAGATACTTTCCATGCAATAGTCCTCTTCTTCTTCCACCATGACTAAGAAATCCTCACAATAGCCATTTCTATGCTTTCCTCCATAAAAGTCACATCTAAGAGGCTGCATGTAATAATCCTCTTCTTCTTCCGCCATGACTAAGAAATCCTCACAATAGCCATTCCTATGCTTTCCTCCACAAAAATCACATCTAAGAGGCTGCATGCTACAGGATAGATCTTCATCCATGATACCTTCCATGCAATAATCCTCTTCTTCTTCTACCATGACTAAGAAATCCTCACAATAGCCATTCATGTGCTTTCCTCCACAAAAATCACATCTAAGAGGCTGCATGCTACAAAAGCTAAGAGAATGGTGAGCAACACAACAACTTTATAAGAAGATAAAAGAAATTTTAAATTTTTGGTTTTTTTTTATATAAACAGAAAATAAATGTTCAAAATAACACTAGTTTGCCTTGTTAAATATCAATTCAACAATCCCCGGCAACGGCGCCAAAAACTTGTTAGGGAGTTCGGCAAGTGTACCAAATCGTACAAGTAATAAAGTGAGTAAGTGAGTTATCGTCTCCACAGGGATTGTGATCGATTAGTTAACTTAACAAACTTTGTAACTATTTTGAACGAGGACCCAAATTTTGGTATTTGAAATTTAGAATATTTGTAACAACTCAAAATAACAATAACAACGATATGAAAATCAAAGGATTAAAAATGACTAGGGATTGAATCCTCTTGTTTCCACTCTTATGCATTCAATCTACAACCAACGCAAGTTATTCCATACAAATTGAAGTTCGAATCAACGATATTAGATTAAGTACAATTCCTTGTCTCATAAACTCTTTAACTAAACCAAAAATCCCTAATTCCTTAGGTGACCAATGATATAGTTAAGCATAAAGATCAATGATTCATAAGAACACATGCTCATAAGGTTATATTCCTATAATCCTCCTAAACATGACCAACAAACTCAGTTCAAGTTCAAACCCCAATTTCCCAATTGTGAGAAGAACCCCAAATCAATTTGATAGCAATCAATTACTAAAAAAAAAAATTAAGAATAGAGGTGAAGGCTCAATCATAATTGAAATAGACTTGCATTGAAATAATATAATCAAACTACATAAGAGTTTCCACAAGGTTCATCTACCCTAGTCTAAAAAGCTTAGTTACTCATAGAGAAAGAGAAACCAAACCAGAAAAATAGAGAAAAGATAGAAGTCCACTCCATTGGAGACTCAAATCCTTGTTCCCAAGCTTGAATCCTCTTTGGAGATGGAGGAAAGTGAATCCCTAGCACCCCTTGACAAGCCCCACGGCGTTTTAGGTCTTTGGAATGGTCAAGAATCATCCAAAACATCAAAAACACGAGTTTTTAACGCTTCAAAGACGCCGTAAGCGCCCGTAGGCGCTCACGCACTGGCGCAGACAAACAGCAAGAGACCAGAATTTACGCCCAGATGCACTAAATGCGCCACAAGACACGCGATCAATACCGCACTGCTCTTCCATGTTGTGATGCACTTTTCACCTTTGTAAAGTCTGAATTAGCTCAAGGAGTCTTCATGAAAGTTGAAGCTATGGATCTTATCTTTCCAATGGCACCGGTTTCATATCATTTGAACACCTACAACTCCAGATATGATTAAAACATCGAACAGGTGTCAGGCTGGGATAGCATCACCTTATCAACTTGTAGCACAAATTACCCCAACTTAGAGATTAATCTAGGTCTCGATTTCTTCATCAAAGTTATAGATAATTCTTCTATCTTTCCAACAAGACTAAGATCATATCATTTGGATTAGTGTGGCTCAAGATATAGCTTTTGGAATCTTCTTTGTCAGGAAACAGCGCTTCCAGACGCGCTTTCAAGTCAATCATTTGGCTATGCTCCAATTCCTGTGCACTTAGAGATAAAAAATCATAGAAAACACTAATGCACAAACGTTAGAACGAATCCAAGTGAATACACTAAATCACCCAATTTAAGAAGGTAATCACTTTGAATTCTCTTCAATCACAACACAAATATCCAATTAAGCACTATAAATCTACATATGATGAAGACTTATCAGGCATACAAAGGGAATAAAAGGAAATACGTCTGGAATACATATATAAAATCCTGAGGCAATACATCCTACAAGGTTTTACAAAATACAACATCAAAATAGGAATACATCTGACATATGACTTTCCTATAAGAATTACTCATACCTCTGAGGTACTCCCGGCAGACACATACGCAGAGGGCTGCTCCAAAAGTAGAGCCTCACTCGACTACTAAACTACTACAAGTACAGACATAATCCCAAAATACAACAGACAGACTCCGACATAAGAAACACTAAGCTGATCAACACGCTAACTCAAGCAGCAGAGGCAGCTGTGCGATCTCGGTCCGCCTCAAAATGAACTACCAAGGGCGGTGCCTGCCACTCATAGAGGCCCTCCTCCTCCTCCTCATCCTCCACCATCGAATCCTCCTCCATATCGTCTACCACGGGCGTAATGACATCGTCGTCACCAATGGCGTCAACAGTAGGGATATCGAGAGGTGCATCCCCAGTACTATCCTCCTCGTCAGATGAATCTATGATCCAACCTCCGGATCCACACCCTACCTGGCCATAGCGAGGGCATACAGAAGGATCCACCGAGGGAGTAGTCTCAGGGATAGGAATCGGAGACGAGGGAGTATACTCTACAGGTGATACAGATCTAGCAGGGGAACCCGACGGGTCTACAGCGGCGTGAGAAGAGGGTGCTCCGACGTCCATCCTCCTGGGTCGCATGCGCCGTACAAATCTAAGGGGAGTAACGCATAACGCTGGATCCGTAGCCCGAGGCTCGCTGCGAAAAGTGGTCCGACGTGGAATCTCAGACATGCCCTCTGAAGCTGAGGTGTCTCCATCAGGGTGTGCGTCTATCCAAGCAGCTAATATGCGTGCGAAGGGCACCGGAAACCGCATCACTCGGCGCGTGATCCCTATGTGTGTAGCCTATCCGTCGGTATGCGTCGTCTCGACCACGTTCCCTGTGTACGTCACATGGCCTGAGGCGTGGTCTACCTCCCAGGCGAACGGGGCTCCCGAGTCCGGGAACTCAAATGTCGCCATGGACGACATGACTAGCGGGGTCAGCTCGATTGTCATCATCGTCTGGGTTACATTCATTAATTGAAAGAACCACGGGCAAGGGTCAACTTCTTAACAAGACATAAATAATGACAACATATACGAATAGGCAAGCATAACACAATATCATAACGAATAGTCCACAAAATAAGATGCACCACAAATCCCTATTTGTCAGTCTATATGCCAATGCACATGACTCCGGAATATCACCCTCGCAAGGGCCTTAGGAGCTCTGGAGTCCGCTACCAGGCTTTCTCAAACGCTATTCCCCGCAGGGATTTGTTCCCAGAGCAATCCCCCTGATGACACAACGCCCGTTTTTCCTCTTGATTGTCGGTACGTGCTCGCACCTAGGTCTGGGCGACTCTACACCTCTCTTCTGGCATCGATGTATGCATGAACAAGCAACTCTATCATCATAGTTAGTTTACCTCGACGGGATCACTCACACGGAGTGTCCGAGATCATCTATTCTTGTACTAACTCCCTTAATTAGAACCCCATATTTTCGGCTCAAGATCTCCCTTTATAGTCCTAAGTCTCTTTTCTTTAGAAAATCTCCTACTAGTTATGAAATGATTTATGTTGGAAATCCACTAATAGTTCAAAATAATTAATTTAATTATTCTAACTCTCACTTAATTGTTTTTAATAAAAAGGTGGTTAGTCCATTACTAATTAGGGTTTTAGAAAGATCTATTTTTAAGTGTCTCTTTGATTTTAATAAAATGCCTCTTAGTTTTTATTTCAAAATCCAAGATTTATTTGACGTTGATGCGACGGTAACCCAACTCACGTGCTCTCGGCACTTTCCCAAATTATCACAGTCATTTAACAATATATTCTCAAATATAGTCAATGATCACAACACAATAATCATAATCACAAGGCATCATTTAAGAAAATCATTCCATCACATTGTTCATCATATTGTCACATACTTAATTTATGCATTCACATATTACTAATATACACACTTAAAGATGTTCTTACACATAAGCATATGGAACATAAGCATGTAAAATACAAGCATATAAAGCATATGAAACATAAGCATGTAAAATACAAGCATATAAAGCATATGAAACATAGGCATGTAAAATACAAGCATATAAAGCATATGAAACATAAGCCTAGAGATATCTAGAAGTAGGCCTTACTCATAACATATAAAACATAATCCTTAAAAATATCTAAGAGTTGCCCTTACCGTAGACGCTTTCCTTCCAACGCACGATTTTGCTCTACAAGTTTACTTTCTCACACCTTCAACCAGTCAAGTTATTCAACTAAGTTAGAACTCAAACTAGAGCCCTAGTCTCTACCTTAAGGCCACGGTCTCCTCTATGGAATGGTAATGAGGGGTTTCTTTCCTTTCATTATTTTTACTCATTTGAAAGTTCAAGTCTACTAAAAAGTGTAGGTTTATTTAACTACTAAAACATTATCTTGTAATACCATTAACACAAGAACAAAAAAAATGGAAGATTCACTCCCTCTAGCTCACGGCCACAAGGCCCTATACCTAGTTCATTCTTCTTCTTAATATGCCACAATGATATGCTAGAGTTCTTTTCTCCAAGGTTCAAAATTTTATTAACTCATTTACAAAACTTTGATAGTAATATTAACCAATATGTTAGTTTTTAGAACTACAAAACCTAAGTCACAACTTCAAGAAATGCTCTCAAGCCTTTACATAGACCATTCATGACACATAGATATATGTATCCATCTATGTTCTTGGCTTCTCATCAAGCTTGAAATGAAAAGAAAACACATGCTTAAGTAACTAGAACTATGGAAGGAAAATGGCAATACAAGTAGTATAAAATCTTTCTTTTGCTTTGGAAGAACTTAAGTAGGGATCATGGCCAACTACTAGTGATATAAAGTGAGCTTAAGAAGGAAGAAGAATGGTGTTTCTTATCCAAGGGAGCTGCTGGTCGCAGCTTGAAAAAAAGAAGCAAGTGCAGAATTTTTTTTTGAACAAAACAACTTCAATACTCTCTCCAACTACCTCACTTCTTCCACTATTTTTTTCCTCAACTTAATGAAGTGAATGAGCTGAAGTTGTTGGCCTTATATAGGCCTTGAGGAGCTCGCCAAACTGAAGTGGGAAGGGCAGAATTTTTACTTGCTCAAGTGGTTAAAGACTAGTTAAAAGATCTCATGGTTATTACCCTTGAGTTCCTCATTTTGTGCTTAGTAAATGACACAAGAAAAGTGATGGATTTAGTCACTTAAAGGAGCTGATTTCCAGCCAGCAAAAAAGGAGATTTGATGTTAAAAAGAAGGAGATTTGGTGTTGAAGTGATCTTAGGAGATGGTAGGAAAAGCTAGGAAAAGATAGGAAAAGATAGGAAATCATCATGCATGAAATCAAGATTTTGGTGAATGAGTTAGGAGTGGAATTCTCCTCCAATTCAGCTGCATGATTCGACCAAGATGAGCTGAAAAGGAGAGGAGGAAATCTTGGCCAAATCCATGGGTGCAAGCTAGCACAAAGACCTTACTAACTCTTACCATAAATAGAACTAAACTTTAACATTTTTGGTAGGTTAATCACATCACTATCTCTTTGTGTCATGACTTAAAATCTACCACAATCTAATCCCTTTTTATCTTCTGATTTTCGCCCCTCCCTCAAGGTCCTCTCAGCTTCCAGTTTCGTCGCACATTCGGTTTCACGTGTCTCGCGTCTCCGGCGCGTAGAAAATACATTATTATTAAAAAAATTAAGTAAAATTGCCAAAAAAATTCTAATAAATCAGAAATATTATAAAACATCAAATTCCCAAATATTTAAATATTCGGGTCGAATTAGAGTTTTCAATCGGGCAAAAACTTACCCGGGTAGTTCAAAACGCGACCGGAAAACGATGAAATTTTGAACTGAAAATTTAACTGTGACTTAATATAATATATTAAGTCCCAAATATAATTTCATTTTAGTTAAATTCATCCACTTGATTAACAGTACACAAAATATTAATTATGCATATTAATGCGTAATACAGGGAATTACAATACAGTAGCGATAATTAAGCCGTAGTAAAACTACCGGTGTTACACTTCTCAACAAATCAAAATATAACAATTCAAAAAGCAATAAGCAAACAACATTGTATACAGTTCATAAGGCTCAACTCAAAACTCTCGCTCAAGACTCAACTCACGACTCATTTTCTCTCGGCTCGACAATTTTTCCGGAAAGCAGATGCCAATCTATCCACTGAATACCAGCAGTAGCTTTTGGATCTTTGCTCTCCCTATGACATTCAACTTCGGTTCCTTAACGCTGTGACGCCTAGCTAATCCACCATGAACGAAGGGGACCTAGCACCCTCAGTTGTCCAGCTCACAGCTCAAAAACGTCTCGACGACTCGACTAAGCTCTCAGACTCGATGAA
Source organism: Calophaca sinica (assembly GCA_037113605.1). Taxonomy (NCBI): domain Eukaryota; kingdom Viridiplantae; phylum Streptophyta; class Magnoliopsida; order Fabales; family Fabaceae; genus Calophaca; species Calophaca sinica. The sequence goes on from CM073730.1 coordinate 101,291,132, forward strand.
CAATTCGCCGCATACGAAATTCAAAGAGCAATTCGCATAATCATTCGACCGCATATCAAATAATTTATAGCAAGCTTATTATAGTGAAACGTAATTCAACAAACATAAGCAGCATAAACAGTTCACATTGTGAAACACAATTCAATACATAAGCAATTCACGACAGTTATTCAATCACATTTTAAATAAATGCATAACTCAACAACATCAACAATCACATTATAGAATTCATCCCTCTGTAACTCGATGGAGTTGACAAAGAGGTACAACAAGTGGGGGGGGTTGGGGTCAGGAGACCAACCACAATATTTTTCACCTACGAACGACTCGGAATATAGGCGACCGCACGACAATAATCACGAAGGGGTTCGGAAACCCTAACTTTGAACTCGGAGAGTTGTCAGACTTCTTCGCATTTAAAACTTGCCCTTACACAAGGACATACAAAAATAAAAGCCTATAAATATCTAGAAGTGCCCTTACACAAGCTGTCGCTAACGTAGCTCCGAAGTCCTCAGGTCCGCGTCGCTCGGTCTCCGGTATTACGATTCCTATCACCACGAACAACTTAGTACATTCTATAAATTCTAAACTAACCTAAGCTCTCAAGCTTAACCCTTTTCTAACCAATAATCCACTCAAGCATTTAAATCATTAACTACTTGAAAAGAAATAAGGTTTTAAAACTAAAATACTTCTTGAAAATTAACTTATCACATAACAATTTAGAAATCTTAACTTACTTGAAAAGTAAAGTTTTTGAAACTAAAAATCTTTCTTGAACCTCAAAGCAAGATCATGCAAATAACCATTTTCATAAATTTCAAGGTCTAAACACATATTCATACAAGCATTTATACAAGTTAACAAACCAAAATTCCCTTTCCAATTCCTCCAATGGCCCCACGGCCTCAGCCTCTTTTTCTTTCAAAAAAATTTGCAAAAGCTCATTTTCATAACTACAACAATTCCAAGTCATTTTCAAATACACTTCAAGCATCAAAACATCAAGACAACATCAAACATAACTTAAGCACATTTTGAAACTTAATCAAGCATCAAAGAAATCATCTTCACAATACCAATAACAAGAGTTTTTCCACAACTTCTTTGGCCTAAATCATTTCACCCAATCAATTGCAATACAAGACCAATTTTCAACTAAGTGATAAACAATTTTCAAAACCTTTCAAGAGTAAGTTTTTCAAAGAATCCCTCCAATTCTTATTCAAAACACTTTAAATCATGTTCATGGCAAAGCTAAAAATCTAAGAGCAACCTAATCATGCTTCACATGCCAATCTAGTCCCTTAAGCTTCAAGTTTTGTACAAAACATAAGCTAATTCCTATACTAAATCATGCATCACTACTTCACTAGCAATTAAACCATATAAAACATTTAATCCAACATCTCAATACATGATTCAACACCATAAACCCACTTTTCCTATAGTTCAAGAATAGGCAAAACCCACAAATAACAAGTTTCACATGCTCATCAAAATCTATAACTCTATCTAGCATCATACAACTTCCAAAAGCTCACATAAACCACTAATTAGTTGGTTCAAAAGGATCACACCATTTTCCCCCTTTCCTACTCTTAGGGTTTTTGCCCTAGAGCTCAAGGAAGGAATTGAGGGTATCTCATCTCCTTTTGATCATCAACAACTAACAAACAACACATAACAACAAGAAATCAAGACTAGGAACAAGAAAAATTAAAACTACACAAAGGGGAGGGGGCGCGATTTGCTACAGTAAAAGGGGAGGGGAAAACTGATTTTCTCCTTACTTAGATGAGAAGAATGAAGAAGAACTAGGTAGAGGTGAAGGTTTGGAGCAACTTTGATGAAGGTTGCAAGTTGAAAATCTCAAAGATGTGGAAGGAAATCACCATGGAAGCTCTTGGAACCTTGGAGCTCTTCAAGAGAAAGAAAAGAAGAAGATGAGGATTGGAGAGGGTGAGGGTGGCGTGAATGAGGCTGATGGGGGGGTTCCCTTTCTTTTATTCACTTAAAATCAATTAAAACAATTGTTAATAATAATTAAAATAAGTAAAAGTAATTTTTTTGAAATAAATCACATACTTTGTGACACCTATCACCTTTAAGAGATGCTAATCACATCATCTAATCCTACCCATCTAATCTCACATCTCTCATGATTACCCACTAATTCTAGAGTCTAGGGGTTGTTAAAACACGACATCGAAAAACCCGCGTTACCGATAAACTCGCGAAAATTAATTTAACGAGAAATTAATTCATCGCGTGATAATATTTAATTATAAATAATAAAAATCATGTCAAACACTCAAAATTAGTCTCAACAAGTTATGTTTCAATTTTCATCGGAATCGGAGTTCGTTTAGAATTTTATCTGCGGCGAAATTGCCCGGCGATTCGAAACGCGACGAAATTTAGTTAGAATTTTTCGTCAATATTCAAACCGTAAATTAATATAAAATATTAACTCTCAAATATAATTTGATCTTGATTTAATTAATACACTTACTTAGAGGACAAGAAATTGCTTATTATAGCATAAATACGACAAAATACACTAAATAGCACCAAATAACGCATCGTAAAAAAATTACGAGTGTTACAGAAGCTACCCTGGAAACTTCTGTATCTGGTCCACAGAAACAAAAACCTACTCCACCTCCTGCTGTTACTCATCAGAATCAACACAAGCTAAGGAGACTACTCAAGGCCTCTGAGAAGGCAAAGGTACTTGATTTCAACTCTCATGACACTGTTATTGCTTATGATAGAGAGGATACTATCACTGCACTTCCTTTATCAGTTTCATCACCACCTGTACAACCTACCATGCCACCAACACCACATCCTTCACACACAACCATTAAGATACCACATCCACTTTCTGGTGCACTAACAGTATCAAAATCCAAAACGCTGTCCATTCCCTCCACCACTCCAAAACAAACTCCACCACCATCCTCACAACCAACCACTCAAATCCTCCACTGCTACCTCTACTTCCTCCACCCCAAAATCTTTAACCTTATATAAACCACAACCTAATCCCTCTCCAATACCTCCCTCACCTTAGAAATTGGCTCATCCCTTTCTCACCCTTTCAATCTATTATACCATTTCCCAACAAATCACCAAAACACCATCATCACTGCCACATCACATCATCAACTCCTTCCACCATAGAAACTGCTCGTTTTGGCCCTTCTAGGTGTAGATTAGAGCCTGAACGACCTGTCTCTGTCAGAGAAGAGGAGTACCACTCTGTTTATAATCACCCTTCTTTGTGGCATCTCAAGTCATTCGCTTCTGGGCTTGCAAGACTGGAAATTCCTCCCATGGACTACAATGATATAATCAAGATGACCTTTGGTAGAAGACTAAGGCCTCCACCAAACCGAGGACTTCTTCCTTTGTCATTTGAGCTACCCTAATCTCTTCCATAACATGAACCTTTAACTCTGGTAGAGTGTGGAAAATGGATCACAGATAATGAAAGAGCATTTCTGCTTCAATACCTGAAGATGAAGTGTTATGAAATGGCTCTGCTTCATAGGGACCCTTCCTTAGCCTCTGTGAAGATTATACCTGACAGGCAAATATGGTTGCCTTGGTTGATTCCAAAGAATAGAAAGAGCAAGGTTCCTCAGAGGCATCCCAAAATGCTTACTATGGAAGATTTGGAGAAAGCCCCTAGGAAATACAAGACCAAATATTTCAATCTTGTGCCTGTTGAAGAGAGAACTGAAAGTCATGCAATCAAAGTTTACTTCAACAAGGTTAAGATAGATTCTAAGGATACTGGATCCTCTGGTCTTTCAAATGCAGAGAAAATAGAGATTAAAAGAGCTGGTTCTATAAGTCGTATTTAGGACGCCAACTGGGCCATTCAACACTTTGATGACATACTAAAATGTGCTATGGTGAGACCTCCATCCATGTTGAAAATTGAAGCAGAACAAGAAGAAATTCTTTATGAACAAGAAGCTGAATTTAGACAGGAGCTTATGACCTTTAAATGGATTGAGAAGGCTTATACTGATGGTTTAGATCCCATTCTCTTAGTTGAAGAGGAGAAGGAGGATTTAAGAAGGTGTTTTAAACTTGAAGAGGAGATCCTCAACATCTACCTCACTGAAGTAAAATCTGACTTGAAGGCTAGTGCATCAGAAGCTCAGTTGCTACTCTTTGATGATACTTTTGATGCCTTTTTCAAGGTAAGAAAAGAGAATTTGCTGAGATTGATTGACCCAGAAGAGATATTATATGGAAGGGACATGGAGTTCGACTTTGAAAAGAAGAAACTAGGAAGATTCATCAAATGGTGGGTGCCAAATGATGAGTTCTACCTAGGGGCTCAAGAGAAGAAGCAGAGAAGGCTAAAACTGGCTCAAGGAGTTCTCCTGGAGAATATCAAGAAGTCTACTCAGAGATGGAAAAGGGCTATCTCTTTGCCTAGACCTGCACATGCTTCTCCTCCTGCTGAATGGATTCCAGAAGCTCCTGCACCTCCTCCTGATGATGAACCTATTATAATTTCAAGAGCTCAGTACAATCATTTTGTGGAAGCTTCTCGCAGAGTTGAGCGTCTTGAAAGTGTTGTTCAAAGCCTTTTGGATCGCCTTAACCAAAACCTACCACCTCCTTAGTTTTCTTTTCTTTTGCAAAACTTATGTTCTTCTGTTTGGCTTTGATACTTTAATTTTTATATATATAAATAAGTTGTTTTTGACTTCAAATTTTTCTCATTTCCTTGCTTTTGTTTTGATTGTGATGTCCTCCACTCTTTTTGTCTGATGACAAAAGGGGGAGTAAAGGATAAGGATTGATGAACGCCAAAGTAACACGTATCATGCATTACATATCATCATTAACCATGCTCTGTTACACACTGTATTGTTTTCAATTAAGCAAGATATAAACGCTATTATGCTTTGATACACATATGATTAAGCATCATATGAATTGGAATGCATTCTGACCACATTATAACATGTGATGATTGATGGTTGATTTGCTGATTGAATTGTCTGTTCACATGCAAAATGATTGAGATACAATGCGGATGCTTGTGGTATATTAAGTTATATATATATATATATATATATATAAAGTATGTTGTTTTACTATGTATATAATCTTGTTTGCATACGACTAGCCTGTCATAAACTTGTGGACAAGAAATTTACCCTTGCACTTTTGGATTGGACATTCTCATGGATGTCACCACTTGATGGAGTTTTCTATAGCTACTGCGGTTCTGTCCTTCCCAAGAGCTTTGGAGAATGAGCCCAGAGAGGAAGATACCTCCTAGTGCTCCAGTTCTGATCTTGCTGAACGGTTTCTCAGTAATAGTCGTGGTTTATTGGCCAACTTAGGGTATTGTCTTGTCTCTCGACTGTTGGTGGAGAATGACTTTGTTATTTACATAATTACCTATTGTTTTGGAAATACATTTATCAGAAAACCTCGCCACAGTGAGAATTGATTATAGTATGTTTATTTGTATGTGATGCAATAATCAACATGATGTGTTATACTCTGATATTTGACAAAAGTCTGATTTCTCATTATTTAAATATTGTATTACTCTTCATGTCTTATTTGTGAAAAGGGTTTCAAAGGAAGAAAAAGCATATGATTGGGTTACACCGTAGCGCTCCGAAAACGGGGTGTTACATTAGTGGTATCAGAGCAGTTTGGTTCTAACTGGACCGCTTTGTTTAAGCTGGCCTAGAGTGTCAGGAATTATCGGGTATAAGTCTGTTATGCCTAGGTTATGTGAACTCTATGCTTGATTGTCTGTAATGTTTCCAAGTTGAGACATGTGTGACATTGTATGAACTCGTTTGTGATCATTCTCAGATGATTAATATGTTTTAGTGGGTTCTAATTGGTTTACCCTATAGGAACCTAATGCCTCCGAGACGAGCGATTCATTCTGCTGGAGCTGGGAATCCAGAGGCGAATCAATTAATTCGAGTCATGGCTGGGGATAGCGGCTGCAGTTGCCCAACAGACCGCCACTGTTACACCTATGTCTTTACTGTTGTTTATTTTGATGATACTGTGATCAATTGGGTTTATTTGTGTAATTATTTGTGTGATCATTTTGTGAGTGTATTTATTATACGCAGATACTTTTAGAGTGCGTTGAATTAAATTTCTCGTGATAATTTAATTTACGCTATTTACCCCCAATCGAGCAATCGGTAATGCGATTACCTAACATCGCGATAATACGATGCCGAGACCCGCTAGACTGAGTCAAATAAAATCTAGAGGGTTAGTGGGAGCAGTTGGTGGGAGTATGGTGCGAGATCAGGTGTCTTATTTTTGTTAGTCCATGGAGAGATATCTTATCTTAAGGAATGAGCTTTTTCCTTGAATTAAGGCTAGCAAAGCAATTTTAGTTACTCATTTTCCTTTCCTTTTTATCTTCCTTGGCCAGACACTTCAAAGAAAAAAGGGGAGGAGATTTCTTTTTATTTGTGTTGGAGTTGGTAGAGAGAAAACCTAAGCTTCCTTCCTTTTCCTTCTCTTGTGAGCCATGAGCAACTCTTGCTCAAGGACCTCCATCTTCTTCAATGCTTCTCCTTATTTCTGCTAAACCTTGTGGTGGTGAGGTATGCGAGAGATCAAGAGAGTTCAAAGAGTTTTGGGAGTGGTATTTCTTGCCATGAAGCCGTAAGGTTGTGAGAGTTTTAGAGCTTGATTTTCCTTAAATTTCCCTCTTAGGAAACCGTGAGCTTTAGGATGATTTTGGGGGGGATTCTCTTTTATTTCCTTGGTATTTTTTGTTGACGTTGTGGTTGTTGTTGTTGTTAATGATTTTGAGAACTTTCCTTTTCTTTTGATGTCTTAAAACTGTAGACCTTTGAAGGATTTATGGGGTGAGTATTTTAGCTTCTTTAAGCTTTTGATTTTGTGTTGTTTTAGATGATTTTGTTGATGGTTTTGGAAAACTTTTCCTTCCTTTGCATTGAATGAAAACCATGAGTTATTTAGTAAAAAGAAAGAGGATATCATGATTTTTCTAGTTGATCTGTTGATGATTTTGTTGTTGTTGTGTTTTAGGAGTTATAGAGGAGGGTTTTTGTGTTGATCTTTTGTTAAAAACTTTTAGGTGTGAGTAGAATAATTTTGAGAAGTGGATCTGGGTATGCGTGAGCTACCGTGAGGTTCTTTGAAAAAAGGAAAATGATTTCAAGTTTTAATACTTGGGTTTTAGTGTTTTTCTTGTTGTTGGTGTTTAAAAGCTTTTAGGGAAAGTTTTAGTTTTTGATCCAAGTGTATATTGATGATTTTAAGACAATGAGAACCTAATCTCAAAGGAATCATAGTGTTCTCGAGAAGGTTAAGTCTTGAAGAGATCAAATTGTGTTTTATGCAAATTAATTCTCACTTTTGGTTATTTTTAGTTAGATGGTTTAAAAATAAAAGAAATTTAGTGTTGGTTTTTATGTTAAAACCGTGGTTGTGTGGGCGTATTCATGTTGGTGAGGTTTTGTTGGTATTGTCGTGACCGTGTCCGTGTCCGTGATTGTGATTGAGTAGAGATCGTAGTTTTGGAGCAAAGCGTCATTTGCAAGTATTTCTTTCACATGGATGCTTATCATTGTGTTTTGTAAATATTTGGGTTGATGATGTAGTGTTTTGTGTAACACTCCGTTTCCAAAGCATTATTAAACTAACTGTAACTCTTGAAAGTTCAAATACTTTGTAAATGGAATACGTTGCTTGCTTGATTTTCAAAAATATGAGTCTATTTTTTTTAAAAAAAAACTTCTTTTAGAAATAGCAATCAGAGTATTGCAGCATTTTCGAAAGGTGGTGAATAAACAAAGACACCATAATCAAATAGTAGTAACCATGCAAATAACTTTATTTAATCATTTCGCACAAGACAATCCAAGTCTGGAAAACATAGTATACTTGTTACAACATTGTAATTAATACATTAACACCCTATAACTAGTCGACACACTACAACACTTACTAGATCCTCTAGTAAGTTTACCAAATAATCACGCAAAGCAGATAGCTAGATAGGAGTATCCTCAGCCACACTCGTCAGCAGTCTCAAACACTTTGCAGTCTTTATTATCTGGGTTACAATCATTAATTGAAAGAACCACGGGCAAGAGTCATCTTCTTAAAATAAAAACAGATATAACAGCACAACATAATATACAATTCAATAAGGATGCACAAAATATCCTATTGATGCAACTATATGCCAGTGCATATGTTTCCGAAATACCCTACGCAATGGTCAATCGTTTGGTACGTCCCCAACCCGATAATGTTCCATGCAATGGGTTAAACATCGCCAGAACATAACGACGACCCTGAATTCCCTTATGATAACTCATCTCAGAATATTCAAGTCGAAGTTACCATTATGTATGTTAATGCATCTCCACATAATCAATGAACATACTAACACAATTGATATTTCAATATGTAATAATAATTAAATCATTATTCAATTATTCAACACAATTCTCAACAACATATATTTCAAACACGATTAAGCACATATTTATACCAGAATAATATCAATTTCACTTCCACATTTCAGCAGTCATTGCATATAAGTATGCATTCACACACCAATAATTATCAGACATAAGCATACAAAACATAACACATAATTTAGCATTTATATATCAAAGCTCTACATATCTAGGAGCAGTCCTTACAAATCACACAATATCAAATATTGAATGTGAAGTGCCCTTACCAAAAACAAAGCTCTAAATCCACTCTATCGACAATAATACGTCACGAACTTCGTAACACCCCGTTTCTGGAGCGCTACTAGGCTAAAACATAACCCTTCCAGCACCTATTATTGGGACATCCAGCCCAAGCACGGCCCAAATTGGGGTCTAACGGCCCTTATTTTAGCTAAGGATGTACTCACAAGACTACACCAACCCCTTAATTGGTGTTTTCGCCCCACGGGAGGTTCGAACCCATGCCCAAAGGGATAAAGATAATGGGAAGCACCTTGCTTATGAGTTGGTGATAGCAAGGTGCTTCCCATTACCTTTATCCCTTTGGGCGTGGGTTCGAACCTCCCGTGGGGCGAAAACACAAATTAAGGGGTTGCTGAAGTCCTGTGAGTACATCTTTGCCAAAATAAGGGTCGTTGGACCCCAATGTGGGCCGTGCCTAGGCCAGATGTCACAATAAATCCAATTCTTTAGAAAATGAAATACTCTGGTTTTATGGTTTCGAAAATATGAGTCTATTTTTTTTTAAAACACAATCAGAGTATTACAGCGATTTTAGAAACATGATGGTGAACAAATAGAGACACCAGGATAAAACCACAATAACCATACTCATAAATTTATTCAATCATTGCACATATGACAATTCAAGTCTTGAAAACTAAAATACACTGATTACAACCCTGTAATTAGTACAGTAAACATCCTATAGCTGGTCGACACGTTACAACACTTGGTAGACTTCTAGTAAGTTGCAAACAAATACACAAGGTAGATAGTCGGATAGGACTATCCTCAGCTACATTTGTCAGTAGCCTCAAACACTCTGCAGTCTTTATGATCTGGGTTACAGTCATTGATTGAAAGAACCACGGGCAAGGGTCAACTTCTTAATTAAAAGCAGATAACACAGTATAACATAATATACAACGCAATATGAATGCATAAATGCTCTGCAAATGGGACTACATGCCACTATTTATGATTCCAGAATACCCTGCAATGGTCAATCATTGGTACACCATGGTATGTCTCGAATGCGATACTTTTCCATGCTAAGGGTAAAACGAACAATGCCCCTGAACTCCAGCCTTGGCCTTGGGGCACATACACTTCCCTAGGATATTCAGGTCGAAGTTACCACAATGCATGGCAATGCATTTTGCCTAATCCAATGAACATATCAATGCAGATGATATTTCAATATGGCATAATCAAATAAATATTCAATTATCCAGCACCAATCCAACAGTACGTATCTCAAAACTTAATTAAGCATACATGCAACACAACGTAATAACAATTTCAGTATCACAATAATTCAGCTATTCACAGCAACTCACAATTAACAAATCAGTATTCATCGAACATAAGCATACAAACATAATCTATACACATCACTAAAACATTACCAATTATGGAATGTGAAGTGCCCTTACCAAAGTCAACAGTCCATGTGTCAAAACACGTCACAGCTCAAATCGTCACGAATTCACGATTTCAATCCTAAACCCCTAGGTTACTCACCCAAAGATCCTTTTAGTAATACTTTACACTTAAAAGATACTAAAACAAAGTTAAAATAATATTTTTAAACACTTTACTCAAAATCTTTATAACTAAACTTTTAACTTTAAAAACACTAGAAAATCATTTTCTTTCAAAACCAAAGCACTTACTAAACATCTAAAATAATTAATAATCAACTCCCAACTTATTAATCAAGTAAAAATTTTAAAAGCCACATCATAACACAATACTCCCTCGGTTTTAACAATCAAGCAACACCTAAAATTTTTCTAACTTTCAAATCATTTCCAACAACAAAATTAACACTAAAAAAAATAAAAGATTTTAAACACTAATTTTCTAAGACTCCACCTTGTTCAAGAAACACAAGATTTCTTTAACACTAGGTGTTTCATAGTCTTATTCAACTCAATCAACACTCAACAACAAATATACTAAAACCTTTTCTTACAACGTGAAATAAATCAACCCAACTTCAATCCCTAAAAATTCTTTTCCTATCATAACTTGATTCAAGTTCACGGAGTACAAAATCAACTCTATTTCTAAATCAAACACAAGACAACAATACTAAATCAAATACTTCTTAATACTAAGTTGTCAAGACTCCACTTTGGTTTAGGAATACAAAGATTCCCTTCAACCTTAGTGTTTCATTGTCTTAAAAGCCAAATAAACTACTCAACTCAATTGCACTCTTCCCAATATTTTCCAAAACTTTAATAACAACTAATTAAACATGATTCATGTCCAAAAACACAAAAATTTTCCTTCCAATCCCAAATAGGGCTCACGGTTACACATGCAATTTAGGGGAAAAATTTTAAACTTCCTAATCAAGTAAACTTCTACACAAAACACCTAATTTTTTTTTCCAAAACCTTCAAGATTCCAAATCAAAACTACTAATTCAAATACTTTGCTCCTATCATAGCTTAATCAAGCATTAGGGAGTCTCAAAACATAATTTTTCTTTGATCAAACTCAAATTAACAACAACAACAACAACAACTTCAAGTATCAATCAACAATAACCCCAACCAAATTTCAAGATTCACATGGGCAATCACACTCCCCCCTTTCCCTTAGGGAAATTGGCCTAGGGTCCCAAATATCAAGGGGATAATTGATCTTCTTACTCTATAATCATAATCAAAATATATTTGAACAAATAAGAAATAAAATAGACAAGAAAATAAAAATAAAACCTCGCCCACAATACCCTAGGGACCTCACGGTTTGGAGAACAAAATAGGGAAAGGGAAACTTGGCTTCTCTAGCACAATTAATTGGCAAGAAAATAGGAAGTTTGCAGCCCAAAAAATGGGGGCTCTCGGCTGGAACTAAAAAGGGAGAAAGGAGAAATTTCTTGTTTCCAAAAGCTTACCCAAATGTTGAAAGGTTCAGCCCCAAAAATTTGAGGAAGAAAAGATGAAGATGATGGGGTGTTTTAAGTAGGGAAAGCCACGGCTTGGAAAGGAGGAAGGAAAGGAAATGGAACTTGACTTATTCTTAGCTTTGCTCACAATTTAACATAAGAGAGAAGAATGAAATAAAATTGGGAATGAGAGAGTAATTGGGGAAGGAGGGTTTCGGTAGCAAGTGAAGGAAAAAAAATAAGAAGTTTTTCTCTCACAAAAGCACCCACATTTGGAACTTAAGAGAGAAGAAGGGAAAAAAAATTAAAATGAGATGGTGTTTGTAACACCCCAATTTTTAAGAAAAATGATTTTAGCGATAAAATCCTGAATACTCGAAAAATAAGTCATAGAGATTGATCACCTCAATGGTTTACTGAGAGTACGAGAAATTATTTTGAGTTATTTTGAATAATTTATTTATTATAAATAATTATTATTCATGATGTCAATTCAAATTAATAGACAGCGTAGACGTATGCTGCTTTAATGTGAATTCATCAATTTAAACATTATATAAGTTTTTGGTGTGACGCGGTTATGCGTATTTTTGTTGACTAAGAAAATGATTGAATTAAATCAACATGAAATTAAATTTAAGAATTAATATTTAATATTAATTCATGGTTCGAAAATCATCAGAAAACTCTAACGAAGTTTTGTCGCGTTTCAAATCGCCGGGTAAATTTTATCCGCATTAAAATTAAAAATGAACTCTGATTTCGATGAAAATCGAATCGTAACTTGTTGTGAATATTGTTGAGTGTTTTATATTGTTTTTATTATTTATGATAATATTTTATCATGCGGTGAATTAATTTCTCGGTAAATTAATTTTCGCAAATTTATCGGCGAGAGAATTAATCGGTAACGCGGTTATTCGACGCCGTGTTTTTGGCACGCTTTAGACTCTAGAATTAGAGGGTAATTGTGAGAGATGAGAGATTAGATGGGTTAGTCTAATTGATGGGATTAGAATCGTACTTTAAAATCTAGGTGTCACTTAAGTGATGATTTATTTTGTGCACTTACTATGTTTTTAACCAAGTAAAATTACCTACACTAATTTATTTTTATTCCTCTTTTCTTCCTCAAGGTCAGCGTGACCTCTCCTTCCTACTACCTTCCTTATATTATTTTTTTCTTTTCCTACTTATCTTTCTTTTATTATGCATAAAAAAAAAGCCAAGCAAGCCTTTTCTTATTTATTGTTTTATTAGATTTAATCCTTCCTTTTTTGGGGGGTCCTGGTCGTGACCCACCTCCTTCTCTACATCTTCATTTGTCTTCTTCTTCTTGTTTTAGAAAGACAAGTTCCATAGTTCCTTTCTTTTTCTCCTAGGCGTGGATCACCTTCCTTTGTCCATTCTTCATATATTTTGTTTCCTTTATTCTTTCTTCTCTTTATTGTTCAGCCAAACACCCCCCATATTTTCACATTCCATTTTACTTCTTCTTCCCCCATTCTTGAGAGAGAAAGCATGAAGTCACCCATGGCTACCTTTCCATCTTCTTCCATGGTTTGATTCTACTTCCAACTTCCAATCATTCTTACTACTAGTAACCTCTCCATCTTCCTACCATCTATTTCATCATCCAAGCAAGATTGGAAGTCACATTTCTTCTCCCCAAATCAGCCCTATGGCCGCGAGCTTCTTGCTAGGAGGAGGTAGTTCTTTTGCTTCATTCTTTGATTATTTGGTAGTTGTTATGCTTGGTTATGAACTATGATAGATATGAGCACCAAAATCCCTAATCCTTGGAACCCTAGGTGGAACTCTAAGGGGGAAAAAGGGGGATGGTGTGATCTTGAGGGAATCAAAGAAATTAATTGTGATTTGGGCTTAATTGAAGTTGTTGTTGTTGTATTTGTTTATAGTTTTGGAATTGGAAGTTGTTGGGTAATTGTTTATGCTAAAAATCTATTCTTGAGGAAGGGAATTAGTGGGATGAATTGATGAAGCATGTGATTAATTGATGAATATTATGTTTTGGGTAGCCTAATTGTTATTGGGTTTGTTGAAATGTGGGGACTTGTTCTTGAGGGACCTAAAAATCATGGTGGAACTTGACTAAGTTGTTTTCTAATTTTTAAGCATTGTCATTGCCATAGTTTTAAATGGTTTGGATCAAAGACTTGAAAAGATTTCTTAGAAAAACCTTACTCTTGAAATGTTTTGAAAATAAGTTGGAAACTTAGCTGAAGTTAGTCTTGAATTGTAGTTGTTTTTTTTTGAAAGGAAATTTCTTGCAAAACTTGTCTTGACATATATGCATGCTTAATTGGAACTTGAATAATTAGATTCTGTGGAAAACACTTATTTGAAAGCATGATAATTGGGACTTAGAATATGTTTTGAAATGTGCTTGAATTATGCCTTGGAGGTATCTTGATATTTGATGTCTTGGAATGTGATTAAATGATTTAGTAATGGATTGTTTAATTTAAAAGGAAGCTGCAAAGTGGTTTTGATTGTGAAAGGCTATGATACATTAAGGTGTAAAGGGATTTCATTATCTCAAGACCTATAGTGGAGCCTTGAATGGAATATGGTTTTGTGTCTCAAGTTTCAAGAAGGAAGAATTTTATGATCCAGCTTGTATTGAATGTGATTTAGTGATTGTTCTATGTCTTAGATTTTTAGGCTATGAAACACATAAGGTAAATTGGGCTCTTGGAGACCCAAGAAACCAAGTGGAGCCTTGACTTGAGTAATTGAGAAAGGGAACTCTAATTGTGGTTTTGTTCATATCTTGGTGTGAAAAGAAATGAGATTTGGTTTCAAAGCTTTATTACTTTAATTTTTGGTGATTTTCAAGGGTATGTAATTCTTCAAAAACATGTATTTCAAATTGTGTATTTTAGCATAAGTGTTTGGTTAGTTAGTAGGTTGGGTTTGGAGAGCCTAAGGTTTAAGTTAGTTTTTAGAATTGCGCTAAGTTTGCTTTGGTGTAATAGGCTCGAGAGATCCGAGGACGTGTGGCAGAGAAATCGAGGTATACGGGGATACGCGCAGCTTGGAGTTCGGTAAGGGCACTTCACATTTAATACCTTTCATAGTATGTTAGCGTAAGGGCACTTCTAGACATTTGTAGGCTTTTATTGTTGTATGTCCTTGTGTAAGGGTAACTTTTAGATACGATAGGAATTTAATTTCAAGTATGTACGCGAAGAAGTCTGAGAACCTCAGGGTTCGAAGTGAGGGTCTTGTACCCCTTCGCTTTATTTTTTTGATATGCTGATTATTTAGTGGGTTTGTCTGCAAGTGGTTGGCAGCTGTCCCCAACCCCCCACACTTGTTTGTTCCTCTCTGTGAACTCCATCGAGTTGCAGAGGGATGTATTCTATGATTGATTGTTGAGCTGTGCAATTACTTAATACGAGATTGAATACATGCTATGAATTGTGTATTGCTTGTTGAATTGTGTTTCTCCATGCAAACTGCTTGTATTGCTTAAGTTGTTGAATTGCGTTTCCTCATATTAAGCATGCTCTTATTATTTGATATGCGGTCGAATAATCTTGCGTACCAATCTTTGAATATCATATGCGGCGAATTGGTCATCGAGTGTGAGAGCTAGTCGTGTTGTTTTTGAACTTCGACTTGAATATCCTAGAGTAGTGGAAGAGCTCAAGGCTTCGGCCGGATGTTCAAGGGCGTCGTTCCTTGTCGAGTAGTGGGTGACTTCGACTTGAATATCCTAGAGTAGTGGAAGAGCTCAAGGCTTCGGCCGGATGTTCAAGGACGTTGTCCATTGTCGTGTAGTGGGTGACTTCGACCCGAATATCCTAGAGTAGTGGAAGAGCTCAAGGCTTCAGCCGGATGTTCAAGGTTGTCGTTCCTTGCCGAGTAGTGGGTGACTTCGACTTGAATATCCTAGAGTATTGGAAGAGCTCAAGGCTTCGGCCGGATGTTCAAGGACGTTGTCCATTGTCGTGTAGTGGGTGACTTCGACCCGAATATCCTAGAGTAGTGGAAGAGCTCAAAGCTTCAGCTGGATGTTCAGGGGCGTGGTCCATTGTCGTGGCGTTGGGTAACTTCGACTTGAATCTCCTAGAGTAGTGGAAGAGCTCAAGGCTAAGGCCGAAATTCAAGGGCGTTGTTCGTTGTTCCGGAAGTTATCGAAGTGTCGAGAGAGAATGAGTCGTGAGATGAGTCGTGAGGTAAGTCGTGAGAGAGTCTTGAGTTGCGTCTTGAGAACTGTGCATACTATTGTTTGCCTATTGTCATGATTTGTTATTTCCTGTAATATGTTGTGTTATAACATGTTTTGTTGCCGAGTGTGTTGTCGAATAGGCGTATCTGCTCTTTTATTTTGAGAAGTTGACCCTTGCCAGTGGTTCTTTCCATTGATGAATGTAACCCAGATGGCAGAGCAAGCGGAGGATTTGGAACTGCGGGAAGGAACAGCTGAAGATAGTCGTCCAGCATTTTACCTGTGTTATGTTGTAGAAAGAGTATAGCTTGTCGACCAGCTATAGGATATTTGTCATTTATTTCAATGTTGTAATAAATCTCTGTTATGTTTCATGACACGTTGTTATATATGATTTGACAGAATAAATGAATGTGGTCTATGTGGTGTCTTAAATTATTTTCCGCCATGTTTCTAAAAGTCGTTGTGATGCTCTGACTGCTTCTTAAAGAACCTTTAAAAAAAAAAAAAGGGACCACATTTCTCGAAAACCCTACGAGCAGAGTATTCCACCTTTCGGAAACATGTCAACTTTTGTCAGAATGTTCACTTAGTAGCACTCCGGAGACAGGGTGTTACAGTGTTTATTTGGGAGAGGCTGCGGCCAGAACATAAAAGAAGGAAGAGAAAAAATTTAACCAAAATAAAACATGTGGTTCTCATTAATCTAGAGTTTAGGATAACGATAAGATCAATTGGATATTTGTTTTAAAACAAATAGAAGAATGACACCTAGCCTTAATCAAAGATATTTTCTAATAACTCACCACATATTGACACCTAATTACTCTACCCATAATTACCCACTAATCTTAGAGTTTTAGTGTCCTAAAATTACGGCGTCGAGCAATTGCGTTAACAAAAATTTGCTTGCCGATAAGTCGCGAAAATTAATTTACTTAGAAATTAATTTACCACGTGATAATAAATTATCTATATATAATAAAAACAATTAAAAACACTCAAGTATCATCACAATAAGCATACAAACATAATCTGTACTGTAACACCCTAACCCTAATTAGGGAATTACTTACTAATCTAACCTGGATTAGTACAAATCACACTAGGAAAATTTTTTGCATACCGAAGGATAATAAAGAATGAATCCTGTTTAACACACTGTACTATACTTTGTCTAATAAAATCCTTGGATACATAAGTGTCATACCAAAATACGCTATTACTATAGTAATCATAAAACAGAGTTTCGAAAGGCGAAATTAACTTAAAATATTATAACCCTTTCCAATTAGAATAATAAGCTAAAACAATTATAACTTTGTGCATAAATTCCTAATTATACAGAGACACAACTTAGTAATTAAGACTCTGACTCGTGATCCCGTGACTCGAGGTCTCGCAGAAAGACAAGACCGAGCACGTTTCATGCTCTGAACGTCTTCAATCAACTTGTACCTGAAAACAACGCCCCAACACGTGAGTTTATAAAACTCAGTAATATAGACTTAAAATCATAAATACTTTTACCGTTGTTTTCAGCCATATGTGGTGTGCAACGTACAGAAAACTCCTCCCCATAAGCATAAGTATATTTATTCAAAATGCCTTAATCAATCCTCAAACATGATAATGCAGCTGAGCTTTCAAACATCAATCACACATCAAACACATAACATAATCACCATACAAACACATATCACAAACCTCAATGAATGTACCCACTTGGCGCCACTCAATAGCCCAAAGAAAAGAGTGAGAACCGTGTTTGATTCCACCAAGGGGTCCCTGTTAATGAAAACACCCTAAAATAATCAATGATGGGTTTGCAATCCAAATGCAAACATTCACACACAAATAAATTCCAATCAAAGGAACATTGATCACAAAAAAAACACATATCATAATCCTCAATGAATGTACCCACTTGGTGCCACTCAATAGCCCAAAGAAAAGAGTGAGAACCATTTTGGTTCCACCAAGGGGTCCTCGTCAATGAAAACACCCTAAAATAATCATTGACAGGTTTGCAGTTCAAACGCAAACATCCACACACAAACAATTTCAATCAAAGGAACGTCAATCACAATGCAAATCCTATGAATTAGAACATGCCATCATATAGGACTAAAACCTTTTCATTTAAGGTCCCAAAACACAAACCATCATCAGTTAATACATTGAATTAAAGAGAAGAAGCAAAGTTGTACAGGGAGGCACAGCCAGCCCGTGCCAGGAGGCACGGCCGTGCCCCATCCCACAGAACACAAGACGGCCAGGCCGTGCCAAAAGGCACGACCATGGTGGCCTGACAGCATATTTTTTCTGCATTTTTCCTTTCTTTTAACTCTTCAATCCAATAAAAACCCTTCCAAAAAACCCAACCAAACTAAAATTCAAGGCAAGTATTCACATGCACAATTAGGAATCAATATAACAACATCAAATGGGGAATTCAACATGCATGTTCACTAAATTGAAACCCAAGATTCTTATAACCTCAAACCCAAAACCTACACCTCCCAATCTCAAACTTAGGGCAGCTAAGGACACATGTATTTAGGAATTGAAGCATTCATTCAACACCTCAAAATCAACATGAGAATCAATCTACAATGAGCATCAACATCAAACCTAAAAATATATCATATGGACATAAAGCTAATTTTAAGAAGACATAAAGCCCTCCATTAATTCAAGGAAGTCATAGCAACTCCCAATTAGGCTAGCTCGAAGCTAAGCCACTTCAAACTGATTTCTACATATTTACTAAATTTAACTAACTAAACTCAAACATATTCCATTTGGAGCTCAATGGAACTCCAAATGGTCAAACATCACACAATAATTAGGAGGTTAGGGCAGCATCCAACCTTATTTCAGTCAAACCCCATATAATATCATTTAATTAAGGAGATTAAACAATAAATCCTAGCACACCCTAAGGGAGGTTTGTAGGGGTTACCTATTGCTCCTTAGAAGCTTTAGGGTGGAAACCCCCAATTTCTGAACTGAACCCTAGCCATCTTCCATCTTTTGAGTCTTGTTCATCTTCTCTATTGAGCAAAACCCACATGAAAGCCCTAACCTCCATGGAAGCTCCTCTCCAAGCTCTTCATCTCCTTCTTCTTCTTCAATTGAACACAAATTGGAAGTCTGGATCTTCCCTATTCCTCCATTCGATCTCAGTCTCTCGATCTCTCTCAGTCTCTGTTTCTCTCTCTCACTCTCGGCCTCCACCTCTCTCTCACTCCTGGCCTCCATCTCTCTCTTTCTCCTGTCCGGTGTGCCTCCACGTACGCTACCGCCTCCAACACCGGCGCGGCTATGGCCTGCTTCTCTTCCTCTCCTCGGTCACGCCCTTCCTCCCTTTCCCTTCGTCTCTCATCCTCTTCTTCTCTTTTCTTTTCTTTTTCTTCTTTCTTCTTTTTTTTTTTTTGCTGTTCAGGTCGCGTGAGGGAGGGAGTAAAAGAGGGTGTGAGGGTGCTAGGGTGGAGAGACCATAAGTGTGGTGTATGGTGGATCTAAGTCAAAGGTTTTACTAGATTTTGACTTACAAGTCCCATTCAAATTCTATGATTTATCCTTTAGTACTTAAGTCAACATTAGGTAATTTAATCAATTAAAACCACTCATAAATGATTAGTCTCACATTTTCTTAATCCTAGGTTAACGTTACCATTTTACCCCTAGGTTCCAAATTTGCTTTAAATCACTAACTTAAAGGAAATTTGGGATGTTACATATACACATCACTATAACATTACCAATTACGGAATGTGAAGTGCTCTTACCAAAGTCAACAGTCCACATGTCAAAACATGTCACAGCTCTAATCTTCACGAACTCACGATTTCAAGGATCCTTAAACAAAACATACTAAAGCTTAGAACAATTCTAGTTCGCCCAAAATAGTTCCCTAGGTTACGGTTCAATCCTAAACTCCTAGGTTACTCACCCAAAGATCCTTTTAGTAATACTTTACACTTAAAAGATACTAAAACAAAGTTAACATAATATTTTTAAACACTTTACTCAAAATCTTTATAACTAAACTTTTAACGTTAAAAACACTAGAAAATCATTTTCTTTCAAAACCGAAGCACTTACTAAACATCTAAAATAATTAATAATCAACTCCCAACTTATTAATCAAGTAAAAATTTTAAAAGCCACATCATAACACAATACTCCCTTGGATTTAACAACCAAACAACACCTAAAATTTTTCTAACTTCCAAATCATTTCCAACAACAAAATTAACATTAAAAAAAATAAAAGATTTTAAACACTAATTTTCTAAGACTCCACCTTGTTCAAGAAACACAAGATTTCTTTAACATTAGGTGTTTCATAGTCTTATTCAACTCAATCAATACTCGACAACAAATATACTAAAACCTTTTCTTACAACTTTAAATAAATCAACCCAACTTCAATCCCTAAAAAAAATTTCCTATCATAACTTGATTTAAGTTCAAGGAGTACAAAATCAACTCTATTTCTAAATCAAATGTAAGACAACAATACTAAATCAAATACTTCTTAATACTAAGTTGTCAAGACTCCACTTTGGTTTAGGAATACAAAGATTCCCTTCAACCTTAGTGTTCCATTGTCTTAAAAGCCAAATTAACTACTCAACTCAATTGAACTCTTCCCAAAATTTTCCAAAACTTTAATAACAACTAATTAAACATGATTCAAGTCCAAAAACACAAATATTTTCCTTCCAATCTAAAATAGGGCTCACGGTTACACCATGCAATTTAGGGGAAAAATTTTAAAATTCTACACAAAACACCTAATTTCTTTTCCAAAACCTTCGAGATTCCAAATCAAAACTACTAATTCAATTACTTTGCTCCTATCATAGCTTAATCAAGCATCAGGGAGTCTCAAAACATAATTTTTCTTTGATCAAACTAAAATTAACAACAACAACAACAACTTCAAGTATCAATCAACAATAACCCCAACCAAATTTCAAGATTCGCATGAGCAATCACACTTCCCCCTTTCCCTTAGGGCAATTGGCCTAGGGTTCCAAAAATCAAAGGGATAATTGATCCTCTTACTCTATGATCATAATCAAAATATATTTGAATAAATAAGCAATAAAATAGACAAGAAAATAAAAATAAACCCTCACCCACAATACCCTAGGGACCTCACGGTTTGGAGAACAAAATAAGGAAAGGGAAATTTGGTTTCTCTAGCGCAATTTATTGGCAAGAAAATAGGAAGTTTGTAGCCCAAAAAATGGGGGCTCTCAGCTGGAACTAAAAGGAAGAAAGGAGAAATTTCTTGTTTCCAAAACCTTACCCAAATGTTGAAAGGTTCAGCCCCAAAAATTTGAGGAAGTAAAGATGAAGATGATGGGGTGTTTTAAGTAGGGAGGGCCACGACTTGGAAGGGAGGAAGGAAAGGAAATGGAACTTGGCTTATTCTTGGCTTTACTCACACTTGAACATAAGAGAGAAGAATGAAATAAAATTGGGAATGAGAGAGTAATTGGGGAAGGAGGGTTTCGGCTGCAAGTGAAGGGAAAAAATAAGAAGTTTTTCTCTCCCAAAATCACCCACATTTGGAACTTAAGAGAGAAAAAGAAAAAAAAATTAAAATGAGATGGTGTAAATTAGGGAGGGGCTGCAGCCAGAACATAAAAGAAGGAAGAGAAAAAATTTAACCAAAATAAAACATGTGGTTCTCATTAGTCTAGAGTTTAGGATAAGGATAAGATCAATTGGATATTTGTTTTAAAACAAATGGAAGATTGACACCTAGCCTTAATCAAATATATTTTCTAATAACCCGCCACATCTTGACACCTAATTACTCTACTCATAATTACCCACTAATCCTAGAGTTTTGGTGTCCTAAAATTACGGCGTCGAGCAATTGCGTTAACAAAAATTCGCTCGCTGATAAGTCGTGTAAATTAATTTACTTAAAATTAATTTACCGCGTGATAATAAATTATCTATATATAATAAAAACAATTAAAAACGCTCAAGCATCATCACAATAAGTTACGTTTCGATTTTCATCGAAGTCAGAATTCGTTTTAAATTTTTATTGCGGATAGGAATTACCCTGCAATTCAAAATACGATGAATATTCATTAGAATTATTCGACGAGTTTTGAACCATGAATTTTATATTAAATATTAATTCTTAAATTTAATTTTATCTTGATTTAATTCACTCACTTTCTTAGACAACAAAAATACGCGTTACCGTGTTAAACAGAAAACTTATCTAAAGTTTTAATTGACGAATTCACCTTAAAAGCAGCATACGTCTACGCTGTCTATTAATTTGAATTAACATCATAAATAATGATTATTTATAATAAATAAATTATTGAAAAAAGTCAAATTAATTCTTCGTACTCTCAGTAAATCATTGAGGTGATCAATCTCTACGACTTACCTTCAAGTATCTGCGACTTTATTACTAAAATAATTTTTCTTAAAAATTGGGGTGTTACAAACTCTCTCACGAGCGTGCTCACGACCTCAATAACCCTAAGACAAAGCCACTAAAACTTAGAAAATATCTAAATCTCTTAAATGAAACCCCTAGGTCGTGGTTTGCAAACAAACCCCTAAGGTACACAACCCAAAAATTCTTTTATTAAAACTCACACTTAAAAAAAATACTAAAACAAAGTTAAAAATAATATTTTAAATACTTTACAAATTACTCAAATCTTCACAACTAAAATTTTAATTTTAAAACAAACACTAGAAATTCATTTTGTTTCAAAATCAAAGCAAATATTAAACTTCTAAAATACCTAATTAACAAACACTAACATACTAATCAAGTAAAAATTTAAAAATAACATTAAAACACAATATATCCCCTCGGTTTTGACAATCAAAACAACACCTAAAAATTTTCAAACTTCCAAATCCTTTCCAACAACAAAACTAACATTAAAAACTAAAGGTTTTTAAACAATAATTTCAAGACTCCACCTTGTTCAAAAAACACATGATTTCTTTAAACATTAGGTGTTTCATAGTCTTATTCTACTAAAACAACACTTTAAACAACTCTAATTCAAATCTAATTTTTCTAAAAACTCCTAAACTATAACAATAACAAAACTATGAAAAATCAAAGCTTAAAACACAAAATTTTCCTTCCTTTTTTCCTTCTTGAGGCTCACAGCTTCAACAACCAAGTTTAGGGATAAAATTTAAAAAAAAAAATTCTACACAAATCTTCAACAACAAATACACTAAAACAACTATTAAATTCCTAAAAATCAAACTTACAAATTCAAGTAAAAATTTTCCAAAACTCTCCTTTAGATCATAGCTTAAACAAGCTCAAGGAGATCAAAAATTTTAATTTTTTTTCACTTGATCAAAACACTAACAACAAAACAACAACTAAAACCAAGATTCACAACAACAATCCATTTCTTTTTTTCCCCTTTTTGGTCATAGCTTAGAGCTCAACAAAATGAGGGAAAAATTGTCATTTTGTTTTCTTGATCATCATCAAAACATACATAAAGAAATAAACAAGAAAAATTAAAACAAATCCTCACCAAAAATTCTCAGATGGCCACAGTTTAAAGACCCTAAAACACCATGAAAATGCTTGATTGAACTCTCACTTACTAGATCAAGAACCTAGCTTCAAAATGAGGAAGGAAAATGGAAGAAAATAGGGTACTCTTTTTAGAAAAACCCCACGCTAAGAAGAGGAAAAAGAAAGGAATGAACTTGGTTCTTTCTTTCTCTCCAACAACAATTACAACTTAGAAGAAAAGAGAATTAAATTTGAGAATGGGGGTGAAAGGGAGCTACGGCTCCATCAGGTAGCAATGGAGAGGAAAGATTTTGGCTTACTTGTCTCTAGCACCCACACTTGCTAACTTGGAGAAAGAAATGAAATGAAATGAATAAATGGGTGAAGATGGGACGGAGGCTACGGCCTGATTTCTTAGGGAGAAAGAAGGGAAAGTTTTGCTCAAATTAAATATGTGGTTCTCCTTAACTTAGGCATTAGGATAAGATCAAAATGAGATATTTTTCTAATGACCATTAAATGCTTGCCACTTAGCACTAATCCAACATATTTAGTTCTTAAGCCACAATATCTTGACACCTAATCACACTACCCATGGTTAATCACTAATATTAGAGTTTTGGGTGCCACAAAATTACGACATCGAGTAATCGCGCTAACGATAATTCGCTCGCCGATAAATCGCGTAAATTAATTTATTTAGAAATTAATTTATCGCATGATAATAATTTATCTGTAAATAATAAAAACAATTAAAAAAACTCATACAATATCACAAGTTACGATTCGATTTTCATCGAAATCGGAATTCATTTTAAATTTTATTGCAAAAAAAATTACCCGGCGATTCAAAATGCGACGAAACTCTATTAGAATTATTCGACGAATTTTGAACCATGAATTAATATTAAATATTAATTCTTAAATTTAATTTCATCTTGATTTAATTCAATCACTTTCTTAGTCTACAAAAGTACTACGTGTCAACGCGTCAAACAATAACTTACATAAAAACTCAGTTGAAATATAAAATAGAACGTAGACTATTTCTGATCTGATATATAATATAATTTATAATTAATATTTATTTCTTTTTTTATAATATTAAAAAAATTAGTAAAATTATCAAAATTTTATTTATATTATTCTATTATATATATATTCTAGAATAGATAAATATAGTATTTAATTATAAAAAATCTTATTTATTTATTTGAATTGTTCGAATTGTATAATCATCAATTACTGACTCTCCTTACGTTCTCACACCAAAGTAACATAGACAACTGCATCTTCATCTTTTTCCATTTTATGCCGATCGGTGTATGCACCCAAAAGGAACCATGTCTGAGTTAATTTTGGAGTTAATTTTGGAGGTCGGCAAGTATCATGGTCTTAATGATGATCTTGCATGTATTTTGCGTGTATCTCACGGGTGGTTTTAAAAAACCTCGCGAATTGACTTGGGTTACGGGTGTAGTTTTGGGTGTATCTATGGTCGGTCCGCGACCCCTGGATGCCGAAGGCATCCTTGGGGTGATCTCATAGTTCCTACGGGGTGGAGACGATGGGGTCGGTCCATGGATTTTCTTTCCTTTTGTTTTCCCGCATTTCGCTCAAAGGGTTGAAGGGAGATAGTGCATCAAGCTGTTCGCAAGGGCCAGCTTGATCCTCTTGAAAATAGAAATCTTGCAATTGACATAAGAACTAGTATCGAATTCTAATAAGTATCATTCTTATGTGGAATCTTTCAATTGACTAACCAATTCAAATCACATTAAGAGCAGTATACGTCTACGCTATTAATTAATTTGAATTGACATCATAAATAATAATTATTTGTAATAAATCCATTATTTAAAATAAATCAAAACAATTTCTCGTACTCTCAGTAAATCGTTGAGGTGATCAGTCTCTACGACTTATCTTCAAGTATTCGGGATTTTATTTGCTAAAATAATTTTTCTTAAAATTTGGGATGTTACATTACCACCGCCCTTAAAATAGTTTCGTCCTCGAAACTAAGCTGATATTAAAATACGAAAAAAATTATTTTACTCAAATCCATAAAATAGTTTGTAACTCATAGGCATTCACAATTTATATAACAACACAAGTAGTACTATAATATTTACAGCTAAATCAAAAAACCAAGTGTGTGTGTGTGTGTGTGTGTGTGTGTGTGTATATATATATATATATATCAAACAGTAATATGCACATAATTTAATAGAAGAAGAAGTCTTTACGATCCATTGATGCTTTATTCCAGAGCCATGACCTCTACTTATTCACGATCACGAACACGAACACGACTACAGCTACACACCATCACTGAGAAAATATTACTAACCTGTTCACACACTCACAACCACGGTTACACATTCCAAAATACAAAAATCACTTAGAACCCTTTTCTCAAATCAAACATTTTTCCTAAAACAACTCAAATCTCCTGAGGCAATACCAAAACAAAGAACTTAACGAAACACAATTTTTCTTAAGAATCAACCATTCTCATAGACACTAAAGTTCTTTTGAGATTATGTTCTCAATGTCTCAAATCGTTTAACACACTTTAATTCAAAGATTAATTTAAATCAACAAACTCACTTCTCTTTAAAATTATTTTAAATCAAAGCTTTTCTCTAAAAAATGTTTTATACACCAACAACAACAAAATTGCTAACCACTAAGTGTTAAAAATTGGAAATCCTTTTCCTTTTTCTCAAAGCACCCTACGGATTATACACTCACTCAAAGATTTATTTCTCAAAATCATTTTAACTCACACATAAACCATTTTAATCAAAGGATTAACATTAAAACTCTTATCTTACAACTCTTACATCACAACTAAACACAAAATCATCAAGAATTTAAGTTAGAAAAACTTGAAATCTAACCTTTCACATATATATATGTGGTCACGGGTTATACCCCTAAATTAACAATAAACTTTCAAAAAATTTCTTCAACACTACACACACTTAAAACATGGTTCTTCAACCAAAAACAAGATGAAAATATTTTTCAATATCAACCCTCTCAACAACAACAAATCAGACAAAACATCTTCAAAGAAACCTTGAAATCATCTTTTTTTTTATACAGGAAGAAGAAGGAAAACCTTTCAAATCTTAGCTACTAAATCATAATCAACAAGATCATCTATAATAACACAATAGTTGAAAACAAGAGAACTAAAATACTCTCCTAAAACTTCCAAGAACCCGCGGTTTGTAAGAGATCATTAGCAAAGAGAACTCTCACAAGTACCAACCACAAAATCACAATCAACATCACCCATAGATACCCAGGATATAGAGGACAACCCTCATCCAACATCCTCCTAGAGCTTACAGCTTAAAATAAGGAAATGACAGAGGAAAACAACTCTAAATCTCTCCCTCAAACTCACGGCTACAAGGAAGGGAAAGAAGAATGCAACTCTCAAAACTCTCAAAATCTCTCACATACTCCAATCATCACACGGTTTAGTATCTCTTAAGGGAGGAATTGAAGAAAAATGGGGTTCTCTTGAGCAGAACGTGCCCACGGCGTACAAGAGGAAAAAGAAGGAAGGGAATCAAGGTTTTCTCACTCATTACTTATTAACTCTAAGACTAAAATGGAATATTTTCTTCTGCACCCTTTTATGAGTGAGTGGCCGGCCAAGTAAGAAAGGAAAAGGTGAAAAATGAATCATCCAACTATACTTGGCTCTCTTTTAAAGAAAATCTTCCATGACTCAAAGAAATAAAGATAAGGTTTGGTAAAAATTTTAGATACTACCCACTTCTAGCTAGTCAACTCGTCACGTACTAAACCACTACCAGCAACACCCACTAACACTCTAGATTCCATTTAACTGAGTCAAATGGGTCTCGCGTAAATTAAATTGTCACAAGACATTTAATTAACACTTGCTAGAAAATAATTGCGTATAATATTTTCATTAGAAAATATTAATAGGCTCACAATAAACAAATAGTCACACAATAGACCACATATAGTCACAGCAATATAAAATATACCACTGCGAAAACACATATGTTAGTGGCAAACATGTCACATTCTCAAGATCATAAAATATTTTTGATTTTTAAATCTAGTACTTATTAAAATACTTCAAACGTCAAAACACTAAAACCTAGAACCATTAATACTCCAAAAATCATACGAAATAACAATAATAATAATAGTGTCTCCTACAGACTACCCCTTAATCTAATCTCTTATTTCCCCTTAAGGACTTAAGAGGTTCATGGTGACAAAGGTCAACCAATCCTTTGGTCTCTGAAAGTTTGCTCCTTTCCCTGTTGTCCTAGCAGTTCACATTAATTCTCCATAGCGGTCTGTTGAGCAACAACAACTACTGTCCCTACCACATCTTGGGCTATCTGAATCCTCTGATCCATCTCTTGAACTATCAACTCCAACAGAAGGAATTGTTCGTCTCGGGGGTATTGGATCCCCACAAGGTCGTACAACCTAGTCAAAACCCCACAACAATTTTGTGTCTCAGCACACATTGCTTTAATTAAGACATAATTCACACAATTACAAGCAAAGTTACTCAACTTGAGGAACAAGCTAAACACACAAGCACAAATTTGACTCACAATAAGACACATCTTGACTCCCATTAATCTATTTTCTATCATCTCGACACTTGACTAGCAATAGTTACCCAACTCACAGTCTTGTTAGAACCGAACTGCTCTGATACCACTATTGTAACACCCAGTTTCCAGAGCGTTACTAAACTAAGTGTAACTCTTGAAAGTTCAAATACTTTTGTAAATGGCATACGCTACTTGCATGGTTATCAAAAATATAGTCTTTTTTTTTTAAACTTCTTTTAAAAATAACAATCAGAGTATTGCAGCATTTTCGAAAGGTGATGAATAAACAAAGACACCATAATCAAATAGTAGCAACCATGCAAATAACTTTATTTAATCATTTCACACAAGACAATCCAAGTCTGGAAAATATAGTATACTTGTTACAACATTGTAATTAATACATCAACACCCTATAGCTGGTCGGTAAACTACAACACTTACTAGATCCTCTCGTAAGTTTACTAAACAATCACGGAAAACAGATAGCTAGATAGGACTATCTCAGCCACACTCTGCAGTCTTCATTATCTAGGTTACAATCATTAATTGAAAGAACCACAGGCAAGGGTCAACTTCTTAAAATAAAAACAGATATAACTACACAACATAATATACAATCACTAAGGATGCACAAAATACCCTATTGATGCAACTATATGCCAGTGCATATGTTTCAGAATACCCTACGAAATGGTCAATCGTTTGGTACGTCTCCAAACCGATAATGTTCCATGCAATGGGTTAAACATCCCCAAGACATAACGACGACCCTGAATTCCCTTATGATAACCTCATCTCAGGATATTCAAGTCAAAGTTACCATTATGCATGTCAATGCATCTCCACATAATCAATAAACATACCAACTCAATTGATATTTCAATATGTAACAATAATTAAATCATTCTTCAATTATTCAACACAATTCCCAACAACATATATTTCAAAGACGATTAAGCATGTATGTGTACCAGACATAATATCAATTTCACTTCCACATTTTAGCAGTCATTGCATATAAGTACGCATTCACACACCAATAATTATCAGACATAAGCATACAAAACATAACACATAATTCAGCATGTACATATCAAAGCTCTACATATCTAGGAGTAGTCCTTACAAATCACACAATATCAAATATTGAATGTGAAGTGCCCTTACCAAAAACAAAGCTCTAAATCCACGCTATCGATAATAATACGTCACGAACTATCTCACGAGTGCGCTCACGACCTCAATAACCCTAAGACAAAACCACTATGTCTTAGAAAAATCTCTAAATCTCTTAAAAGTAACCGCTAGGTCGTGGTTTGCAAACAAACCCCTAGGGTACACAACCCAAATTTTTTTTTTTAAACTCACACTTAAAAAAATTACTAAAACAAAGTTAAAAATAATTATTTAAATACTTTACTACTTACTCAAATCTTTATAATTAAACTTTTAATTTTAAAACAAACACTAGAAATTCATTTTCTTTCAAAATCAAATGCAAATATTAAACTTCTAAAATACCTAATTAACAAACACTAACATATTAATCAAGTAAAAATTTAAAAATAACATTAAAAGACATTATATCCCCTCAGTTTTGACAATCAAAACAACACCTACAAATTTTCAAACTTCCAAATCCTTTCCAACAACAAAACTTATATTAAAAATTAAAGGTTTTTAAACACTAATTTCAAGACTCCACCTTGTTCAAGAAACACAAGATTTCATTTAAACATTAGGTGTTTCATAGTCTTAATCTACTAAAACAACACTTTAAACAACTCTAACTCAAATCTAATTTTTCTAAAAACTCCTAAACTACAACAATAACAAAACTATGAAAAATCAAAGCTTAAAACACAAAATTTTCCTTCTTTTTTCCTTCTTAAGGCTCACGGCTTCAACAACCAAGTTTAGGGAAAAAATTAAAAAAAAAATTCTACAAAAATCTTCAACAACAAATACACTAAAACAACTATTAAATTCCTAAAAATCAAACTTACAACTTCAAGTAAAAATTTTCCAAAACTCTCCTTTAGATCATACCTTAAACAAAGCTCAAGGAGATCAAAAATTTTAATTTTTTTCACTTGATCAAAACACTAACAACAATAACAAGAAAACAACAACTAAAACCAAGATTCACAAGAACAATCCATTTCTTTTTCCTCCTTTTTATTCATGGCTTAGAGCTCAACAAAATGAGTTAAAAATTGTCATTTTGTTTTTCTTGATCATCAACAAAACATACATGAAGAAATAAACAAGAAAAATTAAAAGAAATCCTCACCAAAAATTCTAAGATGGCCATAGTTTAAAGGCCCTAAAACATCATGAAAATGCTTGACTGAACTCTCACTTACTAGATCAAGAACCTAGCTACAAAATGAGGAAGGAAAATGGAAGAAAATAGGGTATTCTTTTAAGAAAAACCCCACGGCTAAGAAGAGGAAAAAGAAAGGAATGAACTTGGTTCATTCTTTCTCTCCATCAACAATTATAACTTAGAAGAAAAGAGAATTAAATGAGAGAATGGGGGTGAAAGGGAGCTACGGCTCCATCAGGTAGCAAAGGAGAGGAAAGATTTTGGCTTACTTGTCTCTAGCACCCACACTTGCTAACTTGGAGAAAGAAATGTAATGAAATGCATAAATGGGTGAAGATGGGAGGGAGGCTATGGCCTGATTTCTTAGGGAGAAAGAAGGGAAAGTTTTGCTTAAATAAAATATGTGGTTATTTACTGGGAAATTTGGTTTCGTAGTGTATTTCTACCAAATTCGGCAAAGTAACAAATAATTAGTTCAAACGATTACGAGATCGACGAGTTATGTGGTAATCTCGTTTTCAAAAACAACGGTTTTTTGAATGTAACAGTCAATTACTCGATGCGTTGTCTGTTCTCAATTTTCTTGGTTGTTAAGCCATTAATCATTAATGCTTTAGCCAGTTTTATACTTAATAATTTCAGTCAATAAATCAATTGTTGTCGAAATGGCAATAACATAGTAAATACACAAGATTGGCCGTTGGCAACCAATAACTTGATTGACAAGTAACTTAAACAAAATGTTCAAGTAGATGCATACGATGCAATGTCATAAAAATGCATTTGCAGGATTAAACATGCAATTGAAACTAGTACAGGAATGTAAATAAAAGCACTTAAATGACTGAATTTAAGGAATGCTTTTAAAAGACATGAATTTAAATGAAAGCATTTAAAGAACATGTAAATGGCAATGAAGGAAAAGTTGCTGAAAAGTTAAATGGCAGAAAAGTAAGGAATTTAAATGCAAAGCATGAAAATGGAAATGACTGTAATGTAAATGACACGAAGTAAAATGCTGGAATTGAAATGAATACAAAAAGTAACTGATTTTCAAAAGAAGTAGAAATGCAGAAAAATAAGAACAAATAAGTTCAAAAGTTATAAAAGAAATAAAGTTTGAATGCAGTAAGTTTTAAAGTAAAATGCGTAGACAAAATGTAAAGTTGTACATAAGATAAATGAATGGACAAAGCAATAATTGAAAATAGACTTGAATTGGATAAATTGCAGAATGATAAGGTTTGGAAGGCATACAGTGATCGTTTTCCTTTAATCTGCTTCGCCGTCGAGATGTTAGGAATTTAGATCATGTATCCAACCTGATTTACATCGTTGAAACTACTATATAAAAACTACCTAACACCCAACCTGACACGTGTACGAACACGGGTTGGTGGTTAAGTTTTCGCTAAAACTACCTAATCGACAGTAACACTTCCTGTCAAACTGTATATATGCTGCCCAAAATCTAAGTCTAACTTGACCATACTCATTTTTACATCTTCGACGCTTCATGCATTCTGTCGAATAACCGCCACATCACTTGGTCTTTTAAACTTAGCCAATTTTTTATCATTTATTTTGGTCCTTTGTGCCTTCACTCGTTGAATTTGCAATTTTCCATCGAGAAACCCAAATCTGAAATTTGACACCTAACAGATGCCACCTAAATTTTGAGTTTTCGACGCTAATGTGTGAAGAGAACCAGAATTTTATTGACTCCACGCGCGACGGTTACCTTTCTGCATTGTCCCATCACAGGTCTGCGCTTCCCACTTCCCTAAAAAATAGGACCATCATTACTTCAAAAGTAGGCGGTTACAACCCCGTTCGCACGTTCACTTCACCATTACCTATATGATGGTCACCTTGCATTATACATGTCTTACACTCATTCATCTCAATATTTTTGCAGGAACCAAGAGTCACATCTTTAAAGAAGGGTGTGTTTGAAGAATATACTTCAAAAGACCCTCCCTCTGTCGAAGAGGTTGACTCGTCGAGCACTGATAAGGTATATCCCTTTGAACAACCCTTGGGTTTTTTTTTATTTGAATATCACCTCATTATATCCATTTGTCAGGACTCCCCTGAGCAAGCAAATGTGGATACTTCTCTACCCCTGCAAACAATTTTCCCAAAGATTGTTCCCTTAGCCACTGAGGTATGGCATTTCTTGTCATTTCATTGGCATCAGAACAATGACTTATAACTTGTACTGATTTTATTTTCCACAGGAGGTCCCAAAGCCTCAACCTGAGCAAGAGGTCGAAGAACCTTCTGCCATGGATGTCGATGTGGTTCAACCCACCCTCTCAACTGAAAATCCAATTCTCACCTCTACTCACCAAGGTGACCCCACACCTCACGTGAAAACAACTTCTGTGGAAACAACTTCTGCCCGCCAAGCTACTGAGAAGGTATCTCCCATGGTAATTAGGGCAGACAGTGTTGACATGGATCAATTGTTTGATGATCCTATCATTCCATCTACTCAGATTGCTTCATCAACCAACCCTGTGCGGCAAGATGCCAACACTGGAAGGGGCAACGTTGGAGTAGATGAATGGATTAGCTTGCTCTCAGGATCTAGCAGCAAGACTTCTCCTTTATCAGCTCGATCCTCCACACTTCCTAGGGACAATTTCGCTGAAAAGCTCAATGGGCTACTTAAAGAACTGAAGGGTTTCTTCAAATACTCTTTTGACGATCTTTACTCAAATCAAGAGGTAAGAAGCAAGTTGATTCGCGTTGTCAAAGAACTTCAAAGCTCCCGCAGAAGGCTGCCACCAATTCATCGAGGGCACGTCAACACACTATATGAGTTCATTGAAGAGTTGACCCCCAAACTGCCTGATCTCGACGGTAGTATCCTGCCATACCAGCAAGCTCTCAGAGCAAAGCACGAGCTTCGTGACAAACTGGTGATCCTTCGACAAAAACAGGCTGCATTGGTCGAGAAAGGCACTCCTTACCAAGCAAAGGCACCTGAATTGGAACAAATCGTTGCACGATTAGAACAAGAGTTAGCCACTGCCATGACACAATTGCAAGAGGCAATCAAAGCATCTTGTTCAGAGGAGATCATAGTACTCGACCAAGAAATGTCCAATAGCACTGCAGAAGCGCAAGCTATTTTGTCGAAAGTTGAAACTATTAAAGTCAGCTATGTGAATGCTGAGACTGCAAAGATGGAGTTTACTACAACTTGGGAGGACATCAGAAAGATTCCTCTTTAATTTCTTTTGTTTTGTTGCATGTCTATCACCTTTGTATTAATTTTCTACGTCGAACGCATTTGTTCGACCACGTCTTGTACTTTACTGCAACAACTGAACTCGATTTGACATATTTACCATCAATCGTTTCACCATCCAGCTAGCATGTTTCTTTTATTACTTTAATTTTTCAGTTTCAAACCATAAATTATAACTAAAGCCCTTGACCAGTCAATTTGACTGTCGAAACTTAAAAATTAATGTCAATTTGCACTATAAATAGGGACTTGCAATATTGGTCATCTGCACCATAATAGACCATCAGTTCCTGTTCAAGCACAAACACTCTCTGAACTCTTGAAGTTTCCCTTCCAAAATCTCTGAGAAACTCTTGCTTCTTTCACAAACTCCAAACCCGAGTCCAACTTCCTTTTGCCCTCAAACGAACTAACTGAGGGTAACAAGTTGCAATGGAAATCCATTTCATCCATTTCAAACCTTTATCCCCTGGTTCTGCTCATTTTATTTGGAAACCAGGGGACTCTAACCCTTGGAGCTCTCATGAAGGTTTTTGTCTCAACGGTGAAAGAGCCACTGGGTTTTGGTAATTTGCTTAATACCAACAATGAGTTTTGGTAAGTTGCTTAATGTGGCTTGCCAAACTCATTGATCTTTGTGAGAAAGGGAAAGGCTTGAGCCATTCTTTCTTTCAATCGTCTTGCACTCCTTCACACTTTATGTTCGAAATTCAACGTGAAGGACCCACTGGCTGCCAGGAAAAGTTTTGCACGGTCGAGGCCAATTGTGAAACGCATTATGGCACCGATGACTGCTTCTCTTTTGATCTCAGCTTTTCCTTTGTTCTCACAAAGTTTGACATCCCTCTTCGACGTACCTTTCAAATTCATATCCTCGTCAATTTGGATGTCTCTCTCTTTCAGAGGCTCTTGCAGACTTAATTATCTGCCCAGGTGACATGTCATGGAGACTGCTTCTGCTTCCCATGTTCCTCTTTCTTCCTAAATTCTTCCTCGGCATGAGCTGAAGTTTGAACATGGGAAAGCTTCTTCAATTGAACTTATTTTGTAATAGCCTAGATTTAAGACCTTTTCTTTGCATGTATATCCAGACTACAAGCCTATTCGACAATGTATTTTGTATACTGCCAAAAGGCCTATGAATAAAGCAATCCAGTTTACACTTCATGGTTGTATTTTTACCTCGCACATTGTTGGTCTATATGACTATAAATATTTTCCATTAACAGACTTAATTCTAAAACCAGAATTAACTTCAACAATTGCATAAGCATTTCCTGTGAATACTTGGACAACCTTAAATAGCCCTTCCCACTGTGGGGACCACTTTCCAAATTCTCGACACTTCTTATCGATTGGCAAAATGACTTTCTAAACTAAGTCACCAACCTTGAAACGCTTTTACTTAACTTGACTGTCATAGAATTTGGCTATTCTCTCCTTCTGTCGAATTAAATGCTCTAAAGCCATAACTCTCTCATCATAGATTTCATTTAATTCATCAAACATTAAGTCCCAGTATTGGTCTACTAGTAACTCATCTTGCTTTTGAATCCATAATGAACCAAGATTTATCTCAACAGGCAAAACAGCATCATGGTCATAAACCAACTTATAAGGAGTAGTATCTGTCGATTCTTTAGGAGATTTTCTGCATGCCCAAAGAACTTGTTCCAAAGTTGAGTGCCAGCTTTTTGGATATGTAACATCCCAATTTTTAAGAAAAGTGATTCTAGCAATAAAATCCAGAATACTCGAAAAAAATAAGTCATAGAGATTAATCATCGCAATGATTTACTGCGTGTACGGGAAATTATTTTGAGTTATTTTGAATAATTTATTTTTTATAAATAATTATTATTCATGATGTCAATTCAAATTAATTGACAGCATAGAAGTATGCTGCGTTTAAAGAGAATTCATCAATTATACTTATTATAAGTTTTCTGCGTGACGCGGTAACGCGTATTTTTGCTGACTAAGAAATTGATTGAATTAAACCAAGATGAAATTAAATTTAAGAATTAATATTTAATATTAATTCATGGTTCAAAAATCGTCGGAAAACTCTAACGAAGTTTCGTCGCGTTTCGAATCGCCGGGTAAATTATAGCTGCATTAAAATTTAAAACGAACTCCAATTTCGATGAAAATCGAATCGTAACTTGCTGTGAATATTTTTGAGTGTCTTTGATTGTTTTTAATATTTATGATAATATTTTATCACGCGGTGAATTAATTTCTCGGCAAATTAATTTTCACGAATTAATCGGCAAGGAATTAATCGGTAACGCGATTATTCGACGTCGTGTTTTTAGTACCCTTAGACTCTAGGATAGAGGGTAATCATGAGAAATGAAGGATTAGATGGGTTAGACTTGTTGATAGGATTAGGATCCTACTTTATAGTGTTAGGTGTCTATTTTTACATAGTTAATTAGGTGGTTCTAAATGTGGGCCTAATAGTTCCTTTTACTAAATTTTATTTTTCTTCTACTTCCTCTTGTGTCCAGCGTGAGTTCCCTTTCTTTTTCACTCCCTCACATTTTTATTTAATTGGTCTCCAAGTTAGTTGTGTAAAGTGACATTCTTTTATTGTGTTAAAATAACTTTTCCTCTTTTTTTTTTTGATGATCAGGCGAGTCCCCCACTCCTAATTTCTATCTCATTTCATTTTTCTTCTTTATTCATTTACAAGTGAGAGAATAAGCCAAGGGAACCAAGACCCATTCCTCCCATTTCTTCTCCTGCAGCGTGACTCTCTCTTATTCCCCAAATCCCATTTAATTTTTCTCTTCCCTTGTAACAATCAGCGTGACCTCCCTCTCCAAATCACCTATTCCATTTTCTTCTTCCTTCTAGTGCTAGTATTGGTTGGACAAGAACAAAAGACAAGGCCATTCCTCCCTATTTTCATGCCCAGCCGAAACCCCCTCCCTAATTACTCTCTCCATTCCATTTTATTTTTTGGTTTTTCCTTCCTTTCCTCTTATGTGAACAGGCCGAGAGGCACGTCCCATTTCATCATCCTCTCCTTTTACTTTTGTCTTGCTATCAAGTGTTGGGAAAGAAATAAACAAAGAGAGAAATTCATTCCCCTTCTTTCCTCTGTTCTGGCCGAGGGGTACACCCCCATCTACACCATCAATTTCTTAAACTTCTTCCTCCATTTCAATGCTAGTTCTTGAGCTAGTGAGTAAGGGTATTGAACTCAACTCTCTCCTTCCTTTGATCCCCAAACCGTGAACCCTAAAAGGATTTTGGGTGAGGGTTTATTTTATGATTCTTGTCTAATTTACTTGCTTGTCTACTTATTTATTGTCTTGATTATGATCAAAGAGCAAGAGGATCAATTTTCCCCAAATTTTGGGAACCTTAGGTTCTATGGAAAAAAGGGGAAAATGGGATTGCTCAAGTGAATCTTCAAAATTGATTGGTGGTTCTTGTTTATTATTAGTTGTTATTGTTGTTGTAATTGTAAAATTTGATTGGAATTAAGAAATGGTAAAGATTTGTGAAAACCTTTTACTCTTAAAAGAGGCTAGAAGTAGATTTGCGCCTTAATTAGGATTGGGTTTGTGAAACTATTTGTGGTTTTGTGAAGATAATGAATTAATTAAATGATGTTGGTTGATTTAGGGAAAGTTTAACAAATTCTTTTGAAAAAGGGAGGTATGGCCACGAGCCCTAAGAAGTGGAGGGAGGAAAATTGTTTTGTATCTCTTAGCTCATAGTAATTGAATTGATTGGGCTTTAGTTTTGTGAAATCAATTGTTATTCTTAGGCTATTTAATGTTGTGTTGTTGTATTGGTTAATAGTTTTGTAACTAGAGCATTCTTGGGCATTGTTTTAATGGAAAACTATTCTTGAAAAAAAGAGGGTTAATTGAAGTTGGGAGTGTAATAGGCTTGTCCTGGAAAATGGTTGTTGTTTTGTGAACAAATTAGTATGTGAATTGATGTTAGTTAACTAGTTGGAAAGTTGCAAAAAATTTTGGATGAAAGGGAGGTGTTGGCCGAGAGTTAGTAATATGAAAGGAAGAGAAATTGTTATGTTTTGTTTTGTTTTCTATTGAGTGTGTTTCATAATTGTTCAAGTATTGGAAAATTCTTTTGAAAAGAATTTTGATTGAAATTGGAAGTTGTCTTGGATTGTTTTTTAGGCTATGGAACACATAAGGTAAAATGGACTCTTTGAGATCCTAAGAACATAGTGGAGCCTTGACCTAAGTTTTTGGAGGAAATGGAGTTGATTTTGGATATTGTTTTATATTGCAAGTTTTGAAGGGATGAGGTTTAGTAATTAGAACCTTGTTTTCCAACTTGTGCATTATTCCAAGGAAAGCTTTAAGTTTTAAAAATATGAACCTTTAATTTGTATGTGTTAAGTGTAAGTATTTTCTTATTTAAGTGGTTTTTGGGTTTTGAGAGCTTAAGGGATTAGAAAATAGTCTATGCTATGCCTGTGCTAAGTTTGTTTATGATGTTAGGAGTTGAGATCCGGATCGTGCGGTGTAGAAATCGAGGAATACATGGATGCGTGCGGTTTGGAGTTTGGTAAGGGCAACTCTTAGACATAGATAAGCGTTATTATTTAATTTCAAGTCTTAAAGCGAAGAAATCTGAAAACCTCAGGGTTCGAAGTGAGGGTCTCGTACCCCTTCGACTTTTTAATTCTTAAAATTTTATTTATGATTATTCAGTTGGCTTATCTGCAAGTGGTTGGTAGCTGTCCCCAACCCCCCACACTTGTATGATTGCCTCTCTGCCAACCCCACTGAGTTGCAGTGGGATGAACTGAGTTTTCAGTGTCGATGCTTGATATGGTGTGAATACTTATACTGCTTATACTGTGACCTGAGTGCATTGTGTTCAGCTTAGCACGAATATTATTGATATGTGGTTAAATAATTATTCGATTGCTTCTTAAATGATTATATGCGGTGATTGTTTCATTGGGGTGGTGAAAAGTGTCGACGTGACGTGCATGAACTATATCCCGGATATCCTAGGGTGGTCGCGGAACCCAAAGCCAATGGCTGGAGTTCGGCAGTTTAGTTAGGCGTCGTGTCATTTGGAGTTGTCGTGACGTTTATGAACTATATCCCGAATAACCTAGGGTGCTAAGATCCCCTAAAAAGCTACGGCTAGTTTTCGGCAGCTTAGTTAGACGTCGTAGCGTCAAGGAACATATCCTGAATTTCCTAGGGTGGTTGTGGAGCCCAAGGCTAATGGCTGGAGTTCAGCAGCTTGTTCGGCGTTACCTTCCGGAAGACTGTCGAAAGTGTCGTGAGGGAATGAGTCTTAAGTTAAGTCTTGAGTTGCGTCTTGAGAACTGTGTATATTGTTGTATTGCCTCTAGTTTATGATTTGTTATTTCCTGTATTTATGTTGTGTTGTTATATGCCTTGTTGTCGAATATGTTATCATATGTGCATCTGTCTCTTTATTTTAAGAAGTTGACCCTTGACAGTGGTTCTTTCAATTAATGAATGTAACCCAGATGGCGGAGTAAGCGGAGGACTCGGGACTGCGGAGAAGAGTAGCTGAGGATAGCCGTCCGGCTTCTTACTTGAACTTCTGGGGTAACTTACTAGAAGTTTAGTAAGGGATGTAGCATGTCGACCAGCTATAGGATATTTGTAGTTCATTTCAGTGTTGTAATAAAATGCCTATTATGTTTCCAGACATGTATTGTCGTATATGAATTGATGGAATAAATGAGTATGGTTAATGTGGTTTATTTGGTGTCTTAAATTATTCACCGCCATGTTTCTAAAATCGCTGTAATACTCTCACAGCCCCTTTTAGGAAGTTAAAAAAAATATAGAACCATATTCTCAGAAAACGTGCAATGCAGAGTATTTTGCCTTTTAGAAATATGTCAATTTTTGTCAGAATATCTACTTTAGTAGCGCTCCGAAAACGGGGTGTTACAACAGTGGTATCAGAGCGGTTCGGTTCTAACCAGACAGTGAGTTGGGAAATTATAATTGGTCAGGTGTCGGGTTTTGTGGAGTTAGAAGTCAAACCATATCTTGTTGTGAGTCAAACCATGCGGGTGTGCTTGTTCCTCAAGTAGAGTAATTCTACTTGTAGTTGTTTGAAATTGTTTCTTAATTGAAACAATGTATCCTGAGACACGAAATTGTTGTGGGGTTCTAATGAGGTTCTAAAACCTTGTGGGAATCCAATATCTCATAAGCGAGTAATTCTTTCTGTTAGAACTGATATGGATTAGAAGATTTAGGTAACCGAAGCTGTGGTAGGGATGGCAGTTGTTGTTGCTCAACGGACTACTCCGGAGGATCAACGCGAACTGCTAGGATAGCAATGAGAAGAACAAGCTGCAGATACTAAGGGAGTGATTGACCTTTTGCCACCATGGAACTCTTAAGTCCTTCGAAAAATAAGAGATAAGATTCCGGGATTGTTGCAGGAGACGTTGTTATTATATTTATTATTAGTAATATCATTGCGTAGTGTGATCTCGAAATATTAGGGATTCCAGATATAAACCACAATGTGATGTTTGAATTATTTTGATATGTACTAAATTTGAAAATCAAAACTATTTCATGATTTTCTGAGTGTGACATGCTTGCCACTAACATCTGTGTTTTGCAGTAGTCTATTTTGTACTGTTGTGATTATATGTGATTGATTGAGTGATTGTTATTTGTGTGAGCGTATTAATATTTTCCAACGAAAATATTAAACGCGATTATTTCCTAGCAAGCGTTAATTAAATGTCCTGCGACAATTTAATTTACGTGACACCCATTTGACCCAGTTAAATGGAACCTAGAAGGATAGTGAGAGTTATGGGTAATAGTTTAGTACGTGACAAGTTGCCTAGCTAGCATTAGTACCCAAATTTTTTTTTTTTTACCAGACCTTATCCTGAATTGTAGATCACGGAATTTTCCTTTAAAAGGACAGCCAAGTAAAGTGGAATAATTTATCTTCATCTTTTCTTGTACTTGCTTGGCCGACCACTCACTTATAAAAGGGAATAATTAGTTGCGTTATTAGCTTTAGTGGTGGGGTCAAGAACCTAGTTCTCTTTCTTTTTTCTTTCTTATGCGCTGTGTGCCTTTCTCACTCCAGGGATTCTTATTCATGTCCGATTCTTCCCCTAGATAAGCCGTGTAGTGGTGAGAATTGGGTGAGACCTTGCAAAATTTGGAGAGAAAGTGACAATCATTGATTCTTTCCTTCTTTTCCTCATATGCGCTTTGGACAAATTCTATTAAGAGATCCCTATGCTATCCGATCATTCCCTTAAGTAGTGCTAGATAGTGTGGCTCTTGAAGTGTGTGAGAAATTTGGAATTTGTTTCCTTTCATTCCTTGGTTAAGCTGAAACTTTGAGAGATGTCGCGTGAGGACTGTTGTTTATATCCTCTGTACCCTTGGGTGATGTTATGGGCGATTTTATGGTTGGTGATCATAGCAATTCTCCTGTCTCTTCCTGTTTTCAAACTGTGGGTTCCTGGGAGATTTTAGGTGAGTATTTTAAATTCTTTTGCTTTTGATTTATGTATTGTTTGTTAATAACCTCGTTGAAGATGGTTTTGAGTTTAAAATGATTTTTGTTAAATTATTATTTTATTTTTATCTTGTATTGTTGGTTATTGAGTTTGATTGAGTTAGAATTTTGGGGATTATTATTTTAATAATTCAAGACAATGAAACACCTAATGATAAAGGAATCCTTGTATTCCTAAACAAGAGGGAATCTTGGGGAATTAAACATTTAAAATCTTCAATTTGTTCTAGTGTGAGTTTTATGATTACAAAAACTCCGAAAGAAGAAAAATTCTTGGGTACTATCTTATTATTTTGAAACCGAGGGAGTAATTGCTATCATGATAGTATTCTAAAATTTTACATGCTTAACTGAGAGTAGTTGTAATTAGACATTTTAGAAGCTTGATAATTGCTTGAATTTTGAAAGAGAAGAATTTCCTATTGTTCAAAGTTAAAAGTTTATTTCAAAAAAAAAATTTGAGTAAGTTGTAGCGTGTCGTGAGGTGCTATTTCAACCTTGCTTTAGCAATTTTTTTTTCAAGTGTAAAGTAGTACTAAACAGGATTTTCAATTTTACCACTTAATGGTTAGTAATTTCATTGAAAAAGGCGTATATTTTTTTATAGAACGCTGATCTAAAGGGATTTTAAAGAGAATGAGTGGTTGATTTAAAATCGAGAGTCATGTTTAGATTTTAATTAGAGCGTGGTTGATGAATTTGAGGTGTTGAGAACCTAATCTCAAAGGAACCTTGTTGTCCAAGAGAGTGGTTGAGTCTTGAGAAAATGGAAATTATGTTTTTATTTGTTCCTTGTTTTGGTGTATTCCTAAGAAATTGATATTTTCTTTTAGAAAAATGTTTGATTTAGGAAGAGAATTTTAATCTTTTGGAGGTTTTAAGTGAGGTAAAAGTGGTTGCCTGCGAATAGGTTAATATTATTTTCGTAGTAATGACGCGTAACTGTAGTCGAGCTCATGTTCGTATCCGTGTTCGTGAGCGTGATCATGATCGTGGATGAGCAGATGTCGTGATCAGGAATGAGCAAAAGGTCAGTCGCAAGGAATTCTTCGTCCACTAACTACGCTTATTTTACGGTGTGCTATATGTATATGCTTTGTGATTATTATTATTATTGCATGCTATACTATGTAGCTATAAATACCATAAGTACAACGTATAATAATAAGTATGGTGAATGCCTATGTGTGCAAATTATTTTATGGATTTGAGTAAAATAATTTTTCCGTATTTTACTATCCGTGTAGTTTCGAGGACGAAACTATTTTAAGGGGGTGGTATTGTAACATCACAATTTTTAAGAAAAGTGATTCTAGCAATAAAATCCTGAATACTCTAAAAAAATAAGTCATAGAGATTGATCACCTCAATGATTTACTGTGTGTACGGGAAATTATTTTGAGTTATTTTGAATAATTTATTTCTTATAAATAATTATTATTCATGATGTCAATTCGAATTAATTGACAGCGTAGACGCATGCTGTGTTTAAAAAGAATTCATCAATTATACTTATTATAAGTTTTTTACGTGAAGATTTCTTTATGAAGATTTCTTTAATAATAGATTGGGTCGTCTTTGTTATAGATTTAAGTAATTGTGCCCTGCTTTTGGCTTGTTTGCTTTTTGAAACCTTTAGTTATAATTGTCTCACCTTGGGGTTGGGTTTTACTTTGTCTTCCCTTGATGTGCTGCATATGATTGTTAATGGCTTTGGTGCCAACATAGTTGGGATGAAAGTCATTATTGTGATGCCTGTGCATGTCAAGCTTTGTTCTTTCTTTTTAGGCGGGTGTCTCTTTCTTGCGGTTTTCCATTTTGTTTCTGCTCATGGGTTTTGGTCTAGTCCCCCATGTTTGTTTGTTTTTCCTTTTTTTTTTAATAAATTTTAGGCGGGGGTACTCTTTTTCCTTCTTGGTGTTTTTTTCCTAAGGAGGGTTTTGCATCAGAAGGTTTTAACGAGGCCTCTCTCCTCTCTTTTGCCAAAAAAAAAAAAAGTTTTCTACGTGACGCGGTAACGGGTATTTTTGTTGACTAAGAAATTGATTGAATTAAATCAAGAGGAAATTAAATTTAAGAAATAATATTTAATATTAATTCATGGTTTGAAAATCGTCGAAAAACTCTAACGAAGTTTCGTCGCGTTTCGAATCACCGGGGAAATTTTATTTTCATTAAAGTTTAAAACGAACTCCGATTTTGATGAAAATCGAATTATAACTTGTTGTGTATATTTTTGAGTGTCTTTGATTGTTTTTAATATTTATGATAATATTTTATCACGCGGTGAATTAATTTCTCGGCAAATTAATTTTCGCGAATTAATCGGCAAGGAATTAATCGGTAACGCGGTTATTCGACGCCGTGTTTTTAGTACCCTTAGACTCTAAGATTAAAGGGTAATCATGAGAAATGAAGGATTAGATGGATTAGACTTGTTGATGGGATTAGGATCCTATTTTATAGTGCTAGGTGTCCATTTTTACATAGTTAATTAGGTGGTTCTTATCCTAATTAAATGTGTGCTTAGTAGTTACTTTTACTAAATTTTATTTTTCTTCTCCTTTCTCTCGTGTCCAGCGTGAGTTCCCTTTCTTTTTCACTCCCTCACATTTTTATTTAATTGGTCTCCAAGTTAGTTGTGTAAAGTGACATTCTTTTATT
This sequence comes from Calophaca sinica, assembly GCA_037113605.1. Lineage (NCBI taxonomy): Eukaryota > Viridiplantae > Streptophyta > Magnoliopsida > Fabales > Fabaceae > Calophaca > Calophaca sinica. Next base: position 101,334,971 of record CM073730.1, read on the forward strand.
GTGTTAAAATAACTTTCCCACTTTTTTTTGATGATCAGCCGAGTCCCCCACTCCCAATTTCTATCTCATTTCATTTTTCTTCTTTATTCATTTACAAGTGAGAGAATAAGCCGAGGGAACCAAGACCCATTCCTCCCTTTTCTTCTCTTGCTGCGTGACTGTCTCTTATTTCCCAAACCCCATTTCATTTTTCTCTTCCTTCTTGTAACAATCAGCGTGACCTCCTTCTCCAAATCACCTATTCCATTTTCTTCTTCCTTCTAGTGCTAGTATTTGTTGGACAAGAACAAAAGACAAGGCCATTCCTCCCTATTTTCATGCCCAGCCGAAACCCCCTCCGTAATTACTCTCTCCATTCCATTTTATTTTCTGGTTTTTCCTTCCTTTCCTCTTATGTGGACAGGCCGAGAGGCACCTCCCATTTCATCATCCTCTCCTTTTGCTTTTATCTTGCTATTAAGTGTTGGAAAAGAAATAAACAAAGAGAGAAATTCATTCCCCTTCTTTCCTCTGTTCTGGCCGAGGGGTACACCCCCATCTACACCATCAATTTCTTCAACTTCTTCCTCCATTTCAATGCTAGTTCTTGAGCTAGTGAGTAAGGGTATTGAGCTAAACTCTCTTCTTCCTTTGATCCCCAAACCGTGAACCCTAAAAGGATTTTGGGTGAGGGTTTATTTTATGATTCTTGTCTAATTTACTTGCTTGTCTACTTATTTGTTGTCTTGATTATGATCAAAGAGCAAGAAGATCAATTTTCCCCAAATTTTGGGAACCCTAGGTTCTATTGGAAAAAAGGAAAAAATGAGATTGCTCAAGTGAATCTTCAAAATTGATTGGTGGTTCTTGTTTATTATTAGTTGTTAATTGGAATCAAGAAATGGTAAAGATTTGTGAAAACCTTTGACTCTTAAAAGAGGCTAGAAGTAGATTTGCGTCTTAATTAGGATTGGGTTTGTGAAACTATTTGTGGTTTTGTGAAAATAATGAATTAATAAAATGATGTTGGTTGATTTGGGGAAAGTTTTACAAATTCTTTTAAAAAAGGGAGGTATGGCCGCTAGCCCTTAGAAGTGGAGGGCGGAAAATTGTTTTGTATCTCTTATTAGCTCATAGTAATTGAATTGATTGGGCTTTGGTTTTGTGAAATAAATTGTTATTCCTAGCCTATTTAATGTTGTGTTGTTGTATTGGGGTAATAGTTTTGTAACTAGAGCATTCTTAGGCATTGTTTTAATGGAAAACTATTCTTGAAAAAAAGAGGGTTAATTGAAGTTAGGAGTGGAATAGGCTTGTCCTGGAAAATAGTTGTTGTTTTGTGAACAAATTAGTATGTGAATTGATGTTAGTTAACTAGTTGGAAAGTTGCAAAAATTTTTGGAAGAAAGGGAGGTGTTGGCCGAGAGTTAGTAATATGAAAGGAAGAGAAATTGTTATGTTTTCTTTTGTATTGAGTGTGTTTCATAATTGTTCAAGTATTGGAAAATTCTTTTGAAAAGAATTTTGATTGAAATTGGAAGTTGTCTTGGATTGTTTTTGAGGCTATGAAACACATAAGGTAAAATGGACTCTTTGAGATCCTAAGAACCTAGTGGAGCCTTGACCTAAGTTTTTGGAGGAAATGGAGTTGATTTTGGATATTGTTTTATATTGCATGTTTTGAAGGGATTAGGTTTAGTAATTAGAACCTTGTTTTCCAACTTGTGCATTATTCCAAGGAAAGCTTTAAGTTTTAAAAATATGAACCTTTAATTTGTATGTGTTAAGTGTAAGTATTTTCTTATTTAAGAGGTTTTTGGGTTTTGAGAGCTTAAGGTATTAGAAAGTAGCGTATGCTAGGTTTGTGCTAAGTTTGTTTGGGATGTTAGGAGTTGAGATCCGAGATCGTGCGGTGTAGAAATCGAGGAATACATGGATGCGTGCGGTTTGGAATTTGGTAAGGGCAACTCTTAGACATAGATAAGCGTTATTATTTAATTTCAAGTCTTAAAGCGAAGAAGTCTGAAAACCTCAGGGTTCGAAGTGAGGGTCTCGTACCCCTTCGACTTTTTAATTCTTAAAATTTTATTTATGATTATTCAGTTGGCTTATCTGCAAGTGGTTGGTAGCTGTCCCCAAGCCCCCACACTTGTATGATTGCCTCTCTGCCAACCCCACTGAGTTGCAGTGGGATGAACTGAGTTTTCAGTGTCGATGCTTGATATGGTGTGAATACTTATACTGCTTATACTGTGACCTGAGTGCATTGTGTTCAGCTTAGCACGAATATTATTGATATGTGGTTAAATAATTATTCGATTGCTTCTTAAATGATTATATGCGGTGATTGTTTCATTGGGGTGGTGAAAAGTGTCGACGTGACGTGCATGAACTATATCCCGGATATCCTTGGGTTGTCGCGGAACCCAAAGCCAATTGCTGGAGTTCGGCAGTTTAGTTAGGCGTCGTGTCGTTTGGAGTTATCGTGACGTTTATGAACTATATCCCGAATTACCTAGGGTGCTAAGATCCCCTAAAAGGCTACGGCTGGGTTTTGGCAGCTTAGTTAGACTTCGTAGCGTCAAGGAACATATCCTGAATTTCCTAGGGTGGTCATGGAGCCCAAGGCTAATGGCTGGAATTCAGCAGCTTGTTCGGCGTTACCTTCTGGAAGACTATCGAAAGTGTCGCGAGGGAATGAGTCTTAAGTTGAGTCTTGAGTTGCGTCTTGAGAACTGTGCATATTGTTGTGTTGCCTCTAGTTTATGATTTGCTATTTCCTGTATTTATGTTGTGTTGTTATATGCCTTGTTGTTGAATATGTTGTCGTATGTGCATCTGTCTCTTTATTTTAAGAAATTGACCCTTGCTAGTGGTTCTTTTCAATTAATGAATGTAACACAGATGGCGGAGTAAGCGGAGGACTCGGGACTGCAGAGAAGAGTAGCTGAGGATAGCCGTTCGACTTCTTACTTGAACTTCTGGGGTAACTTACTAGAAGTTTAGTAAGGGATGTAGCATGTCGACCAGCTATAGAATATTTGTAGTTCATTTCAGTGTTGTAATAAAATGCCTATTATGTTTCTAGACATGTATTGTTGTATATGAATTGATGGAATAAATGAGTATGGTTAATGTGGTTTATTTGGTGTCTTAAATTATTCACGCCATGTTTCTAAAGTCGCTGTAATACTCTGACTGTCCCTTTTAAAAAGTTAAAAAAAAAAAGAAATATAGAACCATATTCTTTTCACGCCATCAAAATCTGACTGTCACTTTTTACACCGATTAAACACAAAACCGGTGTAAAAGACCTAATTCTTTTCTATTTTGTGTACTAGTGTTGTTGGTAAGTCTTCTCACTAATCTTCCCTTTTTCAAGGCTTCCATGGATGATTTCTTCATGGTATTAGTGTTGTTTTACTTAGAAATTGCTTAGATCTTGATGTTTAAGCTTAATACCTACTAGATCTACCATTACCTTCATGATTAAACGAGTTTTGTGAAATTAAAAATTGAGAAACCTTTAGATCTTGGGCAGGCCAAACCTCATGGCTATTCTAAGGGATGTGTTTTTGCTTGATTTAGTTGTTTTGAAGTGGGATCTTGTAAGGTTTTAGCTACATGTGTTTAGATCTAGTCATATTCATGTTTAAGCATTGATTTGTGAAGTTAAAATTTATTGTTTTTGGTTCTTTAAAACCGTGGCTTATGAGCAAGAATTTGATGATGTTTTAACTTGTTTTAAAGTGTATCAAAGGGATAAAGAAGTTGGTTTATGATAAGAAGTTGTGGATCTAACAAAGTTGCCATGATTTAGGAGTTAAAGATTTGAAACTTTGAAGTTTTTTCTGTAGTTCCAAAACTGTGGCCAACTAGGGTTTTTAGAAAGTGATATTGACTTGTTTTTATGCCTAAAATAGTTGTAAAAGTGGTTAATGATTTGATCTAAGAAAACCTTTCAAAGAGATTTGATTTTGGGAAAAAGATTTAATGTTTGTCTTAAGATTGGTTTTAAAACTATAATGAAATTATTTCCAAAGTTTTATGACATGCTTAGATGCTTTAATAAATTGTCCAAAGTTTAGTAAAACACTATTCCAAATGGTAAAACACTATTCAAAGTGGTAAGTTTTGGTTTTAGTGTTTTCTAAGTGTGATAGTTTTTGTAAAAACTTCAAAACTTGCATGATTTAAACTTGCTTCATGACATATGACTAGATGTGATCAAATAGGGATTAAGTTGAGTAATTCCTAGGTCTTTAGGGATCCAAAACCGTGGCTGTCCTAGGGGTATAATGTGACACCTAAATCCAATAATCCAAAAATCAAAAAAATTTAAAACTTTAATCAAACACGTGAAACATACAGGAAATTAATACCGAAGTATTCACATCAGAGTGCGTACAATAATAGAAACAATAGACTCTCCATTGGCCGTGGTACAAAACTACAGACGAGTCAAAAGACCCTCCTAGACATCAGCAGCCTCCTCAAGAGTATCTTCCACCTCGATTAATATCAATCTGCTCAACGTTCCCGTCAACATCTACAGACTCATCATCTTCTAGTCTCAAAACAATACTACAAGGATACACATAAATATAGAGAGGAGGTAAGAAACTTATAAAACACCATACAGTATGAAACAAGGTAATACACAACACAATAACATGTTCATCCTAATCTGTACACATGTCGGCAGATCCATACGAATTCACAACTGGAGAGTATGCTAGGCTACCGTATTCAACAATTTTCGCACCTAGCACATCGTACTCACTAGTGCAGAAAGCACATTCTATAACTGAAATTTACATCGGTTAATTCGTAACCGATGTTAAAAAAACGCGGTGGTATTTTTGTAATAAAATTGTAAACTTTTAACATCAGTTATTTATTTAATCGTTATAAAAAACGTTTAACATCGGTTAGATTGTAAAACTGATGTAGAAACATGAAACAAGAAAAATTTTAAATTGATCTAAAATTAGTTTTAACATCGGTTTTTAAATAACCAATATAGAAAAACGAAACCAAAAATACCCTAACTGCGGGAAATAACAAAAGCTTTTGCCTCCATTTTCACAAAACCCTCACAGTCGCTTTTGCCTCCATTCTCACAAAACCCTCACCGAGACTGTGTCCCCCCTAATACCATCTACCCTCACCATTCGCATTAGGCGCCGTTCGCTTTAGGCACCCTCCGCTTTAGGCACCCTCACCATTCGCTTTCACCCTCGCCGTTCGCGTTAGACTAGTTGCATTTCCGGCTAGCAACGAGAACATTGTCCGACGAGCAACGAGAACTGACGAAGCCATCGCTCGCTCGCCGGCGAGCAACGAGCAACTAGAACCAGCCTTCGTCCTTCCTCCCATCCTCCGCGTCAGCGACGACCAACAAGAATAGAGCGCCCTCAATTTTCATATCCTTCGGCTTCCTGGTAATTTTTCAAATCCTAAATTTTAGCATTTATTTGTTAGTGTTCAACCTTGTTTGTGTTCAACGAGAGCAGAGCAACGGCCATTGATTGGGACGTTTTGATTTTGAATGCAAAACCCCACTAATAATTTATTTGTTTGGCATTTTCACCACATTAGGGATTTCACTATGGTGTTATTGGAAAACAGAATACGGAATTAGAGAACCACGTTAGGGATTTCACCACATTAGGGATTTCACCACGTTAGGGACTTCAGCACTTGGGCTTCAAGTCAGGGAGGGATTACTTTTAGTGTCTATGGTTATGATACCAGTCATGGTTGATACCAAGCAAGAAATTAAAATGCTGCACAATTTGACTAATAGTTTAGGTTAGCGTAGAGCATATGGTTATGGAGCTTAAAAATTGGTCAGTGGAAGTGGGGGAAACAGAACACTGGATTATAGGGATTGCAACTTTTAAAACTTACATGAAGTGTAAAATATGTCACCCTTCCCTAGAAATTGTAAGGAAGGTGTTGGTAGCCTGAGCCTAAGTTTAACAGGAAATTGCAATTGCAGTGTTATCAGTGGGAAAGATTCACTCAAAGGAAGACAAAGCTTTCAATGGCTTTAATTTTAAGATTTTTAAGTTTATTATGCAAATCAGTTTGATAGAATTAGACCTACATACAAAACCGCTAATTGGCATTCTAGAATTAGACCTTGTTTATTAGGCAAATCTGCTTCAATTCTACCTTTAATTTAATCACCCCTTTTGAGCTGTGCCTGTTAATGGCATGGCTTTATCCTTTGCTTTTGAAAATGTAATCTACTTTTTTTTCTTGGTTGTGCTAGACGGTTACCATTGAGAGAGAGCGGGCCAAGCCTATAGGTTTTTTTCTCTCCCTCTCTTTTAATGGAAAATTAGAACTGTCTTCTATTCTACCTAATGATACTTTTGATTTCCGTTTAGTTGTGTTTGTTTGGTTTGAACATTAATAGCACCTGGATTTTACTTTTTGGCTATATATCTATTCTTATATGAATTGCATGTTCTACTTCGTGTTTTTCTTTCTTTCTTTCTTTCTTTCTTTCTTTCTTTCTGTCATTTTCATTTTACTTTTCGTCCAGAAAACAAAATATCAATTTATCTTTGATAAGCTGTTTCATCGTATCCATCTGATGAGCTTAATTAAAAATGATTGTGAATGTCATTTTTTAGGGAAATAATAAATTTGAACACAGCATTATGACAGCTCATAATATTCTTTTTCTTGTTAGTTATTACTGTGAAGCAATGCTGGAGATGTTGTATCCATGCATACAGCTTTAGTAATTCATATATAAGTAAATCAGAATATGAAAGATATCGAGTAGAGAATTCAATTTTAAAGATCCATGATGATTAATTTATATGATTCTCCATCCTCATTAGTGCTTGAAAGATGCTTAGTATTTTAAGTGTTTTATTTATATGAAAGACAGTGTTTTATTTTAAGTTTTAAAACTTTTGTTTCATGGCTTTTGCTTTGGCTAGCTTTGCACTCTTTCTAACGCATGGAAGGAATTGTGTTGTGTTCTCCTATCTGGAAACTTTCCCATAATATTCATTATGGGAATCGTGGTTTTTTCAACTTCATTATATTCATTATCTTAGTGTGTGCGTCTTTTCAAGACATAATTTTGGATCGCAGTTGGATCAATGCTAGCCGCCTAAGTGATGAGTATGCGAATGGGGTGGAAGATTTTCTAAAATTTGCTTAAAGAAATATTGATGATAGTAATGGATGGTTTTATTGTCCTTGTGTTAATTGTTTGAACGACACAAAACAAGTAGTTAAGGACATACGAAATCATCTTCGTTGTGAGGGGTTTTGCAAGAATTATACAAAATGGATATGGCATGGCGAACAGTTAGGAATGCCAAGTGTGTCCCAAAGAGAGGAAGTTGATGTAGATATGGACGATCGACTAGAGGACATGATTCGTGATATTGGACCAGAGACTTTTCAGCGAGCACAAGTGTATGATACTTTGAATAGTGACAAAGAAGAGCCTTTGTATCTGGAGTGCACCTGTAACATCCGTATTTTCGCGATGCGTATTTAACGTTATTATAGTATATTTTGCCGTATTTATGCTATAATAAGCAGTTCTTGTTTGATAAGAAAATGATTGAATTAAATCAAGATCAAATTAAATTTGAGAATTAATATTTTTTATTAATTCATGGTTCAAATATCGTCAAAAAATTCTAATGAAGTTTCGTCGCGATTTGAATCATCGGACCGTTTTGCCCACGAATAAAATTTAAAATGAACCCCGATTTCGTTGAAAATCGAATCGTAACTTCTTGTGATTATTTTTGAGTGTTTTCTATTGTTTTTATTATTTATGATAAATTATTATCACGCGGTGAATTAATTTCTAAGTAAATTAATTTTCACGATTTAATCGGCGAAAGAATTAATCGGTAACGCGATTACTCGACGTCATGTTTTTAGGACGCTTAAGACTCCAGGATTAGATAGTAATCATGAGAGATGAGAGATTAGATGTTTTAGGCCTTGATGGGATTAGTATCTTGCTTTTAGATGAGAGGTGTCACTTTTTGGGTGATTAGCATTTTTCTACTTTCCCTGATTGATCCTTAACCAAGCATTTTTATCTTTTAATAAATTTTTTTTATCCCACCCTTCCTTTGTGGAGCTGCTGGCCGAAGCCACCTCCCTTTCTTCTAACCCTCATTTTTATTTTCTTTCTTTTGTTTAAGTGGAGAAAAAACTATTAAAGCCTTTCTTTAATTGATTGTTTTGTTAAAAATTGAAATTCCTCCCTTTTATTTTGGAGACCAGGCAGAGGCACCCCACCCCCCATTCTCACTTGATTTACTTTTTCTTCTTCTTAGTTCTTGAGAGAGAAAGTGAATTACCTCCCATGGCTTCTCATGTTCTTCATTTTGTTTACATGATTTCATCTCCAAACCTCCACCCAAATTGCTCCTAGCTTCATCTTCTTCTTGCTACCACTCATCCCATCATACAAGTAAGCATGATAGTCAAGTATTTCTCCCCCTTGTTCAGCCCCAAAACCGTGGGGTGTTTTTTTAGGCATAGGATTAAGTTTTCTTGCTTTTAATCTTGTTTTATGTCTTGTTTGTTACTTGATGTTGATCAATAGAAGAAAGGAGCACATTATCCCCAAATTCTTGAAACCCTAACCTAAGGAGAAAGAGGGATTTGTGTGATCTTCATGTAAACCATTTAAATTAGCTTGTGATTCTTGCTTCTTATATGTTGCTAATGCTTTGTAGTTGTCAATTTTGTTTTGAAAACAAAGTTTGGGAAGGTTTTATGAAAACCCATGCATTCTTGAATGAAACTTAAATTGATGATTGAACTAGAATTAGGCATGTGTTTTGTAGGAAATGGTTGATTTGTGAAAGGAATGATTTGTGGAATTCATGTTGTTAAATTAAATTGGAAGTTTGCAAATTTTTGGGAAAAAGGGGATGATGGCCGCGAGCTCCTTAGGAGTTGTGGGAAGGAAAATTGTTTTGCATTCTTGGTTATAATAGTTGAATTAATGTGTGATTGGAATTTGGAAAATTATGGAAAAGATTTGATTGAAATTGAAATTGTTTTGATCTTTAAGGCCATGAAGCACATAAGGTAAGTTGGACTCTTTGAGATCCTAAGAACCTAGTGGAGCCTTAGTTAAGCATTTTGAGAAAAAGAATTGGATTGTAGCATTGTTCATGTTCTAAGTTTGAAAAATGAGTGAGTCTTAGTTTTGAAAATCTTACTCTTAATTAATTGTTATTTCTTTAAAGTGAAAGTGTTTTGTTTTCTAATGGATTCTTGGGGCAAGGCCGCGAGCTCCTTGGAGTTGGGAGGCATGATTTTGATAAATTTTGGTTAGTAGCTTGATTTAATTAAGGAGTTGTTTAATTGTAAAGACAATGAAACACTTAAGGCAAAAGGATTCCTTGCGATCCAATGGCCAAGTAGAGTCTTAATTAAGTATGATGAGAAGTATTAAACCTTGTTTTCCAACTTAGTGTATTCTTTTAAAAAGAGTCTTATCTTTAAAACTTAGTTCTTTTAATCATTGCTAATTTTCAAGTATATGTGATGCTTTTAAAAAATATATATGTAGTTCAAAATTTAGCATTTAATTGAAAGTGATTTGGTTAGTTAAGAGGTTTTTGGGGTTGAGAGCCTAAGGTATTAGAAGTGAGTCCCTAGAATTCTGCTAAGGTTGTTCTGTGTTTTAGGACTTGAGAATCCGAGTTCGTACGGCTTGAGTTCGGGACGTGCTTCGACACGTGACTTGGCATTTCGGTAAGGGCACTTTATATTCCATACTTGTATAGTATGTTACCATAAGGACTACTTTTAGTCAAGCTTAGAGTTTAATATTTATTTTGTATAGCGAAGAAGTCTGAGAACCTCAGAGTTCGAAGTGAGGGTCTCGTACCCCTTCGATTTTTATTGTTTTAAACTTATTACTGAATTGTCTCGTGGGCTTAGTTAAAAGCGGTTGGTATTCTGAGCCCAACCCCCCACACTTGTTTGATTACCTCTTTGCTAACTCCACTGAGATGCAAAGGGATGAACTGTGTTGTTGATGCTCTACTGAGTTGCAAAGGGATGAACTGTGTTGTTGATGTTGTGATTGTTTGTGATGTGATATTGTTGTATTGAAATGTATTGTTGGCTTGAACTGAATTGTGTGGTGACATGGCTAGTTGAATATTTATTTGATGTGAATGTTGAATAATTATTTGATTATGCTCGATTGAATTGTCATATGGCGTGATATATTCATTGGGATTGTGGAAGCATTGTTGTGTCATTTGTGAACTTGACCTGAATATCCTAGGGTAGTGGAAAAGCCCAAGGCTACGGCCAGAGTTCAGGGGTGTAGTTCATTGTTGTGTATAGGGTAACTTCAACTTGAATATCCTGGGGTGCGGTATATCGCGTGGGAGTTCAGTGTCATCGTTAGCCCTAGACCTGAATATTCCGGGGTGAGGTATATCACGTGGGAGTTCAGTGTCTGGTAGAACATTATCAGTTTGGGTATACCAAGCGATTGACCACTGCCTGGGGAAATTTGGAATTCATAAACTCTGGCATATAGTTGCGTCAATAGGGAGTCAGTGCATTCTAATTAAATTGGTTTGTAATGCCAATGACCTGCTGATTTATCTTTGTTGAATATGTTATTGTATTTGCATCTATCTCTTTTATTTTAAGAAGTTGACCCTTGCCCGTGGTTCCTTCAATTGATGATGGTAACCCAGACGATGATGGATGTGGTGGAGATTTCGGCGATGGCGACATCGTCGGAGGTGGTCTTTGACTTCCCGAACCTGGGAATTTCCTCGGCTTGGAGTTCAGCCCCACTTCCGACCGAGATGTATATACAGGAGGCGTGTTAGAGACTTTTCGTGTAGGTGGACTGATGAGGATGTGGACGATCTGAGAGAGGAGGACTCGTCAGAGAACCTTGATAGAGATGTATAGTTATGTTTGGTGACCAGTCTGTCTAATCTTCAGTTCTTTTGTGGTAGTTGTCAGTATAGGTCTTGAGGTTTATCTTTTGGAGCAGCCCCCTACGTGGGTAACTACCGGAGTACCTCAGAAGTATGACTACTCTTGTCAGGGTCTTCATATTTTAGGTGTATTCCTATTTGTACATATTTATTTACCGTTTTCTGTATGCGAAACTTGTCAGTGCATATCTTTTGGAAAGTTGTGTGGATGTTTATATTCAGTTGCAATAGTCTTTGCATTTAGAATTTCATCATGTTTCGGAAATGTTGTAGTTACTCTGATTGTGTTTTACGAAAGGCTTTATTTATAAGAAGGGAAAAAAACTTACCGCAATTTCCAAAAGACAAGAAGAGTATTCACTTTACAAAATTCCATTGCATTAGAGTTGTCCTAGTTTAGTATCGATCCGGAAACGGGTCGTTACAACACCGATTTCACACGGTTGTCAGCCGTGTTGAGATTGGTCAATCTAAAGGCGAGGAATGGGTGGACCGATAAAAGCTTCACTGAATTGCTTGAATTATTGAAAGATATGATTCCCGAAGGTAACACGTTGTCGAACCGTAACTATAAGGAGAAGAAAATATTGTGTCCAATGGGTATGTAGTATAAGAAAATACATTCTTGTCCTAATGATTGCATATTATACTGGAAAGAGTTTAAAGATGATCATGTTTGCTCCAAGTGTAATGTAATGTCTCACACTACAAAGTGAAGGATGATGATTCTAGTTGTGATATGAACACAAAAGGTTCTCCTGCAAAGGTGTTATGGTATCTTCCAATAATTCCAAGGTTCAAGCGATTATTCACTAATGCAAATGATGCAAAAAACATTAGATGGAACTCAGATGAAAGAAAATGTGATGGACAACTTCGCCATCTGGCTGACTCTTTGCAATGGAAGAAAATTGATTGTTTGTTTCCAGATTTCAACAATGAGCCAAGAAACCTTAGGCTTGGACTTGCTACGAATGGAATGAATCCATATGGTAACTTAAGTAGTAACCATAGTTCATGGCCTGTTCTTCAAGTAATTTACAACCTATCTCCTTGGTTGTGTATAAAGCACAAATACGTTATGTTATCTATGATGATTTCGGGCCCAAGACAATCGAGAAATGACATAGATGTTTATCTAAGACCCTTGATTGAAGACTTGAGAATGTTGTGGGTTGAAGGCATTGATGTATTTGATGGGTATAGAAATGAATATTTCAAGATGCGTGCCATGTTATTTTGCACCATCAATGACTTTCCAACAAACATGAACTTGTGTGGGTATTGTGTCAAGGGGCATAAAGCATGCCCTATATATGAAGAAGGAACATGCTATGATCAGCTGCAACATGGAAGGAAGACAGTTTACCTTGGGCATCAAAAATTTCTCAGACCTGATCTCCCGTATCGTAGATTGAGAAAAGTTTTTAATGGATGCCAGGAGAACGAAATAGCTCCGACTTCCTTAACTAGAGAGCAAGTTTAACAATGGGTGAAGGACATCAATGTTATTTTTGGTAAGACCCAAAATAAGTCTACTGATAAAAACATATGGAAGAAGAGTCAGTGATCTTCCATACTGGTCTAGTTTTGATGTAAGACATTGTATTGATGTGATGCATGTGGAGAAATGTGTGTGATAGTGTAATCGGAACACTTCTCAACATTAAGGGCAAGACAAAGGATGGTGCGAATGCTTGTCTAGATCTAGTTGCGATGGGTATATGAGAGCAGTTAGCTCCACATTCAAGAGGTAACCGCACATATTTACCCCCAGCATGTCATACCTTGTCCAAAACAGAGAGAACAAGTTTATGTCAGTGTCTACGGGGCATTAAAGTGCCACAGGGTTACTCTTCAATCAAGAGCCTTGTCTCAATGAATGATCTCAAATTAGTTGGCTTAAAGTCTCATGATTGCCACATGTTGATGCAACAACTACTACCAGTGGCTATTCTTGAAATTTTGCCTAGAAATGTTAGGCATGTCATAGCTAGGTTATTCTTATTCTTCAATGCTATATATAGCAAAGTAATTGACCCTCAGAAGTTGGATGAGTTGGAAAATCTGCTATTATCTTATGCCAATTGGAGATGTATTTTTCTCCCTCATTTTTTGATATCATGGTTCATTTTATTGTTCAACTAGTGAGAGAGATTAAATTGTGTGGCCCCGTTTACTTAAGATGGATGTACCCAGTTGAGCGGCACATGAAAATCTTGAAAGGGTATGTCAATAACCAATAGCATCCTTAAGCATCTATTGTTGAAAGATATGTTGCAGAAGAAGCTATTGAGTTTTGTTCAGACTACTTGTCAGAAGCGGAAGCTATAGGGATTCCTAAGTCTCGTCATGAGGGAAGATGTGCAGGTAAGGGTACACGAGGCATAAATGTTAAGAGCATGGGTCGGGCAGAAGTGCTTCAAGCACATTTGTATATAGTGAATAACATTGATGAGGTTCAACCGTACTTATCTGCTCACAAAAGCATTGTCAAGGAAAAATACCCTCAAATGAGCGAAAAATGGTTGTTGAACGAGCATAACAAGACTTTCCTAAACTGGTTTGAAAAACAAATTATTAATGGTGATACTGCTTCTGAAACATTAGAATGGCTAGCACTTGGGCCTAACTTTGATGTCATATGTTGGAGTGGATATGATATCAATAACTTTTCCTTCTATACGAAGTCTCAAGATGACAGGAGTACTGTGCAAAACAGTGGGGTTATGGTCGTGGTTGAGTCCATACACTTTTCTAGTTCAAATGATAAAAACCCCATTATGGCATCCATATCTTACTTTGGAGTCATTGAAGAGATTTGGGAGGTTGATTACATTAAATTTAGAGTGCCTATTTTTAAATGTATGTGGGTTGACGGTAATAGTGGAGTACAAACCGATGAATTAGAATTTAATCTGGTGGACCTTAAGAAGGTAGCATATAAGGAAAAGCCTTTCATCATGGCATCCCAAGCAAAACAAGTGTTTTATGTTAATGATCTTTCTAGCAAAAGTTGGTCAGTGGTTCTTCAAAGAAGAAACATCCATGGCAATGATGAAAACCAAAATTCAACTGATATTTCTCATGAGACTCCTTTTTTCTCAATGCAGATGCCTACTTTCATTGAGGAAAGTGAAATTGATGATGACGTACATGCAACTCGTGATGATCATCACGAAGGGTTATGGGACTAGAAAATAAGTTATATTTATTTTATTGTTTCATGATATATATATATATATATATATATATATATATATATAAGTTATCTTATGTTTGTTATTTATCCATTATCTTATTGTCATTACTAATTTATTGTTTTTTTTTAAGCAGGCACATGGATGATCCATCAAGCAACACTCCTACAAATAAAAAGGGTAGATGTGGCACTTGGTTAAAGGATTTGACCCATAACTATAGTAGTGGACATAAGAAGTCTATTCAGTTTGATGAATTGACTGGTGTTGCTATAGGGCCAAAAAAAAAAGGTTTAGGAGTTTTCTGGGCGTCCTTGGTCGAAGCAAGGGTAGTATCCTAAAGGAGCGTTGGAGAGATGTTGAGGGTGGCATAAAGGATAAGATTTGGGAAACTATCATTGTAGTTCACTTTTACCATCTATGTTTGTATTTGTTTTATCTAACCATATTATTATCATACACTAACTCCTCCATTCAATTATGTAATGTAGGACACCTTTGATGTTCCGAACACTAAATTTCTGAAAAAGAAATGGCTTGCATATGCGGGTCAGCGTTGGAGGGGATTTAAAACATATCTCACTAGCAATTACATATTTGGAGAATTGTCAGATAAATCTCCTTGTGAGAAGTATACATTCCTTAATGAGGAAACGTGGCAGACATTTGTTCTGTCCCGAATGGAACTTTCTTTTCAGGTGTGTTGGAAATATAGTTTTTTACTTGGCCTACCAAATTTATTTACTGGAATTTACGTGGCAGATTTTACTGAAATTATTTATAACAGGAGAAAAGAAACAAGGCAAAAGTCCTCCAATCAAAGAATGTCTACCCCCACAGATTATCTCGTGGGGGATATGAGTTGCTTGATGAAAAGATGATACAAGAAAAGAAACAACAACGTCGAGAAGCATCCCAATTGGATTATTCGTCACTTGTTGATCCTCCATCACCACCCGAACGCCATGAGAAATGGAAGAGAGCCCGACAAAAGCTATCAGGAGATTATACATCCGAGGAAGCACGCGTTGTTGCTGAGAAGATTGTAAGTAAATGTTTCATTCAAGTTGTCATTGTAACAAGCTTACACACCATCTTACACATGTTTGTGAATAATGTGTTGTAGGATTCTCTGGTTGAACAGTACTCGCAAGGAACCTTTGTTCCACATGGACGCGATGATATTTTGGCTACTGCCATTAGGCGACCCGAGCACCCTGGTCGTGTTCGTGGTGTTGGACAAGGTGTGGGCATTTGACATTACTTCGGACGCCATTCACGTTATGGTCCCCCCTCAGGAGTAGTCACCAGAGAAGAGTTGGTTGTCCTCACTGAGCAGCTTACTCAGAAGATTAGACATGATGTGATGCAGGTATATATATAACCTGACGTAATGATAATAAAAATATTCTGAATGTAATTAATATCTATCAAATTTGATGCAGGAGCTGGCATCTATGGGTTTCTCCAAACAAAGTCCAACTGTCTAACCTTCCGATTCTCCTAATGGTGTTGTAGGTGCGAACAGTGCTAAGGGTAGTTGTTCTGCTGCTGAACAACTTTTGGAGGAGAATCCGTTTGATCATATCTCAAATCAAATCGGTATGAGCTATATGTTGATAATCCTTACCGTTTAGTGGAAATTGGCAAAGTTGTCAATTTGGGCCCAACCATACACAACAAGAGATTAGAGAATTATATGGTGAGGGTGGTGGTTGAAGAGGTTCGAGATGCAAGTGCTGAAGTACCTATGCCCACCGATGAGGTTCAAACGGGGGGACAAGCCCTCAAAAATGTCATTCAATGGCCGAGAAGACTTCTGTAACCTATTTCAGACAAGGTATTCTATACTTAGTTCTTTCTCTATTTATACTTGAAATAACTTAACTTTTTAATGACCAAGAAGAGTTACTAATGCTTTATCATTGTTGTTTAGGATATTGACAGATCTAGCAAAGATGTTCCACCCAAAAGGTCGGAGCCTCAACTTGATTCAGTTCAAGAATTGATTGTATTGGTTGTGTCTATTCAACTGCCTGTACGACTAAAGTTGGAACATGAACCCGACCTTGATCGTTTTTATATCACACCGAGGGAAATTATGGATCTGTGTACAGGTAACCAAATGCTTTCCTAAGTGTTGTACAATTCTGGTTGACATAAGTAAATCATACTGTTATAATTAACATTTATTTTAACACCGTAGGTATCTACACCGCCAGTGTGTCTTGAGAGGCAATCGTCATTTGTATGGATTCATTGACCCTCAGGACATCCTGACTTTTTATAGCTCCACAGAAAATGTTATCAGTACCATTCAAAACGAGGGTGGAAAAATGTGCTACCTAGCACCTTACTTGGATTCGTAAGTACATGTTTATAAGTTATTTAAAATCATGTGTGACTTATCACTAATTGTCTCCGCAATGCAGGCAACATTTTCAGTTATTGATCATTTTTCCTAGGACCAATGATGTCGTCTTCTATTGTTCACTGCAAAGAATGCCAAATACATCTATCAATAATATAGTTAATGTGTAAGTTATTATTTGTCATACATTGACTTTATGATATTGCTCTAAAATCTATAACATACTTTACATGAATTTTTTTTTTCCTATCATAGTGCTATGTCGGGGTGTGAAATTTTGAAGGGTTCTAGAAAGAAGCCTACATGGCATTTCTCCGATGTAAGTAGCTTAAACCCTTGAGATTCAATTACAGTTTGTGATATAAATTACTATATAAAAGAAGTTTACTTGGATTATTCATTTGTAGTCGCCAATGCAAGATGGAGCCACTGAGGGTGGATTTTATGTCATGAGACATATGCTCAACATTGTCCCCGCAAGTATTACTGATTCATGGATGGAGGTAATAGAACTTTTAACACAGTTATATTACATTTTACTTAGTTGATGAGCAAATATTTTTCTTTTGTCATTTCAACTTGCAGAGATTCTGCACTACGGAACCATTCCCTTGAGAGGATCTTTATGACATCCAGAAATGTTGGGCAAGACTATTTCTTGATCTTTACCCAGTCATATTGTTGAGTGAAAATTTGCTGGATAGGTAAGACTATTTTTTGATCTGATCTGTTTGATTGTTATTGGATTGTTGATGAAATTCCATTTTTTTAAGTTTCCTGAACTCTGCTCACTTGCATTATTCTCTGTATCAGTTTTTTTCTACCGGTAATTTCTAGTGTTCAATGTAATGAGGTAGAATAAGAAAATAACGATTATGATAGATTAGAAGTAAACAATGTATCTTTGAACCTAATTTATGAAAGGAAACTATGGTATCCCCTTTCTTGTTAATTTTTTGCTGCTGCATTTTTTACTGGTTTTTCGATTATTGATTCTGCATAATTCAAATCTGTTTGTGCGATTCTATTTTTGCACTAAGATTTTCTGCAATTACTAGTTTATGCGTATCTGTCTTGTGCGTGTTTCTGCTGCGTATTGTTAATTCAATTTTCTGTATAATTGCGATTTAAATTCTGCACTGCTGCGTGTGTATTATTGTTAATGTTTTGTACAATTCTGGTTTGCTGTGTTTTTCTGGTTGTGCAAGTTTGCGTTCATTGGTTTGCAGGATAAAAATTTGTAGCGTTATTCTCCTCTCACTATGGATGTTGCACCATTTTTACTGAATAAGTTAATTAACTAGCATGACACTACTAAATTTGTAGCATGTGATGATGAATGTTGAAGGCATTAGCCGTGTTAAAAACTTCATATGTTGCAGTTGTGTGTTAAGTTTTATTATTGCTTATTCTTATTGTATAGGATGTGCCATTCATGATAAAACAAGTTATTCTCACATACATGATGCACTACTTGTAGCACTGAAGCAATAGAAATAATCACTTTATATTTGATAAATAGTGCATGCTTGAACTTAAATGAGAAAATGTCAAATCAACTGTCAAGTGCACAAACAAAATGATACACTGTATGGAAATGGAAAGATTAATGCATACTCATTGAAGAAGTACCTAATTTAATGATATGGAAAGAATAATAAATCCTTATTAAATATTTTTCTAGCAGCACCTATTTTACTGATATGGAAAATATTAGATTGGTTCATAAAAGAGCACATCTTACTTCACCATTCCCAACCGCTATCTTCAAGGAGCTGTGAGCTATGAGTCTGTGACTAATGAAGGAGAGATCAACCTGATGGCATGGACAAAGACTAACATTGGCAACTTGGCTTGGGCATCTAGTTTTCTTTTAGTAATGGGGTCTTACAAATTTTGAATTTTGATTTTCCATGGAATATAAAGAGACGTGGTATGTAAATCTAATGTTAGTCCTCTTTGGAGAATGTTGGTGTTGTTTTTGGCCTGGGTTAGTCCACAGAGTCTTTATGTATGACGTTAGTCCACGGAGTCTTTATGTATGACAAGTGATTTCTAATCCTTAGCTGTTTAAGTTCTTCAGGTTGACTACTTTGGTATCGTATTTTTTTTGTTATTTGGTTTGTTAAGTTGGTTACAGGATATAACAAACAAAAAAAAAAAAAATTGCATCGGTTCGTCAAAAACCGATGTAAAAAGTATAAAATTTAACATCGGTTATTTAAAAACCGATATGAAAAGTAAGGCTTTAACATCAGTTATTCTAAAAACCATATGGAAAGTGAAGTTTTAACATCGGTTATGTTGAAAACTGATGTAAAAGGTACAATTTTAACATCGGTTTTCATAAAACCGTTGTTAAAAGTTTCGTTTTAACATCGGTTCTTTTTCCGATGTAAATAGCTCCCACTTTTAATGTCACTTGAATCAATAACGAATTGAAAACTGATGTTAAAAGTCGTTTTTAACCGATGTTAAAAGACCAAACTGCAGTTGTGAGTCACCTATTTCTGACACTGACCCCCAACTTAAGATCAACACTCTACCAATTGTGAAGACTTGTGCATAGGCTCACTTAGTCCATCATAACTACAACACACGCAACAAAGTCTAGCTACTATTAGGCCAATAGATCATAATTGAGGAGTATTGTTCCCCAACTATGGAAACAACACTCGACCCAACCATGAGCTATCATCCTTTAGGCAACTAAACAACACAACTACAACATATACAACTGAATCTACATATATAAAGGTTAATAGATCATAATCGAGGAGTATTGTTACCCCGCTGTGGAAACAACACTCACCCGGCCATGAACTATTCTCCTTTAAACAACTAGACAACACAACTACAGCATATATTACTAAATCAATCAGCATGTAGGCTAATAGAGCATAACCAGGTCAGCATGCCAAGCTACCGTACTTAGCTATTTCTGCACTTGGCACGTACTACTCAACTATTTTCGACACTGATCCCCAACTTAAGATCAGAACTCACTTAACCATGAGCTATTCTCCTTAAATAACTAAACAACACAACTACAACATATGCAACTAAACAACATAGTACCTCTCCCAACAGTAGAGAGGTCTACATAACTAACAACATGTTACAGCACACAACAAGTCATCATACATTATCAGATGTTACAGCACACCAGAGCATAACATTAAGCACATCATGATATCCCGCAACAGCACATGAACAACATATTACAACACCATAATACACAAAAGCATGTTATCAAGCATCACATGGTATCACACTCTCTTGATCAATACACAAGCCTGCACTAGTGTCGCGAAGGCGACCAACTATCATGTTATCAATTAAGTACACATGCTGTCACACATAATCAATTCATCATGATTATACAAATGCATTGTCATACCATTAAGTCATCTATCCTAATATCACATGTTATCAATCATCCATAAACATCATGAATCAATCTTATGTTGGCCGATGGTATACGATGCCTATCCTTAGACACTATAGACCGTAACCCTCATCCTTAGGTGTTACTAACATCAACCCCTAGTACACATGCTAAAGATTATATACTACACTTGAAATCCTGGTGATTAAGGTTTCATCCTACTCACCTGGTAAAACTCCTGTTTCGCTCCTATTGACGATAAGCCTAACTCACGAACTCACAAACGCACGAACTTGGAAATGAAGGTCACGAACACACCTCCACACCACACATATATCGTTCTGCCCCTTAGTGGAACAATCACATAAACTTGTCCACAAATTCCACCGAGCATGCCCACGGAATCCACAATTCACCGGAAACGCAAAAACACTACTAGATTAGAATATGGACAACAAATAAACGACGAATAATTCAAGGAAAGTATGCACATGGTTTTTGTCTTACCACACCAAGGATGGCAGCCACGAGAATACAAGCTTTGAAGTGTTTCCTTGAACTTACAACGGCTGAAATCACGCATCGGATTCCAAACCAAAATGAACGGTGAATTGAAATCAAAAGTATAGACTCTGGAACAGAGCCATACCACGTGACTATAGACTCACCAATATAAAGATTTGAAGCTCTGGATCAACTCCTAATTCATTCGGCAGCCAAACTTGCACCAAAACACTAAAACACGAAGAACGGTTAATCAGGAACTAAAAGCACTAACTAAGGGTCACGAGTTTACCATGAGAAAGTCAAGGTACAGAGGCTTCCTCCTCTATTCCGTGACTCACAAAGAGTCACCTCCGAAACTTACGACCAAATCCAAGCTCGTTTGGTAACCATACGGTCAAATAGGGCCTAAAATAGCACCGGATTGAGGTTAGGAATGAGAGCCATAGAAGGCAACATGAAATCAGATTAGAAAGTAGTACAAGACAACCTAGGAACAAAGCTTTACCTCACACAAAACGGCGTTCAGAGATAAGCCTTATAAAGCACGAACAGAAACAGATGAATCGGTACGATCAGATTGATGAACTGGCACTTGGAATGGCTTGGGAATAGACCACCAAACTCAAGAGAACTTATCCATGGTGTTCTAAGACCTGTTTACAAGGTTCAGGTCGAGGAGGAAGAAGTGGGAACTGAAAGAAATGGAAAAAAGATGCAAGATGGCCTTATATAGGCATTTGGCCACAACGGCCACGCGCCACACGCGTCTCTGCCGACCTACGTGCGCTAGGCGTGCCCTTCTGTTGCGCTGCACGCACGTCACGCGCGTCCTGTTGTCCTTTCTTCACGCTGAAGGATTCCTATGCATGCTTGCCACATGTTGTTCTCTTATTGGACCAGCAATTGATTTAATCACAAAGTGCCACATGTCACGAACGGATAAAGATCTGATGGTCCACCATGGTCTAGCGCGTGCCCCTATGCTGTGACGTCCGTTTTCACGTGATTTCTTTAATTTCGATGCTCATGCCACACAGAACTTGATACCCTAACACTTAAGCCTCATTCTAAACACCTAGGACATCCAATTGACCTTAGAATTGAGGATTTTAAAGTCCCAATAACTCGATTGAACACTCATACTCGCTCTAGGTCGCAAGTACACAAAAACCCTAATTCTACTCTGATTGCTCTCAAATTTTACGAGGCTTCTGAGACTAATACCAAATCCCTATCAAGCACTTCTCCACCTCTCTCCCACCTTCAAAACCTTACTAGTCTTATACTTACATTTACACAAGGGTACAGAAAGCGAATGTGCCACTGAACACCCAAGTACATTGTCCAACTCCACAGAACACATAGGCCCACTCAAATACACTTAACCCCACATAATCACATACTAAGCAAGGTTTAGAAAATTGAGGATGTTACATATACCACTTGAGTTTTTAGTTCTAATTAAATTGAACTTGTGTTGTTACGGTTCGTGTGAGGTACGACTTGATGACAACTTGGGATTTACCTCTTTGGAACACATTCGAGGTAAAGGAAATTTCTATATAATGAGTTTAGCCTTTTCGCCTAGATTGTTGTGTGACTTAAATGATTGTTTAATTGTGGTAATACGTGTAGTATTCTTATGTGATACCATGAATTGTTGTGGTTTGATTTGGCCTTGCGTGGCATGGCTGATTTGTATTGTGTTATTTAAATCATGTATGATTGAGTTAATTTGGATTTGAGATTGATTAAAGTATACGTGATGATCATGTGTTTAATTAATAATGCGATTATCGATTGTAAATTGGTTTGACAGCTTACACCAGTAAGTCTGATGCGATTCCACAAGGCGAGCTCAAAGTTTCATAAATGAAAATATTAAAGGCTTTTGATTTTAAAGCAAGCAACAGAGCTTCAATAAAATTAGTTAAAGCTTATAAGGTTCCCCAATGGAACTCCACTAAGTAAAGAACACAAGGTGAACAGTTAAATTTTCAAAACGATTGAGTTAAATGATATGTTTGGGAAACTCTAGCAAGAAAAGACTTGGTATTTTAAGCGTATTCATCACCGCCTCTCTTTCCTGGGAATCTCTTAACGTATTATTTAGCACAACTAGGGTTCCAACAACCTAAAGCTAAAGAGTATTTTCAAATACAGTAGCACATAGGAGTAATAACAGAAACTGAGATTGGAATTCATCAAGTTGAGAGAGTTGTGGACTCATCGATCCGCATTAATTGATTAATTAAAAGATCTCTCGGACACTCCATATGGTGAGTGGGCCATTCCAAAGAATTGGATTGATGCATACTAACCATTAAGCATCGATACTCGTAGTGTTTGACAGTCTACATGATTGGATCTCAAAAGGCGAGTTGTCATTTCCTGCCAAAAACCCGAAGGTCCTTATTGTGACTAGTGGTTGTGAGTGGCAATACAGTCTAATGCGATAGCAATTAGATTGTAATACCCTTGATAGGGGAGTTTGATTTGGACCTGGAAAAGGAGTTCCAGTGTCTATTGTTGTCCTTGTTTAAGGTTGCAATTGTGTACACAAAGGATTTCATATGCATTGGCATGCATTCTGAGCACATTATAACATGTGATGATTGATGGTTGATTTGCTGATTGAATTGTCTGTTCACATGCAAATGCTTGAGATATCATTCTGATGCTTGCAGTCTATTCAATTATATATGTATATAGATAAATCATGTTATTGTACTATGTACATATATCTTATTTGCATGCGACAAGTCTGTGATAAACTTGTGGACAAGAAATTTACCCTTGCACTATTGGATTGGACATTCTCATGGATGTCACCACCGGATGGAGTTTCTATATCTGCTGTCATTTTGTCCTTCCCAGTAGCATTGGTGAACGAGCCAAGAGTGGAAGATACCTCTTAGTGCCCCAGTTCTGATCTTGCTAAATGGTTTCTCAGTAAGAGTCATAGTTATTGGACAGCTTAAGGTATTGTCTTGTCTCACGACTGTTGGTGGAGCATGATTTTGTTATTTGCATAATTACCTATTGTTTTGTAATTACATTTTTCAGAAAACCTGGCCTCAGTGCGAATTGATTATGGTATGTTTATTTGTATGCGATGCAATCAACATGATGTATTATACTCTAATATTTGACAAAAGTCTGATTACTCATCATTTAAAAATTGTAGTACTCTTCACGTTTCATTTGTGAAAAGGGTTTCAAAGGAAGAAAAAAAATTTACTTCTATTTTCCATTGCGAACAATAGAAGAGTACATTTTGCTGAAAGCATATGAACATTAAATGTTTTCAGCATTAGATTGGCTTACACCATAGTGCTCCGAAAACAGGGTATTACACCTCCCATATCTTTATCTTCATCTCATGCACGTACGCCACCATGATCACTACTCCTGCACACAAACCAAAACAAACCACTGCCCTTTTACCACCACACACCACCACTAAACCACTACTCCCCTCCACTAGAGCACTCACAAACCCACCAAGTCAACCAAAACCATACTAGACTCTCCATCTCCTTCCTCTCAAACACTCACTGTCTCCACTCACCAAGACCCTACACCACATATTCCTTCACTCATTTCTAGCATCGTTGCCACCCTTTTTTAATCCTTTCAGCTATATCTTCTGTTCACCCTCTCCACACATCACTGTTCATACCCTTGAAAACCAATAAACCATATCCAACACAGGCTCTCATTATCAACCCCTCTTCTCGCCCTAAGTTTCATGAACCCTGGCCTGTTCTAGTCAGAGTAGGGTGTACAAGTCCATCTACAACTAACCTTCTTTGTGGCACAAGAAGACTTTCACTTTACTTGTTGTTAGACAGGAGATTGAACCTTCCACCTACAACAAAAAGCTTGAAATGCATTTTGGTGGAAGACTTCGGCCTCAAGCTAACAGATTTATCAACCTTTCCTTTGAGCTACCTCACTCTATACCACAAAATGAGCTTTGACTCTGGAGGAATGTGGAAGTTGGATCACTACTGATGAAAAGGCAATCATGCTCCATTGTTTGGAGATGAAAAGATTGGAATTTGCACTGCTAAACAGAGATCATGTTTGGACTACTCTAGGATCGTCCCTGATATGCAAAGGTGGCTTCCTTGGCTGATTTTCTGACAAGAGGAAGACCAAGGTACCCCAAAGATACCTTAAGATGCTCAATCTTGACCATTGGGAAAAGGCTCCAAAGAAATGCCATATCAGTAACCTCTTTGCAACTCCTGTCTGTGATAAAACTGAAGCCCAAATACTGGACTATTACTATCATAAAATCAAAGCTGATTCTGTGTGTACTGGATCCTCCAGCCTAAGTTGAAGAAAACGAAGCAATTGAAGAAGGAAGTAAACTCAGAAGAGATTGGTATTCTTACCTTGAAATTTAACACTTCGATGATATGCTGCAGTGTCTGGTGCATAGACCTATCCTCATTGCGGAACAAGAAAGAAGAGCCCAAGAGAAAGAAGACATTCTCTGGCAACGAGAACAGGCTCTTGGAAATGAAGTTTTGGCATAAAATTGGATAGAAGAAGATCATCTGGCATGGCTTGCTACTACTCTCTTTGCTGAGGAAGAAAGAAAGGGTAGCAAGAGATGCTTTGAGCTAGAGCAAGATATAATCAGCATTTGTCATACAGAAACAGAAGCTGAGCTGAAGGAAACCTCTTCAGTAGAAACACTCTCTTTGTTTGATCTCACGGTTAATGCCTTCTTTAAGGCACATGAAGCACAAAGGCAAGCTCTCTCTGACGTTCTTTATCTGGAATTTGAAGAACAAGAGAAGAACGACTTTGAGTAGCGAAAACTAGAAGGCTCATCAAATAGTGCTTACCAGAAGGTGATGTCTTGCTAGCTTCTAAGAAGAAGAGGCAGAAGCAGCTACTTTGACATCCCCAAATTTTCATAAATAAATAAAAATGCATAATGTGAGTTCTAAGAAAATTTAATGGCAAAAAAGTAAGAAAAAGAGATAATTATAAATTAGGAGAAATTAAAATAAAATAAAATAGAATTTTATTTAGAAGTAAACTAAACTAAAATGAAAATTTTAAAGTAATAAAAAGAAAAATAAAATTTTATAAAGGTTTATAACCCTTTGGAAGGGTCTAGAACCCAAAGAAAAATAAATTTTAATTTTTGGTCCATCGCTACGCGATGGTACATAATGGGGGACCATCACGACGCGAGAGTACTGTGACAGCATCACCACGTGCACGTTGACACGTGTAAAGGTACGTAGACCATCGCGATGCGATGTACCTATTGCGACGCGGTGCTGTTTTACTACCATTATAAATAGATAGTTTTACCACCCATTTTAACACTACCAACTCCCAAAGTCCCCTCTTCTCCTCTAGTACTAGCCTCCTAAGGTCGCAAATAAGGAACAAAATAGACACTAAGGGCAAGAAGCAGCGCGAGGGTAGAAGCAGTCTTCCAGTCAGGTAAGCGAGATGAAACCTTATCCACTAGGAAAAAATAGTAGAATAAATATAGAATAGGTGTAGTGTGCCCTTAGCCCTATTAGAGGGTTAATAACGACAACACCTTAAGGGATGGGTTGTGATCTGTGATGACTGATGGTAGCCACCGCTAGTCTATCAACCCGTAGGGGAATCATTTGTTAAGCGATTAATGGTTGATTTTGTATATGACTGTGTGATTTGTAATAGATCGCTTGTGCGATACTAGGGATAAATAGTGATTCATGGTTGACTCGGATGATTGATGATGTAGTATAGTTGTGACGCAGTTCTTGTATGTTTGTGTACGTGATAAATGATGTAAAGCAGTAATTGGTGATTTGAAACCCTAACATTGGTAATTAACGTCACTAAATACATTTGAAGTGCGAACTGATTAATAAATACTATAGGTCGCTAAGTCAAATCAAGGTTGGGTTATTAGGTTTTGATTTAGAAATAAAAGGTGGGGATTCATATGCATAACTAAAATCCACCGCCGTACTTATAGGCTGGCATACGAGGCCAAATACTTGAGTGTGGGTACGAGTATAGCCAGTACAGGTCTTGCGCATTAAATTCAAAATATTCCTTAGCGCTCAATTTGGTAGTACGAGGTATCAAAGGTGTCACCTTTAGCTAGAGGACAAGCAAATCATACACTTTTCAAATTGTCCCAGGCTGCAATGATTCAAATGATTGGAAAAGCATATCGTACAAAACGGTAATAGCTGTACTGTTATTCGAATATTTCTCCTCAAATATGTCACTCAGAGATTAGAGTTGCTCTCTGAACGGTAACATAGAATATCTCTATAAATACTCCCTCTTTGAGATTGAAAAAATGATTAGAGAAATCAAGTGAACAATCAAGAATTCTGTGCCAAGCCCTCTGTGGACCAATCTTGGACAAGCTTCAGCGTCTTACTCTTTATTTGTGAAAGTTATTTTGTTTTGAGCTTAAATTTTGTATTCACTCGTTGAGAGTTAAATTATTATGACGCCCATACTTCAGTCATAATTCAAAGCACGACAATTTATATTAAAGTACAAGAATTACTAAAAATTTAAAACTTGTTTAGCAAAATACAAGTCTAAACTTTAAACTGGGTAATAAATCCAGATATTAGAATTTACAACTTTCACCAGGTCTAAAGCTTGGGAATACAAAACACAAGTCTAGTCCTATCCTTACAACAAAAGGAATTAAAATATTACTCCAAATTAACCATAAGCTTGAAGAGCTAGGCCTACTAGCATCGCCTAATCTCTGTTCGATACCTGTTTGTCTAAAAAACAATAAGGAAAGGGTGACATTATAAAAATCTCAGTGAATCCTTCACGGACCCCTCACCAACAGTAGTCGAAATCACAATAATATTCATTTACAAACATTAAAGTAAATAAGACAATTCCATACAACAAGGATCATTCGTAATAGCCGGGACATATCATTTGATAGCAGTGGTACAACTGCTCTATACAACCGTCATTTTAACAGCCAGGACGTATTGCTATCGCACAGTGGTATAATTGCTCTGTACTTACAAATCCTTTGAGTAATAGTCGGTACGTATCATTCTCTAGCAGTGGTACAACCACTCTGTACAACTGTCGTTGTAACAGCCGGGACGTGTCGCTAGATCACAGTGGTACAACTACTTTGCACTCATAACTATTTCGTAATAGCCGGGGCGTATCGTTCGATAGCAGTGGTACACCGCTCTGTACAAACGTATTTGTAACAGTTGGGATGTGTCACTATCTCATAGTGGCACACCGTTCTGTATGACTATCTTACTATAACCATTATAATTCAATAGTTTTAGTTCCATATCTTTAAGGATTCACTTCAAACTCAAGTTGAAATGATGTTTCTAAGCGATTCCTAAGATATCCCTTTAGTCCCATAGGTTTAGAACACTAAAATGAAGTATTCCTAGCCTTAGAAGCCTCTTAAGTGTGAAAAAACACAATTCTGCATAACTGGGCAGCTGCAGCATGTTCTGGCACGAGCCGCGAGCATTAGCGTACCTTGATTCTGCCCCCGCGCGCACTGCCCACGCCCTAGCGCGCGTCCAGCGCATTTTTGCGTGTCCTAGGTCCTGTCTCGTGCACGTCATGCGCATTTCTATGTGTACTTGGTCTAAGAATCAAGGAACGATTCTAGGTTTCTCTCTCACTTGGAGACATTTAAGTAAACTCATCTTGTCTCTTATCTTGAGTTTTGTAAAAATAAGCCTTTGACTCTATCTTTTACCTTTCTCCTTGTTAGTGGTTACCAAGAAGCAACCAAGGGCATCCATTCCTCTCTTAGGGTTGCGATATTCTAAATGAGGTAAGGGGGAGCTATTGTGGTCGGGGATATTCGAGGGAATAAGTGAAGGGGTCGTTCTTAGGCCTCGAAGTGTGCTACTTGATTAAAAATGAATGCGTAAGAATTAAATACTTTATTGCGTCTCTATTTTTGGTGAATTAGGGGTTGTTCCCTCTATTTGATTAACGATATGAATGTTAAAAATTTCGGTTTTTGTTATTTAAATTGATGTCGTGTGGTTAGAATGTTGTCTAATGCTGTTATTACTGTCTGTAGGAATATTGAATGCTGCTATTATTGCTGTCTATAGTAATGCTTTTTGTTGCTGTTATTGCTATCTGTAGAAATGCTATCTGCTATTATTGTTGTTGTTTGGGAAAATGATATATGTTGTTGTTACTGCTGTCTGCGAAAATAATATATGTTCTGCGTTCCGACACGTTAGGCTTACTAACTTGGGCCAAAACCAAACCATATTGAACCCGAGGAATTTTATAAAACATTTGTACTAAAGTATAGCTATCTTAATGGCTTAATTGAAGTATTTATAGGTTGTTAATAGGATATAAAGTTGTTCTTGAATTAGAATGGAATTACAACAAGTTAGAATACTAACAATGAGGCCTTAAATAGGAATTATTAATAATTTCAGTATTGAAAATTCCACGCTTGTGGCAATGACCTTGAAACGATAAATGACCTTAAGCTGAGACGCTTGGAACACATTGTGCAGGTTTGACAAAGATGGTGGCATAGCAATTTGATAGGCAATAGAACCAACTCTTTGAAGGATTTCAAAGGGACCTACCAATGCCTATCACAGGAATGGCCTTTAGGAACACATGCTCTCCCTCTTCAAACTCAAGAAATGCTATCTGTTATTATTGTTGTTGTTTAGGAAAATGATATATGTTGTTGTTACTGCTGTCTATGAAAATAATATATGTTCCGCATTCCAGCACGTTAGGCTTACTAACTTGGGCCAAAACCAAACCATATTGAACCCGAGGAATTTTATAAAACATTTGTACTAAAGTATAGCTATCTTAATGGCTTAATTGAAGTATTTATAGGCTGTTAATAGGATATAAAGTTGTTCTTGAATTAGAATGGAATTACAACAAGTTAGAATACTAATACACAAGCTCTAAGCATGTCCTCTAGGGTTTGTATGGTATGTTTCGTCTGACTATCCGTCTAGGGATGATAGGCAGCACTAAGATTAAATCTAGTCCCTAGGGCCTGTTGGAAAGATTTTCAAAACTGAGAGGTGAACTTTGGATCTCTATTAGAGACAATGCTAGTGGGTTCTCCGTGGAGTCTAACAATCTTTCTAATATAGATCTTAGCTAAACTAGCAGTGTTGAAAGTGGACTTAATTAGGAGAAAGTGAGCAGATTTGGTCAATCTGTCCACAATGACCCAAATGAAGTCATATCCAGACTGAGTGTGAGGCAATACTGCCACAAAGTCTTTGCACTTGCCTTCCCATTTCCATTCTGGTATCTCTAAGGGTTGAAGCGAACCTAATGGCCTCTGATGTTCTATATTGGTTTTTTGGCAAACCAATCACTGGGCTACAAAATCTCCTACATCATTCCTCATTCTCGGCCACTAATACCTTTGCCTAAGGTCATGATACATCTTGGTAGAACCAGGGTGTATAGAGAATCCATTCTTGTGGGCTTCCTCAAGAATTTGATTATTGATTGCCTCATCCGTAGGAATACAAATCCTTTGATGAAAAAGTATAGTACAGTCACTAGCCTCAGAGAATCTAGGATAGTGTCTCCTAGCCTGTAACTCTTTATTTAGACTCTGGGCAAATCTAAATTGATCCTTTAAATCATAAATGATTTCTAGATGACTCACCATTAGGCTATCCCCACTTAAAAGCATTCCCAAGTGTAGATCCCTAAAGGATTCTAGCATTCCATCTCTTTAATCGTCATCGAGGAGACATGAAGAGACTTTTTACTTAAGGCATCGGCGACTACATTTGCCTTGCCCGAATGGTACTTCAACTCGAACTCATAATTCTTAAGGAACTCTACCTATCTCCTTTGCCTCATATTTAGCTCTTTTTGATCAAACAGATATCTTAAACTTTTATGATCACTGAATATCTCAAATCGGGCACCATATAAATAATGCTGCCAGATTTTCAAGGAAAAGAGTATAGCTGCAAGCTATAGGTCATGAGTAGGCAGCTTTCCTCATGGGGCTTTAGCTGTCAAGAAGCATAGGCTACCACTTGCCTATTCTGCATGAGAACACAACCCAAATCCTTCTTAGGGGCATCACTGTAAACCTCAAAACCTAAGGTCGGGTTGGGGATATTCAAAACCAGTACAGTGGTTAGCCAGATTTTGAGCTCCAAGAAACTGTTCTCGCAGCTCTTATCCCACACAAAAGGTTGCCCATTTTGGGTTAACGAGGTTAATGGAAGAACTAACTGAGAAAACCCATAAATGAACCTGCAGTAATACCCAGCCAGTCCAAGAAAACACCTAACTTCAGTAATGGGAGTCGGTCGCTCCCAGTCGAGAACAGCCTCTACCTTACTAGGATCAATTGCCACTCCCGCCTGAGAAATGACATGTCCTAAGAATTTAACTTCTAGAAGCCAAAACTCACACTTCTCTGGCTTTGCAAATAGACTTTTCTCCATAAGAGTGCCTAGAATGATCCTAAGGTGTTCCTCATGTTCTTGAGGGTCCTTAGAATAGACAAGAATATCATCTATGAATACCACAACAAACTTATCAAGGTAAGGCTAGAAAATCCTATTTATGTAATCCATGAATATGGCTGGAGCATTTGGTAAACCAAAAGGCATAACAACATACTCATAACAGCCATACCGAGTCCTAAATGCGGTTTTTGGCACATCCCCAGCCTTGACTCTAATTTGGTGGTATCTGTAACATCCATTTTTTTTCGCAATACGTTATTTAGCGTTATTATGGTATATTTCACCATATTTATGCTAAAATAAGCAGTTCCTGGTTCGCTAAGCAAGTGATTGAATTAAATCAAGATCAAATTGAATTTGAGAATTAATATTTCATATTAATTCATGGTTCGAATATTTTCAAAAAATTCTAACGAAGTTTCGTCGCGTTTTGAATCATCGGGATATTTGGCCGCAGATAAAATTTTAAACGAACTCCGATTTCGATGAAAATCGAATCGTGACTTGTTGTGATTATTTGTGAGTGTTTGAGATTGTTTTTATTATTTATGATAATTTATTATCACGTGGTGAATTAATTTCTCGGTAAAATTAATTTTCGCGAATTTATCGGTAAAGCGGTTACTCGACACCGTGTTTTTTTCAGTACTCTTAAGACTCTAGGATTAGAGGGTAATCATAAGAGAAGAGGGATTAGATGGTTAGACTTGTTGATTAGATTAGCATTTTACTTTGAGTGCTAGGTGTCTAGTTATTGTGGTGATTAAGAAAAGTATTTTCCCTAAATCAATGTGAGCCAAGCATTATTATTTGATTAAATATTTTTTTTCCTTCCTTCCCCTTTTTGTATCAGCCGAAGCCCCACCCATTCCCTCATTCCCTCAATTTTATTTTCCCTTCCATCCTTTTCAAGAGAACCAGGTCGTAGCCCTCTGTTCCCCATTTTTTTCCACTTTACTTCCATTTCTTTCTTCAAGCCTTAGTACAGGTGAAATGTGAAATGAAGCAAAGTTCCATTTCCTACCTCTTCTCCTTGTTTCAGCCGCAGTACCCCTTTTTGGTGCTCACTTTCATTTTTATTTATTTCTTCTTGCTCATGAGTGGAGAAACTCCAAGAATACAAGTTTTCTTCCATGGCTTCTTCTTCTTCCTTCCTTGCATGATTCTTCTTACTTCTTCAACCTCCATTGCTTCCAATTTCTTCTTCTAACCACCATCATCTTCTTGGCTAAGTAAGTAAGTTTGAAAGCAAGTTTTTCCCCTTTGTTTTCCTTACCAAAACTGTGGGGCTTTCTAATAGGATTAGGGGTTGTTATTCTTTTGATTCTTGCTTGTTTATGTTTGTATATGACTTGATAATGATCAAGTGAAACATGAAATTGGTTCTTGATTATGATTAATTGATGCATGAAAGTGTTGTTATTGATGTTGATTTGGTATTTGTCAAGAAAATGGAGATTTTGAAAACCCTAGGTTCATGAATGTGTTATGAAGACTTGGTGTTTTTCTAATGTAAGGTTTGGTTTTGAATAATTAAAGGCTTATAGAGGAGAAATTAGTAGGAGAGTACTGTGTCTTGGTTTTGGATCAATGAAATTTTGAATCATTGGAAACCCTTGAGTACTTGAAAAAGCCATGATGGGGTGTTGGACTTGATTAAGGAATTTGTTTTGTAAGAATTTGTTGTTTGGTGAAAGAAATGACGTATTGAATGATGTTGTTTTAGTTTGTTGGAAAGTTTGCAAATTTTTTTTTGTAGAAGGAAGGGTAAGGCCGCAAGCTCCCTAGAGCTTAGGGGGAAATTATTCTTTTGTTCCAAGCATTGAATTAGTTGTATTGAATTGTGTGTGAGTTTTGGGAAAATTTTGGAAATGATTTTGATTGAAAGTTGAATTGATTTGGAATGTAAGGCTATGATACATTAAGGTGCAAAGGGATTTTATAATCCTAAGACCTTGTAGAGCCTTGAATCAAATATGGTTATGAAATGAATTTGTGTTTAGTAGTATTAGGAATTTTATTTGGCATGCTAAGACTATGAAACACATATGTTAGAGAAATCTTTGTGTTTCGTTAACCAAAGTAGAGTCTTGATAATATTAGAATCAAAGTATTTGATTTAGTATTTACTTTATGATTTTAAGATTTAAAGGAAAATGAATTTTTAGTCTTTAAAATATTTAATTTTCAACTTGCTTGCTATTTCAAGTCTATGTGATTCTTTAAAAATATGTGTTTCAAATTGGTATCCAAGTGTAGGTGATTTGGTTAGTTAAGAGGTTTTTGGGTTTTGAGAGCCTCGGGGTTAGAATTGAATCTAAGCCTAGGGAATTATTTTGGGTGAACTAGAGTTGTACTAAGGTTTGGTGTGTTGCTAGGAATCTTCGAGGTTTGTTCATGCTGAGTAGAACGATAACGTTCTTTGGCATGTGAGCGGATAATCTTTGGTAAGGGCTACTTCTAGTCAAGTTTAGGATTTAATATTTTATTTTGTATATCAAGGAAGTCTGAGAACCTCAGGGTTCGAAGTGAGGGTCTCGTACCCCCTTGATTTTATTGTTTAAGCCTAATACTTGATTAACTAATGGGTTTGTTTGCAAGAGGTTGGCGACTGCCCACAACACCTTACACTTGTTTGATTACCTCTTTGCTAACTCCACTGAGTTGCAAAGGGATGAACTGTGTTGTTGATGTTGTGATCTTGCATTTGATAATATGATGCGGTTACATGTATGCTTGAATGGTGTTAAGATATATGCTGGGAAAGTGATGTTGGATAATTAAATGTTATTTAATTATGCCATGTTGAATATCATATGCATTGATATATTCATTGGAAGTTGGTGAAATGCATTGACATGCATAAGGGTAACTTCAATCTGAATGTCCTAGGGTGAGGTATATCACAAGGGAGTTCAGTGTCATTGTTAGTTCTAGACATGAATGTTCCGGGGTGAGGTATATCACAAGGGAGTTCAGTGTCGTCAGGATAGTTTGGAACTCGTCGCGTGGAACATTATCGGGTTGGGGTATACCAAGCGATTGACCACTGCATGGGGTATTCCGGAATCATAAACAGTGGCATGTAGTTGCATTTTTAGGCATCAATGCATTCTTACTGAATTGTATGTTCGGTTATACTGTGTTATATTTGCTTATTTAAGAAGTTGACCCCTTGCCCGTGGTTCTTTCAATCAATGAACGTAACCCGAACGATGGTGAGGACTGTGGAGATCCCGGCAATGACGACGTCACTAGGGGTGGTATTTGACTTCCCAGACATGGAGATTCCCTCGACCTTGGAGTTCAACCCCACTTCTAGTCGAGTTGTATATAGAGGGGACGTGTTAGAGACGACTCATGTGGATGGACTGGCAACACGACAGAAGATTACGCGGTGTACGGGTGGAGACGGAGAGGCCAGAGGGAGTACCTGCATCTGCACCGTTTATTGACGTGACTGGCGATGATGAGGATGGCTCGAAGGAAGAGGAGGACCCGTCATAGGACCTTGATAGTGATGTGTAGTTGTGTAGTTGGTGACGTCTGTCTATTTTGTATATAGTTTTGGTTGGTCGTGTTGTCCGCCTAGTGTATATAGTTCTGGGTGGTGACCAGTCAGTCGTTGGACTTGTTAGTCTTTTGGTGGTAGTAGTTGTATAGTTCTGGTGGTTATTACTTTTGGAGCAGCCCCCTGCGTGGGTAATTACCGGGAGTAACTCAGGAATATGACTACTCTTGTAGGGCCTTCATACTCTAGGTGTATTCCTGCTTGTGCATATTTATTTACTGTTTACTTTATGTAAAACTCTTCAAATGGATATCTTTCGGAAGTTGTGTATATGTTTATATTCAGTTGTAATAGTCTTTTGCATTTAGAATTCTGTCATGTTTCGAAAATGCTGTGGATACTCTGATTGTGTTTTACGAAAGACTTTTGTTTATAAAAAGAAAAAAAAATTACCGCAATTTCCAAAAGACAAGAAGAGTATCACTTTACAAAACTCCATTGCATTAGAGTTGTCCCAGTTTAATAGCGCGTCAGAAACAGTGTGTTACAATAGTTGTATCAGAGCGGTTCGGTTCTAACCGGACTGTGTGTTGGGTAACTAAGCTGGTCACCGTGTCGGGTTTTGTTTTGTTGGGTAGCTAGTTGTGTTACTGTAACAGCCCCAATTTTCGTTTCTCGTTTATGTGTAAATTGTGCGCTGTTAGTAATATATGGTATAGGGGTATTTTCGTAAATTTATAAAACTTCATAATTTTTGGAAATGGACTTCACAGTTAATTTCTACATATTTTATTTAGCTAGTGGCAATATTTTCAAATTTTAATTCTGACAGAAAACGGACGTTGTTTTAATAACCTGGTTAACGTTTTTACCGTCCGAAAAGTCTGTTTTTGACCCAAAAATATTCGTTATTTGAAAATTTTACTGCTCGTCAAAAGTTGACGATTTATGTGAAGGTATTATTTTTATTATTGTCCTGTTGATTTCGCAGACGTCAGTTTAATCACGTAACGTTTTAATTGCGCGATTGCATTTTTAATCGGTAAAAAAATAAAAACTCTAGGTAGAAATATTATTTTATGATGGGTAAAAAATTTATTAATCAAATTGAGATATTTCCTAACTATCTAATAAAATTTCATAATTTTTGGATTACATAATCATATTTTATAAAATTTGGATTACAAAACTTAATTTAATTAACATTTGGAGAACAAATTTAAAAATGTCAAACATATCCCTCCCTTATACTCCCTAAAATCGATCACCACCATATTTTCAT
The DNA here is from genome assembly GCA_037113605.1 of Calophaca sinica. Taxonomy (NCBI): domain Eukaryota; kingdom Viridiplantae; phylum Streptophyta; class Magnoliopsida; order Fabales; family Fabaceae; genus Calophaca; species Calophaca sinica. The sequence continues at coordinate 101,370,699 of CM073730.1, forward strand.
TTCTTCAAGTTTTAAGGAGAAAGAGAGAAATGAAAACCTAGAGAGAGAAAGTGAAGATTTTGGTTCAAAAATTCATCTAAATTCAAATCCAAGCACTTCTTCATCACCCTTGAGGTATTCTCTTCATTTTTATCTTTGTAAAATTTTGATTCCATGAAGTTTTTAGGAAATACTATTATGATGAATTTTGGAAGTTTTGAAGGTAGAAAATGATGCTTTTCTACTTGATTTTCAAGTATAAGTTAGGAAATAATTTATACAACCTTATCTAAATTTTGTTTTGAAATTTAAATGGATGGAAAACAAATTTTCCCCTTTTTCCCTTGGGCTAGCCATAGGCCTATGAGAGTAGGAAGAGAGGTTTTAAAACTTTTCTTTTGTTGATTTGTGTTTATATGATGATATAATAGGTTGTTTGAGTGTTGGTGGAAGTTGTGAGCATCAAGGGAGGGACCTTTGGAAGTCTTGAAAATACTAATCCTCAAGGTAAGGGAAATCATTAGTGAGTTTTAGCTTTCATGGGTATTGGATGTTGCATGAATTGGTTGTTGTTGTAATTGGAAAGTGTAATTATATGCTTTATGTGATTATGTTTTGTTGTTAGATGAAATTGTTGAAGTAGGAATATATGCAAGTAATATGTTTATATGCATAAACGTGCAAATTTGATGATGATTTGAAACTGGAAAGTTGGAAATTAGTTCATGTGAAACATGAATATTATTGTGTTTTATTATCTGTGAAATTGAGAAAATGGTGTAAGAATTATTTTACATATGGTTATGCTTGAAATAATATTTGACGGTGATTGGAACATGATTGGAATCATGTATTGAATTGATTGGAATTTAATATAAGTATTTTTATAAACTTAACTACTTTATGGCAAAATTTTACCAAATGAATAGTAACTATGACCAAATGAATAGTAATTTGCCAAATTGTGTTTTGAATAACTTGAGTTTTAAATTGATTTTTGAAAAGTTTTTAAGATAGGAAGTAATCTTATATAAATCCCTAAGTGTGGAAGAAAAATTTAGGTCATTTCAATAAACAAGGGTCCTAAACTTGCCAAATGATTTTTAGTGTATTTTAAGGTTTCAAAGAGGTACTTAAAGGGGTTTTTGGGTGAAAAATGTGTTAAGTTTGGTTTTTAACCTAAGTAGTTTAAAATGATTTCATACTTGGTTTATGGATTTAAATAATGAGTTTTGTCTAAAATAATTTGTACTTGGTTTATGAACTGAGAAAATAAGTTTTGGACGTAGTATGCCCAATAAAAGCAAATATGTGGTTTCAAAAATATTTTGAGATATATATATATACACACACATTATTTTCAAACGAAATTTTGTGTGATATTACTATTGATGTGTTACATTCATATTAATGATGCATGGGATTTACTTGAACTATGTGCGAAATACCTTAATGTCAGGTAAATGTAACGTACACCTAAGTATGTAGCGTTACCAATGGAATGCCCACTTTGCATGTACCGGCTGAACGATTCGGGACGTACACCTCTCTAAGTATGTGGCGTTGCCGCCTCAGTTAATGTTTGCGTCTGGAATGTGCCATTAATTGTTGAACTAACCGAGTATGATAGATGGTCTGGGACCATAGACGTTCGCATCTGGGATGTGACGTTATCCTATTAGTATAGGAGACTTGTTCCATTGGTATGGAAATTTTGGAAGTGCTCATAAACAAAACTATGGCATGCATGTATTGCTTACTGACACATACCATGCATACTGACTATTGGTTGTCCTAGTTGATAGATACATGGATATGTGAATTTCTATAAGACTTATATGCTATTTATTTGATATAGAACTGCGAATCATAGTTATGTATGCTGCGTATGTGAACTCTATGTGTGTTTGATGATGTCTTCATGTTAATGTCTGTACTCATGATTAGCTTGTGATGAACTCTTTGAAGCTAGTGATTTACCCTTGTGTTCCTTGTTTTCTTTCTGGTATTGGTTGTGATATTTAGATGTATCTGGATTGTCTGTTAGGTCGCTTGCGGAGCGAAAGACTTGAGTTTTTTGATGGACACAAGGATGAATGTTGGGAGTTTGACCCCGTCTCCTGACAAGTCATTCATCAAGGGGTTGTAACTACGATCTATGGAGAAAACCATGAGCCTGTGAGTAGACACACTCGGAACACTACCTTACAGTTTTATTTACCTTTTGAGAGATTTTGGAAACCATGGTGGAATACGTTTGGAGATAGAGGTGGAACATCCAGGGGAGGTCATACAGTAGCTAGGAGCGGAGCTCGTACCTATCACTCTTTGTGTAAAAGTGAGTTACCACATAGGATGCGTATGCATACTTTATCTTCCCCTTCTCCTGTAGATACTTCTACTCTTTTGCTAGATCCTATTCTAGTGTTTGATACTACACCTACTTTGGAGGCGCTTGCTGAGAAGACACCGGACGTGAGCTAGAGCGTTATCCTTCACCTGTCTATGTTCCTTCTTCCATTCCTTCACCTCCGACTGGTTCAAAAGGGAAAGCGAAGTATCGGGTAAGTCGAGTCTTGACACCAATGGATTTAGTGGAGGTAGTTAGTAGTGAAGATGAAGAGGAACCGGAGGAAGATCCTATTGGCTATTTAGTGGATCCTGACGAAGTCGGAGAGCCCTCCGGCAAGTGTCAACGTGTTTGACCAGCTAGGTTAGAGTATTTTCTTTTGGTGAGGTCCTTGTATTTTGAGTGTTACTTTCTCTTAGACCTCTGTCTTTGTTGGGCCTAATAGTGTTGATGACCAGATTCCTTTTGATGGTTTATCTTGGCATTGAGGTCAATCTTTTGTTGTTTTGGTATGTATGTATCACTTTTTGCTGACTTTGACTTGTACAAAACTTGATGACATATCTCGGATGTTACGCCTAGGAGCGGTCCTGGTATGCCTATATATATATACATGTGATGCATAAGAAAAAAAATGGAGTTACTCCTATTTTTGTTATTCAATATTTAGTTTCTTTTTTAAGATTTATTCTTAAACGAGACTTCCCTTTCAAAAAAAAAAAAATAGACAATCCTTATGTCTCATTTACGAATAAGTTTTAATAAGAGTAAATTATTTCATTGTTTTTGGAAATTTCTCCTTCGTTCTTAAACTCAAACGTGGCTTCCTAAAGTTTTGTGTGACATTAGTGGTATCAGAGCAAGGTTGATTCTAAATCGGGCTGTGAGTTAGGAGCTGGTCAAATCCTTAGGAATTTTTGGGTTTCGGGTTTTGTGCTTGTGTTGTGTGTGTACTCTGTGTTTGAATTTTTTGAATTGTCTCTGTTTTGAGATAATGTGTGAGATGGATTACTTAGTCTTCCTTTGGAAGTACTATGTGCTGTTGTGCACTGTTGTTGGATTGATTTGATTCTCATTGGGTTCTGACCGGTTTCTTGGCCTTGTAGGAACCCAATACCCCCGAGATCTGAATCGGCGACCTAATAGCGGAGATAATAATAACGAGATGGATAGAGTTGCTCAGGCTATGGCAGAAATGGCAGCAGCAGTGACACAGCTGACCACTGCCAAGAATCAACGGGATTTGCAAAAGCAACTTAGAGAAGAGCAAGCTGCATATACTAAGGGACTACTGAACTTTCTCAAGCATGATCCACTGAAGTTCTATGGGGATACTGACCCAGAAAAGGCGGATCTATGGCTGCAGGAATTGGAAAAGATTTTTAAGGTAATAGGTTGTGCAGAAGAAGTGAAGGTCAGATATGCTACCTATCTTTTGATTGGTGATGCTGAATATTTGTGGAAGGTCACTAAGCAAATGATGGAAGCTGAAAATCAGGAGATCACCTGGGAGGTGTTTCGTGATAAGTTTCTAAGTAAATATTTTCCTAGGACTACCAGGACTGAAAAGGAGAAAGAATTCTTACGGTTGTATCAGGGGAATATGACAGTAGATGAGTATGCTGCTAAGTTTGAATCGTTATCAAGGTACTTTACCTTCTTTCGGAATAATGTGGAAGAGGAATGGATGAGTTAGAGATTTCAGACTGGCCTAAGGTATGAGATCAAGGAATTAGTTTTATCGTTAGGTATTCGTCAGTACCAACCATTGGTAGAGAAGTGTAGGGAGGTAGAACAACTGAAGAATAAGGGTGGCAACAAGGTTGATGGACCGATTAGGCCGTGTTATGGTCAAGGACAAAATTCCAAAGGGAAGCAGGCCCAGAGTAAGCCTTATGTTGGACCTCCAGGAGGAAATCAGAATCGGCAAGGATATCGTCCGACGGGGCAAGCCTCTGGCAGTAGTAGTGAGGTTAATCGGAACATGGGACCAAAAAGGGCGTGTTTCAAATGTGGATCTTTCGATCATCTGGCAGATAAGTGCACATGGAAAGGAGTGATTTGTTATAATTACAAGAAGCCGGGACACTTAGCAAGGAACTGTACTGCACCAAAAGCTGAGTCAGTAGTGAATAATGCAAGAGCTACTAAACTAGTAGCAAGAGGACGCATGTATACCATGGGTACACAACCTGAAGATTTAATTCGAGGACATTGCGAAATAGCTGGTAATCTTTTAACTGTACTTTTTGATTTCGGCGCGAGCCATTCTTTTATCTCTGTGAATTGTGTGGAACGTTTGAGATTGTCTGTTTCTGTGTTACCATTTGAATTGATTGTTTCTACACTAACTGCTAAATCTATGGTTACAAACACTGCATGTTTGCTTTGCCCTATTGTTGTTGAGGGTAGGAAGTTTCTTGTCAACTTGATTTGTTTGCCTCTGAAACAAGAAGATGTTATTCTCGGGATGGATTGGTTGTCTGCCAATCATATCTCGTTGGATTGTGGCCATAGGACGATAGTTTTTTCTAACCCTGGATTCTCCAGATTTCTATCGTCTATTCAAGAGGGAACTTCTCTAAAAAGAAGTACACTGGGACTCGACGACTTGTCATTTTCTGATGTGGAAGTCAAAGCAGAGGTGGACTTGAGTAGTATACTTGTAGTAAGAGACTTTCTTGATGTGTTTCCCGATGATGTTCTGGGGTTACTGCCAGTTAGAGAATTGGAGTTTTCCATTGATTTGATTCCGGGAACAAGACCAATTTCTATCGCTCCTTATAGAATGTCACCAACGGAGCTAGCTGAATTAAAAACTCAGTTAGAGGAGTTAACAGGTAAGCAGTTCATTAGACCCAGTGTCTCTCTTTGGGGAGCGCCAGTGTTATTGGTAAAGAAGAAGGATGGACGTTCGAGATTGTGTGTGGATTATCGAAGATTGATTTGAAGAGTGGATACCATCAGATACGGGTGAAGACTAAGGATGTACCCAAGACATCATTTAGAACACGTTATGGTCATTTTGAGTACTTGGTGATGCCTTTTGGAGTAACTAATGCACCTGCTATTTTTATGGATTATATCAATCGAATTTTCCATTCCTTTTTGGACAAATTTGTTGTCGTGTTTATCGATGACATTCTCATATACTCTAAGAGTCATGTAGATCATGAGGAACATCTACGGCAAGTGTTGGGAGTTCTGCGAGAAAAGCAACCATATGCAAATAAGTCTAAGTGTGAGTTCTGGTTGGAGGAAGTAAAATTCTTAGGGCATGTAATTACAAGAGAATGTATCTCTGTAGATCCTGCAAAGGTGGAAACAATATTAGCTTGGGAACAGCCGAAGACAGTTTCGGAATTTTGTAGTTTTGTAGGGTTAGCAGGATATTACAGTGGGTTTAACGAAGGATTTACGAAGATTGTGGCACCATTAACTCAACTTACTCGGAAGAACCAGCCTTTTTCCTGGACTGATAGGTGTGAAGAAAGCTTTCGGTTACTAAAGGAAAAGTTGACCACGTCGCCAATTTTGATTCTTCCTCAACCTGGTGAGCCGTATGATGTATATTGCGATGCTTCTTATCAAGGCTTGGGATGTGTGCTTATGCAACAATGGAAGGTGGTGGCTTATGCATCCCGATAGTTGAAGAATCACGAGAGGAATTATCCAACGCATGATTTAGAATTAGCTATCGTGGTATTTGCACTGAAAATTTGGAGACATTATCTGTATGGCGTAAGGTTTGATGTTTTCAGTGACCACAAAAGTTTGAAATATTTATTTGATCAGAAGGAATTGAATATGAGGCAGAGGAGGTGGATGGAATTTTTGAAAGATTATGATTTTTCACTGCAGTATCACCCAGGAAAGGCGAATGTTGTAGCTGATGCTTTGAGCAGGAAAAATGTTCATGTTTCAACGATGATGATCAAAGAGATGGAAATGCTAGAAGAATTCCGAGATTTAACATTGGATTTTGAATTTTCACGAGGAAGAATAAGTTTTGGAATGCTCAGGATTTCAAGTGAGTTGATGGAATGGATTCGAGAACAACAAGGATCAGATAAGTTGTTGCAAGAAAAAAAGAAATTGATGAGTCAAGATGAAGCAAAGGAATTAAGTGTGGGATCAGATGGAATTATAAGATGTAATGGACGAGTTTGTGTACCAGACAACACTGACATGAGAAGGATGATATTGGACGAATCACATAAGAGCAAGTTAAGCATCCATCCTAGTGCAACAAAGATGTATTAAGATTTAAAGAAGATGTTTTGGTGGCCAGACATGAAGTAGCAAGTGGCAGAGTATGTGGCATTGTGTCTAACATGACAGAAAGCGAAGGTGGAACACCAGAAACCCGGTGGGATGCTTCAGTCCTTGGATGTACCAGAGTGGAAGTGGGATAGCATTACAATGGATTTTGTTGTAGGATTGTCGAGAACTCAGAAGAAATATGATTCGATTTGGGTAATTGTGGATCGATTAACTAAATCAGCACATTTCTTACCTATAAGAGCCAATTATAATGTGGAACATTTGACGAAGTTGTATATTGCAGAAATCGTTCAACTCCATGGTGTGCCTTCAAGCATAGTTTTCGATAGGGATCCAAAGTTTACGTCACATTTCTGGAAAAGTTTACATCAAGCTTTGGGAGCAAAGTTGAGAATGAGTTCTACTTATCATCCTCAAACAGATGGACAAACGGAGAGAACGATTCAATCGCTAGAAGATTTGTTGAGGGCCTGTGTGTTGGATAACTATGGGAGTTAGGACGATTTATTACCATTGGTAGAATTCACTTATAATAATAGTTTTCATTTGAGCATAAGGATGGCACCCTATGAAGCATTGTATGGTCGAAGGTGCCAGACACCTCTGTGTTGGTATAAGGACGGAGAAGTATGATTGTAGGTCCTAAATTAGTACAAGAGACAACTGAAAAAGTTCGTCAAATACAAGACAAAATGAAGACAGCGCAAAGTAGACAGAAGAGCTATGCCGACAAGAGAAGAAGACCATTGGAATTTGAGGAAGGTGAACATGTATTCCTCAGAGTTACACCTACCACCAGGGTAGGGAGAGCAATTAAGTCCAAGAAACTTACTCCTAAGTTCATTGGGCCATACCAGATAATTCGTCGTGTTAGTTCGACGGCGTACCAAATTGCATTGCCGCCATTGTTGTCCAATATTCATGATGTCTTTCATGTGTCGCAGTTAATGATGTATATTCCAGACCCATCGCATGTTATTGAGTCGGATGTAATTTAGCTGAAGGATAATCTAACTTATGAGGCTACTCTAGTGAGAGTGGAGGATTGGAAAGTGAAGCTATTAAGAGGAAAGCAGATTCCACTTGTGAAGGTGATAGGAATCAGACGACGGGAGATGCGACATGGGAATTAGAAGCCAAAATGAGGGAGCAGTATCCTGAGTTATTTCAGGGTAAGTAATTTCGAGGACGAAATTATTTTAAGGATGGTAGTAATGTAACAGCCCTAATATTCGTTTCACGTTTGTGTGTAAATTGTGTGCTGTTAGTAATATATGGTATATGGGTATTTTCGTATTCTTGTACTAACTCCCTTAATTAGAACCCCATATTTTCGGCTCAAGATCTCCCTTTATAGTCCTAAGTCTCTTTTCTTTAGAAAATCTCCTACTAGTTATGAAATGATTTATGTTGGAAATCCACTAATAGTTCAAAATAATTAATTTAATTATTCTAACTCTCACTTAATTCTTTTTAATGAAAAGGTGGTTAGTCCATTACTAATTAGGGTTTTAGAAAGATCTATTTTTAAGTGTCTCTTTGATTTTAATAAAATGCCTCTTAGTTTTTATTTCAAAATCCAAGATTTATTTGACGTTGATGCGACGGTAACCCAACTCACGTGCTCTCGGCACTTCCCCAAATTATCACAGTCATTTAACAATATATTCTCAAATATAGTCAATGATCACAACACAATAATCATAATCACAAGGCATCATTCAAGAAAATCATTCCATCACATTGTTCATCATATTGTCACATACTTAATTTATGCATTCACATATTACTAATATACACACTTAAAGATGTTCTTACACATAAGCATATGGAACATAAGCATGTAAAATACAAGCATATAAAGCATATGCAACATAAGCATGTAAAATACAAGCATATAAAGCATATGAAACATAAGCATGTAAAATACAAGCATATAAAGCATATGAAACATAAGCCTAGAGATATCTAGAAGTAGCCCTTACTCATAACATATAAAACATAATCCTTAACAATATCTAAGAGTTGTCCTTACCGTAGACGCTTTCCTTCCAATGCACGATTTTGTTCTACAAGTTTACTTTCTCACACCTTCAACCAATCAAGTTATTCAACTAAGTTAGAACTCAAACTAGAGCCCTAGTTTCTACCTTAAGGCCGCGGTCTCCTCTATGGAATGGTAATGAGGGGTTTGTTTCCTTTCATTATTTTTACTCATTTGAAAGTTCAAGTCTACTAAAAAGTGTAGGTTTATTTAACTACTAAAACATTATCTTGTAATACCATTAACACAAGAACCAAAAATAATGGAAGATTCACTCCCTCTAGCTCACGGCCACAAGGCCCTATACCTAGTTCATTCTTCTTCTTAATATGTCACAATGATATGCTAGAGTTCTTTTCTCCAAGGTTCAAAATTTTATTAACTCATTTACAAAACTTTGATAGTAATATTAACCAATATGTTAGTTTTTAGAACTACAAAACCTAAGTCACAACTTCAAGAAATGCTCTCAAGCCTTTACATAGACCATTCATGACACATATATATATGTATCCATCTATGTTCTTGGCTTCTCATCAAGCTTGAAATGAAAAGAAAACACATGCTTAAGTAACTAGAACTATGGAAGGAAAATGGCAATACAAGTAGTATAAAATCTTTCTTTTGCTTTGGAAGAACTTAAGTAGGGATCATGGCCAACTACTAGTGTTATAAAGTGAGCTTAAGAAGGAAGAAGAATGGTGTTTCTTACCCAAGGGAGCTGCTGGTCGCAGCTTCAAAAAAAAGAAGCAAGTGCAGAATTTTTTTGAACAAAACAACTTCAATACTCTCTCCAACTACCTCACTTCTTCCACTATTTTTTTTCTCAACTTAATGAAGTGAATGAGCTGAAGTTGTTGGCCTTATATAGGCCTTGAGGAGCTCGCCAAAACTGAAGTGAGAAGGGCAGAATTTTACTTGCTCAAGTGGTTAAAGACTAGTTAAAAGATCTCATGGTTATTACCCTTGAGTTCCTCATTTTGTGCTTAGTAAATGACACAAGAAAAGTGATGGATTTGGTCACTTAAAGGAGCTGATTTCCAGCCAGCAAAAAAGGAGATTTGATGTTAAAAAGAAGGAGATTTGGTGTTGAAGTGATCTTAGTAGATGGTAGGAAAAGCTAGGAAAAGATAGGAAATCATCATGCATGAAATCAAGATTTTGGTGAATGATCTAGGTGTGGAATTCTCCTCTAATTCAGCTGCATAATTTCGACCAAGATGAGCTGAAAAGGAGAGGAGGAAATCTTGGCCAAATCCATGGGCGCAAGCTAGCACAAAGACCTTACTAACTCTTACCATAAATAGAACTAAACTTTAACATTTTTGGTAGGTTAATCACATCACTATCTCTTTGTGTCATGACTTAAAATCTACCACAATCTAATCCCTTTTTATCTTCTGATTTTCGCCCCTCCCTCAAGGTCCTCTCGACTTCGGTTTAAATGCATACGTTAGGTTTCACGTGTCTCGCCTCCTATTAGAAAATACATTATTATTAAAAAAATTAAGTAAAATTGCCAAAAAAATTCTAATATATCAGAAATATTATAAAACATCAAATTCCCAAATATTTAAATATTCGGGTCGAATTAGAGTTTTCAATCGGGCAAAAACTTACCCGGGTAGTTCAAAACGCGACCGGAAAACGGTGGAATTTTGAACTGAAAATTTAATTGTGACTTAATATAATATATTAAGTCCCAAATATAATTTCATTTTAGTTAAATTCATCCACTTGATTAACAGCACACAAAATATTAATTATGCATATTAATGCGTAATACAGGGAATTACAATACAGTAGCGATAATTAAGCCGTAGTAAAACTACCGGTGTTACAAATCCCATCGTGTTGCGACAGTAGAAGCTTCTGAGGTGATCCATACCCTTCCTAGGGGCATTTTCGTCCTATTAAGTGTTTTTAGAACTTTCCTAAGATTTATGGGTTCCATTTAAGACTATTTTATCTTTAATCAAGGTTTTTAAACACTCATTTATCACTTAATCATTAACTTCAAATATTATTTGAGATTGTTTGAAAAATGGGATGTTACATACGGAGGAACAAAAGGTTACCTTCGCCACACACATGCTGAAGGAAGAAGCTGAAAATTGGTAGGATGGAGCACCGACTTACTTGTTGGCTAAGGGGATACCCCTAGAATGGGGACACTTCCGAACTACCTTTCTTGAGAAGTATTTCAGTTAGACCCTCAGGGAAAAGAAGGATAGAGAATTTATTCACTTGCAACAAGGAGAGTCAACTGTCGCCGAGTATGTGGCCAAATTCGAGGAATTGGCGAGATACTCCTCTTATGCCCGGTTTACACCGGGTGAAAATTGGAAAATCAACCAGTTCAAGTGGGGTTTGAGGGCAGATATTATGAATAATCTGGCTCAGACCGATTTCACTAGCTATGTCGTTGTGGTTCATAAAAGCTATGTCGCCGAAGAGTGTTTAAGGAAGTTGTACGATGAGAGGCAACTGAAATGGCAGAAAAAGAAAGATGAGAACATGACTTCACCACAATTGAAAGAAAAAGGAAATCGTTACAAAGGGAAGCAAGTGCAACATTCTGAGGCTTCTAAGCCTAATGAACGCCCCACTTGTGGTAAGAACCACAAAGGGGAGTGCATGGTGGGACCGGATATCTGTTTTCATTGCTGATGACCGGGCCACTACATGTAGGGTTGTCCCAAGGTCAAGTCAGGAGCAGTTTCTACACCCGGTGATCCGATTCAAGGGTGTGTCTACACCTTGAGTGGCAAGAACGCAAAGGGTGCGGAAAATCTTTTAGTTATTATGTATGACTCTGGTGCCACTCACTCTTTCATTTCTTGTAAGTGTGCTCAGAGGTTGGAATTGTACCTTTCTTCTTTACCTTTCCCTCTGCATGTTCAAACACCAGCAGAAGGTAGTATCTATACTTTTTTGATATGCGAGAATTGTCCTCTCGTGATTCAAGGAAGGATGATCTCGGTCAACTTGGTATGTTTACCTTTGAAAGGGATAGACATAATCCTAGGCATGGATTGGCTTTTTGCCAACCAAGTTATCTTGAATTGTTTTTGCAAAACTATTAAGTTCCTATCTTTACAGTCGATTTCAGACCATGTGTGTAGTCTAGAGGGGATGGCTAGTGTATCCCAATTGAACCAACGTCTAGTTGAAGGACACTTAGGATACATTTTGTCACTCTCTTCAACCACAGAGGTTAGTTTAGACTTGACAACCATTCCAGTAATTAATGAATTTCTGGATGTGTTTCCGGATGAGATTACTTCTCTACCTACTGAGCGGGAAGTTGAATTTTCCATGGTACTAATCCCAGGAGCGGGACCCATTTCTATAGCCCCCTATAAGATGTCGCCTCTAGATTTGCAAGAGCTTAAAGTTCAATTAGAAGATCTGATTGCTAAGCGATTCATTAGGCCCAGTGCTTCACCTTGGGGAGCACCTGTTCTCCTAGTGAAGAAGAGAGATGGTAGTATAAGGTTGTGTATAGACTATAGACAACTCAATAAAGTTACAGTTGGTGTAAGCCCTAGAGGCCAATGTTTTTCCTTTGGACTTATATTTTGTATCATGTCATTTATTTATTATATGAGGCATTTTCAGTTATTATGTTTGTTTCAACGTAATAAAGTCCTTGAGTAAAAGTTTGTTTTCAATAGAACATCGAGTAGACGACTCGGTTGTGAGATACTAAAGAACTTACTCTAAATATTCGTAGTCGAGTATTATTATTATTAAGGACAATAATAATGCATCAAGACTATTATGTGGGTGGACTGATAACCTCATCTCACAGGTTATAGATATGAGATATCAAGTCACCACATAGGTACACGTTAGGGTAATTGTGTACTGGATTGACCCGCCATGAGAATACTACATAGTGTGTTATGTAAGTGTCATGAGTTATTCTCATAGTGATAGTGGTGTATGCCACCCTCGGACTGAAACCACTTTGGTCCCTACATGAGGAGTTGGGTGTTTTATTGCCGCCAAACATTGTGCAGAATAGACAATTATAAAGTCGGTTAATCGGGCACTCAACGAGTCATGCAAAGAGACATGAGTGACCTAGATGGGATTTGCCCTCCTACATAACAGAGTAATATCTGTGGGCCCCTTGATAGAGTATGATCAGAAATGCATGGCCATGCTGAAATAAGTCAATATGAGATATTGATCTTATTTGTTGTTACTAAGTCTACTCGGGCATCAAGGAATATAATATTGAACTATACAAGGGTGACACATACTATGCCTTGTGTTCAATATAGATATAAGGGCAAAAGAGTAATTATACACATGATCATTATCACGAAAAAGTTACGTCACAACACTGACATTCTCGTTACTTGGGTAGCAGTGATGTGTTGCTAGACACCGCTCACTGTTTATAATATTAAATAGTGATTTAATATTATTGCCAACGTTACGGGAACCTACAGGGTCACACACATGAGAACAGGCTAATGGGAGATTAAATAAATGAGTGAGACTCATTTTATTCGGTGGTGCATTCTTACGATGCACCAGCGCGAGTCAAGAAAGACGCAGAACACGATAAGTTACGGTGCGCTAGGTCAGTCTTAAGTGAAGTCTATAAATAGACTCGTTAAGACTGAAGTCAAAACACGGAATTAAAAAACCCTAGCCGTTTCAAAGATCGTGACTTGCATCGTGGATCGGTTCCAGACGTCGGCTAGCACCGTGACTGAGACCGCTCCCATTCGAAGGTCGCTCGTGGACTATGTAGAGGCGTTGTTTCGTGCGGCGCTTCGTGCTCGATTCCAATTTGTCTGCAAAGCGATCTGCGCTACAAGAGGTAATTCATATAACCCTGAGTCATGACCATTCGCAAGGATCCATGGAAGGGAAAGTTTAAATTTCCGCTGCGTTTTTAATCTACTGTTATTGCGCTATTTCCTACAAAGTGGTATCGAGCCACTTATAAACCATGATTCGGTTTACTATGGTTACATGTGTGTATGACATGCATTCTTGTATGCTAGATTACGAATCTGTTGGTTTTATGGTAGATTATGAATCTGTTCGCTTTGAAAATTATACCTTGTATGATTGCGAAAACCCGGTTGAGCATATATGTGATATATATATGTTGCTTCGAATAATCTATACATATATGAGATATATATATATATATATATTGTGATTCTGTATATTTGTTTGATTCGGTTTTTGTGTCAAGTGTTGATGCAACATGTTTTACTGCGGGTTTAAGGATAGGCATCGATGGGTCCAAGTGTTGGTACCCAGAACCGTGTTGGTAACAACGTGAAACGGCGATGTTATTACTGTGGCATGAAGCGTTCACGGTCACGATGAGGCGGCAATGTTTTCTGCAACGTGAAATGTTCACTGAATCTGCGAAGCGAGTTTTTTGAAAGTTTTAATTTTTAATTAATTGCTTTTAATCACTATTAATGACAAGATTAATAGTAATAAATGTGTATTATTATTATTGATTGTCATTAATGTTTTTGTGATGCATGGTGAGTGGTTATGGCCTTAGTCCTTTTTATTTATTTTGGAATTTTAAAATACGGCCTGCGTGCCTTTTGTTTGGTTTAAAAATACGACTGCGTGTCGTGCCTCTCTTTAATTACGAATGTAAATTCTCTTCTCATCTCACTCCCTTGTATGTAAAACGAGTACTCTCATTAATGTAATGAAGGAGACAAGAAGGCAAAATCATAAGAGGGCTACATTGAAGGTCACACTTGGAGAAGTATGATCGTTCCTAGGTTTAGCTTAGATTCTCTCATTGGCTTGTGAGAATCAATGCGTTAGGGGCCATAATCACATCACATTTATTTACTATATATGTATGAGATGCATGTATAAATATAGTAGGTTAAATAGTTTAACAAATTTTGTATGAGATGCATGTATAAATATTATAGGTTAAATAGTTTAACAAATATGTATGAGATGCATGTATGAATTTGGTAAGTTAAATAGTTTAACAAATGGTGAGATCAACTTTAATAAAAATCCCTCAAAAGAAATATTAAGTTTAAATGCCTTCCAAAGCTGGCACTCATCAAGGCTAATATCGAAAATGTGGGTTCGCCAAAGCGAGTGCATTTTCCATACTAGTAAAGATGCGATGGGATAAATGTAATATCCAACTGCTATCTTTGGGTCTAACTTAACTAAACCGAGTATAATAGGATTGAAAGGTGTAGAGGCAAGTGAGTTGGGAACCATCCATATGATGGATTAGAATAAATAGTTATTCACCCAACTATCCGAGAATTGTATAAGATACAATTGGAAGGAGTTCCTACCTAAATAACTGAATTTTAAGTGATCAGCCAAAGCTGACTTAAAATAAAGTGAAATATGGATCTCGGCCCACTAGAAAATCTTCCAACGGGATTTTCCGAATCAATGATGAGGGTCATTGGTTTGAGTAAAATAGTGGGAGGCGTATTTAATTAAAGACCTAATTAAATATGTTTATTGCATGATACTTATATTCTGCATATTTTCTTAATGTAGATTACCATGGCATCAAACACTCACAATAACCTACTGCGATCAATCCTTGAGAAGGAAAAGTTGTCTGGAACAAACTTTCTGGACTGGCACCGAAACTTGAGGATTGTCCTCAAGCAAGAGAAAAAGTTGTATGTTCTTGAAGAGCCAATACCCCAAGAGCCACCTGCTGCTAATGCCCCTAGGGCTAAAAAGATGCTTATAAGAAGCATCAAGATGATGCCCTAGAAGTTGCACGCCTCATGCTAGCCACCATGAACTCGAGCTTGAAGCAACATGAGCTCATGGAAGCGCTCGATATGATCGAACACCTCAAGATGCTCTATCAAGAGCAAGCAAGGCATGAGCGGTATGAAGTTTCCAAAGCCCTTTTCCAAAGCAACCGGCGAAGGATGCCCAGAGGTCCTTATGTACTCAAAATGATTGGGTATATTGAGAACCTCGATCGATTGGGTTTTTCCTCAGCGTGAGCTTGCGATTGATCTGATCCTCGCAATCGCTGTCGGAGAGTTTCAATCAGTTTGTCATGAATTTCACTATGAATGACATGGACAAAACTCTGCCAGAGTTAAGCATGTTGAGAATCACTGAACATAACATCAAAAAAGGGAAAGGGAAGGCCATTTTGATGGTCAATGGTGGAAAGGGCAAGAAGCGAGTTCAAGAAGCCCGTGAACAAGTATAAGGGCAAGGGCAAGGAATTAACAAGCCCAAACCTGCGACTTATGCTTTGAAGCCTAAGGGCGGTGTGGCTAAAGAAGGCAATTGCTTCCAACTGCGGTGTATTGGACATTGGAAGAGGCGCCCCAAAGTACCGGGAAGAAAAGAAGAAGGGAAGTGAGACTTCCACCTCAGGTATTTTTGTTATAGAAGTCAATTTATCTACTTCTGCATCATGGGTATTAGATACTGGATGTGGGTCTCACATTTGTACTAATGTGCAGGAGCTCAAAAGGAGTAGACCGTTGTCAAAGGGCGAAGTTGATCTACGAGTTGGCAATGGAGCAAAAGTTGCTGCTTTAGCTGTCGGAACTTATGTATTAACTTTGCCTAGTGGGCTTATTTTTCAGTTAGAGAACTGTTATTTTGTGCCTGCAATTAGCAGGAATATTATTTCCGTTTCTTGTTTGGACAAGTCTGGTTTTTCATTTATAATAAAGGACAAGTGTTGCTCTATTTATTTAAATGATGTTTTCTATGCTAGCGCACAAATGAGTAATGGACTTTATGTCCTTGATCTCGAAATGCCCATTTATAACATCGATACCAAAAGGATAAAACCAAATGAGTTGAATCCGACTTATCTTTGGCATTGTCGCTTAGGCCATATAAATGAGAAGCGCATTTCCAAACTTCATAAAGATGGACTCTTGGACTCTTTTGATTATGAATCATTTGAGACATGTGAGTCTTGTTTATTAGGAAAGATGACAAAAACCCCATTCACAGGAAAAGGTGAAAGGGCTAGTGATCTTTTGGGCCTCATACATACTGATGTATGTGGACCACTAAACACAATAGCCGAGGGGGTTTTCAAAGATTTCATTACATTTATCGATGATTATAGTAGGTATGGATTTGTGTATCTCATGAAACACAAATCGGAATCTTTGAAAAGTTCAAAGAATTCAAGAATGAAGTACAAAACCAACTAGGTAAGAATATTAAGATCCTTCGATCGGATCGAGGTGGTGAATATTTGAGCCTTGAATTTGATGATCATCTGAAAGAGTGTGGGATCCTATCCCAACTTACTCCTTCCGGAACACCGCAATGGAATGGTGTTTACGAAAGGAGAAACCGAACCTTGTTGGACATGGTCCGTCTATGATGAGTCATGCGGGTCTTCCAAATTCCTTACGGGGACATGCTCTATTAATCGCATGACTTTCACACTTAACCGTGTTCCATCCAAAGCGTGGAAAAGACACCATATGAGATATGGACTGCAAGAAACCCAAAGTATGTCTTTCATGAAGATTTGGGGCTGTGAAGTGTATGTGAAAAGACAAATTTCCACTAAGCTTGAGCCCAAATCTGACAAATGCTTCTTTGTGGGGTATCCTAAAGAAACCAATGGATACTACTTTTACAATCCTTCTGAGGGCAAAGTGTTTGTCGCTCGAACTGGTGAATTCCTAGAAAGGGAATTCGTTTCCAAAGGAATTAGTGGGAGGAAAGTAGAACTTGAAGAAATTCAAGTATCACAGAGTAGTGACACATCTATGGAGGAACAAGAACAGCCTGCACAAGATGTTGTGACAGAACAACCTGCTCAAGTAACACAAGACCAGCGTAGGTCTAGCAGGATACGTCACCAACCCGAGAGATAGGGGTCTCTCATGACTCAGGGTGATGTATTTCTCATGGATCAAGATGAGCCTGTGACTTACCAGGAGGCCACATCGCCTGAATCGAGAAGTGGCTTGAGGCCATGAAATGCGAAATGGATTCCATGTACACTAACCAGGTATGGACCTTGGTAGAGCCACCTGAAGGGTTACTCCCATAGGGTGCAAGTGGGTCTTCAAAGGAAGAATGACATGGATGGTAAGGTTCATACCTATAAGGCACGTTGGTTGCTAAGGGTTTCAAGCAAATTCATGGTGTAGACTATGATGAAACCTTTCGCGCTATGCGATGCTTAAATCTGTTGATTTTACTTGCCATCATTGCATACCATGACTATGAAATATGGCAAATGGATGTCAAAACCGCTTTCCTTAATGGAAATCTCCTTGAGGACGTGTACATGACACAACCTCGAGGGCTTTGACACTTGAGATGATGCCAAGAAAGTATGCAAGTTCACGATCAATTTATGGATTGAAGCAAGCTTCCGAAGTTGGAATCTTCGTTTTGATGAAACCGTGAGACGCAGTTTGGATTCATTAAAAATGAAGATGAACCTTGTGTTTACAAGAAGGTTAGTGGGAGCATAGTTGTATTCCTTTTGTTATATGTGGATGACATATTACTCATCTAAACGACGTCCCTACTTTGCAACAAGTTAAGACTTGGTTAGGGAATTGCTTTTCTATGAAAGATTTGGGTGAAGCTACCTACATATTAGGAATCAGGATCTATAGAGATAGATCGCAAAGATTGCTTGGCCTAAGTTAGAGTACATACATAGATAAAGTGTTGAGACGCTTTAATATGCATGATTCCAAGAAAGGGTTCTTTCCCATGACACATGGCGTATGCCTATCAAAGGCACAATCCCTTCAACTCGGGAAGAGAGGATCGCATGAATAAGATTCCATATGCATCCGCAATTGGATCTATCATGTATGCCATGTTATGTACTCGACCAGATGTCTCGTATGCCTTGAGCACAACGAGCGGTACCACCGATCCCTGATGGTCATTGGGTTATCACAAGAATATCCTTAAGTACTTGAGAAGAACTAAGGATTCTTTCTTGGTATATGGAGGTCAGGAAGAGCTCGCTGTAATAGGTTACACCGATGCTAGCTTCCAGACAGATAAAGATGATTCTAAATCGCAATCTGGTTATGTGTTTTGCCTAAATGGTGGTGCTGTGAGCTGGAAGAGTTCAAAGCAGGAAACAGTCGCTGATTCTGTAACGACCCGTTTCCGGACCGCTACCGAGCTCAACATACCGAGCTCGAGTTACCGAGCTCAACACACCGAGCTCAACTAAACCTGTATGCGATGCGTTTTAAAACGAAACTCTTGTGCCTTTTAAAAAGTACGATCTATTTTTTTTTTTTAAAAACCCGCTCGTGCACATCAGAGTAATTACAGCTTTTCGAAAACATGGTGCAACTAAGACACAAGACATAAATTCTAATAAAACAAACATGCAGAATATACATATATACCACTCGAAATAATAATGTATACAAAATACAGAGTAGCAATGTATAAAGAAAATACACCTAAGGTATGACGACTTCAAAAGAGCAATCATACCCTGGGGGTACTTCCGGCAGACTCCCACGCAAGGGGCTGCTCCAAAAGTAAACCGCCAGTCTACCCTGTAGCAACAAAACATAACCGGCCCAAACTGGTCACGACCTCTGAACACAAAGAAAAACAAAGTACAGTCATCAGAAAAACAAACATCCAACAACATAATCAATCACGACAAGTAGAGGTCGTCGCCCTGATCCTCGTCGAGCTCCTCCTCGGCATCGTCTGCTGTCGAGTTCCCTGCACCCTCGACATCGCCTGGGTAACCGTCATGGATTGAAGGCACCACGGGAAAGGGTCAACTTCTCAACAATACAAGATAAGCACGGCATAAAGAAATAAGCAAACAGCAAAGTATAACATTCACCAACGTGACTCGACCATCTCACTCTAACTCGACACAACTCGCAATCCATTTTCTCGACTCGACAATTTTTCGGAATGCACACGCTGCATCAGTATATCGGAAGGTCCAGCCGAAGCCTTGGGATCCTCGCTCTCCCTAGGACAGTCAACTCAGGTCCCATAGCGTGGCGACGTCTAGTCAATCTCCCGTAAACAAAAGGGGACCTAGCACCCTTAGTTATCCGGGTCACGGCTCAAAAACGTCATACGACTCACCTAGCTCGCTCACTCGATGAACAATTCGCCGCATACGATATTCAAAGAGTTATACACAAGATATTCAACCGCATGTCAAATAAAAAGAGCAAGCTCGACATGAAGAAACGGAATTCAACATGCAATACATAATTCACAGCATATATTCAATCGCATATTAAATACATGCAAAAACCCAATCATATCACAACATTTCATGCTCGACACAGATCAAGGAATCCATACATAATAACATATAAAATAAAGTCTTAATAATGTCTAAAAGTTGCCCTTACCGAACTCCAAGCTAATGCTGCTCGACAACGACCTTGACACGGCTGTCTTCAAACGAGTTCGACAACGACTTCTCTTACTCGACCTCGACACGTACCGTTCTCGATCTGGATCCCACTGCTCCCACGTCCTTGGATTCGCTCTCCCGTACACCTCGATTCGGAAATCGCACGATCTCGGGAATCAGACCTCCTAATACAAACACAACTTAGTTCGATCTATGGGTTCTAATAACACTTAGCTCTCATCCCAATCTTAACCACAACCCAGTAAATATTAAAACTCAAGAACTTAAATATATTTTTCCTCTAACACAAAGTTAGGGTTTTCGATCAAAAGTTCATGAAAAGGTTATCTGATGCTACAACAGATAAATCGACAACAACAACAACAAGAAGCAACGAACGACAACTAAAACAAGAAATCGAAACAACCAAAAAGGAAGGGTTTTTGGGCGCTGCCTACTGCAGAAAATAGAGAAAGAAATTTGTTTTACAAGCCCAAATAATCGGTTAGAAAGGTCGGTAATATTATGAAGAAGAAAACCCATCAAAGTGACATGTTTTGGAAGCATAAAACTGGCTAAAATGGAAAGAAGAAATAGCGCTAAACAGTAGCATGAAGAAGAGAAAATCTGTTTTTCCATACCTCAGATGGTGGTCGAGATGGTGAGATATAGGTCGAGAAGATGATGAGGAACAAGGTTGATAAAGAAAGTTTATGCAGAATCTCGATGGAACTCAAGGTTCTTCGATGGAAGTTTTGGAGAGAACGAAAAAAAAAGAAACTCAGAGAAGGAAGGAAGAAGAAAGAAGAAAAGAGAAAGTGAGGTTTGAGAAAACTGATCGTGAATACAGCTGGTGAGAGAAGGGCGTTATCGTAACTCCAGCTATGAGATGCCAATCCCATCAGTCAATCTACCCATCTAATCGCTACTCTCTCATGATTACCCTCTACTCTATAGGTTCAGATCTACAACACAGCGACAAGAACGGCAAGCCGACAATATAATTATTACAAACAATAGTCATAACGCTGAATAACGTTCGTAAAGATACGAGTTATAACATCTCGACACGATGTCGACTAGGGTGCTCGTGCAAGCGCACAAGGCTCTAACACGAGTTCGTGCACGCGGCCTCCTCAGTTCGACATGCGACCTCCTCAGCTCGGTACGCGACTTCATCAACTCGACACGCGACCTCCTCAGCTCAGCAGCTAGTGCACGCAGTCTCCTCAGCTCGGCAAATGACCTCGGCACGCGATCTTGGCACGGGATCTCGACACAAGGTCTTGGTACGAGGTCTCGACACGAGATCTCGACGCGAGGTCTCGATCCGACGTCCTAATACGAGGTCGATCTCGTCCTCAGGTGTTACAGATTCTACTACAGAGGCCGAGTATATTGCTGCTTCCAATGCAGCAAAGGAGGCTGTTTGGATCAAGAAGTTCATTACTGAACTTGGTACAGTTTCTAGAATTGTGAACCCCATTGATCTCTTTTGTGATAACAATGGTGCCATTGCACAAGCTAAGGAATCCAGATCTCACCAACGATCCAAACACATACTTAGGCGCTTCCATCTCATTCGAGAGATTATCGATAGAGGAGATGTCAAGATATGCAGGGTACCAACACTTGACAATGTTGCTGACCCACTTACAAAGCCTCTTACCCAGCAGAAGCATGATGGTCATACTAGATTTATGGGTATTAGGTACATGCCTAATTGGCTCTAGTGCTAGTGGGAGATTGTTGGTGTAAGCCCTAGAGGCCAATGTTTTTCCTTTGGACTTATATTTTGTATCATGTCATTTATTTATTATATGAGGCATTTTCAGTTATTATGTTTGTTTCAACGTAATAAAGTCCTTGAGTAAAAGTTTGTTTTCAATAGAACATCGAGTAGACGACTCGGTTGTGAGATACTAAAGAACTTACTCTAAATATCCGTAGTCGAGTATTATTATTATTAAGGACAATAATAATGCATCAAGACTATTATGTGGGTGGACTGATAACCTCATCTCACAGGTTATAGATATGAGATATCAAGTCACCACATAGGTACACGTTAGGGTAATTGTGTACTGGATTGACCCGCCATGAGAATACTACATAGTGTGTTATGTAAGTGTCATGAGTTATTCTCATAGTGATAGTGGTGTATGCCACCCTCAGCCCTGAAACCACTATGGTCCCTACATGAGGAGTTGGGTGTTTTATTGCCGTCAAACATTGTCTGTAACAGGACAATTATAAAGTCGGTTAACTGGGCACTCAACGAGTCATGCAAAGAGACATGAGTGACCTAGATGGGATTTGCCCCTCCTACATAACATGAGTAATATCTGTGGGCCCCTTGATAGAGTATGACTGTAAAATGCATGGCCATGCTGAAATAAGTCAATATGAGATATTGATCTTATTTGTTGTTACTAAGTCTACTCGGGCATCAAGGAATATAATATTGAACTATACAAGGGTGACACATACTATGCCTTGTGTTCAATATAGATATAAGGGCAAAAGGGTAATTATACACATGATCATTATCACGGAAAGGTTACGTCACAACACTAACATTCTCGTTACTTGGGTAGCAGTGATGTGTTGCTAGACACCGCTCACTGTTTATAATATTAAATAGTGATTTAATATTATTGCCAACGTTACGGGAACCTACAGGGTCACACACATGAGAACAAAGCTAATGGGAGATTAAATAAATGAGTGAGACTCATTTTATTCGTGGTGCATTCTTACGATGCACCAAATAGCGAGTCAAGAAAGACGCAGAACACGATAAGTTACGGTATACCGAGAGCACACGGTAAGCTACTGATGCGCTAGGTCAGTCTTAAGTGAAGTCTATAAATAGACTCATTAAGATCAAGTCAAAACACGTAATTAAAAACCCTAGCCATTTCAAAGATCGTGACTTGCATCGTGGATCGGTTCCGTGACGTCCGCCTAGCACTGTGACGGAGACCGCTCCCATTCGAAGGCTGTTCGTGTGGACTACGTAGAGGCGTTGTTTTCTGTGCGACGCTCGTGCTCGATTCCAATTTTCGTCTACAAACGATCTGCGCTACAAGAGGTAATTCATATAACCCTGAGTCATGACCATTCGCAAGGATCCATGGAAGGGAAAGTTTAAATTTCCGCTGCGTTTTTAATCTCTGTTATTGCGCTATTTCCCTACAGTTACGGTTAAGAACAAGTATCCACTTCCAAGGATTGATGACCTGTTAGACCAACTTAGAGGAGCTTCGGTATTCTCTAAGATTGATCTGAGGTCAGGATACCGTAACACCCCGTTTTCGGCACGCTACTAAACTGGGACAACTCTAATGCAATGGAGTTTTGTAAAGTGATACTCTTCTTGTCTTTTGGAAATTGCAATAATTTTTTTCTTTTTATAAACAAAAGTCTTTCGTTAAACACAATTAGAGTATCCACAACATTTTCGAAACATGACAGAATTCTAAATGCAAAAGACTATTACAACTGAATATAAACATATACACAACTTCCGAAAGATAGCCATTTGAAGAGTTTTACATAAAGGAAACAGTAAATAAATATGCACAAGCAGGAATACACCTAGAGTGTGAAGGCGCTGCAGAGTAGTCATACTCCTGAGGTACTCCCGGCGGTTACCCACGCAGGGGGCTACTCCAAAAGTAATAACCACCAGAGCTATACAACTATTACCACCAAAAGAATAACAAGTCCAATGACTAACTGATCACCACCCAAAACTATATACAATAGACGGACAACACAACTAACCAAATCTATATACAAAATAGACAGACGTCACCAACTACACAACTACACAACTAAACATCACTATCAAGGTCCTATGACGGGTCTTCCTCTTCCTTCGAGCCATCCTCATCATCGCCAGTTAGGTCAATAAACGGTGCAGATGCAGGTACTCCCTCTGGCCTCTCCATCTCCACCCGTACACCGCGTAATCTTCTGTCGTGTTTCCAGTCCATCCACACGAGTCATCTCTAACACGTCCCCTCTATATACAACTCAACTAGAAGTGGGGTTGAACTGCAAGGTCGAGGGAATCTCCATACACCCCCAGCGACGTAGTCATTACCAGGATCTCCACAGTCCTCACCATCGTCTGGGTTACGTTCATTGATTGAAAGAACCACGGGCAAGGGTTAACTTCTTAAAATAAGCAAATATAACACAGTATAACAGAATATACAATTCAGTAAGAATGCACTGATGCCTGCAAACGCAACTACATGCCACTGTTTATAATTCCGGAATACCCCATGCAGTGGTCAATCGGTTGGTATACCCCAACCCGATAATGTTCCACGCGACGAGTTTCAAACTATCCTAATGACACTGAATTCCCTTGTGATATACCTCACCCCGGAACACTCATGTCTAGGACTAACACCGACACTGAACTCCCTTGTGATATACCTCACCCTAGGACATTCAGGTTGAAGTTACCCTTATGCATGTCAATGCATTTCACCAACTCCCACTGAATATATCAATGCGTATAATATTCAACATGGCATAATTAAATAACATTTAATTATCCAACATCACTTTCCCAGCATATATCTTTTAACACCATTCAAGCATACATGCAACCACATCATATTATCAAATTCAAGATCACAACATCAACAACACAGTTCATCCCTTTGCAACTCAGTGGAGTTAGCAAAGAGGTAATCAAACAAGTGTGGGGGGTTGGGGGCAGTCGCCAACCTCTTGCAGACAAACGCACTAATTAATGAAGTATAAGGCTTAAACAATAAAATCAAGGCGGTATGAGACCCTCACTTTGAATCCTGAAGTTCTCAGACTTCGTTGATATACAAAATAAAATATTACGTCCTAAACTTGACTAGAAGTAGCCCTTACCGAAGATTATCCGCTCACGTGCCAAAGCACGCTATCGTCCTACTTAGCACGAACAAACCTCAAAGATTCCTAGCAGCACACCAAACCTTAGTACAACTCTAGTTCACCCAAAATAATTCCCTAGGCTTAGATTCAATTCTATCCCTTAGGCTCTCAAAACCCAAAAACCTCTTAACTAACCAAATCACCTACACTTGGATACCAATTTGAAACACATATTTTTAAAGAATCACATAGACTTGAAATAACAAGCAAGTTGAAAATTAAATATTTTAAAGACTAAAAATTCATTTTCTTTTAAATCTTAAAATCATAAAGTAAATACTAAAATCAAATACTTTGATTCTAATATTATCAAGACTCCACTTTGGTTAAAGAAACACAAAGATTTCTCTAACATAAGAGTTTCATAGTCTTAGCATGCCAAATAAAATTCATAATACTACTAAACACAAATTCATTTCATAACCGTACTTGATTCAAGGCTCTACTAGGTCTTAGGATTATAAAATCCCTTTGCACCTTAATGTATCATAGCCTGACATTCCAAATCAATTCAACTTTAAATCAAAATCATTTCCAAAATTTTCCCAAAACTCACACACAATTCAATACAACTAATTCAATGCTTGGAACACAAGAATAATTTCCCCTGAAGCTCTAGGGAGCTCGTGGCCTTACCCTTCCTTCTACAAAAAAAAATTTTGCAAACTTTCCAACAAACTAAAACAACATCATTCAATACTTCATTTCTTTCACCAAACAACAAATTCTTACAAAACAAATTCCTTAATCAAGTCCAACACCCCATCATGGCTTTTTCAAGCACTCAAGGGTTTCCAAAGATTCACAATTTCATTGATCCAAAACCAAGACATAACACTCTCCTACTAATTTCTCTTCTATAAGCCTTTAATTATTCAAAACCAAACCGTACATTAGAAAAATACCAAGTCTTCATAACACATTCATGAACCTTGGGTTTTCGAAATCTCCATTTTCTTGACAAATACCAAATCAACAACAATAACAACACTTTCATGCATCAATTAATCATAATCAAGAACCAATTTCATGATTCACAAGAGAGAGTACAAAAACCCCTTCCTTGAAGCTCAAATTCTGTAACACTCGTACTTTTACGATACATTATTTAGCTTTATTATTGTATAATTTGTCGTATTTATGCTATAATCAGCAGCTCTTGTTTGATAATTAAGTGAATTAATTAAATCAAGATCAAATTATAATTGAGGGTTAATATTTTATATTAACCCATGGTTCGAGTATCGTCAAAAAATTCTAACGAAGTTTCTTCGCGTTTCGAATCACCGGGCAGTTTTTCCGCAGATAAAATTTTAAATGAACCCTGATTTCGATGAAAATCGAATCGTAACTTGTCATGATTATTTTTGAGTGCTTGATATGGTTTTATTATTTATAATAAAATATTATCACGCAGTGAATTAATTTCTCAGTAAATTAATTTTCGCGATTTTATCGGCGGGTAATTAATTGATAACACGGTTTTTCGACGTCGTGTTTTAAGTACCTTAAGACTCTAGAATTATAGGGTAATCATGAGTGATGTGAGATTAGATGGGTAGGATTAGATAATGTGATTAGCATCTTTGCTTTATGGCTAGGTGTCATTAGTGGGGTGGTTATTTTCTTTTTATGCTTACTTTTACTAAACTACTTTTAACTTGTAATTTTTTTAAGAGAAAGAAATAATCCCTCCCCTCCATATGAAGCACCAGCAGCGCCCCCCACTCTCTAACCCCCCTCTTGTTCATTTCTTCTTCTTCTTCTAGAGTGAGAAAGAGCTCCAAGCTTCCATGGTTTCTTCTCCTCCATTTCTTGAGTGTTTAACCTCCAACCTTTATTCTTCTTGCACCTAAGCTCAACTTCCACTTGAATCATCCCTTCTCAACCATCCAAGTAAGGAGAAAAACTGATTTTTCCCTCGCCATTTTCTGCTCAAGGCCGCGGCCTTCCCCTTGTATAGTACTATGTCTTCTTGCTTCTTCTTCTTATTTATATGCTTAATCTGTGCTTGATTATGATCAATGATGGAAATGAATACTTCTTCCCAAAATCCTTGAAACCCTAGGCACAAATCCTAAGGGGAAAAGAGAGGTTGTGTGATCTTGAGGTGAATCAACTCAATTAGTTGATGATTCTTGCTTAATTAATGATGTTGTTGTTGTTTTAGCTACAAGTTTTGGATTAAGACTTGGATTGAGCAATTTGTTGTTGAAAACCTATTCTTGAAAGAGGTTTGAATTGGTATTGATCATGAATTAGCTTCTGTTTTATAAAGTGGTTTGTTGTTTGTGAAAGATTTGGCATATAAAATGATGTTGTGTTATTAAATTGGAAGTGTACAAATTTTTGCAAAAATGGGAGGTGATGATCGCGAGCCCTATAGGGTGGTTGGAAGGAAAACTATTTTGCAAACTTAGTTATAAGGATTGTGTTGATGTGTTATCAAGCTTTAGAAAATTATAGAAAATATTTGGTTTCATTTGAACTTGTTTTGGAATTCTAAGGCTATGAAACACATTGGTAAGTTGGGCTCCTTGAGACCCAAGAAACCTAGTGGAGCCTTAATTAGATACTTTGAGAAAAAAGGATTGGTTTGTGGCATGGTTTCAAGTTCTAAGTTCAAAGTAACAAAGAATGAGTTTTAGTTTTCAAAATCTTACACTTTTAATTGTTTACTAAGTTTCTAAGTGTAATTACTTAGTTAGAAAAGGGTTAGGTTTGAGAGCCTAAGTTTTAATTTAATTTATAGAATTGTGCTAAGTTCACTTGTGGTGATAGGAGTTGTGAATCCGAAGATCGTGTGACGTGGACGTGAGGCTTACGGTACCATGCTAGCAACCAACTGTGGTAATGGCAACTTTAGATATTGATTAGGAATTTAATTTCCAGTTTTTACATCAAAGAAATATGAGAACCTTAGGGTTCAAAGTGAGGGTCTCGTACCCCTTTGATTTATTTTGTGCTGTGCCTTTTCGAGTCGATCGTGGGTTTTGAGTTAAGAGGTTGGTCGCCTGACCCCAACCCCCCACACTTGTATGACTGCCTCTCTGTCAACGCCACTGAGTTGTAGAGGGATGAACTGAGTTATCGATTGTCATTGTTTGCTGAGTTGTGATTGATTGAAATGAATTGCTTATACTGCTGAACTGTTTCGCACTATATTCAGCTTGGTGTGAATATTATTTGATATGCGGTATAATTATTCAATTTGCTTATTGAATTATTGTATGCGGCGACCTATTCAATGGAGTGCAAGAGTTTAGTCAAGTCGTTGAGTTGTCGTGACGTTTATGAGCTTTGATCCGATTAACCTAGGGTGCTAGGATCCCCTAAACGGCTCCTGTTGGTTCTTCGGCAGCTTACCTAGATGTCGTAGCGTCAAGGAACCTGAGCTGAATGTTCTAGGGTGAGAGGAAAGCCCATGGCTGTGGCTGGCATTCAGTGGATGGATCGGCATTATATTCCGAAAAATTGTCGAAAGTGTCGTGAGAGTATGAGTCTTGAGAGAGTCTTGAGTTGCGTCTTGAGAACTGTGCATATTGTTATTTTGCCTATTGTTTATGATTTGTTATTCCTTGATTTATTGAGAAGTTGACCCTTTCCCGTGGTGCCTTCAACCAATGATGGTTATCCAGGCGATGACGAAGAGCGTGCTGATACCGGCGATGACGACATCGTCGGAGATCATCTTTGATTTTCCAGACATAGAGATGCTCACGGTGATAGAGTTCGACCCCATCTCCCGTCGCGTTGTTTATACTGGGGATGTTGTACAGAGCTTCCAGAGGGTGGTATAGTAGTGAGACAGGAGACTTCACGGCGCACAGTGAGCTTCCCGATTCGAACGATGCAGGTAGTGGATGCCTGGCGTGCTATTCTGAGAGAGAGGACTATGCCAGCATCATCTTCTTCGCCAAAGGGACCCCTCGAGATCCCGAGGCGCACTGCGTCCCGACTTGCTTCCCGAGGATGAGGACGAGGACCGAGGGTTCGATGGACCGCTCGCAAGAGCGTGATTAGATGCGGGTCTGTAGGAGCATCTACCTCCAGGGCAGCTATTATTCAGAGTTCTCCAACAGGATCTGAGCCCGAGACGGAGCCAGTTTCTGCCATGTTATTCAGGACCCCTACCCCACCGGGACACCTCTCACCTGTCCACAGAGAGTGTGGTGAGGCTGGGTGTAGCGGCGCAGGATTCTTGGAGGAGGCGGTGATAGCGGAGGGTGTGCCTGCGACGACACCTTTTATCGATTTTACTGGAGAGGACCCGATGGACGATGATGAGGAGGAGGAGGATCCATCTGAGGATCCGGATAGTTACCTATAGTTATCGTGTTGTCTGACTGTCTGCTTATGTTGTTTCGGATGACTGTAGTATTTGCTTTTGGTGTACAGTTTGTCTGGTGACCAGTCGGGCTTGGTGGATGTTTTTTGTATTACAGGGTAGACTGGTGGTTTACTTTTGGAGCAGCCCCTGCGTGGGTGTCTGCCAGGAGCACCCCCTGGGTATGATTGCTCTCACGAGAGTCTTCATACCATAAGTGTATTCTCTTGTACATTTTTTGCACTGTTTTATTTTGTACGTACTGTCAGGATATCTTGTTTATATGCATGTATGTACTTCCAGTGCGTGAGTCTTGTGTCCTAGCTTGCACCATGTTTCGAAACGTTGTAGCTACTCTGTGTGTGCTTACGGATATTGTTGTTTTTTTTTAAAAAGTTGTACCGCATTTTCTAGAGGACACAAGAGTACCGTTTTAAAAACGTGTCGCATATAGGTTTAATTCTAGTTGAGTAGCAATCTGGAAACGGGTCATTACAAATTCGGCCTAGGGTTCTTAAAAGGAATTGGGGAAAAACATATTCATAATTCTCATGATCATTATCAAGTCATATACAAACATAAACAAGCAAGAATCAAAAGAATAACAACCCCTAATCCTATTAGAAAGCCCCACGATTTTTTGGCAAGGAAAACAAAGGGGAAAAACTTGCTTCCAAACTTACTTACTTAGCCAAGAAGATGATGGTGGTTAGAAGAAGAAATTGGAAGCAATGGAGGTTGAAGAAGTAAGAAGAATCATGCAAGGAAGGAAGAAGAAGAAGCCATGAATGAAAACTTGGGTTCTTGGAGTTTCTCCACTCATGAGCAAGAAGAAATAAAAAAAATGAAAGTGAGCACCAAAAAGGGGTGTTTCGGCTGAAACAAGGAGAAGAGGTAGGAAATGGAACTTTGCTTCATTTCACATTTCACCTACACTAAGGCTTGAAGAAAGAAATGGAAGTAAAGTGAAAAAAAAAATGGGGAACAGAGGGCTACGACCTGGTTCTCTTAAAAAGGAAGGAAGGGAAAATAAAAATGAGGGAATGGGTGGGGCTTTGACTGATACAAAATGCTAATCTAATCAACAAGTCTAACCATCTAATCCCTCTTCTCTTATGATTACCCTCTAATCCTAGAGTCTTAAGAGTACTAAAAAAAAACACGGTGTCGAGTAACCGCGTTACAGATAAATTCGCAAAAATTAATTTTACCGAGAAATTAATTCACCGCGTGATAATAAATCATCATAAATAATAAAATCAATCTCAAACACTCACAAATAATCATAACAAGTCACGATTCGATTTTCATCGAATCGGAGTTCATTTAAAATTTTATCTGCGGCCAAACAGCCCGATGATTCAAAACGCGACGAAACTTCGTTAGAATTTTTTGACGAGTAATATGAAATATACCATAATACGCTAAATAACGTATCGCAAAAAAATGGATGTTACAATACTCCCCCTCTAAAAATAGTTTTGTCCTTGAAACTACGGGTTAGATACGTACCAAGAAAAAGTTCTGGATACTACCCTCTCATCTTCTCTTCCAGTTCCCAAGTTGCATCACCTGTCTTCTGGTTCCTAACCACTTTGACTAGTTGAATCTCTTTGTTCCTCAATTGCTCGGTCTTTCTATCGACAATCCTTGCAGGAGATACTTCAAAAGACAAATCGTCCTTCAGTTGAATCACATCAGGCTCGATAATGTGAGAAGGGTCGAAAACATACTTTCGCAACTACGAGACGTGAAAGACGTCGTGAATATTAGACAGAAAAGGTGGTAAAGCTATCTGATATGCAACTGGACCTATACAATGAAGAATCTGATAGGGTCCAATTAATTCAACGATAGACAGCACGTCCTTTAACTCGATCTCTGGGAAAACTTCTAAATTAGAAAGGGATAGGTAATCATGAGCTCCCTCTTGCAAGAAACTCCAGTGGAATTAACAGAAAAGGTATTTGAAACTTCAGGATCAAGAAAACTACGATTTTTGGGCATAGTCCCAAAAGGATATAGTGTTTTGAAAACCAATCCATTCCGAGAATAATGTCAAGACTTTTAAAAGGTAAGCAAATCAAATTAACAAGAACTTTTTACACTGAACAATCACCACACAATGAAGACATGCAGTGTTGGAACCAAAATCTTAGCAATTAGAGTAGCCACAATTAAGTTGAAAGATAAAACAGTCATAGGCAATTTAAATCGATTCACGCAATCCAAAGAAACAAATGAATGCGTGGCATTAGAATCAAAGAGTATGGATAGAGAGTTACCCTCAATGTCGCAATTCCCTTGGGTTAGATCATCTGATTGCTCTGCTTCTTCGCCGCCCATACAGAAGACTCTACCCAAGGTAGTCGAACATTTTCCCTTCGCTCTTGCTGCGTTCACACTTGGTTCTGCCTTTGGAGCTTTACAATCCTTGGCAAGGTGTCCTGGCTTGTTGCAGTTGACCTCCATCACCTAAATTCTGGGTCATAGGGCGATATTGTCCCTGGTTGTTTCCCTGAGGTCTGTTGTAAGGTTTCTCCTGCCGTTTCCCTCTCTGGTTATTCCCCTGGCCTTGATTCTACGATCTGATTGGTCCTCTTAAACCATTCTTTCTCTTGCCATTCCTCATGACTTCCACCTCGATGCACTATCAACCAACTGTTGAAAGTTCCGAATTCTATGAGATACCACAGATTTCTGGATGTCAAACCTTAAACCACGCTGAAATCTTTCACTCAACCAACTGTGATCCGCCTAATCATGGAAGGGACTGAAGTACCTCGATAGTGATTCGAACTTAGCAGCATACTCAGACACTGTATGTTGCCTTGATGTAAACAAACGAATTCCTGCTCCTTCTCCGTCTGTGCAGTCTCCAAATAATACTTCTCCAAGAAACGTTTGCGAAAAGTCACCCAATCATTCTCCTGATGCTCGGCCGTCAGCATCTGCTTAACTCCCTTCCACCAATATTCCGCATCACCCAACAACAAATAAGAAGCATAGTTCACCTTGACATTCTCAGGACAATGGAGCGCTTCAAAGATCTTCTCTATCTCCTGTAGCCATGGATCCGCCTTGTCCGGATTCGGTTCACCATAGAACTTCGGTGGATCATGCTTGCGAAAATCAGCCAATCCTCTAACCTCTGCATTCATTTTCGCTCTCTGTTATTGCTGCAGGTTATGTTGGTTCATGGCTATAGTCTATACAGCAGCAGATTGTTGTGCCATTACTGCTGCCATCTCGGTCATCGCTTGAATTGCTCTCTCCATGTTAGGGCTATCAGGTCCGATCGTGGGGTCTCTGCGAGGTGGCATTAGATTCCTACAAGGTCCAAAAACCTTCAGAACGTCACAATCCAGTGACGTGTTAACACACATTGCTTCAATTAAGAAACAATTCAAACAATTCTAAGCAAAGCTGCTTCACTCATCAAACAACAACAACACTAATTGTCACACAAAACTTTAGGAAGCCACGTTTGAGTTTAAGAACGAAGGAGAAATTTCAAAAAACAATGAAATAATTTACTCTTATTAACAGTTATTCGTAAATGAGAAATAAGGATTGTCTATATTTTTTTTTTGAAAGGGAAGTCTCGTTTAAGAATAAACCTTAAAAAAGAAACTAAATATTTAATAACAAAAATAGGAGTAACTCTATTTTTTTTTATGCATCACATGTATATATACAGGCATACCAGGACCGCTCCTAGGCGTAACATCGAGATATGTCATCAAGTTTTGTATAAGTCAAAGTCAGCAAAAAGTGATACATACATACCAAAATAACAAAAGATTGACCTCAATGCCAAGATAAACCATCAAAAAGAACCTGGTCATCAACACTACTCGACCCAACAAAGACAGAGGTCTAAGAGAAAGCAACACTCAAAATACAAGGACCTCACCAAAAGAAAACACTCTAACCTAGCTGGTCAAACATGCTGACACTTGCCGGAGGGCTCTTCGACTTCGTCAGGATCCACCAAATAGCCAATAGGATCTTCCTCCGGTTCCTCTTCCTCTTCACTACTAACTACCTCCACTAAATCCACTGGTGTCAAGACTCGACTCACCGATACTTCGCTTTCCCTTTTGAACCAGTCGGAGGAGAAGGAATGGAAGAAGGAACATAGATAGGTGAAGGAGAACGCTCTAGCTCACGTACTGGTGTCTTCTCAGCAAGCACCTCCAAAGTAGGTGTAGTATCAAACACTGGAATAGGATATGGCAAAAGAGTAGAAGCATCTACAGGAGAAAGGGAAGATAAAGTACGCATACGCATCCTATGTGGTAACTCACTTTTACGCAAAGAGCGATAGGTACGAGCTCCGCGCCTAGCAGCTGTATGACCTCCCTTGGATGTTCCAGCTCCATCTCCAAATGTATTCCACCATGGTTTCCAAAATCTCTCAAAAGGTAAATAAAACTGTGAGGTAGTGTTCCGAGTGTGTCTACTCACAGGCTCATGGTTTTCTCTATAGATCGTAGTTACAACCCCTTGATAAGTGACTTGTCGGGAGACGGGGTCAAACTCCCAACATTCGTCCTTGTGTCCATCAGAAAACTCAAGTCTTTCGCTCCCCGAGTGACGCAACGGACGATCCAGATACATCTAAATATCGCAACCAATACCAGAAAGAAAACAAGGAACACAAGGGTAAATCACTAGCTTCAAAGAGTTCATCACAAGCTAATCATGAGTACAGACATTAACATGAAGACATCATCAACACACATAGAGTTCACATACGTAGCATACATAACTAAGTTTCACAGTTCTATATCAAATAAATAACATATAAGTCTTATAGAAATTCACATATCCTTGTATCTATCAACTAGGACAACCAATAGTCAGTATGCATGGTATGTGTCAGTAAGCAATACATGCATGCCATGGTTCTGTTTATGAGTGCTTCCAAAATTTCCATACTAATGGAACAAGTCTCCTATACCAATAGGATAACGTCACATCCCAGATGCGAACGTCTATGGTCCCAGACCATCTATCATACTCGGTTGGTTCAACAATTAATGGCACATCCCAGACGTAAACATTAACTGAGGCGGCAACACCACATACTTAGAGAGGTGTACGTCCCGAATCGTTCAGCCGGTACATGCAAAATGGGCATTCCACAGGTAACGCCACATACTTAGGTGTACGTTACATTTACCTGACACTAAGGCATTTCGCACATAGTTCAAGTAAATCCCATGCATCATGAATATGAATGCAACACATCAATAGTAATATCACACAAAATTCTGTTTGAAAATAATGTGTGTATATATATATATATATATCTCAAAATAGTTTTGAAACCAGATATTCGTTTTTGTTGGGCATACAACGTCCAAAACTTATTTTCTCGGTTTGTGAACCATGTACAAATGATTTTAGACAAAACTCATTATTTAAATCCATAAACCAAGTATGAAATCATTTTAAACAACTTAGGTTAAAAACCAATATTAACACATTTTTCACCCAGAAACTCCTTTAAGTACCTCTTTGAAACCTTAAAATACACTAAAAATTATTTGGCATGTTTAGGACCCTTGTTTATTGAAATGACCTAACTTTTTTTTCCACACTTAGGGATTTATATAAGATTACTTCCTATCTTAAAAACTTTTCAAAAATCAATTTAAAACTCAAGTTATTCAAAACACAATTTGGCAAATTACTATTCATTTGGTCATAGTTACTATACATTTGGTAAAATTTTCCCATAAAGTAGTTAAGTTTATAAAAACACTTATATTAAATTCCAATCAATTCAATACATGATTCCAATCATGTTCCAATCACCTTAAAATTAGTATTTCAAGCATAACCATATGCAAAATAATTCTTACACCATTTTCTCATATTTCAAGCATAACCATATGCAAAATAATTCTTACACCATTTTCTCAATTTCACACATAATCAAACACAATAATATTCATGTTTCACATGAACTAATTTCCAACTTTCCAATTTCAAATCATCATCAAATTTGCACGTTTATGCATATAAACATATTACTTGCATATATTCCTACTTCACAAAATTCATCCAACAACAAAACATAATCACATAAAGCATATAATTACACTTTCCAATTACAACAGCAACCAATTCATGCAACATCCAATACCCATGAAAGCTAAAACTCACTAATGATTTCCCTTACCTTGAGTATTAGTATTTTCAAGCTTTCCAAAGGTCCCTTGATGCCCACAACTTCCACCAACACTCAAACAACCTATTGTATCATCATATAAACACAAATCAACAAAAGAAAAATTTTAAAACCTCTCCTCCTACTCTCATAGGCCCACGGCCAGCCCAAGGGAAAAAGGGGAAAAATTTGTTTTCCATCCATTTAAATTTCAAAACAAAATTTAGATAAGGTTGTATAAATTATTTCCTAACTTGAAAATCAAGTAGAAAAGCATCATTTTCTACCTTCAAAACTTCCAAAATTCATTATAATAGTATTTTTTAAAAACTTCATGGAATCAAAATTTTACAAAGATAAAATTGAAGAGAATACCTCAAGGATGATGAAGATGTGCTTGGATTTGAATTTAGATGAATTTTTGAACCAAAATCTTCACTTTGTCTCACTAGGTTTTCATTTCTCTCTTTCTCCTTCTCTCTCTAAAACTTGAAGAAATGAAAATATGGTGGTAGAAAGAAGGGGGCTGATCGATTTTAGGGAGTATAAGGGAGGGATATGTTTGGTATTTTAACTTTGTACTCCAAATGTTAATTAAATTAAGTTTTGTAATCCAAATTTTATAAAATATGATTATGTAATCCAAAAATTATGAAATTTAATTAGATAATTTGGAAATATCTGATTTTGATTAATAAAATTTTTACCCATCATAAAATAATATTTCTACCTAGAATTTTTATTTTTTTACCGATTAAAAAGGAAATCGCGCAATTAAAACGTTACGCGATACTGACGTCTGCGGAATCAACAGGACAATAATAAAAATAATACCTTCACATAAATCGTCAACTTTCGACGAGCAGTAAAATTTTCAAATAACGAATATCTTTGGGTCAAAAACAGACTTTTCGGACGGTAAAAACGTTAACCAGGTTATTAAAACAACGTCTATTTTTTGTCAGAATTAAAATTTGAAAATATTGCCACTAGCTAAATAAAATATTTAGAAATTAACCGTGAAGTCCATTTCCAAAAATTACGAACTTTTATAAATTTAGATGATCTCGGACACTCCGTGTGAGTGATCCCGTCGAGGTAAACTAACTATGATGATAGAGTTGGTTGTTCATGCATACATCGATGCCAGAAGAGAGGTGTCGTAGAGTCGCCCAGACCTAGGTGCGAGCACGTAATGACAGTCAAGAGGAAAAACGGGCGTTGTGTCATCAGGGGGATTGCT
The DNA here is from genome assembly GCA_037113605.1 of Calophaca sinica. Classification (NCBI taxonomy): domain Eukaryota; kingdom Viridiplantae; phylum Streptophyta; class Magnoliopsida; order Fabales; family Fabaceae; genus Calophaca; species Calophaca sinica. The sequence continues at coordinate 101,407,434 of CM073730.1, forward strand.
CTGGGCACAAATCCCTGCGGGGAATAGCGTTTGAGAAAGCCTGGTAGTGGACTCCAGAGCTCCTGAGGCCCTTGCGAGGGTGATATTCCGGAATCATGTGTATTGGCATATAGACTGACAAATAGGGATTTGTGGTGCATCTTATTTTGTGGACTATTCGTTATGATATTGTGTTATGCTTGCCTATTCGTATATGTTGTCATTATTTATGTCTTGTTAAGAAGTTGACCCTTACCCGTGGTTCTTTCAATTAATGAATGTAACCCAGACGATGACGACGATCGAGCTGACCCCGCTAGTCATGTCGTCCATGACGACATTTGAGTTCCCGGACTCGGGAGCCCCGTTCGCCTGGGAGGTAGACCACGCCTCAGGCCAGGTGACGTACACAGGGAACGTGGTCGAGACGACGCATACCGACGGACAGGCTACACACATAGGGATCACGCGCCGAGTGATGCAGTTTCCGGTGCCCTTCGCACGCATATTAGCTGCTTGGATAGACGCACACCCTGATGGAGACACCTCAGCTTCAGAGGGCATGTCCGAGATTCCACGCCGGACCACTTTTCGCAGCGAGCCTCGAGCTACGGATTCAGAGTTACGCGCTACTCCCCTTAGATTTGTACGGTGCATGCGACCCAGGAGGATGGACGTCGGAGCACCCTCTTCTCATGCCGCTGTAGACCCGTCGGGTTCCCCTGCTAGATCCGTATCACCCGTAGAGTATACTCCCTCGTCTCCGATTCCTATCCCTGAGACTACTCCCTCGGCGGATCCTTCTGTATGCCCTCGCTGTGGCCAGGTAGGGTGTGGATCCGGAGGTTGGATCATAGATTCGTCTGACGAGGAGGATAGTACTGGGGATGCACCTCTCGATATCCCTACTATCGACGCCATTGGTGACGACGACGTCATTACTCCCATGGTAGACGATATGGAGGAGGATTCAATGGTGGAGGATGAGGAGGAGGAGGAGGGCCTCTATGAGTGGCAGGCACCGCCCTTGGTAGTTCATTTTGAGGCGGACCGAGATTGCACAGCCGCCCCTGCTGCTTGAGTTAGCGTGTTGATCAGCTTAGTTTTTCTTATGTCGGAGTCTGTCTATTGTATTTTGGGATTATGTCTGTACTTGTAGTAGTTTAGTAGTCGAGTGAGGCTCTACTTTTGGAGCAGCCCTCTGCGTAGGTGTCTGCCGGGAGTACCTCAGAGGTATGAGTATTTCTTATAGGAAATTCATATGTTAGATGTATTCCTATTTTGATGTTGTATTTTGTAAAACCTTGTAGGATGTATTGCCTCAGGATTTTATATATGTATTCCAGACGTATTTCCTTTTATTCTCTTTGTATGCCATGTTCTGTCAACGCTGTATTTACTCTGTCATGTTATTTGCGAAAGGGTTTTATAAAAAAAAAAATTTAACCGTGATTTCTATCGAACAGTATCAAAACTATTTCATACTTGGTGGTTTTTGTCTCGTAAGTAGCGCCTGGATTTCGGGGTGTTACATTGTGGTATCAGAGCAGTTCGGCCTCACCGGACTGTGAGTTGGGTAGCCTAAGCTGATCAAGGTCGTCGGGTTGTTGTCTGCTTTTGAGCTGTGTCTGAATTGTACTTGTTTGCTGAGTGAAGCATATATGCTTATAATTGCTTGAATTGTTTCTTAATTGAAGCAATGTGTGCCTACACACCTATTTGTTGTGGGGTTCTGACCGGTTTTAAACCTTATAGGAACCCGATGCCTCCAAGACGCGAAGTCCCTGCTGAAGGAATGAACAACCCGGAGATGGCACAGATGGCTCAAGCCATGGCCGAGATGGCGACTGCTGTTGCTCAGCAAACTGGTGCCAAGAATCAATGGGATTTACACAAACAAGAGAGGGAAGCACGAGCTGCTGAATCAAGGGGATTGGTTGACTTCCGCCGACATGACCCCCCGAAATTTCATGGAGAAGTCGATCCGGAGAAGGCAGACCTATGGCTGCAGGAAGTAGAGAAGATCTTTGAGGTAATACGTAGCCCGGTGGAAGTAAAGGTGAACTATGCGACTTATCTGCTCCTGGGGACCTTGAATCTGGTGGAGAAGCACAAGACCGATGATGGAGGCAAACCATCGTGCAATTACAGGAGGCCTTTCGGGAGAAATTCCTGGATAAGTATTTCCCAATTAGCGCAAGGACTAAACTTGGAGACGACTTTCTGAAGGTACGACAAGGCAATATGACGGTCGGTGAGTACGCTGCAAAGCTCGAGTCACCGCCTCGATATTTCCTCTTCTTTCGGCTGCATCGTGGATGAAGGATACATGTGTCATCGATTCATGGAGGGACTCCATTATTACATCCAAGATTGAGTGCTACCACTTTGGGAATCCGACAATTCCCAGCCGGGTCGAGAAGTGCGGAGAAGTGGAGACCATGAAGAACCGAAGACTCAATCGGGAGGCAACAACTCGGGGACCAATCAGACGAGCGACCGTAACCAAAGGGAAAACAACGGCAGAAGAAGCCGCATAATAGGCCACAGGGGACATAACAAAGGTCGAGATCGTCCGATGGCTCGTAACTCGTGAGGTGAGAGTCGATCTCGAGGTGCAGAGTGCGTTGCTACCGTTGTGGAAAGTCGGGACATCTCGCCAACGGTGCCCCACCAAGGATGACCTATGCTTCAACCGCAAGAAGCGGGTCATTTTGCCAAAGATCGCAAGGCGCCTAAGGCGTAACCATCGCTGAATGCCGCAAAAACCAACCGCCCGATCGCAACGGGATGAATCTTGCATGAACGGAGAGAAGCAGAGCAATCGATAAGTCGATTCAAGGGGCCGCGAGATCGCTGGTAACCTTCTATCCGCACTCTTTGATTAGGTGCAACCCATTCATTCATTGCCATGGATTGTGTGAACTGCTTGAAATTATCTGTGACTGCATTGCCATTTGACTTAGTAGTTACTACTCCGGCTGCTAAGACATTAACCGCTAACACCGCATGTCTTCATTGTCCAGTGGTCATTCAGAGTAGGAAGTTCTTTGCAAATTTGATATGTCTGCCTTTGAAACATCTTGAAATTATTCTCGGGATGGATTGGTTGTCACACCACCATGTCCTTTTGGACTGTGCCCGTAAGACCGTGATTTTTCCCGACCCTGGAGTTTCTAAGTACTTATCTGCCAATCCCGTCAGAGTTTCCTTGAAAGAGGGGACTCAGGAATACATATCGCTCGCTAGCTTAGAAGTCACTCAGGAGATAGATTTGAAAGATGTGACCATGGTGAGAGATTTTCCGGATGTTTTCCCTGACGATGTACCAGGTTTACCGCCAGTAAGAGACATCGAATTCTCCATCGATTTACTACCTGGAACGGGCCCGATTTCAATAGCACCCTATCGGATGTCGCCATCCGACCGACAGAGTGAAGGAGCAACTAGAAGACTTGATGTCCAAACAGTTCATCGCACTCCAGCCTCGCCGTGGGAGCTCCAAAGGTTATTAGTAAAGAAGAAGGACGGACGGTCAAGACTTTGTATGGAATATCGGCAACTCAACAAGGTTACCATCAAGAACCGATACCCCTTACCGCGTATTGACGATTTGATGGATCAACTTAGAGGATCCGTAGTCTTTTCGAAGATCGATCTAAAGTCCGGGTACCATCAGATACGTGTGACGACCGAAGATATTCAGAAGACCGCGTTCAGAACTCGATATGGACATTATGAGTATCTTGTGATGCCGTTTGGAGTAACGAATGCCCCAGCAATATTCATGGACTGCATGAGCAGAATCTTCCACCCGTTCCTGGATCAGTTCGTTGTGGTATTTATCGACGACATCTTGATCTACTCAAGGAGTCATGAAGAGCATGAGGAGCATCTGCGTCAAGTTTTACAGATTTTAAGAGAGAAGCAGCTTTACGCTAATCTGTCGAAGTGCGAGTTATGGTTCGAGGAAGTCAAATTCTTGGGACATGTTATCTCAAAGGACGGAATTGCCGTGGACCCGACCAAGGTGGAAACAGTATTGGCATGGGAACAACCAAAGACAGCATCTGATATTAGAAGCTTTGTTGGACTAGCGGGATACTATCGGAGATTCATTGAGGGTTTCTCGAAGATCGTAGCACCACTGACTCAACTTACCAGAAAGGACCAGCCGTTCGCTTGGACAGAGAAGTGTGAGAACAGTTTTCAACTGCTGAAGAAACGCTTGACGACATCACCTGTGTTGGTCCTGCCACAGCCAGAGGAACCTTACGAAGTTTACTGCGACGCCTCTCATCAGGGACTCGGATGCGTGCTGATGCAACACAAGAAAGTGGTGGCCTACGCCTCAAGACAACTAAAGACCCATGAAAGAAACTATCCCACGCATGATTTGGAACTTGCTGCCGTCGTTTTTGCACTGAAGATTTGGAGACATTATCTCTACGGGAGCACATTTAGCGTGTTTAATGACCACAAGAGCCTAAAGTATCTGTTTGATCAGAAGGAGCTCAACATGCGACAACAAAGATGGATGGAATTCCTGAAAGACTACGACTTTACGCTAGAGTATCATCCCGGAAAGGCAAATGTAGTGGCTGATGCCTTAAGCAGGAAAAGTATGTTGGTCTCGACGATGATGATTAAGGAGTTGGAGTTACTGGAAAGGTTTCGGGACCTACACTTGGATGTGGAACTATCATCAGGAAGGATTAGTTTTGGGATGATCACTATTTCCAGTGGATTGTTGGATGACATTAGAGAACAGCAAGTTAATGATAGGTTGCTACAGGACAAGAGGGAATTGATCGTGCTAGGAAAGGCACCTGAATTCAAGGTTGGACCCGACAATATTACGAGGTGCAATGGGCGTGTGTGCATACCCGATGTGACGTAACTAAAGAGGACAATCCTAGATGAGGCGCACAAGAGCAAGTTGAGCATACATCCGGAGCAACTAAGATGTACCAGGATCTTAAGCGTAAGTTACGTGGCCTGGAATGAAGAAGCGGTGGTCGAGCACGTGGCGCCGTGTTTAACTTGTCGAGAAGGCGAAGGTGGAGCATCAACGACCACGGATGCTGCAATCGTTGGACGTACCGGAATGGAAGTGGGACAGCATTTCTATGGATTTTGTTGTGGCACTGCCCAGAACGGAGAAAAGATACGACTCAATTTGGGTAATCGTCGACAGGTTAACCAAATCCGCTCACTTCTTGCCAGTAAGAACTACGTACAATCTGGGGAAGCTGACTGAAATCTACATTGCAGAGATCGTGCGATTGCACGGGATTCCCTCAAGTATCGTATCCAATCGAGATCCAAAATTCACTTCTCACTTTTGGGGAGCATTACAAGAAGCCATGGGGACGAAGCTGAGACTTAGTTCTGCCTACCACCCTCAAACTGACGGCCAGACCGAGAGAACAATCCAGTCACTTGAGGATCTACTGAGAGCTTGTGTATTGGACGATCGTGGGTGTTGGGACGACTTACTGCCGCTGATCGAGTTCACCTACAATAACAGCTATCACGCAAGCATAGGGATGGCACCGTACGAGGCCTTCTATGGACGCAAGTGCCAGACGCCACTCTGCTGGTACCAAGATGGTGAGAGCGCAATCATAGGACCTGACATAGTACAACAAACAACTGAAAAGGTGAAGAAAATCCGAGAGAACATGAGGACATCTCAGAGTCGACAAAAGAGCTACGCAGACAATCATCGCCGACCACTGGAATTTGAAGAAGGCGACCATGTATTCCTCCGTGTCACACCCACAAATGGAGTTGGTCGAGCGATCAAATCCAGAAAGCTTACTCCTAAATTTATCGGACCCTACCAAATTCTTCGTCGTGTGGGGCCAGTTGCCTACCAAATAGCTTTACCGCCATTCCTATCAAATATTCATGACGTCTTTCATGTCTCACAGTTATGAAGGTACATATCTGATCCGTCTCATGTCATTGAACCGGATGTGATCCAGTTAAAGGATGACCTCTCATTCGAACTACCCCCAATCAGAATCACCGACAGAAAGATCAAGCGACTGAGAAACAAAGAGATTCCACTTGTAATAGCCCAAATTTTCATCCTTTTAGGTTAGGATATGTCTTAGGGTATTAGAACCTGCTTCTAGTTACTTGGGATGGGTTTCATATGTTTTACAATCCCTTCAGCTGACTGAGTATCTAGATGTACCTTTATTCCTATGCTTAGTTATTTCAGTTACCGTATTCCCTATTTTCGAACCCCTTAACAACTCAATTGAGTAACACCCTCACTTTGTGCTAGAACCTTATAATTCCTTGTGTGCTTGATTAAGCATTTCATGTATGTAGATGTGTTAAATATGCTATTGATTAGTTAGAAGTCCAATAAGATTGGCACGGTGCGCGTTTAGGCGAGTCAGGACATAAAATTGGCAGCACATACGGTCCCAGGGGGCGCCGGACGCCCAGACTGAAACTCGGGCGCCCAGGCCTCATAGAGAGCAGGCGCAGGGCGCCCAGGGGGTGCTGGTGCAGGGCGCCTGGTGATAAGTGGTCGTGAGTTTTTCGGCGTTTAACTCGTTTTAAGTAGGTTTGTGACCAGTGTAACCCATTCTGGACCTGAAGAAGCAACCACGACCCCTAGACTTAACCTAGCCACTAAGCATCAGTTCTAAAACCCTAAACATGATTAGGAGCTTCTCGTAAGACCGATTAAAATAGAGAAAAGTTCTTCTCCCCCCCTTTCTCCAATTTGATGCTGTCAAAGGCTCTGAACTCAAAGCTACGCTAGGGAACTCGACTAGGGAACATTGTTATCGCTATTCTTACAAATTTCATTGTGAGGAATAGAAAGTGGTAAGCCTTCTAATGATAACTTTGTCTTTAAGGTCAATGTTAGGGTTCTAAACTATGATTCTTCCATTCCTAAACCCTTGCTCTTGTGTTTTTGCTGAAGAAAGCTTCACTAGGAAAGGAAAAGCTTGGTGTTCCCTTATACCATCCTAGGAGTACGAAATTCACTTGAGGTAAGGGGTAGTTGTTCTCTTCTAGTGAGTGTATGGAACATGTGTGAACAATAGGGGTGTCCCACGACCCCTATGCCTCGCGCGGTAACGAAAAACGAGCACTATCACCACCGTGATAGGGAGACATTCGAACTCCTCAATTATTATTCTTGACTGGTGATATTTATTGTAACGTGACGTGATAATTTCATTGGATTGATGAATTTGGTGTGGTGATTGAGTCTTGATTGTTTACATGCTTGTTACTCTTGACTATTCTTTTATTGTTCAGAGAGGTGAAAATCTTGGTTGTTGCCGACTTTAAATTGCTATTGTATGAACTCCTACAAGACTTGATGACATGCTATATTATTCGTGTTGTGTGCCTAGGTACTGATATAGTCAGTATTTAAAAGTGTTGAATTGCCTAAACCACTAGTGTTGTTGCAAGAATTAGCGGTGACGATGATTAAAAACAGAATGCTGGAGAGGTTAAAATGGAATAAAAGGTGAATCAAGTTAGGGTTAATTAATTAAAATAATTGACATATGAATAAACCATGCCTTGATAGAGACCTTGAAGTTTTAACAAGAGAATTGAGGGTCAACGATAGGGATGAGTTGAGTTGTGTAGAAATTGTTTGCTACCAAATGATAGGGTAAGGAATTTAAATAGCTAAATGGTGAGCTTTAGACCCTATGAATGTGTAATCACTAAGTATGGATCAAAGAACTCTAGACCATGTCCAACTAAGTTCTGAGGGACGTAATTGGTGAGGCATTAGATCCCCGAACGGGTACGAACCCTCTGTTGCGAATTGGATCACAGTGGTGGGGCGCCAGGCGCCCACGATGTCAGGCGCCAGGCGCCCAATGACAGCATGCACTCTTGTTGTTCCGTCGTCTTTCCTCGGGCTTTCGCAATTAGGTTGATATTGTAATGCCTAAGTAGGATGTCTAAAGTTCATTTATGATGCCTAAGGAGTTATTAGTGTGATAATTTGAGAGAACTAATCTTTCTATCCCAAAGCTTCACTTGGATGTTATATGCTTAATCAAAGTTGCTAAGAACATTAAATGTTTATGTTATTGGTAGAAGGCACTGGCTAACTTATGAACTTGTGTTCTGCTGTTGTTGTTGTTGTTGCTACTCTATCGAAGATATTGCGATAGGGAATATTATGGTTAGACACCGCATTTGGTCATGTTCATGCATCATGGTGTCGGCATTGTTGTTGATTGTTGTTGTTAGTAGGGCGTATCGGGCAAGGTATCCCGTGATGGGCGAGGTTTCCCGGTCCTACGGTTAATGGGGCGAATCGGGCAAGGTATCCCGTGATGGGCGTGGTATCCCGGTCCTGTTGTTATTGGGGCACTACGAACATGGTATTCCAAAACGGGCAAGGTATCCCGGCCTCGTTATAAGTGGATCCACATGCATATAGTTATGGTTCTAGAAATACATCGTTTTACATGATAACATGCCTGGTTGTTTAAGTGTTTGGTAATGTACCTTGTTGTTGTGGTTGATGCCGTGGCATGTGATATATAATTGTTGTGGTAATGTACCTTAATGTTGTGGTTGATGCTGTAGCATGTGATATTTGGCCTTTGTGGTACCATCTTATGCCTTAGTACTAGTGATTAGACGTCTTCATTGGAATTGTTGTATATTGCGCATTGTTCATTAATTTCCTACACTGTGTGCACTATTTGAGGTTATGATGACTAACCCCTCTTGTGGCTATGCATATCCCACCGGGTATGTGTAGATGCTGAGACTTCAGGTATTGAGGATGTGAATGCCGGCAAGTAATCACGATAGCTCGTTGTGATAGATAGAAGACTTGTGTTTACTTGTTTAAGTCTTTGTATTTTTTCGATGTAATAATTAGGGGAAGAGGTCTGAATTATTGTGACAACGGGAACCTTGGGTTTATCTTCTTTAGATGTTTTCCCTCTTGTACTATGTTTGATTTTCACAAGTTGGGAGTGACAGCCCTACCGTATTTGAAATGAAAAGCTTTTACTTGGATCAAAATTTTATTTCTTGTTCTTTTCTTCTTACATTGTTAAAATGCCATAACGGGATAGAGGGTGTCACATTTAGTGGTATCAGAGCTCGGCTTGTTCTTCAGGCCGTGGTATGTGTCTATCATGTAATCTCTGTGTACTCTTGTATGAATGTCTATGTTAGAATAGATGATGATATGAGATTTTAGGACTTTACTTAGTGACTGATTCATTTCTTGACTGTCTAAGTTAGAAGGGATGAAGGACGGGAGTAACCATGTTGTCCTCGATGTTGTTGGAAGCTTGATTGATGTGAAGGGACGTTCGACCCGGGATGAGAACCACATTGGATTTGTGGGATGGAGAAAATTTTTCTGAGGGATGACTTGCACGGATGCTCCGAAGGTGGCTTTCGCTACATTCAGATTGACCATCAAAGCTGAACATTGGTGGGATGACACTTGCTAACGCTTGGAAAAGCTAAAGTTGCTATCAGCTGGAAGCTGTTCAAGGGGAGATTTTCTTTGGAGAAGAGTTTTCTAGTCGGAAGGGTAGCAAGGGTCACTACATTAGTGAGTGCCAGGAAACTAAAGTCATAGGTTACAAGTGCCATAAGCCAGGCCATATCTGCAGAGCCTGTAAGGGAGTTAAGCCTGAACCAGCTAGTGGGAGTACGCCTCAGAAGCCCCAAGCTATCAAGATAGAGTCCACTGGCCGAGTCTTCACCCTCGCAGGAGTAGAAACAGCTGAGTTAGAGAGCCTTGTTCAAGGTATATGTCGCATTGAGAGGATTTCCAGTTCCCCAATTGTTTCTTGCCCCATTTGCCTTGAACGTTTGTCCTTGGGTTGTGATAAGTACAAGTGTGGGGTAAACCATAGTTGACTATTAACACTGAGGATGATTAGATTGTTACGTTAGATGCGTTAGATCCCCCATTTTAGATTAGGCGATAGGCCACGAGAGTTAGCTTCGGGGATGTACTATGATAGTAGATAGTGGGTGGTTGATATGGGTAGTACTGTTAGATACAAGGTAGATTATCAGAGTAGCGCAGCGGAATTATGGTATTAACAAATAGGGAGGAACTTTAATAGAGCTTGAGGGTAACAGTGAGGTACCAACATTTTTACGCTCAAGCCCCTATTAGAGATCCTTATAGAACTGCTAGTAAATGACATGTCTGATTGTTGTTGCTTTGGTTACTCGGCTAGACAAGTAGGAGGGATGGCCACCCAATAACTTATCGCCAGTGACCGAAGCAAAAGGTGATCGACGTGGATAAATAAGATTAGTGGTGTAGACTATCATAGTTAGATGGATATACTTACAAGTAGGGGTTAGTTACCTCACCATGATAACCCTAGAGACGTTCAGAAGGACTAATAGGGAAGTTGCCTTAATAATCTTGAAGACGCTAGGATAGGAGATTGGGTCCTTAACATTTGTCGAAATTTCGAGGACGAAATTATTTTAAGGGGGGTAGAATTGTAACAGCCCAAATTTTCATCCTTTTAGGTTAGGATATGTCTTAGGGTATTAGAACCTGCTTCTAGTTGCTTGGGATGGGTTTCATATGTTTTACAATCCCTTCAGCTGACTGAGTATCTAGATGTACATTTATTCCTATGCTTAGTTATTTCAGTTACCGTATTCCCCATTTTCGAACCCCTTAACAACTCAATTGAGTAACACCCTCACTTTGTGCTAGAACCTTATAATTCCTTGTGTGCTTGATTAAGCATTTCATGTATGTAGATGTGTTAAATAGGCTATTGATTAGTTAGAAGTCCAATAAGATTGGCACGGTGCGCGTTTAGGCGAGTTAGGACATAAAATTGGCAGTAGATGCGGTCCCAAGGGGCGCCGGGCGTCTAGACTGAAACTCGGGCGCCCAGGCCTCACAGAGAGCAGGCGCAGGGCACCCAGGGGGTGCTGGTGCAGGGCTCCCACAGCTGATAAGTGGCTGTGCATTTTTTCGCGTTTTAACTCGTTTTGGGTCGGTTCTGTGACCCCGTGTAACCCATTCTGGACCAGAAGAAGCAACCACGACCCCTAGACTTAACCTAGCCACTAAGCATCAGTTCTAAAACCCTAAACATGATTAGGAGCTGCTCATAAGACCAATTAAAATAGAGTAAAGTTCTTCTCCCCCCGTTTCTCCTATTTGATGCTGTCAAAGGCTCTGAACTCAAAGCTACGCTAGGGAACTCGACTAGGGAACATTGTTACTGTCATTCTTACAGCCTCATTGTGATGAATAGAAAGTGGTAAGCCTTCTAATGATAACTTTGTCTTTAAGGTCAATGTTAGGGTTCTAAACTATGATTTTTCCAATCCTAAACCCTTGCTCTTGTGTTTTTGCAGAAGAAAGCTTCACTAGGAAAGGAAAAGCTTGGTGTTCCCTCATACCATCCTAGGAGTACGAAATTCACTTGAGGTAAGGGGTAGTTGTTCTATTCTAGTGAGTGTATGGAACATGTGTGAACAATAGGGGTGTCCCACGACCCCTATGCCTCGCGCGGTAAAGAAAAACGAGCACTATCACCACCGTGATAGGGAGACATTCGAACTCCTCAATTATTATTCTTGACTGGTGATATTTACTGTAACGTGATGTGATAATTTCATTGGATTGATGAATTTGGTGTGGTGATTGAGTCTTGATTGTTTACATGCTTGTTACTCTTGACTATTCTTTTATTGTTCAGAGAGGTGAAAATCTTGGTTGTTGCCGACTTTAAATTGCTATTGTATGTATGAACTCCTACAAGACTTGATGACATGCTATATTATTCGTGTTGTGTGCCTAGGTACTGATATGGTCAGTATTTAAAAGTGTTGAATTGCCTAAACCACTGGTGTTGTTGTAAGAATTAGCGGTGACGATGATTTAAAAACAGAATGCTGGAGAGGTTAAAATGGAATAAAAGGTGAATCAAGTTAGGGTAAATTAATTAAAATAATTGACATATGAATAAACCATGCCTTGATAGAGACCTTGAAGTTTTAACAAGAGAATTAAGGGTCAACGATAGGGATGAGTTGAGTTGTGTAGAAATTGTTTGCTACCAAATGATAGGATAAGGAATTTAAATAGCTAAATGGTGAGCTTTAGACCCTATGAATGTGTAATCACTAAGTATGGATCAAAGAACTCTAGACCATGTCCAACTAAGTTCTGCGGGATGTAATTGGTGAGGCATTAGATCCCCGAATGGGTACGAACCCTCATTGCTAATCGATGACGGTGGCAGGGCGCCAGCGCCATTTATGTCAGCGCCAGCGCCAATGACAAAGATGCACTCTTGTTGTTCCGTTGTGTTTCCTCGGGCTTCCGCAATTAGGTTGATATTGTAAAGCCTAGGTAGGATGTCTAAAGTTCATTTATGATGCCTAAGGAGTTATTAGTGTTATAATTTGAGAGAACTAATCTTTCTATCCCAAAGCTTCACTTGGATGCTATGTGCTTAATCAAAGTTGCTAAGAACATTAAATGTTTATGTTATTGGTAGAAGGCACTGGCTAACTTATGAACTTGTGTTCTACTGTTGTTGTTGTTGTTGCTACTCTATCGAAGATATTGCGATAGGGAATATTATGGTTAGACACCGCATTTGGTCATGTTCATGCATCATGGTGTCGGCATTGTTGTTGATTGTTGTTGTTAGTAGGGCGTATCGGGCAAGGTATCCCGTGACGGGCGAGGTTTCCCGGTCCTACGGTTAATGGGGAGAATCGGGCAAGGTATCCCGTGACGGGCGTGGTATCCCGGTCCTGTTGTTATTGGGGCACACCGGACATGGTATTCCGAAACGGGCAAGGTATCCCGGCCTCGTTATAAGTGGATCCACATGCATATAGTTATGGTTCTAGAAATACATCGTTTTACATGATAACATGCCTGGTTGTTTAAGTGTTTGGTAATGTACCTTGTTGTTGTGGTTGATGCTGTGGCATGTGATATATAATTGTTGTGGTAATGTACCTTAATGTTGTGGTTGATGCTGTAGCATGTGATATTTGGCCGTTGTGTTACCATCTTATGCCTTAGTACTAGTGATTAGACGTCTTCATTGGAATTGTTGTGTATTGCGCATTGTTCATTAATTTCCTACACTATGTGCACTATTTGAGGTTATGATGACTAACCCCTCTTGTGGCTATGCATATCCCACCGGGTATGTGTAGATGCTGAGACTGCAGGTATTGAGGATGTGAATGCCGACAAGTAATCACGATAGCTCGTTGTGATAGATAGAAGACTTGTGTTTACTTGTTTAAGTCTTTGTATTGTTCCGATGTAATAATTAGGGGAAGAGCTCTGAATTATTGTGACATAGGGAACCTTGGGTTTATCTTCTTTAGATGTTTTCCCTCTTGTACTATGTTTGATTTTCGCAAGTTGGGAGTGACAGCCCTACCGTATTTGAAATGAAAAGCTTTTACTTGGATCAAAATTTTATTTCTTGTTCTTTTCTTCTTACATTGCTAAAATGCCATGACGGGGTAGAGGGTGTCACACCACTGGTTAAGGTAATCTGAAACCAGGCAACCGGAGATGCGACTTGGGAGCTTGAGGACAAGATTAGGGAACAGTATCCAGAGCTATTCTCTAACCCTTAGTTTCGAGGACGAAACTATTTTAGTGGGGGAGTATTGTAACACCGGTAGTTTTACTACGGCTTAATTATCGCCATCTTGTATTGTAATTCCCTGTATTACGCATTAATATGCATAATTAATATTTTGTGTGCTGTTAATCAAGTGGATGAATTTAACTAAAATGAAATTATATTTGGGACTTAATATATTATATTAAGTCACAGTTAAATTTTCGCTTTAAAATTCCACCGCTTTTGATCGCGTTTTGAACTACCCGGTAAGTTTTGCCCGATTGAAAACTCTAATTCAATTCGAATATTTAAATATTTGGGAATTTGATGTTTTATAATATTTCTGATTTATTAGAATTTTTGGCAATTTTACTTAATTTTTTAATAATAATGTATTTGCTACTGTAGGAGACGCGAGACACGTGAAACCGAACGTATGCATTTAAACCGGAAGTCGAGATGACCTTGAGGGAGGGGCGAAAATCAGAAGATAAAAAGGGATTAGATTGTGGTAGATTTTAAGTCATGACACAAAGAGATAGTGATGTGATTAACCTACCAAAAATGTTAAAGTTTAGTTCTATTTATGGTAAGAGTTAGTAAGGTCTTTGTGCTAGCTTGCACCCATGGATTTGGCCAAGATTTCCTCCTCTCCTTTTCAGCTCATCTTGGTCGAAATTATGCAGCTGAATTAGAGGAGAATTCCACACCAAGATCATTCACCAAAATCTTGATTTCATGCATGATGATTTCCTATCTTTTCCTAGCTTTTCCTACCATCTCCTAAGATCACTTCAACACCAAATCTCATTCTTTTTAACATCAAATCTCCTTTTTTGCTGGCTGGAAATCAGCTCCTTTAAGTGACCAAATCCATCACTTTTCCTGTGTCATTTACTAAGCACAAAATGAGGAACTCAAGGGTAATAACCATGAGATCTTTTAACTAGTCTTTAACCACTTGAGCAAGTAAAATTCTGCCCTTCGCACTTCAGTTTTGGCGAGCTCCTCAAGGCCTATATAAGGCCAACAACTTCAGCTCATTCACTTCATTAAGTTGAGAGAAAAAAAAAATAGTGGAAGAAGTGAGGTAGTTGGAGAGAGTATTGAAGTTGTTTTGTTCAAAAAAAAAAATTCTGCACTTGCTTCTTTTTTTCAAGCTTCGACCAGCAGCTCCCTTGGGTAAGAAACACCATTCTTCTTCCTTCTTAAGCTCACTTTATAACACTAGTAGTTGGCCATGATCCCTACTTAAGTTCTTCCAAAGCAAAAGAAAGATTTTATACTACTTGTATTGCCATTTTCCTTCCATAGTTCTAGTTACTTAAGCATGTGTTTTCTTTTCATTTCAAGCTTGATGAGAAGCCAAGAACATAGATGGATACATATATATATGTGTCATGAATGGTCTATGTAAAGGCTTGAGAGCATTTCTTGAAGTTGTGACTTAGGTTTTGTAGTTCTAAAGACTAACATATTGGTTAATATTACTATCAAAGTTTTGTAAACGAGTTAATAAAATTTTGAACCTTGGAGAAAAGAACTCTTGCATATCATTGTGGCATATTAAGAAGAAGATTGAACTAGGTATAGGGCCTTGTGGCCGTGAGCTAGAGGGAGTGAATCTTCCATTTTTTTTGGTTCTTGTGTTAATGGTATTACAAGATAATGTTTTAGTAGTTAAATAAACCTACACTTTTTAGTAGACTTGAACTTTCAAATGAGTAAAAATAATGAAAGGAAACAAACCCCTCATTACCATTCCATAGAGGAGACTGTGGCCTTAAGGTAGAAACTAGGGCTCTAGTTTGAGTTCTAACTTAGTTGAATAACTTGATTGGTTGAAGGTGTGAGAAAGTAAACTTGTAGAGCAAAATCGTGCGTTGGAAGGAAAGCGTCTACGGTAAGGGCAACTCTTAGATATTGTTAAGGATTATGTTTTATATGTTATGAGTAAGGGCTACTTCGAGATATCTCTAGGCTTATGTTTCATATGCTTTATATGCTTGTATTTTACATGCCAATGTTTCATATGCTTTATATGCTTGTATTTTACATGCTTATGTTTCATATGCTTTATATGCTTGTATTTTACATGCTTATGTTGCATATGCTTTATATGCTTGTATTTTACATGCTTATGTTCCATATGCTTATGTGTAAGAACATCTTTAAGTGTGTATATTAGTAATATGTGAATGCATAAATTAAGTATGTGACAATATGATGAACAATGTGATGGAATGATTTTCTTGAATGATGCCTTGTGATTATGATTATTGTGTTGTGATCATTGACTATATTTGAGAATATATTGTTAAATGACTGTGATAATTTGGGGAAGTGCCGAGAGCACGTGAGTTGGGTTACCGTCGCATCAACGTCAAATAAATCTTGGATTTTGAAATAAAAACTAAGAGGCATTTTATTAAAATCAAAGAGACACTTAAAAATAGATCTTTCTAAAACCCTAATTAGTAATGGACTAACCACCTTTTCATTAAAAGAATTAAGTGAGAGTTAGAATAATTAAATTAATTATTTTGAACTATTAGTGGATTTCCAACATAAATCATTTCATAACTAGTAGGAGATTTTCTAAAGAAAAGAGACTTAGGACTATAAAGGGAGATCTTGAGCCGAAAATATGGGGTTCTAATTAAGGGAGTTAGTACAAGAATAGATGATCTCAGACACTCCGTGTGAGTGATCCCGTCGAGGTAAACTAACTATGATGATAGAGTTGCTTGTTCATGCATACATCGATGCCAGAAGAGAGGTGTCGTAGAGTCGCCCAGACCTAGGTGCGAGCACGTACCGACAGTCAAGAGGAAAAACGGGCGTTGTGTCATCAGGGGGATTGCTCTGGGCACAAATCCCTGCGGGGAATAGCGTTTGAGAAAGCCTGGTAGCGGACTCTAGAGCTCCTGAGGCCCTTGCGAGGGTGATATTCCGGAATCATGTGCATTGGCATATAGACTGACAAATAGGGATTTGTGGTGCATCTTATTTTGTGGACTATTCGTTATGATATTGTGTTATGCTTGCCTATTCGTATATGTTGTCATTATTTATGTCTTGTTAAGAAGTTGACCCTTACCCGTGGTTTTTTCAATTAATGAATGTAACCCAGACGATGACGACGATCGAGCTGACCCCGCTAGTCATGTCGTCCATGACGACATTTGAGTTCCCGGACTCGGGAGCCCCGTTCGTGTAACGACCCGTTTCCGGACCGCTACCGAGCTCAATATACCGAGCTCGAGTTACCGAGCTCAACACACCAAGCTCAACATAAACCTATATGAGATGTGTTTTAAAAACAAAACTCTTGTGCCTTTTAAAAATACGATATTTTTTTTTTATAAAACCAACTCGTGCACATCGAGTAATTCTGACTTTTGAAACATGGTGCAACTAAGACACAAGACTTAAATTCAAATAAAACATACATGCATAACATACACATATATATATATATATCACTCGAATAATAATGTATACAAATACAGAGTAGCAAATGTGCAAAGAAAATACACCTAAGGTACAACGACTTAAAAGAGCAATCATACCCTGGGGTACTTCTCCTGGCAGACTCCCACGCATTTGCTTCCAAAAGTAAGACCACCAGTCTACCCTGAAACAATAAAACACATCGCCTAAACTGGTCACGACCTCGAACATAAAAGAAAACGAAATGCAGTCTTGAGAAAAACAAACATCCAACAAACAACAATCACGATAGATAGAGGTCGCCACTCGGGTCCTCGCCGAGCTCCTCTCGGCATCGCTTCATCGCCGAGTTACTCGCGCCTCGACATCGCCTGGGTAACCGTCATGGATTGAAGGCACCACGGGAAAGGGTCAACTTCTCGACAATTCAAGATAAGCTCGACATAAAGAAATAAGCAACACAATAATATATCTCAATCACCACACGTGACTCGACCATCTCACTCTAGACTCGACACAACTCTTATTCCGGAATATCGTCAGCAGGTCCATCCCCAAATTGACGTAATAGGTAAACGGCAGGTCCAACCCCAAATCGATACCATGCATTAATCAGCAGGTCCAACCCCAAACTGATAATGCGACGCCTAGCCAATCCACCATAAACAAAAAGGGGACCTAGCACCTCGCTTATCCGGGTCCGGCCAAAACGCCATACGACTCCTAGCTCTCTCACTCGATGATTAGCTCGCCCCATGTCAAAGAGTAACACAACTTACTTGATCACATATCAAATAAAGAGAGCATGCTTAACATGAAGAAAACACAATTCGACATTTAAGCAATAAAACATTCTGCATGAAGAAACTCACTTCGACAGCAATACACCATTCACAACATATATTCAATCACATATCAAATACATGCAAAAACTCAATCATATCACAACATTCCAATCTCGACATCAATTAAGGAGTCCATACATACATATAACAATAAAAATAAAGTCTTAGCGATATCTAGAAGTTGCCCTTACCGAACTCCAAGTTAATGCTGCTCGACAACGACTTCGACACAGCTGTCTTCAAATGAGCTCGAAAACGACTTCTCTTACTCGATCTCGACACGGCTGTCTTCAACAAGCTCGACAATGACTTCGACACGTACCGTTCTCGATCTGGATCCCACTGCTTCCACGTCCTTGGATTCGCTTTCCCGTACACCTTGATTCGGAAATCACTCGATCTCAGGAATCAGACTTCCTAAAACAAACACAACTTAGATCGATCTATGGTTTCTAATACATCTAGCTCTCATCCCAAACTTAACCACAACCCAGAAAATATAAAACTCAAGAACTTGAAATATATTTTTCCTCTAACTCAAAGTTAGGGATTTCAATCAAAAGTTCATGAAAAAGTTATCTGATGCTTCAACAGATAGATCGACAACAACATCAACCAGAAGCAACAAACGAAAAACAAGAAATCGAAACAAACCGAAAATGGGGGTTTCTGGGCACTGCCGATTGCAGAAATCAGAGAAAGAAATTTGTTTTACAAGCCCAATTAATCGGTTAGAAAGATAGGTAATATTGTGAAGAAGAAAACCCATCAATTTGACATGATTTGGAAGCATAAAACTGGCTAAAAATGGAAGAAGAAATAGCGCTAAACAGTAGCACAGAGAAAAAGAAAAATCTGTTCTTCATACCTCAATGGTGATCGAGCAGGCGAGATATGTCGAGAAGATGATGATGAACAAGATTGATGAAGAAAGCTTGTGCAGAATCTCGATGGAACTCACGGTTTCGTCGATGGAGATTTTTGAAGAAAACAACGAAACTCAGAGCAGAAGGAAGGAAGAAGAAAGAAAGAAGAAAAGAGAAAGAATGAGTGTTTGAGGGAAAACTGATCGTGAATACAGCTGGAAGGGCATAATCGTAACTCCAGCTATAAGATGCCAATCCCATCAATCATCTACCCGTTTAATCGTTCCTCTCATAATTACTCTCTACTCTGTCGGTCAACGGTCTAAACACGCGACGAGAACGGTCAAGCCGACAATATAATTATTACAAACAATATAATAATAGCGCTGAATAACGTTCGAAAGAATACGAGGTGTCATCTCGACACGATGTCGACAAGGGTGCTCGTGCAAGCGCACAAGGTTCTAACACGAGTTCGTAAACACGGCCTCCTCAGCTCGGTACGCGACTTCATCAACTCGACACCCGACCTCCTCAGCTCGGCTAGTGCATCGTGGTCTCATCGGCTCGACAAATGATCTCAGAACGATCTTGGCACGGGATCTCGACACAAGGTCTTGGTCGAGGTCTCGACACGTCGTCCTAATACGATGTCGATCTCGCCCTCAGGTGTTACAATCTCTCCTCTAAAAAATTTAGTCCTCGAAATTGCAAATAAGATTCTTACCTCGTAAAAGTTCAGTGGTAATCGAGTCTTCATCTTCTCCTCCAGCTCCCAAGTCGCATCTCCCGCCCTTCCGATCCCACACAACTTTGACAAGTTGGATCTCTTTGTTCAAGAATCGCTTGGCTTTCCGATCAACGATCCTTGCTGGTAATGCTTCAAAAGATAGGTCGCCCTTCGCTTGAATCACATCCGCTCGATGACATGAGAGGGTCTAAAACATACTTCCGCAATTGTGAGACGTGGAAGACGCCGTGGATGTTCGACAAGAATGGTGGTAAGGCACTGATATGCCATCGACCAATACGACGAAGAATGCTGGTAAGGTCCAATGAATTTAGGGTAAGTTTCTTGGATTTGATCGCTCGACCAACTCCAGTGGGGGTGACTCTAAGAAATACATGTTCTCCTTCCTCGAACTCGAGTGGTCGACGTCGTTGGTCCGCATAACTCTTCGCCGACTTTGAGATGTTCGTGATCCGATCTCTCGATCAAACGGATCTTCTCGTGAGTCTGGCTGGATCATATCCGGTCCTACGGTTCGCTCGCCGCCCTGGTACCAACAAAGAGGCGTCGATATTTCCGCCCATACAGCCGCTTCAAAAGGTGCCATTCCAATACTCGCATGGAAATCGTTATTGTAGGTGAACTCCACCAATGGTAAGACGTCGTCCCAACTTCCTCGGTGATCTAACGCATAAGCTCGCAACAAATCTTCAAGCGATTGGATCGTTTCTCGCCGACCACCGACCGTGGATGATATGCCGAGCTAAGCCTCGAGCTCGGTTCCCATCGCCTCGCAATTCCCTCCAAAATGAGACGTGAACTTCGGATCTCGGTCCGACACGATCAAAGAGGGTATTCCATGAAGTCGTACTATCTCCGTGATGTAGCTCTCGGCCGCCTTTTCCACGTTGTATGTCGACCTCTGGCAAGAATGAGCGATTTGGTCAATCGGTCGACGATCACCCAAATCGAATCATTCTTCTTCTGCGTCTTCGCAAACCTACAACGAAATCCATGGAAATATCGTTCCATTTCCATACCGTACGTCAGCGATTATAGCATTCCCGCAGGTCGTTGGTGCTCCACCTTCGCCGACACGCCAAACACGGTTACGATCGCCACTTGCTTCTTCATTCCGACCACCAAAAATGCTTCTTCAAGTCTTGATACATCTTCGTAACTCTGGATGAATACTAAAGTTGCTCTTATGCGCTTCGCCGAGAATCAACTTCCTCGGCTCGGATACGTTAGGTACGCACACTCGGCCATTGCATCTCAAGATGTCGCCCGCCCGACCAAATTCGCCGCTTTCCTTGCGCTTATCAATCGAATCTTCTCTTGCGTAAGCTCGTCATGAACTTGCTGGTCTCGGATCTCGTCCAACAATCTGTTAGAAATGGTAAGCATACCAAATCTCAGCTTCCCCGGTGAAACTTCGACACTCAACTTCAAGTCTCGGAACTTCTCGAGCATGTCCAACTCCTTGATCATCATTGCCGAGGTTAAAACGCTCTTCCTACTCAACGCATCTGCTACTACGTTAGCCTTACCGGGATGGTATTCCAACGTAAAGTCGTAGTCCTTGAGAAATTCTGTCCATCTACGCCGACGCATGTTGAGTTCTTTCTGGTCGAACAGGTACTTCAAGCTCTTGTGATCACGAAAACAAGAAGAGTGCTCCCATAAAGGTAGTGTCTCCATATCTTCAAGAAAAACTACACGCCACTCCAAGTCGTGAGTAGGTAGTTCCTCTCGTGAATCTTAAGTCGCCTTGAAGCATACGCGACCACCTTCCGATGTTGCATCAAAGACGCATCCCAATCCCTGGTGTGACGCATCACAATACACCTCGAAAGGCTCTTCTGGTTGAGGCAAAATCAGCACAGCCGCTGTCGTCGAAAGCGCCTTCAGGCGTTGAAAACTGGCCTCACACTCCTCGGCCCAAGCAAAAGGTTGATCCTTCCTCGTCGATCGTAAGAGGCGCGACAATCTTCGAGAAACCTTCAATGAATCTTTGGTAATAGCCGCTGCCGACAAAACTCCCGATCTCAGAATCGCCTTAGTCGTTCCCACGCTAGCACACCTTCAATCTTAGTTGGATCCCCAGGTATCCTTTCTTTGGAACTCCTGTGACAAAGAAACTTCACCTCTTCAAGCCAAAATTCACACTTCGACAGGTTGGCATAGAGTTGCTTATCTCGTAATATCTGTAGTACTCGACATAGGTGTTCTGCGTGTTCTTCTCGGTTCCTCGAGTAGATCAATATGTCGTCGATGAACACTACAACGAATCGATCCAAAAACGAATGGAAAATCCTGCTCATGTAGTCCATAAACACACCGGGCGATTCGTTACTCCAAACGGCATCACCAAGTACTCGTGAGTGACCGTATC
The DNA here is from genome assembly GCA_037113605.1 of Calophaca sinica. Taxonomy (NCBI): domain Eukaryota; kingdom Viridiplantae; phylum Streptophyta; class Magnoliopsida; order Fabales; family Fabaceae; genus Calophaca; species Calophaca sinica. The sequence goes on from CM073730.1 coordinate 101,429,330, forward strand.
TAGTCCTCGAAGTCGCTTTGGCGACATCTTCCTCCTTCACGCGAATCGATGGTAGCCCGACTTCAAGTCTATCTTGAAAAGATTGCCGCCCACGAAGTTGATCCATCAAGTCGCCAATACGTGGTAACGGATAACGCTTCTTCACGGTAACCTTGTTGAGCTCGCGATAATCTACGCACGCCTTGATCGTCCATCCTTCTTCTTAACCAACAACACCGAGCTCCCTACGGTGACACGGCTCGGTCAGATGAATTGCTTCGACTCCAAGTGTTCGATCCGGGACTTGTTCTTTCATCTCGGCAGAGACATCTGTATGGCGCTTTGAAATCGGCCCTGTTCTCGGAATCGTGTCGATGGAGAACTCGACCTCTCGCATCTTGGTGGTAATCCCGGCACGCCTTCTGGAAAACGCCCTCAAAGTCACACACCACCGGAACATTCTTCACGCCGATCCACTGAAAACTTCGAACTAGCCGATACATGTATTCCCTAGTTCCTTCTTTCAAAGAAACTCCAATACGCTCGGCAGAAAGATAATTGGAGACTCCAAGGTCCGAAAAATTACGCTTTACTGGCACACCCAAAAGGACATGGTGGTATGACAACCAATCCATCCCGAGGATAACATCTAAGCCCTTAAGAGGCAAACAAACCAAATTGACCACAAACTTTCTACTCACGAATAATCACTACACAATTAAGACATGCAAGTGTTTGTGACTAAGGTTTTAGCACCGGGTTGTAACTACTAATTTAAATCGGTAGCAGCCACAGTCAAGTTCAAATGGTTCACACAATCAAGAAATAAAGGAATGGGTTGCACTCAATCAAAAAGAACGGATAAGGATTTACCTCGATCTCACATTCACCTTGGATAAGATCTTCACTGCTCGACTTCCTCGCCACTCATGCGTAAAACTCGCTTTAGCCACTTGACGCTTCCTTTGGCTCTTGCCGCAAGCATAGTCGGTTCAGCCTTTGGTGTAGGACAATCCTTGGCAAAATGCCCTGGCTTCTTGCGGTTGTAGCACACCCTCCTTCCGAGTACGCTTATTGGCGTAATGTCCCGCTCTTTCCACAACGGAAACAAGTCACCTCGACCTGTCCGTCCTCCGCTTCGGTACTGGGTCATCGGACGATATTGTCCTGTTATCGTTCCCCGAGGTGGCCGTAAGGCTTCCTCGCGGTTGTTTTCCTTTCAGGCGAATCTACGCTCGCACTCGGGTCTCACCGGCCCACCCACAGCGCTTTCTTCTTGTGGCTCCTTACTCCTTCTACCTCGACACATCGATCAATCGGCTCTTGGAGATTTCGATCCTCAACGACACTATCGACTTCAATGTCGAATCTCAATCCGCTGGAATCTCTCACTTAACCATCTCTGGTCAACTCGATCACGAAATGGACTGAAATACCTCGCCAACGATTCGAACTTGGTCGCATACTCGGACACTTTGCCGAGTTGCCTTGCCGCAGCTTGAAGAAATTCCCGCTCCTTCTCGGCTCGTGCAAGATCCGGAAGTACTTGTCCAAGAACCTTTCACGAAAAAGCTCCCAGGTCATCTCGCGATGTTACGCTATGAATGTTTGCTTCACCTCTCCACCAATACCCGCGTCTCCTAGCAGTAAGTAGGTGGCATAGTCGACCTTCACGTTGTCCGGCAATGAAGTGCCTCGAAGATCTTCTCGATCTCTTGCATCCAAAGATCGCCTTTATCCGGATTTGGCTCACCGTAGAACTTCTGGATCATGCTTCCTGAAGTCCGCCAATCCTCTCGCTTCAAAGATTTCGCTCGCTTCGCTGTTGTTGCCGCAAGTTCTGCTGAGTTAACGCCGCTGCCTGGCTGAGCCATCGCGTTAGCCTGTTGAGTTGCGGCGGTGATTGTTGAGCCATGGCTGCCGTTATCTCGGTCATAGCTTGAATTGCTCGTTCCATGTCGACGTTCTCGGTTGGCGTATGTCGTATTCCTACGAGGTGGCATTAGATTCCACAAAGTTTAAAACCCCGCCGAATCTCAAAACAAGGATGTGTTAAAACACACCGCTTCAATCAAGAAACAGCTCAAACAATTTCTCAAGCAATAAGTGCTTCACTTAATCAAACAAAGAATCAACATAATACAACTAGGTACCCAACACATAACCCGACACAAAGGACCACCCAAATTTTATGCACTTCTGGCCAACCGAATCAAGCTATGATACCAACAATGTAACGACTGCTCGACCGCTACCGAAGCTCAATATACCGAGCTCGAGTTACCGAGCTCAACACACCAAGCTCAACATAAACCTATATGAGATGTGTTTTAAAAACAAAACTCTTGTGCCTTTTAAAAATACGATATATTTTTTTATAAAACCAACTCGTGCACATCGAGTAATTACTGACTTTTCAAACATGGTGCAACTAAGACACAAGACTTAAATTCTAATAAAACATACATGCATAACATACACATATATATATATCACTCGGAATAATAATGTATACAAAATACAGAGTAGCAAATGTGCAAAGAAAATACACCTAAGGTACGACGACTTAAAAAGAGCAATCATACCTGGGGTACTTCCAGACTCCCACGCAGGGGTCGCTCCAAAAGTAAGACCACCGTCTACCTGAACAACAATAAACACACCGCCTAAACTGGTCACGACCCCGAACATAAAAGAAAAACGAAGTACAGTCTTCAGAAAAACAAACATCCAACAAACAACAATCACGATAGATAGAGGTCGTCACTCGGGTCCTCGCCGAGCTCCTCCTCGGCATCGCTTCATCGCCGAGTTACCCGCGCCGACATCGCCTGGGTAACCGTCATGGATTGAAGGCACCACGGAAAGTGGTCAACTTCGACAATTCAAGATAAGCTCGACATAAAGAAATAAGCAACACAATAATATATCTCAATCACCACACGTGACTCGACCATCTCACTCTAGACTCGACACAACTCTTATTCCTAATATCGCCGCAGTCCATCCCCAAACTGACGTAATAGGTAAACGGCAGGTCCAACCCCAAACCGATACCATGCATTAATCAGCAGGTCCAACCCCAAACTGATAATGCGACGCCTAGCCAATCCACCATAAACAAAAAGGGGACCTAGCACCTCGCTTATCCGGGTCCTGGCCAAAAACGCCATACGACTCCTAGCTCTCTCACTCGATGATTAGCTCGCCGCATGTCAAAGAGTAACACAACTTACTTGATCACATATCAAATAAAGAGAGCATGCTTAACATGAAGAAAACACAATTCGACATTTAAGCAATAAAACATTCTGCATGAAGAAACTCACTTCGACAGCAATACACCATTCACAACATATATTCAATCACATATCAAATACATGCAAAAACTCAATCATATCACAACATTCCAATCTCGACATTAATTAAGGAGTCCATACATACATATAACAATAAAAATAAAGTCTTAGCGATATCTAGAAGTTGCCCTTCATCAACTCCAAGTTAATGCCGCCGACAACGACTTCGACATTGCCTTCAAATGAGCTCGAAAACGACTTCTCTTACTCGATCTCGACACTACTGCCTTCAACAAGCTCGACAATGACTTCGACACGCATCGTTCTCGATCCGGATCCCATCGCTTCCACGCCCTGGATTCGCTTTCCGCACACCTTGATTCGAAATCACTCGATCTCGTGAATCGACTTCCTAAAACAAACACAACTTAGATCGATCTATGGTTTCTAATACATCTAGCTCTCATCCCAAACTTAACCACAACCCGTAAAAATATAAAACTCAAGAACTTGAAATATATTTTTCCTCTAACTCAAAGTTAGGGATTTCAATCAAAAGTTCATGAAAAAGTTATCTGATGCTTCAACAGATAGATCGACAACAACATCAACCAGAAGCAACAAACGAAAAACAAGAAATCGAAACAAACCGAAAATGGGGTTTCGGGCACCGCCGATTGCAGAAATCAGAGAAAGAAATTTGTTTTACAAGCCCAATTAATCGGTTAGAAAGATAGGTAATATTGTGAAGAAGAAAACCCATCAATTTGACATGATTTGGAAGCATAAAACTGGCTAAAAATGGAAGAAGAAATAGCGCTAAACAGTAGCACAGAGAAAAAGAAAATCTGTTCTTCATACCTCAATGGTGATCGAGCAAAGTAGATATGTCGAGAAGATGATGATGAACAAAATTGATGAAGAAAGCTTGTGCAGAATCTCGATGGAACTCACGGTTTGGCCGATGGAGATTTTTGAAGAAAACAACGAAACTCAGAGCAGAAGGAAGGAAGAAGAAAGAAAGAAGAAAAGAGAAATGAGTGTTTGAGGGAAAACTGATCGTGAATACAGCTGGAAGGGCACAATCGTAACTCCAGCTATAAGATGCCAATCCCATCAATCATCTACCCGGTTAATCGCTCCTCATAATTACTCTCTACTCGCTTGGCCAATCCGCCTAAACACGCTGACGAGAACGGTCAAGCCGACAATATAATTATTACAAACAATATAATAATAGCGCTGAATAACGTTCGAAAGAATACGAGGTGTCATCTCGACACGATGTCGACAAGGGTGCTCGTGCAAGCGCACAAGGTTCTAACACGAGTTCGTAAACACGGCCTCCTCAGCTCGGTACGCGACTTCATCAACTCGACACCCGACCTCCTCAGCTCAGCAGCTAGTGCACGTGGTCTCATCAGCTCGACAAATGATCTCGGCAAACGATCTTGGCACGGGATCTCGACACAAGGTCTTGGTCGAGGTCTCGATACGTCGTCCTAATACGATGTCGATCTCGTCCTCAGGTGTTACAATCTCTCCCTCTAAAAAAAATTTCGTCCTCGAAATTGCAAATAAGATTCTTACCTCAGAAAAGTTCAGGGTACTGAGTCTTCATCTTCTCCTCCAGCTCCCAAGTCGCATCTCCCGTCCTCTGATCCCACACAACTTTGACAAGTTGGATCTCTTTGTTCCGCGAATCGCTTGGCTTTCCGATCAACGATCCTTGCCGTAATGCTTCAAAAGATAGGTCGCCCTTCGCTTGAATCACATCCGCTCGATGACATGAGAGGGTCGGAAACATACTTCCGCAATTGTGAGACGTGGAAGACGTCGTGGATGTTCGACAAGAATGGTGGTAAGGCAATCGATATGCCACCGACCAATACGACGAAGAATGCTGGTAAGGTCCAATGAATTTAGGGTAAGTTTCTTGGATTTGATCGCTCGACCAACTCCGATGAGTGGGGTGACTCTAAGAAATACATGTTCTCCTTCCTCGAACTCGAGTGGTCGACGCCGTTGGTCCGCATAACTCTTACGTCGACTTTGAGATGTTCGTGATCCGATCTCTCGATCAAACGGATCTTCGAGTCCGCTGGATCATATCTGGTCTCTGACGATTCGCCGCCGCCTGGTACCAACAAAGAGGCGCTCGATATTTCCGCCCATACAGGCTTCAAAAGGTGCCATTCCAATACTCGCATGGAAATGGTATTGTAGGTGAACTCCACCAATGGTAAGACGTCGTCCCAACTTCCTCGGTGATCTAACGCATAAGCTCGCAACAAATCTTCAAGTTTATTGGATCGTTCTCTCGCCGACCGCCTACCGTGGATGATATGCCGAAGCTAAGCCTCGAGCTCGGTTCCCATCGCTCCTTGCAATTCCCTCCAAAAATGAGACGTGAACTTCGGATCTCGGTCCGACACGATCAAAGAGGGTATTCCATGAAGTCGTACTATCTCCGTGATGTAGATCTCGGTCAGCTTTTCCACGTTGTATGTCGACTCACCGCAAGAATGAGCGATTTGGTCAATCGGTCGACGATCACCCAAATCGAATCATTCTTCTTCTGCGTCTTCGGCAAACCTACAACGAAATCCATGGAAATACTGTTCCATTTCCATACCTGGTACGTCAAGCGATTGTAGCATTCCCGCGGTCGTTGGTGCTCCACCTTCGCTTCGACACGCCAAACACGGCTACGACTCGCCACTTGCTTCTTCATTCCTGACCACCAAAATGCTTCTTCAAGTCTTGATACATCTTCAGAACTCCTGGATGAATACTAAAGTTGCTCTTGCGCGCTTCGCCGAGAATCAACTTCCTCATTCGGATACGTTAGGTACGCACACTCGGCCATTGCATCTCAAGATGTCGTCCGCCCGACCAAATTCATGCGCCTTCCCTTGCGCTTATCAATCAATCTTCTCTTGCGTAAGCTCGTCATGAACTTGCTGGTCTCGGATCTCGCCCAACAATCATTAGAAATGGTAAGCATACCAAATCTCGCCTTCCCCGGTGAAACTTCGACACTCAACTTCAAGTCTCTGAACTTCTCGAGCATGTCCAACTCCTTGATCATCATTGCCGAGGTTAAACGCTCTTCCTACTCAACGCATCCGCTACTACGTTAGCCTTTACCGGATGGTATTCCAACGTAAAGTCGTAGTCCTTGAGAAATTTCGTCCCATCTACGCCGACGCATGTTGAGTTCTTTCTGGTCGAACAGTACTTCAAGCTTTTGTGATCGCTGAAACAGAAGAGTGCTCCCATAAAGGTAGTGTCTCCATATCTTCAAATAAGAAAAACTATCACTGCCAAACCTCCAAGTCGTGAGTAGGGTAGTTCCTCTCGTGGAATCTTAAGTCGTCTTGAAGCATACGCGACCACCTTCCGATGTTGCATCAAAGACGCATCCCAATCCCTGGTGTGACGCATCACAATACACCTCGAAGGCTCTTCCGGTTGAGGCAAAATCAAGACAGCGCCGCCGCCAAAAGCTCCTTCGGCCGTTGAAAACCGGCTTCACACTCCTCGCCCAAGCAAAAGGTTGATCCTTCCTCGTCGCCGTAAAGAGGCGCGACAATCTTCGAGAAACCTTCAATGAATCTTTGGTAATAGCCGCTAAGCCGACAAAACTCCCGATCTCAGAATCGCCTTAGGTCGTTCCCACGCTTAGCACGCCTTCAATCTTAGTTGGATCCACAATTATCCCTTCTCTGGAAATCATGTGACCAAGAAAATTCACCTCTTCAAGCCAAAATTCACACTTCGACAGGTTGGCATAGAGTTGCTTATCTCGTAATATCTGTAGTACTCGACATAGGTGTTCTGCGTGTTCTTCTCGGTTCCTCGAGTAGATCAATATGTCGCCGATGAACACTACAACGAATCGATCCAAAAACGAATGGAAAATCCTCGCTCATGTAGTCCATAAACACACCGGGCGATTCGCCACTCCAAACGGCATCACCAAGTACTCAGAGTGACCGTGATCTAGTCCTGGAAGTCGCTTTGGCGACATCTTCCTCCTTCACGCGAACTGATGGTAGCCCGACTTCAAGTCTATCTTGAAAAGATTGCCGCTCCACGAAGTTGATCCATCAAGTCGCCAATACGTGGTAACGGATAACGGTTCTTCACGGTAACCTTGTTGAGCTCGCGATAATCTCACGCACGCCTTGATCGTCCATCCTTCTTCTTAACCAACAACACCGAGCTCCCCACGGTGACACGCCGGTCGTATGAATTGCTTCGACTCCAAGTGTTCGATCCGGGACTTCAGTTCTTTCATCTCGGCAGAGACATCACGTATGGCGCTTTGGAAATCGGCCCTGCTCCTGGAATCAGTCGATGGAGAACTCGACCTCTCGCATCGGGTGGTAATCCGCACGCCTTGAAAACGCCCTCAAAGTCACACACCACCGAACATTCTTCACGCCGATCCGCTGGAAAACTTCCGAACCAGCCAGGATACATGTATTCCCTAGTTCCTTCTTTCAAAGAAACTCCAATACGCTCGCAGAAAGATAATTGGAGACTCCAAGGTCTGGAAAATTACGCTTTACGGCACACCCAAAAAGGACATGGTGGTATGACAACCAATCCATCCCGAGGATAACATCTAAGCCCTTAAGAGGCAAACAAACCAAATTGACCACAAACTTTCTACTCAATAATCACTACACAATTAAGACATGCAAGTGTTTGTGACTAAGGTTTTAGCAACGGGGTTGTAACTACTAATTTAAACGGTAAAGCGCCACAAATAAGTTCAAATGGTTCACACAATCGAAGAAATAAAGGAATGGGTTGCACCCGAATCAAAAAGAACGGATAAGGATTTACCCTCGATCTCACATTCACCTTGGATAAGATCTTCACTCGCTCACTTCCTCGCCACTCATGCGTAAAAACTCGCTTTAGCCACTTGACGCTTCCTTTGGCTCTTGCCGCAAGCATAGTCGGTTCACTTTGGGTGTAGGACAATCCTTGGCAAAATGCCCTGGCTTCTGCGGTTGTAGCACACCCTCCTTCCGAAAGTACGCTTATTGGCGTAATGTCCCGCTCTTTCCACAACGGAAACAAGTCACCTCGACATCGGTCCGCCCTCCGCTTCTGCACTGGTCATCTGACGATATTGTCCCCTCGTTATCGCTCCCCGAGGTCTGGTCGTAAGGCTTCCTCTGCGGTTGTTTTCCTTTAAATGCGAATCCGCCCCGCACTCGGGTCTCACCGGTCCCACCCACAGTCTTCTTCTTGTGGCTCCTTACTCCTTCTACCTCGACACATCGATCAATCACTCTTGGAGATTTCGATCCTCAACGACACTCATCGACTTCGAATGTCGAATCTCAATCCCCGTTGGAATCTCTCACTTAACCATCTCTGGTCAACTCGATCACGAAATGGACTGAAATACCTCGCCAACGATTCGAACTTGGCCGCATACTTGACATCGCCGAGTTGCTTTGCCGCAGCTTGAAGAAATTCTCGCTCCTTCTTTCGCGGCAAGATCCGGAAGTACTTGTCCAAGAACCTTTCACGAAAAAGCTCCCAGGTCATCTCGCGATGTTCTCGCTATGAATGTTTGCTTCACCTCTCCACCAATACTCCGTGTCTCTAGCAGCATGAAGTAGGTGGCATAGTCGACCTTCACGTTGTCCCGGCAATGGAGTGCCTCGAAGATCTTCTCGATCTCTTGCATCCAAAGATCAGCTTTATCCGGATTTGGCTCACCGTAGAACTTCGCTGGATCATGCTTCCTGAAGTCTGCCAATCCTCTAGCTTCAAAGATTTCGCTCGCTCGTTGTTGTTGCCGCAAGTTCGCCTGAGTTAACGCCGCTGCCTGGCTGAGCCATCGCGTTAGCTGTTGAGTTGCAGCGGTGATTGTTGAGCCATGGTCGCCGTTATCTCTGGCCATAGCTTGAATTGCTCGCTCCATGTCGACGTTCTCTTTGCGAGATGTCGTATTCCTACGAGGTGGCATTAGATTCCACAAAGTTTAAAACCCCGTCAGAATCTCAAAACAAGGATGTGTTAAAACACACCGCTTCAATCAAGAAACAGCTTCAAACAATTTCTCAAGCAATAAGTGCTTCACTTAATCAAACAAAGAATCAACATAATACAACTAGGTACCCAACACATAACCCGACACGGTGACTACCCAAATTTTATGCACACTTCGGCCAGAATCGAATCAAGCTATGATACTTAACAATGTAACGACTGCTTAGGACCGCTACCGAAGCTCAATATACCGAGCTCGAGTTACCGAGCTCAACACACCAAGCTCAACATAAACCTATATGAGATGTGTTTTAAAAACAAAACTCTTGTGCCTTTTAAAAATACGATATATTTTTTTATAAAACCAACTCGTGCACATCGAGTAATTGACTTTTTCAAACATGGTGCAACTAAGACACAAGACTTAAATTCTAATAAAACATACATGCATAACATACACATATATATATATCACTCGGAATAATAATGTATACAAAATACAGAGTAGCAAATGTGCAAAGAAAAAACACCTAAGGAACGACGACTTAAAAAGAGCAATCATACCTGGGGTACTTCGCAGACTCCCACGCAGGTCGCCCAAAAGTAAGACCACCAGTCTACCCTCAAACAATAAAACACATCGCCTAAACTGGTCACGACCTCGAACATAAAAGAAAAAGCGAAATGCAGTCTTGAGAAAAACAAACATCCAACAAACAACAATCACGATAGATAGAGGTCGTCACTCGGTCCTCGCCGAGCTCCTCTCAAGATCGCTTCATCGCCGAGTTACTGCGCTTCGACATCGCCTGGGTAACCGTCATGGATTGAAGGCACCACTGAAAGGGTCAACTTCTCGACAATTCAAGATAAGCTCGACATAAAGAAATAAGCAACACAATAATATATCTCAATCACCACACGTGACTCGACCATCTCACTCTAGACTCGACACAACTCTTATTAGAATATCGCCAAGAGTCCATCCCCAAACCGACGTAATAGGTAAACGCAGTCCAACCCCAAACCGATACCATGCATTAATCAGCAGGTCCAACCCCAAACCGATAATGCGACGCTAGCCAATCCACCATAAACAAAAAGGGACCTAGCACCCTCGATTATCCGGGTCCACCAAAAACGTCATACGACTCCCTAGCTCTCTCACTCGATGATTAGCTCGCCGCATGTCAAAGAGGAACACAACTTACTTGATCACATATCAAATAAAGAGAGCATGCTTAACATGAAGAAAACACAATTCGACATTTAAGCAATAAAACATTCTGCATGAAGAAACGCACTTCGACAGCAATACACCATTCACAACATATATTCAATCACATATCAAATACATGCAAAAACTCAATCATATCACAACATTCCAATCTCGACATCAATTAAGGAGTCCATACATACATATAACAATAAAAATAAAGTCTTAGCGATATCTAGAAGTTGCCCTTACCGAACTCCAAGTTAATGCTGCTCGACAACGACTTCGACATAGCTGTCTTCAAATGAGCTCGACAACGACTTCTCTTACTCGATCTCGACACGGCTGTCTTCAACAAGCTCGACAATGACTTCGACACGTACCGTTCTCGATCTGGATCCCACTGCTTCCACGTCCTTGGATTCGCTTTCCCGTACACCTTGATTCGGAAATCACTCGATCTCAGGAATCAGACTTCCTAAAACAAACACAACTTAGATCGATCTATGGTTTCTAATACATCTAGCTCTCATCCCAAACTTAACCACAACCCAGAAAATATAAAACTCAAGAACTTGAAATATATTTTTCCTCTAACACAAAGTTAGGGATTTCGATCAAAAGTTCATGAAAAAGTTATCTGATGCTTCAACAGATAGATCGACAACAACATCAACCAGAAGCAACAAACGAAAAACAAGAAATCGAAACAAACCGAAAATGGGGGTTTCTGGGCACTGCCGATTGCAGAAATCAGAGAAAGAAATTTGTTTTACAAGCCCAATTAATCGGTTAGAAAGATAGGTAATATTATGAAGAAGAAAACCCATCAATTTGACATGATTTGGAAGCATAAAACTGGCTAAAAATGGAAGAAGAAATAGCGCTAAACAGTAGCACAGAGAAAAAGAAAAATCTGTTCTTCATACCTCAATGGTGATCGAGCAGGCGAGATATGTCGAGAAGATGATGATGAACAAGATTGATGAAGAAAGCTTGTGCAGAATCTCGATGGAACTCACGGTTTACCGATGGAGATTTTTGAAGAAAACAACGAAACTCGTGAGCGTAAGGAAGGAAGAAGAAAGAAAGAAGAAAAGAGAAAGAATGAGTGTTTGAGGAAAATCGATCGTGAATACACCGGAAGGGCATAATCGTAACTCCAGCTATAAGATGCCAATCCCATCAATCATCTACCCGTTTAATCGTTCCTCTCATAATTACTCTTCACTTCTGGTCAGCGGCCTAAACACGCGACGAGAACGGTCAAGCCGACAATATAATTATTACAAACAATATAATAATAGCGCTGAATAACGTTCGAAAGAATACGAGGTGTCATCTCGACACGATGTCGACAAGGGTGCTCGTGCAAGCGCACAAGGTTCTAACACGAGTTCGTAAACACGGCCTCCTCAGCTCGGTACGCGACTTCATCAACTCGACACCCGGCCTCCTCACCGCCAGCCTAGTGCACGTGGTCTCATCAGCTCGACAAATGATCTCGGCAAACGATCTTGGCACGGGATCTCGACACAAGGTCTTGGTCGAGGTCTCGATACGTCGTCCTAATACGATGTCGATCTCGTCCTCAGGTGTTACAGTTCGCCTGGGAGGTAGACCACGCCTCAGGCCAGGTGACGTACACAGGGAACGTGGTCGAGACGACGTATACCGACGGATAGGCTACACACATTGGGATCACGCGCCGAGTAATGCGGTTTCCGGTGCCCTTCGTATGCATATTAGCTGCTTGGATAGACGCACACCCTGATGGAGACACCTCAGCTTCAGAGGGCATGTCCGAGATTCCACGCCGGACCACTTTTCGCAGCGAGCCTCAAAGTTACTTGATTCAGCGTTACGCCGCTACTCCCTTAGATTTGTACGGCGCATGCGACCCAGAGGATGGACGCTGAGCACCCTCTTCTCACGCCAGACCCGTCGTTCCCTGCTAGATCCGTATCACCCGTAGAGTATACTCCTCGCTCTCCGATTCCTATCCTCGAGACTACTCCTCGGCGGATCTCTTCAGATGCCCTCGCCAGGCCAGGTAGGGTGTGGATCCGGAGGTTGGATCATAGATTCATCTGACGAGGAGGATAGTACTGGGGATGCACCTCTCGATATCCCTACTGTCGATGCCATTGGTGACGACGACGTCATTACGCCCGTGGTAGACGATATGGAGGAGGATTCGATGGTGGAGGATGAGGAGGAGGAGGAGGGCCTCTATGAGTGGCAGGCACCGCCCTTGGTAGTTCATTTTGAGGCGAACCGAGATCGCACAGCCGCCCCTGCTGCTTTAGTTAGCGTGTTGATCAGCTTAGTGTTTCTTATGTCGAAGTCTGTCTATTGTATTTTGGGATTATGTCCGTACTTGTAGTAGTTTAGTAGTCGAGTGAGGCTCTACTTTTGGAGCACCCCTCTGCGTAGGTGTCTGCCGGGAGTACCTCAGAGGTATGAGTATTTCTTATAGGAAATTCATATGTCAGATGTATTCCTATTTTGATGTTGTATTTTGTAAAACCTTGTAGGATGTATTGCCTCAGGATTTTATATATGTATTCCAGACGTATTTCCTTTTATTCTCTTTGTATGCCATGTTACTCATTAACGCTGTATTTACTCTGTCATGTTATTTGCGAAAGGGTTTTATAAAAAAAAAATTTAACCGTGATTTCTATCGAACAGTATCAAAACTATTTCATACTTGGTGGTTTTTGTCTCGTAAGTAGCGCCTGGATTTCGGGGTGTTACAGGAATAGTAGTGTGACCATCGTGACGCGATGAAGCTTGACCATTGGATGTTTACCACGTGTACATCCAGAGTATTCTGGAAGGTACCATCGCGATGCGACAACCCCTATGAGAGGAGTCCATCGCGACGCAATGGAGCTATAGCTAGGCGTTCACCCCTCCATTTCTATTCGCGTCGAAACCTCTTCTCTCTCTAACTTTCTCTCTCTAAGAGCTTCTTCTAAGGAGTAAGTATGCTCTACACTTGCCTCCAGTGAGGATCTGGTGCATCAGAAAGCCCTTAGTAGGCAATCCTTGAGATTGGGAACGGAGTGAGACTTAGAGGGCCTTTAAGGAGCAAGTATGCTCTGCACTTGCCTCAAGACAGGATCCTGTGCATCAAAAAGCTCTTAGTAGATAATCCTTAGAGAGGAGAGGAAAAAAGATGAGAGCGGCCTAATAGGAAAGATAGGAGCATGAGTAGTAGGCTCAGAGGTAGCAGTGCAAGTAGCAAGTGCGAGGGATGTGTAGATAGTGGCAGCAGCTGTAGTGATCTTCTAACCACTGGGAGCAAGAAACCTTACACTCTTTATGGGATAGAGTAGTGTATACATTTGTGCATAGAGTGACCCAAGCCATATTAGCGGTTGATAACAACAGCACCTCAGGAAAGAGGCTGTGGCCTATGATAGTTGAGGACAATTATCAGAGGTCTATCAACCATAGGTGTAACTTGTCTGGTATGTGAAAACCCTAGGATAGACAACTTATGATTGCTTTATGATTTGATAACATGTCTGTAGCAGGTCTCTTGAGCGATGTTGGGTTAATCTATATGGTCAATGATTAATGTGGTGCTGTGTATGCCAGTATAGATGACTGATGCTGATTGATGTGGTGTTGATTAAGTATGACTGTTGGTGATTGTGTGACTAAGTTGCAAATTATATTGTAGGTATCTGTGTGACTAAGTTGCTGAGTAATATATTAAAGGATGTGTTTTTTGTGTTGTTTGATGCTTGAGATATACTTTGACTTTGATTGTTGACTCTGCCTATGATTGGAATAATTATTATGATAGGAGTATCGGGTGAGTACTTTTAGACCGTAGCTGATAGGTTAGACCTTGTTAAACTATAAGGACAACTGAATTAGTTGACTAGGAGTGGTGAAAGGACGAAAACGCTGTTAAAACTGACAGTTTAGCTAATAAAGGTACATAATAGTTTGGAGTAGGATGCAAAGAAGGTTATAAGGTGTGATAAGGGAGTAGGTGGAGCTAGACTTAGATATACTGGTGCAGACTGTAACACCCCGTTTCCGGAGCGCTACTGTGCAACCCAATCAAATGCTGAAAACATTAAATGCTTGTGTGCTTTCAGTTAAAGAGTACTCTTATGGGAAAAATAGGAGTAATTTTTTTTTTTCATTTTCTTTCCTTTGAAACCCTTTTCAAACTGAGACATAGAGTACTACAGTTTTCTAAATGATGTCAATTCAGACTTTTACAAATATCAGAGTATAATGCATCACAAAATAATAATTCACATAACATAATCATTTCGCACTAAGGCGAGGTTTTCTGAAAAGAGTAATTACAAAACAACAAATGCAAAACCCTAAGCTAAGCTGGCCAACAACTATAACTCTTACTGAGAAACAACTCAACAAGACCAAACACGAAGTACTAAGAGGAATCTTCCTCCATTGGCTCAATCATCAATGCTCCTGGAAGACGAAACTACAACAGCTACCGAACTCCATCTGGAAGTGACATCCATAAGGATATCCGATCCAACAACAGTGCAAGGGTAAATTCTTTGTCCACGAGTTTATCATAGGCTATGTCGCATGCAAACAATATATACATATATAATACAACAACATGCTTTTATATACATATACATACTTAATAGACTGCACGCATCATCATGGTATATCAAGCATTGCATGTGAGCAAACAAAACAACCAACAGATCAACAATCAAGTCACTACAATATCAAACTATTGCATGTGAGCAGCCAAATCTATCAACAGATCAGTGATCAAGTCATCACAATATCAAATTCATCAAACCCTTCATCACATATCATACATGTGGTTAGCTATGCATGTCAATGCAGTATGACAAGTTGTGTATACACCTGCAGCCTTAATAGGTCAGCAGTATGACAGGGACTACTTTCCCAACGTTCGAACAATATAGCCTCTGCTTAGGCTTGCCACTACTTTGGCTGGCCACTACTTTGGCTTGCCTCTACTTAGGCAATGCAAAGGTCAACTCACCTTTCAAGTCCAGACGACCAATCAAATGCTACGAGTGACATGACAACTCGTCTTTTGAAGTCTTTAAGACCAATCAAACGCTCCGAGTGTCGTTGCTCAATGGTTAGTACGCATCCAAAAAAATTCAACAATATGGCATGCTCACCGTAGTGAACGCCGGAGTGATATCCAACAAAATCTACAATATGGCATGCTCACCGTAGTGAACGCCCGAGTGATATCCAACAAAATCTACAATATGGCATGCTCACCGTAGTGAACACCCAAGTGATGTTTTAATTAATCAATGCGGATCGACAAACCCTCACTCACTCAACTTAGTGGGTTTCCACATCTCAATTAACTAAGAATTCAACACAGGACACAAACTCCGGGTGTTCAATTGCGGAACGCTAGTCCCAATCATAGATTGAAACTCTAGGCACATAATGCGAAACACTAGGCTCAATTTTTAGGTTGAGATACTAGGCACGCCATACGGAACACTAGGTCCAATCCTTAATCAAGAAAATGCGCACGCAAGCAGGACATTAAGTCCCAGCACAGGACACATCGCCCATATGCTCAATAGGAACGCTAGGTTCCCTATGTTTTATTCTTTCAAAAACCCGATATTTGAAATCTCTTTCTCAGTTCTTGTATCACTCCTATGTATCTAAAAATACTTTTTAGTTCTAGGTCGTTGAAACCCTAGTTGTGATAAATAACACACTGGAAGAATTTCCAGGCGCATCATTTAACTCAACAGCTTTTGCAAATTGTATTATTTATTTCAAGTTCTTTTCTCCACTATTATCCCATTGAAATTTCCTTGCAAGCTTTGGCTAGTTGTACTAAAACCCTCACGCTTACTTTTAAATCAAAATGCCTTTAACAATTTACTTACGAAATCAGAATTCGGCTTGTGGAATCGCATCAGATTTACCGATGTAAATCGTCAACCAATAGCAGTCGATCAACGCATTGTTAATTAATCCATTGTCAACAATAATATTTTTCATATTCCAATTCAATACCAAGTTCCAATGAAATCCAAGGTGATTCAAGGAAAACAGTACAACTCATAATGCCACGCAGGGCCAAGAACATGCTACATATTATCATCAATTTCAAGTCTAATTAAATCAATCAAGTATGATTTAAGTCACACAATACAATTCAGTCTTGCCACACAGGGCCAAATCAATACACAGCAATTCATGTTACAACATCTCAACAGCACATAGTAATACTACAAGTACTACCACACAATCAATCAACAATCAAACAAACAACACACAAGGTGAAAAGCCCAAACTCATTATGTAATAATTTCCCTTACCTTAGGCGCTTTAACAATCCAAGCAAGGTAAATTCGAACTATCGTCAAGTCGTTCCCCGCACAAGCCTTATGCACGAACCTTAACAACGCAAACTTAATCCAATTAGAACCAAAAACCCATGTCCTAAGACTCTAGGGCAGCCACGGTTTTAGTCCTAAAAAGGGCCTAAAATCTTTCTAACTTAACCTATTTGGATCACACCTAATCACATATCATGAAACAAGTTCAAACTATGCAAGTTTTCAAGCTTTTACAAAAGCTACACACTTAGAAAAATAGCTAAACCAAAATTTACCAATTGGAATAGTGTTTTAACAAATGAATAGTGTTTTCTAAACTTTGAACAACTTTTCAAAACACTAAAACATGTCACAAAATTCTAGAAATAAATTCATTACAAGTTTAAAACAATTCTTAAGACATAACCCAAAACTTTTTCCAAAATCATGCTTCCTTGAATTGTTTTGCTAAATCAAATCATCAACCACTTTTACAACTATTTTTAAGCATAAATGCAAGTCAAGAACAAATCACAAAATCCTTTTGAAGGCCACGGTTTCAAGGCTTCAATTACAACTCCAAGTTTTCAAACCTTTTAACATCAAAATCATACAAACTTTATTTAATCAAACCTCTTACCAAAACCAAACTTCTTTACCACTTTAATACAATTAAAAACAAGTTGAAACTCATCCTAAAACATCTAAAAATTCTGTTTCAAAACAGCCGCATCAAATAATTTTTCAATGATATAAAACAACTTGTTTTTCAACATAAACAACAAGGTCTAACCACCTATAATTTACACAAGTTTTCACAACCATTTTGTAACTAAAACAAGTCACATATTTTCTCCAAACACAAGTTAAAACATCATTAAAAACTTGCTCTTAAGTCACGATTTTTGGAAGCCCAAAACAGCCCCTAAATTCATTTTATTTCAAACCATACAAGTTCCTAAAAATGCTAAATCTAATCACTACATCTTAACATAAGTTAATCATAAAATTTAAGCAACAAAAACTTAATTAACAACACCATAATCAGCCCCTAAATGGCCATGACTTCCAGCCCCAAAATTTAACCAATTTAATTTCTCAAACTTGTTTAACATGCATATAATACTAGTTTCCAAACATACCACTTATAACCCCATAAGAGCTAACTTCAAGTCAATAAAAACAAATCAAAACCAAGGCTTCCAGCAGCCCTTAGGTTCGGCCAACATAGGGTTAGGGTTTCTCCAAACTTAAAATACCCAAAAACAAAGTGAATCATGGAAGAAAATGAAGGGCTTTAAGACTAATCATGCATATCTAGCAAAATCTAACACTTTTGCCCAAAAATAATTCCTAAAACCAACCAAACCCATATCATGAAACTCAAGAGAGAAAAGAATGGGTATGAAGCTTACCAAGAAGTTTGGAGGTGATGGATCAAGGATTAAGAAGAAAGGATGGAAGATTGAAGCTTAAACATCACTTTCCTTCAAGAATCAAAACTAAAATCATGAGAAACAACACAAATACCATGAAAACTCATCCATGGCAGCCATGGAGAAAGGAAAAGGGATTAGGATCCTTACCAAGAAGATTAGAGGTGATAGAACATGGATTGAGAAGAAAGGAAGTAAAGATGGAAACTTTGATCACCAAAACTTCAAAAACTCAAGCTTTCTCCTTCTAAATTTTTTTCTCAACCTTTCCAAAAATGAAAGGAAACTGAAATGGACCAGCCAAATGGAGAAGGAGCCACGAAATTTTAGGGACAAGGATGGAAGAAATTTGGTCGTTTAGTTGGAAACTAACCAAACTAGTTACAAACAAACTAAACTAACTTAACAAACTAACTACTCATTACTTCCTAAACCAATCAAAATGCTTCCTTCAAAATTGTAGGCTACAAGCACATGGCTGGCCTCCCATTGGTCCATGTGTGGCGGCCATTTGCTCAAAATATCTCAGGGTTTCGCTACGACGCGTTTTCGCTCAACCGAGTGCACGACGTTACGCGTATATTAGTTTTTAATACTAAAAATTCCAAAAATAATTCTAATTATAACCCCACACCCAAAAATTACAAATTTTCCTCGCGGCATGAGAAAAGTACCCATGTTTCTCGATGCGAACCGAAACGTTGCGATAAGACAGTTTCTAGCCATAGAAAATACACTAAATATTTTCTGATACCCAAAAATTCTAGAAAATTTACAATAAATCCTAAATATTGGAAAATGCTAAGATCTCAAATTTTATAAAATTCGGATCACGTTTGGGCATGTTTCAGTTAGAAATACACATAGTAGCCTAGTTACGGCAGAATTCGATAGAATTCTCGCAGCGTAATAAAAACTGTAAATTAGTGAGGATCACTAATTTCAATTTCTCTTATTAACTAGATATTATTCAAACAATAAAATTATCAAGACAAAATCTTTAAAATAATAGTCATATTAAATATGACATAAAACAGACAATTAATACAATAACTAAACCATGAAAATTCAAACTATGACTTGAAAATATTTATTAAATCCTGAAAATTATTTCTCTTTCAATAAAATAATTTTCTTTAATCAAACAACAATCTTTCACATTTTTCAAGGTTAATTCATATTAAAAATAGTATACGTCTACACTGTCTCTTAATCTGAATTAATTGCTGAAATAGTAAATTGTTTACAATAAATCTTTGTTGTTCTTCGTACTTTTAACAAACCATTGAGGTGATCAATTTCCATGATTTATTTTCAAGTAGCTGGAACTATAAAATAATTTTCATAAAAATTGGGATGTTACACAGACCTATGAAATAATGAGTGTGATCTAGGTAGACTTGAGAGATTGTTGTGTTTGCTTGTGTGTGCCATTTGTATATACTTTCTATCCCTGCTTTCTCAATTTTATAGTGTGTAATGTGTTTCTTAGCTCCTTCTCTTTTCTTGTGTTATCTTTTTTCTTTCATATAAAACATATAATGGGGACTTGATGGAAGGATCGCCAACATCATGGAATGTATAGAGAGTACTCAGTAAGAGTAACTCTTTCTGAAGTTACGAGTCACAGCCAGTGAGTCAAAGTCTGTATATGTGTCGTATAAGTCGTGGGCCCTAGAAACGGGTTCCGTGAGTATATAATCTTATGTACTTACATTTAGTTTGAATAAACTATTCTTTTCAGTATATCTATATCGTCTAGTTACTCGTTTAAGGTTTAATAAGTATTATACTGTAGCGCTCCAAAAACGGGGTGTTACACTGTACATTGAACCACTTTGAAAATTTTCTCCATTGCCTCCAACCAATACTGAGATACCATGGCGTCGGAACGACCAGTGAAGGTTGGGGATTGAGCTTATGGAACTTGAAGAAATTTCGATTGGGGTCTTCGGGTTGAAAAGGTGGAGGCAGAGGCAGAGGTTGTTCTGGAGGTTGTTGTTGCATGTGGATGAAATGATTCACCAAATTATTGGTAGCAGCTTCTTGATCCCTCATCATCTGCATCATTTCCAACCATCGAGCTTCCTCCGTGTTACGCCTATTTAGTCCTCTCCCTCGTTCTCTAGCTCCGTCTATCATATTCTGCATACACGGTATAAAGTATTAAGTTGATCAGGCTTAATAATCCATACTAAGTACAACAATACAAAGAGGAATTCTCGAACAAGAGAAAGTTGTAACACCCCAAATTTCCTTAAGCTTGGTTTGTTGTGTGTGCACCAGCTTAGTATGGCTTAAGGATGAACTCTAAGTGATATTTTCATTGATTGTCATAGTTGAATATGTGAAAAATTGTGTTTGGTGAAATTTTACCCAGTGTAAATCGATTCCCAGGCCCTGTGAATCGATTCAGGGCTGTGGGTTTGCTGGGACTCGATTAGGTTTGCAGTGAATCGCAGAGTGAATCGATTCACAAAGGTTGGTCCTCTGTGAATCGCAGCGTGAATCGATTCACAAAAGACAGTTCTCTATGAATCGAATCTGGGAACTGCAGGAATCGATTCCTGCACTTAAAATTGCGATTCCTGTCATTTTTTTACACTGAGTGAATCGATTCACCTATGTTGTGAATC
Source organism: Calophaca sinica (assembly GCA_037113605.1). Classification (NCBI taxonomy): domain Eukaryota; kingdom Viridiplantae; phylum Streptophyta; class Magnoliopsida; order Fabales; family Fabaceae; genus Calophaca; species Calophaca sinica. Next base: position 101,450,264 of record CM073730.1, read on the forward strand.
GATTCACAGATATATCGAGAAAAACTCGTGAGAAAAGAAACGTAACGCGATTGCTAGAGAGAGGGTTAGAGAGAGAGAGTGCGTCAGAGAGAAGAAGGAGAAGGGGTGAAAACACTTAGGGTTCACAAACTAGAGGGGAAAAACAAGGATTCATGCTAGATTCATCCTCAATCTTAGCTTGAATCCAAGTTGGGGAGTGTTTATGCTTGGATTGGAAGGTTGGAGACAATCCCTAGAAGGCCAGCTTGAAGGAGAAGGGGAAGAACGTGAAGAAGGAGCTGAGCATCAACTTTTGAACTTGAATCTTGGGAGTTTTGGTGAGTTCTTCCTTCTCTTAGGTGTTGGGCACCCATAAGTCCCACATTAGGGTCCCCTTTGAAGAAAATCCATGAACCCTATATTAGGAAGTTCTCCAAAATCCCCATTTGATGTACAGTTGTAGTGTTAATAGCTATGCATGTGTTATTGGGACTGGTTAAGGGGGTAATGTTGTACCCCTATAGATGATGAAATGAATGTTTGACCATTGAGAGCTCCATGGAGCTCTAATGGAAGTACTTTTTGTCTTGATGTATTTTCTTGAACTTATTATGATATGCGTTCTATTGTGAACCTGAAATGTATCTTTTTACATGAATACGTTTAGTTGCATGTTGAGTCAAAATAGCTTCTAATTGTATTATTGGAATAAAGCATGCATTTAAGGGCATAGTTGGTGATTTAATTTCCTAAAAGATACTAAGATGCCTCTAAAAAGGGGTGATCGATATGGTTAGCCGTGTGGGACGCCCTCGGACGGTTAAGACGTCTAACCACCATATCGAAAGCGTATTTATGGGGTTGTATGGACGTAAGCATACAACACTACCCATGAATACGAACCAAAGATGAATTCGAAATTCATAGTAAGAATGTGCATTGCATAAATGTGTCATATAAATTCTTGACTGATGATAAATTGTGCGAGTGAATGGTGAGGAGTCGAGGGGAGGATTCACTGAGATTATTATCTCACCCCACTCCTTGTTTAATTATTTTACAGATGTACAAGTACCAAAAGGCGATTGACAGCTGCGTGCTCTCGGTATTTTGTTCACTGTATTAACTGTAGTAGCACCTTGGAGTTGTAATTCTTAGAATTTATGTATTGGTGTTGTAACGTCCTAAACGTATGCACTTGGGTTTTTAGTTTTATGACATTTGAACTTAATGTTGGATTTTAAGTTTAAATTTTATATTCGGGATTACTGTACCTAATGTTAATTATCCTATTTTCAAGCTAATGAAATTAAGGTGTTACAAAAGTCCACATTAATTGACCACAGTCCAATCAAGATTGAACCGCTTTGATACCATAATGTAACGCCCATACTTCAATCATAATTGAAAGCGCGACAATTTACATTTAAGTACAGGAATTACTGAAAATTTAAAACTTGTTTAGCAAAATACAAGTCTAAACTTTAAACTGAGTCATAAATCCAAATTTTAAAATTTACAACTTTCACCAAGTCTAAAGCTTGGGAATACAAAGCACAAGTCTAATCCTATCCTTACAACAAAAGGAATTAAAATACAACTCCAAATTAACCATAAGCTTGAAGAGCTAGGCCTACTAGCATCGCCTGATCTTCGTTCGGTAACTGTTTGTCTGAAAAACAATAAGGAAAGGGTGAAATTATAAAAATCTCAGTGAGTCCTTCACGGACCCCTCATTAACACTAGCCAAAATAACAATAATATTCATTTACAAACATTAAAGTAAATCTGACAATTCCAAACAACAATGATTGTCCGTAACAGCCGGGACATATCGTTTGATAGCAGTGGTATAACCGCTCTATACAACCGTCATTATAACAATCGGGATGTGTCGCTATCGCACAGTGGTACAACTTCTCTATACTTACAAATCCTTTGAGTAATAGTGGGACGTATCATTCTCTAGTAGTACAACTGCTCCGTATAATCGTCGTTGTAACAGTCGAGACGTGTGGTACAACCACTCTGCACTCATAACTATTTCATAACAGCTGGGGCATATCGTTCGATAGTAGTGGTACAACGCTCTGTACAAACATATTTGTAACAGCCGGGACGTGTCGCTATCTCACAATGGCACACCGCTCTGTACGACTATCTTACTAGAACCATTATAATTCAATAGTTTTAGCTCCATATCTTTAAGGATTCACTTTAAACACAAGTTAAAATGATGTTTGTAAGGGATTCCTATCATATCCCTTTATCCCCATAGGGTTTAGAACACTAAAATCAAGTATTCCTAGCCTTAGAAGCCTCTTAAGTGTGAAAAAAAACACAATTCTGCATAACTGGGCGCGCTCCAGCGCGTTCTAGCACACGCTGCGCGCATTAGCGCACCTTAATTCTGCCTCTATGCACCCAAGCACGCATCACGCACGTTTCTGCGTGTCTTGGGTACTGTCTCGCGTACGCGCATGACGCGCATCCCGTGCTTTTCTCCATCCTTCTCTATTTTCGTGTAAGGGGCGCGTCACGCACATTGTGTAGAATTATGCAGAAAATGCATTTTGCTGCATTGTTCCATTTTCCAACCTTCAATTTTTATCTATCCAACCCATTTCCAATCAAATTAAGACTCAAAATCAAGGCTTAAAGCATGACAAATGGAAGAACAACACATTCAACATATGAATTTCAAACAATTACATGGTTGAAACTTCACAATACATATCAAACTATGAACCAATCTCATATACCCCAAACCCATTTCATGTTTTTCCATAACCCACACATACAAGTCAAGAAAGCACACAAAATGAAAGGGGAATAGTAACCCTAATGTGTCTCTTATGGTTGTCCAACACCTAAGAGAAGAAGAACTCACAAACACTTCCAAAATCTAGAGCCAAGTGTGGAGAAACTTTGATCTTCCTCTTCTCCTCTTCTTCATCACGTTTTCCCTCTTCTCTCCCTTGAATCAACTTCAAATCTCTATTCAAATGCCAAGAGCTCAGCTGTACCCTTCTTCTCTAAGCCAAGAATGAAGAAATCCTACCAATTTTCTCTCTTTTTCTCTCCAAAACCATAAACCCTAGATGCCTCTTTTTCTTTCTTTCTTTTGAGAAGCAGAAACGAAACAAGAGGGGGTGGGGGAGGGTGAGCTGAGCGTGGGAGAAGAAGAGGAAAAAGGGGGAAAGTGGGTTTCACAATTTGGGACCATCTTGCCCTTGTCTTGCTAAGGTATCTTACCATAGTGCCCTTCCTTTTAACTAATACTCTCAAAGTGCTATTTCTAATCACACCCTTTTAATCTATATATTACACCTAATTTAATTACTCAACAATCAATTTAAAACATAACAATGCTTAAATTAATAAGCTAAATAATTAAATTAGGCAGGGGTGTTAAAATTATTTTCAAACCATTTCATTGTGACTTGTTAAGCCGTGTGAAAGGCTAATTCGTTAAAGGCTCGACCATACTGAGTCGTTTTAAGAAGTTAGGAGTATAGTATAGTTTAAGACAGTAGTATACTCTCAAGACTTTTGTAAATAGTGTGATTATAGTGAAAAATCCTTCAGGTACGAAGGGACTAGACATAGCTACCAGTTGGTGGTGAACCAGTAAAAATCTCTGTGTCTGCTTTATCTCTTTATTTCTCGCCTTACCTTCTGTGTTAATAGAAAAATGGTTTTTATAACTTATCTTCAGCATCTGGTGCTTTTCAGCGTCCAGTAGTAAAATTGTTTTAAAAGGAACTTAGTTTTTGTGAAACAATCTGCGAAAAGTTGTGAACACAAGTCAACCCCATTCTTGTGTTCACGTTCATCCCTTAGCTAACCTTAGCTGCTATATTGTTGTATGTTTGCTTTCGAGTTGTGATGTTGATCATGGTGTGCGAGGCCGCTGTTCTTGCATGATGTTGGTTAGCGTTGGGGGGAACAACGTTGAAACGATGTAGTTGAGGCCACAATGAGTTTTCGCCCGGCCTTGGGGGTTTGATTCGGTTGCGGGGGCCTTATGTAAAGGCAGGGGCTACTTACTCGTTGCTAGAGACTCATTGACAGGGTCTATAACGACCCTCGTTTTTATAGCATTAATTTTAATTATGTGTTATATGTGTGTGCATAAGTAGAGGAGTCTAGAAATGAGTTTAGTTGCTTTTCCTTAAGTTCTATAATTGTTTAAGTTCTAATTAAGTGCATATGTGCAATGCCTCAATTAAAAAAGTGATTGTGTGATACCTTGTGTGACTTTAAGTTTATTAATGATTAATGCTCTTAAGCCTTAGCCTATGCGCCTTGGGCTATTAAGAGATGATTTGAGATAGTTTAGAATTATTATGTTGTTATTGGGCCTAGAGGATTTATGCTTAAGTGATACAATTAGCCTAAAAACCTAGCTATAGAAAACCTAAGGAGTATGACTAAAACTCTCATTCTGCCTCCACAAAAAATTGGCGCCTCATCCCTCTCTCAACCCTCTCACAATTTCTCTCCTCTTACCCCCACAAACACTTTTCTTTTCAAACACTCTTGCACCATTGAAAGAATATGGGTTGAAATAGAGGAATACTCAAGGTGTCATCTTTAAGAATCAAGGAAGGATTCTAGGTTTCTCTCTCACTTGGTAACATTTCTAAAAAAAAAAAAAAACTCATCTTGTCTGTTATCTTGAGTTTTGCAAAAATAATCCTTTAACCCTATCTTTTATCTTTCTCCTTGTGACACCCTTAACCCCGTTTTGAATAAATTAAAATTATTCATATAAAGAGAAATGAAAATTTATAAGTGTTTGATTTTCAAATAAATGTCTAATAAATATCACCGTGCGAAAATAGTGTAAAGATTTGAACAAATTAAATTAAATTAACAAAATTTAATCCACGTAAAAATCCTGTGGTACGAGAGTATCACATTTGAATAAAACTTCAAGTTAATTTTTCCAAATAAATAAAACGAGTATTTATTTAGAAATAAATCCGATAAAGCTAAATAAACAAAATAAACCACCAAAAATATTTCTGTCACATTATCTCAGAGCTATTACATAACGCAACTTAACTCAGAGAAATTTTGTAGTCTTCAACTAAAAATAAAAACAAGATGATAAAACACAATTCAGCAGACACTCATGTTCTTAAGTTTAGCCACTAACTCCAGGATTAGAAGCGTCTGCAATTTAACATGAAATATACAAAGAGACATGCAAACAAAGAGGGGTGAGTACGTTGTAGTTGAGTTATGGTGATATTTAGAAAAAATAAATGAATAAAATAGTATCCTTATATATATATATATAGCAATACAAACTCATATAAACATACAGTACATTGCATACATAAAATAAAACACTCGCATTTAAAATCACAAGCAGACACAGACAAATTCACCAGTCTCAGAGTTACATAACTATTTCAAGAAAAATGCAGATGCTAGCAACTCTACTTCATATGCATGTGGTACCATCTACTACTCTGGAAAGCGGACTAGAAGTACATACTTGGTATACTGAGGGAGAGCATTTGCAGTGATCACCTCGTTACCTCATACTCTCACTAGTCATGATAATGTCCGGGGACTGTCCGAAGTCACGTAATCTTGCAAGTAGCTTCCTGACATCAAGTTGCAGCTTGAATCACTTAGGTGCCACAGTTCGGTATCTCATCCCCAAGGCTAGGATTATCTATCACGAAGGCTCCCCTCTATTGTTCTCCCCCTTTCATTTCAACGGTCGTTTCCCCAACTCCTAATCAAGGTTTGGTATGTCAATCATACACACAAGGTCGGGTTTCCTCCGAATATCGTAGTTCAATTTTTCATCAACAATCCATCATGGCCCATATGGCTAGGATCATCTCACAAGGAATGACGCAAGTCCCATTATGGGTACTTATAGCTAGGTGACTAACACACAAGGTCATTTATCTTTTCAAGGTCATCACCACAAACGTGGACTTTTCACAATCATCATCGCAATTTAATAAGCAAGACACAAAATGAATTAAAAGAACAACTTAAAAACAACAACCGCGTATTTAATCATTTAAGTGAAACGCGTAGAAACAATAACAAAAATAAATTAACCACAACATGTATTTTGGTCATGTCCATATAATTAAAATATGCAGAAAAAGATCACATTTCACAACATTAATATACTTATAAAAACCGAAACAATAACTACAAAATTTTGCAGAAAACCATAAATTTTTGCAACGGTAATTTCTGCATAAAAAAAGAAACAACAATACAAAATCCTGCATACACAAATTTCACACATTTGGGGTCTAAACTTGACTCAACCAATGCATCATTTGGATTAGTACATAGTGCAGAATTTTTCAGAACAGTCATCAATAAAAGTAACGAACACATGGTTAAACGACCTTGGAAATTTTTAAGTATTTAACTGAAGGTATCTAACTCATATACAAACACAATACAAGTGGTCCCATCTAAAAATTTGAATCCAATAATTTATGAGAAATCCTATACTGAAGCTGTTTTGACATTGTGTTACTCAAAACAATTTCCTGGACATTCCCAAAGGTTTTAAAATTCTTAAGGCTATCAAAGGAAACCAAACAATTATGCCAATTTTTATGGAAGCATCCAACACTGACAGAATCCATTTAAAAGTGGTTTCAGTCAAAAATACCAAGTATAAAAATAATAGAAATTTGTATACTAGCCAAATTTTTCAGAAATCAGAGTTGAAAACTCCAGTTTGTAAAACTAACGAACGGGGTGTCAAATGACTTGGGTATTTTTTGTAAATTTTACAGGAACTAACTATTCACTCAAAACCCCAAGTGCACGGTCATGTCAAGTTATAGTATAAAAGATTATCGTCTCCATAGGGAATTGGAATGATTACTGCTCTACTTAGATTAATTTGTTATTTAGACAAATGGTTCGAAGTGAAACTGTTTTAAAACTTAAAGAGAAAAGAGAGATTGAAATAAAATATATACAAGAATTATGATTATGGAGATACTGGGGTTCTGGGTTCACTTTATACTAATATTTATTCACTTAACCAATTTATAAAAAGAGCTGAGAAAATTGTGAATACATGCCTTGACAGGATGGTTTTGATGATTGACAAAAGGGAGCTTTGCAAATAGTCAACCGTGCAAAAAGTGGAAAAGAATACCAAGACGCGTATCAAGAATGATAGTTTCTCAAGTCTTTGGGTTTTGGGTCGCGTGCCGAGCTGAGGTCGCGTGCCGAACTGTGGGGAAGTCGCGTGCCGAGCTGAGGTCGCGTGCCGAGCTGAGGTCGCGTACCGAACTGTGGGGAAGTCGCGTGCCGAGCTGAGGTCTCGTGCCGAGCTGTGTGGAGAGGTCGTATGCCGAGCTGTGTGGGGAGGTCGCGCGGCCGGTGAGGAGGTCGCGCGTCTGTGAGGAGGAGTCGTGTCGTGCCGATGTGAAGAGGTCGTATGCCGAAATGAGGAGGTCGTATGCCGAGCCGGGAGAGGTCGTATGGAAATACGATGTCGAACTCCAAGTGTGTCCGAGAATCATTTCGCCTCTCCGTGTTTTCAAATTCTTCATAATCAAAACGCAACGGCAGATTTCCCTTTTAATGCCGCAGCGGACAAATTATCCTTTTAATAATCAAAGCATAGCGGGCAAATTTTTAATGCTACACGCTCCTCCATTGCCTATAAAAGCAACTTGACAGGATGTTTTTAAACAATACACTCATTTACTCTTTGTGCCAAAACTCTATCAAATATTTTCCATCACTCACACTTATTTGAGCACAATTTTTTGAGAGCTTTTTTATTCTACATAATTTGAGTTGTATTATTTGAGCTTCAATTTGTTATATCTGCACTATTGAGTGTATATTTCTCATCTCATTTTTTTTGCGAAAATCATTTCTTTTTGGGTAGGAATCCGAAGGTGTTCATAGAGAGGTGATATCTCTTGAACGTATTGCTCTGGTATAGAGTTGTAAAGGTTTCTAGCTGAACCTGATTTAAAAGCTAGTGATTTAGTGAAAATCCCATAGTGCTTTGCTTTGGGGACAGGACGTAGGCCACAGGGGTGTTTGGTGGCCGAACCTGTATAATTTGCTGCGTGCTCTTCTTTGCTCTCTGTCTCTTTATCATTCAAGCACTTTATTTATTTCTTTCAAGTTTCTTTTTAATTCAGTAATTTATCTGTAATTTTTTATATAAGCACCGCTATCACAATTCACCCCCCTCTTGTGTTTGAAGTCACTTGGTAACAAAAATATCCTTATTAATAACTAATAATCTATTCAAAAGCTATTAACACACAATGGTCATGCAATCTTAACAGTCTTCCCCCTAATTTATTACTTTGTTTGATCATTCAAAGCAAGTAAATAGAAAGACCATAAAGTATCAATAGATTTATCAATTCAATGACTGACTAAAAATGCATACGCAATCCTTGATCCGGTAGAGCGTACAGATTCAATTAATCCTGGAGTTCCATTACTAATTGAAGGTTTGATCGCCACACAATTAATAACCAAGTAAAGAATGGCCAGTTCTTATAGAATAAATTTACCAGGAATAATTTAATCATAAGAATTAAAAACTCATATTATAAATTGGATTAAGATTATAAACATAGTAAAAGATTTCCCATCACCACAGTAATAGAATTAAAAGAGTAAAGAGTAAAGAAATTAAAAGAGTAAAGAAATAAAATTACAAAAGTTAAAATGAGAAAATAACAGAAGAAAATAAAACTAAGAGGGAGAAAAATGAGTCAGGAAATGCATCTACACTCAGAAAGGACAATTTTCATAATGTTTCACGCTGATCTCCTTATATAGGCGTTGGAATTGGTCAAGCATGGCCTCTGCACGGCCGTGCATATCAAAATGCATCCAGATTCAATGAACCGTGTTGACTGCGCGTTGCCGACATGAAGCATGGCCTTGCTTCGAGGCCGTGCTTCCTTTCCAGCTGGATCCAGCCTGTCACGTGTTGCCGACCTGACTTCTGTACCTAAGCACGGCCTGGCTGAGAGGCCGTGCTTCCATGCCCTACACTGTTGGAAGGTCGTGCTACAGGGTCTGAATCCAAATTTTATAATTTTCTTGGCTAAAAACTCATTGAATTCCACTCTTTTCAACCATATTGCTTATTTTGCTATTCCTGCACAATTTAAAATAAAAGATAATGAATTTTAAGTGATAATATTCAATATTTATTTAATTCATAATGGTGTTATCAATTCCCTCACATTGAGCTTTGCTTGCCCTCAAGCAAAGAATTTGGTTTATGAATCTCAAAAATTTTGATTGATAAGAGCTAACCAATTTTAAGGGATAAAGCAAGTAAATTGAAAAGGTAACATTTGAAGTATTTAGAGAGAGAAATATTCACTGATTGCATCGTTAGAAAAGAAAACACCTTGAAATCAAATCAACCAAGAATTAGTCACTCTCTTTCACACTCTCAAGTGTTTCAATAGGTAAAGGGAATTTCACACAAATCTTTCATAGACAAAGTATTTCCATAAGTTTGACGATAGACTAAGACTCCACTAACAATTAATAGAAAAATTTGAAATCAAGAGGTCTTTCATAAGGTTGTAATAAGGCCAGGGGTGGAAATTCAAGATACGAAAATTCAAAGAAAGGATATTTCAAGGGGCTATAATAATCAATCAAATTCGAGCAACTTCCCTTTTGAATCAAAATGGAGCTTCAGATGTATAATCACTTTTACACAGAGCATCAAACTTTTCTTTTTTCACATATTCCTTGTTATCACAGTTCCTCATTACAAATATTTCTTTTATTTAGTTATTTTTTTTATAAGGAATAAGTCTCTGCCTTTATCACATTCCTAATGAATATATCTGTCACCAAAACCAAGCTGCTCCATTTTAATTACAACAGTACTCGAATCTATCATTTTTTCAATCAAACCAGAGGGTATAGAATAAAACTTCTTTTTAAAGCTCAAAGTGGTCAACTAAGTGGTGAAATTTAATCGCAAAGTGTAGCAGGCTAGAAACTAATCCTCAGTGCCCCAATCATTTTCCAAAAATTCTATAAACTAGTTTCGCTTTAAATGGTCACATATCAAGTTCTAGAACATAACATCAATGAAAAATAATTCTCATGAAGATTAGGGTTATAAAAATCTTGCAGCAGTGTACAAACTCAAATTAGGCTCAAATCCTCACTTTAGAAGCTATTTCATGGAAAAATTTCAATCAAGGGATCATCTCTAATTTTTAGCTTTCAGAAATTTATATCACTTTCAATAAGCATCAAAAGCTGTCCGAAAAAGTTCAAGTTTTTTGCCCTAAAATTAGTAGCTTCAATTTGTTCAAAACACTAATAACCAAATGTCAAGTGGTTAACTCCCCCCCCAACACTTATTTCTAGTATTTTCCTCAATGCTAGAAATTACAGCACAAGCACAGAAAGAAGAAAAGATATAACAAAAAAATCAACTGCTAAAAGTAAAGAGTGGAAAGGGACTCCCCTGTAGAAAATTTCACGAGCATATTCTTGAAGGGGTGCAGTAGACAAATTTCTTCTTAAAACGACAGTTTGTCACAGATGAAGTGAAGAAAGAACTGTCGACAAAAACAAAAAGGGGTGAACACAAAATAAAATAAAATAAAGTAAACTGAAATAGTATAAACACAGGTTGCCTCTTACCCCTTGTTTAACGTCGTGAGCGTGACGGATTGCTTAGACATGGTCAACCAAGGGGTTCTCCAAGAGCGAATTTTGTATTTAGCGCATTCTCTCTTCGCCATTTCTTGACCATGTGGTTCAAGTTGCTTGACCTCTTTCTTTTCAGTGGTGGAGGATACTCATGGAAGGAAGCAGTCTTTATTTTGCTATCCTCCACCATTATGCTAGGATCCTGCAGGTTAGTAATGTCTTTTAAAGGATCTTGCATTCTTAAGTCAATAAACTTGTTAACAACCATCACCTTATTAATAAAATCACAAGAAATTAAAGGACAATTGTTAACAACAACCACATCATCAATATAGTAACTAGATATTGAAGGAGAGGGGTCAAAATTCAGAAATTGTGAAATATCCTCTTCCTTACCAGATTTAATAGTTACCTTTCCTTTATGAACTTCAATGGCTGCCTCACCAATATTGACTACAAGAGTCTGTCCCAAAGTAATTGGGGTTTCCATCTCTTGCTCTTCATTAAGAACTGGGAGGTTTCTCTCCTCCGAATCACTCTCTTCCACGAGAACTTTGATCTTTTCCAGGGATGGTTGTGAGTCATGCTTAGACTCAACCTCAGGCTCAGACCAAGTTTCAGATTGAGTCTCAGACAAAGTTTCAGACTCAGTCTCAGACCAAGTGCCAGACTCAGTCCCTTCAATTAACTTTTCATCATCCTCAGAAATGATGATTTCATCTTTAGGCTTTGGTTGATTAAGCAAGGTCTCTCTTTCCCTTTGGATCATCAATTGCACTAAAATTGATATTTGATGTTCTAAGGATTTTTGGCTTGCTACACAAGTGTTTACTGTCTTTGTAAGTCCCTTAACCCTTTCATTCAATTGACTGATGATGTTTTCCCTAGTGTCAAAGGATGGACAATATTGGCTTTCATGTCCTGCAAAACCACAACACTCACAAAAGAAAAGATAATCCATGATTTTTTTTAGGTAGATTAAAATAAAAATAAATCAAGAATAAATTTAAAAGAAAAAAATTAAAATTAAAGGAAAAAAGAAATAATCTAGCCTTCCAACCAGGGGGCACTAAGTAATAATATATAAAAATCTAGCCTTCCAATTAGGAGGTACTAAGTAATAAGTAAAAGAAATTAATAATATAAGATAGAAAATATAGCCTTCCATGTAGGAGGCAATAAAAGAAGATAAAATGAATAATTAGAAAAAGCGTCTAATTTAACAATTAATCATTTCGACCAATACCATTAATAATTCTCTGGCAACGACGCCAAAAACTTATTCGCTCAAAACCGCAAGTGCACAGTCACGTCAAGTTATAGTATAAAAGATTAACGTCTCCACATGGAATTGGAATGATTACTGCTCTACTTAGATTAATTCGTTATTTAGACAAATGGTTCGAAGTGAAACTGGTTTAAAACTTAAAGAGAAAACATAATTTGAAATAAAATGTATACAAGAATTATGATTATAGAGACACTAGGGGTCTGGGTTCACTTTATACTAATTTTATTCACTTAACTAATTTATAAAAAGGGCGAAGAAAATATCCTTATTGATTACTAATCATCTATTCAAAAGCTATTAACACACAATGGTCATGCAATGTTAATAGTTTTCCCCCTAATTTATTACTTTATTTGATCATTCAAAGCAAGTAAATAGAAAGAGCATAAAGTATCAATAAATTTATCAATTCAATGACTGACTGAAAATGAACACACGATCCTTGATCCGATAGAGCATACAGATTCAATTAATCCTAGAGTTCCTTTACTAATTAAAGGTTTAATCGCCATATAATTAATTACCAAGTAAAGAATGGCCAGTTTTTATAGAATAAATTTACCATGAATAATTTAATCATAAGAATTAAAAACTCATATTATAAACTGGACTAAGATTATAAACATAGTAAAAGATTCCCCATCACCACAGTAATAGAATTAGTTGCACATTATATTTGAAGATAATAACACAACAATAGTTTTAGAATCCATAATAAAATTAAAAGAGTAAAGAAATAAAATTACAAAAAGTAAAATAACAAAAAACAGAAGAAAATAAAAGTAAGAGAGTGAGAAATGAGTCAGGAAATGCATCTGCACTCAGAAGGGACAATTTTCACAATGTTTCATGCTGATCTCCTTATATAGGCACTGGAATTGGTCAAGCACGACCTACAGCACGACCTCTGTGTGGCCGTGCATATCAAAATACGTCCAGATTCAATGAACCGCGTTGATTGCGTGTCATTGACATGAAGCACGGCCAAGCACAGCCTTACTTCGAGGTTGTGCATCCTTTCCAGCTGGATCCAGCCTGTCACACGTTGCCGACCTGACTTTCATACCTAAGCATGACCTGGCTGGGAGGCCGTGCTTCCATGCGTTGCGTTATTGGGAGGCCGTGCTGCAGGGTCTGAATCCAAATTTTATTCTTTTCTTGGCTAAAAACTCCCCGAATTCCACTCTTTTCAGCCATATTGCTTATTTTGCTATTCCTGCACAATTTAAAATAAAAGAGAGTGAATTTTAAGTGATAATATTCAATATGTATTTAATTCATATTCAATTATCTATATAACTATGATGCAATAATGGTGTTATCAGTAACCAACTCAAATATGAACACAATGCAATTAGTCCCATGTTAAAATTTGAAACCAACAATTTATGATAATTCATGTGCTGGATCTGTTTTGTGCAGTAATTTCCAGAAAAATAATCATGCAATAAGAAGTGATTCATAAACATTAAAAACAGATTTTCTTTAAAACTATTACAAACAATGGGGTTCAAGGACAACCCCTTCACCTATTCCCTCAAATATCCCCAATCACAATAATCTCCCCATTGCCTTAAGTAGTAGCGCAACCTTCCAATGGGAGAGGGATGATGACGAAGTTCGATTCGATCCTACGGAGAATGGTTCACTACGAATAACAACAAATTTAAAAGTGTTGTTAAAATTCCCAAATTCTAAATCCCTAGCGCCTAGAATTAGGAAAGAAATGATTACAATGCTTACCCAACCTTTAGGGGACAGCGAACACTCTAATATGGCGGGAATACACGGCTGGCCTTACTTCGGGGTGATGGAAGGATGATCAAAGGCAAAATGTGGTGCCTTTTCTTCCTTAAGGAGGCATGATTTTGAGAGAGAAGAGATGAAAGAGAGGAAAATAAATTCTGATTAGAGGAGTAGGGTTTGGTTGCTTAGGTTACTAATGTTTCTAAATGGGTTCGGTTGGAGAAAACCCGTAACTCTAAGCCCAATAGCTAAATAAAAATTCTGCACAACTACTTGGTGCTTGTATGGGCTTTAGGCGCCATATACCCCTTCCTGAGGACCCCTTCTATTTTTATTTTTTTAAAAGTCCCGTCGCACATCATAATTATACTAAATAAAATTCAAGGTAATTATACTAATAATCACAATAAAAGAAATAATTTAATCATTCACATACGCCAAGCATAATTAAAATAATTATCACAAGAAGAAAAAATGAGGGTTGTTACTTCCTCCCCTCCTTACAAGGAATTCCGTCCTCGAAATTCACTCGAGTAGTCGTTATCGAAGGTAACTCTCACAACAGTCGGCAACTTTACTCATGTTTGCAATTTAACAATAGAGTACATATGCACACTTTTGATTACTATTATAGTATTATTACACCTACCTGTGACAAGTTATTGGGGTGATCAGTCCCTCCTACTCATCTACTAGGTAGCTGAAACAACAATAATCACATGAATCAAGCACACATACCTCTACAAGGGTCTTCGATAAAGTCTTGAATGTAACTATGTCCGTGCAACATAATTACTCTCACGACTCTATTAAAGATCCTTTTCATGGCATAATCATACCTCTACAAGGGTCTTCGATAAAGTCTTGAATGTAACTATGTCCGCGCAACACAATTACTCTCACGACTCTATTAAAGATCCTTTTCATGGCATAATCATCAAGTTCTACATTTCTACTGACCACATTACAAAACTCATATGGAATTGGAAAAACGATCACACTCTAGGTGGACTTCTAGAATCTAGTGCTGAGGAACATTTGGGTTAGGGACCCCACTTCAAAGTGGGAGGATTCTTCCCAAGGGAGTTGTCTAATCCTTAGAACTTAACAGTTCCAATGCCCATACATTATTATCATTATTCATGCAAAAATCCACATTCACGAGTTTAAGGCACATCAAATAAGGCAAAATTTACAATTAGGCATTTTCCAACATCAAGAAGCTTGTAACTCAATCTTTTCACATAGTAGCATACAGAGCAACTCTAATATAATCAATTCATTTAATGGCATGTAGGCCTAAACACTATAAAAAGAAAACACTCATGCATGCTATACTGGTAAGCTTTAGCAATGGTGTTCATAAGATTACTGAGTAATCATAAGGTAGTTCATATCATAGGTAAATCACCGTTCAACAATTAATCAAATAATATGTCACAACGCATTCAATCTCACAGATTTAGTCAAGCATTCACATAATATATTACTCATGCAATTTCACATTTCAACAACATGTACACATTATGAGAGTTTTCAGTACATCGATCCAAGTAATATATCCTAATACAGTCAATTCTACAAACTCATGTAACATTAATTAATGCATACTATCCATTATTAAGCATAGTTCTGATACACAATCCTCATATAGACATCTACCAAAAATAGCATGAACAAGCATATGTAGTTGCAGCTTTACTAAATTTATAAAAATATCTCCAAGGTTAAGAAAATTCTAAATAAATTTCAGGTCAACATATAACATGTTAAGACTTTAGAAATAATTTTTATAACTCAGGAACAACTCATTCAGTCGTCAAATAAATTCAAAACCAAAACATACACAGAAAGTGCAAAATTTCTCCATTATTGCGCTATTAAAAGTAACGATTTTTCTGCCATACCAAACGTGAACGTGAACACAAGAAGGGAGAGGTTGAATTATGTTGAAAACTTTTCACAAACTTTAAGTTAAAAACACTTAGAACACAGGTTTTTCAAAACAGTTTGTGTATCGGACGCTGGAAATAAACCAGGATATTTGGAAGCAGTTTGTGAAAACTTGTTTTTAACAGAACAAGATAAAGATAAATAGAAAGTTGTAAAGTAAGAGACACAGAGATTTATACTAGTTCACTACAAAACTGGTAGCTACGTCTAGTCCCTTCGTTCCTGAAGGATTTTCCACTATAATCAACTGATTACAAAACCTTAAGAGTATTCTACTGTCACAACCTTGACAATACTCTCAACTTCTCAAAATGACTCAGTACATTCGAGCCTTTGAGGGAACAGCCTTAACTAGGCCAAAACAACTTTTATAAGTAAGTTGAATACAAGCAAAAATAACTCTCACAGAGAGGATAAAAAAAATTAAGCTCAATATAGAAATGCTTTTTAAAAGAAGGTATCAGACGCTGAGTTCAGTTCTTGTAGTCTAGTGACTTGGCTCGAAACTTGATTGCTCACAGAAGCAGTGCTTTCAGAGTATTGACTCTTTGTAGTGTATAGCAACAGTGCTTGTTCTCAGTAAATGAAGCAATATTCTCTTTTAGAGTTTCGGCAGTTTCTTCAATGGATACCTTGGGTATTTATAGGAGTTATAAAGGATATTACCGTTACAGTAAAAATGGTTCCTTTCCATTGAGTGAGATAATTTCAAAAAGCTGTCTCTTTCTTCCTTTCCAGAGAATATCTCAGTAGTACACATTACCGTTTTTGTACTACCTTGCTTTTCGCAAATGCTTGTAAGATTTTTATCTTTTAGCTAAAGGTGTCACCTTTGACACCTCGTACAACAATTTTAGCGCATAAGATCAAATTCGAAATCCGTTCCACAAGCTTCTGAGAGGAAGAGCAACTACGTGAACATCACGTGATATAAAATGAAGTTCAGACGCTCGCTCAGAACAGGAAGGTCGGACGCTCGTAGTAAATGGATAAGCTTTGTGTCACAAAGGTTAATTCCAGACGCTCACAAAGACAGTATACTAGGATGAGCCGGATGCTGACACATGGAGTGTATCCTTCTCTTGTGAACTTCTTCCTTCTTGCTTAAGAGGCTTAGAAGTATATGTAATATTAGTATCTGCACACTTCAAGAATTGTTAGAACATAAATTGTTCTCTTGTGAATACTTTGTTATCATCAAAATCAATGAGGGTCTAAACTTCTCAATCGTTTAGGTTCCAACAATCTCCCCCTTTTTGATGATGACAAATATCCAAGGTTGATGAACATTTTTAAGTTTCAAATAAGAGTTTTAAATAAGAGTTTTAAGGGTCTCCCCCTGAGTTCAACAACTTAGATAAGTATAGCAATAAAAGATGTTATGAATGATTGATTAGCATGAATATCTATCTATCCTTAGCGTTCATCAAGCCTTTCTTAGCATGTGTAACTATTCATTTATCCTTAGCGTGTTTATCTTAGCGTTCATCAAGCTTTTCTTTTACTCCCCCTTTTGTCATCAGACAAAAAGAGTGTAAAAACACATCATAGTCAAAAAATAAAATAGAAGAAAAATTTGAGTAATAAAGTCACAATATAATTGTACCAAAAATTAAGAAATATCACTTAGTGCCAAAAAAATAAATAAAAATTTAAAACAAAACAAAGTTTAAGGGTTTTGAGGTAGTAGGTTGATTCGTTCCATGATGAGTTTCAGTTGCATTTCAAGCTCAGGAACTTTCAAACAGGTTGCCTTCATGGTTTCAAATTCCTCCTTAGGAATTGTAACCATTTCCACTGACGATGTGGAGGGAGCAGATTCAACTTCTGGTACACTGGCAACACCTGTAGCTTCTGAATTCATCTTCTTATGGATTTCAAGAATAGTTTGAGACAATTCAGATTTTATCTTCTTCCTATCCTTTGCCCATTGGAAATAATTATCTCCTGGTGGAAACCATTTGATAATTGTTCCAAGTTTTCTTCTTTCAGACTCATATAGGGCTTCATTTCTTTGCTCAACCAGATCAGGAAACAGAAGATAATTGAAGATCATTTCTCTGTGTTGAAGAATGTCTCTGGCATATCCATCAAATTGTTCTGCAGCAGCTTCTCCAAACACATTGCCTAAGAAGACACTAAGGGCATCAAAGGAAAAGTTGAGGCCTTCATTTTTAGCAATGAATAGTCTCCTCAAAATTTCTCTGTCATCCTTGTCAATAGTCAGAGGCTCAAAACTAGGCATAATGGCTTTGTCTTTCTAAGACGCAGACCATTGCATCCAGCCAAATCCAATGTAAAAGTGTTTCCAGACAAGATCCCATGGAGCATATAGCTTCACCAAGTTGAGCGGTCTAATCACAGAACACATGAACATATCATCAAAATGAGCAGTTCCATGATTGGATTCAGGTACCTTCTCGATGATGCCAACAGTATGAATTGTTGCCTTCTCTGCATTACAGCAGTTGGAGGATCCAGTTCTCCATTGATCTTTCTTCAGAGCACTCAGATAATACCTTCTGGCATGATCTTCAGAAATTTTCTTTACCGGAAGCTGGGTGAACTCCATGACCTTGTAGTCTCTGGGAGCTTTCTCATATTCCTTAGGACCTATCTTACTGAATGGCATTTTGCCAGGTGCAGCTTCCTTTCTTTTCCAGGAATAGACCAAGGTAACCACCTTTGCCTATCTGGAACAATCTTTATAGAGACAGATGATGGGTCTCTATTTTGTCCAATGACTTCAAGCCTTTTTTGCTCATAGCAATGAGCCATCATACAGGCTTCAGCTTCTGTAATCCATCTACCACATTCCTCTAATGTAAGAGGTTCATTTTGGGGCAGGAACCTTGGTACATCAACAGAAAAGGGGATAGCCCTGCTGTTTGGTTTGGGTCTCAGCCTTCCTTTAAAAGACATCTCAACATTGTCTTTTCCATCCTTGAAGACAGCATTCATTGGAGGAGGTATCTCCAGTCTTGAAACTCCGGAAGTGAAGGTCTTCAAGTGCCATACAGATGGGTGATTGTAGATAGAGTTATATGACTCATATCTAACAAATTTTGGTCTAATGTCAAGAGGGACAGGTTTCTTTGGAATTAGGGCAGTAATTTTTGGTGTCACTACTGTGATATTGTACTTGGGAGGAATGTAGGGTTTGAAAGGATTAAATGGAGGGACTTTGAAAAGGAGGTTAAAAGGATGAGATTGAAGTTTGGAAATGTATGAAGTGAAGGAAGTATATGTGGAGGTTTGAGGTGAGGAGATGGTGAGTGTATTGGTTTGTGTTTGAGTAGGTTGTTTGAGGGCTATGGAAGTGGTTGTGTTTCTGGTTTTCTGTGCACGGGTTTGAATGGTTGATGGTTGTGCAACAGATATAGGTGGAGCAGGAATGGTATTATCAGTTTAAAAAACAGATCTGAAATTATCGTGAGAATTCAGTACCTTTGGTTCAAGCTCAATCGCTCGACCAATCTCTTCGTCTGTCTAGGGGCGCACTGGAGGCGACGATGAATTGCCTTCTTTTGTGCACGGATGAAACTTGTTTCTCGGCTTGCTTCTTTTCATCAGAATCTGACTGATGGGAACGCGATCCTCATTTTCTGATTCAGTCTTTCTTTTAGGTGCAGAAGCCACCTTCTGCTTCTTGCTTCTTGTCTCCTCTTCTGGAGAATCAGAAGTCCTTTTCACACCAGTTACTGAGCTTCTGGTGGTTTTGTCAATAGTAGACTTCTTGCTAAGAGAGGGACTAGCTTCTATTCCCTGTTCCTTTTTCACCTTCTTCATTTGTTCACCAGTGATCAATTTCATTCTGACCAAGCTGTTAACTCCGAAGGTGTCAGGAATCACAACACTTTCAGTGCCAAAATACTTCACCTTTTCTTGATCTGGCAAAGCAGTCAGCTTGTTTACAACCAGATTTTTGGCCATCATCTTAGTGAGCAGAACACCATAAGGAATGCACTTGTAGGTGTTCTTCTTGTCAGCAACTCCTTTCCTCGAATTAACCAGTGCATTAATCAGGTTGTTGTAGATCAATCTTGGCAGGTTTACCTTGTTACCAGCCATGTAGTGCCTTATAATGAACTTTTGTTCATAGTTGACTATGTCACTAGAGCCAGCCTTCAACCCGACGCTCTTGGTGATTATCTTGTGAAGAACTCTGTAATGACTCTTCAAATTCTTTGCAGTAGGAGTTTCACCTGATTCTTTCAACTGTTTAAAGTTCTCAAACAAATCCTCATTGACCTTCTCAAGGCCATGAAATGCATCAGCCCAATCTGTGTAGTAAACGATACCTTCACAGGGACAACCAGTGACTTCAGAGATGTTGGTAACGGTAAAAATGAACTTGTAACCTCTCACAGTTCCTTCAAAAATACCACCTTGGTGTAAACGAGCGTTACCCCAAAATTCCTTGATAGCAGTAACTAGAACCTCAACCTGGTTCCAAAAGAAATAGTGTTCCCAACCCATTGCCTTGAAACCACTGTAGAAGTCGAAGCCATAGAGTTTGAAGTTCTCTAAATCAACTCGATTTTCCAACAAAACTTTTCCTTCAGCCATGGTGTCGTAAATAGCAGTATACTCAGAGGTTGTTACACGGCACATGATTGCGGTTGAGAGATAGAGAAATGGAGGTTTAGGGTTCGTGACGATCCACGAAGAAGAGAAGGAAAGCGTTTTGGTGAAAACAGAGAGAGTGATTGTGGAGTGAAAAAGAATGAATAGTGGGAAGGTTTTGTAATTGGTACAGTTACTTTTGAAAAACCTCTTCATTATCCGAGTATTAAAAATAAATTTAAAAAGAAATTAAAATAAAGATACTCCTTTTCATTAAATGCAGTTGCCAAAATAAAGTAAAAGATTTTATTGAAAACGTAAATAATCATGACTCAGATTAGGTGAGATGAGATGCTTAAGTTCCACATGAGCGTACCACGTGTGTGTTTCGGATTCTCATAGCTGATTCATCGGATGCTGAGTTATGATGCAGTTGGCATATAAAAATGCTTATTCGTGTGATGATGATGTCATACCAGATGCTCAAATGATATCTATCATAAGACGCTGAGATTAATCATTCTTTTATAAGATGGAAATTTAAATTTCTTCTTATAAAATTGAATCTATCTTCAGCAAGGGGTTTTGTAAGAATGTCAGCCCACTGGTGATCAGTGTCTACAAATTTGATTTCAAGTGTCCCCTTCTGAACATAGTCTCTTATAAAATGATGTTTAATCTCAATGTGCTTTGCTCTAGAATGCAATATAGGATTTTTAGTAAGACATATGGCAGATGTATTATCACAAAGATAGGAATGTTACTCTCTTTTATCAAGTAGTCTTCAAGTTGATACTTCATCCACAGAAGTTGAGAACAACAACTTGCTGCAGAGATGTATTCAGCTTCTGCTGTTGAGAGTGCAATAGTGCTTTGTCTTTTGCTTGACCAAGACACAAGATTAGCTCCAAGGAACTGGCAGCCTCCACTTGTGCTCTTTCTCTCAATTCGGTCTCCAGCAAAGTCAGCATCACAGAAACCTACTAATTTGTAATCTTTTGATTTCTTATAAAGCAAACCAAGATTAGTAGTTCCTTGCAAATATCTGAATATTCTTTTAACAGCACTCAGGTGTGATTCTCTAGGATCTGATTGAAATCTAGCACACAAGCAGTGCCGAATATAATGTCAGGTCTTGAAGCCGTAAGATAAAGTAGAGATCCAATCATACCTCTGTACATTTTCTGATCTACCTTCTTACCAATTTCATCTTTATTAAGAGTGCAGGTAGGATGCATAGGTGTACACATAGGCTTGCAATCCAGCATCTTGAATTTCTTCAATAATTCTTTGATATATTTGCTTTGATGTATATAGATACCATCACTGCATTGCTTGATTTGTATTCCAAGGAAAAACTTTAATTCTCACATCATTCTCATCTCAAATTCAGCCTGCATAAGCTTAGAAAATTCTTTGCAAAGGCTTTCATTAGTGGCTCCAAAAATGATATCATCAACATAGATTTGAACAAGCATGAAATGCTTGTTAGAAGATTTTCTGAAAAGAGTAGTGTCAACTAAACCTCTTCTAAATCCATTTTCCATTAAAAAGGAACTTAGTCTATCATATCATGCTCTGGGAGCTTGCTTAAGACCATATAGAGCCTTTTTAAGTTTAAAAACATGTTCTGGAAATTCAATATCTTCAAAACCAGGAGGTTGTTTAACATAAAATTCCTCAGTTATAAAACCATTTAGAAAAGCACTTTTCACGTCCATTTGATATAGAGTTATCTTATGATGTGCTGCAAATGAAAGTAAAATGCGAATAGCTTCTAGTCTTGCAACAGGTGCAAAAGTTTCAGTGAAATCAATACCTTCTTCTTGTGAGTAACCTTGAGCAACTAACCTTGCTTTATTTCTCACAACTTTACCATCTTCATCAAGCTTATTTCTAAATACCCATTTAGTACCAATAGCTTGCTTATCTTTTGGTAGAGTGACTAGCTTCCATACATCATTTCTTTGGAACTGATTTAGCTCATCTTGCAATGCTAGAATCCACCCTTCATCTTCCAATGCTTGATCAATTGTCTTAGATTCCATTTCAGAGAGAAGTGCAAAATCAGCATGCTCCTTGAAAGAGGATCTGGTTCGTACTTTATCACCAGGTTCTCCTATGATTTGATATTTTGGATGATTGGTTTTGTACTTCCAGCTTTTTCTTGCTTCAGCTTCTGCTTGAGTAGAATTCTTCGTCTTGTCACAACCGGATGATGAAGATGCACGTTCACCGTCTGACTTGTCACCGAGGTTCAATTCTGAAAATAACTCATCTAGCTCTGACATAGCAGTGTCAGGCTTCTTATTATCAAACTTGACATGAATGGACTCTTCAACTGTCAAAGTTTCTTTGTTGTATATTATAAAAGCTTTAGATCTTTCAGAATATCCCAAAAAGGTTCCTTTGTCAGCCTTGGAATCAAACTTACCAAGCTGATCTTTAGTATTCAAAATATAACAACTACAACCAAAAGGATGAAAGTAAGAAATGTTTGGTTTTCTACCTTTCCACAATTCATAAGGAGTCTTATTCAAAATAGGTCTTATAAGAATTCTATTTTGAATATAACAAGTTGTGTTTACTGCTTCTGCCCAAAAATGTTTCGCAATATCAACTTCATTCATCATGGTCCTGGCCATTTCCTGGAGGGACCTATTTTTCCTTTCTAGAACACCATTTTGATGAGGTGTTCTAGGAGAGGAGAAATTGTGGGAGATGCCATTTTCTTCACAAAATTTTTGAAATTTTTCATTTTCAAATTCTCCCCCATGATCACTTCTAATAGAAGAAATACAGATGCCTTTTTCATTTTGAACTGATTTGCAGAATACAGTAAATACCTTAAAAGACTCATCCTTGTGGGCAAGGAATTTAACCCATGTCCATCTAGTAAAATCATTAACAATGACTAATCCATATTTTTTTCCAATTAAAGAGGCTGTCCTTGTGGGACCAAAAAGATCAAGATGTAAAAGTTCAAGTGGTCTAGAGGTTGAAATAACATTTTTTAAATGAAAGGAAGTTTTGACTTGTTTTCCTCTTTGACAAGCCTCACACAGGGCATTAGATTGGAACTTAAGATTTGGTAAGCCTCTAACAAGATTGTGTTGACAAGTGACTTCAAACACAAGAGGGGGGTGAATTGTGATAGCGGTGCTTATCTAAAAATTACAGATAAATTACTGAATTAAAAATTGCAATAAAATAAATGACAGAAAATAAATGACCGAAAGAATAAATAAAGAACAAAAATAAATAAAGTGCTTGAATGATAAAGAGACAGAGAGCAAAGAAGAGCACGCAGCAAATTATACAGGTTCGGCCACCAAACACCCCTGTGGCCTACGTCCTGTCCCCAAAGCAAAGCACTATGGGATTTTCACTAAATCACTAGCTTTTAAATCAGGTTCAGCTAGAAACCTTTACAACTCTATACCAGAGCAATTCGTTCAAGAGATATCACCTCTCTATGAACACCTTGGGATTCCTACCCAAAAAGAAATGATTTTCACAAATAAAATGAGATGAGAAGGATACACTCAATAGTGCAGATATAACAAATTGAAGCTCAAATAATACAACTCAAATTATGTAGAATAAAAGGCTCTCAGAAAATTGTGCTCAAATAAGTGTGAGTGATGAAAAATATTTGACAGAGTTTTTGGCACAAAAATTAAGCACTGCGTTATGTTAAAAACAATGCTCATGGTGCAGTGCTTTTATAGGCACTGAGAGGAGCGTCGAAATGTCCGTTGCAGGATTTGTCCGTTGCAGCATTTGTCCGTTGCGTGGATTTGTCCGTTGCGTTTTGAGAGGAGCGTCGAAATGTCCGTTGCAGGATTCGACATCGTATTTCCATACGACCTCTCCCCAGCTCGGCATACAATCTCCCCAGCTCGGCATACGACCTCTCCACACAGCTCGACATACGACCTCTCCACACAGCTCGGCATACGATCTCTCCACAGCTCGGCATACGACCTCTCCACAGCTCGGCATACGACCTCTCCACACAGCTCGACATACGATCTCCTCACAGCTCGGCACACGACCTCCTCACAGCTCGGCACGCGACCTCAGCTCGGCACGCGACCTCCTCACAGCTCGGCACGCGACCTCAGCTCGGCACGCTACCTCAGCTCGGCACACGACTTGCATGTCAAAATATCACTGCTTGACACGGAGAATATTTTCCAAAGAAAACTTGAAATATTTTCCAAACAATATTTTGAGCACAACTTAAGAATTTTTCAAAGTACTTTGTGCCTAAAAATAATTTAGAAAAAATTATCATAAAATCAATTTTAGAATAAAAATCATTTTGTGAGTGTGTGATTTTATTTTAATTGAGAGCTTTTTATTACTACTTACAAATAGTCTTAATAAAAATAAATAAATACCCAAAACCCAAAGACTTGAGAAACTATCATTCTTGATACGCGTCTTGGTATTCTTTTCCACTTTTTGCACGGTTGACTATTTGTAAAGCCCCCTTTTGTCAATCATCAAAACCATCCTGTCAAGGCATGTATTCACAGACTCCCCCTTTTTGATGATGACAAACATCTCATGGAGGGAATTTAGTAAAATATAATCATGATATAGCAATGAGATATAAGCATGGTTTTTCAATAAAAGATATCAGAGTTTAAGCACAATATTTAGAAAAACTCCCCCTCACAATAGGCAATACTTAAAAGATCACTCCCCCTGAATCATGCATTCATGTAACTCTCCCCCTTTTGGCAACATCAAAAAGCGGGAAAGACAAATAAAGCAAGGCATATATTCAGGATTAAACAAGCATATTTTGATAGTTATGTGATACCAAGCTTGGTGTGTGACAGATGAGCTGGTTGGACATGATTAGCTAGTTGCATAAGACAAATACGTCACCCACTCATTATTCCGTACTTAAAGAAAATGGAAGGGGAAAAGACCTGCATAAACTCGTTAGCACACTCAAACGCCCAAGTTAGAATTTATTCAAAAAGAAAATGCAATCACAAGACACTCAATGCATGATTGGTCTAAAATTCCCAATTCAGTTCTAATAAAAAAGAAAGTTTCCTTAGGCAAAGGTTTAGTAAAAATATCTGCAAGTTGTCTAGATGTTTCCACAAACTCAATCATGCAATCACCTTTTTGAACATGATCTCTAATAAAATGGTGCCTAATCTCTATGTGTTTAGTCCGAGAGTGATAAACCGGATTTTTAGTGAGGTTTATGGCACTAGTATTGTCACACTTTATTGGAACAGTTTTCAAATTAATCCCATAATCATTCAACTGTTGTTTCATCCAAATAATCAGGCAAGAACAACTACCTGCCGCAACATATTCCGCTTCAGCAGTGGACAAAGCCACACTGGCTTGTTTCTTACTATGCCATGAAACCAAGGCATTCCCAAGTAAGTGACATGTCCCACTAGTGCTTTTTCGGTCCAATTTACAACCCGCAAAATCAGAATCCGAGTACCCAATCAAAGTGCATTCGGCACCTTTGGGGTACCATAAACCCGTGTTTTGTGTGCCAATGAGGTATCTCATAATGCGTTTTACAGCAGAGAGATGTGATTCCTTAGGACTAGCTTGAAAACGTGCACACATACAAACACTAAACATAATATCAGGACGACTAGCAGTGAGATAGAGAAGAGATCCTATCATACCTCTATACTTACTTACTTCGACCGACTTACCACCTTCATCTTTGTCAAGATAGCATGAAGTGCTCATTGGAGTTGAGATTTCTTTTGCATCGGTCATTCCAAATTTCTTGAGTAAATCCTTGCAATATTTGGATTGATTGATGAATATTCCTTCCTTTGTTTGTTTGATTTGAAGTCCAAGGAAGTAATTTAGCTCTCCCATCATTGACATTTCAAATTCACTTTGCATGATATCATAAAATTCCTTACACAAGGATTCATTAGTAGCACCAAATATTATATCATCGACATAAATTTGAACAAGTAAAATGTCATGCTTCTTATGTTTGATGAAAAGAGTAGTATCAACTTTTCCTCTTTCAAAACCTTTTTCAAGTAAGTATTTGCTCAACCTATCATACCAAGCTCTAGGAGCTTAGTTTAAACCATACTGAGCCTTTTTCAATTTAAAAACATGATTTGGAAATTCAAAATTTTCAAAACCAGGAGGTTGATCAACAAATACTTCTTCTTGAATATAACCATTTAGAAAAGCACTCTTTACATCCATTTGAAAAAGTTTAAAATCCATGACACATGCAAATGCTAGAAGCATACGAATGGCTTCTAATCTAGCCACGGGTGCATAGGTTTCATCGAAATCTATGCCCTCTTGTTGGTTGTAGCCTTTTGCAACAAGTCTAGCTTTGTTTCTAACAATAATACCGTTTTCATCAAGCTTGTTGCGAAAGACCCATCTGGTCCCAATGACTATATGATCTTTAGGTTTAGGAACTAGTTCCCAAACATTGTTTCTTTCAAATTGATTTAATTCCACTTGCATAGCAAGGGTCCAATGTTCATCAATAATGGCTTCATTGATGTCCTTTGGCTCAACTTGAGAAACAAAAGCCATGAAAAGACATGCATGATTAAGAGAGTTTCGAGTTGTTACCCCTTTAGAGATATCGCCAATTATATTGTCAAGTGGATGATGTTTTGAGACTCTCCATTCTTTTGGTAAATTTGAATGAGGGGATTCCTTAGAATATTGTGGCAAAGGATTTTCATCTTCATCTTTGGACTCGTTTGAATCTTCTAAGTGACTATTTCCCAATATTTCTGCAAGATCATCAACACTATCTTCTACCAAAGATTTTGGGTTAGACTCATCAAAGGTAACATGCACAGATTCTTCAATAGTCAAAGTTCTCTTATTATAAATGTGACGCCTGAGGCTGACGAGGGCGGGGAGTGATCGCCGGTGCATTGAGCACGGACAAAGAAGCGGCTCCTGGCATGCTTCTAGGCTAGGGGACACGTGAATGAACCGAATTTACACCGGAATGAGAGGGATCCTGAGGCTGTGCAGGTATGGGACTGCACGGTTGAAGGATGACTTAAAAGAATTAATTGGTACTACCTATACCAATAAGATGCATCTTCTTTTCGGGAGCCCGGAACATAAGAACTTCATAGTTAAGCGTGCTTGACTTGGAGCACTCTTGGGATGGGTGACCTTCTGGGAAGTTTTTCAGAAAGCATGTGAGTGAGGACAAAGCACGCTGAAAAGACCTGTGTTGGTTTGTGGGGACAGTCGGTAATCCTGAAAGTAGTCCAGGCCGTTACAAATGGTATCAGAGAGGACCTCTCCCAGTACGGTGTGGTTCGGGGACGAACCATGCGGAAGCTGGTGGGCATGTGACGCCTGAGGCTGACGAGGGCGGGGAGTGATCGCCGGTGCATTGAGCACGGACAAAGAAGCGGCTCCTGGCATGCTTCTAGGCTAGGGGACACGTGAATGAACCGAATTTACACCGGAATGAGAGGGATCCTGAGGCTGTGCAGGTATGGGACTGCACGGTTGAAGGATGACTTAAAAGAATTAATTGGTACTACCTATACCAACAAGATGCATCTTCTTTTCGGGAGCCCGGAACATAAGAACTTCATAGTTAAGCGTGCTTGACTTGGAGCACTCTTGGGATGGGTGACCTTCTGGGAAGTTTTTCAGAAAGCGTGTGAGTGAGGACAAAGCACGCTGAAAAGACCTGTGTTGGTTTGTGGGGACAGTCGGTAATCCTGAAAGTAGTCCAGGCCGTTACAATAAATTCGAAAAGCTTTACTAGAAATAGAATATCCAAGAAATATACCTTCATCCGCTTTGGCATCAAATTTTCCAAGGTTATTCTTACCATTGTTTAGGACAAAACACTTGCATCCGAAAACGTGAAGGTGGGAAATGTTGGGCTTCCTTCCTTTGTAGAGTTCATACGGTGTTTGTTTAAGGATCGGCCTTATAAGAACTCGATTCATCACATAGCAAGCGGTGCTCACGGCGTCTGCCCAAAAGTACTTAGGAAGGTTAGTCTCATTGAGCATCGTCCTCGCTAGCTCTTCAAGAGACCGATTTTTCCTTTCAACCACTCCATTTTGTTGCGGTGTCCTCGGAATGTAAAAGTTGTGATCGATGCCATTTTACGTGCAAAATGCTTCAAATGCTTCATTCTCAAATTCCCCACCATGATCACTTGAATGGAAGCAATGTTAAGTCCCTTCTCATTTTGTATAACCTTTGCAAGTTTTCAAAAGCATTAAAAGCATCATTTTTGTGAGAAATAAATAAAGTCCATGTATAGCGAGAATAGTCATCCACAATAACAAGAGCATAGTAATTGCCACCAAAGCTCATGGTTCTAGAAGGGCCAAATAAATCCATATGTAAAAGTTGTAAAGGCCGGTTTGTAGAAACAATATTTTTAGATTTGAAAGATGCCTTTACTTGTTTTCCTTTTTGACACGCATCACAAAGTTTATCTTTTTCAAAACGAATCTTTGGCAAACCAATTACTAAGTCTTCTGAACCAATTTATTAAGATGATCCATGTGAATATGAGCCATTCTTCTATGCCATAGCCAAGATTCATTCTCTTTACTAAAAAGACAAAGATGCATCATTTGAAGGTAGTTCATCTAAATTAACCATATAGATATTTCCAATTCTAGATCCAACAAAAGCGTACTTTTATAAAAACAATTTACGACCATGCATTTTGAAGAATCAAATATAACATTATTGCCTTTGTCAGAAAGTTGACTAATACTTAGCAAGTTATGTTTCAAACCTTCCACATACAAGACATTCTCTATAATGGGATTAGGACTCTTACCAATAATACCAATCCCAAGAATTTTACCTTTATTATTATCACCATAACAAACATAACCTTTATTTTTGGGTTCCAAAGAGGAGAACTTGCTTTTGTCTCTGTCATGTGCTTTGAACACCGCTATCAAGCTACCACTTTGAATCTTTGGCTTTCAAGCACACCTGCAAAATAAAATCAGGTTTTAACTTTTGGTACCCAAACTAAGTTGGGTCCAGATGAGTTAGTTTTTGGCAAAGTACCCTTTGGAATCCATATCTTTTTGCCAACCACATTCTTGTTCTTTCTAATATTGCAAATGGAGGCAATGTGACCATTTCTACCACAGTGAAAGCATTTAATGAAAGGACTACTTGAGGGTTTGTTGTGATTGAAGAGTTTAAAAGATTTTTCATGAATTTTTGGATGATAACCTAAACCACCTTTTCTAAAAGTACCTTTTTGGTTTCCTAAAATAATGTTTAGATTATCTCTTCCCATTGTAAATTTTGCAAGAGTGTTATTTAAATCCTCAACCTTATTTTTCAAAACACTACACTCATTGCATTTTAAAACTTCATCTTTTTTATTTTCACAAGATATGGGAGGAGAAGTTTCAATCACAGCAACTTGTTTTTCTTTAAGAATCACTATCTCTTTGTTTAAAATTTCAATTTTTGATTCAAGAGAAGAGATGGTTTTCTTAGAAGAAAGAACAATTTTTCCAAGTTTAATCGTTTCATTATTTAATTCTTCACAAGCAATAAGCAGCTCATCATAAGTTAAAAGAGATTCGAGTTCAAGAGCATTTACCTCATCCTCCTCGTGTTTTGCCATGAGACATAAGTTGGCCTCGGTAGTACCTTCATGGGTCAATAGAAGGGTGTCCCACATTTCTTTAGCAGTCTTGCAATTTGAGACCCTATAGAACTCATCGTAGCTTAAAGCAGAAGTGATGATGTTCTTAGCTTTCAAATTGTATTGGACCTTTTTCTTATCATCTTCGGTCCAAAGTGATCTTGGTTTGTCTACCACTGCATCATTAATTGATTGAGTGGGGACAAATGGACCATTTTCCACAGCATCCCAAATATCAAGATCAACACCCTCAAGAAAGATTTGCATTCTATCCTTCCAATAACCATACCCCTCACCATTGAAAAATGGGGGTCTGTTCATGGAAGTTCCCTCGTAATTGTTTGAAGTCATTCTCTTGAGACGGTTAAGTCCTTTATACAAGAGTCTAGCTCTGATGCCACTTGTTGACAAGTGACTTCAAACACAAGAGGGGGGTGAATTGTGATAGCGGTGCTTATCTAAAAATTACAGATAAATTACTGAATTAAAAATTGCAATAAAATAAATGACCGAAAGAAAAATAAAGAACAAAAATAAATAAAGTGCTTGAATGATAAAGAGACAGAGAGCAAAGAAGAGCACGCAGCAAATTATACAGGTTCGGCCACCAAACACCCCTGTGGCCTACGTCCTGTCCCCAAAGCAAAGCACTATGGGATTTTCACTAAATCACTAGCTTTTAAATCAGGTTCAGCTAGAAACCTTTACAACTCTATACCAGAGCAATTCGTTCAAGAGATATCACCTCTCTATGAACACCTTGGGATTCCTACCCAAAAAGAAATAATTTTCACAAATAAAATGAGATGAGAAGGATACACTCAATAGTGCAGATATAACAAATTGAAGCTCAAATAATACAACTCAAATTATGTAGAATAAAAGGCTCTTTAAAATTGTGCTCAAATAAGTGTGAGTGATGAAAAATATTTGTGAGTTTTTGGCACAAAAATTAAGCAACGTGTTATGTTAAAAACAATGCTCATGGTGCGGTGCTTTTATAGGCACCGAGAGGAGCGTCGAAATGTCCGCTGAGGATTTGTCCGTTCAAAGATTTGTCCGCTATGCGTGGATTTGTCCGCTATGCGTTTTGAGAGGAGCGTCGAAATGTCCGCTGCAGGATTCGACATCGTATTTCCATACGACCTCTCCCAGCCTCGATACAATCTCCCCAAATTTCTAAGATACGACCTCTCCACACGACTCGACATACGACCTCTCCACACACTCAAGATACGACCTCTCCACGGCTCGGCATACGACCTCTCCACACGGCTCGACATACGATCTCCTCACATTTCGGCACACGACCTCCTCACGGCTCGACGCGACCTCCTCACGGCTCGACGCGACCTCACTCAAGACGCGACCTCAGCTCGGCACGCTACCTCAGCTCGGCACACGACTTGCATGTCAAAATATCACTGCTCGACACGGAGAATATTTTCCAAAGAAAACTTGAAATATTTTCCAAACAATATTTTGAGCACAACTTAAGAATTTTTCAAAGTACTTTGTGCCTAAAAATAATTTAGAAAAAATTATCATAAAATCAATTTTAGAATAAAAATCATTTTGTGAGTGTGTGATTTTATTTTAATTGAGAGCTTTTTATTACTACTTACAAATAGTCTTAATAAAAATAAATAAATACCCAAAACCCAAAGACTTGAGAAACTATCATTCTTGATACGCGTCTTGGTATTCTTTTCCACTTTTTGCACGGTTGACTATTTGCAAAGCTCCCTTTTGTCAATCATCAAAACCATCCTGTCAAGGCATGTATTCACAGATTGTGCTTGTTTAATTTTGAGATTAACCTCAAATTGGCATGACCCAATCTTTTGTGCCAAATCCATTGCTCATCTTCAACAGACATAAGACACTTGACATCTTGTTTCGCAAGTTCAAAAAGATCAACTTTATAAATGTTTTGTTTCCTCTTTGCTGTAAAGAATATAGATCCATCATTTTTGCTTTTTCCTCAACCTCCATTTTCTCTAAAGACAACATTATAAGCATTCTCACATAATTGACTTATGCTCAATAGATTATGTTTCAGTCCTTCAACATATAAAACATTATCAATAGAAGGAAGAGAGCCTTTACCTATGCGACCAATTCCAACTATTTTACCTTTCTGGTTTCCTCCGAAACCAACAAATCCAGCTTCTCTAGGTCTTTGTTCTTGGAACATATGCTTTTCACCCATCATGTGACGCGAGCATCCACTGTCTAAGTACCAAGATAGATGTGTTGACTTTGTTGCTAAGAAAGTCTGCAACATAGACTATTTTATCTTTAGGTACCCATATCTTTTTGGGTCCTTTCTTGTTAGTTCTTAAAGGATACTTGTCCTTCTTAGTTGTAAACACAGTACACACACTTTTCAAATGACCAGATTTATTGCAGTAAGTACAATGCAAGCATTTACTATGATTATTGGATTTATCAAATGCTGAATCATTTTCTAAAAGAGGTTCATCTGATATATAACCAAGACCATGAGTTGTCGTTTTACTGACACCCCAAATCTTAGAAGCTTGCTTGCTTCTAGTTACACTCTCTGCAAGAAACTTTTGAAATGCATGTTCATAGTCATTTGATTTGTAGTTAGGAATGCCTGTAACTACAGAGCTTTTAACTTGAGAGCTCTCAGCTTCTGGTTGCTTGTTAGCTTCCAGACGCTGGTTATCCACCAGACGCTGATTTTCAGTTTTGAACAGTTCTCTTCATTAGTCTGAGTTTTCATTGTGTAAAGAATGAAAATCTTGTGATAGTTTTGAAAATTTCTTTTTTAAATTCTTATACTCAATAGAGAGAGTGGCAGAATCCTTTAACAGATTATCAAATGCAAGTTGAAGTACAGAATAAGAATCATATATTATTACCTCTTCAACTTCTTCTTCTGAATCAAGATCAGTGTCTGCCATGAGGGCAATGTGAGCTTCTTCTTCTTTATCTTCCTCAGAGGAGGATAAGTCAAGATCTTCCCATGTTGCCGTGAGACCTTTCTTCTTTTTCTTGAAGGAGCTTCTTGTGGACTTTTCCTTAAGATTAGGACACTCGGACTTGAAATGTCCAGGCTTCTTAGATTCATAGCAAATGACTTGGGCTTTGTCCTTGTCTTTGCTTTCCTTCTTGTCCTTTGTATCTTTCTTCTGAAACCTCCTTCTGAAGTTTTTCTTCTTCCACATTCTTTGGATCTTCTTAGATATGAAAGCTAGCTCATCGTCTGATCCATCATAATCTCCTTCTGAAGCTTCATCATCTGATTCTTCTTCTTCAGTCTGAAAAGCTTTAGAAGTACTAGGTTTATGTTGATTAACTTTTAAAGCAATAGACTTACTCTTCTTGGTAGGTTCTTCTTCATTTAGCTCAAGTTCATGAGCTTTCAAAGAACTCATAAGATCTTCAAGCCGAAGGACATTTAGATCTTTTGCTTCTTGAATAGCAGTGACTTTGGGTCTCCACTGCTTAGTCAAACTTCTCAAGATCTTTCTCACATGGTCAGGTGTAGTATAGCTTTTTCCAAGGACCTGCAACCCATGAACATAGTTTCAATGTTTTCTCCATCTTCCATTTTGAATAGCTCATACTGGCGAACCATCATGCTAGCCTTTGTTTCTCTTACTTGGGCAGAACCCTCATAAGACAAAACAAGAGAATCCCAGATTTCTTTGGCAGTATCAAACTTACCACATTTATCATATTCTCTTTCTGTCATAGCACAGATGAGAATAAATCTAGCCTTCTGATTGGTTTGATATCTCTTTTTCTGATCATCAGTCCAGTTTTCCCTAGGTATTGCAACACCAAGGGCATTAGCGGGAGAAATGTATCCACTTTCAACTATATCCCACAAATCAAGATTTTGTGCCTCAAGAAATGCTTTTATCTTATCTTTCCAGTAATCAAATTTTTCTCCATTGAATAGAGGAGGACGGTTCATATGACCACCTTCAGCAGACATGTTCACAGTAGGATCTTTACTCTTAACACTGTTAAGTGCTCAACCAAGAGGCCGAGCTCTGGTACCAACTGAACGTGAACACAAGAAGGGGGGTTGAATTGTGTTGAAAACTTTTCACAAACTTTAAGTTAAAAACACTTAGAACACAGGTTTTTCAAAACAGTTTGTGTATCGGACGCTGGAAATAAACCGGACGCTGGAAAAGCAGTTTGTGAAAACTTGTTTTTAACAGAACAAGATAAAGATAAATAGAAAGCAGTAAAGTAAGAGACACAGAGATTTATACTAGTTCACTACCAAACTGGTAGCTACGTCTAGTCCCTTCGTTCCTGAAGGATTTTCCACTATAATCAACTGATTACAAAACCTTAAGAGTATTCTACTGTCACAACCTTGACAATACTCTCAACTTCTCAAAACGACTCAGTACATTCGAGCCTTTGAGGATACAAATTAACTAGGCCAAAACAACTTTTACAAGTAAGTTGAATACAAGCAAAAATAACTCTCACAGAGAGGATAAAAAAAATTAAGCTCAATATAGAAATGCTTTCTAAAAGAAGGTGTCGGACGCTGAGTTCAGTTCTTGTAGTCCAGAGACTTGGCTCGAAACTTGATTGCTCACAGAAGCAGTGCTTTGAGTATTGACTCTTTGTAGTGTATAGCGGCGGTGCTTGTTCTCGATAAATGAAGCAATATTCTCTTGTAGAGTTTCAGTGATTTCTTCAATGGATACCTTGGGGTATTTATAGGAGTTATAAAGGATATTCTTTATTCGGTAAAAATGGCTCATTTCCATTGAGTGAGATAATTTCAAAAAGCTGTCTCTTTCTTCCTTTCCAGAGAATATCTCAGTAGTACACATTACCGTTTTCGTACTACCTTGCTTTTCACAAATGCTTGTACGATTTTTGTCTTTTGGCTAAAGGTGTCACCTTTGATACCTCGTACAACAATTTTAGCGCATAAGATCAAATTCGAAATCCGTTCCAGAAGCTTCTGAGAGGAAGAGCAACTACATGAACATCACGTGATATAAAATGAAGTTCAGACGCTCGCTCAGAACAGGAAGGTCGGACGCTCGTAGTAAATGGATAAGCTTTGTGTCACAAAAGGTTAATTCCAGACGCTCACAAAGACAGTATACTAGGATGAGCCGGATGCTGACACATGGAGTGTATCCTTCTCTTGTGAACTTCTTCCTTCTTGCTTAAGAGGCTTAGAAGTATATGTAATATTAGTATCTGCACACTTCAAGAATTGTTAGAACATAAATTGTTCTCTTGTGAATACTTTGTTATCATCAAAATCAATGAGGGTCTAAACTTCTCAATCGTTTAGGTTCCAACAAAACGGACTCGGTTTTTAACAAAATTTAGTATGTAGGTCCTTGACATGCATTTGTTCATTACCATATTTTTATTTGGTCAAAAAACATTACCAAAAAATATAGAAAAATCATGTAAAGTTTGGATTCTGCCCAGAATTTTCCAACAAACACTATTTGTGATGCATAATGTCATAGGACAGTCAAAACTCAACGAAAATTCACCAAATTAAATATGCAAGGTCCTAACACACATACAAATAGTCTCCAAGTGGTTCTATGTCAAATAGTCTCCAAGTGGTTCTATGTCAAAATCATGTTTCAAACGTTCTCAAAAAATTTGAACATAAATTCTACACAAAAATCCCGAAAATTACAAGTTTCCATCTTTTACATGTTTTAAGTCATTGTAATTCACATGCAAGCTTAGATAACTCAAGCGTCATCTTAACTGATATCACATCATAAGCCATATATTCAATGTAAGGACTCACATAACCATTTAATCATGTTATCATGCAGTTTCACAAATCATGCAGACTCAAATCACACGGGTACATACGTTACGCGATTTAGAGGGTTCACATGCATTGATTATACAACGCAAAACATTTAACAAGAGCATATCACATGGTTATTCTGTCTTAGTCATGGCACAAATCATCATGTACATTTAGGCTCTTCCCCAAGGAAAATCTGAGACACAACAAAATTTTCAATCACAGGATTCTATCAAAACAGTTTAGCAAGACTGGATCGAGGGATAACCAATCCATTTTGAAAATGATGTCAGCTTGTGAAAGATACTAGCAAACTAAATCAATTACAAGCTAAATAAGTAAATGACTAGTTAAAATAGCAATAACACAAAGCCAACACATCACTTTAGCATACATACAGATACAGAATTTATGCATTTAACGGTTCTAAAAAAAATCACAGATCAGGCAGACTCAGATCACACAGGCACATTGGTACACAGATCATTCAAATTTATTAGTTATGCAAACTCAGAATCACGTGGACACCTTCATTAAGCAGTTTAGAGGTCGCACATGCATCGACTGTACCACACAATATTTAATAAAAACATATTACATGGTTACATAGATCACTCAAGGCATGAATTATACAATCATAGATACAGAATTTCCACATAATCAACATGTTACAAAATCACAGAGACAATGTAATAAACACAGAGGTGACATCATGTTATAGAGTACACAATCAGCACATAAAATAAGTCACATATCGGCCGAACGGGCCGACCAAACTCTAATTCCTCTCCGTGGTCTGGAGAGCATCAGTAATCGCACGACCGCTCCTACCAGTAGCCGTTACCTCCCATTCTAGCAGAAAGCAAAGCTACTTAGTAAGTCCGACTACAAGCAACACAATCACATCAAAGAATACACAAAACAAATCAAACAAGGTCACAGAGTATACAGAAAAGCACAATAGACACATACACGGTCCGGTAAGACCGAACTGCCCTGATACCACTTAATATGACACCCTTAACCCCGTTTTGAATAAATTAAAATTATTCATATAAAGAGAAATGAAAATTTATACGCGTTTGATTTTCAAATAAATGTCTAATAAATACCACCGTGCGAAAATAGTGTAAAGATTTGAACAAATAAAATTAAAGTAACGAAATTTAATCCATGTAAAAGTCCTGTGGTACAAGAGTATCACATTTCAATAAAACGTCAAGTTAATTTTTCCAAATAAATAAAACAAGTATTTATTTAGAAATAAATTCGATAATGCTAGATAAACAAAAGAAACCCCCAAAAATATTTATGTCACATTAGCTCAGAGCTATTAAATAACCCAACTTAACTCAAAGAAATCCCGTAGTCTTCAACTAAAAATAAAAACAAGATCATAAAACACAATTCAGCAGACACTCATCTGCTTCAGTTTAGCCACTAACTCCAGTATTAGAAGCGTCTGCAATTTAACATGAAATGTACAAAGAGACATAAAAACAAAAAGGGGTGAGTACGTTGTAGTTGAGTTATGGTGATATTTAGAGAGAATAAATGAATAAAATAGCATACTTATATACACACACACACACACACACATAGCAATACAAACTCATATAAACATACACTGCGTTGCATACACAAAATACAACACTCGCATTTAAAATCATAAGCAGACACAGACAAAATTCACCAGCCTCAGAGTCACATAACTATTTCAAGAAAAATGCAGATGCTAGCAACTCTACTTCATATACATGTGGTACCATCTACTACTCTGGGTATCGGAGTAGGAGTACATACTTAGTCTATTGAGGGAGAGCATTTGCGGTGATCACCTCATTACCTCATACTCTCACTAGTCATGATAATGTCCGGGGACTGTCGGGAGTCACGTAATCTTGCAAGTAGCTTCCCGACATCAAGTTGCAACTTGGGTCACTTAGGTGCCACAAATTCGGTATCTCATCCCCAAGGCCAGGATTATCTGCCACAAAGGCTCACCTCTATCGGCTGAACGTGAACACAAGAAGGGGGGTTGAATTGTGTTCAAAAACTTTTCACAAACTTTAAGTTAAAAGCACTAAGAACACATATTTTTCAAAATTGTTTGTTTATCGGACGCTGAGAAACTAACCGAATGATGAGAGACTAACCGGATGCAGGAAATAAAGCCGTTTACGAAAACTTGTTTTACTGAGCAAGGTAAAGATAAATGTAAAGCAGTAAAGTAAGAGACACAGAGATTTATACTAGTTCACCACCAACAGGTAGCTACGTTTAGTCCCTTCGATCCTGAAGGATTTTTCACTATAATCAACTGATTACAATTTTTCTCAAGAGTATTCTACTGTCACAAACTTGACAATACTCTCAACTTCTCAAAACGACTCAGTACGAACGAGCCTTTGAGGAACAAAGCCTTAACTAGGCCAAATACTGTTTACAAAAGAGAATATTCTTTTGAATACAATCAAAATAACTCTCATAGAGAGGATGAAAAGATTAAGCTCAAAACAGAGTAGCTTTATAAAAGAAAGTATAAGACACTGAGTTCAGTTCTTTGTAGACCAGAGACTTGGCACGAAATTTGATTGCTCACTCAGAGTGATGATGCTTCCAAAATAAAGTTTCTTTCTTTCTCAGAATTTGTTCTAGCAATTTCAGTCTTAGTTCTGGCCACCTTCTTCAATGAATACCTTGGGGTATTTATAGGAGACTTCAGGGATATTACCGTTTGCAGTAAAAAAATAGCTTCTTTTTCTTGAGTGAGGTAATTTGAAATGTAGTCATTTTCTTCCTTTCCAGAGAATATCAGAATAGTACATATTACCGTTATCGTACTATCTGCTTTTCACAATTGCCTTGTACGATTTTTATCTTATGCTAAAGGTGTCACATTTGCTTCCTCGTACATCAAAATAAGCGCACAAAATCAAATTCGAATTCCGTTCCAGAACATTCTGAGGTTAAGAGCAAAAACGTAATCATCACGTGCTTCATTAAAGAGATCAGACTCTCGCTCAGAACAGAGGACGGACGCTCGCAGCAAATGAGTATTCCACGTGTCAAAGAGTAACACTACCAGACGCTCGCTGTTAGCAAGACGCTGGAGTGAGTTCGAACGCTGACATCAGTGGAGTGTATTCAATTCTCTTGTAAATTTCTTCTTCTTTCTTGAGTGTTTTGTACAAATATATGAAGCTTTGATACCTGTACACTCAACGATATGTTAGAAGATAAATTGTTCTCTTGAAAATACTTTGTTATCATCAAAATTAATGAGGGTCTAAACTTCTCAATCGTTTAGGTTCCAACAATCTCCCCCTTTTTGATGATGACAAATATCCAAGGTTGATGAACAATTTAATTTCAAAATAATATCAAGGGTCTCCCCCTGAATTCAACAATTTAGATATATATGAACAATTCAGGTATTAGAGCGATTGTTGATAAACAAATTCATTTGTGTGATCGCAAAAATACGTAGATGTATCAGAGCATATATTCATTTAACAAAGTGAGATTGGATGCGGATTTCATTTTATCAAAAAGATTTTCATTGTACCAAAGTTATTGATCATTATCAGAGTACTGGATCAATGAATATCAAAGCATTATAGGTATTATAGCAATAAATAACCAACACAAATGCTATGTATGAAATGCTATGCGTGATACTTCAGTTTCAGCGTATCCATCGGACTTTGAACATTGGACGGTGAATTAGTCAATCAGACTTTCACGTGTTCATCAAACCTTTCTTTTACTCCCCCTTTTGTCATCAGACAAAAAGAGTGTAAAGCACATCATAGTCAAAATAAGACTTAGAAAAATTTGAATATCATAGTCAAAAGTGTATATATATATATATATAAGAGTACCAAAAAAATACTTTATATCACACGAAAAAATAAATTCAAAGATTTGGTGGAGGTGGTGGAGGAATGTTAAGACATTCATAGAGTAATTTCAAAGCATTCTCCAACTGAGCAACCTTCAGGTTTGTGGCCTTCATTTCTTCAAACTCTTCTTTAGGAATAGTGACCATCTCAACTGCAGGAGTAGAAGTAGAAGTAGAAGGTCCAGCTTCTGATACTGGTGCAGGTTTCATCTTCTGATGCTCTGCTAGCACCAAATTAGACAGCTTCAGTCTCAATTCCTTCTTCTGTTAAGCTCTTTGAAAGAATGCATCATTTGGTATATACCATTGGATGAGATTTCCTAGTTTTCTCTGCTCAGATTCTACCTGAATTTCCCTTCTTTCCTTCACATCTTATGGATATAGCAAATCCATAAAGATAATGTTTCTGTGCAGAAACACATCAGTAGTAAAAGAGTCAAACTTGTTTCCAGCATCTTCTGCCCATACTCTTCTGATAAAGACGCTCAATGCTCCAAAAGCGAAAGAGAGTCCTTCATTTTCTGCCAGGTATACTCTTCGCAGATTTTCCCTATCATCTTCATCAAGCACCAAGGGGAAAAGGCATGGCAACAGAGCTTTGTCCTTCCAAGACTCAGACCATTGATTCCAGATAAATCCAATGTCAAAGTGCTTAGTCACAGCAGCCCATTGGACATATATCTTCATGCAGTCTAGAGGCCTGATCACTGAACACATAAACGTGTCATCTGTAACACCCCATTTTCGGAGCGCTACTGTGCAACCCATTCTAATGCTGAAAAACATTTAATGCTTATATGCTTTCAGTAAAAAGTACTCTTCTGTATTTCGCAATGGAAAATAAGAGTAATTTTTTTTCTTTCCTTGAAATCCTTTTCAAAATTGAGACATAAAGAGTACTGTAGTTTTCTAAATGATGCCAAATCAGTCTTTTTCAAATATCAGAGTATATCACATCACAATTAATGCTTCAGATCACATAAGACATACCATTATCATTTCGCATTGAGGCGAGTTTTTCGAAGAGTGTAATTACAAGGCAATACTTAATTACGCAAATAATCAAAACAAAGCCCTAAGCTAAGCTGGCCAACAACTATAAACTTCATTGAAAAATCATTCAGCAAGATCACAACACAAAGCACTCAGAGGAATCTTCCTCCACTAGCTCATTCTTCAATACATCCGGGAAGGACGAAACAGCAGCAGCAATGTGACACTCCATCTGGTAACATCCATAAGAATGTCCAATCCAACAATAGTGCAAGGGTAAATTCTTTGTCCACGAGTTTATCATAGGTTATGTCGTATGCAAACAAGATATATATATATATATATATATATATATATAATACAATAGCATGCCTTTATATACATATACATACTTAATAGACCGCACACATCATCATGGTATATCAAGCATTTGCATGTTTACAGACAAATCAACCAATCAGATCAACAATCAAGTCATCACAATATTAAACAATTGCATGTGAGCAGACAGTTCTATTAGCAGATCAATGATCTAGTCATCATAATGTCAGATTCATCAACCAATTCATCACATATCATCAATGTGATTAGCCATGCATGCCAATGCATTATGAACAAGTTTGTGTATACACTTGCAGCCTTAAACAAGGACAGCAATAGGAACAAGGAAAGCCTTTTCCAGGTCCGAACAAATTCCGCTACCAAGGGTATAGCCACACATTAGGCCGTGTTGCCAACTACTACCTCTGGTCCAATGGGTACCATGGGTAGCTGGCAAATGAAGTGACAACCTACCCTTTTGAAGTCCTTAAGACAATCAAACGCTATGAGTGTCGATGCTAAATGGTCAGTATGCATCCAAACAATTTTTTTTTATACAACCCACTTATCTCTAAGGAACGTTTGAGACATAATTTATTTTAATCAATACGGATCGACGAGCCCTCACTTTCTTAGTGAATTTTTAAATCTCAGTTTTGGTGTCACATCTAAGTGATATTGTGCCAGAAATAGCTTTTGAGCTTAGGTCATTGAAACCCTAGTTGTGCTAAATAATGTATTGAGGGAATTCCCAGGAAAGAGAGGTGGTGTGAACACTCTTAATTACCTAGTTTTTCCTAGCCAGAATTTTTCCAGACGCATCATTCAACTCAACCATTTTTGCAAATTACACTGTTTACTCAAGTTATTTTTCTACTATGGTTCCATTGAAAAATTCTTTGCAAGCTTTGGCTAGTTTCATTAAAACCCTCACGCTTACTTTTAAGTCAACATGCCCTTAATATTTCATTTATGAAATCTTTTCTCTGCTTGTGGAATCGCATCGGATTTACTGTTACAAATCGTCAAACCAATAATAGTCGATCGTCGCATTATTAATTAATCCATCATCATTGACCTTATTTATGCATACTTTAATCAATTCCAAGTTCAAATCAAAACTTTCATAGTTGATTTTAAGTCATAAAATCCAAATCGTTGTTGCCACACGGGGCCGAAAACATGCTACAATATCTCTATAACACATAGTAATACTACAAGTACTACCACACAATTAACAATCAATCAAACCACTTAACAAACAAGGCGAAAAGCCGAAACTCATTATGTAAGAATTTCCCTTACCTTGGTCGCTTTAACAATCCAAGAAAGGCAATTCCAAACTATCGTCAAGTCGAACCTCGCGTGAACCTTAAGCACGAACCTTAACAACACAAACTTAATGCAATTAGAGCCTGAAAATACAAGTCCTAACACCCTAGGACAGCCACAGTTTGGGTCCCTAAAAGGCCTAAGAATTACTCACTTAATCCCATTTGAATCACACCTAGTCATATGTCATGAATCAAATCAAAGTTATGCAAGTTTTGAAACTTTTTCAAACACTACACACTTAGAAAAATACCTAACCCAAAATTTTACCAATTGAAATAGTGTTTTACCACTTTAAATAGTGTTTTCCCAACTTTGAACCACTTTTTAAAACACTAAAACATGTCACCAAATTTTAGAAACAATTTCATTACAAGTTCAAAGCAATTATTGAAACATAACCCAACTCTTTTCCTAAAATCAAACTTCTTTGAAATGTTTTGCCAAACCAAATTCTTAACCAACTTTTACAATATTTTAGAGACATAAAACAACTTAAAAGAATGTTTAAGAATAACATAAGGGCCACGGTTTTGGTGCCCTAAAACAAACCCAAAATTTTCAACTTTTCATTTCCAAAACATATCATTTCACCACACTTAAATCCTTAAATCTTAAACCAACTTCCATAACATGTAACATACTTTAAAATCAAGTTAAAACATCCCCCAAAACAATCTTAGAGGCCACGGTTTTTAGCCCCCTAAACAACCAAATTTATTTTTCCAAAACTTTGTAAAACATGCTTATATGACTAGTTTTCAAACACACTACTCAAAACCCTCCAAGAACTAACTCTAAATCAACAAAATCAAGCCAACATCAAGCCCCCTAAACACAAAATCACCCATAACATTAACCAGCATAAATGCCAAATGGTATCTTCCTTTAAAAATCTTAATGCTCACGACTTGCAAGAAGAAGAAGAAGATGAAGGTTTGGTTTTTCTCACACTAAAACTCACCAACACTCCACACTAAATGGAAGAAAATTCCTCCCCTTAAATGTATTAAAAGGAATCGGCCAAGAGGTTAAAAGGAAGGAAAAGACTCACAAGAAAACAAGAAAGGAATCTTATGTTTTCTCTCCAATAACATCAACACCAATAATAAACTTATACTCTCCCATTATTATCAAGAAGGAATTGGTAAGAAAGAAAGGAAGAAAAATGACCCCCACCTAAAGTTTCCACTTAGCTATCCATGTGTGTGAAGACAAAGAAAAGGTTGGATAGGATTTTGCAACAATGTCTAATCAATAATCATCACACACTATACTCCCTCCACTAACTCTGACCTACTCCAAATTGCTCTCCTAACTTAGCCCCTCACAGTCTCTGCATCGCACCAATTCATTGTGTCAGGTGGTCGTGTAATCGGTTGCTGGATTGGCGACAAATCACGTAAATTAAATTATCATGAGAAATTTAATTCAACGCGCTCTAAAAAATATTCGCATATAATAATACGCTCACAAAAATAATAATAACATATATCGTAATACCAAAAGTACGTTAAAATTTGGACTTTGGAATCTAATATAATAATAAAATACATCATAGAGTTAAAACACTTATGTGGTCTATACTTAGAACCACGCACACACCATAATATATATAATACGATAATTATAGCGCCTCCTATGGATAATCTCTTGTAAATCTCTATCCACTCATAAGTCCTGGTTGTTGTCTTCCTCTTTATCCTTTGTCCCGATAATCTGGCCTAATTGGGCCTCCAATAGCTCGCTTTTCCCCTTGTCGTCTTAGCAAATCGTGTTGATTCTCTGCTGCGATCTCTTGGGTAACAACAGTTGCCATCCCGGCTATCACTTGGACTACGTGATTCACATCTAAGTTACTAGCTCTAGCAGAAAGACTCGTTCGTCTCAAAGGCATCAAATTTCTACAATGTAAACTAACCAGAACCCCACAACAAGATCAATCATCTGGGATGATTGCACACAATTTCACACAATGTCACATGTTTTAACTAGGAAACATTACAGACAATCACAAACAAGATTCACATAACCTAGACATAATAACTTTATACCCGACAATACCCAATAATCTAGGCCAGCTAAGCGGTCCGGTTAGAACCGAACTGCTCTGATACCACTATTGTAACACCCCGTTTTCAGAGCGCTACTGTGCAACCCATTCTAATGCTGAAAAACATTTAATGCTTATATGCTTTCAGTAAAAAGTACTCTTCTGTATTTCGCAATGGAAAATAGGAGTAATCTTAAACCAACTTCCATACATGTAACATACTTTAAAATCAAGTTAAAACATCCCCCAAAACCATCTTAGAG
The DNA here is from genome assembly GCA_037113605.1 of Calophaca sinica. Taxonomy (NCBI): domain Eukaryota; kingdom Viridiplantae; phylum Streptophyta; class Magnoliopsida; order Fabales; family Fabaceae; genus Calophaca; species Calophaca sinica. The sequence goes on from CM073730.1 coordinate 101,494,809, forward strand.
GCCACGGTCTTCAGCCCCCTAAACAACCAAATTTATTTTTCCAAAACTTTGTAAAACATGCTTATATGACTAGTTTTCAAACATACTACTCAAAACCCGCCAAGAACTAACTCTAAATCAACAAAATCAAGCCAACATCAAGCCCCCCAACAGCCCTATAAATTCGGCCAGAACCAAGAGTCGAAGTTTTCAAATTTTAAAAACACTAAACAAGCTTAATCATGGAGGAAAATGATGGATTTAAAGATTAATCAAGCTAATACATCTAGATCTAACAATTTCTAAACAAAACAACACTAAAACCTTGAAGAACTCTTCCATGGCAGCCAAGAGGAAAATAACATGGTTTAGGAGGCTTACCAAGAAGTCTAAGGATGGTTGATCAAGAATCAAGAACAAAGGAAGGAAGATTGCACTCAAAAACACTAAGTTTTTCAAGATTCCTCACACTTTCTCTCTCTAGAATTTTCTCCACCAAGCATAAATGGAAAAATTATGAAGGGGCTGATCTCCTATTTATAGAGATCTCAAGGGACAAGGAAGAGATAAAAATTGTTCATTTAGTTGGATCTTAACCATTTAGTTACAAACTAACTAAGTAAACTAACTACCAATTACACCTAAGTCAATCAAAAGGCTCCATTTCCAAATTGTAGGCTACCAGCACATGGCTGGCCTCCCATTGGTCGATTTTGGTCGACATCCCCCTAAAAAAATCAAAGGGTTTTGCTTCGGCGCGTTATCGATCAACCAGGTGCGCGGCGTTCCACGCCTATTAGGGTTTTTGTAACTCCAAAAATAAATCTAATAAATTATTCTATACTCAAAAATTATTAATCAACCAAAATGTCCCCAAAAATATTAAAAGTATTTCTATGAATGTCGCTTTCTCGATTTACGAGCTAAATTGCTACCGTAATGCAGTTTTGGGCGTAGACAATACACTAATTATTTTCTGATGCCCAAAAATTCCAGAAAAATTTCCAATAAATCCTAAATATTGGAAAATGCTAAGATCTAAAATATTATAAAATTTGGATCACGTTTGGGCATGTTTCAGTTAGAAACTCACCCAATAGCCTAGTTACGGCAGAATTCAACAGAATTCTCGCAGCGTAATAAAAACTGTAAATTAGTGAGGATCACTAATTTCAATTTCTCTTGTCATCTAGATATTATTCAAACAATAAAATCATCAATAAAAAATCATAAAAATAAAAGTTATATTAAATATGATATAAAACAGACAATTTGGCAATTAACTAAACATTGAAAATCCAAACTGTGACTTATAAATATCTATTAAGTCCTAAAAATTATTTCTCCTTCAATAAAATATTTTTCTTTAATCAAACAACAATTTCTCACATTTTTCAAGCATAATTCATATTAAAAACAGTAAACGTCTACACTGTCTCTTAATCTGAATTAATTTAAATTAATTACTAAAACAGTAAATTGTTTACAATAAATCTTTGTAGTTCTTCGTACTTTTAACAAACCATTAAGGTGATCAATCTCTATGATTTATTTTCAAGTAGTTAGAACTGTAAAATAAATTTCATAAAAATTGGGATGTTACCTCATCAAAATATGTTGTTCCAAGATTTGTGTCAGGAACTTTTCTGACATTGCCAACTGTGGGAATTTTTTGCTTTCTCAGCATTGCATCAATTTGAGGAGCCAGTTCTCCATTCGTCTTCCTTCAGAGAACTGAGGTAAAACCTTCTGGCATGGTCCTCAGTAATCTTGTCAATCGGAAGCTCAGAGAATTCTTTAAGATTAAACTTCTGAGGAGCCTTCTCATATTCTTTGAGTCCAATCTTACTGTATGGCAACTTGCCAGGTGTAGGTTCTTTCCTCTTCCCAGGAATAGACCAAGGTAGCCACCTTTGTCTATCTAGAACAATCTTTACAGATACAGAAGAAGGATCTCTGAATTGTCTAATAACTTCGAGCTTTTTCATTTCAAGACAGTGTGCCATGAAGGCAGCTTCTTCATCCGTAATCCACCTTCCACACTCTTCCAATGTGAGAGGTTCAATCTGAGGCAGGAACTTAGGAAGGTCAACAGACAAAGGAATTGCTCTGCTACCAGGTTCCGGTCTTAATCTTCCTTTGAAAGTCATCTCAAAATGGTATTCTCCATCTTTGAAAGCAGTATTCATTGGAGAGGCAATCTCCAGTCTGGCAACTCCAGAGGTGAAGGTTTTCAAATGCCAAGTAGAAGGACGATTGTAGATGCTGTGGTATGACTCATACTTAACAAACTGAGCTTTGTTAATGCGTGAGACATTCTTCCTTCCACTGAAATCTGTAGGTTTGTAGGTGAGGGTGAGTGGGGTGAGAGTGGTTTTAGTGATTGTATAGTTTCTAGGTGTGTAGGGTTTGAATGGATTAATGGGAGGTACTTTGAATAACAGGTTGAAGGGATGAGAGTGGAGTTTGGAAATGTATGTAGTAAGTGAGGTATCTGAGGAGATTTGTGGTAGGTCTAAGTTGAGTGTATTGGATTGTGTTTGGGTCAGTTTTGTGGGGATAAGGGTAGAGGTTTGTTGTAGGCTCATTCTGGTTTTCTCGGTTTGTGTTTGGGTTTGTGGTTGTGAAACAGATAATGGAGGTGCAGGAATAACATCATGAGAATAAAAAATAGATACTGACTCATCAACAGTAAAGTCAAGTACCTTTGGGTTAAGCTCAGAAGACCTAACCAACCTTCTCTTTGTTCCTTTAGAGGTAACAATGGTATGATGTGGAGGAGGAACATGCTTCCCTTGATCAGACGCTGAAACATCTTTTTCAGTTGTTGACTTTTTCTTCTTCTCCAAGATCTTCCTAATGGGAATTCTGTCCTCATCTTCTGGTTCATCAACAGTAGGTGCTGGAGCCACCTTCAGTTTCATTCTTCTTGTCTCCCTTACAGGAGGTTCAGCAGGTCTCCTTACACCAGCAATTGAGCTTCTGGTGGTTTTCTTTTCAGCTTCACCAACATTTGCAACAGTTTCTCCTTCTTGTTGCTCTAGTTTTACCTTCTTGATCATAGTACTAGTTATCAATTGCATTCTTACCAGGATGTTGACTCCAAAAACCTGAGGATGAACAACAGCACCAACACCAAAGTATTTATCTCTTTCTTCTTTGTTTGTCAGATCACCAAGCTTTCTCACAATACCATCTTTTATCATCATTATGGAAAGAAGAACTCCATAAGGGATAACCTTGACAATATTCTTTTTATCAACACTTTTCCTTGAAAAGACAAGAGCATTAACAAGATTATTGATAATCAACCTTAGCAGGTTGATTTTCTTTCCATCCATATAGTTTCTCATAATGAACTTTTGCTCATAGTTCACTATGTTGCTTGAACCAGCCTTTAGAATCACGCTCTTAGCGATGATTTTGTGCAATACTCTGTAGTGGCTTTTCAAATCTTTGGCAGTGGGAGTTATGTTCTTCTTCTTCAACTCACAATAATTTTCAAACAGAGCTTTGTTAACGTTTTCCAAACCTCTATAAGCGTCAACCCAGTTAGCATAGTAATTGATTCCTTCACAAGGGCACTTGATGGTCTGAGCGATAGAGTTTATAGTGAAACGTAACTTGAAACCTATGATATGTCCTTCAATAATTTCACCCGGAAGTAGATGAGCATTCCTCCAGAATTCCTTTATAGCATAGCTCAACACATCAACTGGTTCCCAGATAAAATAATTTTTCCAACCCAGTTTCTTCAAACCTTCTTCAAACTCAAAACCATAGAGCTTGAAATTCTCAAAATCAATTCTGTTTTCATTCATAAGTTTTGCTTCTGAGAAGACATCGTAGGCAGCAGTATATTGTCCAACCTTTTTATCGGCCATGGTAGCAGTTGCAGAGTGGGTAATGGAGGTGTTAGGGTTTGAAATCACACAGAGAGAGAGAGAAAATAATTTTTGCAAGTAGAAACAGAGTGAAGTGATGGAGCGAAAAATGTGGAGTAGTGGGAAAGTTGATAAAAAATGGTACAGTCCTTTTTCAAAAACCGCTTCGCATTTCCAAAAAAAAATTAAATCAAAAAGAAAAGAAAATGAAGATTCCCCTTTTCATTAAATGAAGACGCCAAAAGAAAAGTAAAATCAAGAAAAAAGATTTTATTGAAAAACATAAATAACCATGACTCAGTGAGATGTGATGAGACGCTTAAGTCCTTTACACGTGTGACACGTGTGTGCGCTCGGATGCACGCAATCGATTCACCAGACGCCGAGTTATGATGCACATGATAAATAAAATGCTTACACATATACATGCTTATGTCATACCAGATGCTGAGATGATGCATATCATCTGACACTGAGATTAATCATTCTTCTATAAGATGAAAATTTAAATTTCTTCTTATAAAATTGAATCTATCTTTAGCAAGGGGTTTTGTAAATATATCAGCCCACTGATGATCAGTGTCTACAAATTTTATTTCGAGAATACCCTTCTGAACATAGTCTCTTATAAAATGATGCTTAATCTCAATGTGCTTGGCTCGTGAATGCAATATGGGATTTTTAGTAAGATAGATTGCAAAAGTATTATCACAAAAAATAAGAATGTTACTCTCTTTTATTAGACAATCTTCAAGTTGATATTTCATCCACAGAAGTTGAGAGCTGCAACTTGCTACTGAAATATATTTAGCTTCTGCTGTTGAGAGTGCAATCGTGCTTTGCCTTTTGCTTGACCAAGACACAAGATTTGCTCCAAGGAATTGGCAGCCTCCACTTGTGCTTTTTCTTTCAATTCGGTCTCCAGCAAAGTCAGCATCACAGAAACCTACTAACTTGTAATCTTTTGATTTCCTATAAAGCAAACCAAGATTAGTAGATCCTTGCAAATATCTAAAAATTCTTTTAACAGCACTCAAGTGTGATTCTCTAGGATCTGATTGAAATCTAGCACACAGATAGACGCTGAACATAATATCAGGTCTTGAAGCTGTAAGATAAAGTAGAGACCCAATCATACCTCTGATCTACCTTTTTATCGGTTTCATCTTTACCAAGAATGCACGTGGGATGCATAGGAGTGCACATAGGTTTGCAATCCACCATTTTGAATTTCTTTAGTAATTCCTTGATATATTTGCTTTGATGTATGTAGATACCATCATTGTATTGTTTGATTTGAATTCCAAGGAAGAACTTTAGTTCACCCATCATGCTCATCTCGAATTCAGCCTACATTAGTTTAGAAAATTCTTTGCAAAGGCTTTCATTAGTAGCTCCAAAAATAATGTCATCACCATATATTTGAACAATTATAAAATGCTTGTTTGATGTTTTTCTAGAAAGAGTAGTGTCTACTAGACCTCTAGTAAAACCATTTTTCATAAAAAATGTACTCAGTCTTTCATACCAAGCTTTGGGAGCTTGCTTAAGACCGTACAGGGCCTTTTTAAGCTTGAAGACATGTTCTGGAAATTCAATGTCTTCGAATCCAGGAGGTTGTTTTACAAAGACTTTCTCAGTTATAAAACCATTCAAGAAAGCACTTTTCACATCCATTTGATAAAGAATTATATCATGGTGTGCAGTAAATGAAAGTAAAATGTGTATAGCTTCTAACCTTGCAATAGGTGCAAATGTTTCAGTAAAATCAATACCTTCTTCCTGTGAGTAACCTTGAGCAACCAATCTTGCCTTGTTTCACACAATCTTTCCATCTTCATCAAGCTTGTTTCGAAATACGCATTTAGTACCAATAGCTTGCTTATCTTCTGGTAGAGTAACTAGCTTCTATACATCATTTCTTTGGAACTGATTCAACTCTTCTTGCATGGCCAGAATCCAACCTTCATCTTTCAATGCTTGATCAATCGTTTTAGGTTCCATTTCTGAGAGTAGTGCCATATATGCATGCTCTTTAAAAGAGGATCTGGTTCTTACTCTATCTCCAGGTTCTCCTATGATTTGATCTTTAGAATGATTGGTTTTGTACTTCCAGCTCTTTCTGGCTTCAGCTTCCAAAGATTCTTGCGTCTGGTCACCATTGGAGGATGAAGATGTAGGTTCACTATTTGTAATATCACCTATATTTAATTCTGAAAATAATTCATCTAGCTCTGACATGGCTGTGTCAGGCTTCTTGTCAACAAATTTGACATGAATGGATTCTTCCACTGTCATAGTTTCTTTATTGTATATTCTAAAACCTTTAGATCTTTCAGAATATCTCAAAAAGATTCCTTTGTCAGCTTTTGAATCAAACTTACCAAGCTGATCCTTAGTAATCAAAATATAACAAGTACAACCAAATGAATGAAAATATGATATGTTTGGTTTTCTACCTTTCCACAGTTCATATGGAGTCTTTTTCAAAATAGGTCTAATAAGAATTCTATTTTGAATATAACAAGCTGTGTTTACTGCTTCTGCCCAAAAATGTTTTGCAATATTAGCTTCATTGATCATGGTCTTGGCCATTTCTTGGAGGGATCTATTTTTCCTTTCTACAACACCATTTTGTTGAGCTGTTCTTGGAGAGGAGAAATTGTGGGAGATGCCATTATCATCACAAAATTTTTGAAAGCTTTCATTTTCAAATTCTTCCTCATGATCACTTCTAATAGATGAAATACAAATTCCTTTTTTATTTTGAACTGCTTTACAGAATACAGTAAATACCTTGTATGACTCATCTTTGTGAGCAAGGAATCTAACCCATGTCCATCTAGTGAAATCATCAACAATGACTAACCCATATTTCTTTCCAGTTAAAGAGGCTGTCCTTGTTGGACCAAAAAGATCAAGATGCAAAAGCTCAAGTGGTCTACATGTTGAAACAATATTTTTTGAATGAAAAGAAGTTTTAACTTGTTTTCCTCTTTGGCATGCCTCACAGAGAGCATCAGATTGATACTTAAGATTTGGTAAGCCTCTGACAAGACTATGCTTGTTTAATTTTGAGATTAATCTCAAATTGGCATGACCCAATCTCTTGTGCCAAATCCATTGTTCTTCGTCAACAGACATGAGTCACTTGACATCTTGCTTTGCAAGTTCAGAGAGATCAATTTTGTAAATATTTTGTTTCCTCTTAGCAGTGAAGAAAATAGAGCCATCTTTCTTGCTTTTTACTAGACATCCAGTTTCTGTAAAGATGACTTCATAACCATTGTCACATAATTGACTTATGCTCAATAAGTTATGTTTATGTCCTTCAACATAAAGTACATTATCAATAGAGGGAAGAGAGCCTTTACCAATGCGACCAATTCCAACTATTTTACCTTTCTAGTTTTCTCCGAAACCAATGAATCCAGTTTCTTTAGGCCTTAGTTCTTGGAACATATGCTTTTCTCCCATCATATGACGTGAGCATCCACTGTCTAAGTACCAAGATAGGTGTGTTGACTTTGTTGCTAAGCATGTCTGCAACATAGACTATTTTATCTTTAGGTACCCATATCTTTTTGGGTCCTTTCTTGTTAGTTCTTGAAGGAAGCTTATCCTCTTCAACTTCTTCTTCTGAGTCAAGATTAGTGTCTGCCATGAGAGCAAGATTATCTTCCTCAGACGAGGATAAGACTAGATCTTCCCACGCAGCCATGAGGCTCTTCTTCTTTTTCTTGAAAGAACTTCTTGTGGGCTTCTCCTTAAGATTAGGACATTTGGACTTGAAATGTCCAGGCTTCTTACATTCATAGCAAATGACTTGGGCTTTGTCCTTGTCTTTGCTTTCCTTCTTATCCTTAGTATCTTTCTTCTGAAACTTCCTCCTGAAGTTTCTCTTCTTCCACATTCTTTGTATCTTCCTGGATATAAACGTAAGCTCATCTTCTGATGTGTCAACATCTCCTTCTGAAGCTTCATCTTCTGATTCTTCTTCTTCAGCCTGAAGAGCTTTGGAAGAACTGGCTTTATGTTGATCGACTTTCAAAGCAATAGACTTACTTTTTTTTGACAGGTTCTTCTTCGTTTATCTCAAGTTCATGAGCTTTCAACGAACTCATAAGATCTTCAAGTCGTAGGAAATTTAGATCTTTTGCTTCTTGAATAGCAGTGACCTTGGGTCTCCACTGCTTAGTCAAGCTTCTCAAGATCTTTCTAACATGGTCAGGTGTAGTGTAACTTTTTCCAAGGGCCTGTAACCCATGAACAAGTGTTTGGAATCTTCCAAACATAGTTTCAATGTTTTCGCAATCTTCCATTTTGAACAACTCATATTGGCGAACCATCATGCTAGCTTTGGTTTCTCTTATTTGGGCAGAGCCTTCGTAAGATAAAACAAGTGAGTCCCAGATTTCTTTGGCAGTATCAAATTTGCCACATTTGTCATATTCTTTTTCTGTCATAGCACATATAAGAATGAATCTAGCTTTTTGATTGGTTTGATATCTCTTTTTCTGCTCATCATTCCAATCTTCTCTGGCTATAGCAACACCACGAGCATTAGTGGGAGGAATGTAACCACTTTGAACTATATCCCACAACTCAAGTTGTCTCAAAGAAAGCTTTTATCTTATCTTTCCAGTAATCAAATTTTTCTCCATTGAATAGAGGAGGACGGTTCATATGACCACCTTCAGTAGACATGTTCACAGTATATGATCTTTTCTCTTAACACTGTTAAGTGCTCAACCAAGAGGCCGAGCTCTGATACCAATTGAACGTGAACACAAGAAGGGGGGTTGAATTGTGTTCAAAAACTTTTCGCAAACTTTAAGTTAAAAGCACTAAGAACACAGATTTTTCAAAACTGTTTGTTTCTCGGACGCTGAGAAACTAACCGGATGATGAGAGACTAACTGGATGCAGGAAATAAAGCCGTTTTTGAAAACTTGTTTTACTGAGCAAGGTAAAGATAAATGTAAAGCAGTAAAGTAAGAGACACAGAGATTTATACTAGTTCACCACCAATTGGTAGCTACGTCTAGTCCCTTCGATCCTGAAGGATTTTTCACTATAATCAACTGATTACAATTTTCCTCAAGAGTATTCTACTGTCACAAACTTGACAATACTCTCTACTTCTCAAAACGACTCAGTACGATCGAGCATTTGAGGAACAAAGCCTTAACTAGGCCAACATCAAGCATACAAAGAGAATATTCTTTTGAATATAATCAAAATAACTCTCACAGAGAGGATGAAAAGATTAAGCTCAAAATAGAGTAGCTTTCTAAAAGAAAGTATAAGACACTGAGTTCAGTTCTTTGTAGACCAGAGACTTGGCACGAAATTTGATTGCTCACTCAGAGTGATGATGCTTCCAAAATAAAGTTTCTTTCTTTCTCAGAATTTGTTCTAGCAACTTCAGTCTTAGTTCTGGCCACCTTCTTCAATGAATACCTTGGGATATTTATAGGAGACTTCAGGGATATTACCGTTTGCAGTAAAAAAATAGCTCATTTTTATTGAGTGAGGTAATTTGAATTGTAGTCATTTTCTTCCTTTCCAGAGAATATCAGAATAGTACATATTACCGTTTTCGTATTATCTACTTTTCATAATTGCCTTGTACGATTTTTGTCTTATGCTAAAGATGTCACCTTTGCTTCCTCGTACATCAAAATGAGCGCACAAAATCAAATTCGAATTCCGTTCCAGAACATTCTGAGGTTAAGAGCAAAAACGTGATCATCATGTGCTTCATTAAAGAGATCAGACGCTCGCTCAAAACAGAGGGCGGACGCTCGCAACAATTGAGTATTCCACGTGTCAAAGAGTAACACTATCGGACGCTCGCTGTTAGCAAGATGCTGGAGTGAGTTCGGACGCTGACATCAATGGAGTGTATTCAATTCTCTTGTAAATTTCTTCTTCTTTCTTGAGTGTTTTGTACAAATATATGAAGCTTTGATACCTGTACACTAAAAGATATATTAGAAGATAAATTGTTCTTTTGAAAATACTTTGTTATCATCAAAATTAATGAGGGTCTAAACTTCTCAATCGTTTAGGTTCCAACATTGGCCTCCCCCTTTCATTTCAACGGTCGTTTCCCCCAACTCCTAATCAAGGTTTGGTATGTCAATCATACACACAAGGTCGGGTTTCCTCCGAACATCGTAGTTCAATTTTTCATCGACATTCCATCATGGCCCATATGGCTAGGATCATCTCACAAGGAATGACTCAAGTCCCATTATGGAAACTTATAGCAAGGTGACTTGCACACAAGGTCATTTATCCTTTCAAGGTCATCGCCAATGTAACATCCCAAATTTCCTTTAATTTAGTAATTAAAATAAATTTGGAACTTAGAGCTAAAATAGTAATTTTACCTAATGATTTAGGAAATGTGGGACTAATTATGTCCAGTGATATTAGGAAATAAATTGTATAAATTTGATTAGTTTTTATTCTTTCCATTTAACCAAAAGTATTGTATATATATATTCAAATTAAATTCTGATTTTCAAAACTCTGAATTATGTGTCACGGTTTTAGTGTATTAGCATGGAACTTGATAATGTCTTTTAGTAGTAAAATTTAATTATTATTCCTTGGGTATTCAAGGGTTTTGTTCAATCATAGTTTTTCAGCTGTTATTGCTAATTTTTCATTAGTTAGTAAGTAATTCTCTAATTCGAGTCAGGGCGTTGCAATATGGTATTAGAGCAGTTCAACCCTCTCGGACTGTGAGTTAAGTGTGTCTAGAAATGATCCGGTTTAGGAAAGTGTCAGTTGTGCCTGTAAATATGAGTTTTCCAAGTTCTTTTGATAAATTTTTGAGGTAGACCACCTCAAGGATTTACCTAAAGAATTAGGAGATTGAAGATGAGCAGGAGTTAGTGCAGTATTTCCTCGTTTTTATGGGATTTCTAAATGTATTTATATACTTACACGTGAGGGTATATACATATATGAAACCCCTTGGATGAAGAATTATTTTAATTGCGTGATGTATGTTGAATGAAGGATATGCTAGGATTTTTGCCGTTCTTTTGCCTAGCTTAAGATTATGTTCGTGATTGATTCTGCTGTAATATTCTGCTAATTTGTTAACGCACTAAATTCATTCTTGCCGCGTTATGTTTAGATTGGAGTTGATGAATAGATTCATGTGTGAACATTTTGCTAACTTGCCTTGAAGTTGAAATGTCGGTTCTTTTGGGTGGAAAAGGGTCGGCTGTTGACCCCCACACCGACATACGCTTCAAGTTTTCTTCATTGTTTCCTCCATAGAGGGAATTTTGAAGCGATGTATGATTCTGCTAGCAAAAAATACGTAAGTGAGTATCTTTGTATTCCTTACCTATATTTGAGAGTCGAACTAAAGGTTACGATCACGAAATGGTCAGTGCCATACCCGGTGTATGAAACATTTAATAAAACGGTGAATTTCGGTATTTCCATGTTTGCTTAGACTTTATGATCTTAATCGACTTTGTTATGTGGTTGCCTAGAATATACGATTATGTATTATTTGGGTCTAAGATGGTCTAACAATTCCTTGTTATGAATCCTTAGCCTAATGGCAATTAGGGTAGATAAGAAAGAATTTCCTTTTCCTTTCTGTTGGTTTGTCTTCTTAACTCATATATATGCGGATTTGTGGAAAAATTATTAGGTGGATTTTGTGATTATGTGAAGTTGGTAATGATTTTGACATGTTTTTGAAATGTCGAAATTATGTGTTTGATTGTGATTCTTGTATTAAAAACATTAGTTCTTCAATTAAACATGTTAAATTCCTCAACCTCAGAGAGTGGGTACCCATAAGACCCACATTAGGACTTGATTTTCTGAGTTGATCATCTACCATTTTGGTTTTGCGATGATTTGTCTGTGATTTAGAAATTTTTACATGTTTAGATGAAAAGTAAGAAGTTCACATAGGTAAACTCGAATTTATGATAATTACTACAGAAAACCGCCTCAGTGCAAAATTTTTCCTGAATTATTGGCTTCTAATTTTTAGATGGGACCAATTGCATTGTGTTTATATGTCAGTTGGCTATCTCTATTAAAACCTATAAATTTTTTTAACATAATTTGATGGTTCGTTCGTAGCTTTTACTGAAGGGTGTTTCTGGAAAATTTCTGCTGTCCTGTTTTAACAACTCAGTAGATTGTTGCTCAAAACTGTACTTTTTGGGCAGCTTTTTCACAAAGAAAAAATTATATTTATAAACTAGACATTTCAAGCTTTCTAGAAAGTGTTCATTTACTAAATTCCGATATCGTTTGGTATTTTAATAAGATCCTCAAAGTTGACATAAAACCGGTTAAAAAAAAAAATCTGTACATTGAATGCTTGTTGGTTATGCTCAAGTGATGTCTCTTAAGTGTGCCTTTATAGGGACTCTCTTGATTTAGTGTTTTATGATTCTATCAATTTCTTGACAATGATCTTGAATATATGTGTGGGTGAATTTAACCTTATGTATTGATGTTGAAAGACGTTAGTCTTATGTAATGCAATTGAAGCATGTTGTAGAATCTTATGAATAAAGTAATTCTTTGATTCTTTGTGGTTAATATGCCTTTCCTTGCCTTACATAGATACTTAGGCTTATAGCCATGTACTTGTATGACGTTAGAATGTACGAATTGTTTCTCATTATAAGATGTTTTGATCTTTGTTTTTGAAACCCTTAAAGGTATGTCAAGGTTTAAGGTAACGGCACCTTTTCAAAAATCAAAGTTCAGTGCTTGGGAATTTTATGGTGTGTTTTGTGAGTCCGTCGAGACTTAGATGAGTGAAATTTTACTTGTATACTCATCTCATTATGTGAATTCATTGATAAAGAAAATGAGTTTGACTTGCATTATGCATTATGCATTTGTGATGCTTCAAACTTGATTATGTGTGGAATGTTTGCATTTGGCTACAAACTCGTCGATTGTGATTTTTTGCCATTTTTATTGGCGGGGACCCCTTTTCGGTTTTATCCAATAAATCAGATTTTTCTCGTTTGAATTTGAGCTGGACCAAGAGGGGGTTCATTCATGAAATTCCTTGTGACATATGTTTGCATTGTAATTAGTGTGTATGGAATGTTTGCGTTCGGTGGCAAACCCGTCGATTGTAATTCGTTACCACTTTTATTGGTGGGGATTCTATTGGTTGTTGCCCAACAATTAATATGGGACTTATGGGACTCAATTTCCATTGAGCCAAGGGGATACATTTGAGGAACTCTTTTGGTCATATCCAATAAATAGGATTTTACTCTTTCGAAACTAAGCTGGCCCAAGAAGGAGTATATTCTTTTGGTCATATCCAATAAATAGGATTTTTTTCTCAATTTCAATTGAGCTGGGCCAAGAGAAGGTATATTCATAAATTCCTTGTGTCATGTGGTTGCAAGTAATTGATGTTTTATATTTCAATTATAACATTATGACTTAAGTTTTATTTTATGATCTTAAATACTTGATTGTGTGAATGTGAATAGGAATAAATTCTTTATTGAATTACAAATAGCATTACCTCATAGGTTCTACCAATGATGGTTTCACCTAAGTTATGGAAATTAGGTTAGTGTTACAAGTTTCAAGGGTGTGATACCTTAAGGTTCACGTCTTAGACGTAACTTTGATATTTGGCTAAGTGCATTGCCGCTACTCGTGATGAAAGTCCAGTACTTTGAAAGCTTGGTCCTAACATGCTGGCATGCGTTATTGTGGGGGATTAAATCATAGTCTTTGAACTATAACGGTTCTAGTCATAGCTAAATCAGCAGAAATTCAAAGTTATTAATGTCTACGTTACATTCATTAACCGGTGTATAAAGTGACCTTATTTGACCAATTACAAACTATGTCTTCACTTGATAAGAATCTTATTGGGAATAAGACTTAGTTTGTAACCGGTTAATAAAATCACCGAATTCCCCGGGGTAATTGACCTATTCTTGCAATTAATTTCTTTTCGAATTTTCAATGATTTAGAGCGATCAATAAGAGGATGTATTCACATTGTTTGGATTAACATAGATGCTAATCATGTTTAGATTAGCCTAGTGTCCATCAAGTTTCGACCCTAATTATTGATATGACTTCATCATGGTTTAACCTAAGTTCTGGGAATAAGGAGATGGTTATCCGGTTCAATTACAATTGAATCAGAAGGAAACATTTCATATTAGCTAGAACCGTAATTAATTGGCCTACTAATCCTTAATGATGAAGGAAGTAACCGTAGGTTGACCTAACCCAAATAAAGGAACTCACTCATTTGGAGTGATGTAGGATTGTAGTTCGCAGCGGAAGAGCGAGGAGCGGATCCTACAGAAGAATAAGATAAGAAGGTGGAACGAATTTTGGGGACAAAATTCCTAAAAGGTAGGGATAAATGTAACATCCCAAATTTCCTTTAATTTAGTAATTAAAACAAATTTGGAACTTATGGGTAAAATAGTAATTTTACCCAAGCATTTAGGAAATGTGGGACTAACTATTCCTATGTAATTTAATTGATTAAATTACCTAATGTCTTATTAGGGACCAAAGGATAAATTATGAAATTGAAAAAGGACTTATTAGTCAAATTTTAGAAAAAAACACATGCTTTATCCCACCATACACCTTATTTCCCTCTCTTCCACTCTAGTAATCTCTCTTCTCTCATTTTACTCCCTTCCTCCACGATCTGTGAGCAGAAGAAAAGAAAGAAAGGAAAAACAAAAGAAAGAAGAAATAAGAGAAGAGGAAGTAGGGCACACGGTGGAAGAAAAAGGGAGAGGCGGAGCCGTACGGCTCCGATGTCCATGCGTGCGGCGGCTGAGAGAAGGGAGGTGGCAGCGGCCACCGTGAGCAGAAAGAACAAGGGCGAGGCCGAGAGAGAGAAGGGAAAACTGAGGGAGAGAAAGAGAATTCCTAGGAGGAGCAGAAGAAAGGAAAGGTTAGGAGTTCATCTTGGAAGGAAGAGGAAGAATAGAATCCCGATTCCTCAACTAATTCCTCCATCTTCTTCAACCTCAAAGTTTAGGGTTTTATTCTTCAAACAACCAATGTGAGTTCTCTTTGGGGGTTATTCTCATTTAGAGTTTGGGAACCTTGAAAAACCCATTAGCTGGTTGATTATGTTTATTACATGTCTTGGTTGTTTGATTGATGATTTTGATGTATTGTGATTTTGTGGGGTTGATGAAAGAACCAACTTTATGTGGCCTTGGGTTTGCTTGGTGTGCCCTTAAGGTGTTTGTGATATGTCCTCAAAGAGTATTCTTGTCAATTTTGCATTAGGTTTGCTTGGTTTTGAAGTTTCAAAAATGTTTAGATTTGAGCATGTTGTGGTCATTGTTAGTGCTATTATTTGATTGATGCATACGTCCCTTTAATTTATGATAATCTCAAAGATTATATCAAGGGACTACTGTGACAACCACCCTCAAATTGAAATGGAGCCGCCACCTAAAGTTTATTAAGAAAACAATAGGAAAAACCTTTTTCGAAAATAATTTTAAAAGGGTTCGGGAGTTGATTACGTGTAAGGAAGGATTAGCACCCATACATGCCCATTCGAAAAATGGTACCTTTTTAATTGTTTGTAAAAAAAATTGTTTGCCTTCAAAATTAATTCCCTTAAACTCTTATTTATTTATTTTTATTTTTAAAAAAAATAGAATAAAACTAAATATCAACAACATTAATATCTCCGCATTAAATTTCTGTTTGTAAGTATTTATTAACACAAAAAAAAGAATTGATTTTTAAAATAGTGGAAATAAACGAATAAACAAATAAACACTTTGAAACCCCAGATTGGGATTAGGCTTACAAACCCTAATGCGAGTGACAACGGCGGTGGTGGTGCGGTCGGGAACCTCAGTTCCAGTCGGCGCCGGCGACGTTAAGCAATAAAAGAAAACGAAGTGGAAGAGATCTCGAAGAAAACAGAAAATTATAATATCAGGATCACAGCCTCAAATCTAATTTACATAACCATTCAAGCCAGATCAGAGATAAAATAGTACAAATTAAAAAGAGAAGAGAAGAGGAAACCTGGGTTGTAGCCTTCCCAGATCAATACATAAAAAAACGAAAATTAAAATCCTAGAACTAAAAGTATTTATTTTTTGGGGTAGTCTCTCTTTAGCTCTCTCGCCTTGCCTCTGCTTCTTTCTCTTCTGGACTTCTTGCTCTCTATGAACCAATCGCTCTCTCTTTTGCCTTGAGAAGGATGGGTATTTATAGCCCTTATTCTTGACTCTGAGTCCCTTGAATCTCGACCTACCCTCTTCTTGTCCCTACAAAATAGAAACATGAATTAAAAGACTAGATAAAGATAAGGAATTTTGAAAAGGAACAAAGGTACTCCCTTTTTTTGCTTCTGAAACCGATTTCCTTGGCATCAAACTTGGATCCCTTCCTTTCATTGTTTTATTCCTTCTTCGATTTTGAAAAGATAAACCGAAAAAATGGAGTTTTTATAGGGAATAAGATTCGGGTTTGGTGAGTTAGAGATAAGATGAGATGATAGATGAAGGGATGGGGGCCGTGATTTAGGGGAACAGAGAAGGTGTGGCTGCAGTGCTAATAGGGTTAGGGTTTTCTTGGTGAAGAAGAGATAAGGAGAAGAGAATGGAATAGGAGGTGGTGGGCTGGTTCTCCAAGGATTAGGGTTTGGTTTTTCTTTGGAAAAGAAGAAGGAGAAGAAGATAAGACGAGGAGAAAAAATTAGGAGAGATAAGGGGAGAGGATCGGCACTGATGGCAAGAGGGAAGGAATGAGGGTGAGTGAAAGTGTGAGCTTTTTTAGGTTTAGGGTTATCAGGTGATGGTTTGGGCTAGAGGGAATACGCCGCGCGAGTTTAAGGGCCAAGGAGAAAGGGGGCGTGAGCAAAGGCGCGCAGGTGCAACCAACGAACAGAGGGAAGCACACGCTGGGGGGTGCATCAGAGAAGCGAAGGGGGTGCGTTGAGTAGGGCGCTGGATCCACATACTGACGTGGGTTAGGCTCGGGGTGTTCACTAGCAGATTGATAGTGGCGCCCCCATTTTTATTATTTGTACCCTATTTTCCTTTTTACTCATTTCCTTTTATTCTTTTCTTTTCTTTCTTTCTCTATTTCTCTCTTTTTCTTCTTTTTTTTTTACTCTATTCTTTCTCTCTTTTTTCATTCTTATTCTTTAGTGGCGCCCCCATTTTTATTATTTGTACCCTATTTTCCTTTTTACTCATTTCCTTTTATTCTTTTTCTTTTCTTTTCTTTTCTTTCTTTCTCTCTTTCTCTCTTTTTTTTTTTTTTTTTTTTACTCTATTCTTTCTCTCTTTTTTCATTCTTATTCTTTGCCTTTTTTTTAATGAGACCAATAATATTATCTGTTATTATTACTACTACTAATTGAAAAAAGTTAAAATAAATAATAAAATAAAATAAAATAAAAAGGTCGGACAAAATTAGGGTACTACAGCTGCCCCTCCTTAATTACTCTTTATTCGAAGGTCTTCGTGCATTCGTTGTAAAAGGTAATTAAGGATAAAAAGACTCTAATTTTGTCCAAAACGAAATTGTTTGAGGATGCGAGATTGGCTCCCGACATTGCTTTGGCATTCTAGGATTGATTCCTAGTGAATTCCCAGTAAGGTGTAGGTTTGGTTTCTAGCTCTTACAAAATTGGTGAGAGATTATAGGTTCGATTCCTAGTGAATTCCTGGTAAGGCATAGGTCTGGCTCGTAACTGTAACACCTGAGGACGAGATCGACCTCGTATTAGGACGTCGTATTAGGACCTCGTACCAAGACCTTGTGACGAGATTCCGTGCCAAGATCGCGTGCCGAGGTCATATGTCGAGCTGAAGAGGTCGCGTACTGAGCTGAGGAGGTCGCATGTCGAACTGAGGAGGCCGCGTGCACGAACTCGTGTTAGAGCCTTGTGCGCTTGCACAAGCATCCTGGTCGACATCGCGTCGAGATGATAAACACTCGTATTTTTACGAATATTATTTAGCGTTATTAGTATATTTTGTTGTGATTAGGAGAGAGGACAGATTAGATGGGTTGGACTTGTTGTTAGATTAATATCTTACTTTAAATCCAGGTGTCGCTTATTTGTGGTTTTATGAAAGATAAATTCTTTTAAAATGGTTTTCTTGTAATTAACTTTTGTTTAAGGGAGATAAGACCAAACTTTTTCTTTTTCCACCAGCTGTAGATAAGTATCTTGATTAGTCTTCTCCACCTACATAAATATCACGATCAGCCGCCTCAAATCCTCACTTTCTATTTCCTTTTTTTTTTCTTCTCACAGTTTCCTCCTCTTCTCTAAACCTCCATTGAAGAACCTTGAGTTCATTGAGCTTCTGCATAAACTTTCTTCAGCAACCTTGTTTTTATCATCTTCTCGACCTATATCACCATCTCGACCATCTGTGGAGGTATGAAAAACATGATTTTATTTCCTTTCATGTTACTGTTAGCGCCACTTCTTCTCTCTATTTTAGCTAGTTTTTATGCTTTCAACTCATGTCATATTGATAGGTTTTCTTCTTCATGACATTACCTACCTTTCTAACTATTTATTTAAGCTTGAAAAACAAATTGTTTCCTCTGTTTTCTGCAAGCAGGTAGCGCCCAAAACCCTCCCTATTTGGTTTGTTTGATTTCTTGTTTTAGTTTGGTGTTAGAATAGTTTTTGTGCAAAAATGGATTTTTGAGGGGTTATGAGATCGATTTCTTTTTGAGTTTTAAAATTTTAACAAAATTGGTTATGGTCTTATTTTAGTTGCTGGACCATGACGAAAATATTTTTAAGAAATATAAACTTAGATTTTGATTAAGTTGTGCTTAAGGTATTACTTGATTTTAAGCTTGAATTAGTACTTAGAAAAAAATGGCTTTGTCTGATGATGTATGAAAGAAGTTTTTAATAAAATTTTAGAGAAAAGGAGTTATTTGGTAATGTTTGAATTCTGGTTGTATTTGTTTAAAATTCTTAAGTTTTAATGTTTATTTGAGTTGTGGTTAAGATTGGGATGATGAGAGATAAGTGTTATTAGAACCCATAGATAGAACTAAGTTGTACTCGTATTAGGCAGTGTGATTTCCGAGATCGTGCTGCAAGGAGATCAGGGTATACGAGAACACGAAACCGACGTCGACTAAGAGCCGTACGTATCGAGATCGAGTGAGAGAAGTCGTTGTCGAGCTCGTTTGAAGACAGCCGTGTTGAGGTCGTTGTCGAGCAGCGTTAGCTTGGAGTTCGGTAAGGGCAACTCTTAGACATTATTAAGGCTTTATTTTATGTGTTGTGAATTGTGTATTGCCTGTTGAATTGCGTTTTCTTCATGCAGATTGTTTTATTGCTTAAATGATTGAATTGCGTTTTCTTCATGTTAAGCATGCTCTCTTTATTTGATATGTGATCAAGTAATTTCATGTGCCACTCCTGATTTGCGAGCTAATCATCGAGTGAGAGTGCTAGGCGAGTCGTATGACGTTTTTGAGCCGTGACCCGGATAACTAAGGGTGCTAGGTCCCCTTTCGTTTACGGGAGATTGACTAGGCGTCGCATTATCAGTTTGGGGTTGGACCTGCTGATTAATGCATGGTATCGGTTTGGGGTTGGACCGGCCGCTTACCTATTTCGTCAGTTTGGGGATGGACCTGCTGGCGATATTCCGGAATAAGAGTCGAGTCTAGAGTGAGATGGTCGAGTCACGTTTGGTGAATGTTATAATTTGTTGTTTACTTATTTCTTCATGCCTGGATTATCTTGATTTGTTGAGAAGTTGACCCTTTCCCGTGGTACCTTCAATCCATGATGGTTACCCAGGCGATGTCGAGGGTGCAGGGAACTCGACAGCAGATGATGGCGAGGAGGAGCTCGACGAGGATCAGGGCGACGACCTCTATTTGTCGTGATTGGCTTTGTTTATGTTATGTTTCTTGGGGTAGTTGTTATATGACTTTGTGTACAGTGGCTGTGACCAGTTTGGGACGGGTGATGTTTTGATATTTTGAGCACAGGGTAGACTGGTGGTTTCACTTTTGGAGCGACCTGCGTGGGTGTCTGCCGGAAGTACCCCCAGGGTATGATTGCTCTCTTGAAGTCATCATACCTTAGGTGTATTTTCTTTGTACATTATTACTGTCTTTTTGTATGCACTTTTTATATCTTGTATATATATGAGTATGTACTTGTTACCGGCGTGTTGTTATTTAGGACTTAAATCTTGTGTCTTAGTTGCACCATGTTTCGAAAAGCTGTAATTACTCTGATGTGCACGAGATAGTTTTATAAAAAAATATATATATATAGACCGTACTTTTCTAAAGGGCACAAGAGTATTATTTTAAAACACATCGCATACAGGGTATCTTTAGCTCGGTGTGTTGAGCTCGATAACTCGAGCTCGGTATGTTGAGCTCGGTAGCGGTCCGGAAACGGGTCGTTACAATGTTGGTATCAGAGCTTGATTCGGTTCGGCCGTGTGCATAGGATATTTGGACTGGTCACTGTGTCGGGATATATATGCATGTGTTGGGTACCTAATTGTACTATGTTGATTGCTGTTTGATTAAGTGAAGCACTTATTGCTTGAAAAATTGTTTGAACTGTTTCTTGATTGAAGCAGTGTGTTTTAACACGTCCTTGTTGTGAGATTCTGACAGGGTTTTGAACTTTGTGGAATCTAATGCCACCTCGTAGGGATACGGCATGTACTGAGAACGTCGACATGGAGCGAGCGATTCAAGCTATGGCCGAGATGGCGGCGGCCATGGCTCAAAGAATCACCGCTGCGACTCAACAGCCTAACGCGATGGCTCAACAGACGGCAGCGTTGACCCAGAGAACTTGCAAAGAACAAAGAACGAGCAGAGCGAAATGCTGAAGCTAGAGGATTGGCAGACTTTAGGAAGCATGACCCACCGAAGTTCTACGGTGAGCCAAATCCAGATAAAGCTGATCTTTGGATGCAAGAGATCGAGAAGATCTTTGAGGCACTCCATTGCCCGAATAATGTAAAGGTAGACTACGCCACCTATCTGCTACTGGGAGATGCAGAATATTGGTGGAAGGGAGTGAAGCAAACATTTATAGCAGAACGTCGTGAGATGACATGGGAGCTTTTTCGTGGAAGGTTCTTGGACAAGTACTTCCCAGATACTGCACGAGCTGAAAAAGAGCAAGAGTTTCTTCAATTACAGCAAGGAAGCTCGACAGTGTCCGAGTATGCAGCCAAGTTCGAGTCACTGGCAAGGTACTTCAGTCCATTTAGTGACCGAGCTGACCAAAGATGGTTAAGTGAGAGGTTCCAACGAGGTCTGAGATTTGATATCCAGAAGTCAGTGGTATCATTGAGGATTCGAAACCTCCAAGAGCTGATAGATCGCTGTGTCGAGGTAGAAGGAGTAAGAAGCCACAAGAAGAAAACTGTTGTAGGCGGACCGGTGAGACCCCAGAGTGCGGGGCAGAGATTTGCACAGAAAGGAAAGCAACTTAAGAAGCCTTACAGCCGACCTCAGGGGAACAACAACAATAGAGGAAGTATCGTCCGATGACCCAGGGAGCGAGGAGTGGAAGTCAGACCGGTGTCGAGGTGACTTGTTTCCGTTGTGGAAAGACGGGACATTATGCGAATAACTGTACTCAGAAGGAGGATGTGTGCTATAACTGTAGGAAGCCAGGGCATTTTGCCAAGGATTGTCCCACACCTAAAGCTGAACCGGCAATGCATGCGGCGAAGGCAAAAGAGAAGCGTCAGGTAGCTAAAGGCAGAGTCTTCTGCATGAGCGGCGAGGAAGCAGAGCAAGCTGATGATCTTATCCAAGGCGAATGTGAGATAGAGGGTAAACCCTTATCCGTTCTCTTTGATTCGGGTGCAACCCATTCCTTTATTTCTTTACGATTGTGTGAACCATTTGAATCATTGATCGCTTTACCGTTCAAATTGGTAGTTACGACCCCAGCTGCTAAAACCTTAGTTACCAACACTGCATGTCTTAATTGTGTATTGGTTATTCAGAGTAGAAAGTTTGTGGTCAATTTGGTTTGTTTGCCTCTTAAGGGCTTAGATGTCATTCTCGGGATGGATTGGTTGTCGTACCACCATGTCCTCTTGGACTGTGCCCGTAAAACTGTAATTTTTCCAGACCTTGGAGTTTCCAATTATCTTTCTGCTGAACGTATTGGAGTTTCTTTGAAAGAAGGAACTAGGGAATACATGTATCTGGCTAGTTCAGAAGTTTCCCAGCAGATCGAAGTGAAGAATGTTCCCGTGGTGTGTGACTTTGAGGACGTTTTTCCCGAAGACGTGCCAGGGTTACCACCAGTACGAGAGGTCGAGTTCTCCATCGACCTGATTCCAGGGACAGGACCTATTTCAATAGCGCCCTACAGGATGTCTCCTGCCGAGATGAAGGAACTAAAGTCCCAGATTGAGCATTTGGAATCAAAACAATTCATACGACCGAGCGTGTCACCGTGGGGAGCTCCAGTGTTGTTGGTCAAGAAGAAGGATGGACGATCTAGACTGTGCGTGGACTATCGTCAACTCAACAAGGCAACTGTGAAGAACCGGTATCCGTTACCACGTATTGACGACTTGATGGATCAACTTCGTGGAGCGGCGATGTTTTCAAAGATAGACTTGAAGTCGGGCTACCATCAGATTCGCGTGAAGGAGGAAGATGTCTCCAAAACAGCGTTGAGGACTAGGTATGGGCATTATGAGTACTTAGTGATGCCGCTTGGAGTGACAAATGCGCCATTTGTGTTTATGGACTATATGAATATGATTTTCCATTCGTTTTTGGATCGATTCGTTGTAGTGTTTATCGGCGACATATTGATCTATTCAAGAACCGAGAAGAGCACGAAGAACACTTACGTCGAGTACTACGGATATTGCGTGAGAAGCGCTGTATGCGAACTTCGCCCAAGTGTG
This sequence comes from Calophaca sinica, assembly GCA_037113605.1. Taxonomy (NCBI): domain Eukaryota; kingdom Viridiplantae; phylum Streptophyta; class Magnoliopsida; order Fabales; family Fabaceae; genus Calophaca; species Calophaca sinica. Next base: position 101,517,628 of record CM073730.1, read on the forward strand.
AATTTTGGCTTGAAGAGGTGAATTTTCTTGGACACGTGATTTCCAAAGAAGGGATAGCTGTGGATCCGACTAAGATTGAGGCTGTGTTAGCGTGGGAACAGCCGAAGACGGTTACCGAGATCAGAAGTTTTGTTGGCTTAGCAGGTTATTACCGAAGATTCATTGAAGGTTTTTCGAAGATTGTCGCGCCTCTTACACGACTTACGAGGAAGGATCAACCTTTTGCCTGGACCGAGGAGTGTGAATCCAGTTTTCAAAGACTGAAGGAGCTCTTGACGACAGCGCCTGTGTTGATTTTGCCTCAACCCGAAGAGCCTTACGAAGTGTATTGTGATGCGTCACACCAGGGATTGGGATGCGTGCTAATGCAACATCGGAAAGTGGTAGCATATGCTTCAAGACAGCTTAAGATCCATGAGAGAAACTACCCTACTCACGATTTGGAGTTGGCAGCGGTGGTTTTTGCGCTGAAGATATGGAGGCACTATCTTTATGGGAGCACTCTTACTGTTTTCAGCGATCACAAGAGCTTGAAGTACCTGTTCGATCAGAAGGAGCTCAACATGCGTCAGCGTAGATGGACAGAATTTCTCAAGGACTACGACTTTACGTTGGAATACCATCCCGGTAAGGCTAACGTAGTAGCAGATGCATTGAGCAGAAAGAGCGTTTTAGTCTCAGCAATGATGATCAAGGAGTTGGAGATGCTCGAGAAGTTTCGAGACTTGAAGTTGAATGTGGAAGTTTCACCGGGGAAGCTGAGATTTGGTATGCTTACCATTTCTAACAGATTGTTGGACGAGATCCGAGACCAGCAGGTTCATGACGAGCTCCTGCAAGAAAAGGTTCAGTTGATAGCGCAAGGGAAAGCGACAGAATTCCAAGTCGGAACGGACAACATTTTAAGGTGCAATGGCCGAGTGTGTGTACCTAATGTGGCGGAGCTGAGAAAGTTAATACTTGACGAAGCGCATAAGAGCAATTTTAGTATTCACCCAGGAGTTACGAAGATGTATCAAGACTTAAAGAAGCATTTTTGGTGGTCCGGAATGAAGAAGCAAGTGGCTGAGTACGTAGCTTCGTGTTTAACGTGTCAGAAAGCGAAGGTGGAGCACCAACGACCTGCGGGAATGCTACAATCGCTTGACGTACCAGTATGGAAATGGGATAGTATTTCCATGGATTTCGTTGTAGGTTTACCGAAGACGCAGAAGAAGAATGATTCGATTTGGGTGATCGTCGACCGATTGACCAAATCTGCTCATTTCTTACCAGTGAGGTCGACATACAACGTGGAAAAGATGACCGAGATCTACGTCGCGGAGATAGTACGACTACATGGTATACCCTCGTCGATCGTGTCGGACCGAGATCCGAAGTTCACATCTCATTTTTGGAGGGAATTGCAAGAAGCGATGGGAACCGAGCTTAGGCTTCGCTCGGCATATCATCCTCAGACTGACGGTCAGACTGAGAGAACGATCCAATCGCTTGAAGATTTGTTGCGAGCGTGTACGTTAGATCACCGTGGAAGTTGGGACGATGTCTTACCATTGGTGGAGTTTACATATAATAACAGTTTCCATGCGAGTATTGGAATGGCACCTTTTGAAGCATTGTATGGACGGAAGTGTCAGACGCCTCTTTGTTGGTACCAGGATGGTGAGCGTTCTGTTGTAGGACCAGATATGATCCAGCAGACTACTGAGAAGATCCGGTTGATCAGAGATAGGATGCGAACGTCTCAAAGTCGACAGAAAAGTTATGCAGACCAAAGACGTCGACCACTCGAGTTCGAGGAAGGAGAGCATGTATTTCTTAGAGTTACCCCCACTACTGGAGTTGGTCGAGCGATCAAATCCAAGAAACTTACCCCTAAATTTATTGGACCTTATCAGATTCTTCGTCGTATTGGTCCAGTGGCATATCAGATTGCTTTGCCACCCTTCTTGTCGAACATACATGATGTCTTTCACGTCTCACAGCTATGAAAGTATATTTTCGACCCTTCTCATGTTATCGAACCGGATATGATTCAACTGAAGGACCACCTATCTTTCGAAGCATCACCAGTAAGAATTGTCGATCGGAAAGTCAGAATAACGCGGAACAAAGAGATCCAACTTGTCAAAGTTGTGTGGGATCAGAAGACCGGAGATGCGACTTGGGAGCTGGAAGAGAAGATGAAGACTCAGTACCCAGAACTTTTTCATGGTAAGTAACTTATTTGCAATTTCGAGGACGAAATTTTTTTTAGAGGGAGAGATTGTAACACCTGAGGACGAGATCGACCTCGTATTAGGACCTCGTACCAAGACCTCGTGACGAGATTCCGTGCCAAGATCGCGTGCCGAGGTCATATGTCGAGTTGAAGAGGTCGCGTACTGAGCTGAGGAGGTCGCATGTCGAACTGAGGAGGCCGCGTGCACGAACTCGTGTTAGAGCCTTGTGCGCTTGCACAAGCATCCTGGTCGACATCGTGTCGAGATGATAAACACTCGTATTTTTACGAATATTATTTAGCGTTATTAGTATATTTTGTTGTGATTAGGAGAGAGGACAGATTAAATGGGTTGGACTTGTTGTTAGATTAATATCTTACTTTAAATCCAGGTGTCGCTTATTTGTGGTTTTATGAAAGATAAATTCTTTTAAAATGGTTTTCTTGTAATTAACTTTTGTTTAAGGGAGATAAGACCAAACTTTTTCTTTTTCCACCAGCTGTAGATAAGTATCTTGATTAGTCTTCTCCACCTACATAAATATCACGATCAGCCGCCTCAAATCCTCACTTTCTATTTCCTTTTTTTTTTCTTCTCACAGTTTCCTCCTCTTCTCTAAACCTCCATTGAAGAACCTTGAGTTCATTGAGCTTCTGCATAAACTTTCTTCAGCAACCTTGTTTTTATCATCTTCTCGACCTATATCACCATCTCGACCATCTGTGGAGGTATGAAAAACATGATTTTATTTCCTTTCATGTTACTGTTAGCGCCACTTCTTCTCTCTATTTTAGCTAGTTTTTATGCTTTCAACTCATGTCATATTGATAGGTTTTCTTCTTCATGACATTACCTACCTTTCTAATTATTTATTTGAGCTTGAAAAACAAATTGTTTCCTCTGTTTTCTGCAAGTAGGTAGCGCCCAAAACCCTCCCTATTTGGTTTGTTTGATTTCTTGTTTTAGTTTGGTGTTAGAATAGTTTTAACAAAGATCGATTTCTTTTTGAGTTTTAAAATTTTAACAAAATTGGTTATGGTCTTATTTTAGTTGCTGGACCATGACGAAAATATTTTTAAGAAATATAAACTTAGATTTTGATTAAGTTGTGCTTAAGGTATTACTTGATTTTAAGCTTGAATTAGTACTTAGAAAAAAATGGCTTTGTCTGATGATGTATGAACGAAGTTTTTAATAAAATTTTAGAGAAAAGGAGTTATTTGGTAATGTTTGAATTCTGGTTGTATTTGTTTAAAATTCTTAAGTTTTAATGTTTATTTGAGTTGTGGTTAAGATTGGGATGATGAGAGATAAGTGTTATTAGAACCCATAGATATAACTAAGTTGTACTCGTATTAGGCAGTGTGATTTCCGAGATCGTGCTGCAAGGAGATCAGGGTGTACGAGAACACGAAACCGAGGTCGACTAAGAGCCGTACGTGTCGAGATCGTGTGAGAGAAGTCGTTGTCGAGCTCGTTTGAAGACAGCCGTGTTGAGGTCGTTGTCGAGCAGCGTTAGCTTGGAGTTCGGTAAGGGCAACTCTTAGACATTATTAAGGCTTTATTTTATGTGTTGTGAATTGTGTATTGCCTGTTGAATTGCGTTTTCTTCATGCAGATTGTTTTATTGCTTAAATGATTGAATTGCGTTTTCTTCATGTTAAGCATGCTCTCTTTATTTGATATGTGATCAAGTAATTTCATGTGCCACTCCTTGACTGCGGCGAGCTAATCATCGAGTGAGAGAGCTAGGCGAGTCGTATGACGTTTTTGAGCCGTGACCCGAATAACTAAGGGTGCTAGGTCCCCTTTCGTTTACGGGAGATTGACTAGGCGTCGCATTATCAGTTTGGGGTTGGACCTGCTGATTAATGCATGGTATCGGTTTGGGGTTGGACCGGCCGCTTACCTATTTCGTCAGTTTGGGGATGGACCTGCTGGCGATATTCCGAAATAAGAGTCGAGTCTAGAGTGAGATGGTCGAGTCACGTTTGGTGAATGTTATAATTTGTTGTTTACTTATTTCTTCATGCCTGGATTATCTTGATTTGTTGAGAAGTTGACCCTTTCCCGTGGTACCTTCAATCCATGATGGTTACCCAGGCGATGTCGAGGGTGCAGGGAACTCGACAGCAGATGATGGCGAGGAGGAGCTCGACGAGGATCAGGGCGACGACCTCTATTTGTCGTGATTGGATTTGTTTATGTTATGTTTCTTGGGGTAGCTGTTATATGACTTTGTGTACAGTGGCTGTGACCAGTTTGGGACGGGTGATGTTTTGATATTTTGAGCACAGGGTAGACTGGTGGTTTCACTTTTGGAGCAGCCCCCTGCGTGGGTGTCTGCCGGAAGTACCCCCAGGGTATGATTGCTCTCTTGAAGTCATCATACCTTAGGTGTATTTTCTTTGTACATTATTACTGTCTTTTTGTATGCACTTTTTATATCTTGTATATATATGAGTATGTACTTGTTACCGGCGTGTTGTTATTTAGGACTTAAATCTTGTGTCTTAGTTGCACCATGTTTCGAAAAGCTGTAATTACTCTGATGTGCACGAGATAGTTTTATAAAAAAAAATATATATATATATATATAGACCGTACTTTTCTAAAGGGCACAAGAGTATTATTTTAAAACACATCGCATACAGGGTATCTTGAGCTCGGTGTGTTGAGCTCGGTAACTCGAGCTCGGTATGTTGAGCTCGGTAGCGGTCCGGAAACGGGTCGTTACAGTAACCCCCACATCTTTGGTATTGATTACTTCCCTACTTAGGGAAAGTCTGGGGTGCAAGCTTCTTCGTCACTCGACACAAGTTTGGGTCAGATTCCCGGCAAGGTACAGGCCAGACTCCTAACTCTTGCTAAAAGGTATGGATTGGCTACCCTATTTTAGGGAAGGTTCGCGATATGAGTTTCTCTGTCACTCAATATAGGTTCGGGTCAGATTCCCGGCAAGATGTAGGTCAGAATCTAACTCTTGCTAAAGTATGGACTGGTTTTCCTATTGCAGGTGAACGTCCAGTGTACGAGCTTCTCCGTCACTCGAAACAGTTCAGGTCAGATTCCCGGCAAGGTATAGGTCAGATATCTAACTCTTGATAAAAGGTACGGATCGATTTCCATAATTGAGGAACATCCGAGATGCGGGTCAGGTTCCCGACTAAAGGCTTAGGTCAGATTCCCAAGGTGGTGGGTCAGATTCCCAGCAAGGTGTAGGACTGTTCCTAACTCATGCTAATAGATTGGGTAGGTTGAGTACTAGTTCTTACTGAGTAGACAACAAACCAATTGTGTGCAATATTGGAGAGGGTGGGTCGATGGACCCAAAAACCTGGATGATCATGCAGGATGCAATGAATGGTATGTCGTGCATGAATGTTGCTTTATTAGAGGTAGGCGTTGTCCTCTCGTCTCCTTCTGAAACTTTTCTTGGTAAATTAGCTCCAGGTCTCTTTAGTTGGCAAATTCTGAACTAGCTAATTGGCCCTTTTGTAATGTATTCAACACTGATGATTCTGCATTAGGTGAGATGTCTTACTAGTTCCTACTCCTTAATGTGAAGACGCCAGATTCCCTAGATCCTTTCAGAATTTTCAGTAATTATAAAATGCTCTTATGTTTTGATTTTCACATGTTTGTCTTTTAGCATGGATTTCTTTAGAAAGAAAATGCAGGTTGATAAAATCCCAAGTCAAATTTGGAGAGGCAAAAATAAGCATTCTATTATGCCGATGGCGTTCAATAGATGGCAATATGGATAAGAATGAATTTCCACTATGATGGGGAAATAAAATATTACAAACAGAACAAATTCGTATTTGCTAAACTAGAAACTGATAAGAAGGATTAGCTCTACAGATAATCCCTTTGAAACCAAATCGTGCTGCTATTCTGCGACTCAGACCCTGATAACCTTCTTGATCAACTTCAAAAACTTGTGTTTGTGATTAGTTTTGACTATCTCTACCCTAGTTGGTCAGGGCTCAATTCTGGCTGCTCTTGACGCATTCAGCTTGGCTTTTGCTTATGCCACCCTTTGCGAGTTTTTGACCTAGCGAGTTTCTCTAAATCGCCTTTGCGGGTTTTCAACTTAGCGCTTTTATTTGACCCTAATTTTTGCCTAAGCCGCCATTTTGGGTTTTCAATCTACCAGGTCGCTCTAACTTTTGCTTAGACCGCCCTTTCAGGTTTTCAGCCAAGCGAGCTTTTTTTTTTTGTTTTCTTTTTTTGTTTTTTGTTTTTGTTTTTGTTTTTTTTAAAGGGGTACTGTGTCATCCTAGACGTAGTATTTGTTGACCGCATCTGAGTTTATCGGCAGTGGTAGGTCATGCCCCTCTATATCTTAAGAATGAGGCCTCCTCCTGAGAATGCTTTTTTCACTATATGTGGACCCTCATAATTCGGAGTCCATTTTCCGCGTTGGTCTTTCTGAATAGGTAGAATATTCTTTAATACTAATTCCCCTTCTGTGAACTCTCGATGACGTACCTTTTTCTCATACGCTCACTTGAATCTCTTTTGGTATAACTAGCCATGACAAATTGCTTCTAATCTTTTCTCTTGTATGAGATTCAACTGGTCACATCGTGTCTGGACCCATTCGGCTTCTTCGAGCTTGGTTTCCATAAATACCCTTAAAGAAGGGATTTCTACTTCTACGGGGAGTACTGCTTCCATCCTGTATACTAGAGAGAAAGGTGTTGCCCCCTGTTGAAGTGCATACAGAAGTTCGGTACCCGTGTAAAGCAAAATGAAGCATCTCGTGCCAATCCTTGTAAGTTACCACCATTTTCTGAATCATCTTTTTGATATTTTTGTTGGCCGCTTCCACTGCCCCATTCATCTTTGGGCGATATGGAGAAGAATTGTGCTGTTGAATTTTGAAGTCATCGCACAACTCTTTCATCATCTTATTATTTAAATTAGTCCCATTGTCCGTGATGATCTTCCTTGGTAAGCCATGCCGACAAATTATTTCTTTTTTGATGAACTTGACAATGACACTGCGAGTCACATTGGCATAGGAGACTGCTTCGACCCACTTTGTGAAGTAATCAATGGCCACGAGGATGAAGCGATGTCCGTTAGAGGCTTTTGGTTCAATCATTCCTATGACATCCAAACCCCACATGGAAAATGGCCAGGGTGCTTTGAGGACATTTAGAGAAGTTGAAGGTACATGAATATTATCAGCATAAGTCTGACACTTATGACATTTCCTCACACGCTTGATGCAATCATTTTCCATTGTAAGCCAATAATACCCGGCTCTGAGAATCTTCTAAGCCATTGCGTAACCATTGGCATGAGTCCCAAAGGAACCTTCATGGATATCGTCAAGAATTTGTCTCGCTTCTGCAGAGTCTACACACCAGAGGAGTACCATGTCGTGATTTCTGTTGTAGAGTATGTCACCGTTTAAAAAGAAACTCATAGCAAGTCTCCTCAAAGTTCGCTTGTCGTTCTCTGAGGCGCCCGAAGGGTATTCCTTGCTCTTAAGGTTGCATTTGATGTCGTGGTACCACAGTTTTCCGTCGGATTCTTCTTCTATCACCTGGCAATAAGCAGGATTCGCACGACTTTCCATCATGATGAGAGGCATTTCCTTATCACTGCTTATTCAGAACATAGATGACAACATGGCTAATGCATCAGCCAACTGATTATCTTCTCGTGGGATATGTTGAAAAGTGATCCTATCAAAGGATTCGACGAGTTCTTGGATATACTCGCGGTAAGGGATTAACTTAGAATCTCGAGTTTCCCATTCTCCATTCAACTGGTTAATAACTAGGGCAAAATCCCCATATATTTTTAGAGCTCTGAATTTAGTTTCTATGGCAGCTCTGATTCCCATGACAAACGCCTCATATTCTGCCACATTATTGGTACAACTGAAACACAAGCGAGCCGTAACAGGAGTATACTGGTTTTCTGGAGAAATTAGTACTGTCCCGATTCCGTGCCCCAGTGCATTAGAAGCTCCATCGAACATCATGGTCCACTCTTCATTTCTTGATTCTTCTTTTTTCAGTGGACATTATATTCTCATCAGGAAATTCATAGTGGACGGGTGAATGGTCATCTACTGGTTGGTGGGCTAAGTGTTCAGCAAGGGCACTACCTTTGATGGCCTTTTGAGAGACGTATTGAATATCGTACTCAGATAATAGCATCTGCCACGGGGCAATCCTTCCAGTGAGAGCAGGTTTCTCGAATATGTATTTGATCAGGTCCATTTTTGACACCAACCAAGTTGTATGAGAAAGCATATATTGTCTTAGACGGTGAGCGCCCTAAACTAGGGCGCAACAGGTACGTTCCAACATCGAGTAATTAGCTTCATAACTTGCAAACTTCTTATTCAGATAGTAAATGGCATGTTCTTTTTTACCCGTTTCATCATGTTGTCCAAGTACACACCCCATAGACCCGTCTAACACCGTCAAGCAGAGGATTAATGGTCTGCCTGGTACTAGAGGTACCAACACAGGAGGTTTTTGTAGGTATCGCTTGATTTTGTCGAAGGCCTCTTGGCATTTTTCATTCCATTCAACGGTTTAGTCCTTGCGCAATAACTTGAAAATCGGCTCACAAGTGTCAGTGAGTTATGATATAAACCGGGAAATATAATTCAATCTCCCTAGAAAACCACGAACTTCCTTCTCTGTGCAAGGAGCTGGCATCTCTAAGATGGCTTTTACTTTTTCCGGATCAACTTCTATTCTTTTCTGACTTACAATGAATCCCGGTAATCTACCTGACCTGACACCAAAGTTACACTTGGCAAGATTGAGTCTTAGGCAAAACTTTCTCAATCGCTCAAAAAGCTTCCGTAGATCAATTATATGACTTTTTTCAGTTTGTGACTTAGCGATCATATCGTCTACGTAAACCTCTATCTCTTTATGGATCATATCATGAAATAGATTCACCATTGCCCTTTGGTATGTTGCCCCAGTGTTTTTCAACCCGAAAGGCATCACCTTATAGCAGAAAGTCCCCCAAGCTGTAATAAACGTAGTTTTCTCCATGTCCTCTTTGGCCATTTTGATCTGATTATACCCGGAGAAACCATCCATGAAAGAGAAAAAAGCATGATGAGTTGTATTATCCACCAGAACATCAACGTGAGGCAAAGGGAAGTCGTCTTTGGGACTTGCTCTATTAAGGTCCCGGTAATCAACACACATTCGAACCTTTCCACCCTTTTTTGGAACAGGGATAGTATTAGCAACCCATTGGGGGTATTTAGCTACGGCCAAAAATCCAGCGTCAAATTGTTTTTTAACTTCTTCCCTAATCTTTAAGGACATATCAGGTCTCATACGTCTCAACTTCTGTTTCACGGGAGGACAGTCAGGCTTAAGAGGCAGCTTGTGTTTGACAATATCAGTATCCAACCCTGGCATATCTTGGTACGACCAGACAACGACGTCTTTATAATCACGGAGGAGTTGAATCAGTTTAGCTCTTACTTCTTGTGACATGGTAACACCAACCTTGACTTCTTTTTTGTCTTCCTCAGTTCCCAAACTAATCAATTCACGCGGTTCTTTGTGAGGTTCGATCTTTCTGGATTCCCCTTCTATAAGTCTTATCAGTTCAGGGGGAAGATCTTCATCGGGATAGTCTTCTTCACAACCTTCGTCAGTATGATTAATTAGGCAATCAAAATCTGGTAACGAAATTTCAGCACAATCGTTTTCAAAAGTATTATCTGTGAGCCTGCATTATCAAGGCTAGCAATAAGGAGAGAGTAAGGAAAGGAGCTAGGAAGGAAAAGAATAAAAAGAGACACTTGGGATAAAATCAAAATGCGTTTTATTAATATTTGAAATATGCTTAGGAAAAACATGCGGGGTCCTTTAACATTTCCCCTACCGCCTCGGGCTGAGCGGAGAGGTGAGTATTAAATGGATTACATTGAAAATGCATTAAGTATCCTAGGACTTTCCATGATCTCCCAATTGCAAGGTATTGAGGAACATGGGCGGATCTATTCCTCATCAAGAGCAGCAAGATCATCTCCCACAGCAGCTACTTGATCCGCATAGATCCATCCAGTGATCTGGAAACTCTAACGGAGATCACAAATGGACATCTTCCCAAGCTCGGGTTCCCGATTCTCGAGTCGAGCCTTCCTTTTTTCTCTCCTTTCTTCAGTTACTCTTTCTCTGTCTTCTTTGGTGGGGATAAATCCCAGGCCGTATCGATCCTTGTTCTTGAGAATTCTTAGAATTGAGGCTATACCTTCTTGACTCTTCCCCAGTCCTTTTCCCGGCTGGTACCCTCCCTTCAGCATGACACTGCCCACCATTAGGGTAGTATTGGATAGACAGGGTTTACTCCTTAGCAGTAAACCCTATATAAGCGCTATCGACAATTTCCAATGCCTGAAATGAAGTCCCAAGGGCCTCTTCGGCAGCTTCAATGTAACGCATCGATGTTGGCTTGCTTACCAGCATGTCTTCTTTTTTGGATACGATAATCAAATTATCATCCACCACAAACTTCAGTTTTTGGTGCAAAGTCGATGGTACTACCACAGCAGAATGAATCCAAGGTCTTCCTAACAAGCAACTGTAGCTGGGCTTGATGTCCATTAATGGCAAATGTGAATGGCCCAATCTGGATCGGCAGCTTAATCTCTCCCATTACTTCTCTTTTAGAACCATCAAAGGCTCTCACAAGCACAGAGCTAGGCTTCATATGAGTCTTGTCAATGGGCAATTTATCCAAGGTAGATTTAGGCATCACATTCAGGGAGGATCCGTTATCCACAAGGACTTTGGCCATAAGATGTTCTTTACATTGAACCGAGATACGCAGTGCTTTGTTGTGTCCTCTTCCTTCTGCAGGCATTTCTTCGTCATTGAAATAGAGGTAGTTGCATGCAATGATGTTGCCAACTAGGTCGCCGAACTGATTCAAAGTGATATTTTGAGATACATGGGCCTCATTCAGAATTTTCATCAATACTTTCCTGTGGCTCTCAGAGTGCATTAACAAGGCAAGTAGAGAAACTCTTACTGGTGTGCAGTTTAACTGGTCTATCACTTTATACTCACTTTGTTGAATGAATTTGAGGAATTCAGCAACATCCTCTCGGGAGGCCTCTTTCTTGTCCTCCTTCCTCGTGTTTCCTTTCTCTACCGTAGCTTCTTTCTCCTTGCTTTTATCTTTTTCATGTTCCTTTGCAGCTTCTTTTATTGGCTCTTTTTCCGGGGCATAGATCCGACCACTCTGTGTCATCCTGCCTATTCCTACGATGTTGGTGACTGTCGTAAGGCTTTGTTGTGCATTACTTCCTTCAACTTGGACTTTTACATCATATATCCAGGGGACTGCCTTGTCTTCCTTGTACGGAAAAGGAGATGGTACTTGAACAGTAATAGCTTTGGGAGCATTAGGCATTGCGGGGGATACATTTCTAGAGAATTTAACCACCAAGGGCTTTGGGACCATGGTTCCTGAACTTTGAGTAGATTGGACCATAGATAATTCTTCTTCTTCCTAAGAGATAATTTGAACTATGTTTGCATCAAGCAGTTTTTGGAGGATACCTTTAAATTCCTCACATTCTTTGATAGACAGAAAATCTTCATCACAGGTCTTGCTGACATCTATTCTTTCTATCAGACCAGCCTTGCAAAGTTCAATAAACACTTTCGTTATAGGGTTTTTATCTCAGCAACATCTTTTATCATTCTTCCTTCATGCTCATCATCTATTATATTTACTGATGCGTTCCCATGGTTAGGTAATGGATTGTTCCCCACATTGGGACTGTTTTCTTGGAAACTCAACCACTTTGCGTTTATCATATCTTAAACTTTAAACTTCATAGCCCGACATTCTTCTATAGAGTGACCAGCTGTCCTAGCATGATATTCACAGGTGGCATCTGGGTTATACCATTTTGGGTAAGGTGGTTCCATGGGCTTTTGCGGACAAGGGACCACTAATGAATTTTTAAGCAAGTACTAATAGAGATCTTTGTAAGTCACGGGGATTAGATCAAACTGGATCGGCTTCCTCCCTTGAGAGTTTTGAGCTCTTAGTTGGTTGGAGCTCTGACCTCCTTGGTTATCAGAAGCAAAGGGTGTTATTTGCATAGGAGACTTTGGCATGGTAGTTGCCGCGACATATAGAGGGGAACTACTCACCGCGTTAGTCTCTCCTTCTTTCTTTCTCTTGATGAAGGGCTTTTGAGTGTTGGATGATGAGGTATTATTATGGATCTTTCCACTTTGCATCCCTATTTCCACGCGTTCCCCTATGAAAATCAAGTTAGAAAAGTTTGAGAACATACTTCCAATCATCATATCATAAAAGGGAGATTTAAGTGTGTCAATGAACGTGTCAAACATTTCTTTGTCCAATAGAGATGGTTCCACCTGAGCAGCCATGCTTCTCCACCTCTGGGCATATTCTTTATAACTTTCACTGTCTTTTGTCTTCATGCTTTGATACTGATTACGGTTGGGAGCCATGACCATATTGTATTTATATTGTTTGATGAAAGCATTAGCTAAATCATTCCATGAGTTGATTTTAGACCGCTTTAACTGCATATACCCTCGCAAGGGTGCCCCAGTCAGACTTCCTTGGAAGAAGTGAATTAGGAGTCTGTCATCATTAAAACAGAAAGCCATCTTTCGGCAATACATGACCAGGTGGCTCTTGAGGCATGTTTCTCCCTTATACTTGTCAAACTCGGGTACTTTGAATTTTGAAGGTATAACTACATCGGGGACTAAGCACATGTCTGAAGCTTCAAAACCAATGTGATTTGCCCCTTCAATTGCCTTTAACCTGTCTTCAGCTATTTGAAGCCTTTCTTTGGCTTGGGCATCCTCTTGGGGTGTGATGATAGGTACAAAATTTTGAGTATTTGTGTTCTGCGAGGTCCCATTATTTAGAGGCGCATGCCCTTGTGAGGTGTGGGCGTGTATTTCTGTAACACCTGAGGACGAGATCGACATCGTATTAGGACGACGTATCGAGACCTCGACCAAGACCTTGTGTCGAGATCCCGTGCCAAGATCGTTTGCCGAGGTCATTTGCCGAGCTGAGGAGACCACGTGCACTAGCTGCTGAGCTGAGGAGATCGCGTGTCGAGTTGATGAAGTCGCGTACCGAGCTGATGAGGACGCATGTCGAGCTGAGGAGGCCGCGTTCACGAACTCGTGTTAGAACCTTGTGCGCTTGCACGAGCACCCTAGTCGACATCGTGTCGAGATGACACCTCGTATTCTTTCGAACGTTATTCAGCGCTATTATTATATTGTTTGTAATAATTACATTGTCGGCTTGCCGTTCTCGTCGTGTGTCTAGACCGTTGACCGACAGAGTAGAGAGTAATTATGAGAGGAACGATTAGACGGGTAGATGATTGATGGGATTGGCATCTTATAGATGAAGTTACGATTATACCCTTCTCTCACCACCTGTATTCACGATCAGTTTTCCCTCAAACACTCATTTCTCTTTTCTTCTTTCTTCTTCCTTCCTTCTGCTCTGAGTTTCGTTGTTTTTCTCCAAAAACTTCCATCGACGAAACCGTGAGTTCCATCGAGATTCTGCATAAGCTTTCTTCATCAATTTTGTTCATCATCATCTTCTCGACCCATATCTCGCCTGCTCGACCATCACCATTGAGGTATGAAGAACAGATTTTTCTTTTCCTCTGTGCTACTGTTTAGCGCTATTTCTTCTTCCATTTTTAGCCAGTTTTATGCTTCCAAATCATGTCAAATTGATGGGTTTTCTTCTTCACGATATTACCTATCTTTCTAACCGATTAATTGGGCTTGTAAAACAAATTTTCTTCCTCTGTTTTTCGCATCAGCGGTGCCCGTAAACTCTTCATTTTCGGTCTATTTTGATTTCTTGTTTTTCGTTTGTTGCTTCTGGTTGTTGTTGTTGTCGATCTATCTGTTGAAGCATCAGATAACCTTTTTCATGAACTTTTGATCGAAAACCCTAACTTTGTGTTAGGAAAAATATATTCAGTTCTTGAGTTTTATATTTTCTGGGTTGTGGTTAAGTTTGGGAAGAGAGAGCTAAGTGTATTAGAACCCATAGATCGATCTGAGTTGTATTTGTTTTAGGAAGTCTGATTCCCGAGATCGTGTGATTTCCGAATCGAGGTGTACGGGAAAGCGAATCCAAGGACGGGGAAGCAGTGGGATCCAGATCGAGAACTGTACGAGTCGAGGTCGACTGAGAAGTGTACGTGTCGAGGTCGATTGAGGACGGTACGTGTCGAAGTCGTTGTCGAGCTCATTTGAAGACAGCTGTGTCGAGGTCGTTGTCGAGCAGCATTTACTTGGAGTTCGGTAAGGGCAACTCCTAGATATCTCTAAGACTTTATTTTTATTGTTATATTTATGTATGGACTCCTTGATTGGTGTCGAGATTGGAATGTTGTGATATGATTGAGTTTTTGCACGTATTTGATATGTGATTGAATATATGTTGTGAATGGTGTATTGCTGTCGAAGTGCGTTTCTTCATGCAGAATGTTTTATTGCTTAAATGTCGAATTGCGTTTCTTCGTGTTAAGCATGCTCTCTTTATTTGATATGTGATCAAGTAAGTTGTGTTACTCTTTGACATGCGGCGAGCTAATCATCGAGTGAGAGAGCTAGGAAGTCGTATGACGTTTTGAGGGACCAGGATAATCGAGGGTGCTAGGTCCCCTTTTTGTTTATGGTGGATTGGCTAGGCGTTGTAGCATTATCGGTTTGGGGATGGACCACGATTAATGTATGGAATTCGGTTTGGGGATGGACTGCCGTTTACCTATTACGTCGGTTTGGGGATGGACTCGGCGATATTCGAATAAGAGTCGAGTCGAGTCTAGAGTGAGATGGTCGAGTCACGTGTGGTGATTGAGATACATTATTGTGTTGCTTATTTCTTTATGTAGAGCTTACCTTGAATTGTTGAGAAGTTGACCACTTTCCGTGGTGCCTTCAATCCATGACGGTTACCCAGCGATGTCGAGGGCGCAGGAACTCGACAAAGAGATGATGCCGAGGAGGAGCTCGACGAGGACCCGAGTGACGACCTCTATCTGTCGTGATTGTTTATGTTTGTGGGATGTTTGTTTTTCTGAGGACTGTACTTCGTTTTTCTTTTGTGTTCGAGGTCGTGACCAGTTTGGGCGATGTTGTTTTGTTGTTTCAGGATAGTGGTGGTCTTACTTTTGGAGCGACCTGCGTGAGTTCTGCCGGAAGTACCCCAGGGTATGATTGCTCTTTTGAAGTCGTCATACCTTAGGTGTATTTTCTTTATACATTGCTACTCTGTATTTTGTATACATTATTATTTCGAGTGATATATATATGTATGTTATGCATGTATGTTTTATTAGAATTTAAGTCTTGTGTCTTAGTTGCACCATGTTTCGAAAAGCTGTAATTACTCTGATGTGCCCGAGTTGGTTTTATAAAAAAAAAAATATATCGTATTTTTAAAAGGCACAAGAGTTTTGTTTTTAAAACACATCTCATATAGGTTTATGTTGAGCTCGGTGTGTTGAGCTCGGTAACTCGAGCTCGGTATATTGAGCTCGGTAGCGGTCCGAAGCGGTCGTTACATTGTTAGTATCGAGCGATTCGATTCGGCCGAAGTGTGCATAGGAGATTTGGACTGGTCACTATGTCGGGTTATGTGTGTTGGGTACCTAGTTGTATTATGTTGATTGCTGGTTAATTAAGTGAAGCACTTATTGCTTGAGAAATTGTTTGAACTGTTTCTTGATTGAAGCAAAGGTGTTTTAACACATCCTTGTTGTGAGATTCGACAGGTTTTGAACTTTGTGGAATCTAATGCCACCTCGTAGGAATACGACAGGCAACCGAGAACGTCGACATGGAACGAAGCGAGCGAAATGTCAAGCGAGAGGATTAGCGACTTCGTGAAGCATGATCCACAGAAGTTCTATGGTGAGCCAAATCCGGATAAAGTCGATCTTTGGATGCAAGAGATCGAGAAGATCTTTGAGGCACTTCATTGCGGGACAACGTGAAGGTCGACTATGCCACCTACTTACCGCTAGGAGACGCAGAGTATTGGTGGAGGGAGTGAAGCAAACGTTTATAGCGAACGTCGCGAGATGACCGGGAGCTTTTTCGTGAAAGGTTCTTGGACAAGTACTTCCCGTGACATCGCACGAGCTGAGAAGGAGCAAGAGTTTCTTCAATTGCAGCAAGGCAACTCGACAGTGTCCGAGTATGCAGCCAAGTTCGAGTCGTTGGCGAGGTATTTCAGTCCATTTCGTGATCGAGTTGACCAGAGATGGTTAAGTGAGAGATTCCAACGGGGATTGAGATTCGACATTCAGAAGTTAGTAGTGTCGTTGAGGATCCGAAACCTCCAAGAGCTGATAGATCGCTGTGTCGAGGTAGAAGGAGTGAGGAGCCACAAGAAGAAGATTGTTGTGGGCGGACCGGTGAGACCCAGTGCGGGCGTAGATTTGCACAGAAGGAAACAACCGCAGAAGAAGCCGCACGACCGACCTCGGGGAACGACAACAGGGGGACGATCGTCCGATCACCCAGGTAGCGAGAAGCGGAGGACAGACCAGTGCCGAGGTGACTTGTTTCCGTTGTGGAAAGACGGGACATTACGCCAATAATCGTACTCGGAAGGGTGGAGGTGTGTTTCAACCGTAGAAGCAGGACATTTTGTCAAGGATTGTCCTACACCTAAAGTCGAACCGACTATGCTTGTGCGGGCCAAAGGAAAGCGTCAGTGGCTAAAGGCGTAGTTTTCGCATGAGTGGTGAGGAAGCGTAACGAGCCGATGATCTTATCCAAGGTGAATGTGAGATCGAGGGTAAATCCTTATCCGTTCTTTTTGATTCGTGCAACCCATTCCTTTATTTCTTCGATTGTGTGAACCATTTGAACTTGAATGTGATCGCTTTACCGCTTAAATTGGTAGTTACAACCCCAAATGCTAAAACCTTAGTCACAAACACCGCATGTCTTAATTGTGTAGTGGTTATTCGTGAGTAGAAAGTTTGTGGTCAATTTGGTTTGTTTGCCTCTTAAGGGCTTAGATGTCATCCTCGGGATGGATTGGTTGTCACACCACCATGTCCTTTTGGACTGTGCCCGTAAAACGTAATTTTTCCGGACCTTGGAGCCTCCAATTATCTTTACGCCAACGTATTGGAGTTTCTTTGAAAGAAGGAACTAGGAATACATGTATCGGCTAGTTCGGAAGTTTTCCAAACAGATTGACGCGTGAAGAATGTTCGGTGGTGTGTGCCTTTGAGGGCGTTTTCGAAGACGTGCCAGGGTTACCACGGTCACGAGGTCGAAGTTCTCCATCGACTGATTCCAGGACAGACCGATTTCCAAAGCGCCATACAGGATGTCTCTGCCGAGATGAAAGAGTCAAGTCCCGGATCGAACACTTGGAGTCAAAGCAATTCATACGACCGAGCGTGTCACCGCGGGGAGCTCGGTGTTGTTGGTTAAGAAGAAGGATGGACGATCAAGGCTGTGCGTGGATTACCGCGAGCTCAACAAGGTTACCGTGAAGAACCGTTATCCGTTACCACGTATTGACGACTTGATGGATCAACTTCGTGGAGCGGCGATCTTTTCCAAGATAGACTTGAAGTCGGGCTACCACCAGATTCGCGTGAAGGAGGAAGATGTCGCCAAAACAGCTTTCAGGACTAGATACGGTCACTACGAGTACTTGGTGATGCCGTTTGGAGTGATGAATGCGCCAGCTGTGTTTATGGACTACATGAACAGGATTTTCCATTCGTTCTTGGATCAGTTTGTTGTAGTGTTCATCGACGACATACTGATCTACTCGAGGAACCGAGAAGAACACGCAGAACACCTATGTCGAGTACTGCAGATATTACGAGATAAGCAACTCTATGCCAACCTGTCGAAGTGTGAATTTTGGCTTGAAGAGGTGAATTTTCTTGGTCACGTGATTTCCAAAGAAGGGATAGCTGTGGATCCAACTAAGATTGAAGCTGTGCTAGCGTGGGAACAACCGAAGACGGTTACCGAGGTCAGAAGTTTTGTCGGCTTAGCAGGATACTACCGAAGATTCATTGAAGGTTTCTCGAAGATTGTCGCGCCTCTTACACGACTGACGAGGAAGGATCAACCTTTTGCCTGGACCGAGGAGTGCGAAGCCAGTTTTCAAAGACTGAAGGAGCTTTTGACGACAGCGCCTGTGCTGATTTTGCCTCAACCTGAAGAGCCTTTCGAGGTGTATTGTGATGCGTCACACCAGGGATTGGGATGCGTACTGATGCAACATCGGAAGGTGGTCGCGTATGCTTCAAGACGACTTAAGATTCACGAGAGGAACTACCCTACTCACGACTTGAGTGGCGTGATAGTTTTTGCGCTGAAGATATGGAGGCACTACCTTTACGGGAGCACTCTTACTGTTTTCAGCGATCACAAGAGCTTGAAGTACTGTTCGACCGTAAAGAGCTCAACATGCGTCGGCGTAGATGGACGTAATTTCTCAAGGACTACGACTTTACGTTGGAATACCATCCGGTAAGGCTAACGTAGTAGCGGATGCATTGAGCGGGAAGAGCGTTTTAACCTCGGTAATGATGATCAAGGAGTTGGAGATGCTCGAGAAGTTCGAGACTTGAAGTCGAGTGTCGAAGTTTCACCGGGAAGCCGAGATTTGGTATGCTTACCATCTCTAACAGATTGTTGGACGAGATCCGAGACCGCAAGTTCATGACGAGCTTCGCAAAGAGAAGATTCGATTGATAGCGCAAGGAAGGCGGCGAAATTCAAGGTCGGAGCGGACGACATCTTGAGGTGCAATGGCCGAGTGTGCGTACCTAACGTATCCGAGCTGAGAAAGTTGATTCTCGACGAAGCGCATAAGAGCAATTTTAGTATTCACCCAGGAGTTACGAAGATGTATCAAGATTTGAAGAAGCATTTTTGGTGGTCCGGAATGAAGAAGCAAGTGGCCGAGTACGTAGCTTCGTGTTTAACGTGTCAGAAAGCGAAGGTGGAGCACCAACGACCTGCGGGAATGCTACAATCGCTTGACGTACCAGTTTGGAAATGGGACAGTATTTCCATGGACTTCGTTGTAGGTTTGCCGAAGACGCAGAAGAAGAATGATTCGATTTGGGTGATCGTCGACCGATTGACCAAATCTGCTCATTTCTTACCAGTGAGGTCGACATACAACGTGGAACAATTAACCGAGATCTACATCGCGGAGATAGTACGACTTCATGGAATACCCTCTTCGATCGTGTCGGACCGAGATCCGAAGTTCACGTCTCATTTTTGGAGGGAATTGCAAGGAGCGATGGGAACCGAGCTCAGGCTTAGCTCGGCATATCATCCACAGACTGACGGTCAGACTGAGAGAACGATCCAATCACTTGAAGATTTGTTGCGAGCTTGTACGTTAGATCACCGAGGAAGGTGGGACGGCGGCTTACCATTGGGGGAGTTCACCTACAATAACAATTTCCATGCGAGTATTGGAATGGCACCTTTGAAGCGGCGTATGGGCGGAAATGTCGACGCCTCTTTGTTGGTACCAGGACGGCGAGCGAATCGTCAGAGACCAGGATATGATCCAAATAGACTACCGAGGAAGATCCGTTTGATCGTAGATCGGATCACGAACATCTCAAAGTCGATGTAAGAGTTATGCGGACCAACGACGTCGACCACTCGAGTTCGAGGAAGGAGAACATGTATTTCTTAGAGTCACCCCCACTCATCGGAGTTGGTCGAGCGATCAAATCCAAGAAACTTACCCTAAATTTATTGGACCTTACCGCATTCTTCGTCGTATTGGTCCGAAGGCATATCAGATTGCCTTGCCACCATTCTTGTCGAACATCCACGACGTCTTCCACGTCTCACAATTGCGGAAGTATGTTTCCGACCCCTCTCATGTCATCGAACCGGATGTGATTCAACTGAAGGACGACTTATCTTTCGAAGCATTACCAGCAAGGATCGTTGATCGGAAAGCCAAACAGTTGCGGAACAAAGATATTCAACTTGTCAAAGTTGTGTGGGATCAGAAGACAGGAGATGCAACTTGGGAACTGGAGGAGAAGATGAAGACTCAGTACCCTGAACTTTTCCGAGGTAAGAATCTTATTTGCAATTTCGAGGACAAAATTTTTTTTAGAGGGAGAGATTGTAACACCTGAGGACGAGATCGACATCGTATTAGGACGACGTATCGAGACCTCGACCAAGACCTTGTGTCGAGATCCCGTGCCAAGATCGTTTGCCGAGGTCATTTGCCGAGCTGAGGAGACCACGTGCACTAGCTGCTGAGCTGAGGAGATCGCGTGTCGAGTTGATGAAGTCGCTGCATCGAGCCGGCGAGGACGCATGTCGAGCTGAGGAGGCCGCGTTCACGAACTCGTGTTAGAACCTTGTGCGCTTGCACGAGCACCCTAGTCGACATCATGTCGAGATGACACCTCGTATTCTTTCGAACGTTATTCAGCGCTATTATTATATTGTTTGTAATAATTACATTGTCGGCTTGCCGTTCTCGTCGTGTGTCTAAACCGTTGACCGACAGAGTAGAGAGTAATTATGAGAGGAACGATTAGACGGGTAGATGATTGATGGGATTGGCATCTTATAGCTGAAGTTACGATTATACCCTTTTCTCACCAGCTGTAATCACGATCAGTTTTCCCTCAAACACTCATTTCTCTTTTCTTCTTTCTTCTTCCTTCCTTCTGCTCTGAGTTTCGTTGTTTTTCTCCAAAAACTTCCATCGACGAAACCGTGAGTTCCATCGAGATTCTGCATAAGCTTTCTTCATCAATTTTGTTCATCATCATCTTCTCGACCCATATCTCGCCTGCTCGACCATCACCATTGAGGTATGAAGAACAGATTTTTCTTTTCCTCTGTGCTACTGTTTAGCGCTATTTCTTCTTCCATTTTTAGCCAGTTTTATGCTTCCAAATCATGTCAAATTGATGGGTTTTCTTCTTCACGATATTACCTATCTTTCTAACCGATTAATTGGGCTTGTAAAACAAATTTTCTTCCTCTGTTTTTCTGCAATCGGCAGTGCCCAGAAACTCTTCATTTTCGGTCTATTTTGATTTCTTGTTTTTCGTTTGTTGCTTCTGGTTGTTGTTGTTGTCGATCTATCTGTTGAAGCATCAGATAACCTTTTTCATGAACTTTTGATCGAAAACCCTAACTTTGTGTTAGGAAAAATATATTCAGTTCTTGAGTTTTATATTTTCTGGGTTGTGGTTAAGTTTGGGAAGAGAGAGCTAAGTGTATTAGAACCCATAGATCGATCTGAGTTGTGTTTGTTTTAGGAAGTCTGATTCCCGAGATCGTGTGATTTCCGAATCGAGGTGTACGGGAAAGCGAATCCAAGGATGGGGAAGCGGTGGGATCGGATCGAGAACTGCATTTAGTCGAGGTCGATCGAGAAGTGTACGCGTGTCGAGGTCGATTGAGGGCAGATGCGTGTCGAAGTCGTTGTCGAGCTCTTTGAAGACAGCTGTGTCGAGGTCGTTGTCGAGCAGCATTTACTTGGAGTTCAGTAAGGGCAACTCCTAGATATCTCTAAGACTTTATTTTTATTGTTATATTTATGTATGGACTCCTTGATTGGTGTCGAGATTGGAATGTTGTGATATGATTGAGTTTTTGCACGTATTTGATATGTGATTGAATATATGTTGTGAATGGTGTATTGCTGTCGAAGTGCGTTTCTTCATGCAGAATGTTTTATTGCTTAAATGTCGAATTGCGTTTCTTCATGTTAAGCATGCTCTCTTTATTTGATATGTGATCAAGTAAGTTGTGTTACTCTTTGACATGCGGCGAGCTAATCATCGAGTGAGAGAGCTAGGGAGTCGTATGACGTTTTTGAGCCGGACCCAGATAACTGAGGGTGCTAGGTCCCCATTTTGTTTATGGTGGATTGGCTAGGCGTTGTAGCATTATCAGTTTGGGGATGGACCTGCTGACGATATTCCGGAATAAGAGTCGAGTCGAGTCTAGAGTGAGATGGTCGAGTCACGTGTGGTGATTGAGATACATTATTGTGTTGCTTATTTCTTTATGTCGAGCTTATCTTGAATTGTTGAGAAGTTGACCCTTTCCCGTGGTGCCTTCAATCCATGACGGTTACCCACGCGAAGTCGAGGGCGCAGGAACTCGGCGATAGATGATGCCGAGGAGGAGCTCGACGAGGACCCGAGTGACGACCTCTATCTGTCGTGATTGTTTATGTTTGTGGGATGTTTGTTTTTCTGAGGACTGTACTTCGTTTTTCTTTTGTGTTCGAGGTCGTGACCAGTTTGGGCAGTGTTGTTTTGTTGTTTCAGGATAGACTGGTGGTCTTACTTTTGGAGCAGCCCCCTGCGTGGGAGTCTGCCGGAAGTACCCCCAGGGTATGATTGCTCTTTTGAAGTCGTCATACCTTAGGTGTATTTTCTTTATACATTGCTACTCTGTATTTTGTATACATTATTATTTCGAGTGATATATATATGTATGTTATGCATGTATGTTTTATTAGAATTTAAGTCTTGTGTCTTAGTTGCACCATGTTTCGAAAAGCTGTAATTACTCTGATGTGCACGAGTTGGTTTTATAAAAAAAAAATATATCGTATTTTTAAAAGGCACAAGAGTTTTGTTTTTAAAACACATCTCATATAGGTTTATGTTGAGCTCGGTGTGTTGAGCTCGGTAACTCGAGCTCGGTATATTGAGCTCGGTAGCGGTCCGGAAACGGGTCGTTACAATTTCATCTTTTCTTTGCTGACTTTCCTCTTGATCCTCTTTGGATCGCTCTGTTTCCGGCGTCCTTTTTGCATTCAGGGCCTCCAACAAATAGAATATCTTGTCTATCCGCACACTCATTCGGTCGAGCTCTCCTCTCATGGCCTGTTGATTCTGCTCCAACGCGTCCATGAATCTGGTTTGAGATCTTGTTCTGTAAGGATCCAATTTCTTCGTGTTTATTTTCTAGATTAAGAAGGATACCATGAGTATGGATGAATGGTTTATGTTATGCCATGATTATGCATGCTATGCAAGATGCTCTTTTATTTGTTTGTCTATTTATTTGCAGGTTTATCGGAGAATCGTAAAATCACTTAGCATTGTGCTTAGGGGATTTGAGCGCATTATAGATTTGAGAAACAAACATTCTTTTTTAAAAGTACGATAATTTAAATTCTCCGAAGAGATTACAAGATCACTACGAAAAGGGAAAACAAAACAAAAGGAAAAACAAAACAAAAGGGAAAAGGGTCTTCAACGGTCTCGCCGGATTTGTTTCTCCAATTCTTCCACCAGGGCTTTGCAATATTCCATGAAATACTCCACTTTTCTTAGCAGTGGGCAGAAACCTATTGCGGATTCAGCTTCTTGTAAGAGTTCTGGAATGTCTTAAATGCCACTATTAGCTAATCACACCAACTTGGAACAACGATCCGTCCAATACACAGTTTCTCTATCAAACCAAGTAATGACCTCTTTCTAGTTATCAATCTTTTCCTGCATATTAAGGATTTTCTCGCGTTCTTCCACAAGGTCTATATGGTAACCTATGAATTTTTCTTCGGTACTTCTCCTCTCTTCTTTGAGTTGGGCTTCGTGCAAAAGAGTAGCATTCTTCATCTGTTGTTTCAAGTCGTCCAACTGTTTTTGCAAAACTTTACGGGCCTTTTTAGAGTCAGTCCATATTTTCCTCAAGTCTCCCTTCTCACTGAGGATTTGGTCCACTTCTTGTTTGCGCAGATCCAGTTGGCGGTTAGCAGCTCCTAGATAATCTTGAATTCGGTGCTTTTTCGCCTCTTTTGTTTTGGCTCTCTTCTCAAATTGCTCTAGAGATCCTGTTTTCTCCATACACTCGCTTTGCAAAGCTTCCACTTCTTGATATGCTTTTTTTAACTTTTCATGGAACTTTTCATGGAGAAGCTTCTTTTCTTATTTAACCTTTTTGAGGGCCAGTTTTAATTCTTCGACCTCCTTGCCATCAACATGTGGCACCCCAGGGACTACTGTGATGTTGCGGAAAGGCAACTTGACTTGTTGGACTCTTGCCTTGATCCATTGACGGTAGACTTCATCCGTATGGACGCTCTTACGATCAAGCCATTTTTTGTTTACTTTATCCCAGGCTTGTTGTATCTTTCTGAGCAAAGCCAGATCTGAGGAGCCCTAATCATGTAAAATGAAAGCGGTCGTCTCTTCTCCGGTAGGTTTGCCTATCATGGGGGCACCAAGTTGCCTTAAGGCTAAGGATGGGTTATAATTGATACACCCCAGGGTTCCAATGAGAGGTACATTAGGAAAATCTCCATAACTATAAATCAATTCATTGATATCTTGAACTCTGGAATACCATATTACAGATTCTTCATCAAGATTTGTAAGAAAAGTGCCCACTCCCGATTGCTTCTGGCCTCTAAGGGGGATCCCCTCTTGACTAAATGATTTTTGAGCCATATGTAACAGACCGGGACGCAACACCGAATTACACCACCTTTTTTTTCATGACGCATATGGAGCTCATAGTATAAATCGGCTAGTACAGCAGTAATAGGGTCTTCGCCGTGAGTTTTGAAGGCAACAAAGACGTCAAGGGCCGTTTCATCCACAAAATGCAGAACATGAGGGAACAAGACGACCCCGTAAATGATAAGGGCCACTATATCTATGCATGCCTTTAACATACCTTCACTTTGGAGAGCCTTAGCTTTTCTTTCTAGAAACATCCTTGAAAACCCCTTCATTCCCTCTTTTATTTCATGCGCCTCCCATAATTCATTCTCGGCAATCCCTAAAACCTCCGCAATAACTTCAATTTTAGGGCGACGGTTGGGGTAACGGTATGGCCCATTTTTTTGGTAGGGAATATCCAATATTTGATGCGTTAAATATAGCATATAGTTTAGTGTTAGTTTTGCATTGCATCTTAGTCATTTTAGTAGTTTTTAACCCATGTTTTTCATGCATTTTGCTTGATTTAGATGATGCACTTGGTTTTGGCTCAATTGTACAAAAAGGAAGGTTATTGGCCTAGGAAAATGGAGCTAAATCGCTTAGACGGATGATGGTACCAACTCGGAGGCCAAAATACCAAAATAGGGCAAGAATTGAAGAAACACGGCCTGCCCACGCCTGGTGGCACGGCCGTGCCTTGGTTGATGATGAGAAAGATCAATTTGGAGAAACAGTGTATTCCACGGCCAAGCCGTGGCCTCTTCCACGGCCGTGTCGGGGCTTCCCTTATGCGCTTGTGTGTTTTAGCACAGCACGGCCAGGCCGTGCCAGGCTCCACGGCCGTGCTGCATCTCGCTCAGACTATGTATTTCTGCGCTTTTTGACTTGTTTTGAGGGGTTTTTCAGTCTTTTTTGATTCTAAACTATAAATAGGCTTTCAAAACATTGGCCTAGGGTTCTGAACTTTTGGAGATTGAAACAAAACACGTTTGACGTTCAAAGAAATTGAGGAATCAATGGAGTCTCTTCCAACTCTCTCATCTCCTTGGATTAGTTTCTCTTCTTCCATGAGGAACTAAACCTCTTAGACTAGGGTAAGATGAATTTTGTGAATATTTTTATGTAATCGAATTCAGAATTTCAATGCAAGTCTAATCTATGTTATTTGATCCTTTATCTCTTTTCTTAATGCAATTCAATAATTGATCACTATTGAGTTGAACTAGGGTCTTAGCATCAATTGGAAAATTGAGGTTTTATACTAGCTTTGGGATCATTGGACATGCTTAATAGGGTTATAGGAATATAATTCTTGTGGTATGAGTTTGTATGAATCTTTAACCTTTATGCTTGATTTAATAAATTTGTACCTAAGGGATTAGGGCTGGTTAATTTAATCAAAGGGGTTAATAGGAAATGGATTTTCATTAATCTAAACTTGTGGATTTAAACTTCAAATATATCATAATTGCTTGCATTGGAATTGGATTCATGAACATAAAGTTAGAAACAAAAGGATTCGAACCCTAGTCACTTTTATTTCTCTTTATAATCCAAATACTTGTCTCGTTATTTACTGTTTCTGTTTAGTGACACAAATTACGAATACTTCAAACACTTTCATATTGGTTCAATAGTTCAATTAGTTACAAGTTTGTTACGTTAATTATCAAAACTCTCAATCCTCGTGGGAACGATAACTCACTTATCACTTTATTACTTGTACGATTCGGTACACTTGCCGAATTTTCAACAAGTTTTTGGCGTCGTTGCCGGGGACTGTTAAATTGATTTTTAACAAGGCAAACGAGTAATTTTTGAACTATTTCTTTTTATTTTATTTTCTATTTTTTTTTTAAAAAAATTTAATTGTTGCTTTACTACTTACCTTTTCCCGTAGTTTTGTGCATACGAGGTAAACAAACAGGTGAGCTGTTGTTTGATCTAGAAATCAAAAAGGCGGCGAAAGCTAATAGGAAGAAGACAAGGGAAGCAAAGCAACGACAAAAGCAATCCTCTGCATCTACTTCTCAAGTCATAACTCAAGAAGTGATGGGAGACCAACCCCGCACCTTGGATGATTTTGGGAGGAGGAACAATCATCACAGAACTGTTATAGCTTACCAACAGGTGGAGGCGAATGCTTTTGAAATCCGAACATCTCTGTTGAGCACTCTCAATTAGAACCAATTTGCTGGGGATGAAGTAGAAGACCCGAATCAGCATTTGGTGAATTTTTATGAAATCTGTGGCACCTTGAAGCTTGATGGGGTGATTGAGGGGGCTAAGAAACTAAGGCTCTTTCCTTTCACCTTGCGAGACAGAGCAAAAGATTGGTTGCACACCTTGCCTCAAGGAAGCATTGCTACTTGGGATGATCTGGAGGACAAGTTTATGACCAAATTTTTTCCACCCTCCAAGTTCATCAAAAGAAGAGGTGAAATTCATGGTTTCCAGCAGAGCCAGAGTGAAAATTTGTATGAGGCATGGGAGAGATTCAAGCTTCTTCTGAAAAGGTGTCCTGGCCATGGATACGATGATTTCAATCAGATGCAAATGTTTTGTAATGGGTTGAGGCCAAACACAAGAATGATGCTGGATGCCTCAGCTGGAGGTACAATTAACAACAAGACAGCTGCAGAAGCTAGAACTTTAGTGGAACAAATGGCTTCCAATGAACAGTTGTGTCAAAATGATAGAGGAACGCAGGGCAGAAGACGAGTTCTTGAGCTGGAAACACAAGATGCACTCTTAGCTCAAAATAAATTGGTTTCTCAACAATTGGAAGCTATCACAAAGAGCTGAAAGCATTGAAAACTGGAGCCTCTACTCCCGCTCAAGTGAACCAGTTGAATCAGACCTTGAGATGTGATTTTTATCAAGGGCCTCATGAGAATGGAGGGTGTGATGCAAAGGGAGATTCAAATGAGCAAGCTAATTACATGGGTAACTTTCAATGGCAAGGAGGGAATCCTTATTCTAACACCTATAATCCAGGGTCGAAGAATCATCCTAACTTCTCTTGGAAGCAGCAAGATAACCCATCATCTAGCAAACCTCCTCAACCTCAATAGCAAGGAAAGCCTAGCGACTTGGAAGATGCTCTCACTCAGTTCATGAAGATGACTCAATCCAACTTCCAGAATCATGAGTCTCATTTCAAAAACCAAGAGGCTTCTATCAAAAATCTGGAGAACCAAATTGGACAACTCTCGAAGCAACTCGCGGAGCAATCCAAAGGTAAGTTTTCTACTAGCACAGTTGACAATCCTAAGAATGAAAATTGTAGTGCTGTTTCTTTGAGAAGTGGAAAGTTGTTGTCCGAAGTAGAGAGAAAGAAAAAGAGCAAAAAAAGTGAGGTGGATGGAGTTGAAAAAGAGAGAGTGGTAGTAGAAAAAGAAATAGAAAAAGAAAAAGGCGAAGTTGAAAATGAGAGTAGAGAAAATATTGAAAAAGAAGGGGAGGAAGACATAGTTGTTACTGACAAATTGCAGGTATAAGAGAAGCCCAAAGTGATTTCCCCATCTATGAAGCTTCCTTATCCCCATCTGAGCAAGAAAAACCAGAAAGATGAACAGTTTGCTATGTTCATGGACATCTTCAAGCGTCTACAGATCAACATCCCTTTCGCAGAAGCTCTTGAACAAATGCCCACATATGCCAAGTTCATGAAGGAATTGTTGACCAAGAAGAGAAGATTTAAGGAGGATGAGACAGTGGCTTTGACAGAACAGTGCAATGCTATCATTCAAAGAAAAATCCCTCCAAAAATGAAGGATCCGGGAAGCTTTACAATTCCTTGCACCATTGGGAATTTGCACATTGGCAAAGCTCTTTGTGACTTGGGAGCTAGTATCAATTTGATGCCCCTCTCCATGTTGAAAAGGTTGGGAGGAGGTGAAGTCAAGCCCACAAGAATGTCCTTGCAACTGGCGGATCGCCGCTTAAGTTTCCATATGGGATATTGGAGGATGTGTTGGTCGAGTTGACAAGTTCCTTTCCGATTGATTTTGTGATTCTTGATATGGAAGAGGACAAGGAAGTCCCTCTTCTTCTCAGAAGACCTTTCCTAGCTACAGGGAGAGCCTTGATTGATGTCCAACAAGGTAAATTAATTTTGAGATTTCAAGATGAGAAGGTAACTTTTAATGTTTTTGAAGCTATGTGCCATCCTGATGATACTGAAAAGTGCTCCAGAGTTGATTTGATTGATGATTCAGTTGGGGAATTTATTAAGCAAGACCAACCTTTACACCCCTTAGAGAATGTGTTAGTGAATTCCATTGAGGAAGTGGATGAAGAGATGGAAGATGAGATAGAAAGATGTCTTGCACAACTTGAAGCTCTACAGGTTGAAGATGCTATTGTTAAAAAGAAAGAAGACTTGCAGGGTGGAGAGATAGAGAAGAAAGCGAGCCCGGAATTAAAGCAATTGCCTTCACATTTGAAGTATGTGTTTCTGGGGGATGATGCTTTGAATCCGGTGATCATAAGTAGCTCCTTATTGAAGCTAGAGGAGGAGAAACTTGTGAGAGTGCTTAGAGCACACAAAGAGGCAATTGGATGGACCATCTCAGATTTATAGGGAATCAGTCCAGCTTTTTGCATGCATAAGATAATGTTAGACCAAGAGTTCAAGCCAGTGGTTCAACCGCAGAGAAGGCTCAATCCGACTATGAAAGAAGTTGTGAGAAAGTAGGTATTGAAACTTCTGGAGGCGGGAATGATCTATCCTATTTCTGACAGTGCATGGGTGAGCCCGGTACATGTGGTTCCGAAGAAAGGAGGAATGACAGTGGTGAAAAATCAAAAAAAATGAGTTAATTCCTACTAGAACTATCACAGGTTGGCGGATGTGTATTGACTACCGGAAGCTTAACCAAGCCACTCGCAAGGACCATTTCTATAACGACCCGTTACGGGACCGCTACCGAGCTCAATATACCGAGCTCGAGTTACCGAGCTCAACACACCGAGCTCAAGTTACCCTGTATGCGATGTGTTTTAAAACGGTACTCTTGTGCCTTTTAAAAAGTACGGTCTATATTTTTTTTTTTTTTTATAAAACCAACTCTTGCACATCAGAGTAATTACAGCTTTTCGAAACATGATGCAACTAAGACACAAGGATTAAATTCTAATAGAACATACATGCATAACATACATATATACCACTCGAAATAATAATGTATGCAAAATACAGAGTAGTAAATGTACAAGAAATACACCTAAGGTATGACGACTTCAAGAGAGCAATCATACCCTGGGGGTACTTCCGACAGACACCCACGCAGGGGGCTGCTCCAAAAGTAAGACCGCCAGTCTACCCTGTGCTCAAAACATAACCGGCCCAACTGGTCACAACCACTATACACCAAAAACAACAAAGAACAGTCATCCCAAAAAAAACATCCAACAATCGTAATCAATCACGACAAATAGAGGTCGTCGCCCTGATCCTCGTCGAACTCCTCCTCGCCATCATCTGCTGTCGAGTTCCCTGCAACCTCGACATCGCCTGGGTAACCATCATGGATTGAAGGTACCACGGGAAAGGGTCAACTTCTCAACAATTCAAGATAAACACGGCATAAAGAAATAAGCAGACATCACTGTATATCATTCACCAAATGTGACTCGACCATCTCACTCTAGACTCGACTTTTATTCCGGAATATCGTCAGCTGGTCCATCTCCAAACTGACGCAATAGGTAAGTGTAACACCTGAGGACGAGATCGACCTCGTATTAGGACGTCGTATCGAGACCTCGCGTCGAGATCTCGTGTCGAGACCTCGCACTATGACCTCGTGTCGAGATCCCGTGCCAAGATCGCGTGCCGAGGTCATATGCCGAGTTGAGGAGACCGCGTGCACTAGCTGCTGAGCTGAGGAGATCGCGTGCATTAGCTGCTGAGATCGCGCACCGAGCTGATGAGGTCGCATACCGAGCTGAGGAGGTCGCATGTCGAACTGAGGAGGCCGCGTGCACGAACTCGTGTTAGAGCCTTGTGCGCTTGCACGAGCACCCTGGTCGACATCGTGTCGAGATGATAACACTCGTATTTTTACGAACGTTATTCAGCGTTATGATTATATTGTTTGTAATATTTATATATTCGGTTTGCAGTTCTCGACGCTGTGCTTCTTTTTAGATCTGTAACCTATAGCCTAGAGGGTAATCATGAGAGAGGAGAGATTAGATGGGTAGATTGATTGATGGGATTAGCATCTCATAACTGTAGTTACGATAATGCCCTTCCCTCACCAGCTGTATATTCGATCAGCCCCTTAAACCCTCACTTTCTCTTTTCTTCTTTCTCCTTCCTTCTTCTCTGAGTTCCTCTTCCTCTCTAAACCTCCATCGAAGAACCTTGAGTTTCATCGAGCTTCTGCATAAACTTTCTTCATCAATCTTGTTCCTCATCATCCTCTCAAAATATCTCACCATCTCGACCACCATTTGAGGTATGAAAAACAGATTCTCTTCCTTCATGCTACTGTTTAGCGCCATTTCTTGTTTCCATTTTAGCTAGTTTTTATGCTTCCAAATCATGTCATATTGATGGATTTTCTTCTTCATGATATTACCTACCCTTCTAACCGATTATTTGAACTTGTAAAACAAATTTCTTTCTCTGTTTTCTGCAACAGGCAGTGCCCAAAACCCTTCCTTTTTGGTTGTTCTGATTTCTTGTTTTAGTTTGTGCACGTTGCTTCTGGTTGTTGTTGTCGTCGATTTATCTGTTGTAGCATCAGATAACCTTTTTCATGAACTTTTGATCGAAAACCCTAACGTTGTGTTAGAGGAAAAATGGCTTTGTCTGGTAATGTATGAAAGAAGTTTTCAATAAAATTTTAGAGAAAAGGAGTTATTTTGTAATGTTTACTTGGGTTGTGGTTAAGATTGGGATAATGAGAGCTTAGTGTTATTAGAATCCATAGATGGAACTAAGTTATGCTTGTATTAGGAAGTCTGATTCCCGAGATCGTGTGATTTCCGAATCGAGGTGTACGGGAGAGCGAACCCGAGGACGTGGGAGCAGTGGGATCCAGATCGAGAACTGTACGTGTCGAGGTCGACTGAGAAGCGTACGTGTCGAGATCGAGTAAGAGAAGTCGTTGTCGAACTCGTTTGAAGACAGCCGTGTCGAGGTCGTTGTCGAGCAGCATTAGCTTGGAGTTCGGTAAGGGCACTTCATATTCTACGTGTTTATGTTTTGTGCGTAAGGGCACTTCATATTCTACGTGTTTATGTTTTGTGCGTAAGGGCACTTCTAGACATTCTAGGATTTTGATTGTTATATTCCTATGTATGGACTCCTTGATTTGTGTCGAGCTTGAAATGTTGTGATATGATTGGGTTTTTGCATGTATTTAATATGTGATTGAATATATGTTGTGAATTGTGAATTGCTGTTGAATTGCGTTTCTTCATGCAGAATGTTTTTATTGCTTAAATGTCGAATTGCGTTTTCTTCATGTTAAGCATGCTCTCTTTATTTGATATGTGATCAAGTACTTTTATGTGCCACTCCTTGACTGCGGCGAGCTAATCATCGAGTGAGAGAGCTAGGCGAGTCGTATGACGTTTTTGAGCCGTGACCCGGATAACTAAGGGTGCTAGGTCCCCTTTTTGTTTACGGGAGATTGACTAGACGTCGCATTATCAGTTTGGGGTTGGACCTGCTGATTAATGCATGGTATCGGTTTGGGGTTGGACCTGCCGCTTACTGTAACGACCCGTTACCGGACCGCTACCGAGCTCAATATACCGAGCTCGAGTTACCGAGCTCAACACACCGAGCTCAAGTTACCCTGTATGCGATGTGTTTTAACACGTAGAATTTGAAAACTTCTTTCATACATTACCAGACAAAGCCATTTTTCCTCTAACACAACGTTAGGGTTTTCGATCAAAAGTTCATGAAAAAGGTTATCTGATGCTACAACAGGTAAATCGACGACAACAACAACCAGAAGCAACGTACAACAAACTAAAACAAGAAATCAAAACAACCAAAAAGGAAGGGTTTTTGGGCACTGCCTGTTGCAGAAAACAGAGAAAGAAATTTGTTTTACAAGCTCAAATAATTGGTTAGAAAGGTCGGTAATATCATGAAGAAGAAAACCTATCAATATGACATGATTTGGGAGCATAAAAACTAGCTAAAATGGAAAGAAGAAATGGCGCTAAACAGTAGCATGAAGGAAGAGAATCTGTTTTTCATACCTCAAATGGTGGTCGAGATAGTGAGATATGTCGAGAGGATGATGAGGAACAAGATTGATGAAGAAAGTTTATGCAGAAGCTCGATGAAACTCAAGGTTCTTCGATGGAGGTTTGGAGAGGAAGAGGAACTCAGAGAAGAAGGAAGAAGAAAGAAGAAAAGAAAGTGAGGGTTTGAGGGCGATCGAATATACAATTTGGTGAGGAAGGGCATTATCGTAACTCTGATTATGAGATGCTAATCCCATCAATCAATCTACCCATCTAATCTCTCCTCTTTCATGATTACCTACTAGGCTATAGGTTCTGAGATCTAAAAAGAAGCCGCAGTCGAAGCGCAAACCGAATATATAAATATTACAAACAATATAATCATAACGCTGAATAACGTTCGTAAAAATACGAGTGTTATCATCTCGACAGGATGTCGACCAGGGTGCTCGTGCAAGCGCACAAGGCTCTAACACGAGTTCGTGCACGCGGCCTCCTCAGTTCGACATGCGACCTCCTCAGCTCGGTATGCGACCTCATCAGCTCGGTGCGCGATCTCAGCAGCTAATGCACGCGATCTCCTCAGCTCAGCAGCTAGTGCACGCGGTCTCCTCAACTCGGCATATGACCTCGGCACGCGATCTTGGCACGGTGTGACACTCTAATCCCCGTTTCGAAAATCGTTAAATAAAATAAATCAAATAAAAAAAAGATCAACGGATAACTCGACGAATAAATCAATTTCAGATATCATTCAGTTTGCAAGTATTTAGTAATAACAAGCATAGTAAGTATTTTTCTTTCAAAGGTCTTATTTGAAATTGTGGAAAAAAAAAAAAACCAAACGACATACGAACCCCCAAAGAAAAGAAAACTCGTGTCACATAGCCTCGAGCTTTACTTAACCAAATTTTACACAACAAAGAACGAAATACATAAAAGATTCGACGTCTCACTAAGAAAATGTTCGAAATAAAACTATAAAAATTCTCCATAAGAGGCCTTCACCACTAGCTACATGTCCTGGTATTAGTAGTGTCTGCAATCGAACATGGAAGAACAAGAGACAAACAACCATAGAGGGGTGAGTACGTTGAAATCGAGTTATAGTGATATTTAGAGAGAAAAAGGTGAACAAATAAATAATATATTTATATACGTATACAGATATATATATATATGTATTTTCACACCACACTATAAAAATCAATTCACATAAAGTAGCAACAACATCTCGTATCATCCACGAGTACACGCAGAAAATTTCATTATTCCTCATAGTCACATAATTATCAAAAGAAAATAATGCAGATGCTAACGACACTACTTCTTATGCATGTGGTACCATCTACTACTCTGGGAAGTCTCCTAGGAGTACATATTTGGTTTATTAGAGATCACCTCGCGGGTGTTTTACTCTATTACCGCATACTCTCAACTAGGGATGATAATGTCCGGTGACGGTCAGGGTAGCTAAGTCTGATAAGTGGTCCCGGTCAAGGCGCGACACTCAAACTATTAGGGAACACAAACTCGGCTTCTCACCCTCTAGGCCGAGGTATTGCCACTGTGAGCTCACTCATATTGGCCTCCACCTTTCATTTCAATAGTGCTTCCCCCATCCATTACACGGGTTGTATGACAAACAAAGACACAAGGTCGGGTTTCCTCCGAACGTCATAGTTCAATTTTTCATGGGCAATCCATCATGGCCCATATGGCTACGATCATCTCACAAGGAATGACTCAAGTCCCATGATGGCTACTAATAGCTTGGTGACTTGCACAAAGGTCATTTATCCTTTCAAGGTTATTGCCACAAGTGTGGACTTTTCACAACCATCATCACAAAATAATAAACGGATCAAAGAATAAATCATAAGAAATCCACGACTTGTCTTAAGAATAATTATTTCTTGATCATGTAATTAAAATCTGTAGCAACGCAACAAACACCGCAACAACGCAGCAACAACAACAAAAATCGTACAAAAACAGAAACTGCACAGTACAACGTAAATTCTGCAGCAGAAAATTCTGCAGCAACAGAAACAGGAACTGCACTAAAAAAAAACTACCGCAGCCAACGAAAATTCTGCAGAAAACAGAAGCAACAACAACAGAATTTTTCGCAGCAATTTAAACAGCAGAAATAACAGGATTTTCGCAGTAATTTAAACAGCAACAAAAACAGCAACAAAAACTGCAACAAAACTGCAACAAAACAGAAACAGCAACAAAACAGAGACAGCAGCAAAAACCGAAACAGCAGCAAAAACAGTAACAGCAGCGAAAAACAGAAACAGCAGCGAAACCGAAAACAACAGCGCTACTTTGGTGTCTTAAACACGTTTTGGCCTATTTTTCTTCAATTCCAAATATTTAGGAACATCACAATTAAGACTAACACTTAGGGAAAAATCTTAATTAGTATTTAGGAGTAATTCTTAAAGCTCTAACCCGGTTCTCGAATTTCAAAATAGTTACGGCAACATTATTACAAGGAAAATAATACGAATTAAAATATGAACGCAACAAGTTAAATTATTCTAAAATTTTCCATTAACAATATCCATAAAACAGCATCTATTTTAATCATTTAGATAGTCTCAAGCCCAATTCACCCATTCCAACATTGAAGTTCATCTCCAAATTAACGAACATATCAATTTGGTGCTCTAATAATTCAACCACGTCCTAGGCATCAAAACAGAAATTTTTCTAACACTTAAAACATATATGAACAACCATGGCAGCCGCATAATTTATTCAAACCATAGTTATAGTGTCTATAAGCATGTAAACCAGAATTTTTTTTCGATTAATTATCAAACAACGGGGTTCAAGGACAACCCCTTCACCTATTCCCTCAAATATCCCCAATTTCAATAATCTCCCCCCCTTACCTTTAATGTAGAATTTGCAACCTTTAGAGAGGGTGGGTGTCCTTGGCTTCCTTCTTGGTCCCGCTAACAAGGATAAGGGTAGAAGATGGGATTAAAGGTTTGCTTCTCAAAAACTTAAAATGAGGGACAACGAGAGAGCTTCCTAGGAACCTTACCAAACAAGAGAGATGCTTATGATTCCTTTCATGGTCCTAGAGTTGACACTTGGGTGGCTCCTCCATTCTCAACCCTTTGCTCCTTCAATGGTGGGAGGGTGTTTGGTGATGAGAGTGTTTGTGAAGGAGAGAAAGAGAGAAAGCGTATGAGAGGGTGAGAGGGAGATAAGAGGCACCACTTTTTAGTGGAGGCAAGAATGAGAGCTTGTCTTACTCCTTAGGTTTTCTCTAGCTAGGTTTTTAGGTAAGTGGATCACTTAAGCACAGATCGTCTAAGCCCAAGAACAACACAACAATTCTAAACTATCTTAAATCATTTCTTAATAGCCCATGGCACATAGACTAAGGCCTAAGAGCATTAATCAGTAACAAATTCAAAGTCACACAAGGTATCACATCATCACTTATTTAATTGAGGCATTGCACATAAGCATCTAGTTAAATAATTATAGAAATTAAGGAAAAACAACTAGAATCATTTCTAGACTCCAGTAATTATATTCACACATATAACACATAATTAAAATTTAATTAACACATAATAAATAAAAATGAGAATGAGATAGTCTATGAGAATGAGAGCGTATCAAGAAAGAACGGTGTACACATGATAAATCAGTAAAACTCATTTTTATATACCTTTAAAACCTTTTAACCCATCAAACTCATTTTTAACACTTCTTTAAGTCAAAATATTTTTTCAAATAATTGACCTTTCAAATACTAACATTTTATAAAGGTAAAATGATTAAATAACAAATTACTAATATTTTCTAAAAATACAAATAAATACAACTTTAACAATTTTCAACAATTTAAACACACCTAGGAAAATCAGAATAACTACATTTACAAATCGTCATAATTAATGAAATAAATACATTTAATAATATAAAATGTACGAGAAATGCGGGGTGTTACATTCTACCCCCCTTAAAAGAAATTTTGCCCACAAAATTTGCGAAAACGTCGATGACAAAATGAAAGAGGCATCCTTACTCAAGTTCGCAATTAATCAACAGGGTACACATGCACACTTTTGATTATTATTATTTCACCTACCAGTGACAAGTTGTTGGGGTGATCAGTCCCTCCTACTCATCCATTTGGTAACTGAAACGATAATAATTATACAAATCAAGCACACACGCCTCTATAAGGGTCTTGATAAAGACTTGAATGTAATTATGTCGGCGCAACATAATTACTCTCACAACTCTATTAAAGTTCCTTTTTATGGCATAATCATCAAGTCCTACATTTCTACCGAACATATTACAAAACTCATATAAACATCTACCAAAAACAGCATGAACAAGCATATGTAGTAGCAAATTTACTGAATTTATAAAAATGTCTCCAAGGTTAAGAAAATTTTAAATAAATGTCAGGTCAACATATAACATGTTAAGACTTTAGAAATAATTTTTATAACTCGGGAGCAACTCATTCAGTCCTCAAATAAATTCAAAACCGAAACATACATAGACAGTGCGAAATTTCTCAGTTATTACACTATTAAAAGTAATGATTTTTGTGCCATATCAAACGGAATCGGGTTTTAACAAAATTTAGTATGTAGGTCCTTGACATGCATATGTTCATTGATATATTTTTATTAGGTCAAAATACGTTACCAAAAATTACAAAAAAATTATGTAAGGTTCGGATCCTGCCCAGAATTTTCCAGCAAACACTGTCTGTGATGCATAATATCATAGGACAGTTAAAACACAATGAAAATCCACCAAATTAAATATGCAAGATCCTAACACACATAAAAACAGTCTCCAAGTGGTCTTATGTCAAAATCTTGTCTCAAACGTTCTCAAAAAAAATATTTTGAACAGAAACTCCTTCTACACACAAATCCAGAAAATTACAAGTTTCTATCTTTTACATGTTTTAAGTCATCGTAATTCACATGCAAGCTTAGATAAGTCAAGCATCATCTTAGCGATATCACATCATAAGTCATATATTCAATGTAAGGTACTCACATAGCCATTTAATCATGCTATCATGCGGTTTCAGTCCACAGGCATATGAGTCACATTGGTACACAGATCATGCAAATTTATTAGTCATGCACACTCGAGAATCACGTGGACCCCTTCATTAAACATTTCAGAGGTTGCATATGCATCGATTGTACCATAAAAAAATTTAATAACGACATACTACATGCTTACACAGATCACTCAAGGCATGAATCCTATAATCACAGATCTGAGAATTTCCACATAATCAACATGTTATAAAATCACAGAGATAATGTAATACAAGCGAAGTGTCATCATGTTATAGAGTACACAACCAATGTAGAAAATACATAACATATATGGCCGGACGAGTCGACCGAACTCTGATTCCTCTCTGTGGTCCAGAGAGCATCAGTAATCGCACAATCGTTCCTACCAATAGCCATTACCTCCTACTCTAGCAGAAAGCAAAGCTACTTAGTAAGTCCGAGTACAAGGAACACTATTAAATCAAAGAATACACAAAATAAATCAAACAAGGTCACAGAGTACACAGAAAAGCATAATAGACACATACACAGTCCGGTAAGACCGAACTGCTCTGATACCACTTAATGTGACACTCTAATCCCCGTTTCGAAAATCGTTAAATAAAATAAATCAAATAAAAAAAAGATCAACGGATAACTCGACGAATAAATCAATTTCAGATATCATTCGGTTTGCAAGTATTTAGTAATAACAAGCATAGTAAGTATTTTTCTTTCAAAGGTCTTATTTGAAATTGTGGAAAAAATAAATAAATAAAACCAAACGACATACGAACCCCCAAAGAAAAGAAAACCTGTGTCACATAGCCTCGAGCTTTACTTAACCCATTTACACAACAAAGAACGAAATACATAAAAGATTCGAGCGTCTCACTAAGAAAATGTTGAAATAAAACTATAAAAATTCTCCATAAGAGGCCTTCACCACTAGCTACGTGTCTGGTATTAGTAGTGTCTGCAATCGAACATGGAAGAACAAGAGACAAACAACCATAGAGGGGTGAGTACGTTGAAAACGAGGTATAGTGATAATTAGAGAGAAAAAGGTGAACAAATAAAAAATATATTTATATCATTATACTGAGATATATATATATGTATTTTCACACCACACTATAAAAATCAATTCACATAAAGTAGCAACAACATCTCGTATCATCCACGAGTACACGCAGAAAATTTCATTATTCCTCATAGTCACATAATTATCAAAAGAAAATAATGCAGATGCTAACGACACTACTTCTTATGCATGTGGTACCATCTACTACTCTGGGAAGTCTCCTAGGAGTACATATTTGGTTTATTAGAGATCACCTCATGGTGTTTTACTCTATTACCGCATACTCTCAACTAGGGATGATAATGTCGGTGAAGTCGGGGTAGCTAAGTCGATAAGTGGTCCCGGTCAAGGCGCGACACTCAAACTATTAGGGAACACAAACTCGGCTTCTCACCCTCTAGGCCGAGAGTATTGCCACTTGAGCTCACTCATATTGGCCTCCACCTTTCATTTCAATAGTGCTTCCCCCCATCCTGTTACAAGGGTTGTATGACAAACAAACACACAAGGTCGGGTTTCCTCCGAACGTCATAGTTCAATTTTTCATCGACAATCCATCATGGCCCATATGGCTAGGATCATCTCACAAGGAATGACTCAAGTCCCATTATGGCTACTAATAGCTAGGTGACTTGCACAAAAGGTCATTTATCCTTTCAAGGTTATTGCCACAAGTGTGGACTTTTCACAACCATCATCACAAAATAATAAACGGATCAAAGAATAAATCATAAGAAATCCACGACTTGTCTTAAGAATAATTATTTCTTGATCATGTAATTAAAATCTGTAGCAACGCAACAAACACCGCAACAACGCAGCAACAACAACAAAAATCGTACAAAAACAGAAACTGCACAGTACAACGTAAATTCTGCAGCAGAAAATTCTGCAGCAACAGAAACAGGAACTGCACTAAAAAAACTACATGAGCCAGCGAAAATTCTGCAGAAAACAGAAGCAACAACAACAGAATTTTTCGCAGCAATTTAAACAGCAGAAATAACAGGATTTTCGCAGTAATTTAAACAGCAACAAAAACAGCAACAAAAACTGCAACAAAACTGCAACAAAACAGAAACAGCAACAAAACAGAGACAGCAACAAAAACAGAAACAGCAGCAAAAACAGTAACAGCAGCGAAAAACAGAAACAGCAGCGAAACCGAAAACAGCAGCGCTACTTTGCTGTCTTAAAAGCGTTTTAAGCCTATTTTTCTTCAATTCCAAATATTTAGGAACATCACAATTAAGACTAACACTTAGGAAAAATCTTAATTAGTATTTAGGAGTAATTCTTAAAGCTCTAACCCGGTTCTCGAATTTCAAAATAGTTCACGGCAACATTATTACAAGGAAAATAATACAATTAAAATATGAGCATAACAAGTTAAATTATTCTAAAATTTTCCATTAACAATATCCATAAAACAGCATCTATTTTAATCATTTAGATAGTCTCAAGCGCAATTCACCCATTCCAACATTGAAGTTCATCTCCAAATTAACGAACATATCAATTTGGTGCTCCAATAATTCAACCACGTCCTAGGCATCAAAACAGAAATTTTTCTAACACTTAAAACATATATGAACAACCATGGCAGCCGCATAATTTATTCAAACCATAGTTATAGTGTCTATAAGCATGTAAACCAGAATTTTTTTTCGATTAATTATCAAACAACGGGGTTCAAGGACAACCCCTTCACCTATTCCCTCAAATATCCCCAATTTCAATAATCTCCCCCCCTTACCTTTAATGTAGAATTTGCAACCTTTAGAGAGGGTGGGTGTCCTTGGCTTCCTTCTTGGTCCCGCTAACAAGGATAAGGGTAGAAGATGGGATTAAAGGTTTGCTTCTCAAAAACTTAAAATGAGGGACAACGAGAGAGCTTCCTAGGAACCTTACCAAACAAGAGAGATGCTTATGATTCCTTTCATGGTCCTAGAGTTGACACTTGGGTGGCTCCTCCATTCTCAACCCTTTGCTCCTTCAATGGTGGGAGGGTGTTTGGTGATGAGAGTGTTTGTGAAGGAGAGAAAGAGAGAAAGCGTGAGAGGGTGAGAGGGAGATAAGAGGCGCCACTTTTAGTGGAGGCAAGAATGAGAGCTTGTCTTACTCCTTAGGTTTTCTCTAGCTAGGTTTTTAGGTAAGTGGATCACTTAAGCACTAATCCTCTAGGCCCAATAACAACACAACAATTCTAAACTATCTTAAATCATTTCTTAATAGCCCATGGCACATAGACTAAGGCCTAAGAGCATTAATCAGTAACAAATTCAAAGACACACAAGGTATCACATCATCACTTATTTAATTGAGGCATTGCACATAAGCATCTAATTAAATAATTATAGAAATTAAGGAAAAACAACTAGAATCATTTCTAGACTCCTGTAATTATATTCACACATATAACACATAATTAAAATTTAATTAACACATAATAAATAAAAATGAGAATGAGATAGTCTATGAGAATGAGGGGCGACAAGAAAGAACGGGTGTACACAGTAAATCAGTAAAACTCATTTTTATATACCTTTAAAACCTTTTAACCCATCAAACTCATTTTTAACACTTCTTTAAGTCAAAATATTTTTTCAAATAATTGACCTTTCAAATACTAACATTTTATAAAGGTAAAATGATTAAATAACAAATTACTAATATTTTCTAAAAATACAAATAAATACAACTTTAACAATTTTCAACAATTTAAACACACCTAGGAAAATCAGAATAACTACATTTACAAATCGTCATAATTAATGAAATAAATACATTTAAAAATATAAAATGTACGAGAAATGCGGGGTGTTACACACGGGATCTCGACACGAGGTCATAGTGCGAGGTCTCGACACGAGATCTCGACGCGAGGTCTCGATACGACGTCCTAATACGAGGTCGATCTCGTCCTCAGGTGTTACAATTTCCCTCTCCCATTTATGGATCAGATGCTTGAGAGATTAGCCGGACAGGCTTACTATTGTTTCCTTGATGGCTACTCCGGTTATAATCGGATTTCTGTCAACCCAGAGGACCAAGAGAAGACTGCATTCACTTGCCCATTTGGAGTTTTTGCTTATAGATGAATGCCTTTCGGCCTTTGCAATGCTCCTGCAACCTTTCAGAGATGTATGCTTTCCATTTTTGCCGATATGATTGAAAAGTCTATTGAGGTTTTCATGGATGATTTTTCTGTTTTTGGCACTTCTTTTGATGCTTGCTTGGCTAACCTTGAGGATGTTCTTAAAAGATGCATGGAGACCAATTTAGTTTTGAATTGGGAAAAATGCCACTTCATGGTGAAAGAAGGAATTGTGCTGGGTCATAAAATCTCATCTAAAGGTATAGAAGTGGACAAAGCGAAAATTGATGTGATAGAGAAGTTGCCTCCTCCATTGAATGTGAAAGGAGTGAAGAGTTTCCTTGGGCATGCCGGTTTTTATAGACGATTTATAAAGGATTTCTCCAAGGTTGCTAAGCCTCTTTGCAATCTCCTCATCAAGGATGTCTCATTTGATTTTGATCCAGAATGCTTGAAGGCTTTTGAGTTGTTGAAAGAGAAACTTGTTTCAGCTCCTGTAATAGTTGCACCAGATTGGGAGTCACCCTTTGAGTTAATGTGTGATGCAAGTGACTACGCAGTGGGGGCTGTTTTGGGGCAACGAAGAGGCAAATTCTTTCATGCCATTTACTATGCTAGCAAGGTACTAAATGAGAACCAAGTCAACTATGCAACCACAGAGAAGGAGTTGCTCGCTATAGTGTTTGCTCTAGAAAAATTTCATTCCTATTTGATTGGTTCCAAAGTTGTGGTGTTCACTGATCATGCAGCAATCAAGTATCTTATGACTAAGGTTGAATCCAAGCCAAGACTCATTCGGTGGATTT
The DNA here is from genome assembly GCA_037113605.1 of Calophaca sinica. Classification (NCBI taxonomy): domain Eukaryota; kingdom Viridiplantae; phylum Streptophyta; class Magnoliopsida; order Fabales; family Fabaceae; genus Calophaca; species Calophaca sinica. The sequence goes on from CM073730.1 coordinate 101,560,639, forward strand.
TATTGTTGCAAGAATTCGATCTTGAGATCAAAGACAAAAAGGGGAGTGAGAATGTGGTGGTGATCATGCATGTCTAAATTTGGAGAATACTGAAATTACAGCCAAAGAGTTAGACATTCTAGAGGAGTTCCCAGATGAGAAACTGTTAGTTGTAACTGAGAGGCCTTGGTTTGCAGACATGTCAAATTTTAAAGCTGCTGGTGTGATACCAGAAGAGCTAACTTGGCAACAAAAGAAGAAGTTTTTCAAAGATGCTAACTATTTCATTTGGGATGATCCTTATCTTTTCAGGCAATGCCCAGATGGACTACTCCGAAGATGTGTTGCACATGATGAAGCGCAGAAAATTTTATGGCATTGTCACAATTCACCATATGGAGGTCATTTCAATGGTGAACGCACAGCTGCAAAAGTGCTTCAATCTGGATTTTATTGGCCTTCAATTTTTAAAGATGCCTATGATCATGCAAAGAGTTGTGACAAGTGTCAGAGGACGGGAAGCATTTCCAAGCGGAATGAGATGCCCTTGAACTCCATTTTGGAGGTTGAACTTTTTGATTGTTGGGGAATTGATTTCATGGGGCCATTTCCCTCCTCACTCTCTAACCAATATATTTTGGTAGCTGTTGATTATGTTTCAAAATGGGTAGAGGCAGTGGCAACTCAGGCAAGTGATTCTCCGACTATTGTGAAATTCATTAAGAAGAATATATTTTCCCGGTTTGCGGTCCCTAGAGTGCTAATTAGTGATGATGGATCACATTTTTGTAATTCCAAATTGGAGGCTGTGCTGAAAAAGTATGATGTGAAACACAAAGTTGCTACTCCTTACCACCCTTAAAGCAATGGGCAAGCTGAAGTGTCAAACCGGGAGATTAAGAAGATACTCGAGAAAACAGTGAGTGCATCAAGGAAAGACTGGGCCCAGAAGCTTGATGATGCTTTGTGGGCATACAGGACAGCTTATAAATCTCCAATGGGGTTGTCTCCCTACCAGCTGGTTTATGGCAAAGCATGTCATTTGCCAGTTGAGCTTGAGCATAAGGCATTTTGGGCCTTGAAGTTCTTGAATTTTGATTCAACCTTGGCAGGAGAGAAAAGAATTCTGCAGCTGCATGAGTTGGATGAAATGCGTTTGCATGCCTATGAGAATGCCTCCATCTACAAACAAAAGGTTAAAGCTTATCATGATAAGCACATTGTGCAAAGAACCTTCTATCCTGGGCAGCAAGTGTTACTCTTCAACTCTTGTTTGAAGTTATTCCCGGGCAAACTCAAGTCTAAGTGGTCGGGACCTTTTGCTGTAAAAGAAGTGATGCCACATGGAGCAGTAGAGGTGGAGGAGCCTTCATCTCAAAGATCTTTCAAGGTAAATGGTCAACGACTGAAGCCTTATTTGGGAGGAGAGCTTGACAGGGCAAAGGTTGCTCTAGTCTTGCAAGAGCCTTGAGCATACCATCACGCGTCAAGCTAGTGACGTTAAAGAAGCGCTTCTTGGGAGGCAACCCAAGGTGAAGAAGAGTGCATTTAAAAAAAAAAGGGATAGTGCAGTGAAACAAGGCCTGGCCGTGTTACGTGGCACGGCCGTGGTGCGTGAGCAAGTAAAAAAAGAGAGGCAAAACAGTGTATTCCACGGCCTAGCCGTGTCCTATCCCACGGCCGTGTCGGGGCTTCCCCCATGCGCCTGTGTGTTTTTAGCGCAGCACGGCCAGGCCGTGCCAGGGTCCACGGCCGTGCTGTTTCACATAAAACCCCAAATTTTCAGCTGGAACCCTTACCCAGTTCGAAATCCCAAATCCTCTCTTCTTTTATACGCCTTCTCTCCCTATCTAGTCGCACCTCCTCCTTGGTTCCGGCAACCACCATCAATCCGCACCACCACCTCTCCACTTCCCTTTTCTTCTACTCGCCCTACCCTTCTTCTTCATCTGAAGTCCCCACCTGCGAACCACCTCCGCCACACCTCCTCTTTCTTCCTCGCATCACCGTCAAGCCGAGCCCCAGCATCCCAATCACCACCATCCACTCTCCTTCCTTTTCAATAACCCACCTCCCTCCTTCTCCTTCCATCGCTACAACCACCGTCGCCCCACCTTTTCTCCCAACCACTAACCCTAACCACCAACATTCTGCCACACCACAACCTGTTTCTCACCCACTAGCCCCAACCTAACCCCCCTGGACTCGAAACCCCCATCCTCCAACAATTTCACTTTTATTTTTCTTTTTGTGGTTCTGTGTTCTGGTTGCAGGGTTTTCTCCTACGAGAGTATGACTTCAAAACAGCAAAGGGCTCAGGCTTCGGGCTCCCAAGAACCAGGTCTATCAAAAGCAAGAGGTAGGGGCAAGAAGAAGGTGACTGAAAATCCATATGGAATTCAATTTTGGGACGACATTCAAGAGGCAAGGTATAACTCTCTTGGCGCAAGAATAATTGTCCCCACCCGTTACATGGATGAGCCTACCCTGATAACTCTAGGATTGTTAGAGGATGTAAATTTCTTATGTGCAAATGTGGGCTGGAAAAAATTTGTGGGATTGAAACATTTTACTCATGCAAAACTCACCCTGGAATTCCTATCATTTGTTAATGCAAATGTTTTATATGCGGAAGGATGGCCAGAGGATCACCCTGACAATTTGATAACCTTTCGGTTATTCAATAATGAGCATAGCATTTCATTGAGTCAATTCAATGACATTTATGGGTTTCCATATGGTGGTCAGCGAAGGATCCCAAATAAATTTTCTGCCAGAGGGTTTTGGAGCTTACTAACGAAGTCCGACACTTATGATTCATCCTCGTCAAAATCTTCCAAGTTGCGAAACCCTAGTGTTCGCTATGTTCACCGAGTGATGTCGAACACATTGTTTGGACGTGGGGATAGTGATGGAGTTGTCTGCCATTCTGAACTCCTATTCTTATGGAACATGCTGCACCCTGAAATTCAACTAGATGCAAGTTCCCACCTTATTACCCACATGGTCAAAGTGGGGAGAGCTTCAGCTGGAAAAATTGTCATCGGTGGTTTGATCACCCAATTGCAGAATCTCTTGGTTATCGGACATCCAGCCTCCCAATAGTTCGTGGGAGCACCCATTTAGATATCGAGGCCTGCCTTGCGATGAAAATGGTAGTCAAGGAAGACCAATGCTATTGTTTGGTGCTCCCTGACAACTCGGAACCACATCCTTTGCCCGACCAAGAGCACACCAATATCAGAAACCCCAGGAATTGGAATTTTCCTGGAGGCCCCTAGCCTGATCCCCTGCAAGAGGAAAGACCCGAGGCACCCCCTGCCAGTTCATCACAACCACACTTTGCTCATCAGCCACCTCCTGGCTCTTATGCTGCACTTCAAGCAGAGATGGCTGCTCAACGGGTCCAGCTGGATGGGTTAGACTACACTGTCCACAACATCCAGGACATGGTCTCTACAATGTATAATTGGCACCTTCAGCAATATCCTGGCCAGTTTCCTCCTCCTCCCCCTCAGTGAGTTCTTTTGTCTTCCCTATCTCGACAATGTAAATTCTTAAGCTTGCGGTAGGCGTTTTAAATTTTGCATAAAGTATTTGCATTTCATATGGCTTCTGCATGTCCTTGAATGTCTTTTTAATCTGACTTTGTTTTTATGTTGTTCGCATCATTTTATCCCCCAAATTGTCATGCTATGTGCGCCACAATTTTGTTGGAATTTGAGATTGCAATGATTTGGAACCCAATTGATTTCTCTTGTGATGGGCTTAAAGGTAGTGTTCTTAATGTACATAGTGAGAATCCTTTGACAAGTTAAGAATTAGTAGGTGGCACTCTAATTGAATGTTTTTCACTGATTTTAGCTTCTAAATGAGAGATTTGAGCTTGATTGGGTCCTGTACTTCATCATGTTTATGCCTTTTTCCTTGTATGAGTGTCTCCCTCTTGATTGTGCTCTCTATAACTTGACTTGAAATATTTTCAAAACTTGAAAATTTTTGATTGCACACTTGAACATGATTAAGGCATTTTAGGCATGTTTTCAAGCCTCTGATTTTTGAACGAAAGCCTCCTCTAGTTGCCCCTTTTGAGCCTTAACTGGAATAAGTTTTCTTGGTACCCTTGTAACTGTTAAATGTTTATGGTACCCTTTTAGAGCATGTCTAAGGGAGCAATTAGTTGTGTAATCTTGTGTGATTTGTGCTGGTGCTTGATCTTGGGAGCTCTTCTGTTGTTTTGTTCCTCCCTAATAAATATAGAAAAATCTCAAATGCGGGAGAATAAAGAAGGTAAAAAAAAACAAAAAACAAAAAAAAAAAATTAGTGTGAAAACAATAGAAGAGTATATTGTGAAATGAAGAGCATAAAAGCTTTGAGTCTGAAAGCAAAAAGGAAAAACGAATTGTTCCACTTATGCTGCTTTAAAATGGTTGTTTTGATCGTTCATGTTTATATATAGCCCTTGAATTTCCCTTTTCTTGTTTTATCCCACCTTACAAGTAAAATCCCTTGGCCACGTTACAACCTTTTGAAGACCTTTTGATTCTTTTGTGTTTTCATTAATTATTTGCTGAGATTTGGTTAATAGTCAAGCCTATGGTAGAGCACTTTCATGGATGGATTTGAGTGAATTTCTTAACCTATAAACACTTTGAGAGTTGAAGGGGAGTGCCTCCATCAGTGAAAGACATGATTTCAGAGAGCTTAAATTTCAAATAGAACTTGATCTTGATTGTCTCTATTGTGTTTGATAGTCCTTTAGCTTATTGCTTGATCTTGTTTATATCTCAGGTTCCTTTTATGTTGCATCTTTTATTTCCATTCCATTCTCTGGCCACTGCAATTGCTTGAGGACAAGCAAAACTCTAAGCTTGGGGTAATTTGATGCGTTCAATATAGCATATAGTTTAGTGTTAGTTTTGCATTGCATCTTAGTCATTTTAGTAGTTTTTAACCCATATTTTTCATGCATTCTGCTTGATTTAGATGATGCACTTGGTTTTGGTTCAATTATGCAGAAAGGAAGGTTATTGACCTAGGAAAATGGAGCTAAATCGCTTAGACGGGTGATGGTACCAACTCGGAGGCCAAAATACCAAAATAGGGCAAGAATTGAAGAAACACGGCCTGCCCACGCCTGGTGGCACAGCCGTGCCTTGGTTGATGATGAGAAAGATCAATTTGGAGAAACAGTGTATTCCATGGCCAAGTCGTGCCCTCTCCCATGGCCGTGTCGGGGCTTCCCTCATGCGCTTGTGTGTTTTAGCGCAGCACGGGCAAGCCGTGCCAGGCTCCACGGCCGTGCTGCGTCTCGCTCAGACTATGTATTTCTGCGCTTTTTGACTTGTTTTGAGGGGTTTTTCAGTCTTTTTTGATTCTAAACTATAAATAGGCTTTCAAAACATTGGCCTAGGGTTCTGAAATTTTGGAGATTGAAACAAAACACGTTTAACTTTCAAAGAAATTGAGGAATCAATGGAGTCTCTTCCAACTCTCTCATCTCCTTGGATTAGTTTCTCTTCTTCCATGAGGAACTAAACCCTTAGACTAGGGTAAGATGAATTTTTTGGATATTTTTATGTAATCGAATTCAGAATTTCAAAGCAAGTCTAATCTATGTTATTTGATCCTTTATCTCTTTTGTTAATGCAATTCGATAATTGATCACTATTGAGTTGAACTAGGGTCTTAGCATCAATTGGAAAATTGAGGTTTTAGACTAGCTTTGAGATCATTGGACATGCTTAATACGGTTATAGGAATATAATTCTTGTGGTATGAGTTTGTATGAATCTTTAATCTTTATGCTTGATTTAATAAATTTGTACCTAAGAGATTAGGGCTGGTTAATTTAATCAAAGGGGTTAATAGGAAAGGGATTTTCATTAATCTAAACTTGTGGATTTAAACTTCAAATATGTCATAATTGCTTGCATTGGAATTGGATTCAAGAACATAAAGTTAGAAACAAAAGGATTCGAGCCCTAGTCACTTTTATTTCTCCTTATAATTCAAATACTTGTCTCGTTATTTACTGTTTTTGTTCCTGACACAAATTACGAATACTTCAAACACTTTCATATTGGTTCAATAGTTCAATTAGTTACAAGTTTGTTACGTTAATTATCAAAACTCTCAATCCTTGTGGGAACGATAACTCACTTATCACTTTATTACTTGTACGATTCGGTACACTTGCCGAATTTTCAACAATATTTCTTTGTATTCTTCCAAAGTGGGTGCTAACTGAAAATTCCGAAGAGTGAAACATCGCAATGGTGGATCATAGAATTGGGCCAGTGCTGTCAAGGCCCTAGCATGTACCTCCAAGTATAATAGGTCCAAGATGTTCCCAAATTTTCCCCTGAAGGTAATCTCATCGAGTTTTGTCCACTTATTGGCTATGAATTCCTTCAGAGTTTGTAGCCTGGGTACCTTGACTCTAGATTTCCAAGTCGTTCTTGTTTCTGAATCCATGGTCACGCTCTCAAAGACACAACGACTAAGATTTTCATGATTTCCGGCAAACCTTGGGATGGCATGGACATCTTGAATGTATGTAGAGATCAAAAAAAATATTTTCATTGTATGAGTGAATGAATATGCACACATTTTTTTTTGGATAAAAATGAAAAGGAAAAAATAAATAAATATAAATAATGGTTTTCGCAAATTCATATTCTCCACATTTTCGAAAAAATATCGGAAAAGAGATAGGGTTTGCCCCTTTTGTGACATAGGCCGGTAATTCCTTAAGTGAGATTTATGGTCTACATAAGTGTCTTACCATAGGTGGCTTTAGGATACTAATCTAAAAAGGTTCCTAGAGCCAAGGGTCCTATTTTCGAATGTTACCACCGATAATAGGTAAACTAATAACGGGAGTTTTTTCTCAAATGGGCCAAACTCTAGGTGAGGCCTTTGCAAGGACCTAATTGGCCATACGTCCAACAGGTGCTCACTACACAGCCTCTCATAACTTAAATTATTTTTTTCTTTTTCAAACCCGGGTTCCACTCGTAGTGTGCAAAAAATGTGTTAAGTGAAGTGTGTGAAGGAGTAATAACCTAAAATACTACCCGCTGCAAAACAAATTAAACAAATACAAATATATACATGGTGACTATCCTAAGATTTATATATACATGTGAAACAAACATAATAAAGCAAAATTAAAACAAATAGATCAAAGATAAGAATAAAAGAAAGAAAAGGGAAATAAATCATATAATAGACAAACAAATTAATTCAAACAATTTTAAGGCCTAACTATTTAAAGTCCCCAGTGAAGTCGCCAGCTGTGACAACCACCCTCAAATTGAAATGGAGCCGCCACCTAAAGTTTATTAAGGAAAACAATATGAAAAACCTTTTTCGAAAATAATTTTAAAAGGGTTCGAGAGTTGATTACGTGTAAGGAAGGATTAGCACCCATACACGCCCATTCGAAAAATGGTACCTTTTTAATTGTTTGTAAAAAAAATTTGTTTGCCTTCAAATTTAATTCCCTTAAACTCTTATTTATTTAATTTTATTTTTTAAAAAAAATAGAACAAAACTAAATATCAACAACATTAATATCTCCCCATTAAATATCAGTTTGTAAGCATTTATTAATACAAAAAAAAGAATGGATTTTTAAAATAGTGGAAATAAACGAATAAACAAATAAAAACTTTGAAACCCCAGATTGGGATTAGGCATCCAAACCCTAATGCGAGTGACAACGGCGATGGTGGTGCGGCCAGGAACCTCAGTTCCAGTCGGCGCCGGCGACTTAAGCAATAAAAGAAAACGAAGTGGAAGAGATCCCGAAGAAAACAGAAAATTATAATATCAGGATCACAGCCTCAAATCCAATTTACATAACCATTTAAGCCAGATCAGAGATAAATAGTACAAATTAAAAAGAGAAGAGAAGAGGAAACCTGGGTTGTAGCCTTCCCAGATCAATACATAAAAAAAAAACAAAAATGAAAATCCTAGAACTAAAAGTATTTATTGTTTGGGGTAATCTCTCTTTAGCTCTCTCGCCTTGCCTCTGCTTCTTTCTCTTCTGAACTTCTTGCTCTCTAAGAACTGATCGCTCTCTCTTTTGCCTTGAGAAGGATGGGGTATTTATAGCCCTTATCCTTGACTCTGAGTCCCTTGAATCTCGACCTACCTTCTTCTTATCCCTGCAAAACAGAAACATGAATTAAAAGACTAGATAAAGATAAGGAATTTTGAAAAGGAACAAAGGTACTCCCTTTTTTTGCTTCTGAAACCGATTTCCTTGGCATCAAACTCGGATCCCTTCCTTTCATTGTTTTATTCCTTCTTCGATTTTGAAAAGATAAACCGGAAAAATGGAGTTTTTATGGGGAATAAGATTCGGGTTTGGTGAGTTAGAGATAAGATGAGATGAGAGATGAAGGGATGGGGGCCGTGATTTAGGGGAACAGAGAAGGTGTGGCTACGGCACTAATAAGGTTAGGGTTTTCTTGGTGAAGAAGAGATAAGGAGAAGAGAATGGAATAGGAGGTGGTGCTGCTGGTTCTCCAAGGATTAGGGTTTAGTTTTTCTTTGGAAAAGAAGAAGGAGAAGAATATAAGAGGAAGAAGATAAGAGGAGGAGAAAAAATAGGAGAGATAAGGGGAGAGGATCGGCACTGATAGCAAGAGGGAAGGAATAAGGGTAAGTGAAAGTGTGAGGTTTTTTTAGATTTAGGGTTATCAGGTGATGGTTTGGGCTAGAGAAAATGGGTCGCGCAAGTTTAAGGGCCAAGGAGAAAGGGGGGCGCGAGCAAAGGCGTGGGGGGTACAACCAATAAACATAGGGAAGCACACGCTGGTGGGGGCATCAGAGAAGCGAAGGGGGTGCATTGAGCAGGGCACTGGATCCACATACTGACGTGGGTTAGGCTTGGGGTGTCCACTAGCAGATTGCTAGTGGCGCCCCCATTTTTATTATTTGTACCCTATTGTCCTTTTTACTCATTTCCTTTTATTCTTTTTCTTTTCTTTTCTTTTCTTTTCTTTCTTTCTCTCTTTCTCTCTTTTTCTTTTTTTTTTTTACTCTACTCTTTCTCTCTTTTTTCATTCTTATTCTTTGCCTTCTCTTTTTTTTTAATGAGAAAAATAATATTATCTATTATTATTACTACTACTAATTTAAAAAAGTTAAAATAAATAATAAAATAAAATAAAAAGGCCGGACAAAATTAGGGTACTACAACTACCATGGATTGTGTTGAATAGATTTCTATGTTTAAGCATTTTAATGCATAAGTGAGAGTAAGAGAATGTGGAGGAACCCCAATTGATGAAGTTTCACTCTTCTTCTCTTACTCGAATCATGTTATCATCTTTTAAGATTAACATTGGCGTGTTGTTTGACAAGCTTAAGTTTGGAATGAATCTCATGATTAATTGTGGGGTGTCTTGATAAATGCCTTCATTATTCAAATGTACATGTTAAAGCTTGTTTAGAACCATCATTGATTGGATTTGGGGTTGATTTGAATGGTAAGAAAACATGGAAATTGAAATAAAAAGCAGAATTTTATTCTGCACAGGCCAGCACGGCCGTGCCACAGGACACGGCCTGGCCGTGCTTCCCTGTAGACTTGTATTTAAAATTTTATTGTTTTTTTTTATGATGAATATTTGATGTGGTTGGTTACGTTGTATGACTGTCATTCATAAAAGGTATGTAAGGGGATGGGGTTAAGAGAACTCACTGAGATTTTTATATATCACCCCTTTCCTTATCTATTTCAGATGACAGATACACCGCTAACGGAGGAGGTCCGTCAATATTTTATACCGGATCACGAGTCCTTGTATTTTTATGCACGAGTCATAGTATGCGTGTCCTTTTAAGTCCAGTGATATTAGGAAATAAATTGTAAAAATTTGATTAGTTTTTATTCTTTCCATTTAACCAAAAGTATTGTGTGTGTGTATATATATATATATAAATTAAATTCCGCTTTTCGAAACTCTGAATTATATGTCAAGGTTTTAGTGTATTAGCATGGAACATGATAATGTCTTTTAGTAGTAAAATGTAACTATTATTCCTTGGGTATTCAAGGGTTTTGTTCAATCAAAGTTTTTCAGCTGTTATTGCTAATTTTTCATTAATTAGTAAGTAATTCTCTGATTCGAGTCAGGGCATTACAATATGGTATCAAAGCAGTTCGACCATCTCGGACTGTGAGTTAAGTGTGTCTAGAAGTGATCCGGTTAAGGAAAGTGTCAGTTGTGTCTGTAAATCTGAGTTTTCCAAGTTCTTTTGATAAAATTTTGAGGTAGACCACCTCAAATTTTGAGTTTAGTGCAGTATTTCCTTGTTTTTACGGGATTTCTAAATGTATGTATATACTTACACGTGAAGGTATATACATATATAGAACCCCTTGGATGAAGAATTATTTTAATTGCGTGATGTATGTTGAATGAAGGATATGTTAGGATTTTTGCCGTTCTTTTGCTTGGCTTAAGATTATGTTCGCGATTGATTCTGTTGTAATATTCTGCTAATTTGCTAACGCATTGAATTCATTATTGCTGTGTTATGTTTAGATTGGAGTTGATGAATATATTCATGTGTGAACATTTTGCTATCCTGCCTTGAAGTTGAAATGTCAGTTCTTTTGGGTGGAAAAGGGTCGGCTGTTGACCCCCACACCGACATACGCTTCAGGTTTTCTTCATTGTTTCCTCCATAGAGGGAATTCTGAAGCGATATATGATTCGTCTAGCAAAAAATACGTGAGTACCTTTGTATTCATTTCCTATATTTGAGAGTCGAACTAAAGGTTACGATCACGAAATGGTCAATGACATACCCAGTGTATGAAATGTTTAATAAAATGGTGAATTTGGGTATTTCCATGTTTGCTTAGACTTTATGATCTTAATCGACTTTGTTATGTGGTTGCCTAGAATATACGATTATGTATTATTTGGGTCTAAGATGGTCTAACAATTCCTTGTTATGAATCATTAGCCTAATGGCAATTAGGGTAGATAAGAAAGAATTTCCTTTTCCTTTCTGTTGGTTTGTCTTCTTAACTCATATATATGCAGATTTGTGGAAAAATTATTAGGTGGATTTTGTGATTATGTGAAGTTGGTTATGATTTTGACATGTTTTTGAAATGTTGAAATTATGTGTTTGATTGTGATTCTTGTATTAAATACATTAGTTCTTCAATTAAACATGTTAATTTCTTCAACCTTAGAGAGTGGGCATCCATAAGACCCACAATAGGACTTGATTTTCTGAGTTGATCATCTTCCTTTTTGGCTTTGTGATGATTTGGTTGTGATTTAGAAATTTTTACATGTTTAGATAAAAAGTAAGATGTTCACATAGGTAAACTCGAATTTCTGATAATTACTGCAGAAAACGGCTTCAGTGCACGATATTTCCTGAATTATTGGCTTCTAATTTTTAGATGGGACCAATTGCATTGTGTTTATATGTCAGTTGGCTATGTTCAGTAAAAGCTATAAATTTTTTTAACATAATTTGATGGTTCGTTCGTAGCTTTTGCTGAAGGGTGTTTATGCAAAATTTCTGCTGTCCTGTTTTAACAACTCAGTAGATTGTTTCTCAAAACTATACTTTTTGGGCAGCTTTTTCACAAATAACAAATTATATTTTTAAACTAGACATTTCAAGCTTTCTAGAAAGTGTTCATTTACTAAATTCCGATATCATTTGGTATTTTAATAAGATCCTCAAAGTTGACATAAAACCGGTTAAAAAAAAAATCTGCACATTGAATGCTTGTTGGTTATGCTCAAGTGATGTCTCTTAAGTGTGCCTTTATAGGGACTCTCTTGATTTAGTATTTTATGATTCTATCAATTTCTTGACAATGATCTTGAATATATGTGTGGGTGAATTTAACCTTATGTATTGATGTTGAAAGACGATAGTCTTATGTAATGCAATTGAAGCATGTTGTAGAATCTTATGAATAAAGTAATTCTTTGATTCTTTGTGGTTAATATGCCTTTCCTTGCCTTACTTAGATACTTAGGCTTATAGCCTTGTACTTGTATGACTTTAGAATGTACGAATTGTTTCTCATTATAAGATGTTTTGATCTTTGTTTTTGAAACCCTTAAAGGCATGTCAAGGTTTAAGGTAACGGCACCTTTTCAAAAATCAAAGTTCAGTGCTTGGGAATTTTATGGTGTGTTTTGTGAGTCCGTCGAGACTTAGATGAGTGAAATTTTACTCGTATATTCATCTCATTATGTGAATTCATTGATAAAGAAAATGAGTTTGACTTGCATTATGCATTATGCATTTGTGATGCTTGAAACTTGATTGTGTGTGGAATGTTTGCATTTGGTTACAAACCCGTCGATTATGATTTGTTGCCACTTTTATCGGCGGGGACCCCTTTTCGGTTTTATCCAAAAAATCGGATTTTTCTCGTTTAAATTTGACTGGACCAAGAGGGGGTACATTCATGAAATTCCTTGTGACATATAAACTGCATTGTAATTAATGCTTTATGATTATAGTGTGTATGGAATGTTTGCATTCGGCGGCAAACCCGTCGATTGTAATTTGTTACCACATTTATCGTTAGGGATTCTATTAGTTGTTGCCCAACAATTAATATGGGACTCAATTTCAATTGAGCCAAGGTGATACATTTAAGGAACTCTTTTGGTCATATCCAATAAATAGGATTTTCCTCTTTCAAAACTGAGCTGGGCCAAGAGGGGGTACATTCTTTTGGTCAAATCCAATAAATAGGATTTTTTCTCAATTTCAATTGAGTTGGGCTAAGAGAAGGTATATTCATGAATTCCTTGTGTCATGTGGTTACAAGTAATTGATGTTTTATATTTCAATTATAACATTATGACTTAAGTTTTATTTTATGATGTTAAATACTTGATTGTGTGAATGTGAATAGGAATAAATTCTTTATTGAATTACGAATAGCATTACCTCATAGGTTCTACCAATGATGGTTTCACCTAAGTTATGGAAATTAGGTTAGTGTTACAAGTTTCAAGGGTATGAAACCTTAAGGTTCACATCTTAGACATAACTTTGATATTTGGCTAAGTGCATTGCCGCTACTCGTGATGATAGTCCAGTACTTTGAAAGCTTGGTCCTAACATGTTGGCATGCATTATTGTGTGGGATTAAATAATAGTCTTTGAACTATAACGGTTCTAGTCGTAGGTAAATCAACGGAAATTCAAAGTTATTAATGTCTACGCTAGATTCCTTAACCGGTGTATGAAGTAACCTTATTTGACCAATTACAAACTATGTCTTCACTTGATAAGAATCTTATTGGGAATATGACTTACTTTGTAACCGGTTAATAAAATCACCAAATTCCCTAGGGTAATTGATCTATTGTTGCAATTAATTTCTTTTCGAATTTTCAATAATTTAGAGCGCTCAATAAGAGGATGTATTCACATTGTTTGGATTAACATAGATGCTAATCCTGTTTAGATTAGCTTAGTGTCAATCAAGTTTCAACCCTAATTATTGATATGACTTCATCATGGTTTAACCTAAGTTCTGGGAATAAGGAGATGGTTATTCGGTTCAATTATAATTGAATCATAAGGAAACATTTCATATTAGTTAGATCCTATTGTAATTGGCCTGCTAATCCTCAATGATGAAGGAAGTAGCCTTAGGTTGACCTAAGCCAAATAAAGGAACTCACTCATTTAAAGTGATGTAGGACTGTAGTTCGCAGCGGAAGCGCGGGAGCGGATCCTACAGAAGAATAAGATAAGAAGGTGGAAAGAATTTTGGGGACAAAATTCCTAAAAGGTGAGGAGTAATGTAACATCCAAAATTTCCTTTAATTTAGTATTTAAAACAAATTTGGAACTTAGGAGTAAAATAGTAATCTTATCAAAGGATTTAGGAAATGTGGGACCAACTGTTCCTATGTAATTTAATTGATTAAATTACATAAATAATATCTTATTAGGGACCAAAGGATAAATTATGAAAATTGAAAAAGGACTTATAAGTCAAATTTTAGAAAAAACACATGCTTTATCCCACCATACACCTTATTTCCCTCTCTTCCACCCTAGCAATCTCTCTTCTCTAATTTTACTCCCTCTGTCCATGATCTGTGAGCAGAAGAAAAGAAAGAAAGGAAAAACAAAAGAAAGAAGAGAAGAGGAAGTAGGGCACGCGGTGGAAGAAGAAGGAAGAGGCGGAGCCGTACGGCTCTGGGTCCATGCGCGGGCGGCTGAGAGAAGGGACGTGGCAGCGGCCACCGTGGGCAGAGAGAACAGGGGCGAGGCTGAGAGAGAGAAGGGGAAATCAAGGGAGAGAAAGAGAATTCCAAGGAGGAGAATAAGAAAGGAAAGGTTAGGAGTTCATCTTGGAAGGAAGAGGAAGAATAGAATCAAGATTCCTCAACTAATTCCGCCATCTTCTTCAACCTCAAAGTTTAGCGTTTTATACTTCAAACAACCAATGTGAGTTCTCTTTGGGGGTTATTCTCATTTAGAGGTTGGGAACCTTGAAAAACCCATTAGTAGGTTGATTATGTTTATTGCATGTCTTGGTTGTTTGATTGATGATTTTGATGTATTGTAATTTTGTGGGGTTAATGAAAAAAACACCTTTATGTGGCCTTGGGTTTGTTGGTGTGCCCTTAAGGTGTTTGTGATATGTCCTCAAAGAGTATTCTTGTCAATTTTGCATTGGGTTTGCTTGGTTTTGAAGTTTCAAGAATGTTTAGATTTAAGCATATTGTGGTCATTGTTAGTGCTATTGTTTGATTGATGCATACGTCCCTTTAATTTATGATAATCTCAAAGATTATATCAAGGGACTACCATGGATTGTGTTGAATAGATTTCTATGTTTAAGCATTGTAATGCATAAGTGAGAGTAAGAGAATGTGGAGGAACCACAATTGATGAAGTTTCACGCTTCTTCTCTTACTCGAATCATGTTATCATCTTTTAAGATTAGCATTGGCTTGTTGTTTGATAAGCTTAATTAAGTTTGGAATGAATCTCATGATTAATTGTGGAGTGTCTTGATGAATGCCTTCATTATTCAAATGTACATGTTAAATCTTGTTTAGAACCATCATTGATTGGATTTGGGGTTGATTTGAATGGTAAGAAAACTTGGAAATTGAAATAAAAAGCAGAATTTTATTCTGCACAGGCCTGGCCGTGCTTCCCTGTAGACTTGTATTTAAAATTTTATTATTTTTTTTATGATGAATATTTGATGTGATTGGTTACGTTGTATGACTGTCATTCATAAAAGGTATGTAAGGGGATAGGGTTAAGGGAGCTCACTGAGATTTTTATTCCTCACCCCTTTCCTTTATCTATTTCAGATGACAGGTACACCGCTAACGAGGGAGGTCCGTCAATATTCTATACCAGATCACGAGTCCTTGTATTTGTGCACGAGTCTTAGTATGCGTGTCCTTTTATGTCAAGTGATATTAGGAAATAAATTGTATAAATTTGATTAGTTTTTATTCTTTCCATTTAACAAAAAGTATTATATATATATATATATATTCAAATTGAATTCCGCTTTTCAAAACTCTGAATTATGTGTCACAGTTTTAGTGCATTAGCATGGAACTTGATAATGTCTATTAGTAGTAAAATTTAACTATTATTCCTTAGGTATTCAAGGGTTTTGTTCAATCAAAGTTTTTTCAGCTGTTATTGCTAATTTTTCATTAATTAGTAAATAATTCTCTGATTCGAGTCAGGGCGTTACAGCCACAAACGTGGACTTTTCACAATCGTCATCGCAATTTAATAAGTAAGACACAAAATGAATTACAAGAACAACTTAAAAACAACAACTGCATATCTGATCATTTAAGTGAAACACGTAGAAACAACAACAAAAATAAATCAACCATAACATGTATTTGGTTCATGTTCATATAATTAAAATATGCAGAAAAACGGCACTTTTAACAACATTAATCTACATATAGAAACCGAAACCATAACTACAAAATTTTGCAGAAAACAACAAATTTTTGCAACGGTAATTTCTGCATAAAAACAGAAACAATGACACAAAATCCTGCATACACAAATTTCACACATTTGGGGTCCAAACTTGACTCAATCAATGCATCATTTGGATTAGTACATTGTGGAGAATTTTCGAAAACACTCATCAATAAAAGTAACAAACACATGGTCAAACGACCTTGGATATTTTTAAATATTTAACTGAAGGTATCTAACTCATACACAAACACAATACAAGTGGTCCCATCTAAAAATTTGAATCCAGTAATTTATGAGAAATCCTATACTTAAGCTGTTTTGACATTGTGTTACTCAAAACAATGTCCTAGACATCCTAAAGGTTTTAAAATTCTCAAGGCTATCAAAGGAAACCAAACAATTAAGCCAATTTTTATGGAAGCATCCAACACTCACAGAATCCATTTAAAAGAGGTTTCAGTCAAAAATACCAAGTATAAAAATAATATAAATTCATATACTGGCCGAATTTTTCAAAAATCAGAGTTGAAAACCACAGTTAGTAAAAATAACGAATGGAGTGTCAAATGACTTCAGTATTTTTTGTAAATTTTACAGGAAGTAACCAACTCAAATATGAACACAACGCAATTAGTTCTATGCTAAAATTGGAAACCAACAATTGATGATAATTCATGCACTGGATCTATTTTATGCAGTAATTTCCAGAAAAATAATCATGCAATAGGAAGTGATTTATAAACATTAAAAACAGATTTTCTTTAAAACTGTTATCAAACAACGAGGTTCAAGGACAACCCCTTCACCTATTCCCTCAAATATCCCTAACCACAATAATCTCCCCCCTTACCTTAAGTAGTAGCGCAACCTTCCAATGGGAGAAGGATGATGACGAAGTTCGATTCGATCCTACAGAGAAGGGTTCACTACGAATAACAAGGAATTTAAAAAAATTGTTAAAATTCTCAAATTCTAAATCCCTAGCACCTAGAATTAGGAAAGAAAGGATTACAAGGCTTACCTAACCTTTAGGGGACAGTGAACACTCTAATATGACAGGAATACATGGCAGGCCTTATACTTCGGGGTGATGGAAGGATGATCAAAGGCGAAATGGGGTGCCTCTGCTTCCTTATGGAGGCGTGATTTTGAGAGAGAAGAGATGTTAGAGAGGAATAGAAATTCTTATTAGAGGAGTAGGGTTTGGTTGCTTAGGTTACTAATGTTGCTATATGGGTTGGGTTGGAGAAAACCCGTAACACTAAGCCCAACAGCTAAATAAAAATTCTGCCCAACTACTTGGGGCTTGTATGGGCTTTAGGCGCCATATACCCTTTCTGAGCACCCCTTTTATTTTATTTTTTAAAAGTCCGGTCACACATCATAATTATACTAAATAAAATTCAAGGTAATTACACTAATAGTCACAATAGAAGAAATAATTTAATCATTCACATACACCACACCTAATTAAAATAATTATCACAAGAAGAAAAAATGAGGGTTGTTACACTCCTTGTTAGTGGAACCAAGAAGCAACCAAGGGCATCCACTCCTCTCTTAGGGTTGCAATTTTTTAAATGAGATAAGGGGGAGCTGTTATGGTCAGGGATATTCGAGAGAATAAGTGAATGGGTCGTCCTTAGGCCCTGAAGTGTGCTACTTGATTAAAAATGAAGGTGTAAGAATTAAATATTTGATTGTGCATCTCTATTTTTGGTGAATTAGGGGTTGTTCCCTCTATTTGATTGACGATATGAATGTTAAAAATTTTATTTTTTGTTACTTGAATTGATGTGGTGTTGTTAGAATTTTGTCTATTGCTATTATTGTTGTCTGTAGGAATATTGTCTGCTGTTGTTACTGCTGTCTGCAGTAATGCTTTACGTTACTGTTATTGCTATCTGCAGTAACGATGTCTGTTATTATTGTTGTCATTTGTGAAAATGATATATGTTGTTGTTACTACTGTCTGCGAAAATAACATGTGTCGTGCTCCGACGCGTTAGGCTTACTAACTTGAGCCGAAACCAAACCATATTGAACCCAAGGAATTTTATAAAACATTTGCGCTAAAGTATAGCTATCTTAATGGCTTAATTGAAGTATTTATAGGCTGTTAATAGGATATAAAAATTATGCAAAGTTGTTCTTGAATTAGAATGGAATTACAACAAGTTAGAATACTAACAATTAGGCCTTAATTAGGAATTATTAATAATTTCAGTATAGTGTCTAAGGGAATTTAATACTCTAAATACAGGAATTAGACTTGAATACCTTAGGAATAAATACAAGGTTCATGGCAATTTTATAACTTAACTCACTTATTATTTTGTGATAATGATATTGAAAAGTCCACACTTGAGGCAATGACCTTGAGCTGAGACACATGGAACACATTGTGTAGGTTTGACAAAGATGAAGGCAGAGCAATTTGATAGGCAATAGAGCCAACTCTTTGAAGGATTTCAAAGGGACCTATGTAACGTGGACACAACTTTTTGGCTCGGAGTGCCCTACCAATGCCTATCATAGGAATGACCTTTAGGAGCATATGCTCTCCCTCTTCAAACTCATGAGGATTCCTTCTCCCATCAGTATGACTTTTCAGCCGTCTCTAAGCAGTTTTCAATTTATCCCTAATCTTTTGGATTTGATCAGTGGTCTCCTGGATTAAGTCTGGCCCTAATAACCTTTTCTCTCCTACCTCAAACCAACATAGATAGGTTCTACATTTACGACTGTAGAGTTCCTTGTACGGCAGCATACCTATGCTAGAATGGTAGCTGTTGTTATAAGCAAACCCTATGAGAGCTAATGCTTATCACAACTCCCACCATCATCTAATACACAAGCTCTAAGCATGTTCTCTATGGTTTGCATGGTACATTTCGTCTGACCATCCGTCTGGGGATGATAGGCGGCACTAAGATTCAATCTAGCCCCTAGGGCCTGTTAGAAAGATTTTTAGAACCGAGAGGTGAACTTAGGATCTCTATCAGAGACAATGCTAGTGGGTACTCCGTGGAGTCTAATAATTTCTCTAATATAGATCTTAGCTAACCTAACAGTGTTGAAAATGGACTTAATTGGGAGAAAGTGAGCAAATTTGGTCAATCTGTCCACAATGACCCAAATGGAGTTATATCTAAATTGAGTGCGAGGCAAGCCTGCCACAAAGTCCTTGGACATGCCTCCCATTTCCATTCTGGTATCTCTAAGAGTTAAAGCGAACCTGATGGCCTCTGATGTTCTATCGTAGTTTTCTGACAAACCAAACATTGGGCTACAAACTCTCCTACATCATTCCTCATTCCCGGCCACCAATACCTTTGCTTAAGGTCATGATACATCTTGATAGAACCAGGGTGTACAGAGAATACACTCTTATGGGCTTCCTCAAGAATTTGATTCTTGATTGTTTCATCCTTAGGAATACAAATCCTCTGATGAAAAAGGATAGTACCGTCACTGGCCTCAGAGAATCTAGGATGGTGTCTCCTAGCCTGCAACTCTTCATATAGACTCTGGGCATATCTAATTTGATTCCCAAAATCATAAGTGATTTCTAGATGACCCACCATTAGGCTATCCTCTCTTAAAAACATTCCCAAGTTCAGATCCCTAAATGATTCTAGTAATTCCATCTCTTTAATCATCATCGAGGAGACATGAAGAGATTTTCTGCTTAAGGCGTCGGCGACTACATTCGCCTTAACCGGATGGTACTTCAACTCGAAGTCATAATCCTTAAGGAACTCTACCCATCTCCTTTGCCTCATACTCAGCTCCTTTTTATCAAATAGATATCTTAAACTTTTATGATCACTGAATATCTCAAATCGGGCACCATATAAATAATGCCACCATATTTTCAAGGAAAAGACTATAACTGCAAGCTCTGGGTCATGAGTAGGGTAGTTTTCCTCATGGGGCTTTAACTTCTTAAAGTATAGGCTATCACTTGCCTATTCTGCATAAGAACACAACCCAAACCCTTCTTAGAGGCGTCATTGTAAACCACAAAACCTAAGATTGGGTCGGGGATAATCAAAACAGGTGCAGCGATTAGCCGGATTTTGAGCTCCAAGAAACAGTTCGCACAGCTCTTATCCCACACAAAAGTTGCCTCTTTTGGGATAATGGAAGAACTAACTGAGAAAACCTTTAAATGAACTTGCCAGTCCAAGAAAACACCTAACTTCAGTAATGGTAGCCGGTCGCTTCCAATCGAGAACAGCCTCTACCTTACTAGGATCAACTGCCACTCCCGCTTGAGAAATGACATGTCTTAAGAATTTAACTTCTGCAAGCCAAAACTCACACTTCTTTGGCTTTACAAACATACTCTTCTCCCTAAGAGTGCCTAGAATGATCCTAAGGTGTTCCTCATGTTCTTGAGGGTCCTTAGAATAGACAAGAATATCATCTATGAATACCATAACAAACCTATCAAGGTAAGGCCTGAAAATCCTATTCATATTATCCATGAATATGGCTGGAGCATTTGTTAAACTAAAAGGCATAACAACATACTCATAATGGCCATACAGAGTCCTAAACGTGGATTTTGGCACATCCCCAGCCTTGACTCTGATTTGGTAGTATCCTGACCTCAGGTCAATCTTAGAGAATACAGAAGCTCCCGTAAGTTGGTCTAATAGGTCATCGATCCTAGGAAGTGGATATTTGTTCTTAACCGTAACTTTATTGAGTTGTCTATAGTCTATACACAACCTCATACTACCATCTCTCTTCTTCACTAGGAGAACAGGTGCTCCCCAAGGTGAAGAACTAGGCCTAATGAATCGCTCAGCATTCAGATCTTCTAATTGAACCTTAAACTCTTACAATTCTAGAGGCGACATCTTATAGGGGGCTATTGAAATGCGTCCCGCTCCTGGGATTAGCACTGTGGAAAATTCAACTTCCCGCTCAGGAGGTAGAGAAGTAATCTCATCCGGAAACACATCCAGAAATTCATTAATTACTGGAATGGTTGTCAAGTCTAAACCAATCTTTGCGGTTAAAGAGAGCAACAAAATGTATCCTAAGTGTCCTTCGACGAGACATTGGTTCAATTGGGATACACTAGCCATCCCCTCTAATTTAACATAGTCAGAAATCGACTGTACAGATGGGAGCTCAATAGTTTTAAAAAAACAATTCAAGACAACTTGGTTGGCCGAAAGCCAATCCATGCCTAGGATTATGTCTATTTCTTTGAAAGGTAAACATACCATGTTGATCGAGAACATCCTTCCTTGAATCACGAAAAGGCAATTCTCGCATATCAAAGAAGTAGAGATACTACATTTTGCTGGTGTTTGAACATGCAGAGGGAAAGGTAAAGAAGAAAGGTACAATTCCAACCTCTGAGCACACTTACAAGAAATGAAAGAGTGAGTGGCACCAAAGTCATACAAGACAACTAAAGGATTATCATGTAAGAAACATGTACCTTTGATCAAATTTTTCGCACCCTTTTCCTTCTTGCCACTAGGCATGCCCTTGAATCGGATCATCGGGCTTAAAACGACAATCCTTCATGTAGTGGCCCGATCGTCGACAAAGAAAATAGATATCTCGTCCCACCATGCACTCCCCTTTGTGGTTCTTACCACAAGTAGGGCATTCATTAGGCTTAGAAGCCTCAGAATGTTGCACTTGCTTCCCTTTGTAACGATTTCCCTTTGCTTTCAATTGTAGTGAAGTCTTGCTCTCATCTTTCTTTATCTTCCATTTCAGTTGCCTCTCATCCTACAACTTCCTTAAACTCTCTTCGGTGACATAGCTTTTATGAATCACAGCAACATAGCAAGTAAAATCAGTCTGAGCCAGATTATTCTGAATATCTGCCCTTAAACCCCATATGAACTGGTTGATTTTCCAACCTTCATCCGATGCAAACCGAGCATAAGAGGGGTATCTCGCCAATTCCTCAAATTTGGCGACATACTCGACGACAGTTGACTCTCCTTATTGCAAGTGAATAAATTCTCTATCCTTCTTTTCCCTGATGGTCTGAGGGAAATACTTCTCAAGAAAGGCAGTTCAGAAGTGTCCCCATTCTAGGGGTATACCCTCAGCCAACAAGTAAGCCTGTGCTCCATTCCACCAATTCTCAGCTTTTTCCTTCAGCATGTGTGTGGCAAAGGTAACCTTTTGTTCCTCCGTACACTGAACCACTTTGAAAATTTTCTCCATTGCCTCCAACCAATACTGAGATACCATGGCGTCGAAACCTCCAGTGAAGGTTGGGGGATTGAGCTTATGGAACTTGAGGAAAGTTTGGTTAGGGTCTTTAGGTTGAATAGGTGGAGGTGAAGGCGGAGGTTGTTATTGAGGTTGTTGTTGCATGTGGATGAAATGATTCACCAAATTATTGGTAGCAGCAGCTTGATCCCTCCTCATCTGCATCATTTCCAACCATCGAGCTTCCTCCGCGTTACACCTATTTAGTCCTCTCCCTCGCCCTCCAGCTCCGTCTGCCATATTCTGCATACATGGGATAAAGTATTGAGTTGATCAGGCTTAATAATGCATAATAAGTACAACAATACATATACAAATTCTCGAACAAGAGAAAGTCCACACTAATTGACCACAGCCCATACTTCAATCATAATTGAAAGCACGACAATTTACATTAAAGTATACGAATTACTGAAAATTTAAAACTTGTTTATCAAAATACAAGTCTAAACTTTAAACTGAGTCATAAATCCAAATATTAAAATTTACAACTTTCACCAAGTCTAAAGCTTGGGAATACAAAGCACAAGTCTAATCCTGTCCTTACAACAAAAGGAATTAAAATACAACTCCAAATCAACCATAAGCTTGAAGAGCTAGGCCTACTAGCACTACAATAGATTGTTTTAAATATGGCGCCACTTAAACAGCGCTTTCCACTAAAGCGCTGTCTATAAAACAATTTGGACAAGAATAGACAGCGCTTCCTTGATTAAGCGCTACTGATTACATGGTTCGAGCACAGACAGAGCTTTCTAGAACAAGCGTTGTCCTTTATTCAACCTTTCCCAGCATTTCCATAAGCAAGCACTGTCATTTTGATTAGTTCGCCAGTGCTTTCCTAATAAAGCGTTGTCTATTTCCAAATTTATATACCCGCACCCTAGCTAGCTGTTATCCCTCTGTTTCATCTCTCTATTTTGCTCTCGCTCTCTGCATTCATCTCTCTGTTTCATTTCACTCGTCGTCCTCTACTCACACTCTCTCATTCTCCCTGACACGCGAACTTCGTCCTCCTCTCCACTGTCGAACCTCTTCCTCGTTCCTCCTCCTCTCCACCTTTGCCGTTCTTCTTCTGGTTCTGAAGTTGCAAGCCGCTTCCGACATCTTGTTCTTCTTCATCCAGGTTCCACATTGTCTTCTTGGTCACGGTCCTCTACTCACCGCCCACATCCTTGAGTTAGTAGCTAGTGCATTTGGTTTCTACTCACCGCCCACCTCCTTGGTTTCTAGCTGATTGAGGCAAGTAGATTTTGTTAACATTTGGTTTATAGCTGCTGCATTTTAGTGTTTGTAGTTTGGTTAAGGGATTAAGATTAGGTAAGTTTGACACCATATAGTTGCTGCATTTTAGAATTCGCTTGAGACCAAATTAAAACTCAATTTTTATAGTTGTTTCTTTTATTTATGTTTGAGGGGTTCTAATACATCTTTACTTCTATGTTCTGAGGGAAATGCTTTTAAATACAACAAATGACTTTGATGAACTTGAGGTGAAAATTTTGTTGAAGATTTTTGGCCTAACTGATATACAATTGAATTTGTTTTAAATTTTTTTTGTTGAAGTTTTTGACCTAACTGATATACAATTGGATATATTTTGGAATGTCTATATTTTAGGGGAGACTCTTTCAAAATTTTGTTAAAAGTTGGAACTTTGAAGTGTCTTATGGTTGATTGGATTGGATTAGCTATTAGCATGTTTGTAGATTGCAGATAGCTAGATGGCTTCTCCTGGACATGAAACTGATGCTCATGATCATAGTGATGTTGTAGTGGCCCAAACTGTGAAGCGTCGTCCCCGTGGTAAGACTGTCAAGAAGAATCTCATCCAAGGTAAGAGTAGAGGACAGAGACCAGTGGTAAGTTACTTACTAATTAATTAATATAATTAGTTGTTTTTTTCTATTTATTATCTAATGTTGTACACTTAATTTGTATAGGTTGAATGGAATCTTAAAGGTCAACCCGTAGGCATAAATGGCATAGAATTGGTTAGTTTCATTGGATCTCAAGTGCGGCAGACTTTTCCAATTACTTTTAGTAATTGGAGGGAGAGAAATAATCTAGTCTTGGATCGATTGAAAGAGGAGCTTTGGTGCGAGATATAGGTATATACAATCAGTTGTATTTTTTAAATGACTATGTAAATATACTTACCCTACCATTTTGTACTTGTTAATGTATTTTCAGAAAACATTTGATGTTAATGACACACATAAGGATATTATACTTAAATTGCCAGAAGATCTCTTCGGAATTTCCGAACATGGTTGTCCAATAATTGGTTGAGAGATGAAGATGGCAATGTTAGATATGAGCCTCCACCTGATTATGAATTAGTCATAGGAGTGGATGCCTAGAGAGAATTTGTAGTAAAACACACCGGAGACCCTGAATTTCTGGCATACTTATATATGTCCCTACTTGTATACTTGTATATGTCTATATAGAGAACAAGTAACGCAAATCGGCAGAGAGCATCAAATCCTCCTTACCCATACAGAGGAGGGGCTAAAGTGTAACGACCCGTTACCGGACCGCTACCGAGCTCAATATACCGAGCTCGAGTTACCGAGCTCAACACACCGAGCTCAAGTTACCCTGTATGCGATGTGTTTTAAAACGGTACTCTTGTGCCTTTTAAAAAGTACGGTCTATATTTTTTTTTTTTTATAAAACCAACTCTTGCACATAAGAGTAATTACAGCTTTTCGAAACATGATACAACTAAGACACAAGGATTAAATTCTAATAGAACATACATGCATAACATACATATATACCACTCGAAATAATAATGTATGCAAAATACAGAGTAGTAAATGTACAAGAAATACACCTAAGATATGACGACTTCAAGAGAGCAATCATACCCTGGGGGTACTTCCGGCAGACACCCACGCAGGGGGCTGCTCCAAAAGTAAGACTGCCAGTCTACCCTGTGCTCAAAACATAACCGGCCCAACTGGTCACAACCACTATACACCAAAAACAACAAAGAACAGTCATCCCAAAAAAAACATCCAACAATCGTAATCAATCACGACAAATAGAGGTCGCCGCTCGATCCTCGTCGAACTCCTCCTCGCCATCATCTGGCCGCCGAGTTCCTCGCAACCTCGACATCGCCTGGGTAACCATCATGGATTGAAGGTACCACGGAAAGTGGTCAACTTCTCAACAATTCAAGATAAACACGGCATAAAGAAATAAGCGAGACATCATCAGATATCATTCACCAAACGTGACTCGACCATCTCACTCTAGACTCGACTTTTATTAGGAATATCGTCGGTGGTCCATCCCCAAACCGACGCATAGGTAAGCGGCGTGTCCAACCCCAAACCGATACCATGCATTAATCGCCAGGTCCAACCCCAAACCGATAATGCGACGTCTAGTCAATCTCCCGTAAACAAAAAGGGACCTAGCACCCTTAGTTATCCGGTCACGGCTCAAAACGTCATACGACTCGCCTAGCTCTCTCACTCGATGATTAGCTCGCCGCAAGGAGTGGCACATAAAAGTACTTGATCACATATCAAATAAAGAGAGCATGCTTAACATGAAGAAAACGCAATTCGACATTTAAGCAATAAAAACATTCTGCATGAAGAAACGCAATTCAACAGCAATTCACAATTCACAACATATATTCAATCACATATTAAATACATGCAAAAACCCAATCATATCACAACATTACAAGCTCGACACAAATCAAGGAGTCCATACATAGGAATATAACAATCAAAATCCTAGAATGTCTAGAAGTGCCCTTACGCACGAAACATAAACACGTAGAATATGAAGTGCCCTTACGCACAAAACATAAACACGTAGAATATGAAGTGCCCTTACCGAACTCCAAGCTAATCTTTGCCGACAACGACCTCGACATCGCTGTCTTCAAACGAAGTTCGACAACGACTTCTCTTACTCGATCTCGACACGCACGCTTCTCACGACCTCGACACGCATAGCCTCGATCTGGATCCCACTGCTCCCACGTCCTCGGGTTCGCTCTCCCGTACACCTCGATTCGGAAATCACACGATCTCGGGAATCAGACTTCCTAATACAAGCATAACTTAGTTCCATCTATGGATTCTAATAACACTAAGCTCTCATTATCCCAATCTTAACCACAACCCAAGTAAACATTACAAAATAACTCCTTTTCTCTAAAATTTTATTGAAAACTTCTTTCATACATTACCAGACAAAGCCATTTTTCCTCTAACACAACGTTAGGGTTTTCGATCAAAAGTTCATGAAAAAGGTTATCTGATGCTACAACAGGTAAATCGACGACAACAACAACCAGAAGCAACGTACAACAAACTAAAACAAGAAATCAAAACAACCAAAAAGGAAGGGTTTTTGGGCACTGCCTGTTGCAGAAAACAGAGAAAGAAATTTGTTTTACAAGCTCAAATAATTGGTTAGAAAGGTCGGTAATATCATGAAGAAGAAAACCTATCAATATGACATGATTTGGGAGCATAAAAACTAGCTAAAATGGAAAGAAGAAATGGCGCTAAACAGTAGCATGAAGGAAGAGAATCTGTTTTTCATACCTCAAATGGTGGTCGAGATGGTGAGATATGTCGAGAGGATGATGAGGAACAAGATTGATGAAGAAAGTTTATGCAGAAGCTCGATGAAACTCAAGGTTCTTCGATGGAGGTTTGGAGAGGAAGAGGAACTCAGAGAAGAAGGAAGAAGAAAGAAGAAAAGAGAAAGTGAGGGTTTGAGGGGCTGATCGAATATACAATTTGGTGAGGAAGGGCATTATCGTAACTACAGTTATGAGATGCTAATCCCATCAATCAATCTACCCATCTAATCTCTCCTCTCTCATGATTACCCTCTAGGCTATAGGTTACAGATCTAAAAAGAAACACAGCGTCGAGAACTGCAAACCGAATATATAAATATTACAAACAATATAATCATAACGCTGAATAACGTTCGTAAAAATACGAGTGTTATCATCTCGACACGATGTCGACCAGGGTGCTCGTGCAAGCACACAAGGCTCTAACACGAGTTCGTGCACGCGGCCTCCTCAGTTCGACATGCGACCTCCTCAGCTCGGTATGAGACCTCATCAGCTCGGTGCGCGATCTCAGCAGCTAATGCACGCGATCTCCTCAGCTCAGCAGCTAGTGCACGCGGTCTCCTCAACTCGGCATATGACCTCGGCACGCGATCTTGGCACGGGATCTCGACACGAGGTCATAGTGCGAGGTCTCGACACGAGATCTCGACGCGAGGTCTCGATACGACGTCCTAATACGAGGTCGATCTCGTCCTCAGGTGTTACAATCTCTCCCTCTAAAAAAAATTTCGTCCTCGAAATTGCAAATAAAATTCTTACCTCGAAAAAGTTCAGTCTCGAGTCTTCATCTTCTCCTCGGCTCCCAAGTCGCATCTCGGTCTTACGATCCCACACAACTTTGACAAGTTGAATCTCTTTGTTCCGCAACTGTTTGGCTTTCCGATCAACGATCCTTGCTGGTGATGCTTCGAAGGATAAGTCGTCCCTTAGTTGAATCACATCCGGTTCGATGACATGAGAGGGGTCGGAAATATACTCCCGCAATTGTGAGACGTGGAAGACGTCATGAATGTTCGACAAGAAGGGTGGCAAGGCAATCTGATATGCCACTGGACCAATACGACGAAGAATCTGATAAGGTCCAATAAATTTAGGGGTAAGTTTCTTGGACTTGATCGCTCGACCAACTCGATGAGTGGGGTGACCCTAAGAAATACATGTTCTCCTTCTTCGAACTCGAGTGGTCGACGCCGTTGGTCCGCATAACTCTTACGTCGACTTTGAGGCGTTCGCATCCTATCTCTCGATCAAACGGATCTTCTCGGAGTCTGGCTGGATCATATCTGGTCCCACAACAGAACGCTCGCCATCCTGGTGCCAACAAAGAGGCGTCTGACATTACGTCCATACAGTGCTTCAAAAGGTGCCATTCCAATACTCGCATGGAAACTGTTATTGTAGGTGAACTCCACCAATGGTAAGACGTCGTCCCAACTTCCTTGGTGATCTAAGGTACACGCTCGCAACAAATCTTCAAGCGATTGGATCGTTCTTTCAGTCTGACCGTCAGTTTGAGGATGATATGCCAAGCTAAGCCTGAGCTCGGTTCCCATCGCTTCTTGCAATTCCCTCCAAAAATGAGACGTGAACTTCGGATCTCGGTCCGACACGATTGAAGAGGGTATACCATGAAGTCGTACTATCTCCGCGATGTAGATCTCGGTCAGCTTTTCCACGTTGTATGTCGACCTCACTGGTAAGAAATGAGCAGATTTGGTCAATCGGTCGACGATCACCCAAATCGAATCATTCTTTTTCTGCGTCTTCGGCAAACCTACAACGAAATCCATGGAGATACTGTCCCATTTCCATACTGGTACGTCAAGCGATTGTAGCATTCCCGCTGGTCGTTGGTGCTCCACCTTTGCTTTCTGACATGTTAAACACGAAGCTACGTACTCAGCCACTTGCTTTTTCATTCCGGACCACCAAAAATGCTTCTTCAAGTCTTAATACATCTTCGTAACTCCTGGATGAATACTAAAGTTGCTCTTATGCGCTTCGTCGAGTATTAACTTTCTCAGCTCGGCTACGTTAGGTACACACACTCGGCCATTGCATCTTAAGATGTCGTCCGTTCTGACTTGGAATTCTGTCGCCTTCCTTGCGCTTATCAATCGAACCTTCTCTTGCAGAGCTCGTCATGAACTTCTTTGGTCTCGGATCTCATCCAACAATCTGTTAGAAATGGTAAGCATACCAAATCTCAGCTTCCCCGGTGAAACTTCCACACTCAACTTCAAGTCTCGGAACTTCTCGAGTATCTTCAACTCCTTGATCATCATTGCTGAGGTTAAAACGCTCTTTACGCTCAATGCATCCGCTACTACGTTAGCCTTACGGGATGGTATTCCAACGTAAAGTCGTAGTCCTTGAGAAATTTCGGCCCATCTTCGCCGATGCATGTTGAGCTCCTTCGATCGAACAGTACTTCAAGCTTTTGTGATCGCTGAAAGCAGAAGAGTGCTCCCATAAAGGTAGTGCCTCCATATCTTCAGCGCCAAAAACCCGCTTTGCCCGGCTCCAAGTCGTGAGTAGGGTAGTTCCTCTCGTGAATCTTAAGTCGTCTTGAAGCATACGCGACCACCTTCCGATGTTGCATCGACGCATCCCAATCCCTGGTGTGACGCATCACAATACACCTCGTAAGGCTCTTACGGTTGAGGCAAAATCAACACAGCGCCGTCGCCAAGAGCTCCTTGATCTTTGAAAACTGGATTCGCACTCCTCAGTCCAGGCAAAAGGTTGATCCTTCCTCGTAAGTCGTGTAAGAGGCGCGACAATCTTCGAGAAACCTTCAATGAATCTTCGATAATAGCCTGCTAAGCCAACAAAACTCCTGATGTCGGTAACCGTCTTCGGCTGTTCCCACGCTAGCACAGCTTCAATCTTAGTTGGATCCACAGCTATCCCTTCTTTGGAAATCACATGACCAAGAAAATTCACCTCTTCGAGCCAAAATTCACACTTCGACAGGTTGGCATAGAGTTGCTTCTCTCGTAATATCTGCAGTACTCGACGTAAGTGTTCTTCGTGCTCTTCTCGGTTCTTCGAGTAGATCAGGATGTCGTCGATGAACACTACAACGAACTGATCCAAAAACGAATGGAAAATCCTATTCATGTAATCCATAAACACAGCTGGCGCATTTGTCACTCCAAACGGCATCACCAAGTACTCGTAGTGACCATACCTAGTCCTGAAAGCTTTCTTGGGGACATCTTCTTCCTTCACGCGAATCTGATGGTAGCCCGATTTCAAGTCTATCTTGGAAAAGATCGCCGCTCCACGAAGTTGATCCATCAAGTCGTCAATACGAGGTAACGGATAACGGTTCTTCACAGTAACCTTGTTGAGCTCGCGGTAGTCCACGCTGACCTTGATCGTCCATCCTTCTTCTTAACCAACAACACTGGAGCTCCCCACGGTGACACGCTCGGTCGTATGAATTGCTTTGACTCCAAGTGTTCGATCTGGGACTTCAGCTCTTTCATCTCGGCAGGAGACATCCGGTATGGCGCTTTGGAAATCGGTCCTGTTCCTGGAATCAACTCGATGGAGAACTCGACCTCTCGCACTGGTGGTAACCCTGGCACGTCTTCTGAAAACGCCCTCAAAGTCACACACCACCGGAACATTCTTCACTTCGACCTGCTGGAAAACTTGAACTAGCGGATACATGTATTCCCTAGTTCCTTCTTTCAAAGAAACTCCAATACGTTCAGCAGAAAGATAATTGGAGACTCCAAGGTCTGGAAAAATTATAGTTTTACGGGCACAGTCCAAAAGGACATGGTGGTGTGACAACCAATCCATCCCGAGGATGACATCTAAGCCCTTAAGAGGCAAACAAACCAAATTGACCACAAACTTTCTACTGTGAATAACCACTACACAATTAAGACATGCAGTGTTTGTGACTAAGGTTTTAGCAGCTGGGGTTGTAACTACCAATTTGAACGGTAAAGCAGTCACAGTCAAGTTCAAATGGTTCACACAATCAGAAGAAATAAAGGAATGGGTTGCACCCGAATCAAAGAGAACAGATAAGGATTTACCCTCGATTTCACATTCACCTTGAATAAGATCATCAGCTTGCTCTGCTTCCTCGCCACTCATGCAGAAGACTCTGCCTTTAGCCACCTGACGCTTCCCTTTGGCCTTTGCCGCAAGCATTGCCGGTTCAGCTTTAGGTGTGGGACAATCCTTGGCAAAATGCTCTGGCTTCTTACAGTTGAAACATACCTCTTCCTTCTGAGTACAGTTATTCGCATAATGTCCCGTCTTTCCACAACGGAAACAAGTCACCTCGACACCGGTTTGACCTCCACTCCTCGCTCCCTGGGTCGTCGGACCATACTGTCCTCTATTGTTGTTGTTCCCCTGAGGTCGGTCGTAAGGCTTCTTCTGCTGTTGTTTCCCTTTCTGTGTAAACCTCTGCCCCGCACTCTGGGGTCTCACCGGTCCGCCTACAACAGTTTTCTTCTTGTGGCTTCTTACTCCTTCTACCTCGACACAGCGATCTATCAGCTCTTGGAGGTTTCGAATCCTCAATGACACCACCGACTTCTGAATGTCAAATCTTAATCCCCGTTGGAATCTCTCACTTAACCATCTTTGGTCAGCTCGATCACGAAATGGACTGAAATACCTCGCCAGTGACTCAAACTTGGCCGCATACTCGGACACTGTCGAGCTGCCTTGTTGCAATTGAAGAAACTCTTGCTCCTTCTCGGCTCGTGCAGTATCTGGGAAGTACTTGTCCAAGAACCTTTCACGGAAAAGCTCCCAGGTTATCTCGCGACGTTCCGCTATAAATGTTTGCTTCACTCCTTTCCACCAATACTCTGCGTCTCCTAGCAGCAAGTAGGTAGCGTAGTCTACCCTCACGTTGTTTGGGCAATGGAGTGCCTCGAAGATCTTCTCGATCTCTTGCATCCAAAGATCAGCTTTATCTGGATTTGGCTCACCGTAGAACTTCGGTGGATCATGCTTCCTAAAGTCTGCCAATCCTCTCGCCTCGGCCTCGCTCGCTCATTGTTGTTCTTTGCAAGTTTCTTTGAGTTATTTGCCGTCTATTGAGCCATCGCGTTAACTGTTGAGTTGCGCCGGCCGATTGCTGAGCCATGGCTGCCGCCATCTCGGTCATAGCTTGAATTGCTCGTTCCATGTCGACGTTCTCGGTTACAGCTGTCGTATCCCTACGAGGTGGCATTAGATTCCACAAAGTTCAAAACCCTGTCAGAATCTCACAACAAGGATGTGTTAAAACACACTGCTTCAATCAAGAAACAGTTCAAACAATTTTTCAAGCAATAAGTGCTTCACTTAATCAAACAGCAATCAACATAGTACAACCATGTACCCGACACACATATCCCGACACAGTGACCAGTCCAAATTTCCTATGCACAGCTCGGTCAGAACCGAACTGCTCTGATACCAGCATTGTAACGACCCGTTACCGGACCGCTACCGAGCTCAATATACCGAGCTCGAGTTACCGAGCTCAACACACCGAGCTCAAGTTACCCTGTATGCGATGTGTTTTAAAACGGTACTCTTGTGCCTTTTAAAAAGTACGGTCTATATTTTTTTTTTTATAAAACCAACTCTTGCACATCAGAGTAATTACAGCTTTTCGAAACATGATGCAACTAAGACACAAGGATTAAATTCTAATAGAACATACATGCATAACATACATATATACCACTCGAAATAATAATGTATGCAAAATACAGAGTAGTAAATGTACAAGAAATACACCTAAGGTATGACGACTTCAAGAGAGCAATCATACCCTGGGGGTACTTCCGGCAGACACCCACGCAGGGGGCTGCTCCAAAAGTAAGACTGCCAGTCTACCCTGTGCTCAAAACATAACCGGCCCAACTGGTCACAACCACTATACACCAAAAACAACAAAGAACAGTCATCCCAAAAAAAACATCTAACAATCGTAATCAATCACGACAAATAGAGGTCGTCGCCCTGATCCTCGTCGAACTCCTCCTCGCCATCATCTGCTGTCGAGTTCCCTGCAACCTCGACATCGCCTGGGTAACCATCATGGATTGAAGGTACCACGGGAAAGGGTCAACTTCTCAACAATTCAAGATAAACACGGGATAAAGAAATAAGCAGACATCACTGTATATCATTCACCAAACGTGACTCGACCATCTCACTCTAGACTCGACTTTTATTCCGGAATATCGTCAGCTGGTCCATCCCCAAACTGACGCAATAGGTAAGCGGCAGGTCCAACCCCAAACCGATACCATGCATTAATCAGCAGGTCCAACCCCAAACTGATAATGCGACGTCTAGTCAATCTCTCGTAAACAAAAAGGGGACCTAGCACCCTTAGTTATCCGGGTCACGGCTCAAAAACGTCATACGACTCGCCTAGCTCTCTCACTCGATGATTAGCTCGCCGCAGTCAAGGAGTGGTACATAAAAGTACTTGATCACATATCAAATAAAGAGAGCATGCTTAACATGAAGAAAACGCAATTCGACATTTAAGCAATAAAAACATTCTGCATGAAGAAACGCAATTCAACAGCAATTCACAATTCACAACATATATTCAATCACATATTAAATACATGCAAAAACCCAATCATATCACAACATTACAAGCTCGACACAAATCAAGGAGTCCATACATAGGAATATAACAATCAAAATCCTAGAATGTCTAGAAGTGCCCTTACGCACGAAACATAAACACGTAGAATATGAAGTGCCCTTACGCACAAAACATAAACACGTAGAATATGAAGTGCCCTTACGCACAAAACATAAACACGTAGAATATGAAGTGCCCTTACCAAACTCCAAGCTAATGCTGCTCGACAACGACCTCGACACGGCTGTCTTCAAACGAGTTCGACAACGACTTCTCTTACTCGATCTCGACACG
Source organism: Calophaca sinica (assembly GCA_037113605.1). NCBI lineage: Eukaryota > Viridiplantae > Streptophyta > Magnoliopsida > Fabales > Fabaceae > Calophaca > Calophaca sinica. Next base: position 101,594,446 of record CM073730.1, read on the forward strand.
TACGCTTCTCAGTCGACCTCGACACGTACAGTTCTCGATCTGGATCCCACTGCTCCCACGTCCTCGGGTTCGCTCTCCCGTACACCTCGATTCGGAAATCACACGATCTCGGGAATCAGACTTCCTAATACAAGCATAACTTAGTTCCATCTATGGATTCTAATAACACTAAGCTCTCATTATCCCAATCTTAACCGCAACCCAAGTAAATATTACAAAATAACTCCTTTTCTCTAAAATTTTATTGAAAACTTCTTTCATACATTACCAGACAAAGCCATTTTTCCTCTAACACAACGTTAGGGTTTTCGATCAAAAGTTCATGAAAAAGGTTATCTGATGCTACAACAGGTAAATCGACGACAACAACAACCAGAAGCAACGTACAACAAACTAAAACAAGAAATCAAAACAACCAAAAAGGAAGGGTTTTTGGGCACTGCCTGTTGCAGAAAACAGAGAAAGAAATTTGTTTTACAAGCTCAAATAATTGGTTAGAAAGGTCGGTAATATCATGAAGAAGAAAACCTATCAATATGACATGATTTGGGAGCATAAAAACTAGCTAAAATGGAAAGAAGAAATGGCGCTAAACAGTAGCATGAAGGAAGAGAATCTGTTTTTCATACCTCAAATGGTGGTCGAGATGGTGAGATATGTCGAGAGGATGATGAGGAACAAGATTGATGAAGAAAGTTTATGCAGAAGCTCGATGAAACTCAAGGTTCTTCGATGGAGGTTTGGAGAGGAAGAGGAACTCAGAGAAGAAGGAAGAAGAAAGAAGAAAAGAGAAAGTGAGGGTTTGAGGGGCTGATCGAATATACAGCTGGTGAGGGAAGGGCATTATCGTAACTACAGTTATGAGATGCTAATCCCATCAATCAATCTACCCATCTAATCTCTCCTCTCTCATGATTACCCTCTAGGCTATAGGTTACAGATCTAAAAAGAAGCACAGCGTCGAGAACTGCAAACCGAATATATAAATATTACAAACAATATAATCATAACGCTGAATAACGTTCGTAAAAATACGAGTGTTATCATCTCGACACGATGTCGACCAGGGTGCTCGTGCAAGCACACAAGGCTCTAACACGAGTTCGTGCACGCGGCCTCCTCAGTTCGACATGCGACCTCCTCAGCTCGGTATGCGACCTCATCAGCTCGGTGCGCGATCTCAGTAGCTAATGCACGCGATCTCCTCAGCTCAGCAGCTAGTGCACGCGGTCTCCTCAACTCGGCATATGACCTCGGCACGCGATCTTGGCACGGGATCTCGACACGAGGTCATAGTGCGAGGTCTCGACACGAGATCTCGACGCGAGGTCTCGATACGACGTCCTAATACGAGGTCGATCTCGTCCTCAGGTGTTACATAAAGGGTATCCCAGCATTGAGGAAGATTTGGTATACAGAGTAACCCTAAATTATATGTAACCCTAAACCCTAATCCTAATTAACAATGATTAATTTCAATTTCTTTGTTAATTTGTATAGCTGAAGATGACTGGAGAAAATGTAACATTAACATCAATTGATCGCCATTTCTTGTGGATAGAAGCCCACCGCAACAGGGATGGTCAGGTTGTGGACCCCCCTCCACTATGGAAGTTGCTAATAAAATTGTAAGTATGGTAAATTGATTAACATTTTCATTTGCAATTTTCTTATGATAGTGATATTATTTAACAATCTTTGTTAATAATATTTGTGTTTCTCAGGAGAGCCTATCACAACAGTCCGTGACACAGGGTATAACAGACATCCTTATCGAAGCCATACCGATCACAGAGTATTCTGGTCGTGTAAGGGGCGTGGGATTTGGTGTTTCTCAAAAGGATATTTTTGGTAAACCAAAGCGCGCTAGAAAAGATGAAAATGAAGAGTTGAAAAGGATGGTAGCCCATCTCTTTTGGGAGTATGCATCAGAACAAGGGACCGGTAGAAATGGATCAGCACCTTAGCGCCAGAGATAACGTCGGAGATAGTTGCACTCTTAAGTCACACAAGGTAAATCAAATTACTTCAAAGACTTGTTTGGTAGATTAAGTATTTGTGAATTACATACTAGGTAGACTTGTATAGTGATTTGTCCATATTGGTGCATATTTGTGCTGGCTGGTATATGTTACAGGTATTGGATAAATTTTGGAATGTCCATAATTTAGGGGAGATTCTACCAAAATTTTGTTAGAAATTCAAATTGAAGTAAAAAAAATTCTAATTTAATATTATTGTGGATCTTGATTACTTAAGGAACCAGTGGAGGTAATGGAACCGGTACTGGAGGAACACGAGCCTACTTTACCCATGGATAGATGCACTCTTAAGTCATCTGAGGTAATTGAGCATTAGAAATTATTCTCGTTACTTGTACGTATTGCATCATTGATTTATCATGTCTAATATTTTCTTTATTAATTCATGGTTTAGAGCATCGTAGAGTGTTCCTTGTTTTTGCTTGGCTCGTCTCCACCAGTTAGTAAGGGCAGTTCATACACCGATTTAAGTGTTATGTTGCACAATCGTCCATTACCTCCCGGTCATGTGAAAGTCAGAGTTGACATTGCTTACAAGGCGGAAGCACCGTTGCCAATTCCACTTGAGGACGTAGGTATCAACAACGTGGGAGAGGCAATAGGTACCTTTGTACCTTTGTGGCATGGCCGCAACAAACAGTTGGGTCAGTTACATCCCTAGCAAAGAATCAGGGAAACTCTCAACCTTTCCCCTCCACATCTCCTACTATAACCTTTTTTATGTTTCTTCAAGCCCATGCTAATGCTACTCTGGTTGATGGAGCAACTCTGAATGTAAATATTCCTCCAGAAGTTTTGGGGCATCCAGAAGATTATCCCTTGTATCTCGGTGCCAAGGAAGAACTGTCTGAAATTTTTACTTATGGCGCTTGGATCAGTCAAGTTATTATTATTGTATAAATGAGGTACTACATTTAAATTTAAACTATACGTGTTTTTTCATTGTTTCACCTAAATTAATATTGAAGTTATTATTAATTCATTAATTTGTATACGTTTAATTCAAGGTACTTGTATTATGAGATACTGATCCCAGAAGGACGGACTCAGAGGTTTGTGTTCTTGTGCCCAGAGAGCACAAATTTGTCCCTTGACAGGCTTGTCACGGCAAAAACATATATTTCTAAATGCTTGGCACTAGGAAACCCCGAGTCTGAGACATTGTTTCTGTCACCGTGTAACGTAGTGTGAGTCATTTGATTTAATCATATATATATATATATATTAATTTTGTGAAATGTGATGACTTGCTAATTAGGATTTCCTTAATCAACTTTTTTGTAGGCAATATTGGGTATTGGTAGCAATCAATCCTAATGCAAACACGGTGTACTATTTAGATCCATTGCAAAAGAATTTGAGCAGCCGTAAAAAAAATGAAAGATACGTACAACCAGTAAGAATCTAATATATAGTGTAATTAGGCAGCGGTTTTAAGCTCTGGCAAAGGCCAAAATAAGTCCACACTAATTGACCACAGTCCAATCAAGATTGAACCGCTCTGATACTATAATATAACGCCCATACTTCAATCATAATTGAAAGCACGACAATTTACATTAAAGTATAGGAATTACTGAAAATTTAAAACTTGTTTAGTAAAATACAAGTCTAAACTTTAAACTGAGTCATAAATCCAAATATTAAAATTTACAACTTTCACCAAGTCTAAAGCTTGGGAATACAAAGCACAAGTCTAATCATGTCCTTACAAAAAAAGGAATTAAAATACAACTCTAAATTAACCATAAGCTTGAAGAGCTAGGCCTACTAGCATCGCCTAATCTTCGTTCGGTACCTGTTTTTCTAAAAAACAATAAGGAAAGGGTGAGATTATAAAAATCTCAGTGAGTCCTTCACGGACCCCTCACCAACACTAGCCAAATCACAATAACATTCATTTACAAACATTAAAGCAAATATGACAATTTCATGCAACAAGGATCGTTCGTAACTGCCTGAACATATCGTTTGATAATAGTGGTACAACCGCTCTATACAACCATCGTTGTAAGAGCCGGGACGTATCGCTATCGCACAGTGGTACAACCGCTCTGTACTTACAACCGCTCTATATAACCGTCATTGTAACAGCCGGGACGCGTCGCTAGATCACAGTGGTACAACCACTCTGCACACATAACAATTTCATAACAGCCGGGGCATATCGTTCGATAACAGTGGTACACCTCTTTGTACAAACATATTTGTAATAGTCGGGACGTGTCGCTATCTCACAATGGCACACCGCTCTGTACGACTATCTTACTAGAATCATTATAATTCAATAGTTTTAGTTCCGTATCTTTAAGGATTCACTTCAAACTCTTTAAGGATTCACTTCAAACTCAAGCTGAAATGATGTTTCTAAGGGATTCCTATGATATCCCTTTAGTCCCGTAGGGTTTAGAACACTAAAATCAAGTATTCCTAGCCTTAGAAGCCTCTTAAGTGTGAAAAAACAATTTCAAGATAATCTGCGCGCCCAACAGATTCGCAAGATCGCCAAGACCTTGATTTTGCCTTGCCCGCACCCTAGCACGCATCTCGCGTGTTTCGCGCGGTCCTGGTCCCCGCTCTCGCCAGAGCTTGCACGCTAGCGATTTTCTCCATTTCCTCTCTCGCTTGTCCGCATCGCCGAAAGCCTGGTGGCGCCACGCGATTCTACAAAGATTTTCTGCATTCTTCCATTTTCCAACCTTTAATTTTTATCAATCCAATCCATTTCCAATCAAATTAAGACTCAAAATCAAGGCTTAAAGCATGACAAATGGAAGAACACATTCAACATATGAATTTCAAACAATCACAAGGTTGAAACTTCACAAAACATATCAAACTATGAACCAATCTCATATACCCTGAACCCATTTCATGTTTTTCCATAACCCACATATACAAGTCAAGAAAGCACACAAAATGAAAGGGGAATAGGAACCCTAATGTGGGTCTTATGGTTGCCCAATACCTAAGAAAAGAAGAACTCACAAACACTTTCAAAAGCTAGAGCCAAGTGTGAAGAAACTTTGATCTTCCTCTTTTCCTCTTCTTCTTCACGTTTTCCCTCTTCTCTCCCTTGAATCAACTTCAAATCTCTATTCAAATGCCAAGAGTTTAGCTATACCCTTCTTCTCTAAGCCAAGAATGAAGAAATCCAACCAATTTTCTCTCTTTTTCTCTCCAAACCTGTAACACGCGTATTTTTACGGTACGTTATTTAACGTTATTTAGTGTAATTCTGTCGTATTTATGCTATAATAAAGCAATTTCTTGTTCCCTAAGAAAGCGTGTTAATTACATCAAGATCAAATTAAATTTGAGAATTAATATTTTATATTAATCCACGGTTTGAAAATCGTCGAAAAATTCTAACGAAATTTCGTCGCGTTTTGAATTGCCGGGCGGTTTTGTCGCAGATAAAATTTTAAATGAACTCCGATTTCGATGAAAATCGAACCGTAACTTGTTGAGACTATTTTTTTGAATATTTGACATGAATTTTATTATTTATAATTAAATATTTTCACGCGATGAATTAATTTCTCGTTAAATTAATTTTCGCGAGTTTATCGGTAACGCGGTATTTCGTCGCCGTGTTTTAACAACCCCTAGACTCTAGGATTAGTGGGTAATCATGAGAGATGTGAGATTAGGTGGGTAAGACTAGATGATGTGGTTAGGTAATAGGTGTCATTAGTTGTGTGATTTGTTTTAAAAAAAAAACAAGAAGAAAATCTTTAATTTAACTACTCCTACTAACTACACTTATTTTTATTATTATAAAAGGAGAAGACCAAGGCTATATGCAGCCTCATTCACGCCTCCATCATCTTCTCAAACCCTCATCTTCTTTCTTTTTTCTATTCTTGAAAACCAAGCTTCCATGAATGCTTTCTTCCATTTTTCTTAAGCTTTTCAACTTGCAATCTTCACCAAAGTTACTCCAAACCTTCATCTCTACCTAGTTCTTCTTCATCCTCATCATCTAAGTAAGAGAAAAATTTATTTTTCCCTCCCCATTTACAGTTGAAAACCGTGCCCCCTCCCCTTTGTTGCTTCTTATTTTTTTTGCTTTTCAATCTTATTATCTTGCTTGTTTAATGTTGTTTGATGGGTTGATGATGATCGAGAGGAAATGAGACATGCTTTTTCTTTTCCTTGAGTTCTAGGGTGAAAACCCTAATAGGAGAAAAAGGGAAAAGGGTGTGATCCTCATTGAATCACCTAATTAGTGGTTTAATTGAGTTTATGGAAGTTGTATGATGATTGTTTAAGTTTTAGTTTTGATTTTGCATGTCTAACTTGATAGTTTATGGTTGAGACCTATTCTTTAATTATGGAAAATATGGGTTTAGGAGATTGGATTATGTGTCTAAGTGTTGAATGTTATGTTTTAGGTAGTTTTAAGGCTATTGGAATTGATATGCATGAGTTAGTATATGAGTTAGTTCATGTTTTGTGAAAAAGTGATTTTTGAGGGACTAAAATGGCATGAAAAAAAAATTGATTAGGTTGTTCTTTATTTTGGCATGAACATATTTTTTTAGCATGATATTGGCCATGTATTTAATGCCTTAGGATTCTTGAAATTGGAATTTTGTTGTTTGAAAGTATTTTTGGGAAAAACACTTATTCTTGAAAAAAAAATTGGAAATGAGTTTTGAGAACTTGGTAAGTGAGTTAAATGGTTAGCCATACATTGTTGATGTATAGTATGTTGGTGAATTTAATGTTTGTAAGAATTGAGTTTTTGAAATGAAAAATTGACTTGAAAAATGTTTTACAACTTGTTTCAATTATGGGTATGGATGATGCTTAGATGAGAATTGATGTGAGTTACCTAAAATTTGGTTGTTTTGCTTGAAAAATGTTCGTAGTAATGAAAAGGAGTTTTTGCAAAAAATTTTTAAGAAAAAGATGATTATGGCCGAGAGGCCTTAAAGATTTTTGGAAGGAAGTTTTTAATTGTGAAGTTGTTGTGAAGTTTGAATGTGTTATGCTTAAGACTTTTTAAAAAAAAAAGGGATTCTTTAAAGAGTTAGCATTTCTCTTTTAGTAAAAGTGTTTTGTAGTAGTTAATTTTCAAGAAAAGTGGTTTTTGATTCAAAATCCTTAATTGTTTACTAGTAGTTAGAAGTAAAATTTTGTGGATTATTGGTTAGAAAAAGGGTTAAGTTTGAGTGCCTTAGATTGTAGAACTAAGTTTTTAGAATTTCGCTAAGTCGTTTTATGTGTTAGGCTCGAGTAACCCGAGACAGTGCGGTGCGGAAATCGAGAAGCGCGTGGACGTGTAGCTTGGAGTTCGGTAAGGGCGCTTTACATTTATACTTAATTCTGTATGTCCTTGTGAAAGGACAAATTTTTAGATGTGAATTTAATTTCAAGTGTTCATGTGAAGAAGTCTGAGAACCTAAGGGTTCGAGGTGAGGGTCTTGTACCCCTTTGCTTTATTTTTATATGTTGATTATTTAGTGGGCTTGTCTGCAAGTGGTTAGTAGTTGTCCCCAACCCCCCACACTTGTTTGTTCTCTCTGTGAATTCCATCGAGTTGCAGAGGGATGGATTCTCTGAATTGATTGTCGTTGGTTGTTGTTGAGCTGTGAACTGCTTATGCTGTTTGTATTGTTGAATTGCGTTTCTTCATGCAAACTGCTTTTATTGCTTAAGTTGTTGAATTGCGTTTCTTCATATTAAGCATGCTCTTATTATTTGATATGCGGTCGAATAATCTTGCGTATAACTCTTTGAATATCGTATGCGTAATTGTTCATCAGTCCGAGAGCATTGTCGAGTCGTCGAGACGCTTTTGAGCCGTGGAGGGAAAACCGACGGTGCTAGGTCCCCTTCGTTTATGGTGGATTAGCTAGCGCCGCAGTTAAGGAACCGGAGCTGCTTACCTAGGGAGAGCGAGGATCCCAAAGCTACGGCTGGTATTCAGCGGATGGATCGGCGTCTGCTTTCCGGAAAAATTGTCGAGTCGAGAGAAAATGAGTCCTGAAATGAGTCATGAGTCGAGTCTTGAGCGAGCATTTTGAATTGAACTTTGTGAACTGTATGCGTTGCTATTGGTTATTATTTTGTGAATTTGTTATATTTGATTTGTTGAGAAGTTGACCCTTTCCCGTGGTACCTTCGATTCATGATGGTTACCCAGGCGATGGCGAGGAAGTGGAAGATCAGTTGGTGGACGATGGCGAGGAGGGCCCTTTTGAGGATTCGGGCAACGACCTTTATTTGTCTTGAGTGCATGTTGATCGTTGTTTGCTATTATGTTTTTTTTGTGGAGGACTGTGGTATATATATACCTTTTGCGTATAGTTGGTTTGTGACCGGTTGGGTTTGTGATGTTTTGCTGTCACAGGGTAGACTGGTGGTTTTCACTTTTAGAGCAGCCCCCTGCGTGGGTGTCTGCCGGGAGTACCCCCAGGGTATGATTTCTCTCTCGAGGGTCTTCATACCATAGGTGTATTTCTTTGCACATTTTCCACTCTGTTATTTTGCACATACTGTATATATATGACTTATGTATTTATGCATGTATGCTTTATCAGCTTTAGAGTCTTGTGTCCTAGTTGCACCATGTTTCGAAACGCTGTAAGTACTCTGCGTGTGCTTTACGGGCACTATCGTTTTAAAAAAAAAATTTACCGTATTTCCTGAAGGACACAAGAGTACCATTTTCAAAAATCTATCTCATACAGGTTTAGTGTTAGCTCTGTAGCGGTCCGGAAACGGGTCGTTACAATGGTGGTATCAGAGCGGTTCGGTTCTAACCGGACTGTGTATTGAATCATCAAGCTGGTCACCGTGTCGAGTCCTGTTTTGTTGGGTAGATAGTCGTGCTATTGTTGTTATTGTTTGCTGAGTGAAGCAGTTTTGCTTAAAATTGGTTGGATTGTTTCTTGATTGAAGCAAGGTGTGCTAACACATCACCTACGTGCGAGGTTCGGATAGGTTTTTGAAACCTTATAGGAATCTACTGCCACCTCGCGAGGACCGTACGTTTGGACCTGCTAACTCCACCTTGGAAAGGACAATTCAAGAATGGGCTAAGTATCAGGGGATTTGTTGGGAGATCTTTCACAGGAGATTTTAGAGAAGTATCTTTCAGAAACTGCACGAGTGGAAAAGGAGCAAGAATTCTCCGTTTATAGCAGGCGATGTCGCCCTATGGCCGTAATTCGGTGGTGGAAAGCAGTTAGAGATAGATAACTTTACTATCATTGTGGAAGACTGCAACATCTTGCTAACGCATCAGACCGCAAAGGACCTGGTGTGTTTCAACCGCAATGCATCGACATTTTGTCAAGGACTGCAAAGCTCCAAAGGCGGAACCGAGAGTGAACGCGGCAAGAGTGAAGGGAAAACGTCCGACCACTTCAGGTAGAGTTTTCTGTATGGACGGCAAAGAAGCAGAGCGATCAGGAGATCTAACTCAGAAGGATTACGAAATTGAGGGTAACTCTCTATCCATGATCTTCGATTCTAATGCCACACACTACATTAGTTCCTTGGATTGTGTGAGCTGGGTTGAAAATTTCTTTTGACTATATTATTTTTTTGACTTAGTAGTAGTTACTTCAACTGCTAAGACCTTAGTTCTAACACTGCATGACTTCATTGTGTAGTAATTGTTGAGTATAGAAAATCCTTGTCAATTCGAGTCGCGTATCTTTAAAAATCTTACCATTATTCTAGGGTCGGATTGGTTTTCGAATTACCATATCCTTCGGGACTGTGCCCAAAAATCGTAGTTTTTCCTAATTTTGGAGTCTTTACATACCTTTCTGTTAATTCTATCGAAGATTTTTGTAAGAGAGAGAGCTCGGGATTTCATACTCCCTCGTTAGTATAGAAGTTACCAAGCGACCGAGTTGAAGAATATGCCAGTTGCAACGGTATCTACGAACAACATCCTGATATATTCAAGGAGCAGAAGGGAGCATGAAGGGCATGTCTGCCAAGTACTGCAGATGCTACAAGAGGATCAACTTTATGTTTACCAGTCCAAGTGTGGATTCTAGCTTGAAGAGGTGGATTTTCTCGGATATGTGATCCCCAGAGACGGGTTGGCTGTGGATCTAGCCAAGATTGAAGCGGTGTTAAGATGAGAACAGCCGAAGATTGAGACAGATATCAGAAGTTCTGTTGGATTAACAGGCTACTACCGGAGATTTATAGAAGGTTTTTCAAAGATAGTAGTACCACTTACATGACCTAAGAGGAAGAATCAACCTTTCTGTGGATTGAAGAACGTGAATCCAATTTTCAGAGACTGAAGGGACTCCTAACGACGACACCTGAACTGATTTTGCCTCAACCAGAAGAACATTGTGAGGTTTCGTCACACCAAGGATTAGGATGTGTGCTGATACAACATCGGAAAGTTGTGGCTTATACTTCGAGATAGCTTAAGAATGCACGAGAGAAATTATCCTGCGCATGATTTGGGATTTACTGCAGTAGTCTTTGCACTAAGGATTTGGGGAAGACACCTTACGAAGCACCGTATGGACGTAAGCGTCAGACACCTTTAGGTTGGTATAGGGACGATGAGGATTATGTGGCGAGTCAAGCGTGATTTAGTGAAAGGATGATTTGTTAGCAAAGTATTTCCTGCGAAGGTTGTCAATAGGAAGATCAAGCAATTGGGGAACAAGGAGATACAGTTTGTCAAGTTGTATGGGATCAGAAAACCAAAGACGTAATATGGGAGTTGGAGGAGAAACGGAAGATTTCGTATCCAAAGTTTTTTTCGGTCGTAACTCACTGTAGTTTCGAGGACGAAACTATTTTTAGAGGGAGTATTGTAACACGCCAGATTTTTACGATGACGTTAGTTAACGTTATTTAGTGTAATTCTGTCGTATTTACGCTATAATAAAACAATTTCTTGTTCCCTAAGAAAGCGTGTTAATTACATCAAGATCAAATTAAATTTGAGAATTAATATTTTATATTAATCCACGGTTTGAAAATCGTCGAAAAATTCTAACGGAATTTAAATCGTGTTTGAATCGTAAGGCGGTTTTGTCGCAGATAAAATTTTAAATGAACTCCGATTTCGATGAAAATCGAATCGTAACTTGTTGAGACTATTTTTTTGAATATTTGACATGAATTTTATTATTTATAATTAAATATTTTCACTCGATGAATTAATTTCTCGTTAAATTAATTTTCGCGAGTTTATCAGTAACGCGGTATTTCGTCGCCGTGTTTTAACAACCCCTAGACTCTAGGATTAGTGGGTAATCATGAGAGATGTGAGATTAGGTGGGTAAGACTAGATGATGTGGTTAGGTAATAGGTGTCATTAGTTGTGTGATTTGTTTTAAAAAAAAAAAAAGAAGAAAATCTTTAATTTAACTACTCCTACTAACTACACTTATTTTTATTATTATAAAAGGAGAAGACCAAGGCTATATGCATCCTCATTCATGTGAATACATGCCTTGACAGGATGATTTTGATGACTGACAAAAGGGAGCTTTGCAAATAGTCAACCGTGCAAAAAGTGGAAAAGAATACCAAGACGCGTATCAAGAATGATTGTTTCTCAAGTCTTTGGGTTCTGGGTATTTATTTATCTTTATTAAGACAATTTGTAAGTAGTAATAAAAAGCTCTCAATTAAAATTAAATCACACACGCACAAAATATTTTGACATGCATATCTCGTGTCGGATGTCGAACTGAGGAGCTTCGGATGTCGGTGAGGATTAAGTCGGCGTGTCGAGATCGAGGAAGTCGTATGTCGAGCTCTGAGTAGTCGGATGTCGGTAGGAGGAAGTCGGATGTTGAGCTCTGAGGAAGTAGTATGCCGTGCTGAGGAGGAGGTCGCGTGTCAAGCTTATGAGGTCGCGTGATGAGCTCTTGTCGCGTTCCGGTGATGATCAGTGTCGAGCTGATGAGTCGCTAAACTGAGGTCGCGTGTCGTCTTTGATGGTCGTGCGGGCGCTATGAGGGCCGAGAGCTGATGAGGAGGTCGTATACAGAATTGTGTCGCAGTGGTGTCTGGGAGTCATTTCTTAGAGGCTGTTCGAGTCATATGCGGCGTAATGGAGTCGTCTGTCGAGCGTGTGGCGAGGTCGTCTGTCATGTCTTGAGGTCGCTGCACTATTGTCTTCCCCGCAACGACAAATCCTTTTAATATTCATTCCAACGGACAGATCCTGTACAGCGGTCCAAATCTTCCAACGGACAAATCAACTCAGCGGGCAAAAGCGCTCCTCGGTCGGTCTATAAATATAAACAACGCGACGTGCTCTTTCTTACAACGAAAATACAACAACGCGATTAGGCTTAATTTTTGTGCCAAAAACTCTGTCAAATATTTTTCATCACTCACACTTATTTGAGCACAATTTTCTCGAAGTCTTTTATTCTACAAAATTTGAGTTGTATTATTTGAGCTTCAATTTGTTATATCTGCACTATTGAGTGTATCTTTTCGTCTCATTTTATTTGTGAAAATTATTTATTTTGGGTAGGAATCCCAAGGTGTTCATAGAGAGGTGATATCTCTTGAGCGTATTGCTCACAGTTTAGAGTTGTAAAGGTTTCTAGCTGAACCTGATTTAAAAGCTAGTGTTTTAGTGAAAATCCCATAGTGGTTTGCTTTGGGGACGGGGCGTAGAAGCCACAGGGTGTTTGGTGGCGAACTTTGTATAAATTCTGCGTGCTCTTCTTTGCTCTCGTCTCTTTATCATTCAAGCACTTTATTTATTTTTATTCTTTATTTATTATTGGTCATTTATTTTCTGTAATTTTTTATATAAGCACCGCTATCTCAATTCCCCCCCCTCTTGTGTTTGGAGTCACTTGTCAACAAGTGGCATCAGAGCTAGAATCTTGTATAAAGGACTTAACCGTCTCAAGAGAATGACTTCAAAGCAATAGCAGGGAACCTCCATAACAGACCCCATTTTTCAATGGTGAGGGTATGGTTATTGGAAGGATAGAATGCAAATCTTTCTTGAGGTGTGTTGATCTTGATATTTGGGATCTTGTGGAAAATGGTCCATTTGTCCCCATTTCGATCAATTAATGATGCATTGGTAGACAAACCAAGATCACTGAATGAAGATGATAAGAAAAGGTCAATACAATTTGAAAGCTAAGAACATCATCATACGCGCTAAGCTACGATGAGTTCTATAGGGTCTCAAATTGCAAGGCTGTAAAGAAATGTGGGACACCCTTCTATTGACCCGTGAAGGTACTAATGAGGCCAACTTATGTCTCATGGCAAAACACGAGGAGGATGAGAGTAAATGCTCTTGAACTTCGAATCTCCTTTAACTTATGATGAGCTGCTTATTGCTTGTGAAGAATTAAATAATGAAACGATTAAACTTGGAAAAATTGTTCTTTCTTCTAAGAAAACCATCTCTTCTCTTGAATCAAAATTGAAATTTTAAACAAAGAGATAGTGATTCTTAAAGAAAAACAAGTTCTTTGTGATTGAAACTTCTCCTCCCATATCTTGTGAAAATAAAGGATGAAGTTTTAAAATGCAATAGTGTAGTGTTTTTGAAAAAATAAGGTTAAGGATTTAAATAACACTCTTGCAAAATTCACGATGGGAAGAGATAATCTAAACATTATGTTAGGAAACCAAAAGGTACTTTTGGAAAAGGCTGGTTTAGGTTATCATCCAAAATTCATGAAAAATCTTTTAAACTCTTCAATCACAACAAACCCTCAAGTAGTCCTTTCATTAAATGCTTTCCTGTGGTAGAAATGGTCATACTTGCCTCTATTTGCAATATTAGAAAGAATAAAAATGTAGTTGGCAAAAATATGTGGATTCCAAAGGGCACCTTGCCCAAGACTAACTCATATGGACCCAAGATGGTTTGGGTACCAAAGGTTAAAATATGATTTGTTGTTGTAGGTGTGCTTGAAAGCCAAGGACTTAAATTGGTATCTTGATAGCCATTTGTTCAAAAGCACATGTGAGACAAAAGCAAGTTCTCCTCTTTGGAACCCAAAAATAAAGGTTATGTTTGTTATGGTGATAATAATAAAGAGTAAAATTCTTGGGATTGAGTACTGTGGTAGAGTCCTAATCCCATTATAGAGAATGTCTTGTATGTGGAAGGTTTGAAACATAACTTGCTAAGTATTAGTCAACTTTGTGACAAAGGCAATAATGTTATATTTGATTCTTCAAAATGCATGGTCATGGATTCTATAAATGAAAATGTTATTGTAATTGGACCTAGAATTGGAAATATCTATATGCTTGATTTAGATAAAATACCTTCAAATGATGCATGTTGTCTTATTAGTAAAGAGGATGAATCTTGGCTATGGCATAGGAGAATGGCTCATATTCACATGGATCATCTTAATAAATTGGTTCGTAAAGACTTAGTAATTGGCTTACCAAAGCTTCGTTTTGAAAAAGATAAACTTTGTGATGCATGTCAAAAAGGAAAACAAGTAAAGGCATCTTTCAAATCTAAAAATATTGTTTCTACAAACCGGCCTTTACAACTTTTACATATGGATTTATTTGGCCCTTCTAGACTAAAAGCTTTGGTGGCAATTACTATGTTCTTTTTATTGTCGCCGATTCTTCTTGCTTTACTTGGACTTTTTTTATTTCTCACAAAAATCATGCTTTTAATGCTTTTCGAAAACTTGCAAAGGTTATACAAAATGAGAAGGGACTTAACATTGCTTCCATTCGAAGTGATCATGGTGGGAATTTGAGAATGAAGCATTTGAAGCATTTTGCACAGTAAAATGGCATTGATCACAACTTTTACGCTCCAAGGACACATGACAAAATGGAGTGGTTGAAAGGAAAAATCGGTCTCTTGAAGAGCTAGCGAGGGCGATGCTCAATGAGACTAACCTTCCTAAGTACTTTTGGGCGAGCAGTGAGCACCGCTTGCTATGTGATGAATCGAGTTCTTATAAGGCCGATCCTTAAACAAACACCGTATGAACTCTACAAGGAAGGAAGCCCAACATTTCCCACCTTCCACGTTTTGGATGCAAGTGTTTTGTCTAAACAATGGTAAGAATAACCTTGGTAAATTTGATGCTAAAGGCGATGAAGGTTTATTTCTTGGATATTCCACTTCTAGTAAAGCTTTTGAATTTTTAATAAAAGAACTTGAATTGTTGAAGAATCGTGCATGTTTCTTTTGATGAATCTAACCCCAAATCTTGATGAAGAAAGTGTTGATGATCTTGCGAAGTATTTGGAGATACCTATTTAGAGGAACAAGAGATCAAAGTTCAAAGGAGGACCAAGAGTCCCTGCCCCACCCCTCTCAAGAACTCTCTCACTCAAATCTTCCAAAGGAATGGAGAGTCTCAAAGAACCATCCTCTTGACAACATAATAGGTGATATCTCAAAAGAGGTATCGACTCGAAACTCTCTTAATCATGCATGTCATCATATGGCCTTTGTCTCTCAAGAATTGAACCAAATGGCGCCAATGAAGCCATCTTTGATGAGCATTGGACCTTTGCTATGCAAGAGGAATTAAATCAATTTGAGAGAAATGATGTTGGGGAACTTGTCCCAGGCCTAAAGATCACCTAGTCATTGGGACCAAATGGGTCTTTCGCAGCAAGCTTGATGAAAACGGTATCATTGTTAGAAATAAAGCTAGACTTGTTGCAAAGGCTATAATCAACAGAGGGCATAGATTTCGATGAAACCTATGCACCCGTGGCTAGATTAGAAGCTATTCGCATGCTTCTCAGCATTTGCATGCATCATGGATTTCAAACTTTTCAAATGGATGTTAAAAGTGCATTTCTTAATGGCTTTATTCAAGAAGAAGTATATGTTGATCAACCTCCCGGTTTGAAAATTTTGAATTTCCAAATCATGTTTTCAAATTGAAAAAGGCTTTATATGGTTTAAAACAAGCTCAGAGAGCTTGAATGCAAGTTGAGCAAATATTTACTTGAAAAAGGTTTTGAAAGAGAAAAAGTTGATACCACTCTTTCATTAAACACAAAAAGCATGACATTTTACTTGTTCAAATTTATGTCGATGATATAATATTTGGTGCTTTACTAATGAATCCTTGTGTAAGGAATTTTCGATATCATGCAAAAGTGAATTTGAAATGTCAATGATGGAGAGCTAAATTACTTCCTTGGACTTCAAATCAAACAAACAAAAGAAGGAATTTTTATAAATCAATCCAAATATTGCAAGGAGTTGCTTAAAAGATTTGGAATGAGCAACGCCAAAGAAATCTCAACTCCCATGAGCACATCATGCTATCTTGACAAAGATGAAGGTGGTAAGTCGGTGAAGTAAGTAAGTATAGAGGTATGATAGGATCTCTTCTCATCTCGCGCTAGTCGTCAGGATATTATGTCTAGTGTTTGTATGTGCGTTTTCAAGCAAGTCCTAAGGAATCACATCTCTTAGCGGTAAGCATCATGAGATATCTCAACGGCACACAAACCATGGGTTTATGGTACCCCAAAGGTCTTGTGCACACTTGTGGGTACTTTCGGATTGGATTTTGCGGGTTGCAAAATGGACCGAAAAAGCACTAGTGGGACATGTCACTTACTTGGGAATGCCTTGGTTTCATGGCATAGTAAGAAACAAGCCGTGTGGCTTTGTCCCTTTTAGAGCGGAATATGTGGCGGCGGTAGTTGTTGTGCACAAATTATTTGGATGAAACAATGTTGAATGATTATGGGATTAATCTGCTTGTTCCAATTAAATTGGCGACAATACTAGTGCCATAAACCTCACGAAAAACCCGGTTTATCACTCTAGGACCAAACACATAGAAATTAGGCACCATTTTATTAGAATCATGTTCAAAAAGGAGATTGTGTGATTGAGTTTGTGGAAACATCTAAACAACTTGCAGATATTTTACTAAACCTTTGCCTAAAGAAAGCTTCTTTTTTATAAGAACCAGGTTAGGAATTTTAGACCAATCATGCATTGGTATTGGTGACTGTGATTGCATTTTCTTTTGAATAAATTCTAGCAGGGCGTTTGAGCGCTTAACTATGAGTTTATGCGAGTCTTTTCCCCTTCCATTTTCTTTAAGTACTGGAATAATGAGTGGGTGACGCATTTGTCTTATGCAACTAGCTAATCATGTCCAACTTGACTCATCTGTCACTTTGAAGCTTGGTATCACGTAACTATCAAAATATGCTTGTTTAATCCTGAATATATGCCTTGCTTTATTTGTCTTTCCCACTTTTTGATGTTGCCAAAAGGGGAGAGTTACATGAATGCACATGATTCGGGGAGTGATCTTTTAAGTATTACTTATTGTGAGGAGTTTTCTAAATATTGTGCTAAACTCTGATATCTTTTATTGAAAAACCATGCTTATATCTCATTGCTATATCATGATTATATTTTACTAAATTCCTCCATGAGATGTTTGTCATCAAAAAAGAAGTGCTGTGAATACATGCCTTGACGGGATGATTTTGATGGTGACAAAAGGAGCTTTGCAAATAGTCAACCGTGCAAAAAGTGGAAAAAGAATACCAGAGGCATTATCAAGAATGATTGTTTCTCAAGTCTTTGGGTTACGGGTATTTATTTATCTTTATTAAGACAATTTGTAAGTAGTAATAAAAAGCTCTCAATTAAATTAAATCACACACGCACAAAATATTTTGACATGCATATCTCGTGTCGGATGTCGAATCGAGGAGCTCGGATGTCATTTGAGGATTAAGTCGCGTGTCAGAGATCTGAGGAAGTCGTATGCCGAGCTCACGAGTAATCGGATGTCGGTGAGGAGGAAGTCGGATGTTGAGCTCGAGGAAGTAGTATGCCGTCTTGAGGAGGAGGTCGTGTCAAGCTTGTGAGGTCGCGTGATGAGCTCTTGTCGCGTTCCCGCGATGATCCGTGTCGGTGATGAGGTCGCCATCAGAGGTCGCGGTCGTCTTGATGGTCGGCGTCTTGAGCTATGAGGGCCAGGTGATGAGGAGGTCGGTATCTGGCGTGTCTGGGGTCCCAGTGCGAGGTCATTTGCCGAGAGCTCGTGAGGTCATATGCCAGCGTGAGTCGGTCGTCATTGTGGCGGTCGCCGAGTCAGTGTCTTGGAGGTAAATACGCCTACTGTCTTCACGCAGCGACAAATCCTTTTAATATTCATTCCAACGAGACGGATCCACAATGCAGCGGTCCAAATCTTCCAACGGACAAATCAACTCAACAGGCGAAACGCTCCTCGGTCGGTCTATAAATATAAACAACGCAGGCTTTCTTACAACACGAAAAATACAACAACGCGATGCTTAATTTTTGTGCCAAAAACTCTGTCAAATATTTTCATCACTCACACTTATTTGAGCACAATTTTACGAGAGTCTTTTATTCTACAAAATTTGAGTTGTATTATTTGAGCTTCAATTTGTTATATCACACTATTGAGTGTATCTTTTTCGTCTCATTTTATTTGTGAAAATTATTTATTTTTAGGTAGGAATCCCAAGGTGTTCATAGAGAGGTGATATCTCTTGAACGTATTGCTCACAGTTTAGAGTTGTAAAGGTTTCTAGTGAACTGATTTAAAAGCTAGTGTTTTAGTGAAAATCCCATAGTGGTTTTGCTTTGGGGGCGGGGCGTAGGCCCTGAGGGGTGTTTGGTGGCGAACTCGTATAAATTCTTTGCGTGCTCTTCTTTGCTCTCTGTCTCTTTATCATTCAAGCACTTTATTTATTTTTATTCTTTATTTATTATTCGGTCATTTATTTTCTGTAATTTTTTATATAAGCACCGCTATCACAATTCACCCCCCTCTTGTGTTTGAAGTCACTTGTCAACAATTCACGCCTCCATCATCTTCTCAAACCCTCATCTTCTTTCTTTTTTCCCTTCTTGAATACCAAGCTTCCATGAATGCTTTCTTCCATTTTTCTTAAGCTTTTCAACTTGCAATCTTCACCAAAGTTACTCCAAACCTTCATCTCTACCTAGTTCTTCTTCATCCTCATCATCTAAGTAAGAGAAAAATTTATTTTTCCCTCCCCATTTACTGTTGAAAACCGCGCCCCCCTCCCCTTTGTTGCTTCTTATTTTTTCTGCTTTTCAATCTTATTATCTTGCTTGTTTAATGTTGTTTGATGGGTTGATGATGATCAAGAGGAGATGAGACATTCTTTTTCTTTTCCTTGAGTTCTAGGGTGAAAACCCTAAGAGGAGAAAAAGGGAAAAGGGTGTGATCCTCATTGAATCACCTAATTAGTGGTTTAATTGAGTTTATGGAAGTTGTATGATGATTGTTTAAGCTTTAGTTTTGATTTTGCATGTCTAACTTGATAGTTTATGGTTGAGACCTATTCTTTAATTATGGAAAATATGGGTTTAGGAGATTGGATTATGTGTCTATGTGTTGAATATTATGTTTTAGGTAGTTTTAAGGCTATTGGAATTGATATGCATGAGTTAGTATATGAGTTAGTTCATGTTTTGTGAAAAAGTGATTTTTGAGGGACTAAAATGGCATGAAAAAAAAATTGATTAGGTTGTTCTTTATTTTGGCATGAACATATTTTTTTAGCATGATATTGGCCATGTATTTAATGCCTTAGGATTCTTGAAATTGGAATTTTGTTGTTTGAAAGTATTTTTGGGAAAAACACTTATTCTTGAAAAAAAAATTGGAAATGAGTTTTGAGAACTTGGTAAGTGAGTTAAATGGTTAGCCATACATTGTTGATGTATAGTATGTTGGTGAATTTAATGTTTGTAAGAATTGAGTTTTTGAAATGAAAAATTGACTTGAAAAATGTTTTACAACTTGTTTCAATTATGGGTATGGATGATGCTTAGATGAGAATTGATGTGAGTTACCTGAAATTTGGTTGTTTGGCTTGAAAAATGTTAGTAGTAATGAAAAGGAGTTTTTGCAAAAAAAATTTAAGAAAAAGATGATTATGGCCGAGAGGCCTAAAAGATTTTTGGAAGAAAGTTTTGAATTGTGAAGTTGTTGTGAAGTTTGAATGTGTTATGCTTAAGACTTTTCAAAAAAAAAAGGGATTCTTTAAAGAGTTAGCATTTTTTTTTTAGTAAAAGTGTTTTGTAGTAGTTAATTTTCAAGAAAAGTGGTTTTTGATTCAAAATCCTTAATTGTTTACTAGTAGTTAGAAGTAAAATTTTGTGGATTATTGGTTAGAAAAAGGGTTAAGTTTGAGTGCCTTAGATTGTAGAACTAAGTTTTTAGAATTTAGCTAAGTCATTTTATGTGTTAGGCTCGAGTAACCCGAGACAGTGCGGTGCGGAAA
Source organism: Calophaca sinica (assembly GCA_037113605.1). Classification (NCBI taxonomy): domain Eukaryota; kingdom Viridiplantae; phylum Streptophyta; class Magnoliopsida; order Fabales; family Fabaceae; genus Calophaca; species Calophaca sinica. Next base: position 101,614,746 of record CM073730.1, read on the forward strand.
TCGAGAAGCGCGTGGGCATGTAGCTTGGAGTTCGGTAAGGGCGCTTCACATTTATACTTAATTCTGTATGTCCTTGTGTAAGGACAAATTTTTAGATGTGAATTTAATTTCAAGTGTTCATGCGAAGAAGTCTGAGAACCTAAGGGTTCGAGGTGAGGGTCTTGTACCCCTTTGCTTTATTTTTATATGCTGATTATTTAGTGGGCTTGTCTGCAAGTGGTTGGTAGCTGTCCCCAACCCCCCACACTTGTTTGTTCTCTCTGTGAATTCCATCGAGTTGCAGAGGGATGGATTCTCTGAATTGATTGTCGTTGGTTGTTGTTGAGCTGTGAACTGCTTATGCTGTTTGTATTGTTGAATTGCGTTTCTTCATGCAAACTGCTTTTATTGCTTAAGTTGTTGAATTGCGTTTCTTCATATTAAGCATGCTCTTATTATTTGATATGCGGTCGAATAATCTTGCGTATAACTCTTTGAATATCGTATGCGGCGAATTGTTCATCGAGTCTGAGAGCATTGTCGAGTCGTCGAGACGTTTTTGAGCTGTGAGCCAGATAACTGAGGGTGCTAGGTCCCCTTCGTTTATGGTGGATTAGCTAGGCGTCGCAGCGTTAAGGAACCGGAGCTGCTTACCTAGGGAGAGCGAGGATCCCAAAGCTACGGCTGGTATTCAGCGGATGGATCGGCGTCTGCTTTCCGGAAAAATTGTCGAGTCGAGAGAAAATGAGTCGTGAAATGAGTCATGAGTCGAGTCTTGAGCGAGCATTTTGAATTGAACTTTGTGAACTGTATGCGTTGCTGTTGGTTATTATTTTGTGAATTTGTTATATTTGATTTGTTGAGAAGTTGACCCTTTCCCGTGGTACCTTCGATTCATGATGGTTACCCAGGCGATGGCGAGGAAGTGGAAGATCAGTTGGTGGACGATGGCGAGGAGGGCCCTTTTGAGGATTCGGGCAACGACCTTTATTTGTCTTGAGTGCATGTTGATCGTTGTTTGCTATTATGTTTTTTTTGTGAAGGACTGTGGTATATATATACCTTTTGCGTATAGTTGGTTGGTGACCGGTTGGGTTTGTGATGTTTTGCTGTCACAGGGTAGACTGGTGGTTTTCACTTTCGGAGCAGCCCCCTGCGTGGGTGTCTGCCGGGAGTACCCCCAGGGTATGATTTCTCTCTCGAGGGTCTTCATACCATAGGTGTATTTCTTTGCACATTTTCTACTCTGTTATTTTGCACATACTGTATATATATGACTTATGTATTTATGCATGTATGCTTTATCAGCTTTAGAGTCTTGTGTCCTAGTTGCACCATGTTTGGCTTATTTGTAAGTACTCTGTGTGTGCTTTACGGGCACTATCGTTTTAAAAAAAAAAAATTACCGTATTTCCTGAAGGACACAAGAGTACCATTTTCAAAAATCTATCTCATACAGGTTTAGTGTTAGCTTTGTAGCGGTCCGGAAACGGGTCGTTACAAAACCCATAAACCCTAGATGCCTCTTTTTCTTTCTTTCTTTCTTTCTTTTGAGAAGCCGAAACGAAACAAGAGGGTGAGGGGGAGGGTGAGCTGAGGATGGGAGAAGAAAAGGAAAAAGGGGGAAGTGGGTTTCACAATTTGGGACCATCTTGCCCTTATCTTGCTAAGGTATCTTACCATAGTGCCCTTCCTTTTAACTAATTCTCTCAAAGTGCAATTTCTAATCACACCCCTTTAATCAATATATTACACCTAATTTAATTACTCAACAATCAATTTAAAACATAACAATGCTTAAATTAATAAGCTAAATAATTAAATTAGGCGAGGTGTCACAATTGGTGTCACAATTATTTTCAAACCATTTCATTGTGACTTGTTAAGCCTTGTGAAAAGCTAATTCCTTAAAGGCTCGACCGTACTGAGTCGTTTTAAGAAGTTGGGAGTATAGTATAGTTTGAGATAGTAGTATACTCTCAAGACTTTTGTAAATAGTGTGATTATTGTGAAAAATCATTCAGGTACGAAGGGACTAGACGTAGCTACCAGTTGGTGGTGAACTATATAAATCTTTGTGTTTGTTTTATCTCTTTACATATTGCCTTACCTTCTGTGTTAACAGAAAAACGGTTTTTATAACTTATCTTTAGCATTTAGTGCTTTTCAATGTCCAGTAGTAAAACTGTTTTCGATATTCACCACCACGCAAGGATTTAACTGAAGCATGCCGCCTGTTTTTCCTCTTGACTGTCGATACGTACTCGTATCTAGGTCTGGGCTCAACGCACGAGAGCTCGACACTAGTCGGCATCGATTTCTGCATGAAAATGCCCCACCACAGGTAGTCGCCACAATTGGATCACTCAGAAAGAGTGTCCGAGATATTCAACTCGTGTTCTAAACTTCATCCGTTTAGAACCCCACACCATCGTCTCAAAACCTCACTGGTATCCCTAAGTCATCTTTCTTTGAAAATTCGTACTAGTTGCAAAAATGTCGGTAGTTAGAAAATTCCACTAATAGTTCAAAAAAAATTATTTTTAATTATTCTAACTCTCACTTCATTCTTTTGAAAAAAAATAATTAATCCTTTATTAATTTAGGGTTTTTTGAAAAATCCACATTTAAGTGTCTTATTGATTTTACATAAAAATCCTCTTAGGTTTTATCCCAAAACATTAACAATCTCAACGTTATTCATCACCTACTTGTCCTTAGTAATCTCTTATTACCCAGTGTTTATTGAACATACACAAATTAATCAACCCAATCAGAGCATAACCACATAGGAAATCACCAATCAAATCACTATCTCAAATTTGCAAGAACGACCATCACCAAATCAAAAATACCACATCATCATCAACTCAAATATCCACACTAAACATAAACACATATAAACAATAAGTTGAAAGATGCCCTGACCTCAAACGCTTTCCTTCCAAGTAAAGCTCCATCTGGTCGTATCCACGATTTCCGTGACAGTGAGTTGTTCCACTCACATACAGATGTTCAACTCTCCTTTTCCATCAACAGTCGCAGCTAATCATTTCGAGAACACCAAATCACAAACACATTGACAAGTACTTCAGACTCCTAAGTTCATTTCAATAATCAAATACGATTAACTATATTTTTGGTATAAAACCTTTCACTCTTTGTAAACTCATTTTTCGAATCATAAAATATTTCACGTGCTTAAATTAAAGCTATTAGTTTTTGAAATAGAATACCTTTTTAAACTAATTAAAATCCACAATTTAAAATAATAATAAAAGTAATTCAAAAGATATTCCACATATTAGAAATTGGGTTTTCTAAAACATCATTTCCATTCCAAATATATTTTGAAGAGGCAAATCAAATCTGAGGAAATAATATCAATATTTATCAGTGCTCTAAACTAACTCAAGCCATTTAAATTCCAAACTTACCACATCGTTACGCCTCTAAACTCTAGTCACTTAAGATCAGTTCCATCAAAATCCTACAACTACTTGAATTAACTTATCCTTAATCAATTAATCTTAAAGAAATAAGGCCATAATTTCAACTCCATGAAAAGGGTACAACACACACGCCTAACTTATCGAATTCTACTTACAACTCTCTGCACTTATTTTTAATCTCATTCTCGTCATCACTTATTTCAAAAAGAAGCACCTCAACGCTTAGTAAAAATAATCTTTCACATTTATTCCTTATTCTTAATCTCTTTTTCATTCATCTTCTAACACTTAAACAAATCTAAAGCTTATTCCTTAAAATTACTTCTATGTCCCTCATACATAATCATTGTTCTAAGGATCAAACATTTCAGTGTAACATCTCAAGTTACGCTAAATCTAATCCATATCCATCAAGGCTATAAATATGAACTCTAACTCACCATTTCAACAACTTTGGCATGCTTAAACATGGCCTACAAACCCAAATCCGAATTTGTCATTAACAATACTCGATCTTTATTAAACTTGTTCTGAACAGAACTTTAGAGGATGACCGGAGGGAAGCAGTGCGGTTGTGCTCGCGACGGATGACGACGGCGTGTTGGGTGGTGTACCTGCAAACACTCCGACGCTCAAGTCAGTGTGTGTCGAGGTGAGTAAAGAGGTGGTAGAAAAATCATTACCTCGACCGTTCGACGCGGTCTTCTTTAAATATGAGTTGAGGACTGCATCGCCGATGTGTAACCGTCCCGTGAAACCCGGAAGTCGGCATTAAATTCCTTTAATGCACAAAGCCGTTGGGTCGGCCGCGTTGAGGGAAGGCGGAGAGGCATGCGGACGACGTGGCATCGAGGGAAGGTGGATCGACGAGCGGGAATGGGCCTGTGAATGCTGGATCTCCGGATTGGGCCTCGGCCCAGTCCGGAACAGTTGCCCCCCAAGTCGCTAGCTCGAATGTCGAGGTGGAGACTTGTTGAAGTTCATTGATGTCGACGTTCGACGTCTTTGTTCGTAAGGAACTGCAAACGTCGTCGGGTCGTGCTTTGTTTATCAGTTCGTTTGGGACCTTCGTGTTCCACCTCTGCTGAGGCAGTTATCGACACGAGGCTTGACGTGCTTGTGCAAGGTACAAGGCTTTATCACGAGTTCGTGCACGCGGTCTCGGCGCGAGGTCGATCTCTTCATCAGGTGCTTGCGCCAACGCACAAGGCTTTATCACGAGCTCGTGCACGCGGTCTCGGCACGAGGTCGATCTCTTCTTCAGGTGCTTGCGCCAACACACAAGGCTTTATCACGAGCTCGTGCACGCGGTCTCGACACGAGGTCGATCTCTTCATCAGGTGCTTGTGCCAACGCACAAGGCTTTATCATGGGCTCGTGCACGCGGTCTCGGCACGAGGTCGACAAGGCTTTATCACGAGCTCGTGCACGCGGTCTCGGCACGAGGTCGATCACAGGTGCTTGTGCCAATCGCACAAGGCTTTATCACGAGCTCGTGCACGCGGTCTCGGCACGAGGTCGATCTCTTCATTCATCAGGTGCTTGTGCCAACGCACAAGGCTTTATCACGAGCTCGTGCGCGCGGTCTCGGCACGAGGTCGATCTCTTCATCAGGTGCTTGCGCCAACACACAAGGCTTTATCACGAGCTCGTGCGTGCGGTCTCGGCACGAGGTCGATCTCTTCATCAGGTGCTTGTGCCAACGTACAAGGCTTTATCACGGGCTCGTGCGCGGTCTGCAGACGAGGTCGACAAGGCTTTATCACGAGCTCGTGCACGCTGCCGAGGTCGATCACAGGTGCTTGCGCCAATCGCACAAGGCTTTATCACGAGCTCGTGCACGCGGTCTCGGCACGAGGTCGATCTCTTCATTCATCAGGTGCTTGTGCCAACACACAAGGCTTTATCACGAGCTCGTGCGTGCGGTCTCGGCACGAGGTCGATCTCTTCATCAGGTGCTTGTGCCAACGTACAAGGCTTTATCACGGGCTCGTGCGCGCGGTCTCGGCACGAGGTCGACAAGGCTTTATCACGAGCTCGTGCACGCTGCCGAGGTCGATCACAGGTGCTTGCGCCAACGCACAAGGCTTTATCACGAGCTCGTACACGCGGTCTCGGCACGAGGTCGATCTCTTCATCAGGTGCTTGCGCCAACGCACAAGGCTTTATCACGAGCCTGCGGCGCTACCGTCTCGAGACGAGGTCGATCTCTTCATCAGGTGCTTGCGCCAACGCACAAGGCTTTATCACGAGCTCGTGCGCGCGGTCTCGGCACGAGGTCGATCACAGGTGCTTGTGCCAACGCACAAGGCTTTAACACGAGCTCGTGCACGTGATCTCGGCACGAGGTCGATCTCTTCATCAGGTGCTTGTGCCAACGCACAAGGCTTTATCACGGGCTCGTGCACGCGGTCTCGGCACGAGGTCGACAAGGCTTTGGCTTTATCACGAGCTCGTGCGCGCGGTCTCGGGACGAGGTCGATCACAGGTGCTTGTGCCAACGCACAAGGCTTTAACACGGGCTCGTGCACGCGGTCTCGGCACGAGGTCGATCTCTTCATCAGGTGCTTGTGCCAACGCACAAGGCTTTATCACGGGCTCGTGCACGCGGTCTCGGCACGAGGTCGACAAGGCTTTATCACGAGCTCGTGCACGTGCTTGTGCCAACGCACAAGGCTTTAACACGAGCTCGTGCACGCGGTCTCGGCACGAGGTCGATCTCTTCATCAGGTGCTTGTGCCAATGCACAAGGCTTTGATAATAAATAAATGCTGGTTGCGTATTTCTCCAATCATACTTCATTGCTTCACATTTATGTGTTTAGGATACATTTGTTTCAACTATAATATTTCTTCATCTTTGCTGCGTTCCAAGTTCTTGGAATTTGTCCTTGCGATGTCTCGAGGGTGTAGGCGCCAGACTGTCTTTACGACAATTGCAGACGCCTTCCCAATTGGGTGCAAGTTTCTCAGTGTGGCGTTCTTCAGGCCAACATCAGCTCGTCGAAGAACTAAGTCCCCAGGCATGAATTCCCTAGGTACAACACTTCGGTTGTATCTTGCCGCGATTTTCTGTTTTACTGCGACCTCGCTGAGTGCTGCAAGCTCCTTGCATTCGTCAAGGAGGTCGAGTTCTTCTCAGATACTCTAACAGCTTGTCAACGCTACTGGGGATGCGAGGTTCTCCAACTAAGTTCCCCAATCTCGGCGGGAATGATGGCCTCTGTCCCATATGTGAGACGAAAGGAGATTCTCCCGGCCGAATGTGGAGTAGTTCGACACGCCCAGAGCACTCGGGAAGCTCTTACGCCCGCTTTCCTTGGCCTCATCCAATCTTCGTTTCGCACCTCGTAAGATAACTGCGCGCGGCCTCGGCTTGGCCGTTAAATGCGGGGTGTTCTACCGAGGTGAAGTCAGTTTGATGTCGAGATCTTCCAAGGTCTTTCGAATCCGCGATCCGTGAATTGCGTCCGTTGTCGGTGACGACCACCCTGGGAATCCCGAACCTTGTCGAATATATCTTTTGAAGAACTTAATCAAGTTCTTTGCGATTATCTTTGCCAGGGCTCGCCTCAACCCATTTGGTGAAGTAATCTACCGCGAACGACCAGGTATTTCACTGTCCGGAGCCATTGGAAAAGGTCCAAGTATATCAATGCCCCACCAAGCAAAGCGGCCATGGTGATGTCGGGGATGTTAACTCTGTAGGAGGAGCTAAGTGTAGATCGCCATGTCTCTGGCATTTGTCGCATTTCTTCACGAACGATATCGCGTCGCGTTGAGTCGGCGATGGTACCTGCGCGGAGGATTTTCTTAGCCAAGGAACGTCCTCCAAGGTGTTGCCCACATATGCCTTCATGCACTTCAAAAGTGCATATTGCGCTCGGGTATCGTCGACGCATTTCAACAGGGGGTGGATAACCCTCTTCGATATAAGATACCGTCGATCATAGAGTACGAAGATGCCTTTTTCGATTTTTGGCGCTTCCTTCTCATCATCGTAGCCGATCGAATTGAATAAATTCTTGAATCGGTGTCATCCAACTGCCGGGTTCATCGGGCGGATCATCGACACTTGCCTGGAAATTGCAAAGCGTAATTTGGAAGTTTCCTCGATACCTCGTCATAAGTGGTATCAATCACGGCAGTAATGCTAGGCTTGGCGGTGTTTCTTGTATTACCGATCTGTTGTTTCTGAGCTTCGTCTTTGGCGAGTTTGGGCGAATGTCGCCTACGGCATTTTGTTCTCTCGAACGTGTCACGATCTCCACGGAGGTGAAGTCGCTCATTTTCTTCTTTACCAGGGCGAGGTATTTTTGAAGAAGTGGATCTTTAGCCTGGTATTCTCCACTTATCCGGGACACAACTAGCCGAGAATCGATTCGAAGCTTTACCTCTTCGCCAAGTCTCGAGCGGTGTGAGGCCAGCTAGACACGCCGTACTGCCTGGTTGTTGGAGGTGGGAAAGGAGAATCCCAATGAAAATTCGACGACCAGCCCGTGCCGTTCTCGAGCAACAAACCAGCGCCATCGCGCCGCTTGGAATTGACGATCCGTCGACATGGACCGTCCATTTGGAACACTGTTCTGTAGCTCCAGGAGTCATCTCGACAATGAAATCCGCCAAGCACTGGGCTTTGATAGTTTGTCTCGGCTCGAAAGTAACTCCGAATTCGGACAACTCAACCGACCACTTGATCATACGCCCGCCAGGTCGCCTATGTAGAATCTGTTTGATTGGTGGTCGATTCGGACCACTATGGGATGTGCTAAGAAGTATTGTCTCAGCGTCGAGCCGCGATTATCGGTCTGGCGCGACTTTCTCGATTTTCTGGTATCTCAGCTCTGGGCCCTGAAGTGCTTTGCTTATAAAATAGACCGGTTTCTGGTCCTCATCTGCTTCGCGAATGAGGACGGCACTCAGAGCTTCGTTCGACACGTCCGGAACAAAACTCAACTAAATGTGATCTCCCATAATATCTTTCAAGTATCTTTACTTCATTTCCTCTACAATCCATTCATTACAATCAATTCATAAGCAAACTACTTTCAATTTAACAATATCGCCACTAAAATCTATAAATCATCTCCATAAGTTCAAAGTTATTTCAACATAACCAAATAAAGCTTTCACAAGGTTTTGTTTGCAAAGAATCGTAAACGCTATTTGTCGAAAAATATACTCTCGTTTTCCTTGCTCATTCAAAAAACCCAATTTGAAATTGATCAAGTTGAGAATTTATTCACGTCAAATAAGTACCAAATAAACAACAAATCCATAGTCTTTTTGAAATACATTTGCCCAAGTTTTTATTTTGTAATACAACTCCATTTTCTATTTTAGGGTCAATACAACAACAGTTTTAATTTCAAAGGCTTAAACATTTTCCCTTAGATGTTCCTCCATAACCGGATCTGGACATGATTATTCGAGTCCAAAATTCGAAAATTGTCCCTTCCACTTGCTGTTGTCAGTCTCGGCCATGAAGGAAAAAGGGGAGTCTCCAATAGCAATCAATTCAACACCCAGAAACAAGTAAAAATGGGGAGAAATCTGTTTATGGAACTAGTGTTTTTCGGATTAAATCAATAACAGGGGAAGGATTTGAGACATTATCAAATCTGAGTTAGGGTTTTGAATAAAATTAGGGAAAATGGAATTAGAGGTGAAAGTAGGAGAAGAACTAACCAAAATAAGAGGTAGATGATGAACTGGCCGCGGTCTGGAACTCTGGTGGGGTGGCGCGATTTTCGGCACGGTGGAGCTTCGGCGAACAAGCTCCGATCATAGTTTTTCTTGATGAGTCTTTTTTTTTTTTGCGGACATCATGGTGAATACGAATCTGGTCTTCGTTTTCCGGTTGGCTGTTCATAATGGCTGGAAAGGAGGAGAAAAGGTGGCAATTTTTCATTTTCTGATATGTCTGTTTTGCTCCGATCGTGGTTCTGTTTGCACGGTTTTCGTCACGGACGGTGAGAGGGAGAAGATGACCGGTTTTGTTTCTCTGTTGGTGGCCCACGGTGGCCGAAAACAGGCTCCAAAGCTGCGGTTAGGGTTTTTCAATTTGGTCTTTTCAAGAAGCCATTCGGTTAGAAGTGTAGAGGAGATGAAGAGGAGCAAGAATATGTGGTTGGTTTGACCAACCATGGTCGGACGGTGGTGGTAGACGGCCGTGAAGGTGGCGGCGGCGACTATTCAGAAATGGTTCAAACTTGAAATCCAATTGGTGGGTTCTGTAGAGGATGAAGAGAGAGAAAGAACCATGGTGGTGGCGTGACCAAACAGGGCCAGACGACGCCGAAATCACGTCTGAAAGGCGGCGACGGCAGAAGTTGTGAGAGAGACATAAGGGTTCTCTCATTTTAGGGTTTATGGAATTAGAAGGTAAAATCAGTGAAAGGGGAAGGGATTCTGACTCCGTGGGTTATGGGGTTCTAACGGGGGGTGCGTGCAGAAATTAGAGGGGACATATAGAATTCATTAAAAGAAAGGTTTTATGGCCCAACAGAATAATCCCAAGCCCAAAAATTGTATTTTTTTTTTAATTTTAAAATACTTCGATCATCTCGACCAAAAAAACAAACAAATACTCCCATCATAATAACTCTTTAATAAAATATTCTAAATAGGAAAGATATATTTTCTTCGCAAAATATTTGAAATCCATGAGATTAGTATTTTATAATTATAGAATAAAATAATATGACATTCCCATCACCATTCAAGAAAGATGCGTGAATACTGTTTATTTCGCAGTGTCAATGCTTCTAACACTCCAAACACACTGAATACACTAAGAAAATCATCATTCAATAATTGAATGACACTAAATATACAGAGTAAATATAACATCAAATCATATTAATCACTAAGATAAACCTATTGAAATAAATGAAGTGAATTATAATTAAATAAATTATTGTATTTACCAAACTCAACTCCTCTAAAAATATATATAAGTTATCGTATAATTTTTGGGATGTTACAACACTATCTAGCTTAAAAAAAAATTTCGTCCTCGAAAATTGAAAGCACCGAAACAAGTAGTCAACTATCTTTACTGATTGTTGTTGCTACAAGCGAGTCCCATCTATGACGAATACTCTTTGCAACTTCCAAACACAGAGCTATTCACAGCTCCTTTGCCAAGTGAAAACAATCTAACGATCCTCCCAGTTGACAATTCATTCCCAGTGAGGAGCTGAATTAATAGTACAACACGTTATTGTAATGTTGTGAAACTCAGCACTAGTGACGAAACAAATCTTATATCCTTATCTTATAAGATATCCAATGTTACTGAAGAATCTAACGACATCCTACATACTCAATCAAAGAGATTTCCTCGTTAGAAAACTGGTTACCATCTCAAAAATTGTATTCATCATTCTTGCTACTCATACTCTTCCAAGAGAATTATTCTTCTTAGAACTAAATTATATTGAGAACACCTGATTGTCCTCGAAACCACTGAGCACCACATCTTTTCCACTAATTGTGACATTTAAATCCCAGTTTCTTACACATTTAGAGTGCGCAACCAAAACTTAACTATCTTGCCTATTTACATTGATCACTTCCTTAAGTTCTCTTAATAAGGCACTACTCCTATCTGTATAAGATCGGCTCACACAATCTCTGATCCTCCTGGAATCATGGAAAATCTTACTTAGGTATCACATATACTCTATACTATTCATCAGCAGAGCTCACAAGTCCACCTATAACTTGTAACCATCAAACGTTCTTAAATCTAAAAGTCCATTCCTAGAATTCACAACGGTGGAGGCCCTTACCAATCTTAAAATACCATCAGAAGAAGTTTTTCATACTCGCAATACTACAAGGAAATCATAATTGAATTCTAGCAAGTTTATAACCATAGGATTACCATCAACTCAACTCATTCTAGAGATATCAATATCGTTAGTCTACTTCAGTCATTTGTAGTTCCTTTTTCTCTTAATAAGCTATTGAGCGGGCCAGGCTAATAACTTATTACCAAGTGGTCGAAACTATAATGATTGTATAGACTAACTCAAATCATATATTTAAACCATTATCAACAAATCACAACATACTTATACAAACTATCATTCATCTAATCATCAAGTCCTCATTCTGCTATTCTATTTCCATGACCTAAGCGGTCGTCTACAACACAGAAATCAGCAATTTCTTAGTGGTTTTCTAACATAGTTCTGAGTGTGAGAATGCTCGAGTACGTAATCACAATCACAACTTGTTCGAGGTCCACTAATTCTTTACTATACTTCTGTTGCTCTATCTGGATTCTATTCCGGTCTCTCAATGCTTTTGTCGAACATTACATCATTATGTCCTTCCTCGGCTGCTTACTAACTACTTAAGCATCTCTTACAAGTCCAAGGTACATACCTATCCTTCTATAAACTTCACAACAATTGAACTACCTTCTAACACAAGGGAGTTCTCACTTACTCAATAGCTAAGAGTGTGAATTACCTAACTCAAAAATTAAGGTCTAATTCAAACTCATTAGCAAAAACTAACTAAGGGGTCACCTCAAAGCTTACCTTAGCAGTCACTTCTTAATACGCAATTAACTCTCCTACAGGAGTCTTAACACTCTCAAGCTGTTGATTCTAACTAATCAAATTGGTGGTTTTCCACAAGAACAAGTCACTACAGACTATCCTCACCCCTACTAATATCTGTAAACAAAACAAAACACAGAGTAAACACAGCAAAAACATCATTAAACCATAACAAAGATCCCAAAAGACATCAACCAGTTCCAGCAGCAGGAATCGTTGGTCTCGGAGGCACTGGGCTCTTACAAGGTTTATATCCCAGTAACCCAGTTAGAACCCCACACAATTGGTGTTTCAACACACATTGCTTCAATTAAAAAGCAATTCAAACACTTCTAAGCAAAATTGCTTCACTCAAGAAACAACCAAAAACATAAGCACAACTTGACACCTAACAAATCTGCTCCCAATAAATCTCGACACTTGACCAGCTATAGCTACCCAACTCACAGTCCGGTTAGGACCGAACTGCTCTAATACCATAATGTAACACCTCGATTTTCGGAGCACTATCGATCTAATACAACCTCTAAATGTGAAATGCTTTTGGTGAAAATACTCCACTTGCATGGTTCTCGCCAAAATGTGGGTCTATTATTTTTTTATTTTATTTTTTTTCATACTTCTTTTCAAAATAACAATCAGAGTATTGCAGCATTTTCGAAACATAATGTACAATTAATAACGCAATAACCATGTAAATATATATATATAATATATTTAAATATAAACATTTACACGAATGCGATCCAGATTTTTGAAATACCAAATGCAAATATAACTTTGAAAATAGTACTTTTAAAGACACTTATAGCTGATTAGCCCTATAATGCTTATTGTTTCCTACAACAAGTCAAATCAACCATAATTTCAAAGAAGGAACTGGTCGAGATGAGCTAAGCAAAAACAAGGAACACTCTACGATGCCCTAAACCATGAATTAATAAACAAAATATTAGACATGATAAATCAATGATACAAGCAATGAGAATAATTTCTAATGCTCAATTACCTCAAATGACTTAAGAGTGCATCTATCCATGGGTAAAGTAGGCTCGTGTTCCTCCACCGGTTCCATTACCTTCACCGGTTCCTTAAGTAATCAAGATCCACAATAATATTAAATTAGAATTTTTTTATACTTCAATTTGAATTTCTAGCAAAATTTTGGCAGAGTCCCCCCTAAAATATGGAGATTCCAAAATTTATCTAATACCTGTAACAACAAAAAATACCATATACCAGCCAGCACAAGTCACTATACAAGTCTACCTAGTATGGAATTCACAAATACTTAATCTACCAAACAAGTCTTTGAAGTAATTAGATTTACCTTGTGTGACTTAAGAGTGCAACTATCTCTGCTGCTTATTTTGGCGCTATCTTTGGCACTAAGGTGCTGATCCATCTCTACGGGTCCCTTGTTATGATGCATATTACTTTTCAATTCTTGGACCTCCCGAAAGAGATGTGCTACCATCCTTTTCAACTTTCCATTTTCGTCTTTTCTAGCGCGCTTTGGTTTACCAAAAATAGCCTTTTGAGAAACACCAAATCCCATGCCACTTACACGATCAGAATACTTTCTGATCGGTATGCCTTTGGTAAGGATGTCTGTTACACCCTCCTGTGTCACAGATTGTTGTGATAAGCTCTCCTGAGACACACAAACATTATTAACAAAGATTGTTAAATATTATCACTATCATAAGGAGGTTTTGATGTTGATGTTACATCTTCTCGAGTCATCTTCAGCTATACAAATTAACAAAGAAATTGAACTTTATCAGTGTTAATTAGGTTTAGGGTTTAGGGTTACATATAATTTAGGGTTACTCTGCATACTATATCTTTCTCAATACCGGGATATCCCTTAGCCCCTCCTCTGTATGAGTAAGGAGGATTTGATGCTCTCTACCGATTTGCGTTACTTGTTCTCTATATAGACATATAAATGTGCTTAGGAACAAACATTTACATGTATACAAGTATAGACATATACAAGTATACAAGTTGGGACATATATAAGTATACCGGAAATTTAGGGTCTCCGGTGTGTTTTGCTACAAACGCTCTCCAGGCATCCACTCCTATGACTAATTCATAATCAGGTGGAGGCTTGTAACATCCTCATTTTTCTAATCTCTTTTAGTGTGTGTTTATGTGTGACTAAGTGTACTTGCATGCCATAGGTGGGTTTTATGTGTATTTGACTGTATATTTGACTTTTTGGTTGTGTGTTCGCTTTCTGTGTTAACATGAGCTTGTATGATAGTGTGTTTTGAGGTTGGCATAGTGTTTGATGAGGTTTTGGCATGAGTCTTAGAAGCCTGGTAAAGTTTGAGAGCCATTGGAGTCGGAATTAGGGTTTTGGGTGTTCGTACCCTTAAGCGAGTAAGAACTTTCGGACGAGTATATGAGACTTAGAACCTTTGTTCTTGAGTTCATTTGATGTCCTCTGGTGTTAGGAATCATGTTTAAGCATTAGGGTATCGAGTTTTGGACCGCACGAACGTCAAAATCGAAGAAATCGTGCGAAACCGGACAAGTCTGCGTAGGAGCATGTGACGCGCACCTGATTAGCCTATGGACGTGCGTAGCGCACGCTAGTGCATGGTGTGCCAGCAGCGTCTGACCAATTTTGACACGTGGCACATGCTCCAATGGGAATGCGACACGTGGTGTGCATGCAAGCAAAGCCTCTGTTCTCCATACTTAGCTTCTGAATTCGTGACTTCCTTAGTGGATTGGATTGTCCCTAATTAACTGTTCTTCGTATTTTAGGGTTTTGGCGATAGTGCGAGTACTGGTTGACCGTGAAACTTTGTTAGGAAGTACTTTTGGGTAAGTTTCAGCCTCTGGATCCCTTGGCCAGCCTCTTGCCGTGATCCTCTTTGAATTTTAATAATCTCATTAGTTGCCTTAATTCTAATCCGAATGCGTTTTTGTGTTTCCAGTTAATTGTGGATCGTTCTGGCATGCTCGGTGAAATTGTTGGGTAACTCTGGGCTTATTTGTTGTTGTTGGCTGAATCTGAGCCTTGGTATTAGAAGGTTGGTTTTCTTGTTCGTGAGTCCATAGTTGTGTTTTAGTATCTGCTTTTGATTCCGAGTTCTTCGAATACCAGGTGGGAGAAAGAATATACTTCCATTGAGTTATGTGTAGCAGTAATGACTGTTTGGCATATGTAGGGTGACCTAAGCCCTACTAGGGGTTGATGTCAGTAACACCTAAGGATAGGGGTTACGGTATGCCACATCTAAGGATAGGCGTGGTAAACTCATCAACTAACTTAGGATTATTTAATTATTAAATATGATTGCCTGATAATATGCTTGCTTGTAAGTTGTGTTGTATATGCTCTATGTGGGTAGTAACATGCTTAGGGTAACATGAGTAAATGTGTGTTATATGAGAATACGTGTTGTATGTTGCCTTTGCATGCTAAAATGTCTAAGTATAGCTTTTGGTATGAGTTAACATGATTAAAGGGATATTTTTGGGAATGTGTGCAAAACATGATGTGAGGCATATGATGATGAGGTGTTGGATGCATGCATATGATATTGCATTAGTAACCACTCGATTCTTGATGGGAATGTGATGTGGAGATGATCCTTAACGAAAAAGGGGGATACCTCGCCCAGCAGGTTAGATCCACTCTATTCCCTAACGGAAAAGGGGAAACAGACGTCCCTAACCAAGGATTCTAGGTCTTCTGATTGCCAGCTTTTCTGGAGACTTCAAGATTTGTCAGAGACTTCCTTTTCAGCAGATATGGCAGGTGCCAGGGTTCCCACCTGGCTTTGGTTATGAATGTTATCCACCGATGCCTCCTCAGCCGATGCCGGTGCCACCCGCTAGCCATCACAGTGAGTCCAATCACCGCGAGAGGTAGAGACGCGAGAGATGAGCGACATCTGGTCCTTCTCGTCACATGACAGCTCATGACTACAGACGGTTGTTTCCTAGGCAGCGGCATCAAAGAGTGGGAGCTCTCAGTTTCCCCCTCGCTGGTTAGCCTCGCAGGTTTATGATATTTTGGATGACTATACCTTTACTTGATACACAATGCACATGCATTCTAATATTACATATATGCCGGTAAGACACTAGTTTACTTCACCATAACGCGTCGTAGTCTTATTTATGTTTTGGTTTTAATTCCTTCGTATTTTTATACACGTTAATTACGTGAGGTAGGCTAATTATCTAGAATAAAGCATGAATAGGATTTCGAGGGTGTTACATTTATGGTATCAGAGCAGTTCGGCCCTAACCAGACTGTGAGGTCATTTAGGTGTTGGAACCTAAACGATTGAGAAGTTTAGACCCTCATTAATTTTGATGATAACAAAATATTCACAAGAGAACAATTTATGTTCTAACAATTCTTGAAGTGTGCAGATACTAATATTACATACATTTCTAAGCCACTTAAACAAGAAGAAAGAAGCTCTCAAGAGAAGGATACACTCCATGTGTCAGCATCCGGCTCATCCTAGTATACTGTCCTAGTGAGCGTCTGGAATTATCTTCTTATGACACTAATCCTATCCATTTGCTTGAGCGTCCGATCTTCCATTCTGAGCAAGCATCTGAACTTCATTATAAATCACGTGTTGGTCACGTTGTTGCTCTTCCTCTCAGAAGGTTCTGGAACGGATCTCGAATTTGATCTTATGCGCTTAAATTGTTGTACGAGGAATCAAAGGTGACACCTTTAGCTACAAGACAAAAATCGTACAAGCAATTGTGAAAAGCAAGGTAGTACGAAAACGGTAATATGTACTACTGATGTAACACCCCAAATTTCTAAGCTAAGTTGAGAATAAGTTATGAGAAGAATTGTGTGATCGTATCCAAGCTTAATTTGATTTCAAAGTGAGTGGATATAATTACACAAAGTTTTGATAAGAAAATTAATGGGTTGAGTTGAGGAATAAGTGTGGATTTAATCCTAAGATGGTTAAAGGTGTTGATTTGTAGTTATGGAAGTTAATTTGAGAAGAAAGTCTCAAGGTTTGGTGTTAGAACTAAGTTTTCCTGGTTTTTCTGCAGTGTGAATCGATTCATATAGCTTAGGAATCGATTCACAGCATTAAAACTCCATTGGCATCAGATTTTAACAGTGGGAATCGATTCACAGAAGCCAGGAATCGATTCACATAAGACAACCTTTGGGACTCATGACGTGAATCGATTCATTCATTAAAGCTGCAATTCAGGCGTTTTTACACTGTGGGAATCGATTCACACTATGCTGTGAATCGATTCACAGCTGCAGAAGTGTTTAAAAACGCAGTTTCAGCGAGCAGAACGCAGAAATAGAGAAAGAGGGAAGGAAAAGAAGAGAAAGGGAAAGGAGAAAGAGGAGAGGAGAGCTAGGGTTTCACCCTTTGAGAAGGATTGAAGAGATTCATGTTGGATTTCTTCAATCACTTGCCTAAATGAAGAGTTTGAGAGTGGAGATTTGAGTATTTGGAAGATTTGGGTTTGAACCCTAGAGAGGAGAAGAAGAAGCACGAATTGGAGAAGAATAAGGGAGAGAAGACCAAGCTCCAGCAAGGATGGCTCAAGTTCTTGGATGCAGAAGGAAGATTGAAGGTTGAAGATCAAGATTTAAGAAGTATTTGGAGAAGCCCCAAGTTGAGCAAAGAGGGAAAAGCTTGAAGAGGAGCAAAGGGTTCAAAGTTCAACCTCCCTAGCTCAATGTTTTGAAGAATATTGGTGAGTTCTTCAACCCTTAGGTGATGGGCACCCATAAGTCCCACATATAGGAATTTCTCTTCCTTTAGTAATATGTGAACCCTAGGTTCAAGTTAGGTTTTAGATACCTATAAGAGGTTGAGTTATTATTGTTATGATTGTCATGATTGTTATGATTGTTATGATTGTGTAGTGGGTTTGACTGAAAGAGGTTGGATGGCTGCCTCCAACCCCCCACCGTTGAATGTATGCTTGATGTTTTCTCTCTTGAGAACTCCATAGAGTTTCAAGGGATTAGTTAATGTATGCGTTGTCCATTAATTTGGTGAATTGTGAGGCTTGTCTAAGAGCCATAAGCTTAAGTCTTAGAGGTCAAAGGAAGGACCCTAGGAAAAGGATGTAATAGAAAGAATGTGTGAATTAGTGTTCATGATTTGGAGCAATTAGATAAAAAGGGATACTATTAGTGTAAGCTTGATTCATTGAAATGATTGTAGTTTCCTTGAATAGTTAAGTAATGATGATGAATGTATTTATATGAATATGCATACAAGCATAAGCATAATCATAAGCATAAGCATAAGCTAAAGTCCATGGCAAGACTCCTCTATTTATAGGAGTAGATCGGTTTGGTTAGCCAAGTGGGACGCCCTTGGAGGGTTATGACGTCTAACCACCATTCCGAAAGTGTGTAATTGGGGTCTAGGGACGGAAGCCTACGACACTACCCAATAACACAAAATGCATTACATGCATAGCAGCATATTATATATCTCCTATGAATGGTATAATATGTGAAGTGATGTTGAGTTTATGAATGTTAATGAATTCCTTGTATGTATTTATATATATGTATTCGGAATTAGCCTAGTTAGTTGTATGAAATCTTGGATAGCACACCCCTAGTCGCTTAATTACTATATAGTAATGAGTATTGTGATTAGATCACTTAAAGGATAAGCAAGCTAGGTCGATTGGGATTTGTGGTATAGAGCATAATAGCAAAGTCCAATAGCATAAGGAAAAGCAAAGATGTGTTAAGCATAAGCGAGTATGTAAGAACAATACGTTCTTAGTTAATAAGGTTGCAATTTACATTGTATTAAGGTTAGTCGAGCTAAACATAGGTTAAAGAACGATATTTATAAGATTGATGTGGGTTGCTATACACTTATGTGTTTAGTTTAATCACAAGTTGAAAAGTGGCATACTGGTTCTAGGGTTACCATAATTTATAATATACTAAGTTTTTAATTCAAGCTAGCGCCTTCTAAAGCGTTTTAGCTTAGGGAGATCAAGAAGTTTCAGGTCAAGTCCTTATGGTATATAGAGAGAGAGTATGTCTAGATTTGAAATGCATAAGTTAGTCTTCTCAGCCTAGAAGGTTCCGAGGAGAGAATGGTGAGGAGTCCGTGAAGGGCTCACTGAGATTTTATAATCTCACCCTTTTCCTTTTGTTGTTTTTCAGATAAGCAGGTACCGAAGACGGAGAGCCGAAGCTCCAAGCTTGGGACTCATAGGCTAGTTTTGCATTGAAGTGGAATTTTTTATATTCCAAGTTATGTGTAATTGTAATCTATTTATTAGATTGATAGATTAAGTTTAATTTACGACTTGGATTACTGTAATCAAGTTTGTAAATGCTTAGCAATTCCTGTGCCTTAATGTAATTTGTCGTACTTCCAATTATGTTGAGGTGCGGGTGTTACAACTGAGATATTCTCTGGAAAGGAAGAAAAAGACAGCTTTTTGAAATCACCTCACTCAATGGAAAGGAGCCATTTTTACTGTAACAGTAATATCCTTTAGAACTCCTATAAATACCCCAAGGTATCCATTGAAGAAACAGCCGAAACTGTCGAAATTGTCGAAACTCTATAAGAAAATATTGCTAAGAACAAACACTGTTGCTATACACTACAAAGTGTCAATACTCTGAAAGCACTGCTTCTGTGAGCAATAAAGTTTCGAGCCAAGTCTCTGGACTACAAGAACTGAACTCAGCGTCCGACACTTTCTTTTAGAAAGCATTTCTATACTAAGCTTAATTTTTATCCTCTCTGTGAGAGTAATTTATACTTGTATTCAACTTACTTGTAAAAGTTGTTTTGGCCTAGTTAAGGTTGTTCCCTCAAAGGCTCGACTGTACTGAGTCGTTTTGAAAAGTTGAGAGTATTGTCAAGGTTGTGACAGAAGAATACTGTAACACCTGAGGACGAGATCGACCTCGTATTAGGACGTCGTACCAAGACCTCGTGTCGAGATCCCGTGCCGAGCTGAGGAGACCGCGTGCACTAGCTGCTGAGCTGAGGAGATCGCGCGCATTAGCTGCTGAGATCGCGCACCGAGCTGATGAGGTCGCTGCATCGAAATGAGGAGGTCGCATGTTGAACTGAGGAGGCCGCGTGCACGAACTCGTGTTAGAGCCTTGTGCGCTTGCACGAGCACCCTGGTCGACATCGTGTCGAGATGATAACACTCGTATTTTTACGAACGTTATTCAGCGTTATGATTATTTTGTTTGTTATATTTATATTGTCGGCCTGCAGTTCTCGACGCTGTGCTTCTTT
The DNA here is from genome assembly GCA_037113605.1 of Calophaca sinica. Taxonomy (NCBI): domain Eukaryota; kingdom Viridiplantae; phylum Streptophyta; class Magnoliopsida; order Fabales; family Fabaceae; genus Calophaca; species Calophaca sinica. The sequence goes on from CM073730.1 coordinate 101,635,028, forward strand.
TTAGATCTGTACCTATAGAGTAGAGGGTAATCATGAGAGAGGAGAGATTAGATGGGTAGAATGATTGATGGGATTAGCATCTCATAACTGCAGTTACGATAATACCCTTCCCTCACCAGCTGTATATTCGATCAGCCCCTCAAACCCTCACTTTCTCTTTTCTTCTTTCTTCTTCCTTCTTCTCTGAGTTCCTCTTCCTCTCCAAACCTCCATCGAAGAACCTTGAGTTCCATCGAGCTTCTGCATAAATTTTCTTCATCAACCTTGTTCCTCATCATCCTCTCGACATATCTCACCATCTCGACCACCATTTGAGGTATGAAAAACAGATTCTCTTCCTTCATGCTACTGTTTAGCGCCATTTCTTCTTTCCATTTTAGCTAGTTTTTATGCTTCCAAATCATCTCATATTGATGGGTTTTCTTCTTCATGACATGACCGACCTTTCTAACCGATTATTTGAGCTTGTAAAACAAATTTCTTTCTCTGTTTTCTGCAACAGGCAGTGCCCAAAAACCCTTCCTTTTTGGTTGTTTTGATTTATTGTTTTAGTTTGTTGTACGTTGCTTCTGGTTGTTGTTGTCGTCGATTTATCTGTTGTAGCATCAGATAACCTTTTCCATGAACTTTTGATCGAAAACCCTAACTTTGTGTTAGAGGAAAAATGGCTTTGTCTGGTAATGTATGAAAGAAGTTTTTAATAAAATTTTAGAGAAAAGGAGCTATTTTGTAATGTTTACTTGGGTTGTGGTTAAGGTTGGGATAATGAGAGCTTAGTGTTATTAGAACCCATAGATCGAACTAAGCTGTGCTCGTATTAGGCAGTGTGAGTTCCGAGATCGTGCTGCAAGGAGATCAGGGTGTACGAGGACACGGAACCGAAGTTGACTGAGAACTGTACGTGTCGAGGTCGATTGAGAAGTGTACATGTCGAGGTCGTTGTCGAGCAGCATTAGCTTGGAGTTCGGTAAGGGCACTTTTAGACATTCTAGGATTTTGATTGTTATATTCCTATGTATGGACTCCTTGATTTGTGTCGAGCTTGAAATGTTGTGATATGATTGGATTTTTGCATGTATTTAATATGTGATTGAATATATGTTGTGAATTGTGAATTGCTGTTGAATTGCGTTTCTTCATGCAGAATGTTTTTATTGCTTAAATGTCGAATTGCGTTTTCTTCATGTTAAGCATGCTCTCTTTATTTGATATGTGATCAAGTACTTTTATGTGCCACTCCTTATCGGCGAGCTAATCATCGAGTGAGAGAGCTAGGCGAGTCGTATGACGTTGAGCCGTGACCGGATAACTAAGGGTGCTAGGTCCCCTTTTTGTTTACTGGGAGATTGACTAGACGTCGCATTATCGGTTTGGGGTTGGACCTGTTGATTAATGCATGGTATCGGTTTGGGGTTGGACTGCCGCTTACCTATGCGTCGGTTTGGGGATGGACCGGTGGCGATATTAGGAATAAAAGTCGAGTCTAGAGTGAGATGGTCGAGTCACGTTTGGTGAATGATATCTGATGATATGCCTTATTTCTTTGTGCCTTGTTTATCTTGAATTGTTGAGAAGTTGACCACTTTCCGTGGTGCCTTCAATCCATGGCGGTTACCCAGGCGATGTCGAGGGTGCGAGGGAACTTCGGCCAGATGATGGCGAGGAGGAGCTCGGCGAGGATCGAGCGGCGACCTATACTTGTCGTGATTTGCTTTGTCTATGTTTTTGTGTATAGTGGTTGTGACCAGTTGGGCCGGTTATGTTTTGTTATTACAGGGTAGACTGGCGGTTTACTTTTGGAGCAGCCCCCTGCGTGGGTGTCTGCCGGAAGTACCCCCAGGGTGTGATTGCTCTCTTGAAGTCGTCATACCTTAGGTGTATTTCTTTGTGCATTTATTACTCTGTTATTTTGTATACATTATCATTTCGAGTGGTATATATGCATGTATGTTTTATTAGAATTTAAGTCTTGTGTCTTAGTTGCATCATGTTTCGAAAAGCTGTAATTACTCTAATGTGCACGAGCTGGTTTTATAAAAAAAAAAAATATAGACCGTACTTTCTAAAAGGCACAAGAGTATCGTTTTAAAACACATCGCATACAGGGTAACTTGAACTCGGTGTGTCGAGCTCGGTAACTCGAGCTCGGGATGTTGAGCTCGGGAGCGGTCAGAAGCGGTCGTTACAATGTTGGTATCGAGCGCTTGATTCGACCGAGCCGTGTGCATAGGAATTTTGACCGGTCACCGTAGCCGGGATATGTCGGGTACATGGTTGTATTATGTTGATTCTTTGTTTGATTAAGTGAAGCACTTATTGCTTGAAAAATTGTTTGAAGCTGTTTCTTGATTGAAGCGGTGTGTTTTAACACATCCTTGTTGTGAGATTCAGCGGGGTTTTGAACTTTGTGGAATCTAATGCCACCTCGTAGGGATACGACAATTTATGTAACCGAGAACGTCGACATGGAACGAGCAATTCAAGCTATGGCCGAGATGGCGGCAGCCATGGCTCAAGAATCAGTGCTGCAACTCAACAGCTAACGCGATGGCTCAACCAGACGGCGTTAACTCGCCAGAACTTACAAAGACAAAGAACGAAGCGAGCGAAATGCTGAAGCTAGAGGATTGGCAGACTTTAGGAAGCATGATCCACCAAAGTTCTACAGTGAGCCAAATCCAGATAAAGATGATCTTTGGATGCAAGAGATCGAGAAGATCTTCGAGGCACTTCATTGCCCAAACAACGTGAAGGTAGATTATGCCACCTACTTACTGCTAGGAGACGCAGAGTATTGGTGGAAAGGAGTGAAGCAAACATTTATAGCAGAACGTCGCGAGATGACCTGGGAGCTTTTCCGTGAAAGGTTCTTGGACAAGTACTTCCCAGATCTTTGCCTGGCCGAGAAGGAGCAAGAGTTTCTTCAATTGCAGCAAGGCGGTATGACAGTGTCCGAGTATGCGGCCAAGTTTGAGTCACTGGCGAGGTATTTCAGTCCATTTCGTGATCGAGCTGACCAAAGATGGTTAAGTGAGAGATTCCAACGGGGATTAAGATTTGACATTCAGAAGTCGGTGGTGTCCTTGAGGATTCGAAACCTCCAAGAGCTGATAGATCGTTGTGTCGAGGTAGAAGGAGTAAGAAGCCACAAGAAGAAGACTGTTGTAGGCGGACCGGTGAGACCCCAGAGTGCGGGGCAGAAGTTTACACAGAAGGGGAAACAACTGCAGAGGAAGCCTTACAACCGACCTCAGGGGAACGACAACAGGGGACAGTATCGTCCGATGACCCAAGGCGAGTGGAGAGTCGAGGCCGGTGTCGAGGTGCCTTGCTATCGTTGTGGAAAGCCAGGACATTATGCGAGTAACTGTACTCAGAAGGAGGAGGAGTGTTTCAACTGTAAGAAGCCAGGGCATTTTGCCAAGGATTGTCCCACACCTAAAGCTGAACCGGCAATGCTTGCGGCAAAGGCCAAAGGGAAGCGTCAGGTGGCTAAAGGCGTAGTCTTACGCATGGCGGTGAGGAAGCGAGCGAGCGGTGAAGATCTTATTCAAGGTGAATGTGAGATTGAGGGTAAATCCTTATCCGTCCTCTTTGATTCGTGCAACCCATTCCTTTATTTCTTGATTGTGTGAACCATTTGAACTTATTGTGATCGCTTTCGCTTCAAATTGGTAGTTACAACCCAATTGCTAAAACCTTAGTCACAAATCTTGCATGTCTTAATTGTGTAGTGGTTATTGAGTAGAAAGTTTGTGGTCAATTTGGTTTGTTTGCCTCTTAGGGCCTAGATGTCATCCTCGGGATGGATTGGTTGTCACACCACCATGTCCTCTTCGATTGTGCCCGTAAAGCGTAATTTTCCCGGACCTTGGAGTCTCCAATTATCTTTCGGCTGAACGTGTCGGAGTTTCTTTGAAAGAAGGAACTAGGGAATACATGTATCTGGCTAGTTCGGAAGTTTTCCAACCAGATCGAAGTGAAGAATGTTCGGTGGTGTGTGACTTTGTGGACGTTTTCAAGAGGCGTGCCAGGGTTACCACCAAGACGAGAGGTCGAGTTCTCCATGGAGTTGATTCGAGGAACAGACCGATTTCCAAAGCGCCATACAAGATGTCTCCTGCCGAGATGAAAGAACTGAAGTCCCAGATCGAACAATTGGAGTCAAAGCAATTCATACAACCGAGCGTGTCACCGTGGGGAGCTCCAGTGTTGTTTATTAAGAAGAAGAATGGGCAATCAAGGCTGTGCGTGGATTCCCGCGAGCCCACCAAGGTTCCTGAGAAGACCCGTTCTCCGTTACCTCGTCTTGACGACTTGATGGATCAACTTCGTGGAGCGGCGATCTTTTCCAAGATAGACTTGAAGTCGGGCTACCATCAGATTTGCGTGAAGGAGGAAGATGTCCCCAGGCGACTTCGGGACTAGGTATGGTCACTACGAGTACTTGGTGATGCCGTTTGGAGTGACAAATGCGCCAGCTGTGTTTATGGATTACATGAATAGCATTTTCCATTCGTTCTTGGATCAGTTCGTTGTAGTGTTCATCGACGACATATTGATCTACTCGAGGAACCGAGAAGAGCACGAAGAACACTTATGTCGAGTACTGCAGATATTACGAGAGAAGCAACTCTATGCCAACCTGTCGAAGTGTGAATTTTGGGTCGAAGTGGTGAATTTTCTTGGTCATGTGATTTCCAAAGAAGGGATAGCTGTGGATCCAACTAAGATTGAAGCTGTACTAGTGTGGGAACAGCCGAAGACGGTTACCGAGGTCAGAAGTTTTGTTGGCTTAGCAGGCTATTATCGAAGATTCATTGAAGGTTTCTCGAAGATTGTCGCGCCTCTTACACGGCTTACGAGGAAGGATCAACCTTTTGCCTGGACCGAGGAGTGTGAATCCAGTTTTCAAAGACTGAAGGAGCTGTTGACGACAGCGCCCGTGTTGATTTTGCCCCAACCAGAAGAGCCTTACGAGGTGTATTGTGATGCGTCACACCAGGGATTGGGATGCGTGCTGATGCAACATCGGAAGGTGGTCGCGTATGCTTCAAGACAGCTTAAGATTCACGAGAGGAACTACCCTACTCACGACTTGGAGCTGGCAGCAGTGGTTTTTGCGTTGAAGATATGGAGGCACTACCTTTATGGGAGCACTCTTACTGTTTTCAGCGATCACAAGAGCTTGAAGTACCTGTTCGACCAGAAAGAGCTCAACATGCGTCAGCGTAGATGGACGAAATTTCTCAAGGACTACGACTTTACGTTGGAATACCATCCCGGTAAGGCTAACGTAGTAGCAGATGCATTGAGCAGGAAGAGCGTTCTAGTTTCCTCAATGATGATCAAGGAGTTGGAGATGCTCGAGAAGTTCCGAGACTTGAAGTTGAGTGTGGAAGTTTCACCGGGGAAGCTGAGATTTGGTATGCTTACCATTTCTAACAGATTGTTGGACGAGATCCGAGACCAGCAAGTTCATGACGAGCTCCTGCAAGAGAAGGTCCAGTTGATAGCGCAAGGGAAGGCGACAGAATTCAAAGTCGGAACGGACAACATCTTAAGATGCAATGGCCGAGTATGTGTACCTAACGTAGCCGAGCTGAGAAAGTTAATACTTGACGAAGCGCATAAGAGCAACTTTAGTATCCATCCAGGAGTTAAGAAGATGTATCAAGACTTGAAGAAGCATTTTTGGTGGTCCGGAATGAAAAAGCAAGTGACTGAGTACGTAGCTTCGTGTTTAACGTGTCAGAAAGCAAAGGTGGAGCACCAACGACCTGCGGGAATGCTACAATCGCTTGACGTACCAGTTTGGAAATGGGACAGTATCTCCATGGATTTCGTTGTAGGTTTGCCGAAGACGCAGAAGAAGAATGATTCGATTTGGGTGATTGTCGACCGATTGACCAAATCTGCTCATTTCTTACCAGTGAGGTCGACATACAACGTGGAAAAGTTGACCGAGATCTACATCACGGAGATAGTGCGACTTCATGGTATACCCTCTTCGATCGTGTCGGACCGAGATCCGAAGTTCACGTCTCATTTTTGGAGGGAATTGCAAGAAGCGATGGGAACCGAGCTCTGGCTTAGCTCGGCATATCATCCCCAGACTGACGGTCAGACTGAGAGAACGATCCAATCGCTTGAAAATTTGTTGCGAGCGTGTACCTTAGATCACCGAGGAAGTTGGGACGACGTCTTACCATTGGTGGAGTTCACCTACAATAACAGTTTCCATGCGAGTATTGGAATGGCACCTTTTGAAGCACTGCATGGACGTAAATGTCAGACGCCTCTTTGTTGGTACCAGGATGGCGAGCGTTCTGTTGTAGGACCAGATATGATCCAGCAGACTACCGAGAAGATCCGTTTGATCAGAGATAGGATGCGAACGTCTCAAAGTCGACAAAAGAGTTATGCAGACCAGAGACGTCGACCGCTCGAGTTCGAAGAAGGAGAACATGTATTTCTTAGAGTCACCCCCACTACTGGAGTTGGTCGAGCGATCAAATCCAAGAAACTTACCCCTAAATTTATTGGACCTTAACAGATTCTTCGTCGTATTGGTCCAGTGGCATATCAGATTTCCTTGCCACCCTTCTTGTCGAATATTCACGACGTCTTCCACGTCTCACAATTGCGGAAATATATTTTCGACCCCTCTCATGTCATCGAACCGGATGTGATTCAACTGAAGGACGACCTATCTTTCGAAGCATCACCAGCAAGGATCGTTGATCGGAAAGCCAAACAGTTGCGGAACAAAGAGATTCAACTTGTTAAAGTTGTGTGGGATCAGAAGACTGGAGATGCGACTTGGGAGCTGGAGGAGAAGATGAAGACTCAGTACCCTGAACTCTTTCATGGTAAGAATCTTATTTGCAATTTCGAGGACGAAATTTTTTTAGAGGGAGAGATTGTAACACCTGAGGACGAGATCGACCTCGTATTAGGACGTCGTACCAAGACCTCGTGTCGAGATCCGTCGAGTGAGGAGACCGCTGCGGCACTAGCCGAGCCGGTGAGGAGATCGCGTGCATTAGCTGCTGAGATCGCGCACCGAGCTGATGAGGTCGCGTACCGAGCTGAGGAGGTCGCATGTCGAACTGAGGAGGCCGCGTGCACGAACTCGTGTTAGAGCCTTGTGCGCTTGCACAAGCACCCTGGTCGACATCGTGTCAAGATGATAACACTCGTATTTTTACGAACGTTATTCAGCGTTATGATTATTTTGTTTGTTATATTTATATTGTCGGCCTGCAGTTCTCGACGCTGTGCTTCTTTTTAGATCTGTACCTATAGAGTAGAGGGTAATCATGAGAGAGGAGAGATTAGATGGGTAGAATGATTGATGGGATTAGCATCTCATAACTGCAGTTACGATAATGCCCTTCCCTCACCAGCTGTATATTCGATCAGCCCCTCAAACCCTCACTTTCTCTTTTCTTCTTTCTTCTTCCTTCTTCTCTGAGTTCCTCTTCCTCTCCAAACCTCCATCGAAGAACCTTGAGTTCCATCGAGCTTCTGCATAAACTTTCTTCATCAACCTTGTTCCTCATCATCCTGTCGACATATCTCACCATCTCGACCAGCATTTGAGGTATGAAAAACAGATTCTCTTCCTTCATGCTACTGTTTAGCGCCTTTTCTTCTTTCCATTTTAGCTAGTTTTTATGCTTCCAAATCATCTCATATTGATGGGTTTTCTTCTTCATGACATGACCGACCTTTCTAACCGATTATTTGAGCTTGTAAAACAAATTTCTTTCTCTCGCTTTCAGAACAGCAAAGGCCCAAAAACCCTTCCTTTTTGGTTGTTTTGATTTATTGTTTTAGTTTGTTGTACGTTGCTTCTGGTTGTTGTTGTCGTCGATTTATCTGTTGTAGCATCAGATAACCTTTTCCATGAACTTTTGATCGAAAACCCTAACTTTGTGTTAGAGGAAAAATGGCTTTGTCTGGTAATGTATGAAAGAAGTTTTTAATAAAATTTTAGAGAAAAGGAGTTATTTTGTAATGTTTACTTGGGTTGTGGTTAAGGTTGGGATAATGAGAGCTTAGTGTTATTAGAACCCATAGATCGAACTAAGCTGTGCTCGTATTAGGCAGTGTGAGTTCCGAGATCATGCTGCAAGGAGATCAGGGTGTACGAGGACACGGAACCGAAGTTGACTGAGAACTGTACGTGTCGAGGTCGACTGAGAAGTGTACATGTCGAGGTCGTTGTCGAGCAGCATTAGCTTGGAGTTCGGTAAGGGCACTTCTAGACATTCTAGGATTTTGATTGTTATATTCCTATGTATGGACTCCTTGATTTGTGTCGAGCTTGAAATGTTGTGATATGATTGGGTTTTTGCATGTATTTAATATGTGATTGAATATATGTTGTGAATTGTGAATTGCTGTTGAATTGCGTTTCTTCATGCAGAATGTTTTTATTGCTTAAATGTCGAATTGCGTTTTCTTCATGTTAAGCATGCTCTCTTTATTTGATATGTGATCAAGTACTTTTATGTGCCACTCCTTGACTGCGGCGAGCTAATCATCGAGTGAGAGAGCTAGGCGAGTCGTATGACGTTTTGAGCCGTGACCCGGATAACTAAGGGTGCTAGGTCCCCTTTTTGTTTACAGGAGATTGACTAGACGTCGCATTATCAGTTTGGGGTTGGACCTGCTGATTAATGCATGGTATCGATTTGGGGTTGGACCTGCCGCTTACCTATTGCGTCAGTTTGGGGATGGACCAGCTGACGATATTCCGGAATAAAAGTCGAGTCTAGAGTGAGATGGTCGAGTCACGTTTGGTGAATGATATACAGTGATGTCTGCTTATTTCTTTGTGCCTTGTTTATCTTGAATTGTTGAGAAGTTGACCCTTTCCCGTGGTGCCTTCAATCCATGACGGTTACCCAGGCGATGTCGAGGGTGCAGGGAACTCGACAGCAGATGATGGCGAGGAGGAGCTCGACGAGGATCAGGGCGACGACCTATACTTGTCGTGACCAGTTGGGCCGGTTATGTTTTGTTATTACAGGGTAGACTGGCGGTTTACTTTTGGAGCAGCCCCCTGCGTGGGTGTCTGCCGGAAGTACCCCCAGGGTATGATTGCTCTCTTGAAGTCGTCATACCTTAGGTGTATTTCTTTGTGCATTTATTACTCTGTTATTTTGTATACATTATCATTTCGAGTGGTATATATGCATGTATGTTTTATTAGAATTTAAGTCTTGTGTCTTAGTTGCATCATGTTTCGAAAAGCTGTAATTACTCTGATGTGCACGAGCTGGTTTTATAAAAAAAAAAAATATTGACCGTACTTTCTAAAAGGCACAAGAGTATCGTTTTAAAACACATCGCATACAGGGTAACTTGAACTCGGTGTGTCGAGCTCGGTAACTCGAGCTCGGTATGTTGAGCTCGGTAGCGGTCCGGAAACGGGTCGTTACAAATACTCTTAAGGAAATTGTAATCAGATTGATTATAGTGGAAAATCCTTCAGGAACGAAGGGACTAGACGTAGCTACCAGTTTGGTAGTGAACTAGTATAAATCTCTGTGTCTCTTGCTTTACTGCTTTCTATTCATCTTTATCTTGCTCTGTTAAAAACAAGTTTTCACAAACTGCTTTTCCAGCGTCCGGTTTATTTCCAGCGTCTGTTTAACAAACTGCTTTGAAAAATCTGTGTTCTAAGTGTTTTTAACTTAAAGTTTGCGAAAAGTTTTGAACACAATTCAACCCCCCCTTCTTGTGTTCACGTTCAGTTGGTACCAGAGCTCGGCCTCTTGGTTGAGCACTTAACAGTGTTAAGAGTAAAGATCCTACCGTGAACATGTCTGCTGAAGGTGGTCATATGAACCGTCCTCCTCTATTCAATGGAAAAAATTTTGATTACTGGAAAGATAGGATGAAAGCATTCCTTGAGGCACAAAATCTTGATTTGTGGGATATAGTTGAAAGTGGATACATTTCACCCGCTAATGCCCTTGGTGTCGCAATACCTAGGGAAAACTGGACTGATGATCAGAAAAAGAGATATCAAACCAATCAGAAGGCTAGATTTATTCTCACCTGTGCTATGACAGAAAGAGAATATGATAAATGTGGTAAGTTTGATACTGCTAAAGAAATCTGGGATTCTCTTGTTTTGTCTTATGAGGGTTCTGCCCAAGTAAGAGAAACAAAGGCTAGCATGATAGTACGCCAGTATGAGCTATTCAAAATGGAAGATGGAGAAAACATTGAAACTATGTTTGGAAGGTTCCAAACACTTGTTCATGGGTTACAGGCCCTTGGAAAAAGTTATACTACACCTGACCATGTGAGAAAGATCTTGAGAAGTTTGACTAAGCAGTGGAGACCCAAAGTCACTGCTATTCAAGAAGCAAAAGATCTAAATGTCCTTCGGCTAGAAGATCTTATGAGTTCTTTGAAAGCTCATGAACTTGAGCTAAACGAAGAAGAACCTACCAAGAAGAGCAAGTCTATTGCTTTAAGAGTTAATCAACATAAACCTAGTACTTCTAAAGCTTTTCAGGCTGAAGAAGAAGAATCAGATGATGAAGCTTCAGAAGGAGATTATGATGGATCAGACGATGAGCTAGCTTTCATATCTAAGAAGATCCAGAGAATGTGGAAGAAGAGAAACTTGAAGGAGGTTTGGAAGAAAGATACAAAGGACAAGAAGGAAAGCAAAGACAAGGACAAAGCCCAAGTCATTTGCTATGAATGTAAGAAGCCTGGACATTTCAAGTCCGAGTGTCCTAATCTTAAGGAAAAGTCCACAAGAAGCTCCTTCAAGAAAAAGAAGAAAGGTCTCATGGCAACCTGGGAAGACCTTGACTTATCCTCCTCTGAGGAAGATAAAGAAGAAGAAGCTCACATTGCCTCATGGCGGACATCGATCTTGATTGAGAAGAAGAAGTTGAAGAGGTAATAATATATGACTCTTATTACGAACTTCAACTTGCATTTGATGATCGTTAAAGGATTACGCCACTCTCTATTGAGTATAAGAATTTGAAAAAGAAATTTTCAAAACTATCACAAGATTTTCATTTTTTACACAATGAAAACTATGTACTCAATGAAGAGAACCGTAAAAGCGAAAATCAGCGTCGGTGGATAACCGGCGTCTGGAAGCCAACAAGCAACCGTGTCGAGAGCTCTCAAGTTAAAAGCTCTATAGTTACAGGCAATCCTAGCTGCAAATCAAATGACTATGAACATGCATTTCAAAAGTTTCTTGCAGAGAGTGTAACTCGAAGCAAGCAAGCTTCTATGATTTGGGGTGTCAGTAAAACGACAACTCATGGTCTTGGTTATATATCAGATGAACCTCTTTTGGAAAATGATTCTGCATCTGATAAATCCAATAATCATAGTAAATGCTTGTAGTGTACCTACTGCAATAAATCTGGTCACTTGAAAAGTGCGTGTACTGTGTTTACAACTAAGAAGGACAAGTATCCTTCAAGAACTAACAAGAAAGGACGCAAAATGATATGGGTAGCTAAAGATAAAATAGTCTATGTTGCAGACTTGCTTAGCAACAAAGTCAACATACCTATCTTGGTACTTAGACAGTGGATGCTCGCGTCACATGACGGGAGAAAAGCATATGTTCCAAGAACTAAGACCTAGAGAAGCTGGATTTGTTGGTTTCGGAGGAAACCAGAAAGGTAAAATAGTTGGAATTGGTCGCATAGGTAAAGGCTCTCTTCCTTCTATTGTTAATGTTTTATATGTTGAAGGACTGAATCATAATCTACTGAGCATAAGTCAATTATGTGACAGTGGTTATAATGTTGTCTTTACAGAAAATGGATGTTCGGTAAAAAGCAAAAATGATGGATCTATATTCTTTACAGCAAAGAGGAAACAAAACATTTATAAAGTTGATCTTTCTGAACTTGCAAAATGTAACGACCCGTTTCCGGACCGCTACCGAGCTCAACTAAACCTGTATGCGATGCGTTTTAAAACGGTACTCTTGTGCCTTTTAAAAAATTACGGTATATATTTTTTTTATTTTTTTATTTTTTATTTTTTTTATCCAGCTAGTGCACATCAGAGTAATTACAACTTTTCGAAACATGGTGCAACTAAGACACAAGACTTAAATTCTAATAAAACATACATGCATAATATACATATATACCACTCGAAATGATAATGTATACAAAATACAGAGTAGTAAATGTACAAAGAAATACACCTAAGGTATGACGACTTCAAGAGAGCAATCATAACCTGGGGTACTTCAGAACTCCCACGCAGAGGCTACTCCAAAAGTAAACCTTGATCTACCCTGTAATAACAAAACATAACCGGCCCAACTGGTCACAACCACTATACACAAAAACATAGACAAAGCAAATCACGACAAGTAGAGGTCGTCGCCCGGATCCTCGTCGAGATCCTCCTCGCCATCATCTGCTGTCGAGTTCCCTGCGCCCTCGACCTCGCCTGGGTAACCATCATGGATTGAAGGCACCACGGGAAAGGGTCAACTTCTCAACAAATCAAGATAATCCAGGCATAAAGAAATAAGTAAACAACAAAGTATAACATTCACCAAACGTGACTCAACCATCTCACTCTAGACTCGACTCAACTCGCTATCCATTTCCTCTCGACTCGACACTTTTTCCGGAATGCACACGCCGTATCGTATGCTGGAAAGTCCAGCCGAAGCCTTGGGATCTTCGCTCTCCCTAGGACAGTCAACTCAGGTCCCATAGCGTGGCAACGCTTAGAAGTCCCCATAAACGGAAAAGGGGACCTAGCACCCTCTCCGCTATCCGGGTCGCAACTTCAAACGCCAACGACTCGCTAAGCTCTCTCACTCAATGAACAATTAGCATCACGATATTCAAAGAGTTATACGCAGATATTCAACCGCATGTCAAATAAAAAGCGGGCTCAACATGAAGAAACGCAATTCAACGACAATACACAATTCGTGGCATATATTCAGTCATATCACAACACTTCAAGCTCGACACAAATCAAGGAATCCATACATAGGAATATAACAATAAAAATCCTAGAATGTCTAGAAGTGCCCTTACCGAACTCCAAGCTACGGCGTCTCACGCTGTCCTCAATCGAGCTCGACAACGACCTCGACACGCACGCCCTCAATCTGGATCCCACTGCTCCCACGTCCTCGGGTTCGCTCTCCCGTACACCTCGATTCGGAAATCACACGATCTCGGGAATCAGACTTCCTAATACAAGCACAACTAAGTTCCATCTATGGGTTCTAATAGCACTTAGCTCTCATTACCCCAATCTTAACTACAACCCAAGTAAATATTAAAACTCAAGAACTTAAACAAATACAACAAGAATTCAAGCATTACAAATTAACTCCTTTTCTCTAATAATTTTTTTAAAACTTCTTTCATACATATCATCAGACAAAGCCATTTTTCCTAAGTATTAACTCAAGCTTAAAATCAAATAGCATATTAAGCACAAATTAATCAAAATCTAAGTTTATGTTTTCTGAAAAATATTTTCATCATGAAGAAGAAAACCTATCAATACGACATGATTTGGAAGCATAAAAACTAGCTAAAATGGAGGGAAGAAGTGGCGCTAAACAGTAGCATGAAGGAAGAGAAAATTCTGTTTTTCATACCTCAAATGATGATCAAGATGATGATATATGTAGAGGAGATGATGAGGAACAAGATTGATGAAGAAGGTTTGTGCAAAGACTCAATAAAATCCAAGGTTCTTCGATGGAAGTTTGGAGAGGAAGAGGAAACTTAGAGAAGAAGAAAGAAGAAAAGAGAAAGTGAGGGTTTGAGGGGACTGGTCGTGATATTTAGCTGGTGAAGAAACCATTTAAATGAATTTTTCTTTTAAAAAAAAAACACAAATAAGTGACGTGTAACTACTGTTATGAGATGCTAATCCCATTAATCATTCTACCCATCTAATCTCTCCTCTCTCATGATTACCCTCTAATCTATAGGTTAAAGATCTAAAAACACAGCGACGAGAACTGCAAACCGATAATATAAATTTATAAATATTACAAACAATATAATCATTAACGCTAAATAACGTTCGTAAAATACGAGTGTTACAGTCTTGACACGAGGTCGATCAGGGTGCTTGTGCAAGCGCACAAGGCTCTAACACGAGTTCGTGCACGCGGCCTCCTCAGTTCGACATGCGACCTCCTCATTTCGATGCAGCGACCTCATCAGCTCGACATATGACCTCGGCACGCGATCTTGGCACGGGATCTCGACACGAGGTCTTGGTACGAGGTCTCGACACGAGGTCGATCTCGTCATCAGGTGTTACAATCTCTCCCTCTAAAAAAAAATTTCGTCCTCGAAATTGCAAATAAGATTCTTACGCGGAAAAGTTTAGGGTACTGAGTCTTCATCTTCTCCTCCAGCTCCCAAGTCGCATCTCCAGTCTTTTGATCCCACATAACTTTGACAAGTTGAATCTCTTTGTTCCGCAACTGTTTGGCTTTCCGGTCAACGATCCTTGCTGGTGATGCTTCGAAGGATAAGTCGTCCCTCAGTTGAATCACATCCGGTTCGATGACATGAGAGGGGTCGGAAATATATCTCCGCAATTGTGAGACGTGGAAGACGTCATGAATGTTTGACAAGAAGGGTGGCAGGGCAATCTAATATGCCACTGGACCGATACGACCCAGAATCTGGTAAGGTCCAATAAATTTAGGGGTAAGTTTCTTGGACTTGATCGCTCAACCAACTCCAGTAGTGGGGGTGACTCTAAGAAATACATGTTCTCCTTCTTCGAACTCTAGCGGTCGACGTCCTTGGTCGGCATAACTCTTCTGTCAGCTCTGCGATGTTTGCATCCTATCTCTGATCAAACGGATCTTCTCCGTAGTCTGCTGGATCATATCTGGTCCCATAACAGAACGCTCGCCATCCTGGTACCAACAAAGAGGCGTCTGACATTTACGTCCATACAGTGCTTCAAAAGGTGCCATTCCAATACTCGCATGGAAACTATTATTGTAGGTGAACTCCACCAATGGTAAGACGTCGTCCCAACTTTCTCGGTGATCTAAGGTACACGCTCGCAACAAATCTTCAAGCGATTGTAGCATTCCCGCTGGTCGTTGGTGCTCCACCTTCGCTTTCTGACACGTTAAACACGAAGCTACGTACTCAGCCACTTGCTTTTTCATTCCGGACCACCAAAAATGCTTCTTCAAGTCTTGATACATCTTCGTAACTCCTGGATGAATACTAAAGTTGCTCTTATGCGCTTCGTCAAGTATTAACTTTCTCAGCTCCGCTACGTTAGGTACACACACTCGGCCATTGCACCTTAAAATGTTATCCGCTCCGACTTTGAATTCTGTCGCTTTCCCTTGCGCTATCAACTGTATCTTCTCTTGCAGAAGTTCGTCATGAACCTGCTGGTCTCTGATCTCGTCCAATAATCTGTTAGAAATGGTAAGCATACCAAATCTCAGCTTCCCCGGTGAAACTTCCACACTCAACTTCAAGTCTCGGAACTTCTCAAGCATCTCCAACTCCTTGATCATCATTGCTGAGGCTAAAACGCTCTACGCTCAATGCATGCGCTACTACGTTAGCCTTCAGGGATGGTATTCCAACGTAAAGTCGTAGTCCTTGAGAAATTCTGTCCATCTTCGCTGACGCATGTTGAGCTCTTTCTGATCGAACAGGTACTTCAAGCTCTTGTGATCGCTGAAAACAGTAAGAGTGCTCCCATAAAGGTAGTGTCTCCATATCTTCAGCGCAAAAACCACTGATGCCAGCTCCAAATCGTGAGTAGGGTAGTTTCTCTCGTGAATTTTAAGCTGTCTTGAAGCATACGCTACCACTTTCTGATGTTGCATCAGCACGCATCCCAAACCCTGGTGTGACGCATCGCAATAAACCTCGTAAGGCTCTTCTGGTTGAGGCAAAATCAACACAGGCGCTGTTGTCAAAAGCTCCTTCAGTCTTTGAAAACTGGATTCACACTCCTCGGTCCAGGCAAAAGGTTGATCCTTCCTCGTGAGTCGTGTAAGAGGCGCGACAATCTTCGAAAAACCTTCAATGAATCTCCGATAATAGCCTGCTAAGCCAACAAAGCTCCTGATATCAGTGACTATCTTCGGCTGTTCCCACGCTAGCACAGCATCAATCTTAGTTGGATCCACAGCTATTCCTTCTTTGGAAATCACATGACCAAGAAAATTCACCTCTTCGAGCCAAAATTCACACTTCGACAGGTTGGCATAGAGTTGCTTCTCTCGTAATATCTGCAATACTCGGCGTAAGTGCCCTTCGTGCTCTTCTCTGCTCTTCGAGTAGATCAATATGTCGTCGATGAACACTACTACAAATTGATCCAAAAACGAATGGAAAATCCTGTTCATGTAATCCATAAACACTGCTGGCGCATTTGTCACTCCAAACGGCATCACCAAGTACTCGTAGTGACCGTATCTGGTCCTGAAAGCTGTTTTGGGGACATCTTCCTTCTTCACACGAATCTGATGATAACCAGACTTCAACTCTATCTTGGAAAAGATCGCCGCTCCACGAAGTTGATCCATCAAGTCTTCAATACGGGGTAACGGATACCGGTTCTTCACAGTAACCTTGTTGAGCTCGCGGTAGTCCACGCACAGCCTTGATCGTCCATCCTTCTTCTTAACCAACAACACTGGAGCTCCCCACGGTGACACGCTCGGTCGTATGAATTGGTTTGACTCCAAGTGTTCGATCTGCGACTTCAGTTCTTTCATCTCGGCAGGAGACATCCTGTATGGCGCTTTGGAAATCGGTCCTGTTCCTGGAATCAACTCGATGGAGAACTCGACCTCTCGCACTGGTGGTAACCCTGGCACGCGTCTTCGGGAAAACGCCCACAAAGTCACACACCAGCTGGTACATTCTTCACTTCGATCTGGCTGGAAAACTTCGAACTAGCGGATACATGTATTCTCTAGTTCCATCTTGCAAAGAAACTCCAATATGTTCAGTAGAAAGATAATTGGAGACTCCAAGGTCTGGGAAAATTACAGTTTTACGGGCACAGTCCAAGAGGACATGGTGGTGTGACAACCAATCCATCCCGAGGATGACATCTAAGCCCTTAAGAGGCAAACAAACCAAATTGACCACAAACTTTCTACTCTGAATAACCACTACACAATTAAGACATGCAGTGTTTGTGACTAAGGTTTTAGCATTTGGGTTGTAACTACCAATTTGAGCAGTAGCGATCACAGTCAAGTTCAAATGGTTCACACAATCGAGAAGAAATAAAGGAATGGGTTGCACGAATCAAAGAGAACGGATAAGGATTTACCCTCAATCTCACATTCACCTTGAATAAGATCATCACCGCTCGCTTCCTCACCGCTCATCACGAGAAGACTACGCCTTTAGCTACCTGACGCTTCCCTTTGGCCTTTGCCGCAAGCATTGCGGTTCGACTTTAGGTGTGGGACAATCCTTGGCAAAATGCCCTGGCTTCTTACGGTTGAAACATACCTCCTCCTTCCGAGTGCGATCACTCGCATAATGTCCTGGCCTTCCACAACGATAGCAAGTCACCTCGGCACGGTCGACCTCCGCTTCGCTCCCTGGGTCATCGGACGATATTGTCCCCTGTTGTTGTTCCCCGAGGTCGGTTGTAAGGCTTCTTCGCAGCTTGTTTCTTACGTGTAAACCTGCCCGCACTCGGGTCTCACCGGTCCGCCTACAGCTTTTCTTCTTGTGGCTTCTTACACCTCTACCTCAACACAACGATCTATCGGCTCTTGTAGATTCACGATCCTCGGTGACACCACCGACTTGAATGTCAAATCTTAATCCCCGTTGGAACCTCTCACTTAACCATCCTTGGTCACTCGATCACGAAATGGGTGAAATACCTCGATGACTCAAACTTGGTGCATACTCGAATCTTTGTCATCTTGCCTTGTTGTAGTTGAAAAAACTCTTGCTCCTTCTCAGCTCGTGCAGTATCTGGGAAGTATTTATCCAAGAACCTTCCACGAAAAAGCTCCCGAGTTATCTCGCCGACGTTCGCTTATCGCTGCTTGCTTCACTCCCTTCCACCAATACTCTGCGTCTCCTAGCGGCAAGTAGGTGGCGAGTCTACCTTCACGTTGTTTGGGCAATGGAGTGCCTCGAAGATCTTCTCGATCTCTTGCATCCAAAGATCGACTTTATCCGGGTTTGGCTCACCGTAAAACGGTGGATCATGCTTCCTAAAGTCCGCTAATCCTCTCGCCTCAAGACTCGCTCGCTCGTTGTTGTTCTTTGTAAGTTTCTTTGGAGTTAACGCCGTCTGTTGAGCCATCGCGTTAACTGTTGAGTTCTGCGGCGGTGATTCTTTGAGCCATGGCTGCCGCCATCTCGGTCATAGCTTGAATTGCTCGTTCCATGTCGACGTTCTTGGGTACAGCTGTCGTATCCCTACGAGGTGGCATTAGATTCCACAAAGTTCAAAACCTGTCAGAATCACACAACAAGGATGTGTTAAAACACATTGCTTCAATCAAGAAACAGTTCAAACAATTTTTCAAGCAATAAGTGCTTCACTTAATCAAACAGCAATCAGTATAGTACAACTATGTATCCGACACACATATCCCGACACAGTGACCAGTCCAAAATTCCTATACACGTTGAACCGAATGCTCGATACCAACATTGTAACGACCGCTTCCTGACCGCTACAGAGCACAACTAAACCTGTATGCGATGCGTTTTAAAACGGTACTCTTGTGCCTTTTAAAAAATTACGGTATATATTTTTTTTATTTTTTTATTTTTTTATTTTTTTTATCCAGCTAGTGCACATCAGAGTAATTACAACTTTTCGAAACATGGTGCAACTAAGACACAAGACTTAAATTCTAATAAAACATACATGCATAATATACATATATACCACTCGAAATGATAATGTATACAAAATACAGAGTAGTAAATGTACAAAGAAATACACCTAAGGTATGACGACTTCAAGAGAGCAATCATACCTGGGGTACTTCGGCAGACTCCCACGCAGGGGCTACTCCAAAAGTAAACCGCTTGATCTACCTGTAATAACAAAACATAACCGCCCAACCGGGTCACAACCACTATACACAAAAACATAGACAAAGCAAATCACGACAAGTAGAGGTCGCCGCCGGATCCTCGCCGAGATCCTCCTAGCCATCATCTGGCATTGTCGAGTTCCTGCGCCCTCGACCTCGCTGGGTAACCATCATGGATTGAAGGCACCACGGGAAAGGGTCAACTTCTCAACAAATCAAGATAATCCAGGCATAAAGAAATAAGTAAACAACAAAGTATAACATTCACCAAACGTGACTCAACCATCTCACTCTAGACTCGACTCAACTCGCTATCCATTTCCTCTCGACTCGACACTTTTTCCGGAATGCACACGCGGTAGCGTATCTTTGGAAAGTCGGTCGAAGCCTTGGGATCTTCGCTCTCCCTAGGACAGTCAACTCAGGTCCCATAGCGTGGCAACGCTTAGAAGTCCCCATAAACGGAAAAGGGGACCTAGCACCCTCTCCGCTATCCGGGTCGCAACTTCAAACGCCAACGACTCGCTAAGCTCTCTCACTCAATGAACAATTCGCCGCATACGATATTCAAAGAGTTATACGCAAGATATTCAACCGCATGTCAAATAAAAAGAGCAGGCTCAACATGAAGAAACGCAATTCAACAGCAATACACAATTCGTGGCATATATTCAATCATATCACAACACTTCAAGCTCGACACAAATCAAGGAATCCATACATAGGAATATAACAATAAAAATCCTAGAATGCCTAGAAGTGCCCTTACCGAACTCCAAGCTACGCGTCTACGCTGTCCTCAATCGAGCTCGACAACGACCTCGACACGTACCGTCCTCAATCTGGATCCCACTGCTCCCACGTCCTCGGGTTAGCTCTCCCGTACACCTCGATTCGGAAATCACACGATCTCGGGAATTAGACTTCCTAATACAAGCACAACTTAGTTCCATCTATGGGTTCTAATAGCACTTAGCTCTCATTACCCCAATCTTAACTACAACCCAAGTAAATATTAAAACTCAAGAACTTAAACAAATACAACAAGAATTCAAGCATTACAAATTAACTCCTTTTCTCTAATAATTTTTTTAAAACTTCTTTCATACATATAATCAGACAAAGCCATTTTTCCTAAGTATTAACTCAAGCTTAAAATCAAGTAGCATATTAAGCACAAATTAATCAAAATCTAAGTTTATGTTTTCTGAAAAATATTTTCATCATGAAGAAGAAAACCTATCAATACGACATGATTTGGAAGCATAAAAACTAGCTAAAATGGAGGGAAGAAGTGGCGCTAATTGATAGCATGAAGGAAGAGAAATTCTGTTTTCATACCTCAAATGATGATCAAGATGATGATATATGTAGAGGAGATGATGAGGAACAAGATTGATGAAGAAGGTTTGTGCAAAGACTCAATAAAATCCAAGGTTCTTCGATGGAAGTTTGGAGAGGAAGAGGAAACTTAGAGAAGAAGAAAGAAGAAAAGAGAAAGTGAGGGTTTGAGGGGACTGATCGTGATATTTAGCTGGTGAAGAAACCATTTAAATGAATTTTTCTTTTAAAAAAAAAACACAAATAAGTGACGTGTAACTACTGTTATGAGATGCTAATCCCATCAATCATTCTACCCATCTAATCTCTCCTCTCTCATGATTACCCTCTAATCTATAGGTTAAAGATCTAAAAACACAGCGACGAGAACTGCAAACCGATAATATAAATTTATAAATATTACAAACAATATAATCATTAACGCTAAATAACGTTCGTAAAATACGAGTGTTACAGTCTCGACACGAGGTCGATCAGGGTGCTTGTGCAAGCGCACAAGGCTCTAACACGAGTTCGTGCACGCGGCCTCCTCAGTTCGACATGCGACCTCCTCAGCTCGGTACGCGACCTCATCAGCTCGACATATGACCTCGGCACGCGATCTTGGCACGGGATCTCGACACGAGGTCTTGGTACGAGGTCTCGACACGAGGTCGATCTCGTCATCAGGTGTTACACAAAACAAGATATCCAGTGTCTTATGTCTGTTGAAGATGAGCAATGGATTTGGCACAAAAGATTGGGTCATGCCAATTTGAGGTTAATCTCAAAATTAAACAAGCAAAATCTTGTTAAAGGCTTACCAAATCTTAAGTTCCAATCTGATGCCCTGTGTGGGGCTTGTCAAAGAGGAAAACAAGTTAAAACTTCCTTTCATTTAAAAAATGTTGTTTCAACCTCTAGACCACTTGAACTTTTACATCTTGATCTTTTTGGTCCCACAAGGACAGCCTCTTTAGCTGGAAAGAAATATGGATTAGTCATTGTTGATGATTTTACTAGATGGACATGGGTTAAATTCCTTGCCCACAAGGATGAGTCTTTTAAGGTATTTACTATTTTCTGCAAATCAATTCAAAATGAAAAAGGCATCTGTATTTCTTCTATTAGAAGTGATCATGGGGGAGAATTTGAAAATGAGAACTTTCAAAAATTTTGTGAAGAAAATGGCATCTCCCACAATTTCTCCTCTCCTAGAACACCTCAACAAAATGGTGTTGTAGAAAGGAAAAATAGGTCCCTCCAGGAAATGGCCAGGACCATGATCAATGAAGCTGATATTGCAAAACATTTTTGGGCGAGCGATAAACATGACTTGTTATATTCAAAATAGAATTTTTATAAGACCTATTTTGAATAAGACTCCTTATGAATTGTGAAAAGGTAGAAAACCAAACATTTCTTACTTTCATCCTTTTGGTTGTATTTGTTATATCTTGAATACTAAAGATCAGCTTGGTAAGTTTGATTCCAAGGCTGACAAAGGAATCTTTTTGGGATATTCTGAAAGATCTAAAGCTTTTAGAATATACAACAAAGAAACTTTGACAGTTGAAGAGTCCATTCATGTCAAGTTTGATGATAAGAAGCCTGACACTGCTATGCCAGAGCTAGATGAGTTATTTTCATAATTAAACCTCGGTGACAAGTCAGACGGTGAACATGCATCTTCATCATCCGGTGGTGATAAGACGAAGAATTCTACTCAAGCGGAAGCTGAAGCAAGAAAAAGCTGGAAGTACAAAACAATCATCCAAATCAAATCATAGGAGAACCTGGTGATAAAGTACGAACCAGATCCTCTTTCAAGGAGCATGCTGATTTTGTACTTCTTTCTGAAATGGAACCTAAGACGATTGATCAAGCTTTGGAAGATGAAGGGTGGATTCTAGCAATGCAAGATGAGCTAAATCAGTTCCAAAGAAATGATGTATGGAAGCTAGTCACTCTACTAGAAGATAAGCAAGCTATTGGTACTAAATGGGTATTTAGAAATAAGCTTGATGAAGATGGTAAAGTTGTGAGAAATAAAGCAAGGTTAGTTGCTCAAGGTTACTCACAAGAAGAAGGTATTGATTTCACTAAAACTTTTGCACCTGTTGCAAGACTAGAAGTTATTCGCATTTTACTTTCATTTGCAGCACATCATGGGATAACATTATATCAAATGGATGTGAAAAGTGCTTTTCTAAATGGTTTTATAACTGAGGAAGTTTATGTTAAACAACCTCCTGGTTTTGAAGATATTGAATTTCCAGAACATGTTTTTAAACTTAAAAAGGCTCTATATGGTCTTAAGCAAGCTCCCAGAGCATGGTATGATAGACTAAGTTCCTTTTTAATGGAAAATAGATTTACAAGAGGTTTAGTTGACACTACTCTTTTCAGAAAATCTTCTAACAAGCATTTCATACTTGTTCAAATCTATGTTGATGATATCATTTTTGGAGCCACTAATGAAAGCCTTTGCAAAGAATTTTCTAAGCTTATGCAGGCTGAATTTGAAATGAGCATGATGGGAGAATTAAAGTTTTTTCTTGGAATACAAATCAAGCAATGCAGTGATGGTATTTACATACATCAAAGCAAATATATCAAAGAATTATTAAAGAAATTCAAGATACTGGATTGCAAGCCTATGTGTACACCTATGCATCCTACTTGCACTCTTAATAAAGATGAAATTGGTAAGAAGGTAGATCAGAAAATGTACAGAGGTATGATTGGATCTCTACTTTATCTTACGGCTTCAAGACCTGACATTATGTTAAGCGTCTGCCTGTGTGCTAGATTTCAATCAGATCCTAGAGAATCACACCTAAGTGCTGTCAAAAGAATATTTAGATATTTGTAAGGAACTACTAATCTTGGTTTGCTTTATAAGAAATCAAAAGATTACAAATTAGTAGGTTTCTGTGATGCTGACTTTGCTGGAGACCGAATTGAAAGAAAAAGCACAAGTGGTAGCTGCCAATTCCTTGGAGCAAATCTTGTATGTTGGTCAAGCAAAAGGCAAAACACAATTGCACTCTCAACGGCAGAAGCTGAGTATATTTCAGCAGCAAGTTACAGTTCTCAACTTCTGTAGATGAAGTATCAACTTGAAGACTACTTGATAAAAGAGAGTAACATTCCTATCTTCTGTGATAATACATCTGCCATATGTTTTACTAAAAATCCTATATTGCATTCTAGAGCAAAGCACATTGAGATTAAACATCATTTTATAAGAGACTATGTTCAGAAGGGTATTCTAGAAATAAAATTTGTAGACACTGATCATCAGTGGGCTGACATATTTACAAAACCCCTTGCTGAAGATAGATTCAATTTTATAAGAAGAAATTTAAACTTTTATCTTATAAAAGAATGATTAATCTCAGCGTCTGAAGATAAACAAAATCTCAACATCTGATATGACATAAGCATATATGTGTATAAGCATCTTATTTGTCATATGCATCATGTAACGACCCGTTTCCGGACCGCTACCGAGCTCAATACACCAAGCTCAACATAAACCTATATGAGATGTGTTTTAAAAACAAAACTCTTGTGCCTTTTAAAAATACGATATATTTTTTTTTTATAAAACCAACTCGTGCACATCAGAGTAATTCTGACTTTCAAACATGGTGCAACTAAGACACAAGACTTAAATTCTAATAAAACATACATGCATAACATACACATATATATATCACTCGAAATAATAATGTATACAAAATACAGAGTAGTAAATGTGCAAAGAAATTACACCTAAGGTACGACGACTTCAAAAGAGCAATCATACCCTGGGGGTACTTCCGGCAGACTCCCACGCAGGGGGCTGCTCCAAAAGTAAGACCACCAGTCTACCCTGAAACAACAAAACACACTGCCCAAACTGGTCACGACCTCGAACACAAAAGAAAAACAAGTACAGTCCTCAGAAAAACAAATATCCAACAAACAACAATCACGACAGATAGAGGTCGTCACTCGGTTCCTCGTCATCGACATCGCCTGGGTAACCGTCATGGATTGAAGGCACCACGGGAAAGGGTCAACTTCTCGACAATTCAAGATAAGCTCGACATAAAGAAATAAGCAACACAATAATATATCTCAATCACCACACGTGACTCGACCATCTCACTCTAGACTCGACACAACTCTTATTTGAATATCGCCAGCACGTCCCTCCCCAAACTGACGTAATAGGTAACCGGCAGGTCCAACCCCAAACCGATACCATGCATTAATCAGCAGGTCCAACCCCAAACTGATAATGCGACGCCTAGCCAATCCACCATAAACAAAAAGGGGACCTAGCACCCTCGATTATCCGGGTAGGCTCAAAACGTCATACGACTCCCTAGCTCTCTCACTCGATGATTAGCTCGCGCATGTCAAAGAGTAACACAACTTACTTGATCACATATCAAATAAAGAGAGCATGCTTAACATGAAGAAAACACAATTCGACATTTAAGCAATAAAACATTCTGCATGAAGAAACGCACTTCGACAGCAATACACCATTCACAACATATATTCAATCACATATCAAATACATGCAAAAACTCAATCATATCACAACATTCCAATCTCGACACCAATCAAGGAGTCCATACATAAATATAACAATAAAAATAAAGTCTTAGCGATATCTAGAAGTTGCCTTACGCTTAGCATACTACGAAAGTATTAATGTGAAGCGCCTACCGAACTCAAGTTAATGCCGCCGACAACGACCTCGACACAAATTGTCTTCAAAGAGCTCGACAACGACTTCTCTTACTCGATCTCGACACTGTCTTCAACGAGCTCGACAACGACTTCGACCGCGTCACAGTCCTCAATCGACCTCGACACGTGCGCTTCTCGGTCGACCTCGACACGTCTGATTCGACCGATCTGGATTCCGCTTCCACGTCCTTGGATTCGCTTTCCCGTACACCTCGATTCGGAAATCACACGATCTCGGGAATCAGACTTCCTAAAACAAACACAACTTAGATCGATCTATGGTTTCTAATACATCTAGCTCTCATCCCAAACTTAACCACAACCCAGAAAAATATAAAACTCAAGAACTGAATATATTTTTCCTCTAACACAAAGTTAGGGATTTCGATCAAAGTTCATGAAAAAGGTTATCTGATGCTTCAACAGATAGATCGACAACAACAATAACCAGAAGCAACGAATGAGAAACAAGAAATCGAAACGAACCAAAAATGGAGGTTTCTGGGCACTGCCGATTGCAAAAAAACAGAGGAAGAAATTTGTTTTACAAGCCCAATTAATCGGTTAGAAAGATAGGTAATATTGTGAAGAAGAAAACCCATCAATTTGACATGATTTGGAAGCATAAAACTGGTTAAAAATGGAAGAAGAATTAGCGCTAAACAAGAGTACGAGGAAAAGAAAGATCTGTTCTTCATACCTCAATGGTGATCGAGCAAAGTAGATATGGGTCGAAGATGATGATGAACAAGATTGATGAAGAAAGCTTGTGCAGAATCTCGATGGAACTCACGGTTTCGTCGATGGAAGTTTTGAAGAAAACAACGAAACACAGAGCAGAAGGAAGGAAGAAGAAAGAAGAAAAGAGAAATGAGTGTTTGAGGGAAAACCGATCGTGAATACAGCTGGAAGGGCATAATCGTAACTCCAGCTATAAGATGCCAATCCCATCAATCATCTACCCGTTTAATCCTTCCTCTCATAATTACCTTCTACTGCTTTGGCCAACGGCAAGCCGACAATGTAATAATTACGAACAATATAATAATAGCGCTGAATAACGTTCGAAAGAATACGAGATGTCATCTCGACACGATGTCGACAAGGGTGCTCGTGCAAACGCACAAGGCTCTAACACGAGTTTGTGAACGCGGCCTCCTCAGCTCGACATACGTCCTCATCAGCTCGGTACGCGACTTCATCAACTCGACACGCGACCTCCTCAGCTCAGCAGCTAGTGCACGTGGTCTCATCAGCTCGACAAATGATCTCGGCAAACGATCTAGGCACGGGATCTCGACACAAGGTCTTGGTCGAGGTCTCGATACGTCGTCCTAATACGATGTCGATCTCGTCCTCAGGTGTTACAATCTCTCCCTCTAAAAAAATTTCGTCCTCGAAATTGCAAATAAGATTCTTACCTCAGAAAAGTTCAGGGTACTGAGTCTTCATCTTCTCCTCCAGCTCCCAAGTCGCATCTCCCGTCTTCTGATCCCACACAACCTTGACAAGTTGGATCTCTTTGTTCCGCAACTGTTTGGCTTTCCGATCAACGATTCTTGCTGGTAATGCTTCGAAAGATAGGTCGTCCTTCAGTTGAATCACATCCGGTTCGATGACATGAGAAGGGTCGGAAACATACTTCCGTAATTGTGAGACGTGGAAGACGTCGTGAATGTTCGACAAGAATGGGGGTAAGGCAATCTGATATGCCACTGGACCAATACGACGAAGAATCTGGTAAGGTCCAATGAATTTAGGGGTAAGTTTCTTGGATTTGATCGCTCGACCAACTCCAGTAGTGGGGGTGACTCTAAGAAATACATGTTCTCCTTCCTCGAACTCGAGTGGTCGACGTCGTTGGTCCGCATAACTCTTCTGTCGACTTTGAGATGTTCGCATCCGATCTCTGATCAAACGGATCTTCTCGGTAGTCTGCTGGATCATATCTGGTCCTACGACAGTTCGCTCGCCGTCCTGGTACCAACAAAGAGGCGTCTGACATTTCCGTCCATCTGGTAGCTTCAAAAGGTGCCATCCCAATACTCGCATGGAAGCTGTTATTGTAGGTGAACTCCACCAATGGTAAGACATCGTCCCAACTTCCTCGGTGATCTAACGTACAAGCTCGCAACAAATCTTCAAGCAATTGGATCGTTCTCTCAGTCTGACCGTCAGTCTGTGGATGATATGCCGAGCTAAGCCTGAGCTCGGTTCCCATCGCTCCTTGCAATTCCCTCCAAAAATGAGACGTGAACTTCGGATCTCGGTCCAACACGATCGAAGAGGGTATTCCATGAAGTCGTACTATCTCCGCGATGTAGATCTCGGTCAGCTTTTCCACGTTGTATGTCGACCTCACTGGCAAGAAATGAGCAGATTTGGTCAATCGGTCGACGATCACCCAAATCGAATCATTCTTCTTCCGTCTTCGGCAAACCTACAACGAAGTCCATGGAAATCTTGTCCCCATTTCCATACCGCACGTCAGCGATTGTAGCATTCCCGCGGTCGTTGGTGCTCCACCTTCGCTTCGACACGTTAAACATGAAGCTACGTGCTCGGCCACTTGCTTCTTCATTAGGACCACCAAAAATGCTTCTTCAAGTCTTGATACATCTTCGTAACTCTGGATGAATACTAAAGTTGCTCTTATGCGCGCCGTCGAGAATCAACTTCCTCACTCGGATCGTTAGGTACGCACACTCGGCCATTGCACCTCAAGATGTCGCCCGCTCCGACCTGAAATTCGCCGCCTTCCTTGCGCTATCAATTGAATCTTCTCTTGCGAAGCTCGTCATGAACTTGCTTGGTCTCGGATCTCGTCCAACAATCTGTTAGAGATGGTAAGCATACCAAATCTCGGCTTCCGGTGAAACTTCGACACTCAACTTCAAGTCTCTAACTTTTCGAGCATCTCCAACTCCTTGATCATCATTACCGAGGTTAAAGCGCTCTTCCTACTCAACGCATACGCTACTACGTTAGCCTTACCGGATGGTATTCCAACGTAAAGTCGTAGTCCTTGAGAAATTCTGCCCATCTTGCCGACGCATGTTGAGTTCTTTACGGTCGAACAGTACTTCAAGCTCTTGTGATCGTTGAAAACAAGAAGAGTGCTCCCATAAAGGTAGTGCCTCCATATCTTCAAATAAGAAAAACTATCTGCCCGGCTCCAAGTCGTGAGTAGGGTAGTTCCTCTCGTGAATCTTGAGTGTCTTGAAGCATACGCGACCACCTTCCGATGTTGCATCGACGCATCCCAATCCCTGGTGTGACGCATCACAATACACCTCGAAAGGCTCTTGGGTTGAGGCAAAATCAAGACAGCGCTGTCGTCAAAAGCTCCTTGATCGTTGAAGCGGCTTCACACTCCTCGGTCCAAGCAAAAGGTTGATCCTTCCTCGTCAGTCGTGTAAGAGGCGCGACAATCTTCGAGAAACCTTCAATGAATCTTCGGTAATAGCCTGCTAAGCCGACAAAACTCCTGATCTCGGTAACCGTCTTCGGCTGTTCCCACGCTATCACCGCCTCAATCTTAGTTGGATCCACAGCTATCCCTTCTTTGGAAATCACGTGACCAAGAAAATTCACCTCTTCAAGCCAAAATTCACACTTCGACAGGTTGGCATAGAGTTGCTTATCTCGTAATATCTGTAGTACTCGACATAGGTGTTCTGCGTGTTCTTCTCGGTTCCTCGAGTAAATCAATATGTCGTCGATGAACACTACAACGAACTGATCCAAAAACGAATGGAAAATTCTGTTCATGTAGTCCATAAACACAGCTGGCGCATTCGTCACTCCAAACGGCATCACCAAGTACTCGTAGTGACCGTATCTAGTCCTGAAAGCTGTTTTGGCGACATCTTCCTCCTTCACGCGAATCTGATGGTAGCCCGACTTCAAGTCTATCTTGGAAAAGATCGCCGCTCCACGAAGTTGGTCCATCAAGTCGTCAATACGTGGTAACGGATAACGGTTCTTCACGGTAACCTTGTTGAGCTCACGATAATCTACGCACAGTCTTGATCGTCCATCCTTCTTCTTAACCAACAACACTGGAGCTCCCCACGGTGACACGCTCGGTCGTATGAATTGCTTCGACTCCAAGTGTTCGATCTGGGACTTCAGTTCTTTCATCCCGACAGGAGACATCTGTATGGCGCTTTGGAAATCGGTCTGTTCCTGGAATCAGGTCGATGGAGAACTCGACCTCTCGTGACCGGTGGTAACCAGCACGTCTTCGGGAAAACGCCCTCAAAGTCACACACCACCGGTACATTCTTCACGTCGATCTGCTGGAAAACTTCCGAACTAGCGGATACATGTATTCCCTAGTTCCTTCTTTCAAAGAAACTCCAATACGTTCGCAGAAAGATAATTGGAGACTCCAAGGTCTGGAAAAATTACGCTTTACGGGCACACCCAAAAGGACATGGTGGTATGACAACCAATCCATCCCGAGGATGACATCTAAGCCCTTAAGAGGCAAACAAACCAAATTGACCACAAACTTTCTACTCACGAATAATCACTACACAATTAAGACATGCGGTGTTTGTGACTAAGGTTTTAGCAAATTGGGTTGTAACTACTAATTTAAGCGGTAAAGCGATCACAGTCAAGTTCAAATGGTTCACACAATCAGAAGAAATAAAGGAATGGGTTGGACCCGAATCAAAAAGAACGGATAAGGAATTACCCTCGATCTCACATTCACCTTGGAGAAGAGCTTCACTCGACCGCTTCCTCACCACTCATGCGTAAAACTACGCCTTTAGCCCCTTGACGCTTCCTTTGGCTCTTGCCGCAAGCATAGTCGGTTCAGCTTTGGGTGTAGGACAATCCTTGGCAAAATGCCCTGGCTTCTTGCAGTTGTAGCACACCCTCCTTCCAATCTGATTATTGGCGTAATGTCCCGTCTTTCCACAACGGAAACAAGTCACCTCGACATCGGTCCGTCCTCCGCTTCTGCACTGGGTCATCGGACGATATCGTCCCTGTTGTTGTTCCCGAGGTCGGTCGTCACGGCTATTACGTGGTTGTTTCCCTTTCTGTGCAAATCTCTGCCCCGCACTCTGGGGTCTCACCGGTCCGCCCACAATAATCTTCTTCTTGTGGCTTCTTACTCCTTCTACCTCAACACATCGATCAATCAGCTCTTGGAGGTTTCGGATCCTCAACGACACCACTGACTTCTGAATGTCGAATCTCAATCCCCATTGGAATCTCTCACTTAACCATCTCTGGTCAACTCGGTCACGAAATGGACTGAAATACCTCGCCAACGACTCGAACTTGGCCGCATACTCGGACACCGTCGAGTTGCCTTGCTGCAATTGAAGAAATTCTTGCTCCTTCTCGGCTCGTGCAGTATCCGGGAAGTACTTGTCCAAGAACCTTTCACGAAAAAGCTCCCAGGTCATCTCGCGATGTTCTGCTATAAATGTTTGCTTCACTCCTCTCCACCAATACTCCGCGTCTCCTAGCAGTAAGTAGGTGGCATAGTCGACCTTCACGTTGTCCGGGCAATGGAGTGCCTCGAAGATCTTCTCGATCTCTTGCATCCAAAGATCAGCTTTATCCGGATTTGGCTCACCGTAGAACTTCGGTGGATCATGCTTCCTGAAGTCTGCCAATCCTCTTGCTTCAAAGATTTCGCTCGCTTCGTTGTTGTTCCTGCAAGTTCTGCTGAGTTAACGCTACCGTCTGGCTGAGCCATCGCGTTAGCTTTGTTGAGTTGCGGCGGTGATTGTTGAGCCATGGCTGCCGCCATCTCGGTCATAGCTTGAATAGCTCGTTCCATGTCGACGTTCTCGGTTGCAGATGTCGTATTCCTACGAGGTGGCATTAGATTCCACAAAGTTCAAAACCCTGTCAGAATCTCAGAACAAGGATGTGTTAAAACACACTGCTTCAATCAAGAAACAGTTCAAACAATTTCTCAAGCAATAAGTGCTTCACTTAATCAAACAGCAATCAACATAATACAACTAGGTACCCAACACATAACCCGACACAGTGACCAGTCCAAATTCCTATGCACAGCTCGGTCAGAACCGAACTGCTCTGATACCAACAGTGTAACGACCCGTTTCCGGACCGCTACCGAGCTCAACACACCAAGCTCAACATAAACCTATATGAGATGTGTTTTAAAAACAAAACTCTTGTGCCTTTTAAAAATACGATATATTTTTTTTTTATAAAACCAACTCGTGCACATCAGAGTAATTCTGACTTTTGAAACATGGTGCAACTAAGACACAAGACTTAAATTCTAATAAAACATACATGCATAACATACACATATATATATCACTCGAAATAATAATGTATACAAAATACAGAGTAGTAAATGTGCAAAGAAATTACACCTAAGGTACGACGACTTCAAAAGAGCAATCATACCCTGGGGGTACTTCCGGCAGACTCCCACGCAGGGGGCTGCTCCAAAAGTAAGATCACCAGTCTACCCTGAAACAACAAAACACTGCGCCTAAACTGGTCACGACCTCGAACACAAAAAGAAAACAAATGCAGTCCTCGAGAAAAACAAATATCCAACAAACAACAATCACGACAGATAGAGGTCGTCACTCGGGTCCTCGTCGAGCTCCTCCTCGGCATCGTCTCATCGCCGAGTTACTGCGCCCTCGACATCGCTGGGTAACCGTCATGGATTGAAGGCACCACGGGAAAGGGTCAACTTCGACAATTCAAGATAAGCTCGTCATAAAGAAATAAGCAACACAATAATATATCTCAATCACCACACGTGACTCGACCATCTCACTCTAGACTCGACACAACTCTTATTAGGAATATCGTCGAGGTCCATCCCCAAACTGACGTAATAGGTAAACGGCAGGTCCAACCCCAAACCGATACCATGCATTAATCAGCAGGTCCAACCCCAAACTGATAATGCGACGCCTAGCCAATCCACCATAAACAAAAAGGGGACCTAGCACCCTCAGTTATCTGGGTCCGGCTCAAACGTCATACGACTCCCTAGCTCTCTCACTCGATGATTAGCTCGCCGCATGTCAAAGAGTAACACAACTTACTTGATCACATATCAAATAAAGAGAGCATGCTTAACATGAAGAAAACACAATTCGACATTTAAGCAATAAAACATTCTGCATGAAGAAACGCACTTCGACAGCAATACACCATTCACAACATATATTCAATCACATATCAAATACATGCAAAAACTCAATCATATCACAACATTCCAATCTCGACACCAATCAAGGAGTCCATACATAAATATAACAATAAAAATAAAGTCTTAGCGATATCTAGAAGTTGCCCTTACGCTAGCATACTACGAAAGTATTAATGTGAAGCGCCCTTACCGAACTCCAAGTTAATGCTACTCGACAACGACCTCGACACAGCTGTCTTCAAAGAGCTCGACAACGACTTCTCTTACTCGATCTCGACACGGCTGTCTTCAACGAGCTCGACAACGACTTCGACACGTACCTTCCTCAATCGACCTCGACACGTACGCTTCTCAGTCGACCTCGACACGTACAGTTCTCGATCTGGATTCCGCTGCTTCCACGTCCTTGGATTCGCTTTCCCGTACACCTCGATTCGGAAATCACACGATCTCGGGAATCAGACTTCCTAAAACAAACACAACTTAGATCGATCTATGGTTTCTAATACATCTAGCTCTCATCCCAAACTTAACCACAACCCAGAAAAATATAAAACTCAAGAACTGAATATATTTTTCCTCTAACACAAAGTTAGGGATTTCGATCAAAGTTCATGAAAAAGGTTATCTGATGCTTCAACAGATAGATCGACAACAACAATAACCAGAAGCAACGAATGAGAAACAAGAAATCGAAACGAACCAAAAATGGAGGTTTCTGGGCACTGCCGATTGCAAAAAAACAGAGGAAGAAATTTGTTTTACAAGCCCAATTAATCGGTTAGAAAGATAGGTAATATTGTGAAGAAGAAAACCCATCAATTTGACATGATTTGGAAGCATAAAACTGGTTAAAAATGGAAGAAGAATTAGCGCTAAACAAGAGTACGAGAGGAAAAGAAAGATCATTCTTCATACCTCAATGGTGATCGAAAGGCGAGATATGGGTCGAAAGATGATGATGAACAAGATTGATGAAGAAAGCTTGTGCAGAATCTCGATGGAACTCACGGTTTCGTCGATGGAAGTTTTGAAGAAAACAACGAAACACGAGCGAAGGAAGGAAGAAGAAAGAAGAAAAGAGAAATGAGTGTTTGAGGGAAAACCGATCGTGAATACAGCTGGAAGGGCATAATCGTAACTCCAGCTATAAGATGCCAATCCCATCAATCATCTACCCGTTTAATCGTTCCTCTCATAATTACCTTCTACTCTGTCGGTCAACGGCAAGCCGACAATGTAATAATTACGAACAATATAATAATAGCGCTGAATAACGTTCGAAAGAATACGAGATGTCATCTCGACACGATGTCGACAAGGGTGCTCGTGCAAACGCACAAGGCTCTAACACGAGTTTGTGAACGCGGCCTCCTCAGCTCGACATACGTCCTCATCAGCTCGGTACGCGACTTCATCAACTCGACACGCGACCTCCTCAGCTCAGCAGCTAGTGCACGTGGTCTCATCAGCTCGACAAATGATCTCGGCAAACGATCTAGTCACGGGATCTCGACACAAGGTCTTGGTCGAGGTCTCGATACGTCGTCCTAATACGATGTCGATCTCGTCCTCAGGTGTTACACATCATAACTCATCGTCTGGTGAATCGGTTGCGTGCGTCCGAGCACATCCACACGTGTCACACGTGTTAAGGACTCAAGCGTCTCATCATATCTACTGAGTCATGATTATTTACGTTTTCAAAAAAATCTTTTACTTTTAATTTGGCGTCTGCATTTAATGAAAAGGCGAATCTTTATTTTCTTTTCTTTTTGATTTAATTTTTTATGTGGAAATACGAAGCGATATTTTGAAAAGTAACTATACCAATTACAAAACCTTCCCACTACTCCTTCTTTTTCGCTCCACAATCACTCTCTCTGTTTTCAGTCTGAAAAACAGTTTTCCTTCTCTTCTCTTTTCTTCGTGACTGTCCTAAAACCCTAAACCTCCATTTCTCTATCTCTCAACTGCAATCATGTCTGGTGTAATAAGCCATTTACGACACCATGGCTGAAGGAAAAGTCTTGCTGGAAAATCGAGTTGATTTAGAAAACTTCAAACTCTATGGCTTCGACTTCTACAGTGGTTTCAAGGCAATGGGTTGGGAACACTACTTCTTTTGGAAACAGGTTGAGGTTCTAGTTACTGCTATCAAGGAATTTTGGGGTAACGCTCGTTTACACCAAGGTGGTATTTTTGAAGGAACTGTGAGAGGTTACAAGTTCATTTTTACCGTTACCAACATCTCTGAAGTCACTGGTTGTCCCTGTGAAGGTATCGTTTACTACACAGATTGGGCTGATGCATTTCATGGCCTTGAGAAGGTCAATGAGGATTTGTTTGAGAACTATAAACAGTTGAAAGAATCTGGTGAAACTCCTACTGCAAAGAATTTGAAGAGTCATTACAGAGTTCTTCACAAGATAATCA
This sequence comes from Calophaca sinica, assembly GCA_037113605.1. Classification (NCBI taxonomy): domain Eukaryota; kingdom Viridiplantae; phylum Streptophyta; class Magnoliopsida; order Fabales; family Fabaceae; genus Calophaca; species Calophaca sinica. The sequence goes on from CM073730.1 coordinate 101,669,803, forward strand.
CCAAGAGCGTCTGGTTGAAGGCTGGCTCTAGTGACATAGTCAACTATGAACAGAAGTTCATTATGAGGCACTACATGGCTGGTAACAAGGTAAACCTGCCAAGATTGATTTACAACAACCTGATTAATGCACTGGTTAATTCGAGGAAAGGAGTTCTCGACAAGAAAAACACCTACAAGTGCATTCCTTATGGTGTTCTCGCTCACTAAGATGATGACCAAGAATGCGGTTGTAAACAAAGTACCGCTTTGCCAGATCAAGAAAAGGTGAAGTATTTTGGCACTGAAAGTGTTGTGATTCCTGACACTTTCGGAGTTAACAGCTTGGTCAGAATGAAATTGATCACTGGTGAACAAATGAAGAAGGTGAAAAAGGAACAGGGAATAGAATCTGGTCCCTCTCTTAGCAAGAAGTCTACTTTTGACAAAACCACCAGAAGTTCAGTAACTGGTGTGAAAAGGACTTCTAATTCTCCAGAAGAGGAGACAAGAAACAAGAAGCAGAAGGTGGCTTCTGCACCTAAAAGAAAGACTGAATCAGAAGATGAGGACCGCGTTCCCATCAGTCAGATTCTGATGAAAAGAAGCAAGCCAGAAGCTGAGAAACAAGTTTCAGCGTCCGGTGCACAAAAGAAGGCAATTCATCGTCCGCCTCCTACTGCCCCTAGACAGACGCAGAAAAGATTGGTCAGGCAGTCTGAGCTTGAACCAAAGGTACTGAATTCTACTGATGATTCTGTATCTGTTTTTGAAACTGATAATACCATTCCTACTCCACCCATATCTGTTGCACAACCATCAACCATTCAAACCCGTGCACAGAAAACCAGAAACACAACCACTTCTATAGCCCTCAAACAACCTACCCAAACACAAACCAATACACTCACCATCTCCTCACCTCAAACTTCCACATATATCTCCCTCACTTCATACATTTCCAAACTTCACTCTCATCCCTTTAATCTATTGTTCAAAATACCTCCCATTAATCCCTTCAAACCTTACACACCTAAAGCCTACAAAATCACCAAAACCACTCCCACCTTACTCACCATTACCCATAAACCTACAGACGCTGGTGGAAGGAAGAATGTCTCATACAAACCACAGTTTGTTAAGTATGAGATATATAATAGCATCTACAATCGTCCCTCCACATGGAATTTGAAAACCTTCACCTCTGAGTCGCGGATTGGAGATTGCATCTCAGATAAGTGCTACCTTCAAGGATGGAGAAGACCATTTCCAGATGTCATTTAAAGGAAGATTGAGACCAGATCATCGGTAGCGAGCAATTCCATTCTCTCGTTGATCTTCCTAGATCCCTATCACAAACCGAACCACTCACATTAGAAGAATGCGGAAGGTGGATCACGGATGAAGAAGTCGCCTTCATGGCTGCTTGTCTTGAGATGAAAAGGATTGAAGTAATCGAAGATCTGAGGATCCTTCTTATATCAAGAAAGATTGTATGGATAGACAAAGGTGGCTACCTTGGTCTATCCTGGGAAAAGGAAAGAACCCGCTCTGGCAAGCTGACCATTGACAGAAGATCGGGCTCAAGGAATATGAGAAGGCTCCTAAAAGTACAACCTTAAGGAATTCTCTAAGCTTAGGTGCCAAGATCTCGAGGATCATGCCGTAAGGTTTTACTGAATTCTTTGAAGGAAGATGAATGGAGATAAGCTTCTCAACCGCTGCAATGCCGAGAAGGCCACTATTCCAAGCTGTTGGCATAATCGCAGAGTGCGACATCAATCTTAGAACAGTCTACTTGATGATATGTTCGGATGCTCGATGTCGTGCCTTTTGACTGCATGAAGATATATGTCCAATGGGCTGCTGTGACCAAGCACTTCGACATTGGATTTACTTGGAGTCAATGGTCTGAGTCTTGGAAAGACAAAGTCATATTACCATGCCTCGTCCCCCTAGTGCTAGAAGAAGATGACAGGGAAAATCTGCGAAGAATATACCTGGCAGAAAATGAAGCACTCTCTTTCACTTGTGAAGCATTAAGTGTTTTTATCAGAAGTATATGGGGAGAAGAAGCTGGAAATAGGTTTGATGCGTTCACTGCTGATGTAGAGAAATCATCTTCATGAATCTGCTGTATCCAGAAGATGTGAAATATTAATGAAAAATTCAAACAGAATCTGAGATCAGAAAACTTGGAAATTTCATCAAATGGTTTATACCAAATGATGCATTCTTTCTAAGAGCTCAACGGAAGAAGGAATTGAGACTTAAGCTATCCAACTGGGTGCTAGCAGAGCATCAGAAGATGAAACCTGCACCCGTACCAGAAGTTGGACCTTCTACTTCTACTCCTGCAGTTGAGATGGTCACTATTCCTAAAGCAGAGTTTGAAGAGATGAAGGCCACAAACATGAAAGTCACTCAGCTGGCGACTGCTCTGAAATTACTATATGAACGTCTCAACATCCCTCCACCGCCTCTTCCAAACCCTTAAACTTTGTTTTGCTTTAAATTTTTTTTTGGTACTAAGTGATATTTCTTATTTTTGTTGATAAACTTATATATATACACTATTTTTGCTCTATTTATCTGACTTATATTCAAATTTTTCTAAGTCTTAGTTTGACTATGATGTGTTTTTACACTCTTTTTGTCTGATGACAAAAGGGGGAGTAAAAGAAAGGTATGATGAACACGTGAAAATCTGACTAACCCACCGTCCGATGTTCACACTCCGATGGATATGCTGGAACTGAAGTATCACACATAGCATTTCATGCATAGCATTTCATACATAACATTTGTGTGGTTACTTATTAATGCGCTAATATTCATTGGTCTAGTGCTCTTATAATGATAAATGAATTTGGTACTAGTGCTCTTATAATGTTCAATAAATTTGATACAATTTGATTAAATCAATCTCTTTTTGATCAGCATCCGATCTTACTCTGATACATCTACGTATTTTTTTCGATCACTTAATTGAATTTGTTTATCAACTATCGCCTAAATACTAGAATTATTTTATATATCAAAATTGTTAAATTCAGGGGGAGACCCTTGATGTCTTTTTGAAACTAAATTGTTCATCAACCTTAGATATTTGTCATCATCAAAAAGGGGGAGATTGTTGGAACCTAAACGATTGAGAAGTTTAGACCCTCATTAATTTTGATGATAACAAAATATTCACAAGAGAACAATTTATGTTCTAACAATTCTTGAAGTGTGCAGATACTAATATTACATACATTTCTAAGCCACTTAAACAAGAAGAAAGAAGCTCTCAAGAGAAGGATACACTCCATGTGTCAGCATCCGGCTCATCCTAGTATACTGTCCTAGTGAGCGTCTGGAATTATCTTCTTATGACACTAATCCTATCCATTTGCTTGAGCATCCGATCTTCCATTCTGAGCAAGCGTCTGAACTTCATTATAAATCACGTGTTGGTCACGTTGTTGCTCTTCCTCTCAGAAGGTTCTGGAACGGATCTCGAATTTGATCTTATGCGCTCAAATTGTTGTACGAGGAATCAAAGGTGACACCTTTAGCTACAAGACAAAAATCGTACAAGCAATTGTGAAAAGCAAGGTAGTACGAAAACGGTAATATGTACTACTGAGATATTCTCTGGAAAGGAAGAAAGAGACAGCTTTTTGAAATCACCTCACTCAATGGAAATGAGCCATTTTTACTGTAACGGTAATATCCTTTAGAACTCCTATAAATACCCCAAGGTATCCATTGAAGAAACAGCCGAAACTGTCGAAATTGTCGAAACTCTACAAGAAAATATTGCTAAGAACAAGCACTGTTGCTATACACTACAAAGAGTCAATACTCTGAAAGCACTGCTTCTGTGAGCAATCAAGTTTCGAGCCAAGTCTCTGGGCTACAAGAACTGAACTCAGCGTCCGACACTTTCTTTTAGAAAGCATTTCTATACTGAGCTTAATTTTTATCCTCTCTGTGAGAGTTGTTTATACTTGTATTCAACTTACTTGTAAAAGTTGTTTTGGCCTAGTTAAGGCTGTTCCTTCAAAGGCTCGACTGTACTGAGTCGTTTTGAGAAGTTGAGAGTATTGTCAAGGTTATGACAGAAGAATACTCTTAAGGAAATTGTAATCAGATTGATTATAGTGGAAAATCCTTCAGGAACGAAGGGACTAGACGTAGCTACCAGTTTGGTAGTGAACTAGTATAAATCTTTGTGTCTCTTGCTTTACTGCTTTCTATTTATCTTTATCTTGCTCTGTTAAAAACAAGTTTTCACAAACTGCTTTTCCAGCGTCCGGTTTATTTCCAGCGTCTGTTTAACAAACTGCTTTGAAAAACCTGTGTTCTAAGTGTTTTTAACTTAAAGTTTGCGAAAAGTTTTGAACACAATTCAACCCCCTTCTTGTGTTCACGTTCATTAGGATGTTAATTCTGGCTGAGTCTAGTCGTATTCCCACCGAATATGACTATATTTAGAAGTTGGGTAAAGTATCTGTGTTATCTTTATTACCTTAAATAAAGGTGACAAGTTTGAAATTTATAAGATATATTGCATATACTTCTACGATTCTTTATATCTTATGAACCTCGAGCTAATGATTTCTTTTTCAGGACTTTATTGCTCGTTGCAGTAGACCTACGCATGAGAGAAAGAATGAAGCACGACATGGGAATGGTTAGACCTCTCGATTCGGAGGAGGTCATGATTCAGATGAGACTTTACGTTCTGTCAGGTAGTTGGCCACTCTATGCTTCAGCATGCACAGCAGAATGCCTAGTTTCTACAAGTTGCTCAGACTAGGAGAGGAGTGATGGGACAGTGGTATGACAAATTTTCTGAAGGCAAATCCTCAACAGTTTGATGGAGAGTTTAACCCTGAAGGAGCAGAGAAATGGATACAGGAGATTGAGAATATTTTTGTGGCTATGAACACTCGTGAGGAGAGGAAGGTATCTTTTACTTCTTTTATGCTGATTAGCAATGTAGAGTCCTGGTGGAGAGGCAAGAGAAGGTTGTTGGACGAACAGGGACATGAATTGAACTGGGAGCTGTTTAAAGAGAGTTTTCTGGAAAAATTTCTTTCCAAGGTTGAACCGTAAGGAGAAGGAGAGAGAGTTTGAGAGTTTGAAGCAGTGAAATATGACCATAGGTGACTATGCTACTCAGTTTGAAGCACTACTAAAGTATTCAGAGTTCTATCGCTTACACCCCAGTGAGCAGTGGATGTGTCAGAGATTCCAGGATGGATTGAGGTATGAGATACGTCGGCTGTGGCTCCATTGAAGATGGCAAGGTATCCTGAGTTAGTAGAGCAGTTTATGGAGTTAGAGAGTATGGACAGAGAGAGATATCAGTAGAGGAGTGGTGGCCCTATTAGGAGTGGTAGTGGTACGAGGGGTGGTGCACACAGAGGTGGAGGTAGACATGGTGGAGAAAGATCTCAGCAGGGCAGAGTCGGGACATACACTAGGCCGACACAGCCTAATGGTATTACAGGTACTGGAGCTATTGTGAGAGCTCAAGGATGTTATAAGTGTGGAGTTCCGCTTTTGATCAAGGATTGTACAGTGCCAACTAGTGGAGTGGAGTCGAGGCAATGCTATCAGTGTGGCCGGATGGGTCACTTGGTGAGAGATTGTTGGAGTGGACAGGGAAATGCTAACAGACCTGATACAGGGGGATGTGGAGGAAGAGGAGTTGGGAATGGTGCAGGACGTGGTGGTGCAGGATGAGGAGGAGCCGATGTAGGCAGACTTCAGGCTATGGGGAGAGTGTTTACTGTGAGGGGAGCTGAGTCCTCTCAATCCCCAGATCTGATTCAAGGTATGGGTTTAGTCTCTGGTAAACTCTAATCTGTATTGTTTGACTCTGGGGATACTAATTCTTTCATTTCACTTGCATGTATAGATCATTTAAAATTGCCTATTTCTTCTTTACCCTGTAAACTGGTAGTTTCTACTCCTACTAGTGATCCCTCTTAACTACTACTCCTGTTTGCCTTAAATTCCCTATCACAATAGAGAATAGAATTTCTTAGTGGATCTTGTTTGCCTTCCTATGCAAGACTTAGATGTTATCTTAGGAATGGACTAGCTTGCCGCTAACCATGTGATACTAGATTTTTCCTATAAGACCCTTACCTTTCCTTAACAACCTTGTATGGTATCTGCCAATGAAAGACAATTTACCACTAGTGGTAACTCTCAGAAGTATGTGACACTATTTTCTACGGCAGCCAAGGATACTCCTAGCATTGACCTTTTGCCTGTAGTGAGGGAATTTCCAGAAGTGTTTCCGGATGATGTTCTCGGATTACCCCCAGAAAGAGAGATAGAATTTGCCATAAATCTTATCCCTGACACTGGACCTATATCCATAGCACCCTATAGAATGTCCCCAGCATAATTAGCAGAGTTGAAAGACCCAAGACAGTGAGTGAGATTAGGAGTTTTCTCAGATTGGCCAGATACTATAGAAGATTTATAGAAGGATTCTCGAAGATAGTCTTACCTATGACCCAGTTGACAAGGAAGGAAAACCCTTTTGTGTGGTCTGACAAGTGTGAATAAAGTTTTCAAGAACTGAAGAGCCAGTTGACCACATCACCTATGTTAGTTTTACCTGATCCCTTAGGAGAATTTGATGTCTACTGTGATGCATCTTGTAACATCCCAATTTTTATGAAAATTATTTTACTGTTCTAACTACTTAAAAATAAATCATAGAGATTGACCACCTCAATGGTTTGTTAAAAGTACGAAGAACTACAAAGATTTATTGTAAACAATTTAATGTTTTAGTAATTAATTCAGATTAAGAGACATTATAGACGTATACTGTTTTTAATATGAATTAAGCTTGAAAAATGTGAAAAATTGTTGTTTGATTAAAGAAAAATATTTTATTGAAGGAGAAATAATTTTTATGACTTAATAAATATTTTTAAGTCACAGTTTGGATTTTCAATATTTAGTTAATTGTCAAATTGTCTGTTTTATGTCATATTTAATAGGGCTTTTATTTTTCTGATTTTTATATTGATGATTTTATTATTTGAATAATATCTAGATGACAAGAGAAATTGAAATTAGTGATCTTCACTAATTTACAGTTTTTATTACGCTGCGAGAATTCTATTGAATTCTGCCGTAACTAGGCTATTGGGTGAGTTTCTAACTGAAACATGCCCAAACGTGATCCAAATTTTATAAAATTTTAAATCTTAGCATTTTCAATATTTAGGATTTATTGGAAATTTTTCTAAAATTTTGGGCATCAGAAAATAATTAGTGTACTGTCTACGCCTAAAACTGCATTACGGTAGAGTTTTAGCTTGTAAATCCAGAAAGCGACATTCATAGAAAAACTTCTAATATTTTTGGGGACATTTTGGTTGATTAATAATTTTTGCGTATAGAATAATTTATTAGATTTATTTTTGGATTTTTTGGTACAAAAACCCTAATAGACGTGGAACGCCGCGCACCTGGTTGATCGATAACGTGCCAAAGCGAAACCCTTTGATTTTTTTAGGGTGATGTAGACCACTTTAGACCAATGGGAGCCAAGACACATGCTTGGGACCCACCTTGGGCAAATGGAATGTTTTGATTGGCCTACGTGTGAATGGTAGTTAGGTTACTTAGTTAGTTTGTAACTAAATGGTTAAGATCCAACTAAATGAACAATTTTTATCTGTTCCTTGTCCCTTGAGATCTCGATAAATAGGAGATCAGCCCCTTCATAATTTTTCCATTTATGCTTGGTGGAGAAAATTCTAGAGAGAGAAAGTGTTAGAAATCTCGAAAAACTTAGTGTTTTTGAGTGCAAACTTCATTCCTTTGTTCTTGATTCTTGAACAACCATCCCTAGACTTCTTGGTAAGCCTCCTAACCCATGTTATTTTCCTCTTGGCTTCTATGGAAGAGTTCTTCAAGGTTTTAGTGTTGTTTTGTTTAGAAATTGTTAGATCTTGATGTATTAGCTTGATTAATCTTTAGATCCATCATTTTCCTCCATGATTAAGCTTGTTTAGTGTTTTTAAAATTTGAAAACTTCAACTCTTGGTTCTGGTCGAATTTATAGGGATGTTGGGGGCTTGATATTGGCTTGATTTTGTTGATTTGGAGTTAGTTCTTGGAGGGTTTTGAGTAGTATGTTTGAAAACTTGTCATATAAGCATGTTTTACAAAGTTTTGGAAAAATAAATTTGGATGTTTAGGGGGCTAGAAACTGTGGCCTCTAAGATGGTTTTGGGGGATGTTTTAACTTGATTTTAAAGTATGTTAGATGTTATGGAAGTTGGTTTAAGGTTTAAGGATCTAAATGTGGTGAAATGATATGTTTTGGAAATGAAAAGTTGAAAATTTTGGGTTTGTTTTAGGGCACCAAAACTGTGGCCCTTATGTTATTCTTAAACATTCTTTTAAGTTGCTTTATGTCTCTAAAATATTGTAAAAGTTGGTTAAGAATTTGGTTTGGCAAAACATTTCAAAGAAGTTTGATTTTGGGAATAAATTTAGTTTATGTTTCAATAATTGTTTTGAACTTGTAATGAAATTGTTTCTAAAATTTGGTGACATGTTTTAGTGTTTTAAAAAGTGGTTCAAAGTTGGGAAAACACTATTCAAAGTGGTAAAACACTATTCCAATTGGTAAAATTTTGGGTTAGGTATTTTTCTATGTGTGTAGTGTTTGAAAAAGTTTCAAAACTTGCATAACTTTGACTTGATTCATGACACATGACTAGGTGTGATTCAAATGGGATTAAGTGAGTAATTCTTAGGCCTTTTAGGGACCCAAACCGTGGCTGTCCTACGGTGCTAGGACTTGTATTTTCGGGCTCTAATTGCATTAAGTTTGTGTTGTTAAGGTTCACGGAGGTTCGACTTGACGATAGTTTGGAATTGTCTTGCTTGGATCGTTAAAGCGCACAAGGTAAGGGAAATTCTTACATAATGAGTTTTGGCTTTTCGCCTTGTTTGTTGAGTGGTTTGATTGATTGTTAATTGTGTGGTAGTAGTTATAGTATTACTATGTGTTGTAGAGATATTGTAGCATGTTTTTGGCCCCGTGTGGCAACAATGATTTGGATTTTATGTCTTAAATCAATTATGAATGTTTTGATTTGAACTTGGAATTGATTAAAGTATGCATAAATAAGGTCAATGATGATGGATTAATTAATAATGCGATGATCTACTGTTATTGGTTTGACGATTTACAAACGGTAAATCCGATGCGATTCCATAAGCCGAGAAAAGGTTTCATAAAAGAAATATTAAGGGGCATTTTGACTTAAAAGTAAGCGTGAGGATTTTAGCAAAACTAGCCAAAGCTTGCAAAGAATTTTTCAATGGAACCATAGTAGAAAAAGAACTTGAGTAAAATTTGCAAAAATGGTTGAGTTGAATGATGCGTCTGGGAAAATTCTGGCTAGGAAAGATTTGGTAATTAAGAGTGTTCGCACTGCCTCTCTTTCCTAGGAATTCCCCTAATGCCTTATTTAGAACAACTAGGGTTCCAACGACCTAAGCTCAAAAGCTATTTCTGGCATAATATCACTTAGATGTGACACCAAAACTGAGATTTAAAAATTCACTAAGATAGTGAGGACTCGTCGATCCACATTGATTAAAATAAATTATGTTTCAGACGCTCCTTAAAGATAAGTAGGTTGTATAAAAAAAATTGTTTGGATGCATACTGACCATTGAGCATCGACACTCGTAGCATTTGATTGTCTTAAGGACTTTAAAAGGGCGGGTTGTCACTTCATTTGCCAGCTATCCACGGTACCCATTGGACCAGAGGTAGTAGTTGGCAACACGGCCTAATGTGTGGCTATACCCTTGGTAGGGGAATTTGTTCGGACCTGGAAAAGGTTTTCCTTGTTCCTATTGCTGTCCTTGTTTAAGCCTACAAGTGTATACACAAACATGTTCATAATGCATTGGCATGCATGGCTAACCACATTTATGATATGTGATGAATTGTTTGATGAATCTGACATTATGATGACTAGATCATTGATCTGCTGATAGAACTGTCTGCTTACATGCAATTGTTTAATATTGTGGTGACTTGATTGTTGATCTGTTGGTTGACTTGTCTGTTCACACGCAAATGCTTGATATACCATGATGATGTGTGCGGTCTATTAAGTATGTATATGTATATAAAGGCGTATTGTTGTATTATATATATATAAATATATATATATATATATCTTGTTTACATACGACATAGCCTATGATAAACTCGTGGACAAAAAATTTACCCTTGCACTATTGTTGGATTGGACATTCTTATAGATGTTACCAGATGGAGTGTCACATTGTTGCTGTTGTTTCATCCTTCCCGGATGTATTGAAGAATGAGCCAGTGGAGGAAGATTCCTCTGAGTGCTTTGTGTTGTGATCTTGCTGAATGATTTTTTAATAAAGTTTATAGTTGTGGGCTAGCTTAGCTTAGGGTTTTGTTTTGATTATTTGTGTAATTAAGTATTGCCTTGTAATTACACTCTTCAAAAAACTCGCCTCAGTGCGAAATGATAATGTTATATCTTATGTGATCTGAAGCATTAATTGTGATGTGATATACTCTGATATTTGCAAAAGACTGATTTGACATCATTTAGAAAACTGCAGTACTCTTTATGTCTCAATTTTGAAAAGGATTTCTAGGAAAGAAAAAGAAAAAAAATTAATCCTATTTTCCATTGCGAAATACAGAAGAGTACTTTTTATGGAAAGCATATAAGCATTAAATGTTTTTCAGCATTAGATTGGGTTGCATAGTAGCGCTCTGGAAACGGGGTGTTACAATAGTGGTATCAGAGCAGTTTGGTTCTAACCGAACCGCTTTGTCTAAGCTGGCCTAGATTGTTGGGAATTGTTGGGTATAAAGTTATTATGTCTAGGTTATGTGAATCTTGTTTATGATTGTCTATAATGTTTCCTAGTTGAAACATGTGACATTGTGTGAAATTGTGTGCAATCATCCTAGATGATTGATCTTGTTGTGAGGTTCTGGTTAGTTTACATTGTAGAAATTAGATGCCTTTGAGACGAACGAGTCTTTCTGCTAGAGCTAGTAACTTAGATGTGAATCACGTAGTCCAAGTGATAGTCGGGATGGTAACTGCTATTACCCAACAGATCGCAGCAGAGAATCAACATGATTTGCTAAGACGACAAGGGGAAGAGCGAGCTATTGGAGGGCCAGCTAGGCTAGATTATCGGGACAAAGGATAAAGAGGAAGACAACAACCAGGAGTTATGAGTGGATAGAGATTTACGAGAGATTATCCATAGGAGGCGCTATAATTATCGTATTATATGTATTATGGTGTGTGTGTGGTTCTAAGTATAGACCACATAAGTATTTTAACTCTGTGATGTATTTTATTGTTATATTAGATTCCAAAATCCAAATTTTAACGTACTTTTGGTATTACGATATATGTTATTATTATTTTTGTGAGCGTATTATTATACGCCAATATTTTTTAGAGTGCGTTGAATTAAATTTCTCATGATAATTTAATTTACGTGATTTGTCGCCAATCTAGCAACCGATTACGCGACCACCTGACACAGTGAATTGGTGCGATGCAGAGACCTTGGGGGGCTAAGTTAGGAGAGCAATTTGGAGTAGGTAAGAGTTAGTGGAGGGAGTATAGTGCGTGATGACTATTGGTTAGACATTGCTGCAAAATCCTATCCAACCTTTTCTTTGTCTTCACACACATGGATAGCTAAGTGGAAACTTTAGGTGGGGGTCATTTTTCTTCCTTTCTTTCTTACCAATTCCTTCTCGATATTAATGGGAGAGTATAGGTCTATTATTGGTGTTGATGTTAGTGGAGAGAAAACATAAGATTCCTTTCTTGTTTTCTTGTGAGTCTTTTCCTTCCTTTTAACCTCTTGGCCGGTTCCTTTTAATACATTTAGGGGGAAGAATTTTCTTCCATTTAGTGTGGAGTGTTGGTGAGTTTTAGTGTGAGAAAAACCAAACATTCATCTTCTTCTTCTTGCAAGCCGTGAGCATTAAGATGGATTTAAAGGAAGATACCATTTGGCATTTATGCTGGTTGATGTTATGGGTGATTTTGTGTTTGGTGATCGTGCAAATCCTTCTTTCTTGTTTTGTCTACAAACTGCAGGTTCCTAGGAGATTTTAGGTGAGTATTTTAGTTCTTTTGCTTTCAATTCTTGTGTCATTGTAGATGATCTTATTGATTATGATTTAATAAACAAAGGTTTTCTTTCCTTATGGTTGTATAAAAAAAAATGTTGATGATTTCAAGTTTTCTTTGAAGATCTTTTGTCAGAATTGTTGTTGAGAAGATTGATATTAGAAAAATGCTTTTGATTTTGTATTGTTAGAAAACCAAGTTTATGTGTGTGGTGTTGAAGTGAAAATTAAAATTTTTCGTGTTAAATTGGAAGCATTAACCCGTGACCACATTTATATATGTGAGGTTGGATTTCAAGTTTTTCCAACTTAAACTTTTGATGATTTGCTGTTTATTGTGATTTAGGAGTTGTAGAGAAAATTTTTGTGTTGACCTTTTGTTAAAAAAAAAAACTTTTGAGTGTGAGTAGAATGATTTTCATAAATGGATTTGAGTGTATGTGTGTGCAAGCTGTGAGGCTCTTTGAGAAAATGAAAAGGATTTCAAGTTCTAATAATAGGTTCTTAGTGATTTTGTTGTTGTTGATGTTTAAAAGCTTTTAGGGAAAGTGTTAATTTTGATCCAAGTATATTTTGATGACTTAAAATTTTGCTGTAAGTTTTACTTTTTGATTTAAGTATGTCTTGATGATTTTGAGACAATGACAAACCTAATCTCAAAAGAATCATAGTGTTCTTGGGAAGGTTGAGTCTTGAAGAGATCAAGTTGCATTTTATGCAAATGGAGTCTTGTTTTGTGGTAATTTTAGAAGTTAGATATTTCTAAAAGAAAAGAGATTTGATGTTGGTTTTTGTGTTAGGACCACGTTTGTTTGGGTGTTTTGTGAGTGTGATGTTTGGTTGGTGTTTAGCGTGTGGTCGTGGCTCAGGAGCTGTCGTGACCGTGTTCGTGATCGTGGATGAGTAGAGATCGTTGTTTGGAATAAAGCATCGTTTGCAAAGACTTCTTCCGCGTGGGAGCTTATCAATGTGTTTTGTGAATGTTGAGTCGAAGATGTAGTGTTTTAACATGTTACTGATATATGAATAAAATGTATGCTTTGGTGCTTGACTGTTTGAGTGTAATAATTACCATGTTGTATTAATCTTCAGATATTTATGATATGTTTTTAGTATTAAGTTATGATTTTTTTTCAAATTTCTGATTTTGTTTTGGTTATAAGTGAATTTTCGGGGACAAAATTTTTTTAAGGAGGGTGGTAATGCAACATCCCAATTTTTATGAAAATTATTTTACTGTTCTAACTACTTAAAAATAAATCATAGAGATTGATCACCTCAATGGTTTGTTAAAAGTATAAAGAACTACAAAGATTTATTGTAAACAATTTAATGTCTTAGTAATTAATTCAGATTAAGAGACAGTGTAGACGTATACTGTTTTTAATATGAACTAAGCTTGAAAAATGTGAAAAATTGTTGTTTGATTAAAGAAAAATATTTTATTGAAGGAGAAATAAATTTAAGGACTTAATGGATATTTTTAAGTCACAGTTTGGATTTTCAATGTTTAGTTAATTGTCAAATTGTCTGTTTTATGTCATATTTAATATGGCTTTTATTTTTATGATTTTTATATAGATGACAAGAGAAATTGAAATTAGTGATCTTCACTAATTTACAGTTTTTATTACGCTGCGAGAATTCTGTTGAATTATGTCGTAACTAGGCTATTGGGTGAGTTTCTAACTGAAACATGCCCAAACGTGATCCAAATTTTATAAAATTTTAGATCTTAGCATTTTCCAATATTTAGGATTTATTGGAAATTTTTCTGAAATTTTTGGGCATCAGAAAATAATTAGTGTACTACGGTCTACGCCTAAAACTGCATTACGGTAGAGTTTTAGCTCGTAAATCGAGAAAGCGACATTCATAGAAATACTTCTAATATTTTTGGGGACATTTTGGTTGATTAATAATTTTTGAGTGTAGAATAATTTATTAGATTTATTTTTGGAGTTTTTGGTACAAAAACCCTAATAGACGTGGAACGCCGCGCATCCGGTTGATCGATAACGTGCCGAAGCGAAACCCTTTGATTTTTTTAGGGTGATGTAGACCACTTTATACCAATGGGAGCCAAGACACATGCTTGGGACCCACCTTGGGCAAATGGAATGTTTTGATTGGCTTACGTGTGAATGGTAGTTAGGTTACTTAGTTAGTTTGTAACTAAATGGTTAAGATCCAACTAAATGAACAATTTTTATCTCTTCTTGTCCCTTGAGATCTCTACAAATAGGAGATCAGCCCCTTCATAATTTTTCCATTTATGCCTGGTGGAGAAAATTCTAGAGAGAGAAAGTGTGAGAAATCTTGAAAAACTTAGTGTTTTTGAGTGCAAACTTCCTTCCTTTGTTCTTGATTCTTGATCAACCATCCCTAGACTTCTTGGTAAGCCTCCTAACCCATGTTATTTTCCTCTTGGCTGCTATGGAAGAGTTCTTCAAGGTTTTAGTGTTGTTTTGTTTAGAAATTGTTAGATCATGATGTATTAGCTTGATTAATCTTTAGATCCATCCTTTTCTTCCATGACTAAGCTTGTTTAGTGTTTTGAGAATTTGAAAACTTCAACTCTTGGTTCTGGTCGAATTTATAGGGATGTTGGGGGCTTGATATTGGCTTGATTTTGTTGATTTAGAGTTAGTTCTTGGAGGGTTTTGAGTAGTATGTTTGAAAACTTGTCATATAAGCATGTTTTACAATGTTTTGGAAAAATAAATTTGGTTGTTTAGGGGGCTAGAAACTGTGGCCTCTAAGATGGTTTTGGGGGATGTTTTAACTTGATTTTAAAGTATGTTAGATGTTATGGAAGTTGGTTTAATGTTTAAGGATCTAAATGTGGTGAAATGATATGTTTTGGAAATGAAAAGTTGAAAATTTTGGGTTTGTTTTAGGGCACCAAAACTTTGGCCCTTATGTTATTCTTAAACATTCTTTTAAGTTTTTTATGTCTCTAAAATATTGTAAAAGTTGGTTATGAATTTGGTTTGGCAAAACATTTCAAAGAAGTTTGATTTTGGGAAAAGATTTGGTTTATGTTTCAATAATTGTGTTGAACTTGTAATGAAATTGTTTCTAAAATTTGGTGACATGTTTTAGTGTGTTAAAAAGTGGTTCAAAGTTGGGAAAACACTATTCAAAGTGGTAAAACACTATTCCAATTGGTAAAATTTTGGGTTAGGTATTTTTCTAAGTGTGTAGTGTTTGAAAAAGTTTCAAAACTTGCATAACTTTGACTTGATTCATGACACATGACTAGGTGTGATTCAAATGGGATTAAGTGAGTAATTCTTAGGCCTTTTAGGGACCCAAACCGTGGCTGTCCTAGGGTGTTAGGACTTGTATTTTCGGGTTCTAATTGCATTAAGTTTGTGTTGTTAAGGTTCGTGCTTAAGGTTCGCGCGAGGTTCGACTTGACGATGGTTTGGAATTGCCTTGCTTAGATCGTTAAAGCGCCCAAGGTAAGGGAAATTCTTACATAATGAGTTTTGGCTTTTTGCCTTGTTTGTTGAGCGGTTTGATTGATTGTTAATTGTGTGGTAGTAGTTATAGTATTACTATGTGTTGTAGAGATATTGTAGCATGTTTTTGGCCCCGTGTGGCAACAATGATTTGGATTTTATGTCTTAAATCAATTATGAATGTTTTGATTTGAACTTGGAATTGATTAAAGTATGCATAAATAAGGTCAATGATGATGGATTAATTAATAATGCGACGATCTACTGTTATTGATTTGACGATTTACAAACGGTAAATCCGATGCGATTCCATAAGCCGAGAAAAGGTTTCATAAAATAAATATTAAGGGGCATTTTGACTTAAAAGTAAGCGTGAGGATTTTAGCAAAACTAGCCAAAGCTTGCAAAGAATTTTTCAATGGAACCATAGTAGAAAAAGAACTTGAGTAAAATTTGCGAAAATGGATGAGTTGATGATGCGTCTGGGAAAATTCTGGCTAGGAAAGACTTGGTAATTAAGAGTGTTCGCACCGCCTCTCTTTCCTAGGAATTCCCCTAATGCCTTATTTAGCACAACTAGGGTTCCAACGACCTAAGCTCAAAAGCTATTTCTGGCACATTATCACTTAGATGTGATACCAAAACTGAGATTTAAAAATTCACTAAGAAAGTGAGGACTCGTCGATCTGCTTTGATTAAAATAAATTATGTCTCAGATGCTCCTTAAAGATAAGTGGGTTGTATAAAAAAAATTGTTTGGATGCATACTGACCATTGAGCATCGACACTCGTAGCGTTTGATTGTCTTAAGGACTTCAAAAGGGCGGGTTGTCACTTCATTTTCCAGCTACCCACGGTACCCATTGGACCAGAGGTAGTAGTTGGCAACACGGCCTACTGTGTGGCTATACCCTTGGTAGGGGAATTTGTTCGGACCTGGAAAAGGTTTTCCTTGTTCCTATTGCTGTCCTTGTTTAAGGCTGCAAGTGTATACACAAACTTGTTCATAATGCATTGACATGCATGGCTAACCACATTTATGATATGTGATGAATTGTTTGATGAATCTGACATTATGATGACTAGATCATTGATCTGCTAATAGAATTGTCTGCTCACATGCAATTATTTAATATTGTGGTGACTTGGTTGTTGATCTGTTGGTTGATTTGTCTGTTCACATGCAAATGCTTGATATACCATGATGATGTGTGCGGTCTATTAAGTATGTATATGTATATAAAGGCGTGTTGTTGTATTATATATATATATATATATATATATATATATATATCTTGTTTGCATACCACATAGCCTATGATAAACCCGTGGACAAAGAATTTACCTTTGCACTGTTGTTGGATTGGACATTCATATGGATGTTACCAGATGGATTGTCACATTGCTGCTAATGTTTCATCCTTCCCGGATGTATTGAAGAATGAGCCAGTGGAGGAAGATTCCTCTGAGTGCTTTTTGTTGTGATCTTGCTGAATGATTTTTTGATAAAGTTTATAGTTGTGGGCCAACTTAGCTTAGGGTTTTGTTTTGATTATTTGTGTAATTAAGTATTGCCTTGTTATTACACTCTTCGAAAAACTCGCCTCAGTGCGAAATGATAATGATATATCTTATGTGATCTGAAGCATTAATTGTGATGTGATATATTCTGATATTTGTAAAAGACTGATTTGGCATCATTTAGAAAACTGCAGTACTCTTTATGTCTCAATTTTGAAAAGGATTTCTAGGAATGAAAAAGAAAAAAAAATTACTCCTATTTTCTATTGCGAAATACAGAAGAGTACTTTTTATGGAATCATATAAGCATTAAATGTTTTTCAGCATTAGATTGGGTTGCACAGTAGCGCTCCGAAAACGGGGTGTTACACATCTTATCAAAGGTTGGGTTGTGTACTGATGCAAGGAGGGAGAGTAGTGGCGTATGCGTCAAGACAACTAAGGATTCATAAACGAAACTACCCTGCCCATGACCTTGAACTTGCAGCCATAATTTTTGCATTAAAGATTTAGAGGCATTACCTTTACGACGCTAAGTTCACGGTATTCAGTGATCATAAGAGCCTGAAATACCTGTTTTATCAGAAGGAGCTGAATATGAAACAACGGCGGTGGATGGAGTTTATTAAGGACTATGAATTTGAGTTGCAATACCACCCGGGAGACAACAGCAGTGGATGGAGTTTATTAAGGGATATGAATTTGAGTTGCAATACCGTCTGGGAAAAGCTAATGTGGTAGCTGATGCTTTAAGTAGGAAATCCCTGCATGTGTCAGATTTGATGGTGAAGGAGTTGGAACTGGTGGAGCAATTTAGAGATCTAAATTTGGGAGTGCAATTGTATAAGGACAAGATGTGCTTGGGGCAGATAGTTGTGACTAATGAATTTCTGCAAGAAATGAATGAGAAGCAAGGACATGATGACCAACTGATTAAGATAAAGGATTTGATGAAGGACAACGAGACTTCAGAATTCAATGTTAAGGCAAACGAAGTGATGAGCTTTGCAGGTCGAGTTTGTGTCCCACATGACTCGGAACTTTAGAGAATGATTTTGGAAGAAGCCCGTAGGAGTAAACTTAGTTTTCATTTGGGCACTACTAAAATGTATCAAGATTTGAAGAAGATGTTTTGGTGGCCTGGTATGAAGAAAGATATAGTAAACTTTGTTTTGTCTTGTCTGGTGTGTCAGAAAGCTAAGATTGAGCATAGGATGCCCACAGGATTGTTGCAATCTTTAGACATTCTTGAATGGAAATGGGACGGAATAGCGATGGATTTCGTAGCGAGATTACCGAGGACACCGAAGAAGTTTAATGCAATTTGGGTAATCATTGATCGGTTGACAAAGAGTGCTCATTTTATTCCGATTGGAGAGAAGTATCCTTTGGATAGGCTGGTCCAGGTTTATATCAAAGAGGTTGTAAGGTTGCATGGTGTTCCTACGAGCATCATCAGTGATAGAGATCCTAGATTTACCTTTAGATTCTGGAATGAATTACAACGAGCTTTAGGGACCAAGTTGAGATTAAGTTCAGCTTATCATCCTCAAACAGATGGTCAGTCGGAATAAACAATTCAATCCCTAGAAGACTTGTTGAGAGCTTGTGTGTTGGAACACGTAAGTAGTTGGGACGAATTTTTACCTTTAGTAGAGTTTGCCTATAACAACAGTTTTCACTTAAGTATAGGTATGACACCCTTTGAAGCATTGTATGGACGAAAGTGTAGAACCTCATTGTGTTGGTTTGAGATAGGAGATACCCAAGTGTTAGAATCAGAATTAGTGTAGCAAACCGCATAACAAGTCAAGAACATCATAGAGAAGATGAAGGCAACACAGTATAGGCAGAAGAGTTATAGCAATAAAAGGAGAAGACCTTTAGAATTCCAAGATGGAGACCATGTTTTTCTGAGAGTGACACCTAGAACTGGAATTGGCAGAGCGATCAAATCTAGAAAGCTAACCCTTAGATTCATTGGACCTTTCCAAATTCTTCGTAGGATTGGCTCTGTACCTTATCACATTGCCATACCACCTAATCTTTCCAGACTCCGTGATGTCTTCAATGTTTCACAACTTCGCAAATATTTTCCCGATCCAACTAATGTACTCGAACCCAAGTCAATTCAACTGAAAAAGAACTTAGAGTACGAAGCATTACCTGTACAGGTTTTGGAAAGGAAGATGAAGGAACTTCACCGTAAAACTATTCCTTTAGTCAAGGTTCTGTAGGATGATGTTACTGGTGACATGACTTGGGAGCATGAGAGAGAGATTCGTCAGCAGTACCTTCATTTATTTTCAGGTGCGTGATTTCGGGGACGAAATCCTTTTTAGGGGGTGGTAATTTAACATCCTCATTTTTCTAATCATGCTTAGTGTGTGTTTATGTGTGACTAAGTGTACTTGTGTGCCCTAGGTGGGTTTTATGTGTATTTGACTGTACATTTGACTTTTCGACCATGTGTTCACTTTCTGTGTTACCATGAGCTTGTATGATAGTGTGTTTTGAGGTTTGGTATGTGATTTGAGGTTATAATAGTGTTTGATGAGGTTTTGGCATAAGTCTTAGAAGACTGGTAAAGTTTGAGAACCTTCGAAGTCGGAATTACGGTTTTGTGTGTTCGTACCCTTATGCGAGTGAGAACTTCCAGACGAGTATATGAGACTTAGAACCTTTGTTCTTGAGTCCATTTGATGTCCTCTGGTGTTAGAAATCATGTTTAAGTGTTAGGGTATCGAGTTCTGGACCGGACAGGTCTGTGCAGGAGCGCGTGACGCCCGCCTGATGAGCCTGTGGACGTGTGTGGCGCGCGCTGGTGCATGGTGTGCCGGCAACCTCTGACTAGTTTTGAGACGTGGCGCATGATCCAATGGGAGCGCGACATGTGGCGTGCATGCAAGCACCGCCTTCAGGACGAAGCAAGCTGTAACAGACGCGCGTGGAACGCGCCCAAGAGAGCATGGCGCGCGCAAAGACAAAGGCGTAGTGCAGAAATGTGCGTGGTGCGCTTTAAAATGCGTGTGACGCGTGCAGTATTAGGATAAGGGTGCGTGGTGCACACCCAGGGCTCACAGGGTCGCGCGTGACGCGCGTCCAGTGACCCTATTTTTCCTTTTTAAGCCCATTATTAGCCTTAAATCAGATTCTTTCCCTTCTTCTTCCTAAGAATGACCTAAGAAGTGTTTTCAACTAGAAAACACCATTGTTGATCATTTCCGAGCTTTAGTGATCCGTTCTAAGCTATCTCTGATACCGATTCATCAATCCAACTGTGTAAACTCGTTTGTTACTGTTCGGGCTTGTTAGGGCTTATCTCCGATCGCCATTTTGTCGAGGTAAACCTATACCCCTATACTGTTCCTCACTGATTTCAGATTGTGATTCTTAGTTCTTAAATTGGTTTTGGTTCCTAGCCCTAATCAGACTGTGTTTTGGATCCTGGTTTGACCGCACGGGTACCGAACGAGCTAGGGTTTTGTCGAAACTCCCAGAGGAGATTCCATGGACCACGAGCCAGAGACCAAAGCATTTGTTCTCCATACTTAGCTTCTGAATTCGTGACTTCCTTAGTGGTTTGGATTGTCCCTGATTAACTATTCTTCGTATTTTAGGATTTTAGCGATAGTGCGGGTACTGGTTGACCGTGAAACTTTGTCTGGCAGTACTTTTGGGTTAGTTTCAGCCTCTGGATGCCTTGGCCATCCTCTAGCCGTGATCCTCTTTGAATTTTAGTAATCTCATTAGTTGCCCTAATTCTAATCCGAATGCGTTTTTGTATTTCCGGTTAATTGTGGATCGTTCTGGCATGCTCGGTGAAATTGTTGGGTAACTCTGGGCTTGTTTATTTTTGTTGGCTGAATCTAAACCTTGGTATTAGAAGGTTGGTTTGCTTGTCCATGAGTCCGTAGTTGTGTTTCAGTATCTGCTTGTGATTCTGAGTTCTTCGAATACCAGGTGGGAGAAAGAATATACTTCCATTAGGTTATGTGTAGTAGTAATGACTATTTGGCATGTGTAGGGTGACCTAAGCCCTACTAGGGGTTGATGTCAGTAACACCTAAGGATAGGGGTTACGGTATGCCACATCTAAGGATAGGCATGGTAGACTCATCAACTAGCTTAGGATTATTTGATTATTAAATATGATTGCTTGATAATATGCTTACACGTAAGTTGTGTTGTATATGCTCTATGTGGATAGTAACATGTTTAGGGTAACATGAGTAAATGTGTATTATATGAGAATACATGTTGTATGTTGCCTTTGCATGCTAAAATGTCTAAGTATAGCTTTTGGTATGAGTTAACATGATTAAAGGGATATTTTGTGAATGTGTGCATAACATGATGTGAGGCATATGATGATGAGGTGTTGGATGCATGCATATGATATTGCATTAGTAACTACTCCATTCTTGACGGGAATGTGATGTGGAGAGGATCCTTAACGAAAAATGGGGATACCTCGCCTAGCAGGTTAGATCCACTCTGTTCCATATCGGATAAAGGGGGAAATGGACATCCTTAATGGAAATGAGGGAGGAGGATTCCTAACGGAAAAGGGGAATACATCGTGGACTAGGCTAGTGTCACCCCGTAATCTATCGAAAAAGGGAGACGAGAGTCCCTAACGGAAAAAGGGGACGACATCCTAATGGAAAGAGGGTTCGCCAATAAGTATTCCTAACGAAAATGGGGAGTACAGTGACAATAGTAAAGAAAAGATGTCGTAGTGCACAACTCATTGAGAGACATGGGGTAAGTGGAAGAGGGTAGTTAGATCCCATCTGTATATATGATTATATGTTTGGATTGTCTAACACTCATTCTACTTATGCATTTCCCGCTTTTTAATGGATGTGTTATTCTTACCTCCCTGTGTTTGTATGCTTGTGTGTATATGTATTATTTTTGTGATAGACTTTGTTGAGGAGGAAAATACAGCAGCAACACCACCCAATGGAGCAGTTCCTCTTGATGCATCCGTCGATTCTCCTACCCCCGACGATCCCTATGTAGGGAGATTTTGAGATACGGTACCACGATTTTGACAGCATGCGGTGGGAGATTGACCATGTGCGTCAGGCTGTGATCTATACAGGCACTATCTCCGTCTACTTCAAGATTCCAGGTCTTTCGATTGCCAACTTTTCTGGAGACTTCGGGATTTATCAGGGGCTTCCCTTTCAGCAGATGTGGCACGCGCTAGGGTTCCCACCTGGCTTTGGTTATGGAGGTTATCCACTGATGCCTCCTCAGCCATAGCCAGTGCCACCCGCTAGCCGTCACAGTGAGTCCAGTCACCGCGGGAGGTAGAGATGCAGGAGAGGAGCGGCATCTGGTCCTTCTTGTCACATGACAGCTCAGGACTACAGACAGTTGTTTCCTAGGCGGGGGGCCACAGAGTGGGAGCTCTCAGTTTCCCCCTCGCTGAGGTGTTTGGTAGTTGTTGGCCTGAAGTCCCTTTTTGCTTATGTTTATGCTTTGTGTTTTCTTTAGAGGAGGCAGTAGGTTAGCCTCGCAGGTTTATGATATTTTGGATGACTGTACCTTTACTTGATATACTACGCACATGCACTCTGATATTATATATATGCACGTAAGACACTAGTTTACTTCACCGTAATGCGTCGTAGTCTTATTTATGCTTTGGTTTTAATTCCTTCGTATTTTTTTACACGTTAATTAAGCGAGTTAGGCTAATTATGTAGAATAAAGCATGAATAGGAATACGGGGTGTTACAAGGCTCATATCTAACATTGCCATTTTCATCTCTCAGCCAATTATTAGACAGCCATGTTCGAAAATTCTGAAGAGATTTTCCGCCAATCTTAAGTATAATGTCCTTATGTGTGTCATCAACATCAAATGTTTTCTGCAAATACATTAACAAGTACAAAATGGTAGGGTAAGTATATTTACATAGTCATTTAAAAAATACAACTGATTGTGTATACCTATATCTCGTACCAAAGCTCCTCTTTCAATCTATCCAAGACTGGATTATCTCTCTCCCTCCAATTACTAAAATTAATTGGAAACGTCTGCTACACTTGAGAAACAATGAAACTAATCAACTCCCTGCCATTTCTGCCTATGGGTTGACCTTTAACATTCCATTCAACCTATACAAATTAAGTGTACAACATTAGATAATAAATAGAAAAAAAACTAATTATATTAATTAGTAAGTAACTTACCACTGGTCTCTATCCTCTACTCCTACCTTCGATGAGATTCTTCTTGACAGTCGGTCCACGAGGATGACGCTTCACAGTTTGGGCTACCGCAGCATCACTATCATGAGCATCAGTTTCATGTCCAGGAAAAGCCATCTAGCTATCTGCAATCTACATATATGTTAATAGCTAATACAATCCAATCAACCATAAGACACTTCAAAGTTCCAAAGGTTAACAAAATTTTAGCAGAGTCTCCCCTAAAATATGGACATTCCAAAATATATCCAATCCAATCAAATTCCACAAATTCTAAAGCCTACCAATTACAAGTTCTGTTCAGCATTAACATTGATAGTTTCAACTACTCAAATTTTACAACTGTTTCAACTAGAATCAAAATAAAATTAATTGAAGTCCAATCTGTAACGACCCGTTTCCGGACCGCTACCGAGCTCAATATACCGAGCTCGAGTTACCGAGCTCAACACACCAAGCTCAACAGAAACCTATATGAGATGTGTTTTAAAAACGAAACTCTTGTGCCTTTTAAAAATACGATATATTTTTTTTTTATAAAACCAACTCGTGCACATCAGAGTAATTACAGCTTTTCGAAACA
Organism: Calophaca sinica; assembly: GCA_037113605.1. Taxonomy (NCBI): domain Eukaryota; kingdom Viridiplantae; phylum Streptophyta; class Magnoliopsida; order Fabales; family Fabaceae; genus Calophaca; species Calophaca sinica. The sequence goes on from CM073730.1 coordinate 101,693,785, forward strand.
TGGTGCAACTAAGACACAAGACTTAAATTCAAATAAAACATACATGCATAACATACACATATATATATCACTCGAAATAATAATGTATACAAAATACAGAGTAGCAAATGTGCAAAGAAAATACACCTAAGGTACGACAACTTCAAAAGAGTAATCATACCCTGGGGGTACTTCCGGCAGACTCCCACGCAGGGGGCTGCTCCAAAAGTAAGACCACCAGTCTACCCTGTAGCAACAACACAACACTGCCCAAACTGGTCACGACCTCGAACACAAAAGAAAAACAAGTACAGTCCTCAGAAAAACAAACATCCAACAAATAAACAATCACGACAGATAGAGGTCGTCACTCGGGTCCTCGTCGAGATCCTCCTCGGCATCATCTACTGTCGAGTTCCCTGCGCCCTCGACATCGCCTGGGTAACCGTCATGGATTGAAGGCACCACGGGAAAGGGTCAACTTCTCAACAATTCAAGATAAGCTCGACATAAAAATATAAGCAAACAGCAAAGTATAACATTCACCGACGTGACTCGACCATCTCACTCTAAACTCGACACAACTCACAAATCCATTTTCTCTCGACTCGACAATTTTCCGGAATGCACACGCTGCATCGTATGTCGGAAAGTCGGCCAAAAGCCTTGGGATCCTCGCTCTCCCTAGGGATACTAACTCAGGGTCGTATCGTGGCGGCGTCTAGTCAATCTCCCGTAAACAAAGGGGACCTAGCACCCTCGATTATCCGGTCACGGCTCAAAAGCGTCATACGACTCACCTAGCTCGCTCACTCGATGAACAATTAGCATACGATATTCAAAGAGTTAAACACAAGATATTCAACCGCATGTCAAATAAAAGAGCAAGCTCAACATGAAGAAACGCAATTCAACATGCAATACACAATTCACGACATATATTCAATCACATATTAAATACATGCAAAAACTCAATCATATCACAACATTTCAGCTCGACACAAATCAGGAAATCCATACACAATAACATAACCACGTAGAATATGAAATGCCCTTACTTAAGGACTTATAAAATAAAGCCTTAGAGATATCTAGGAGTTGCCCTTACATACTATAACAAGTATAAATGTGAAGCGCCCTTACCGAACTCCAAGTTAATGCTGCTCGACAACGACCTCGACACAGCTGTCTTCTAAGAGTTCGACAACGACTTCTCTTACTCGATCTCGACACGGCTGTCTTCAACGAACTTCGACAACGACTTCGACACGTCGCTTCTCGGTCGACCTCGACACGCATAATCCTCGATCTGGATTTCTTTGCCTGCGTCCTTGGATTCGCTTTCCGTACACCTTGATTCGGAAATCACTCGATCTCGGAAGCGGACTTCCTAAAACAAACACAACTCGGATCGATCCATGGTTTCTAATACATCTAGCTCTCTCTTCCCAAACTCAACCACAACCAGGAAAAATATAAAACTCAAGAACTGAAATATATTTTTCCTCTAACACAAAGTTAGGGATTTCGATCAAAATTTCATGAAAAAGTTATCGATGCTTCCGCAGAAAGATCGACAACAACGATAATCGAAAGCAACGAATGAAAAACAAGAAATCAAACGAACCAAAAATGGAGGTTTGGGCACCGCCGATTGCAGAAAATCGTGAGAAAGAAATTTTGTTTTACAAGCCCAATTAATCGGTTAAAAAGGTAGGTAATATTATGAAGAAGAAAACCCACCAATTTGGCATGATTTGGCAGCATAAAACTGGTTAAAAATCGAAGAAGAATTAGCGCTAAACAAGAGCACAAATGAAAGAAAATCATTCTTCATACCTCAGCGGTGATGGTCGATCAGACGAGATATGGGTCGAAGTTGATGATGAACAAGATTGATGAAGAAAGCTTGTGCAAAATCTCGATGGAACTCACGGTTTCGTCGATGGAGATTTTGAAGAAAATAGCGAAACACAGAGCAGAAGGAAGGAAGAAGAAAGAAGAAAAGAGAAAGAATGAGTGTGAGGGAATCGGTCGTGGTATACAGCTGGCGAGAAAGGGTATAAACGTAACTCCAGCTATAAGATGCCAATCCCATCAATCATCTACCCGTTAACTCGTTCCTCTCATAATTACCCTCTACTCTGTCGGTCAACGGCAAGCCGACAATATAATAATTACAAACAATATAATAATAACGCTGAATAACGTTCGAAATAATACGAGGTATCCTCTCGACACGATGTCGACAAGAGTACTCGTGCAAACGTACAAGGTTCTAACACGAGTTCGTGAACGCGGTCTCCTCAGCTCGACTTGCGTCCTCATCATTTCGATGCAGCGACTTCATCAACTCGACACGCGACCTCCTCATTTCGTGACTAGTGCACGTGGTCTCATCACCGACAAAGATCTCGGCAAACGATCTAGTCACGGGATCTCGACACAAGGTCTTGGTCGAGGTCTCGATACATCGTCCTAATACGATGTCGATCTCGTCCTCAGGTGTTACAATCTCTCCCTCTAAAAAAAATTTCGTCCTCGAAATTGCAAATAAGATTCTTACCTTAGAAAAGTTCAGGGTACTGAATCTTCATCTTCTCCTCCAGCTCCCAAGTCGCATCTCCCGTCCTCTGATCCCACACAACTTTGACAAGTTGAATCTCTTTGTTCAAGAAGCTGTTTGGCTTTCCGATCAACGATTCTTGCTGGTGACGCTTCAAAAGATAGGTCGTCCTTCAGTTGAATCACATCCGGTTCGATGACATGAGAAGGGTCGGAAACATACTTCCGCAATTGTGAGACGTGGAAGACGTCGTGGATGTTCGACAAGAATGGTGGCAATGCAATCTGATATGCCACTGGACCAATACGACGAAGAATCTGGTAAGGTCCAATGAATTTAGGGGTAAGTTTCTTGGATTTGATCGCTCGACCAACTCCAGTAGTGGGGGTGACTCTAAGAAATACATGTTCTCCTTCCTCGAACTCGAGTGGTCGACGTCGTTGATCTGCATAACTCTTCTGTCGACTTTGAGATGTTCGCATCCGATCTCTGATCAAACGGATCTTCTCGGTAGTCTGCTGGATCATATCTGGTCCTACGATAGTTATTCGCCGTCCTGGTACCAACAAAGAGGCGTCGACATTTCAGATCCATACTGGCTTCAAAGGTGCCATCCCAATACTCGCATGGAAGTCGTTATTGTATGTGAACTCCACCAATGGTAAGACGTCGTCCCAACTTCCTCGGTGATCTAACGTGCAAGCTCGCAACAAATCTTCAAGCGATTGGATCGTTCTCGGTCGACCGTCGATGCGTGGATGATATGCCGAGCTAAGCTCGAGCTCGGTTCCCATCGCTCCTTGCAATTCCCTCCAAAAATGAGGCGTGAACGGGATCTCGGTCGACACGATCGAAGAGGGTATTCCATGAAGTCGTACTATCTCCGCGATGTAGATCTCTGGCCAACTTTTTCCACGTTGTATGTCGACCACCGGGCAAGAAATGAGCAGATTTGGTCAATCGGTCGACGATCACCCAAATCGAATCATTCTTCTTCTGCGTCTTCGCAAACCTACAACGAAATCCATGGAAATATCGTCCCATTTCCATATGCGTCAGCGATTGTAGCATTCCCGCAGGTCGTTGGTGCTCCACCTTCGCTTCGACACGCCAAACATGAAGCTACGTGCTCGGCCACTTGCTTCTTCATTCAGGACCACCAAAAATGCTTCTTCAAGTCTTGATACATCTTCGTAACTCTGGATGAATACTAAAGTTGCTCTTATGCGCCGTCGAGAATCAACTTCCTCGGCTCGCACGTTAGGTACGCACACTCGGCCATTGCACCTCAAGATGTCGCCCGCTCCGACCTGAAATTCTGTTGCCTTCCTTGCGCTTATCAATCGAATCTTCTCTTGCGAAGCTCGTCATGAACTAGCTGGTCTCGGATCTCGCCCAACAATCTATTAGAAATGGTAAGCATACCAAATCTCGGCTTCCTGGTGAAACTTCGACACTCAACTTCAAATCTCGGAACTTCTCGAGCATCTCCAACTCCTTGATCATCATTACCGAGGTTAAAACGCTCTTCCTGCTCAACGCATCTGCTACTACGTTAGCCTTACCGGGATGGTATTCCAACGTAAAGTCGTAGTCCTTGAGAAATTCTGTCCATCTACGTTGACGCATGTTGAGCTCCTTCTGGTCGAACAGGTACTTCAAGCTCTTGTGATCGCCGAAAGCGAAGAGTGCTCCCATAAAGGTAGTGCCTCCATATCTTCGCCAAGAAAAACTACTGCTGCTAGCTCCAAGTCGTGAGTAGGATAGTTCCTCTCGTGAATCTTGAGCTGTCTTGAAGCATACGCGACCACCTTCCGATGTTGCATCAGTACGCATCCCAATCCCTGGTGTGACGCATCACAATACACCTCGAAAGGCTCTTCGGGTTGAGGCAAAATCAGCACAGGTGCTGTCGTCAAAAGCTCCTTCAGTCGTTGAAAACTGGTTTCGCACTCCTCGGTCCAAGCAAAAGGTTGATTCTTCCTCGTCAGTCGTGTAAGAGGCGCGACAATCTTCGAGAAACCTTCAATGAATCTTCGGTAATATCTGTAGTACTCGACATAGGTGTTCTGCGTGCTCTTCTCGGTTCCTCGAGTAAATCAATATGTCGTCGATGAACACTACAACGAACTGATCCAAAAACGAATGGAAAATCCTGTTCATGTAGTCCATAAACACGGTGGCGATTCGTCACTCCAAACGGCATCACCAAGTACTCGTAGTGACCGTATCTAGTCCTGAAAATTTGTTTTGGCAACATCTTCCTCCTTCACGCCGAATCGATGGTCGCCCGACTTTAAGTCTATCTTGGAAAAGATCGCCGCTCCACGAAGTTGGTCCATCAAGTCGTCAATACGTGGTAACGGATAACGGTTCTTCACGGTAACCTTGTTGAGCTCGCGATAGTCCACGCACGACCTTGATCGCCCATCCTTCTTCTTAACCAACAACACCGGAGCTCCCACGGTGACACGCTCGGTCGTATGAATTGCTTCGATTCCAAGTGTTCGATCCGGGACTTCACTCTTTCATCTCGGCGGGAGACATCCTGTAGGCGCTTTGGAAATCGGTCCTGTTCCTGGAATCAGGTCGATGGAGAACTCGACCTCTCGTCTTGGTGGTAATCCCGCACGTCTTCGGGAAAACGCCCTCAAAATCACACACCACCGGAACATTCTTCACGCCGACCGGCTGGAAAACTTCCGAACTAGCTAGATACATGTATTCCCTAGTTCCTTCTTTCAAAGAAACTCCAATACGCTCGCAGAAAGATAATTGGAGACTCCAAGGTCCGGAAAAATTACGCTTTACGGGCACAGTCCAAAAGGACATGGTGGTGTGACAACCAATCCATCCCGAGGATAACATCTAAGCCCTTAAGAGGCAAACAAACCAAATTGACCACAAACTTTCTACTCAATAATCACTACACAATTAAGACATGCGGTGTTTGTGACTAAGGTTTTAGCATTTGGGGTTGTAACTACTAATTTAAACGGTAAAGCGATCACAGTCAAGCTCAAAAGGTTCACACAATCGAAGAAATAAAGGAATGGGTTGCACCAATCAAAAAGAACGGATAAGGGTTTACCCTCGATCTCACATTCACCTTGGATAAGATCATCGGCTCGCTCACTTCCTCGCCACTCATGCAGAAAACTCGCCTTTAGCCACTTGACGCTTTCCTTTGGCCTTTGCCGCAAGCATAGTCGGTTCACTTTAGGTGTAGGACAATCCTTAGCAAAATGCCCTGGCTTCTTGCAATTGAAACACACCTCCTCCCTCGAGTACGATTACTCGCGTAATGTCCCGACTTTCCACATCGGTAGCAAATCACCTCGACATCGGTCCGACCTCCACTCCTCGGTACTTGGGTCATCGGACGACATCGTCCCCTCGTTGTCGTTCCCCGAGGTCGGTCGTAAGGCCTCTTACGTGGTGGTTTCCTTTACGTGCAAATCTCCGCCCGCACTGGGTCTCACCGGTCCGCCACAGTCTTCTTCTTGTGGCTCCTCACTCCTTCTACCTCGACACATCGATCAATCGGCTCTTGAGATTTCGATCCTCAACGACACTATCGACTGAATGTCGAATCTCAATCCCCGTTGGAATCTCTCACTCAACCATCTCTGGTCAACTCGATTACGAAATGGACTGAAATACCTCGCCAACGATTCGAACTTGGTCGCATACTCGGACACCGCCGAGTTGCGCTTGCCGCAGCTTGAAGAAATTCCCGCTCCTTCTCGGCTCGTGCAAGATCCGGGAAGTACTTGTCCAAAAACCTCTCACGAAAAAGCTCCTGTGTCATCTCGCGATGTTACGCTATAAACGCGTTGCTTCAACTCCTCTCCACCAATACTCTGCGTCTCTAGCAATAAGTAGGTGGCATAGTCGACCTTCACGTTGTCCCGCAATGAAGTGCCTCAAAGATCTTCTCGATCTCTTGCATCCAAAGATCGCCTTTATCCGGATTTGGCTCACCGTAGAACCGGTGGATCATGCTTCCTGAAGTCCGCCAATCCTCTCGCTCAAAGATTACGCTCGTTCTTTGTTCTTTGCAAGTTCTGGCTGAGTTAACGCCGCCGTCTGTTGAGCCATCGCATTAGCTTTGTTGAGTTGCGGCGGTGATTGTTGAGCCATGGCTGCCGCCATCTCGGTCATAGCTTGAATAGCTCGTTCCATGTCGACGTTCTCGGTTGCAGAGGTCGTATTCCTACGAGGTGGCATTAGATTCCACAAAGTTCAAAACCCTGTCAGAATCTCACAACAAGGATGTGGTAAAAAACACCGCTTCAATTCAAGAAACAGTTCAAACAATTTCTCAAGCAATAAGTGCTTCACTTAATCAATCAACAATCAACACAAAACAACTAGGTACCCAACACATAACCCGACACGGTTGACTACCCAAATCTCTATGCACAAATTTCGGTCGAATCAATCAAGCGCTCGATACCAACAATGTAACGACTGCTTGGGACCGCTACCGAGCTCAATATACCGAGCTCGAGTTACCGAGCTCAACACACCAAGCTCAACAGAAACCTATATGAGATGTGTTTTAAAAACGAAACTCTTGTGCCTTTTAAAAATACGATATATTTTTTTTTTTATAAAACCAACTCGTGCACATCAGAGTAATTACAGCTTTTCGAAACATGGTGCAACTAAGACACAAGACTTAAATTCAAATAAAACATACATGTATAACATACACATATATATATCACTCGAAATAATAATGTATACAAAATACAGAGTAGCAAATGTGCAAAGAAAATACACCTAAGGTACGACAACTTCAAAAGAGTAATCATACCCTGGGGGTACTTCCGGCAGACTCCCACGCAGGGTGCTCCAAAAGTAATACCACCAGTCTCCCCAGTAGCAACAACACAACACTGCCCAACCTGGTCACGACCTCGAACACAAAAGAAAAACAAGTACAGTCCTCAGAAAAACAAACATCCAACAAATAAACAATCACGACAGATAGAGGTCGTCACTCGGGTCCTCGTCGAGATCCTCCTCGGCATCATCTATCGCCGAAGTTCCTGCACTCGACATCGCCTGGGTAACCGTCATGGATTGAAGGCACCACGGAAAGTGGTCAACTTCTCAACAATTCAAGATAAGCTCGACATAAAAATATAAGCAAACAAAGAAAGTATAACATTCACCGACGTGACTCGACCATCTCACTCTAAACTCGACACAACTCACAAATCCATTTTCTCGACTCGACAATTTTCCGGAATGCACACGCTGCATCGTATGTCGGAAAGTCCAGCCGAAGCCTTGGGATCCTCGCTCTCCCTAGGGATTAACTCAGGTCCCGTAGCGTGGCGACGTCTAGTCAATCTCCCGTAAACAAAAGGGGACCTAGCACCCTCAGTTATCCGGGTCACGGCTCAAAAACGTCATACGACTCACCTAGCTCGCTCACTCGATGAACAATTCGCCGCATACGATATTCAAAGAGTTAAACACAAGATATTCAACCGCATGTCAAATAAAAGAGCAAGCTCAACATGAAGAAACGCAATTCAACATGCAATACACAATTCACGACATATATTCAATCACATATTAAATACATGCAAAAACTCAATCATATCACAACATTTCAGCTCGACACAAATCAGGAAATCCATACACAATAACATAACCACGTAGAATATGAAATGCCCTTACTTAAGGACTTATAAAATAAAGCCTTAGAGATATCTAGGAGTTGCCCTTACATACTATAACAAGTATAAATGTGAAGCGCCCTTACCGAACTCCAAGTTAATGCTGCTCGACAACGACCTCGACACAGCTGTCTTCTAAGAGCTCGACAACGACTTCTCTTACTCGATCTCGACACGGCTGTCTTCAACGAACTCGACAACGACTTCGACACGTACGCTTCTCAGTCGACCTCGACACGTACAATCCTCGATCTGGATTCTGCTGCTTCCGCGTCCTTGGATTCGCTTTCCCGTACACCTTGATTCGGAAATCACTCGATCTCGGGAAACAGACTTCCTAAAACAAACACAACTCAGATCGATCCATGGTTTCTAATACATCTAGCTCTCTCTTCCCCAAACTCAACCACAACCCAGAAAAATATAAAACTCAAGAACTGAAATATATTTTTCCTCTAACACAAAGTTAGGGATTTCGATCAAAATTTCATGAAAAAGTTATCTGAAGCTTCACAGAAAGATCGACAACAACGATAATCAGAAGCAACGAATGAAAAACAAGAAATCGAAACGAACCAAAAATGGAGGTTTCTGGGCACTGCCGATTGCAGAAAATCAGAGAAAGAAATTTTGTTTTACAAGCCCAATTAATCGGTTAAAAAGGTAGGTAATATTATGAAGAAGAAAACCCATCAATTTGACATGATTTGGAAGCATAAAACTGGTTAAAAATGGAAGAAGAATTAGCGCTAAACAGTAGCACAAATGAAAGAAAATCTGTTCTTCATACCTCAACGGTGATGGTCGATCAGACGAGATATGGGTCGAGAAGTTGATGATGAACAAGATTGATGAAGAAAGCTTGTGCAAAATCTCGATGGAACTCACGGTTTCGTCGATGGAGATTTTGAAGAAAATAGCGAAACACAGAGCAGAAGGAAGGAAGAAGAAAGAAGAAAAGAGAAAGAATGAGTGTGAGGGAATCGGTCGTGGTATACAGCTGGCGAGAAAGGGTATAAACGTAACTCCAGCTATAAGATGCCAATCCCATCAATCATCTACCCGTTAACTCGTTCCTCTCATAATTACCCTCTACTCTGTCGGTCAACGGCAAGCCGACAATGTAATAATTACAAACAATATAATAATAACGCTGAGTAACGTTCGAAATAATACGAGGTATCATCTCGACACGATGTCGACAAGAGTGCTCGTGCAAGCGTACAAGGTTCTAACACGAGTTCGTGAACGCGGTCTCCTCAGCTCGACTTGCGTCCTCATCAGCTCGGTACGCGACTTCATCAACTCGACACGCGACCTCCTCAGCTCAGCAGCTAGTGCACGTGGTCTCATCAGCTCGACAAAAGATCTCGGCAAACGATCTAGTCACGGGATCTCGACACAAGGTCTTGGTCGAGGTCTCGATACGTCGTCCTAATACGATGTCGATCTCGTCCTCAGGTGTTACACAATCAATTTCAAATGATAGGATAGCCAAGTTTACCATAGGTAATGGCAGAGTAGCTTTTCATGATAGCATCATTAACAATTTAGATTGAGCTCACTCCCCACTCACAAATAAACAAGGAATGTATCCATATCTTGATTCAGGAGATCAAACAACATTTGCAAAAATATACCATGAAAGCAAATACGCTAAAGCTAGATTAATATATACTCCAATAACATCCAAAGAAGGAATATTCTCATAGCTGGAAGTATCAAAACAATTGTAGCAATTACACTAATGACAAAGCATTTAATTACAAATCCTTTCTAATTAATGGTTTGGTTTATAGTTTCCCTTGGCCTCCCTTTTTCTCTAACAATTAGACTATCCTCTACCTGATATTGGACTGTCCTCCCTTCTTATTAATGCTTCTACAAGTCTCCTCCACACATACTCAAATCACCTAAGACAAAATTGTACCATATTTTCTACAATAAATGCTACCCCAGCTATTTCTATAATGAACAAAATGGAACAAGGAAAAAAAAACACAAGTGCCAATTGCCAAACAAACAAATGTGTAAATGAATAACATTTGCCAGTCCTGTTTGAATAACACTATAAAAAACTAACAAATATTATGAGAACAGCTATATTGTCATCAATAGAAAAGGGTTCAAGCCTTACCTTAAGAATATTTTGATACAATTCAAACTGAAACTAATCATGACATTAGAAACAAATTAAGAAACCTATTAGAATTTAATGTAATGAATTTATTGTAATAAGCCACCAGCAAGCACACTGTCTTACATGTACCAAATTTATGGTTAACTATCAGGTTGAGACTAAATACCAGCACCAATGTTGTTGTTGATTCTAATTATAACAGTCGTTGATTCTAATATGCAAGTCCAAACAACAACAACAAAAACAGAAAATACCCTGATTTAAGTTATGTCCGGCAGTGGCATGGAACGGCTCGAGCTTTAGCACCAGTGGTTTCAGAGCTTCACAACCGGAAGAGGAACGAGGAAGAGGGGCGATGGTGGAGAGGAGGACGAAGCACAAGGAAGAAAGGCTAGGCAGCGGTGGTCATCTTCGTGCGCGAGGGACAATGAGAGTCGTGGTTTCAGAGAGGGACAATGAAGGAGAAAGAGATAAGACAGCGGTGTTACCATGGTTGAAGATGAAGACGCGGCATAGAGAAATCTAAGAGAGCTAGCTGAGACGCCGGTGGTACCGTGGTTGAAGATGGCGAGGAAGAGAAAATGAAGCTCATCTGTGTTTTGTTTGCAAGATAACGAGGGAATGAGAGCTAGATATTATGTTTGAGTAGATTAAAATTTTAGAAAAACATTAGACAGCGTTTTCTTGAATAAGCACTGGTTATATCACGCAAATAAACAACGCTTTCTTGAATAAGCGCTGGTTATATTACGCAAATAAACAACGCTTTCTTGGGGAAGCGCTGGCGATATCCCACGTGTCTCTTTAACAGCATTTTCTCAAATAAGCGTTGTCTATTTAAAAGTTTTAATCAGCGCTTTCTCTATGAAGTGTTGTTTAAGGCCTTCTATTATTTTTAAATAGCACTTTTATTATGTAGCACTGTTTAAGGTGGCGCTTGTTTTTTAACAATTTGTTGTAGTGTTTGGTCTGTTGTATGCCCAACTACAAACCCAATAAAATCTTTCACTTCATCCTTAATTGTAGTACTCTTTATGTCTCATTTTTTAAAAGTGTTTTCAAAAGGGAAGAAAAAGAAAAAGAAAAAAAAATTACTCCTATTTTCCATTGCGAAATACATAACAGTACTTTCTAACTGAAGGCATACAAGCATAAAATGTTTTCATCATTAGATTGGATTGCACAGTAGCGCTCCGAAAATGAGGTGTTACGGAAATCTGTTACCGACGGCCATTTAAAGTCGTCAGTATTACCGACAGCTAAGCCTTCAGTATTACCAACGGCTAAGCCTTCGGAAAATTATACACAGCCGTCGTAAATTTGGTGGATTTTTTTAAATATTTTGTGAGAGTTACCGACGGCTTTATCGGAGTTTTTCGACGGCTAGACCGTCTGTAATCTATTGACGGTCAAGCCGTCTGTAAGTTACAGACGGCCAAGCCGTCGGTAAGTTAAAACAAAACAAAAATGAAATTACCGATGACTAAGCCCACTGTATTCTTGAAATTAAGACAAAAAGAAAAATCTCACAGAAATCTCACAGAAATTAAAACAAAACCCAACCACATAATTTCAATCCACATAAATACATAAAAGTTAATTTTTTTTTTCTATATATAGGATCATCATACATGTATAACATCAAATTTGAGGGAAACTAAAAAAAAAAAAGGATCTTCCAAAGAAAATTACGAAAATTTCAAGCATCTTGCTTCTGCAAATAAAACCCCTATTGTAACCAGTATCAGACATAACAATGTATCATCTCTTATTATTATCCATGCATAATCTAGTGCTTCACCTCCCCATTCATCACAGAACTGTGATGATGAACCATATACCACCGTCCGCTGTGAAACGTAGAGACATTGGTCACATTGACTGGCCTTGTATCCATGCCAACTCTGCATTACTGTATTATACCTATAGCATGGATCATTGCATTATTCACACACCAATATGGCATAAATTGTATTGAAGTAAAAAAAAATGTCTATAAATTTCACAAGCTTGCAAGAACTTTAAAAGGAATTATTTATGGAATATCTTTTTCCAATAATGAAAATGTACATTCTTTCATATGTTCAAACTGCTCGTATCTCTGGAGTATTAAGCTCCAAAGTAACCAAAAACTAATTTTATTGACCTGGAACTAGTGTACTAGAGAGTTCAGTCAAAATTCCAAGCTAAAAGAACACCAAGAGAAAATTTAGACCACTATATTGCAAGCATTCTTGATGAGATGTGTCCAGCAGTAGAAACACACCCTGCCTTAACAGAACATAGAAAATAGAGGAAAATAGAAGGGGAGGTGGATAACTAATGGGAACCAAATTGTAAGATGCTTTTCCTATCCCCAAAAATATCTATGGTTAGGAATGAAATATACATAGCTATAACATAAGCAAACTATAAGCATCCAAGAACTTTCGCCAATTTGATATAATAGAGACCTAACAAACAATCTTTTCAAGTATCCACAACACATCATGCAAACGATAACATAAAACGAACATGAACTACAAATCCAAAAATATGGGAATGATATTCTGTCTATGGCTCTATGCAAAATGAATGCACTTCACGTAATCTGCATTCAGCCAAAAACGACTTATGGCTAGAATGGACTTATCTCTTATAAAGAAACACTAGAACAATTCATTAAACAAACCAACCTGCAAGGCAAAGAACTTGGTATTCAGATTTTGAGTGTTCTGCAAAATATGATTAGCAGAACCAAAGCACCAAGTTATGTTATTGTTAACACTCAAAACATAATTGAGCATACATAACAACAAGGAACAGTTTAGAAACACCTTCCAGAGGCCTTGCAAAGGAAAATCAATCTCAGTGTCGATAGAATATACATTATAAAAAATTATAAAAGGAAAACTTTCTCACAAGTTTCCATTATTGCATACAACCGCATCACAAGTGGAAAGTGCACCTACATGCAGGGCAACATTGTGAAGCTTGCAAATCAACTTGGATGGAAGGTTAGGATAACTAGGTATGAAGTCTGTCTGTTTTTGCATGGAAGCTACAACCTGAAAGTTATAGTAGTCAAGAGAGACACTTCCATCAGAACCCAAAATACAGAAATACAAGTCATGCTCATACAATCATGGCGCAAGAAACATACTTGCTCACTATGTCCTTGAGGGAAGTAAACCACAAGACTTCCAACAGGAGGCAGTGAAACCAAAGGTCCAGCACAAGCATGCCATAACTCTGAGTTGATGGTGTAACACGCGTATTTTTACGATGCGTTAATTAACGTTATTTAGTGTATTTTGTCGTATTTATGCTATAATAAAGCAATTGCTTGTTCTTTAAGTAAGTGATTTAATTAAATCAAGAGTTAATATAATTGAGAATTAATATTTTTATATTAATTCACAGTTTGAATATCGTCGAAAAATTCTAACGAAGTTTCATCGCGTTTCAAATCACCAGGCAGTTTCGCCGCAGATAAAATTCTAAATGAACTCCGATTTCGATGAAAATCGAATCGTATCTTGTTCTAAGTGTTTTTGAGTGATTATTATTATTTTTATTAATTATGAAATAATATTATCACGCGAAGAATTAATTCCTCGTAAATTAATTTTTCGGGATTTTTCCGGCGAGAAATAAATCGGTTTTTCGGTTTCTCGTCGCCGTGTTTTTAAATCTTAAGACTTTATATTAGAGGGTAATCATAAGAGATGTGAGATTAGATGGGTAAGATTAGGTGATGTGTTTAGTATCTCATAAAGTTGCTAGGTGTCATTAGTTGTGTGATTTTTTTTAAAAAAAATCTTTTATTCAACTACTCCTACTAACTATGCTTATTTTTATTATTATAAAAGAGAGAAACCAAGGCTATATGCAGCCCATTTTTCCAGCCCCAATTTCACACCTCCTTCCTCAAAAATAGAAACCCTCATCTTCTTCTTCTTCCTTTCCTTGAGCAAGGAAACTCCATTGAAGCTACCTCCATCTTCTTTGAGTTTTTGAGCAAGGTTCCTTCATCAAACTTGTTCTAAATCATCACCTCAACATAGTTCCTCATCATCTACACCATTTGGGTAAGAATAAAATCAGATTTTCCTCCCCCCAAAATTCTGTTTTTGTGCGCCATTCACCCCCCTTTTTATACACTTGATTTTTGCTTCCAAAACTTGATTTCTTGCTAGGTTATCCTCTCCTTTGTCTTAGCTATTCTTCTTAGCAATTATTTGAGGAGAAAAACAGAATTTTCCCACCCCTAAATGAAGCCAAAACAGCGCCCTATACCCCCCTTTTTGTGTTGCTTAAATTGTTGTTTTAGTTTAATTGATTTGTGATGTTGTTTGAGTAGTTGATGATGAATATGAGGAGATGAACATCTCTATATCTCTCTTGGTACTTGAGGGTGAAAACCCTAAGTGTGAAAAAGAGGGAAATGGTGTGATCCTTAAGGAATCAACTAATTAGATGTTTAATTGTGTTATTGGAAATGTTTATGTGTTGATTTTAGTGGTTGTTTAAATTAGTTAGGAGTAACATGATAGTTCTAGCATTTTTTTCAATTCTTGAACTATGAGAACTTGAGGGTATGATGCTTAAATATGTATTAGATGGTTAACAAAGTTATTAGAATTATTTTTAAGGTTATTAGAACTTGTATGCATGAATTGGCTTGAGTGAAGGTTATGTTTTGTGAAAAAATTAGTTTATGAAGGACTAGATTGATATATGAGCATGATTAGGTTGTTCTTTATTTTTAATTTGGCATGAACATGTTTTTTTTAGCATGATAATGGCAATGTATTAAATGCCTTAGGATTCTTGAAATTGGGATTTGGTTGATTTAAAGAATTTTTGGGAAAACATTTATTCTTGAAAAAGTGAGGGCACTGTCTCCTCCCTCGCGCAGAATTCTGAATCAAGCGCTGCAGTTATCACCGCGATATTGAATTTCTTGCAGAGGAGAGGCTTTGTTTGTTCGATTACCGCCTTGGCTTTCTCTGGTTTCTCACAGATGAAAGTCTTGGCGGCGAACGCTGGTGCACTTACAAATTTTGAGGTCCTTGAGTTCTTACGAGCTAAAGGAGCTTCAAAAGATCCAACAAGGGTTATTGCCAAAGTAGAACAGTCTGAATACAAGGTTTATGATTATTTGGTTAATACTGCTGCCTCTTATCAAACAAAGGAGAACATCATTGAGTTCTTGACAAGTGTTAAACAGTATGACCTTGCAAAAGCTGAGGTTTTGAACATATTAAACATTAGACCAGCTTCTGCAGTTGAAATATTCCCAATCATAGAGTATTGTGAGGAACGTTTTCGAGATGAAAAGCTCATCGAAATAGTAGAACTGGTGAATAAAACATTTCCGTCACCGCCTATCGAAACGAAACCGGAAGAAATCATTGAGGACGATGCGTAAACAAAGAACATCAAACATGAAAAAGGTAATGAGATTAGTCAAGACCAAACTGAATGTGGAGAACAAATGGACACAAATTGATTTCTGACTGTGACCATAGTATTTTATGAGTAGCCCTAGAGGATATCAAGAATGTTGTTTTGTAATAATTTTCTGAATTAGTGAAATGAGTTTTATATGAACCTACGTCCTGTGGTTGTGTTACTTGGGCACACAAATGTTGGCTTTGCTTACTGTATAAAGGAAGTTTCTAACAATGTCTTGATATATTTTTTTTAGAGATTGCTTTTTTTCTTTGTCCAAAAAAAAAATTTATTCTTGAAAAAGTGGGAAATGAGTTTTGGGAACTTAGTAATTTAGTTTAAAATGGTTAGCCATGCATTGTATGATGTATAGCATGTTGGTGAATTTAATGGTTGTAAGAATTGAGTTTTTGGAAATGAAAAGTGAAGGATGTCTAGACAGGAATTGATGTGTTGCCTTTAAATGTGGTTGATTGGCTTGAAAAATGTTAGTAGTAATAAAGAGGAGTTTTTGCAAAGTTTTGTTTAAAAAAAAAAAAGGGAGTATGGCCGAGAGGCCTAGGAGGTTGTTGGAAGGAAGATTTTAATTGTGAACTTGTTGTAATGCTTGAATGTGTTATGTTTAGGTCTTAGAAACTTTGTGCAAAATGATTAATTTGTTACGTGTTATGTCACTTCTCATAGGAGTGTTTTTATTCTAAAGCTCCACTTTTTTTTTTTAAGTAAAATTGGCATGCAAAAGCATCACTGTGGAACCTAACATCCCAACTATGTTGGCACCTTAGGGACCACCAATCATTTGCAGTTATTCTAAAGCTCCACTTAATTTCAAGTATTTCAAACCTTAGGGACCACCAATCATTTGCAGTTATTCTAAAGCTCCACTTAATTTCAAGTATTTCAATAATTTGAAATGTTTGTTTGAGTTTTGGTTAGGAAAGGGGTTAGTTGAGAGCTAAGTTCTAATTTTTCCTAGAAGTATGCTAAGTTGTATTTGGTAATAGGAATCGTAATACCGGAGACCGAGCGACGCGGACCCGAGGACGTTGGAATTACGCAAGTGACAACTTATGGTAAGGGCACTTCTAGACATTGTAGGCTTTTATTGTATATGTCCTTGTGTAAGAGCAATTTTTAGATGCGAATTTAATTTCAAGTGCTCATGCGAAGAAGTCTGAGAACCTAAGGGTTTGAAGTGAGGGTCTTGTACCCCTTCGCTTTATTTTTGTTATATATGCTGATTATTTAGTGGGTTTGTCTGCAAGTGGTTGGCAGCTGTCCCCAACCCCCCACACTTGTTTGTTCCTCTCTGTCAATTCCATCGAATTGCAGAAGGATGGATTCCATATTGATTGATGACTGTTGCTGTTAAGTATGATTATTTGAGATGAGATGCTTATGTTGGTTATCATTGATAAATTGAGTTATATTGCTATGTTGCTTATGCTGTTGAACTGAATTATATTGTTATAATTATGCGAATTGTCCATCGGAGTGCGAGAGTTGGTCGGGTCGTTGAGACGTTTTTGAGCTTGAGCCGATTCACCTAGGGTGCAAGAATCCCCTAAAAGGCTACGGCTGGTGTTCGGTAGGGAATGGCTAGACGCTAGTTTTGCCGGGACGTTTTTGAGCTTGCGTCGATTCACCTAGGGTGCTAGAATCCCCTAAAAGGCTACGGCTGGTGTTCGACAGGGAATAGCTAGGCGTCGTAATGCTAATGGAACCTGAGCTGAATGTCCTAGGGTGAGGAGAGAGCCCAAGGCTACGGCTGGTATTCAGTGGATGGATCCGCGTTACTTCCGGTATGTGGCGAAAGTGTTGAGAGAATGAGTCTTGATTTGGGTCTTGAGTCGCGCTTGTGAATTGTATACACTGTTGATTGCCTACTGCTTTATGCTTTGGTTTATTTTGATTGTTTGAGAAGTTGACCCTTTCCCGTGGTGCCTTCAACAAATGGTGGCTACCCAGGTGATGGCGAGGGCGCAGGGAACCCGATAGCAGATGATGGTGAGGAGGACCTCTTCGAGGATCCGGGCGACGACCTTTATTTGTCGTGATTGACTATGTCTGTTATATGTTTTCTTGGGATGGCTGTAGTATGTCTTTTGTGTACAGTGGTTGTGACCAGTTGGGCCGGGTGATGTTTTGTTATTACAGGGTAGACTGGTGGTTTCACTTTTGGAGCAGCCCCCTGCGTGGGTGTCTGCCGGGAGTACCCCCAGGGTATGATTGCTCTCTTGAGGGTCATCATACCATAGGTGTATTTCTTTGCACATTTTCTACTCTGTTATTTTGCACATACTGTGTATATGACTTATGTATTTATGCATGTATGTTTTATCAGTATTTAAGTCTTGTGTCCTAGTTGCACCATGTTTCGAAACGCTGTATTTACTCTGAGTGTGCCTGCGGGAATTATTGATGTTTAAAAAGAAAAAAGTATCGCATTTTTCTAAAGGGCATAAGAGTACCGTTTTTAAAACGCGTCACATATAGGTTTCTTTCGGTTTCGTAGTGGTCCGGAAACGGGTCGTTACAGATGGTCTTCCTTTTCCCTGTTGTCAAAACAAACACAACTTTACTCCATTGAACAGAAATATACAAATATGCTTTTTTAACTGTAAATGTGGAAACAAAGAAGAAAATGACTGAAGTTATCAAATCCATGTTTTATAAAACACAGCAAAAACTTGTTTTTAAGAGCTCAAAGAAACACAAAACTTCATATCATGCATGGACTTAGAATTAGGTTCTCCTTTTGAAGTGAAAGTAAGCTTTCCTCCATTTAAAGATGACATGGGCACATATACAAATTATTGAGAAGTTTATGGAGGCATAATAAAATCCAGAAGTAGAAAAGTTTCTTCAAGCATGCCATTGAAGAAGGGTTGCAGAACTTTAAAAAAGATATATCACAAAACACAGAAAACAAAAGTTCTTCAATGACCGATATTTCTTAGGGAGCAGTAGCTTAATCAAATTCACATATTTGCAATTGCCAAAAGAGATTTTTAGTGCCAGAAGAAAAAGAACAGATCTAGCATATTCTCCTCATTCTTCTGAAATTATTATCAATAGACCCATTATCCATAAAGAGCATAATGAGGAGGTTATCAAATTCAGGTGAAAATCCTTTTCTTTCTCAAATATTTTACTACAAACGAATCGGATTCTCACATAAAATAAAACCATCACGCAAACATGTGAACCCTTTCCCTTCTTCCAATGAAACTTCAGCAGCAAAAAAATTGACCCTTTGTCACAATTTTCCTTCTTGTTACTACAATCAATCCACAAACTAAACTAATATGCTGATTTTCCAAAATACGTAAACAATTTACACACGGACTTATCAAAAACACATTGGACTTTTACTTCATTACATGTTTTAATGAAGAAGTGGGTTTGGGGAAGTAAGATGAAGGTGAAGAAGGGATGGCTAGCAGTTCAAGGGATGGCAATTTGAGGCCTTACAAAGGAAATTTGATCAGCAACATTTCTCTGCATGATTAAAACGTACAAAAAATGGTCAGATCTGGTACCATCAGCATCATTCATCGCAGTGTTCGGGACATTGTGGAAGAGAGAGAGAGAGAGAATTGAAGGTGTTAGTTGAGACTGACCTCTTCCTTAGATCTGGTGCCATAGAAGGCAGCGATGGTGGCGTCGAGCAAGGGGACATTAATCGGTTGGCTCAAACCTCTGAGCTTCTCGGCAGCCATGGAGGAAGAGAAATGAGAGTGGTTAAACCCTAGACTAGAGTAATAGACTCTTCAGTACGGGCACCACTAGGAGCAACAAAAACCCTAGAGAGAGACGGAGACATTATTGCCTTCCTCTTTCTCTCTCAATCCGCATCAAGAACCCTAGAAATTTTGGGAAAACCTTCGATTGCAAAGGCAGCAGGGGAGAACCTTGTGCATGAGAGGGGAGAAGAGGGAGGCCTGCGGAGGCGAAGGGAGCAGAGGGAGAGCGCGGCGGCAGCGAAGAGAGCAGAGGGAGAGGGTGGCAGAGAGCGCAGAGAGAGGAAAAGGAATTAAAACGAGGGAGAGGAAAAGGAAAGGAGTAAATCATATTCAGTCTCAAGCTTACCGATGGCTAAGCCGTCAGTAACTACATATATCAGAAAATGTGTTTATTTTACCGCCCAGAGTACCAACGGTTTGGCCGTCGGTAAATTTAAAAACTAAATTTGACTTAAAATGATTCTTTACCGACGGCTAAGCCGTCAGTAATTACAGATGGCTTAGAAGCCATCGCTAATTACCGTCGGCTTAGCCGTCGGTAAGCCGTCGGTAAAGAAGTAAAAAATTAAATTCTGCCTCAGCTTTTTTCCGGCATAGGCCGTCGGTAATTAAAATATTACCGATGGAGTCGGGGCCGTCGATAATATGCAGTTTTCTTGTAGTGGCTGAAGCAAGGTTTTCTTTTCCTTTGTGAACTAACGTGAATGATTCAGCTGCTGGTCTGGTGAATGTTGTTTGAGGGCGGGTGACTGAGTCAAACTTTGCTCAATTTTTGAATGAAACAAATATATGAGAAAATTAAAAAAAAACTGAGATGCAGAAACATGCAAGAGTAGAAACAAGACATACGATCTATATCTTACGAAATAGAGAGACCAGAAACAAGATATGCAAGAGCAAAAATGGCAGCTTGAGAAAGAGAGAGCAGAAACGATAGCGTGAGAAAGAGATAGCAGAAACGGCATGCAAGAGCGACGACAAGCAGAAACATACGGCGAGCAGAAACGACGGTGGAAGTATGACGGCAGCGTGAGAAACGACGAGCAGAAACAAACGGAACAGACAGCGAGAGAAAGGGAGAGGATGATCGTGTGAAAGAGCAAGAGCAAACGAGAAATCAGATGAAACACACAGGTACTGCTTAGGGCGCGCGTATTATGTTATTTACTTTTTGAAATAGACAGCGCTTTCTTAGAAAAGCGCTGGTGAATTTTTACATAAGACATTGCTTTCTTAAGAAAGCGTTGGGTAAGGTTTATTAAAGACAGCGCTTGCTACAATAAGCGCTATCTATTCTCGATCCGTATATTTAGCAGTGCTTACTTAAAGAAAAACTGTCTAAAGTGGTTCAGCTTTCCTTTTAGCCAGCGCTTTAGTGGAAAGCGCTATTTAAGTGGCCCCATTTTTAAAACAATCTGTTGTAGTGGATGAGTTCTATAGGGTCTCAAATTGCCAGTCCGCTAAGGAAATGTGGGACACCCTCCAAGTGACCCATGAAGGTACTACTGAGGTCAAGAGGGCTCGAATGAACACATTAACCCATGAGTATGAGTTATTTAGGATGAACCCGGTGAAAGCATACAAGATATGCAAAAACGACTTATCCATATAATGAATCATCACAGAACTCTTGGGAAATATTTTACTAATGAAGATTTGATTAACAAAGTTCATAGATGTCTAAACAGAAATTGGTAACCTAAGGTCACTGCTATAGCTGAATCTAGAGACTTATCTTCTATGACCTTGGCCACTCTATTTGGAAAATTGCAGGAACATGAACTTGAACTAAATCGACTCATGGAAAGCGAAGAAAATGATAAGAAAAAGAAAGGGCTCGCCCTCAAAGCAAGCATTGAGGAAACTGACGATGACAAGTGTCATTTCCTTGCAGATGAAAATAACGAGGAAAACATGAGTCTAATGGTTCGCAAATTCAAGATGTTCATGAGACTGATAAACAAAGGTAAATTCCTAAGCTCTCAAAAGAAAAATGATGAAACGACTTCTTTTAATCCCACCTGCTACAAGTGTGGAAAGAAATGTCATATAAAACCCGATGGTCCTCAAAACCATAAGAGGAATGGGAAATTGGAAAAGAAACCACCAAAGGAGTCGAAGGGAAGAAGAGCTTACATTGCCTGGGATGATAATGACATGGATTCTTTTGATGAATCTGAAAATGAAGAGGCTCACCTTAGTCTAATGGCAAATCATGATGAAAACGAGGTAAACTTTCATGACTCTGACCCTCCTTTAACTTATGATGAATTGCTTGCTGCTTGTGAAGAATTCAATAATGAAACGATTAGACTTGGAAAAATTGTTCTTTCTTCTAAGAAAACCATCTCTTCTCTTGAATCAAAAATTAAAATTTTAAACAAAGAGATGGTGATTCTTAAAGAAAAACAAGTTGTTGTGATTGAAACTTCTCCTTCCATATCTTGCGAAAATAAAAAAGGAAAAGTAAGGTTGAGGATTTAAACAACACTCTTGCAAAATTTACCATGGGAAGAGATAATCTAAACATTATTTTGGGAAACTAAAAAAGTACTTTTGGAAAAGCTGGTTTAGGTTATTGTCCAAAAATTCATGAAAAATCTTTCAAACTCTTCAATCACAACAAACCTTCAAGTAGTCCTTTCATTAAATGTTTTCACTGTGGTAGAAAAGGTCACACTGCTTCCATTTGCAATATTAAGAAAAACCAGAATGCGATTGGTAAAAAGATGTGGATTCCAAAGGGCACCTTGCCCAAAACTAACTCATCTGGACCCAAGATGGCTTGGTACCAAAAGTTAAAAATTGATTTTATTTTGCAGGTGTGCTTGAAAGCCAAAGATTCGAATTGGTATCTTGATAGTGGTTGTTCAAAGCACATGATAGGAGACAAAAGCAAGTTCTCCTCTTTGGAACCCAAAAATAAAGGTTACGTTTGTTATGGTGATAACAATAAAGGTAAAATTCTTGTGATTGGTACTATACGTAAGAGTCCTAATCCCATTATAGAGAATGTCTTGTATGTGGAAGGTTTAAAACATAACTTGTTAAGTATTAGTCAACTTTGTGACAAAGGCAATAATATTATTTGATTCTTGAAAATGCATTGTCATAAATTCTCTTAATAAAAGTACTGTTTTTGTTGGATCTAAAATTGAAAATATCTATATGGTTAATTTAGATGAACTGCCTTCAAATGATGCATGCTGTCTTTTTAGTAAAGAGGATGAATCTTGGCTATGGCATAGAATAATGGCTCATATTCACATAGATTATCTTAATAAATTGGTTCATAAAGACTTAGTAATTGGTTTGCCAAAGCTTCGTTTCGAAAAAGATAAACTTTGTGATACATGTCAAAAGGGAAAAACAAGTAAAGGCCTCTTTCAAATCTAAAAATATTGTTTCTACAAATCGGCCTTTACAACTTTTACATGTGGATTTCTTTGGCCCTTCTAAACTACGAGCTTTGGTGGCAATTACTATGCTCTTGTTATTGTGGATGACTATTCTCGCTATACATGGACTTTATCTATTTCTCACAAAAATGATGCTTTTAATGCTTTTTGAAAACTTGCTAAGGTAATCCAAAATGAGAAGGGACTTAACATTGCTTCCATTCGAAGTGATCATGGTGGGAAATTTGAGAATGAAGCATTTGAAGCATTTTGTACAGAAAATGGTATCGATCACAACTTTTCTGCTCTAAGGACACCCCAACCTTCCTAAGAACTTTTGGGCAGAAGTCGTGAGCACCGCTTGCTATGTGATTAATTGTGTTCTCGTAAGGCCCATCCTTAAGTAAACACCTTATGAACTCTACAAAGGAAGGAAGCCCAACATTTCCCACCTTCACGTTTTCGGATGCAAGTGTTTTGTCCTAAACAATGGTAAGAATAGCCTTGGCAAATTTGATGCCAAAGCTGATGAAGGTATATTTCTTGGATATTCCACTTCTAGTAAAGCTTTTCGAATTTATAATAAGAGAACTTTGACCATTGACGAATCTATGCATGTTACCTTTGATGAGTCTAACCTCAAATCTTTAGTAGAAGATAGTATTGATGATCTTGTAGAAATTTTGGGAAATAGTACTTAGAAGATTCATACAAGCCCAAAGATGAAAATGAAAATCCTTTGCAATAATCTTCTAAGGAATTCCCTCATTCAAATCTACTAAAAGAATGAAGAGTCTCAAAACATTCTAAAGGGGTAACAACTCGAAACTCTCTACATCATGCATGTCTTTTCATGGATTTTGTTTCTCAAGTTGAACTAAAGAACATCAATGAAGTCGTTATTGATGAACATTGGACCCTTGCTATGCAAGAGGAATTAAATTAATTTGAAAGTAACAATGTTTGGGAACTAGTTTCCAAACCTAAAGATCATATGGTCATTGGGACTAAATGGGTCTTTCGCAACAAGCTTGATGAAAATGGTATTATTGTTAGAAACAAAGCTAGACTTGTTGCGAAAGGTTACAATCGACAAGAGGGCATAGATTTTGATGAAACTTATGCGCTTATGGCTAGATTAGAAGCCATTTGTATGCTTATTGCATTTGCATGAGTCATGGATTTTAAGCTTTTTCAAATGGATGTAAAGAGTGCTTTTTTAAATGGTTATATTTGTAACACCGGTAGTTTTACTACGGCTTAATTATCGCTACTGTATTGTAATTCCCTGTATTACGCATTAATATGCATAATTAATATTTTTTGTGCTGTTAATCAAGTGGATGAATTTAACTAAAATGAAATTATATTTGGGACTTAATATATTACATTAAGTCACAGTTAAATTTTCAGTTCAAAATTCCACCGTTTTCCGGTCGCGTTTTGAACTACCCGGGTAAGCTTTTGCCCGATTAAAAACTCTAATTCGACCTGAATATTTAAATATTTGGTAATTTGATGTTTTATAATATTTCTGATTTATTAGAATTTTTTTGGCAATTTTACTTAATTTTTAATATACTGTATTTTCTACGCGCCAGAGACGCGAGACACGTGAAACCGAACGTGCGACGAAACTGGGAGCTGAGAGAACCTTGAGGGAGGGGCGAAAATCAGAATAATAAAAAGGGATTAGATTGTGGTAGATTTTAAGTCATGACACAAAGAGATAGTGATGTGATTAACCTACCAAAAATGTTAAAGTTTAGTTCTATTTATGGTAAGAGTTAGTAAGGTCTTTATGCTAGCTTGCACCCATAGATTTGGCCAAGATTTCCTCCTCTCCTTTTCAGCCCATATTGGTCGCATTATGCAGCTGATTTTGAGGAAAATTCCACTCCAAAATCATTCACCAAAAATCTTGATTTCATGCATGATGATTTCGTATCTTTTCCTAGCTTTTCCCTATCATCTCCTAAGATCACTTCACCACCAAATCTCCTTCTTTTTAACATCAAATCTCCTTGTTTGCTGGCTGGAAATCAGCTCCTTTAAGTGGTAAAATCCATCACTTTTCTTGTGTCATTTACTAAGCACAAAATGAGGAACTCAAGGGTAATAACCATGAAATCTTTTGACTAGTTTTTAACCACTTGAGCAAGTAAAATTCTGCCCATTTCCACTTCAGTTTGGCGTGCCCTCAAGGCCTATATAAGGCCAACAACTTCAGCTCATTCACTTCATTAAGTTGAGAAAAAAATAGTGGAAGAAGTGAGGTAGTTGGAGAGAGTATTGAAGTTGTTTTGTTCACAAAAATTCTGCACTTGCTTCCCTTTTCTTCAAGTTGCGACCAGCAGCTCTTTGTGGTAAGAAATACCATTCTTCTTCCTTCTTAAGCTCACTTTATATCACTAGTAGTTGGCCATGATCCCCTACTTAAGTTCTTCCAAAGCAAAAGAAAGATTTTACACTACTTATGTTGCCATTTTCCTTCCATAGTTCTAGTTACTTAAGCATGTGTTTTCTTTTCATTTCAAGCTTGATGAGAAGCCAAGAACATAGATGGATACATATATATATGTGTCATGAATGGTCTATGTAAAGGCTTGAGAGCATTTCTTTAAAGTTGTGACTTGGGTTTTGTTGTTTAAAACTTGCTTGAAAGATTTCATTTTGTTAATACTACTACCAATATTTTAAGATAAGTTATAAACTCAAATGAGCTTGATGAAACACATAGAGGCTTGATCATTCCAAAGGTCATGACCCAAGTGGTTGAGAGCAAGGGAACTCCATTTTTTTCACTCTTTCTTGTTGAAGAGTTTATGGACTCAAGAACCTCAAAGAAAAGAACTCTACTACATCATTTGTAATATAGTAATAAAAAGGTTTTTGAACCAACAAAATATTTTCTTGTTGCTTCTTGTTGACTGCCTCTTTCTCCATTTTGGGGGTAAGAATCAAATATTTCCTCCTTACCTTCTTGAATACCATGAGTAGAGAAAAATATGTATATTTTAAAACTCCATTGTTTGGGCTATGATCTAAAAGAGAGCCTCACTTTGAATGGGTGAAACATCTACTTGATGAAAGGATGTAACCCACGACAAGTTTCTTACTACTTTCATTCTCTTTTCATAATTTGTGGATAAAGGGAATGGATATTTAAAATAAGAAAGAATGATCTAGGCATTTTATGGCCTTGTGGCCGTGAGATAGAAGGAGTGAATCTTCCATTTTTTTTGGTCTTGTGTTAATAGTATTACAAGATAATGTTTTAGTAGTTAAATAAACCTACACTTTTTAGTAGACTTGAACTTTCAAATGAGTAAAATAATGAAAGGAAACAAACCCCCCATTACCATTCCATAGAGGAGACCGTGGCCTTAAGGTAGAAACTAGGGCTCTAGTTTGAGTTCTAACTTAGTTGAATAACTTGATTGGTTGAAGGTGTGAGAAAGTAAACTTGTAGAGCAAAATCGTGCGTTGGAAGGAAAGCGTCTACGGTGAGGGCAACTCTTAGATATTGTTAAGGATTATGCTTTATATGCTTGTATTTTACATGCTTATGTTTCATATGTTTTATATGCTTGTATTTTACATACTTATGTTCCATATGCTTATGTGTAAGAACATCTTTAAGTGTGTATATTAGTAATATGTGAATGCATAAATTAAGTATGTGACAATATGATGAACAATGTGATGGAATGATTTTCTTGAATGATGACTTGTGATTATGATTATTGTGTTGCGATCATTGACTATATTTGAGAATATATTGTTAAATGACTGTGATAATTTGGGGAAGTGTCGAGAGCACGTGAGTTGGGTTACCGTCACATCAACGTCAAATAAATCTTGGATTTTGAAATAAAAACTAAGAGGCATTTTATTAAAATCAAAGAGACACTTAAAAATAGATCTTTCTAAAACCCTAATTAGTAATGGACTAACCACCTTTTCATTAAAAGAATTAAGTGAGAGTTAGAATAATTAAATTAATTATTTTGAACTATTAGTGGATTTCCAACATAAATCATTTCACAACTAGTAGGAGATTTTTCTAAAGAAAAGAGACTTAGGACTATAAAGGGAGATCTTGAGCCGAAAATATGGGGTTCTAATTAAGGGAGTTAGTACAAGAATAGATGATCTCGGACACTCCGTGTGAGTGATCCCGTCGAGGTAAATTAACTATGATGATAGAGTTGCTTGTTCATGCATACATCGATGCCAGAAGCGAGGTGTCGTTGAGTCGCCCAGACCTAGGTGCGAGCACGTACCGACAGTCAAGCGGAAAAACAGGCGTTGTGTCATCAGGGGGATCGCTCTGGACACAAATCCCTGCGGGGAATAGCATTTGAGAAAGCCTGGTAGCGGACTCCAGAGCTCTTAAGGCCCTTGCGAGGGTGATATTCCGGAATCATGTGCATTGGCATATAGACTGACAAATAGGGATTTGTGGTGCATCTTATTTTGTGGATTATTCGTTATGATATTGTGTTATGCTTGCCTATTCGTATATGTTGTCATTATTTATGTCTTGTTAAGAAGTTGACCCTTGCCCGTGGTTCTTTCAATCTATGAATGTAACCCAGGCGATGACGACGATCGAGCTGACCCCTCTAGTCATGTCGTCCATGACGACATTTGAGTTCCCGGACTCGGGAGCCCCGTTCGCCTGGGAGGTAGACCACGCCTCAGGCCAGGTGACGTACACAGGGAATGTGGTCGAGACGATGCATACCGATGGACAGGCTACACACATAGGGATCACACGCCGAGTGATACGGTTTTCGGTGCCCTTCGCACACATATTAGCTGCTTGGATAGACGCACACCCTGATGGAGACACCTCGGCTTCAGAGGGCATGTCCGAGATTCCACGCCGGACCACTTTTCGCAGCGACCCTCGGACTACGGATTCTGCGTTACGTGCTACTCCCATTAGATTTGTACGGTGCATGCGACCTAGGAGGATGGACGCCGGAGCACCCTCTTCTCACGGCGCTGTAGACCCGTCAGGTTCCCCTGCTAGATCCATATCACCCGTAGAGTATACTCCCTCGTCTCCGATTGCTATCCCTGAGACTACTCCCTCGGCGGATCCTTCTGTATGCCCTCGCTGTGGCCAGGTAGGGTGTGGATCCGGAGGTTGGATCATAGATTCATCTGACGAGGAGGATAGTACTGGGGATGCACCTCCCGATATCCCTACTGTTGACGCCATTGGTGACGACGACTTCATTACGCCCGTGGTAGGCGATATGGAGGAGGATTCGATGGTGGAGGATGAGGAGGAGGAGGAGGAGGAGGTGGGCCTCTATGAGTGGCAGGCATCGCCCTTGGTAGTTCATTTTGAGACAGACCGAGATCACATAGCCGCCCCTGCTGCTTGAGATAGCGTGTTGATCAGCTTAGTGTTTCTTATGTCGGAGTCTGTCTGTTGTATTTTGGGATTATGTATGTACTTGTAGTAGTTTAGTAGTCGAGTGAGGCTCTACTTTTGGAGCAGCCCTCTACATAGGTGTCTGTCGGGAGTACCTCAGATGTATGAGTATTTCTTATAGGAAATTCATATGTCAGGTGTATTCCTATTTTGATGTTGTATTTTGTAAAACTTTGTAGGATGTATTGCCTCAGGATGTTATATATATATTCCAGACGTATTTCCTTTTATTCTCTTTGTATGCCATGTTCTGTCAACGCTGTATTTACTCTGTCACGTTATTTGCGAAAGGGTTTTAAAAAAAAAAAATTCAACCGTGATTTCTAGCGAACAGTATCAAAACTATTTCATATTTGGTGGTTTTTGTCTCGTAAGTAGCGCCTGGATTTCGGGGTGTTACAATATTCAAGAAGAAGTATTTGTTGATTAACCTCCTGGTTTTGAAAATTCTGAATTTCCAAATCATGTTTTTAAATTGAAAAAGGCTTTGTATGGTAGCTCCTAGAGCTTGGTATGATAGGTTGAGCAAATACTTACTTGAGAAAGGTTTTAAAAAAGGAAAAGTTGATACTACTCTATTCATCAAGCATAAGAAGCACGACATTTTACTTATTCAAATTTATGTCTGTAACACCTCATTTCTGGAGCACTACTAAACTAAAACTTAACTCTAAATGCAACGATCTTTTTAAAAGATACTCTTTTGTCTTTTGGAAATTGCGGTAATTTTTTTTTTAAACCAAGTGTCTTCCGTAAAACACAATCAGAATATCCATAGCGTTTAAAAAAAACTGATGGAATTCTACCATGCAAAAGACAGATATCACTGAAATATAAACATATACATGCATTTCCAAAAGATATACATAACCAGCTAGTACAAGATACTGAAGTAGAGAAATATCCACAAGGAGAATACACATAAAGTATGAAGACCCTAACAAGAGTGATCATACTTCTGGGGTACTCTCGGTAGTTAACCACGCAGAGTGATCATACCTAGCTAACAAGTACCACAAAAGACTGACAGACTGACTGGTCACCAACCAAAACTATGTACAACCAAACTGACGTCACCAACTAACCAAAACTACCCAACACTATCCATATCCTCTGACGGATCCTCCTCCTCGTCCTCCATCGGGTCGTCCTCATCATCCATAGTCAAGTCCACAAAAGGTACAAAAGCGGGTACTTCATCCGGCCTTACCTCCTCCACCAGCACATCGTCATTCCATCCCACACCGCTGCATCCAACATTGCCACACACCTGACAAACAGCAGAAGGATCCACAAACGGGGAAGGTGTCCTGATACGTACGGGAGGAGTTGGCACAACCTCTTTTCTGGCTCCGGGTCCACTACGGGACTAGGTGTGTCTACCGCTGCTCGGGAAGTAGAGGCTCCCAATGCCCACGCTCTTACGAGCGGTCCCCCTAACCGTAGAACAACCAGGAATGGGTGCGTAACGAAAAGTCGTCTCCCTTGGAATCTTGAAGTCAAAGGACTCGTCAGCCGGAGTAGAAGAAGTAGTCAGTCGCACTCGATCCTCCGAGTGTGACGCCAGCTATCCACAACCGGATCAATCAAGATAGGAAAGCTCACGATACGCCAAGAGATTTTCTATCGAACAACCAGTCCATCTACGCGGAAGGTCTCCACTACATCCCCTGTATATACTACTTGACCGGAGGTGGGATTGAACTCCATGGCCGAGGGAATCTCCATATCTGGGAAGTCAAAGATCACCTCCGGCGACATCGTCATCACCGGGATCTCTATCGCATTCGCCATCCTCTGGGTTACCATCATCAATTGAAGGAACCATGGGCAAGGGTCAACTTTTTAAAATATACAAGCATAACACAGTACAACAGAACACACAATTCAATAAATATGCACAATGCCTGCAAATGCGACTACATGCCACTGTTTATGATTCCAGAATTCTATACGCTATGGTCAGTCGTCTGTACGTACTAGATCGGCACTGCACCATGCGATGGTTCGACTAACGACGCCCCTGAATTCCTTTGGCCATGGGGTAACCCTTCACCCCTGGATATTCAGGTCAAAGTTACACCACAATGCATGACAATGCATTCCAACGACTCCAATGAACATATCAGGCATATGATATTTCAACCAGGCATAATCAAATAAATATTTAACTTCCCAACATTAAATAAATATTTAATTATCTAGCAACACCAACAACATATATTTCCACATAATCAATTCAACAGTTCAACAACTCAGAATCACAGTAATTCAGCAAATCCAATTAATCTTGTATCCACATTTAAACATTAAGCACATAAGCTCATAAAAATACATTACTTCTTAGTATATCAGTATCCAACCCTAATCATATCTAGAAGTAGCCCTTACCGAAAGATACACTGCTCAGTGTCCAAGCACGTCACAACCTACTCAGCATGAGTAACTCTCAAGCGTCCTATCAACATAACAAGGCTTAGTACAAGTCTAGACCACTCAAAATAATTCCCGAGGCTTAGATCCAATTCTAACTCCCAGGTTTTCAAACCCAAAAATATTGTTAACAAAGATACACACACTTGAAATGATAAGCAAATTTGAAGTTAAAAGTTTTTAAAGACTAAGACATACTTGAAAGAATACACAAAGTTGAAAAACAAGGTTTTTAAATACTAAACTCACTTTTTTTTAGAACTTAAGACATGAAACAATACTAAGATTAAATACTTTTCATCAAAATCCTTGAATTAAGACTCCACTTGGCTTTAGGATCACAAAATCCTAATTTGCCTTAAGTGTTTCATTGCCTTAACAATCAAAACAACTTCCAATCAAATCAAGCCATTTCCAAAATTTTTCCAAACTTAATCAACAACCCAAATGCGCTTAATTTAGCTAGGAACACAAAATTTTATTCCTTCCCAAGCTCTTAGGAGCTCTCGGCCGCACCCTTCCTTCTTAAAAAAAAATTTGTAAAACTTTCACTTAATCAAAACAACACCATTCAATCACTTAATTTTTTTCACAAAACAACAAATATTTCGAAAACCAAAACATTACCCAAGCCAAATACCAAATCATGACTTTCTCAAGAATCAAGGGTTTCACAAATTTCACCATTCCTTTGATTCAACTCAAAAATTAACAACTACAACAACAATAACAATTAATAAGAGACAAGAACCCCTAATCAATTTGGAGATTCACATGGAAAATCACTTAACCCCTTCTCCTAGACCATTGATCTAGGGTTTGAAAAATTTGGGGAAAAATATGTTCATCTCTTCCATGATCATGATCAAGCTATATATAAAGCATGAAAACAAGAAAAAAGCAAAAAAAAAAAACTACTTCCTACACCTATAAAGAGGGGCCACGGTTTTGGGGCTGAAATGAGAGAAGGAAAGAGTTGATTTTCTTCTTACTTACAAGGCTTGGATGGAGTGATCAAGTAGAAGAAGAAACTAGGAACAAGTTTAGTTGAAGATTGGAGATGAAAACAAGCCAAAATGATGAAGAATAGAGGGTGCCATGGAAGGAACCTTGGAGCTTCTCTCTCAAGACAAGGAAGAAATGAAAATGAGGGTGAAATGGGGGTCGCGGCCAGCTGCTCATAAAAGGGGAGGGATTAAAAAAAAATTAAAAGGTAATTACTTAGTTTAGAAGGGTTTAAAATAAGAATAAAGCAATTAGTCATCAAAAGTGTGACACCTATACTTAAAAACCTAGACTCTAATCTAATCACAAGTCTAAACATCTAATCCCTCTCTTCTCACGATTAACCTCTAATCCTAGAGTCTTAAATGTACTAAAAATACGGCGTCGAGTAATCACGTTACCGATTAATTCTTTTGCCGATTAAATCGCGAAAATTAATTTACTTAGAAATTAATTCACTGCGTGATAATAATTTATCATAAACAATAAAAACAATTGAAAACACTCAATTATAATCACAACAAGTTACGATTCGATTTTCATCGAAATCGGAGTTCGTTTAAAATTTTATTCGCGGATAAAAAGTATCCGGTGATTCAAAACACGGCGAAACTTCGTTAGAATTTTTTGACGATTTTTGAACCATGAATTAATATATAATATTAATTCTCAAATTTAACTAGATCTTGATTTAATTCAATCACTTACTTTGCCAACAAGAAACTGCTTATTATAGCATAAATACGACAATTTATACTAAAATAACGCTAAATAACGCATCGTAAAAGTACGGCTGTTAAAATACTCCCCCTCTAAAAATAGTTTCGTCCTCGAAACTACGAGTCAAATATGTATCGAGAAACAATTCTGGATACTGTTTTCTCATCTTCTCTTCCAGCTTCCAAGTTGCATCACTTGTCTTCTGGTCCCAAACCACCTTGACTAGCTGAATCTCCTTGTTCCTCAGTTGTTTGGTCTTTCTGCCAACAATCTTTGCAGGAGATACTTCGAAAGACAAGTCATCTCTCAAATGAATCACGTCAGGTTCAATAACGTGAGATGGGTCAGAAACATACTTTCATAACTACGAGACGTGGAAAATGTCATGAATATTAAACAGGAAAGGTGGTAAATCTATCTGATTTGCAACTGGACCTATACGACGAAGAATTTGAAAGGGTCCAATGAATTTAGGAGTAAGCTTTTGAGATTTGATAGCTCGACCAACTCCAGTTGTACGTGTGACTCGAAGGAATACATGCTCTCCTTCTGCAAATTCTAACGGTCGGCGACCCTGGTCTGCATAACTCTTCTGTCGACTCTGAGACGCTTTCATCCTTTCTCTGATCTACTGTATCTTCTTAATAGTCTGTTGAATCAAGTCTGGTCCCACAATAGAGCTCTCGCCGTCTTGGTACTAACAAAGAGGTGTCTGGCACTTGCATCCATACAGTGCTTCGTAAGGTGCCATACCAATGCTCGTATGATAACTGTTGTTGTAAGTGAATTCGACTAGCGGTAGAATGTCATCCCAACTTCCTATGTCGTCCAACGTACAAGCCCTCAACAAATCTTCAAGTAATTGGATTGTCCTCTCGGTCTGTCCGTCTATTTGAGGATGATACGCCAAACTAAGATTGAGCTTGGTCCCCAACGCTTCCTGTAGTGCCCTCCAAAAATGAGAAGTGAACTTCGAATCTCTATCAGAAACGATATTAGAAGGCACACCGTGGAGTCGTACAATCTCTGCTATGTAGATCTCTGTCAGCTTCTCCACATTGAAAGTTGATCTAACAGGTAGAAAATGAGCAGATTTGGTCAATCGATCGATGATTACCCAAATCGAGTCATGTTTCTTCTGCGTCCTTGGTAATCCCGCAACGAAATCCAACGAAATCCATGGAAATACTGTCCCATTTCCACTCTGGTACATCAAGTGACTGTAGTATCCCGGCTGGTCGCTGATGTTCCACCTTCACTTTCTGACATGTCAAACATGAAGCCACGTAGTCCGCCACTTGTTTCTTAATTCCAGGCCACCAAAAATGCTTCTTTAGATCATGATATATCTTAGTAGCTCCCGAATGAATATTTAGTCTGCTTTTGTGTGCTTCGTCGAGAATCAATCTCCTCAGCCCTGCTACGTCAGGTACGCACACACGTCCGTTGCATCTTAGAATGTTGTCCGATCCAATCTTGAATTCAGTCGCCTTTCCTCGCGCGATCAGCTTTATCTTCTCCTGCAGTAGCTTATCACTCGCTTGTTGTTCTCTGATCTCATCCAACAGTCCACTAGAAATAGTGAGCATGACGAACTTCAACTTCCCCAATGATAAATCAATGCTCAGCTTCAAGTCTCGGTACTTCTCCAGTAACTCCAATTCCTTAATCATCATCGTCGAGACTAGAACGCTCTTCCTGCTCAAAGCATCTGCTACTACGTTTGCCTTCCCTGGATGATATTCTAACGTAAAGTCGTCGTCCTTCAGGAATTCTGTCCATCTCCGATGTCGCATGTTGAGTTCCTTCTGATCAAACAAGTACTTCAAGCTCTTATGATCACTAAAAACAGTGAATGTGCTCCTGTACAAATAGTGCCTCCAAATTTTCAGTGCGAACACCATGGCTGCAAGCTCCAAATCATGCGTAGGATAGTTCCTTTCATGAATCTTGAGTTGTCTTGGAGCATAAGCCACTACCTTCCTTTGCTGCATCAGCACGCATCCGAGTCCCTGGTGTGAAGCATCGTAATAAACCTCATAAGGTTCTTCTGGTTGAGGCAAAACTAAAATAGGTACCCTCGTCAAAAGCTCCTTCAATCGTTGAAAACTGGATTCGTATTCCTCAGTTCGAGGAAAAGGTTGGTCCTTCCTCGTTAGTCGTGTAAGCGGTGCTACGATCTTCGAGAATTCTTCTATAAATCTCCGGTAGTAACCTGCCAATCCAACAAAGCTTCGGATATCTGACACCGTCTTCGGTTGCTCCCAGGCCAACACAGCTTCGATCTTAGCTGGATCCACAACTATCTCGTCCTTAGTTATCACATGTCCAAGGAAATTTACCTCTTCTAGCCAGAACTCGTACTTGGAAAGATTAGCATAGAGTTACTTCTCCCGTAGAATCTGCAACACTTGTCGTAGATGCCCTTCATGCTCTTTTCTGCTTCGCGAGTAGATTAGGATATAGTCTATGAATACCACCATGAACTGATCCAAGATTGAATGGAAAATCCTGTTCATGTAGTCCATGAATACCGCTGGCGTGTTCGTCACTCCAAAGGCATGACTAGATACTCATAGTGACCATATCTAGTTCTGAAGGCAGTCTTGGGAACATCTTCCTCCTTCACGCGAATCTGATGGTAGCCGGACTTCAAATCGATCTTGGAAAATATCGCAGCTCCTCGTAGTTGATCCATCAAGTCATCGATACGCTGTAACGGATACCAATTATTGACAGTAACCTTGTTGAGTTATCGATAATCAACGCACAATCTTGATCGTCCGTCTTTCTTCTTCAGTAACAACACTGGAGCTCCCCACGGTGAAACACTAGGTCGTATGAACTGCTTCGACTCCAAGTGTTCAATCTGCGACTTCAGCTCTTTCATCTCTAATGGAGACATCCGATAGGGCGCTATCGAAATCGGACCTGTTCTTAGAAGTAAATCGATGGAGAATTCGATTTCCCTTACTGACCGTAAACCTGGTACATCTTCAGGAAAAACATCTGGAAACTCACACACCACTGGTACGTTCTTCAGCTAATTTGTTGTCCGTACACGTGTCAGGTTGGATGTTAGGTAGTTTTCTTATATTTTTTCTATAAATAGTAGTTCGTACGATGTAATTGAGGTTGGATACATGATCTAATTCCTAATATCTTGACGGCTAAAGAAGATTAACGGAAAACGATCATTGTATGCCTTCCACACCTTATCTTTCTGCATTTTAATCAAGTTTCAATCTATTTTTAATTCTTTGCATTTCCAGTTATGTCATTTACATTCCAATCAATTTATATTTTCTTGCTTTGAATTTACATCCTTTAATTCCCTGTCATTTACTGTTTTCTGCATTTTTACTTTTAAAGTCATTTACATGCTTTTCTATTTAAATTCATGCTCTTTACGCTTCTGTTATTTAAATTCATGCATTTACACGTTTTCACTTAAATTCATGTCCTTTAGCAGTGTTTCTTAAACTTTGTCTATTACTTGTTTTCCCTTACATTTCATGCGTTAACTTCAACTGCATGTTGGGCTTTAGTGATGCACGCCCCATGACATTGCAGTAGTTGCATTCTTGTTTTAAATTTTGCTCTAACTTGCTTGTAAACCAAGTTATTGGCTTTCGGCAGCCAATCTTGTTTATTTAAGTCCATATTGCCATTTCGACAACAATTTGTTGTTAGTTGGAATTATCATATACAGATTTGGCATAAGACATAATCATTCATGGCTCTGAAGCCAAGAATATTACAAAATTAATAACTTGTCGAGCATTTGACCGTTATACTTAAAAAAACCATTGTTTTACGAGCGAGATTACCACGTAACTCGTTCGAATTCATAATTGCTTGATCATCAAAATTTATTTGTTTGTTTGATGAATTTGGTAGAACCATACCATAAACCAAATTTCCCCATAAATAGGTTGGATACATGATCTAATTTGTTAATGGTGATTTTTGGTAAAAAAATCCACTTCGACAACAAATAATTAAGATCAGACGAAAATAGGACTCTCCGGTAAATAGGTAACTCTGATCGCAGATTTAGAGCAATAAAAGAACTCAAATGGTTGAAAGACCACTTGATTGAGAGAAGAAGAGGAATGTAAGAATGCAAAGAAAAGCATTTAAATAACATGAATTTAAAGAAGGCTTGTAAATGCATGAAGATAAATGACAGCAAATGTAAATTGCTGAAGAGTAAAGATAATGAAATAAAATACTAGAAATTGAAATGGTTGGGAACATTGCAAAATAAAATAACTTCCTAATGACACAGATGTTGACACGTGTCTTATTTAGTAACTTCTCTATTCTAATATTGACACTTGTCAAATGCTACTTTGTTTCCACCATCACAATTCTTGGTTCGACACTCATAAACCAACAAGAAGCCAACTTCGACAGAGTACAGAAAATTGAATTTTCAATACTAACAGAGGCCCCCCAGTATTTATCTTTTGACTGAATAGGAAAATGATAAATACTAAGTATTTACCCTTCAGTGCAAAAACATGCATTCAGCCATTCAGTTTCCAACAAATTGGCCTTCTCGACAATTGAGTGTTTTTTTTTGACACTCTCAGTGGTGGTTGTCGAATTCAACTGCTGGTATTTATTCGACACGTTATTAAGAGGCCTCCAATTTTTTTTTTTAAATTGGCTATCTAACCTCCATATTGTCGAATGTTTTTTTCCCAATTGTCGAATCATCATTTTTTTTATATTCGACGTCACCTTGTATTCCTCATTGAACAGAGGCAAGTCAACGCCAGTTAATATTATTCCTAATGTCTTTGAGGACCAACATCTTCACACCTTTGTCGATCATGGCGTTTGCTAATATTCTTAACAATTCAGAGCCCCCCAGTGAACAACATTGATATCATTAACTCGACAAGTTATTGAAGCATCAAGCGAAGCAGAATTTCTCTTAACCTTTGGCAGATCCTTTGCTTCTCTGGTGCCAGTAGATTGAAAAATTGTTGCCAATACTCTAGTGTTAAAGGATGGAGGACTAACTGTCGACAACTTAAAAAATGATCTTCTCGTTTTGTAGAATCTTTTGTCGAACTCCAACTCTAGTCTAGCACAAGTAATTTATTGGCATCAGGCAATGAATTGCTGTAATCAACAATTAATTAATTACATGCCAACTTAGTCATAATCATTAATGGCTACGTTCATTCCCATTTCTTTTGGACATTTTTTCCAAAACATCTTTTTCATTTTTTTTATTGGCCTCAAAATCTCAAAGCCATTCAAATCCTTTGTCCGTAAAGGCCAAATTCTTCATATGAATTCTTCATTTTTTTTTAACACACGATCTTCCGTCTGTACTCAATTTTTCTTCTTCATGTTGGCTTCAAAGCCATCATTTCTTGCGACCAAATGCCAATTCATTTGCATACTCTTATATGGCCTCACAAGCCATTTCACCGTGGGTTTCTGGGTGCTCAATTTCACCCAATACTTTTCCGCTTAAGAGGCATCAATCACTGGCGGTAATGTTCAACGAAATTAGCATCTTGTTCACCAAATTCAAAACACTGGCTATTTTAATCTTTCAAATTATTCCCAAGATCAAAAGCCATTTGTTCTTTTATCAAGATATACACCAACATATGTACTGCATCGTGGGGCCTTTGCCATTTTTAAATTGCAACATATTTTCTCTCTTTTTCTTCAAATCAATGTTGTTACGGTGAGAGAAAAATCTTACAATTGTCGATTTCTTTCTTCCTCTTGGTTTCAAAGGCCAATATAATATATATTATTTTATGTGCCTTTTGTAGAACCAGTTCGAGCCAATCATTTATAATGTTGGCCAACAATGGAAGACAAAAATTAACTTCAAAGGCACACCTTCAAATAATCACCAATTTGAAAACTACTTCCGATTTAAAGGCAGCCTTCATAGTCGCCAAATTGAAAATTGTTTCCAGTTTTAATCTTCGGTGCATGAACAATCCATTGAAGATTGAACTCACCGAATTTGTGATACACATTACCCTTACCAGGTCCCACCGGGCGTGCCAATTTGTTAACGGTGATTTTTGGTAAAAAATCCACTTCGACAACAAATAATTAAGATCAGACGAAAATGGGACTCTCCGGTAAATAGGTAACTCTGATCGCAGATTTAGAGCAATAAAAGAACTCAAATGGTTGAAAGACCACTTGATTGAGAGAAGAAGAGGAATGTAAGAATGCAAAGAAAAGCATTTAAATAACATGAATTTAAAGAAGGCTTGTAAATGCATGAAGATAAATGACAGCAAATGTAAATTACTGAAGAGTAAAGATAATGAAATAAAATACTAGAAATTGAAATGGTTGGGAACATTGCAGTGACCCGTCAATCCGTGAACGTCGGGGACTTAGGATATGTAGGGTGCTTACAAGTTCCAACCTTGATTACATTGTGCTTACAAGTATATATAGGCAAAATAAAATAACTTCCTAATGACACAGATGTTGACACGTGTCTTATTTAATAACTTCTCTATTCTAATATTGACACTTGTCAAATGCTACTTTGTTTCCACCATCACAATTCTTGGTTCGACACTCATAAACCAACAAGAAGCCAACTTCGACAGAGTACAGAAAATTGAATTTTCAATACTAACAGAGGCCCCCCAGTATTTATCTTTTGACTGAATAGGAAAATGATAAATACTAAGTATTTACCCTTCAGTGCAAAAACATGCATTCAGCCATTCAGTTTCCAACAAATTGGCCTTCTCGACAAATACCAACATCTTGAGAAGCTTCTAAACTTGCAAGGTACATGTATTCCTGAATTCCCTCTTTCAAGATAACCCCGATGTGATTAGCAAAAAGATATTTAGAGACTCAAAGATCTGGGAAGACTACTATTTTTTGGGCACAGTCCAAAATGACATGGTGGTGAGACAACCAATCCATCCCAAGGATAATATCAAGACCTTTTAATGGCAAGCAAATCAAATTAACAACAAACTTTCTACCCTG
The DNA here is from genome assembly GCA_037113605.1 of Calophaca sinica. NCBI lineage: Eukaryota > Viridiplantae > Streptophyta > Magnoliopsida > Fabales > Fabaceae > Calophaca > Calophaca sinica. The sequence continues at coordinate 101,733,364 of CM073730.1, forward strand.
AATAACCACCACACAATTAAGGCATACAGTGTTGGTAATCAAAGTTTTAGCCGCTGTGAGTAGTAACAACTAATTTGAAAGGTAAAACAGTTACAGACAACTTCAAACGTTCTATGCAATCCATAGAGATAATTGAATGGGTTGCATCGGAATCGAAAAGTACGGATAAGGATTTACCCACAATCGCACAGTCTCCCTGAATAAGATCATTAGATTGCTCCGCCTCTTCGCCCTTATAGAGAAGACTCTGCCTTTGGCTGTCGGACGCTTTCCTTTCGCCTTTACCGCATTCATACTCGGTTCAGTCTTCGGAGCTGTGTAATCCCTCGCATAGTGTTGAACGTGAAGACAAGAAGGGGGGTTGAATTGTGTTAAAAACTTTTCGCCAACTATACGTAAAAAACACTTCAACACAGGTTTTTCAAAACTATTTGTATATCAGATACAGAGAATTAAATCGGATGCAGAAATTAAACAGCTTATGAAAACTTGTTTTACTGAGCAAGGTAAAGATAAATGTAATGCAGTAAAGGATGAGACGCAGAGATTTATACTAGTTCACCACCAACTGGTAGCTACGTCTAGTCCCTTCGTTCCTGAAGGATTTTTCACTATAATCAACTGATTACAATTTTCCTTAAGAGTATTCTTCTGTCACAAACTTGACAATACTCTCAACTTCTCAAAACGACTCAGTGCAGTTGAGCCTTTGAGGAGAAACTTGACAATACTCTCAATGTAACACCCTGTCTCCAGAGTGCTACAAAGTGAACATTCTAACAAAAGTTGACATGTTTTCCGAAAGGTGGAATACTCTGCTCGTAGGGTTTTCGAGAAATGTGATCCTATTTTTTTTAAAAGGTTCTTTAAAGAAGCAGTCAGAGCATCAAAGCGACTTTTAGAAACATGGCGAAAAATAATTTAAGACACCACATAGACCACATTCATTTATTCTGTCAAATCATATATAACAACGTGTCATGAAACATAACAGAGATTTATTACAACACTGAAATAAATGACAAATATTCTATAGCTGGTCGACAAGCTATACTCTTTCTTCAACATAACACAGGTAAAATGCTGGACGACTATCTTCAGCTGTTCCTTCCTGCAGTTCCAAATCCTCCGCTTGCTCTGCCATCTGGGTTACATTCATCAATTGAAAGAACCACTGGCAAGGGTCAACTTCTTACAAAAAGATAGGTACAAATACAACAACATATTTGATAATGGAGCATATTACATAGACATTATGGATCTCACATGCTTCGACACAAATAAATCAACAACCATAACACACGAGATAACAAAATGCATAAATTCCCAAAATGTAACTCAAGACACTCCCTCAAGACACTCTCACAAGACTCGACTCAAGACTCATATTCTCACGACACTTGACAATTTTTCCGGAAAGCAGACGCCGATCCATCCACTGAATACCAGCCGTAGCTTTGGGATCTTCGCTCTCCCTAGTACATTCATCTCTGGTTCGTTAACGCTGCGATGCCTAGCTAATCCACCATGAACGAAGGGGACCTAGCACCCTCAGTTGTCCGGCTCACAGCTCAAAAACGTCTCGACGACTTGACTAAGCTCTCGGACTCGATGAACAATTCGCCGCATATGATATTCAAAGAGTGGTATGCAAGATTATTCGACCACATATCAAATAATAAGAGCATGCTTAATACAGTGAAACGCAATCCAACAGTATAAGCAATTCGCATATTGAAACGCAATTCAACAATAGAAGCAGCATAAGTAATTCACAGCATTATTCAACCGCATATTAAATAATTGCACAGCTCAACAACAACAGTTGACAATCAAATCATAGAATCCATCCCTATGCAACTCGATGGAGTTCACAGAGAGGAACAAACAAGTGTGGGGGGTTGGGGACAGCTGCCAACCGCTTACAGACAAACCCACTAAATATTCGTAATAATGCTTAAACAATAAAACGAAGGGGTACTGAGACCCTCACTTCGAACCCTGAGGTTCTCAGACTTCTTCGCGTACATACTTGAAATTAAATTCCTATCGTATCTAAAAGTTGCCCTTATGCTAACATACTATACAAGTAAGGAATGTGAAGTGCCCTTATGCATAAGTACATAAACAATAACACTTAGAATATGAAGCGCCCTTACTGAACTCCAAGCCGCGCGTATTCACATATTCCTCGATCTCTACACAGCACGATCTCGGATCTCAACTCCTAATACCACAACAAACTTAGCACAAACCTAGCATAGACTATTTTCTAATCTCTTAAGCTCTCAAAACCCAAAAACCTCTTAAATAAGAAAATACTTACACTTAACACATACAAATTAAAGGTCCATGTTTTTTTTTTTAAAACTTAAAGCTTTCCTTGGAACAATGCACAAGTTGGAAAACAAGGTTATAATTTCTAAACCTAATCCCTTCAAAACTTGCAATATAAACAATATCCAAATCAACTCCATTTCCTCCAAAAACTTAGGTCAAGCCTCCACTAGGTTCTTAGGATCTCAAAGAGTCAATTTTACCTTATGTGTTTCATAGCCTCAAAAACAATCCAAGACAACTTCCAATTTCAATCAAAATTCTTTTCAAAAGAATTTTCCAATACTTGAACAATTATGAAACACACTCAATACAAAACAAAACATAACAATTTCTCTTTCTTTCATATTACTAGCTCTCGGCCAACACCTAGCTTTCAACCAAATTTTTTTGCAACTTTCCAACTAGTTAACTAACATCAATTCACATACTAATTTGTTCGCAAAACAACAATCATTTTCCAAGACAAGCCTATTCCACTCCCAACTTCAATTAACCCTCTTTTTTTGAAGAATAGTTTTCCATTAAAACAATGCCCAAGAATGCTTTAGTTACAAAACTACTAACCAATACAACAACACAACATTAAATAGGCTAAGAATAACAATTGATTTCACAAAATCAAAGCCCAATCAATTCAATTACTATGAGCTAAGAGATACAAAACAATTTTCCTCCCTCCACTTCTAAGGGCTCGTGGCCATACCTCCCTTTTTCAAAAGAATTTGTAAAACTTTCCCCAAATCAACCAACATCATTTTATTAATTCATTTTTTTCACAAAACCACAATAGTTTCACAAACCCAATCCTAATTAAGACCCAAATATACTTCAAACCTCTTTTGAGAGTCAAAGGTTTTCACAATTTTTTTTTACCATTTCTTGATTCCAATCAAATTTTACAATTACAACAACAATAACAACTAATAATAAACTAGGACCACCAATCAATTTTGAAGATTCACTTGAGGAATCCCATACCCCTTCCCCTTAGGTCATTCAACCTAGGGTTTATAGAAATTGGGGAAAATTGTGTTCATCTTCCTCTTGATCATTATCAACAATATATAAAGCATAAACTAAGAATTAATTAAGATAAAAGCAAGAAAACTACCTCCTATAATCTAGAGAGGAGCCACGGTTTGGGAGAGCAAAAAAAAAGAAAGGAAAGTTGGTCTTCTTTTTCTCCATCACCAATAATGGCTGATCAAGGGGGGTGCCGCGGCTGGAGATGCAAGAAGGAAGGGATATGAGCTTAATTTTCTCTTCACCAATCACCTTGAGGAACTTGGAAAAATGAAATAAAGAGAAGGTGAGAATTAGGGGAGAGTTACGGCCAGGAAGCAAAAGAATGGGGGAATAATTGATTTGCTCTCCTTTTATCCATCCTTAGACTAACTAGGAGAAAATAGAATGAAGTATTGAAAGAAGAGGAGGGGGGGTCATGCTGTTGTGAAAGAAAGAGAAGGAAGGGAGGAAAAACAAAAGCAAATGGGGTTGGGTGAGTGGGGGTCACGACCAGGAGTAAAAGAATGTAGAAAAATCCATTTGTTCTCCTTTTATCCAACCTTAGGCATAACAAGAGGGAATTAATAGTAATAAAAAATAATAATAAAAGAATACAAGGAAGGAAAGGCCCACGGCCTGGTGAGGCACAAGGAAAGGTGAGGAGAAAAAAAAGATATTAAATAAACAAGTGAAGTACTTTGGCTTTTTTTTTTTTTTTGTTAACATAAGAAAGAAAAATGAGGAATGATATAGAATGGAGGGGGAAGTTGGCTGCGGCCAGCTTGAAAGGAAAAAGGGGAATTAAAATTAATTTTAATTAAAATAAACACTTGGTTAAAAATACAATTAGGATAAGTATAAAATATTAACCACTACAAAAGTGTGATACCTAAACTTCATAAAGCAAGATTCTATTCTCATCACCAAGTCTAACCATCTAATCTCTTTTCTCTCATGATTACCATATAATCCTAGAGTCCTAAATGCACAAAAACACGGCGTCGAGTAATCGCCACTAGTGCAAAAACTACCTTTAATCGCGGTTTTTTTGGACTTTTAACGCCGGTTTTCAATCCGGCGTCAATGCTTCCGACGTTGTAAGTGTAAACATGTAACGCCGGTTTTTAAACCGCGGTTATAAGTAAGTTTTAATCGCGGTTTTTAACAAAAACGGCGTTAAATCCTGACGTAAAAGGACCAAAAAATTGAAAAAACGGAAAAAATACTTATAACCGCGGTTTTTTAGTGAAAACCGACGCCGTAGGTCACTTTTGACCGCGGTTTTATAACAAAACCGGCGCCGTATGTCACTTTGAAAATTTGAAAAAACGAAAAAACAGTTTTAACCGCGGTTTTGCGGAAAACCGGCGCCGTATGTCACTTTGAAAATATGAAAAAAAAAATTTATAACCGCGGTTTTTTAGTGAAAACCGACGCCGTAGGTCACTTTTGACCGCGGTTTTATAACAAAACTGGCGCCGTATGTCACTTTGAAAATTTGAAAAAACGAAAAAACAGTTTTAACCGCGGTTTTGCAGAAAACCGGCACCGTAGGTCACTTTTAACCGCGGTTTTTAACAAAACCGGCGCCGTATGTTACTTTGAAAATATGAAAAAAAAAAGTTATAACCGCGGTTTTTTAGTGAAAACCGACGCCGTAGGTCACTTTTGACCGCGGTTTTATAACAAAACTGGCGCCGTATGTCACTTTGAAAATTTGAAAAAACGAAAAAACAGTTTTAACCGCGGGTTTTCAGAAAACCGGCGCCGTAGGTCGCTTTTAACCGCGGTTTTTTAGGAAAACCGGCGCCGTAGGTATAATTTTTTTTTTATACATTTTTTTAAATTTCCTGCATCAGGATATAAACAATATCCACAATGTAATTCACAAACATAATCGGTCAAAAGATTTATCCACACAGGATATATACAATATTCACAAATGTAATTCACAAAACATAACTTCCAACACAAATCAAGGCATTGATCCACAAAGCCATAACACCTGATACATTTATCCACAAAGGCATTGAAGGATGTAAACTATGAAGAGCAATTAAAGGCAAAACAATTATCTAACATAAGCAATAGTACAAAAACAATTCATTCAAATTTTATCGCACCATGTCATTTTTTTGTATTGCTTTTCTTGTTCAAGGCCTTGGTGGTTCTGGGTTTAGATTTTGCTCCTCAATCTTAGTCACAAAAAGCGTGCCCAAGTTTTTCGAATCTCAACAATTTCTTCAGTGTATGGGTTACAACCATCGAATAACTACAAGTTCAATTCAAAAAAGATCTAATTAACTAACTTCAAATATTGTAAGGTATAAAAAAGATCAATTAACAAGTTAAGAAATGTTTTATTACCAAATCCCATACAGATGTAATCCTCATTGTGACAATGGACAACATGGTCTTCATGACATAGTAGCCACACGCCCATGAGTTGTCTTGGTGAGGCCCCTACAAATGACAATATAAATTACTACAAATTATGTATACACATAACTAATACGCCTTTTAATACGTAAATATCATATAAAGACAACCTACTTACCATGAGTATGTTCCAATTAGGCTTCTTTTCTTGTCCTGGACCTTTTTACTATTATAATCCACCATAGCTCGATAAAATAATATAAGTTATATATATAAGATAAATACATATATGACATCACAAGTATGACAACTAAATTAAAAGTTTACCCCTCAAGGACACGCTTAATCAGTAGGCTTGGCCTTTGATGAAGTGAGCATATCCAGACAATGAGATTATGTTTAGGACAAATGACAATCAGCGCCAATGATTGCTAGGTAACAACAATAAATGTATATTAGAAACACATAAAGAAAACGTATGCTATGAATAAAAGTGTACTCACTTGTGCACGCGGTCCTAAGAAAACATCTTTGTCCTGCTGAATTAGCTTATCCAAAGATGTAAGCTTGAGCGAGTCATTAGTTTGTTTTGGGTTGGGCTTGACAACCATCAACGTTGGATCCAAGAATCCATATACATCGCGATGTTGTTCTCAATACATATACGATCACGAGATACCTAGGAGTTGAAACAAAATAATGTTAATTATATATAATTGATACAAAGGAGTTAAAAATATACAAATATGTTAATTAATACTTACGAGGACCATAATTGCAAGTGTTGATTGGCAAGCCAAAAGTCATCACCGAGCTACAGGTCCGTTAAGTCCTTCGCGAAAATGTAAAAAATTGGAAGATCATCATACTCTAAGGTAATCCCAACTTGTCCATTGGGAAGATCAAAAGCCATGTGACCAATGCGTCTTAAAATGTCATCGTTAGGATCCTCCTCATTTTCTAGCGAACAACTATCCTTGGTGCTGACATGCGCAGTGGCTTTAGGAGAAGGCACTATATTCTGAGTTAGTTGGGCTTCCACATCTGACTTGAACTGGGATTTGTAAGCTTCAAACTTAGCTTCAAACATTTGACTAAGGTCCTGCATGATCTGATGTCTCATGGCATCCACGTCCACTTGCTTTGGTATTGCGTGAAATTCCTCCGAAGTATTTCTTAAAGCCCACACCTCGACCAGCAGTGCGGACACGACCATAATGCTCGGGTGTTCCAAGGGCAGTAGTCAAGATATCTTGACGTCCAGTTGGAATAAAAGTACCCTGAGATTCATCTTCAACCAATGACTCCTACAACCAAATTCAATCACAGAAGTCGTTGATCAGTCGACCTAAATTGGTTACAAATCACATAATATTAAATAAGGCAGATACACTTACAATTTTAGAAGCAACTGAGGCCACAGCATCAGATGTATAAGATCCTGATGGTTTTGTTCGAGCCATAGCCCATAGCTCATACCGGTTTGGTTTTGGAGGGGATTCCAAGGCTTCATCTCCAGCCTCTTCCTGCAAGGCTTTCTTTCTGTGTGCTATTATATTCTTCTCAAGTCTATCATAACCCCCACGAGACAATAGGTGGGGGTAGATATTCTTTGCAGCATTTGTCTTTCCCTTTTCTCTTTTTTTCTGTTACAAATAACGTAACACACCACAAAATAAAATAAGTAAAAAATTATATTAGCCAAGTTAAAAAACATAATTCAAACTAACCAGAAACGCTCCTTCCGTGCGGCTCCTAACAAACTCATTCCATATGTCCTCTGAAAGGAAATTATACTTCTGACAAGGATTTGTGCAGCCATTTTTGTCTCCTTTCCCAAATATAAATGTCCTGGAGAGTTTAGACTTAACGTCCTTCCAACACTCACCCGCATAGGAAAACCATCGGTCCCTAAACTTTTTATCAAAGTGAACATCAAATTTATCCTACAATACATAACAAAATGGTGGTGTTAGTAAATACATACACACAAGGATCAATAAAGCTAAATACAAATCTGTATACAAATAGAGATAAAGGTTAATACCATGACATCTTCCCATATCATATCTTTGGTTTTTTCAGGGACATCTCTCCATTTAGGTATCAGAATGGAGGTCTTGCTTCGTGCAATGTACGACAAATAAGTGCAAAAGCTAGCTGCATTATCACCATAAGGTCACCCAGTATCTGGATCAAATTCAATAGAAAACTTCTGACCAGGAAGAAGTCTATTTTTCAATTGTGATGTAGTGGTAACACCTCTAGTCCTTTTTTTGGGGGACTCTGATATGGATGGATCAGCCATATATGATGCCTGTTTAAACAAACAAACAAACAAATGTGAGAAACAATGTGAGATAATCTAACAAACATGTATCAATATATATAATTATAACGGATAATCTAACAGATATTAATTGTGGATAATCTAACAAACATGTAGTCACCTATAAAATTCTTTGGCAGTTAAGTTTGAATGTCCTCCAATATCCCTTCTTGATGATCATCACGAGTGGCATATGCATCGGCTACTTCATTTTCATCATCGAAGATGAGTCTTTGTGTTGAGAAAGAAGGGGTGTCATTGATATCTAGTGTTGAATCTTGATTTTCATCACTCTCATGCATACTTCTTCTTTGGAGAACCACAGACCACCTTTTGTTAGAAGGATCCTTGACATAAAACACTTGTTTTGCATGAATTGCCATGATGAAAGGCTCATCCTTATAACCTACCTTATCAAGATCCACCATTGTAAAACCTAATTCATCGGTTTGTACACCACCGTTACTGTTAACCCACTTACATTTAAAAACAGGCACTTTGAATTTATTATAATCGATCTCCCAAATCTCTTCAATGACCCCAAAGTAGGCTATGGATGCCAGAACGGGGTTTTTATCCTTTGAACTAGAGAAATGCATAGAAGAAGCCATAACCATAACCCCACTGTTTTGTACGGTGCTCTTGTCATCCTGTGACTTTGTATAAAAAGAAAATTTGTTGATATCGTATCCTCTCCACGTCAAGACATTAAATTTAGGATCATGTGCTAGCCATGTTAATGTCTCAGAAGCAGTATCCTCACTCAAAACCTGTTCTTTAAACCAAGGTATGAATGTCTTGTTATGCTCCTTCAACACCCAATTTTCATTCATTCGAGGATTTTTGGCCTTGACATGATTTTTGTGAGCAGACAAGTAAGGTTCAACTTCATCAATATTATTCAATATATACGAATGTGCTTGCAACACTTCCGCTCGACCCATGCTCTTAGTTTTTAGACCTAGTGTGCCCTTACCTTCACATCTTTCCTCATGACGAGACTTGGGAAGCCCTACAGGTGCCGCTTCTGACAAATAATCTGAACAAAACTCAATGGCTTCTTCTGTTACGTACCTTTCAACAATAGATGCTTCGGGACGATATAGATTCTTCACATACCCTTTCAATATTTTCATGTATCGCTCAATAGGGTACATCCACCTTAAATAAACCGGGCCACATACTCTAATCTCACTGACTACATGAACAATTAAATGAACCATGATGTCAAAAAATGACGGAGGAAAGAACATCTCCAACTGACACAAAACGATAGCAGCCTCATTTTCCAACTCGTCCAATTTACGAGGGTCAATAGCTTTGCTACATCTGCATTGAAAAATAAACACAATCTAATTATGGCATGTCGAACATTTTTGGCAAGATGCCACGAATAGCCACCGGTAGTAATTGTTGCATCAAGACGTGATACCATGAAATTTTAAGCCAACTAATTTGAGATCTATCATTGATACAAGACTCTTTATATTTGAAGAGTAACCCTGTGGCACTTTCACACCACGTAGACACTCGCAAAACCTTTTTTTCTCTTCCTTTGACAATGTATGACAAGCTGGTGGCAAATATGTCTTGTTACCTCTTGGCTGAGGAGCTAACTCCTCTCTTATACCCATGGCAACAAGGTCTAGACGAGCATTCACTCCATCCTTTGTCTTGCCCTGAATATTAAGAAGCGTACCGATTACACTATCACACACATTTTTCTCCACATGCATCACATCAATACATTGTCTTACATCAAGACTTGACCAGTATGGAAGATCAAAGAACACTGACCTTTTCTTCCATATGTTTTTCACAGAAGAATATTTTTTCCTCTTGTTTTTCCCGTACTTAACATTGATGGAGTTCACCCGTTGATAAACTTCTTCTCCGGTTAAAGCTTTTGGAGCAATTTCGTTCTCTTGACATCCATTAAAAGCCTTTTTCAACCTGCGATACGGGTGATCACATCTCAAAAATCTTCTATGCCCAAGGTAACAAGTCTTCCTCCCATTTTTCAGTTGAAAGAAACATGTGCCATCTTCACAAATAGGGCATGCTTTATGCCCCTTAACACTATACTGGACAAGTTCCCATATCTTTGGAAAGTCGTTGATGGTGCAAAACAACATGGCACGCAACTTGAAATCTTCACCTGAAAACCTATCAAAGACATCAATGCCTTACGCCCACAATATTCTCAAGTCATCAATCAAGGGTTTTAGATAAACATCTATGTCATTTCGGTTGTTTTGGACCGAAATCATCATAGATAGCATAACGCATTTGCGCTTCATGCACAACCAAGGAGACAGGTTGTAAATTACTAAGAGAACAGGCCATGAACTATGGATGCTACTTAAGTTACCATATGGATTCATTCCATCTGTAGCATGTCCAAGCCTAAGGTTTCTTAGCTCATTTCGAACTCAGGAAACAATGAATCAACTCTCTTCCATTGCAAAGAATCGTGGGATGGCGAAGCTTTCCATCACATTTCCTATCATCTGCATGCCATCTAAGGTTCTTTGCATCATTTATATTGGCGAACAGCCGCTTAAACCTTGGAATAATTGGAAGATACCATAACACCTTCGCAGGAGGACCTTTTTTGCTCACATCATCACAACTATCATCACTGTCCTTCTTTTTGTAGCGTGGTGTATTACACTCGGGACACTCTTCTTTGTCTTCATGCTCTTTCCAGTACAATATACAATCCTTCGGGCATGCGTGTATTTTCTTATACTCCACACCCATTGGACATAATATCTTCTTCGCTTCATAATTACTTTTCGGCAATGTGTTCTCTATCGGAAGCATGTCATTCAACAGTTTAAGCAATTCAGTAAAGCTCTTGTCAGTCCACCCATTTATCGCCTTCAGATTGAACAATTTCAAAGACAAATTGACAACCGTGTGAAATTTTGCGATCAGGATCTGAGGTTCTTCCTTGTCGTAACATAGAGTTTCATACACATGTGCCGTGAAAAGACTCTGGTCCAATATCACGAATCATGTCCTCTAGTCGATCATCCATATCTACATCAACTTCCTCTCTTGTGGACACACTTGGCTTGTTTAACACTTCACCATGCCAGGTCCATGTCGTATATCTTTGCCAAATCCCAAAAGTACGAAGATGATTCCGTATCTCCTCAACATTTAGTTTTGGTCCATTCAAACACTTAACACAAGGACAATAGAAAGTTGTTTGATTAGGAAAATTTGCTTGGGAAAATTGTAAGAACTCTTCGACCCCGCTCTTATACTCATCACCTAAACGATGTTTTTGCATCCAACTACGATCCATAACTGTGTTCTGAAATAATATACACACACTTTTAAATGCTTAGATATTTAACTAATATTGACATGTTTGTATATAGTGTTCTATTCACAAACTCATCCACATCAATTAATTGTTCATCATTCTGAAACTTAATTAACAAAACTCACCCGAAAACCAAACCCATCATCAACAGAACCCCACAACCCACCAAGCCAAACCCAAAAAAGCTTTTCAAAAGAAGATCAGAACCAACCGAAGCAGCAAAAGCAAAAGCAGAGATTATAGGAAAAACCCACATACCTAATCAGCAGAAGAACAACCCCATGATGGAAAAATCAGTGAGAACGATTCAGTGGTGATGAAGAAAAAAGCAGCAGCGAAGTCAGGGATTCGATGCGAATCCGCGCAGTAGTGCGGAGTGTCGCGACCTCACGGCGGAAAGGCGAGGAGTGACCGCCTTCACGGCTGGAGACCCGCGACGAAGGAAGAAGCAGTAGCGGAGGAGAGACAGGCCAAGCAAGGTGCAGCGTCGGTGGGAGAGAGACCACGATGCAGCGTCGGTGGGAGAGAGACCACGAAGCAAGAGGTTCTTTCTCCTCCCTTGATGCGATCTCGACGAAACTGAGAAAGGTGAGAGGAAAACAGATCTGTTTTGGTGCAGAGGAAAGGGACGGTGCAGAGGGAGACGAACGGCGCGAGGGAGACGACGGTACAGAGGAGAGGGACGGCGCAGAGGGAGACGAATGGCGCGAGGGAGAGGACGGTGCGACGAGAATGGCAGACGGTTTGCGAGGGAGAGAGAGGTGACGGCGCAAATGAAAAGAGGGAGTGAGAGATTAATAGATATGGAGGGAAATTAATTTTTTAAGAAAGGATACGACCGCGGTTTTTAGCTAAAAACCGGCGCCATATGTAGAGATACAACCGCGGTTTTAAGTTAAAACCGCGGTCGTATGTAACGCGAGACATATGGCGCCATTTTTACCCTAAAACCGGCGCCATAGGTCTCACAATTTTTTACCACTGGGTTAAACATATGGTGCCGGTTTTAGGGTAAAACCGGCGCCATATGTCTCGCGTTACATACGACCGCGGTTTTATGGTAAAACCGCGGTCGTATCTCCAACACCTATGGCGCCAGTTTTACGTTAAAACCGCGGTCGTATGTAACGCGAGACATATGGCGCCGGTTTTACCCTAAAACCGGCGCCATAGGTCTCACAATTTTTTAACACTGGGTTAAACATATGGCGCCAGTTTTAGGATAAAACCGGCGCCATATGTCTCGCGTTACATACGACCGCGGTTTTAGGGTAAAACCGCGGTCGTATCTCCAACACCTATGGCGCCGGTTTTAAGTTAAAACCGCGGTCGTATGTAACGCGAGACATATGGCGCCGGTTTTACCCTAAAACCGGCGCCATAAGTCTCACAATTTTTTTAAACATATGGCGCCGGTTTTATGGTAAAACCGGCGCCATATGTCTCGCGTTACATACGACCGCGGTTTTACCATAAAACCGGCGCCATAGATCTCACAATTTCATCATTTAATTTCAAAAATGCCACCGCGTTATATGTTACGCCGGTTATCCCCAAAACCGGCGTTATAAATATGTATTTTAGGTGTATTTCGCACTAGTGCGCGTTACCAATTAATTCTTCCGCCGATTAATTCGCGAAAATTAATTTGCCGGGGAATTAATTCACCGCGTGATAAAATATTATCATAAATAATAAAAACAATTAAAAACACTCAAACATCATCACAACAAGTTACGATTCGATTTTCATCGAAATCGGGGTTTGTTTAAAATTTTAATGCGGATAAAATTTACCCGGTGATTCAAAACGCGGCGAGACTTCGTTAGAGTTTTCCGACGATTTTTGGACCATGAATTAATATAAAATATTAATTCTTAAATTTAATTATATCTTGATTTAATTCAATCATTTTCATAGTCAACAAAAATCACGCATTACCGCGTCACGTAAAAACGTATAATAAGTATAATTGATGAATTCTCTTTAAAAACAGTATACGTCTACGCTGTCAATTAATTCGAATTGACATCATGAATAATAATTATTTATAATAAATTATTCAAAATATCTCAAAATAATTTCCCGTACTCTCAGTAAATCATTGATGTGATCAATCTCTATGACTTCTTTTTTGGAGTATTCAGGCTTTTATTGCTAAAACCACTTTTCTTAAAAATTGGGATGTTACACTCAACTTCTCAAAACGACTCAGTGCAGTCGAGCCTTTGAGGAACAAAGTCTTCACAAGGCCAAAACCAGTTTACAAAAGAGATTATACTTTTGAATACAATCAAAATAACTCTCATAGAGAGGATGAAAAGATTAAGCTCAAAACAGAATAGCTTTCTCAAAGAGGGTATAAGACGCTGAGTTCAGTTCTGTGTAGACCAGAAACTTGGCACGAAACTTGATTGCTCACTTGAGTAATTTTGCTTTCAGAATGAAGTTTCTTCACAGTTTTTCCAGCTTGTCTTCAATGAATACCTTGGGGTATTTATAGGAGTCTTCAAGGGTATTACCGTTGCAGTAAAAATATCTCCTTTTCCATTGAGTGAGGTAATTTGAAATGTAGTCCTTTTCTTCCTTTCCAGAGAATATCAGAATAGTACACATTACCGTTTTCGTACTATCTGTAATTTGCAATTGCCTTGTATGATTTTTGTCTTATGCTACAGGTGTCACCTTTGCTTCCTCGTACATCAAAATGAGCGCATAAAATCAAATTCGAATTCTGTTCCAGAACAGTCTGAGGCTAAGAGCAAAAACGTGATCATCACATGCTTCATTAAAGAGATCAGACGCTCGCTCACAACAGAGGACGGACGCTCGCAGCAATTGAGTATTCCACGTGTCAAAGAGTAACACTACTGGACGTTTGCTGTTAGCAAGACGCTGGAGTGAGTTCGGATGCTAACACTAGTGGATTGTATTCAATTCTTTTGTAAATTTCTTCTACTTCCTTGAGTGTTTCGTACATATATATGAAGTTTTGATACCTGTACACTCAAAGATATGTTAGAAGATAAATTGTTCTCTTGAGAATTCCTTTGTTATCATCAAAATCAATGAGGGTCTAAACTTCTCAATCGTTTAGGTTCTAACAAGTGTCCTAGTTGCTTGCAGTTACAACATAACTTGCTTTCTTCCTCGCAATTGTTAGCATACTGCCTTGGCTTGCCGCAATGAAAGCAAACCTGTCCATCTCTGGTCTGACTCCCACCAATTGAGTTCTGAGCCATAGGGCGATACTGACCCTTGTTGTTTCCTGAGGTCGGTTGTAAGGTTTCTTCTGTTGCTTTCCCTTTTGGTTATATCCCTGACCTTGATTCTAGGATCTCATGGGTCCACCTACACTACCCTTTCTCTTGTCGTTCCTCATAACTTCCTCCTCATTGCACTTGTCAACCAACTCCTGAAAATTCCAAATTCTCAGATATACTACAGACTTCTTGATATCAAACCTTAATCCATGGTGGAACCTTTCACTCAGCAAATTCTCATCCGCCTGGTCACAAAAAGGATGAAAGTACCTTGACAATGACTCAAACTTAGCTGCATACTCAGACACTATCATGCTACCTTGATGCAAACAGAGGAATTCCTGCTCTTTCTCCATCCGTGCAGTCTCCGAAAAGTACTTCTCCAAGAAACATCTGCGGAAAGTCTCCCAATCATTCTCCTAATGTTCTGCAGTCAGCACCTGCTTGACTCCCTTCCACCAATATTCAGCATCTCCCAAAGCAAGTAAGAAGCATAACTCACCTTAACATTCTCAGGACAATGGAGCGCATCAAAGATCTTTTCCATCTCCTGTAGCCACATATCTGCCTTGTCTGGGTTTGGTTCTCCATAAAACTTCGGTGGATCATGCTTGCGAAACTCTAATAATCCTCTAGCCTTAGCATTCCTTTCCGCCCTCTGTTGTTGCTACAAGTCCCGTTGGTTCATGGCTGCAGTCTGTTGAGCCACTACCGCTGCCATCTTAATCATAGCTTGAAATTCTCTTTCCATGTTGGAGTTATCGGGTCCAATCGTAGGGTCTCTGCGAGGGGGCATTAGATTCCTACAAGGTCCAAAAACCTATCAGAACCTCACACTCCAGTGATGCATTAACACACATTGCTTCAATCAAGAAACAATCAAACAATACTAAGCAAAGCTACTTCACTAATCAAACAACACAATACTAGTACAACTAGCTACCCGACACAACAAAACCCGACACGGTGACCAGCTTAGTGTTCCCAACACACACAGTCTGGTTAGAACAGAACTGCTCTGATAGCACTATTATAACACCCCATTTTTGGAGTGCTACTAAACTATAACTTAACTCTAAATGCAACGATCTTTTTAAAAGATACTCTTTTGTCTTTTGGAAATTAAGGCAATTTTATTATTATTTTTAAAACAAGTGTCTTCCGCAAAACACAATCAAAATATCCACAGCGTTTAAAAAAAACTGATGGAATTCTACCATGCAAAAGACAGATACCACTGAAATATAAACATATATATGCATTTACAAAAGATATACATAACCAGCTAGTACAAGATATTGAAGTAGAGAAATATCCACAAGGAGAATACACCTAAATTATGAAGATCCTAACAAGAGTGATCATACTTCTGGGGTACTCCCGGTAGTTACCCACGCAGCGGGCTGCTCTAAAAGTAAACCTCCAGACCTAGCTAACAAGTACCACAAAGGACTGACTGACTGACTGGTCACCAACCAAAACTATGTATAACCAAACCAACATCACCAACTAACCAAAACTACCCAAGACAATCCATATTCGCTGACGGGTCCTCCTCCTCATCCTCCATCGGTTCGTCCTCATCATCCATAGTCAAGTCCACAGTAGGTACAGAAGCGGGTACTCCATTCGGCCTCACCTCCTCCACCAGCACATCGTCAATCCATCCCGCACCACTGCATCCAACCTCGCCACACACCTGACAAATAGCAGAAGGATCCAAAGATGGGGAAGGTGTTCTGACACGTACGGGAGGAGTCGATACAACCTCTAGCTCTGGCTCCGGGTCCACTATGGGACTAGGTGTGTCTACCGCTGCTCGGGAAGTAGAGGCTCCCAATGCCAAACGTCTCATGCCCACGCTCTTATGAGCGGTCTGCCTAACCTTAGCACCACCAGGAATGGGTGTGTAACAAAAAGTCGTCTCCCTAGGAATCTCAAAGTCAAAGGACTCGTCAGCCGGAGTAGAAGAAGTAGTCGGTGGCACTCGATCCTGCCGAGTGCAACGCCAGCTATCCACAACCCGATCAATCATGATAGGAAAGCTCACGGTACGCCGAGAGATTTTTTGTCGAACAGCCAGTCCATCTATGCAAAAACTCTCCACTACATCCCCTGTATATACAACTCGACCGGAGGTGGGATCGAAGTCCATGGCCGAGGGAATCTCTATATTTGGGAAGTCAAAGATCACCTCCAGCGACGTCGTCTTCGCCGGGATCTCTATCGTATTCTCCATCCTCAAGGTTACCATCATCAATTGAAGGAACCACGGGCAAGGGTCAACTTCTTAAAATAAACAAGCATAACACGGTACAACAGAATAAATATGCACAATGCCTGCAAATGCGACTACATGCCACTGTTTATGATTCCAGAATTCCATACGCTATGGTCAGTCATCTGTACGTACCTGATCAGCACTGCACCATGCATTGGTTCGACTAACGACGACCCTGATTTCCTTTGGCCATGAGGTAACCCTTCACCCTAGGATATTCAGGTCGAAGTTACACCACAATGCATGACAATGCATTCCAACGACTCCAATGAACATATGGGCATATAATATTTCAACCAGTCATAATCAAATAAATATTTATATTCCCAACATTAAATAAATATTTAATTATCTAGCAACACCAACAACATATATTTCCACATAATCAATTCAACAGTTCAACAGCTCAGAATCACAGTAATTTAGCAAATCCAATCAATCTTGCATCCACATTTAAACATTAAGCACATAAGCCCATAAACATATATCACATCTTAGTATATCAGTATCCAACCCTAATCATATCTAGAAGTAGCCCTTACCGAAAGATATACTGCTCACGTGTCCAAGCACGTGACAACTTACTTAGCAGAACAACTCTCAAGGGTCCTATCAATATAACAAGGCTTAGTACAAGTCTAGACCACTCAAAATAATTCCCTAGGCTTAGACCCAATTCTAACTCCCAGGTTTTCAAACCCAAAAATATTTTTAACAAAGATACACACACTTGAAATGATAAGCAAATTTGAAATTAAAAGTTTTTAAAGACTAAGACTTACATGACAGAATACACAAATTTGAAAAACAAGGCTTTTAAATACTAAACTCACTTCTTTTTAGAACTTAAGACATGAAACAATACTAAGATTAAATACTTTTCATCAAAATCCTTGAATTAAGACTCCACTTGGCTTTAGGATCACAAAATCCTAATTTGCCTTAAGCGTTTCATTGGCTTAACAATCAAAACAACTCCCAATCAAATCAAAAGCCATTTCCAAAATTTTTCCAAACTTAATCAACAACCCAAATGCACTTAATTTAGCTAGGAATACAAAATTTTGTTCCTTCCCAAGCTCTTAGGAGCTCTCGGCCACACCCTTCCTTCTTAAAAAAAAATTGCAAAACTTTCACTGTAACACCCCGTTTCCGGAGTGCTACTGTGCAACCCAATCTAATGTGGAAAACATTTTATGCTTGTATGCTTATAGTTAAGAAGTACTCTTATGTATTTCGCAATGGAAAATAGGAGTAATTTTTTTTTCATTTTATTTTTCCTCCTTTTTTAAAACCCTTTTAAAAAATGAGACATAAAGAGTACTACAATTTTCTAAATAATGCAAATTTAGACTTTTGCAAATATCATAGTATAACGCATCACAAAATAATACTTCACATAACATAATACATAACACAATCATTCCGCACTGAGGCGAGGTTTTATGAAAAGAGTAATTACAAAACAATGGGTAATCACGCAAATAACAATGACAAAACCCTAAGCTAAGCTGACCAACAACTATAACTCTTACTGAGAAACAGTTCAGTAAGATCAAAACACGAAACATTCCAAGTAATCTTCCTCCACTGGCTCAATCTCCAACGCTCCTGGAAAGACGAAACTGCAGCAACTATGGAGCTCCATCTGGAAGTGACATCCATAAGGATATCCAATCCAACAACAGTGCAAGGGTAAATCATTTGTCCACGAGTTTATCATAAGCTATGTAGCATGCAAACAATATATACATATATAATACAATGACATGCTTTTATATACATATACATACTTAATAGACCGCATGCATCATCATGGTATATCAAGCATTTGCATGTGAACAGACAAATCAACTAACCGATCAACAATCAAGGCACAACAATATCAAACAATTGCATGTGAGTAGACAATTCTATCAACAAATCAACAATCAAGTCATCATACTATCAAATAATTGCATGTGAACCACAATTCTATCAACAAATCAACAATCAAGTCACCACAATATCAAACAATTGCATGTGAACCACAATTCTATCAACAAATCAACGATCAAGTCCTCACAATATCAATTTCATCAAACAAATCATCACATATCATCAATGTGGTTAGCCATGCATGCCAATACATTATTAACAAGTTTGTGTATACACCTACAGCCTTAAACAAGGTCAGCAGTGACGAGAAACTTTATTTCCCAACGTCCAAATCAAATTCCCTTACTAAGGGTATAGCCACACATTAGGCTTGCCACGCATTAGGCATTGCTGCCACACAGGCATGAAGTGACAACTCGTCCTTTTGAAGTCCTTAGGATAATCAAACGCTCCGAGTGTCGATGCTCAATGGTCAGTATGCATCCAAACAAATCCTTATGGCATGCTCACCGTAGGGAGCACCCGAGTAATGTTTTAATTAATCAATGTGGATCGACAAACCACAACTACGTTCTCTTTTGAAAAAGTGGAGGGAACTCAAAGTGTAAGCACTACCATGAGCATTCCATACTACTCAAGTAATGCTCAGGTATTCTTCATCACACAGTGAACTGAGATGATGAGAAATACCCCTTAGAGTTCAAACACAGGACACTAGGTCCAGGTGTTCAATTTTTAGGTTGAGATACTAGGCACGTTATACGGAACACTAGGTCCAATCCTTAATCAATAAAATACGCACGCAAGTAGGACATTAAGTCCTAGCACAGGACACATGGCCCATGTGCTCAATAGGAACACTAGGTTTCCTATATTTTATTCCTTCGAAATCTCGATCTTTGAAATCTGTTTCTCAGTCCTTGTATCACTCCTATTTATCTAAAAATACTTTTTAGCTCTAGGTCGTTGAAACCCTAGTTGTGCTAAATAATGCATTAGGAAAAATTCCTAGGAAAGAGAGGCAGTGCGAACACTCTTAATAACCAGGTCTTTCCTAGCCAGAATTTTCCAAACGCATCATTTAACTCAACCGTTTTCACAAATCACATTGTTTACTCAAGTTCTTTTTCCTGCTATTGATTCCTTGAAAATTCTTTGCAAGCTTTGGCTAGTTATACTAAAACCCTCACGCTTACTGTAACACCGGTAGTTTTACTACGGCTTAATTATCGCTACTGTATTGTAATTCCCTGTATTACGCATTAATATGCATAATTAATATTTTGTGTGCTGTTAATCAAGTGGATGAATTTAACTAAAATGAAATTATATTTGGGACTTAATATATTATATTAAGTCACAGTTAAATTTTCAGTTCAAAATTCCACCGTTTTTCGGTCGCGTTTTGAACTACCCGGGTAAGTTTTTGCCCGATTAAAAACTCTAATTCGACCCGAATATTTAAATATTTGAGAATTTAATGATTTATAATATTTCTGATTTATTAGAATTTTTTTGGCAATTTTACTTAATTTTTTATAATACTGTATTTTCTACGCGCCGGAGACGCGAGACACGTGAAACCGAACGTATGCATTTAAACCGAAGTCGAGAGAACCTTGAGGGAGGGACGAACATCAGAATAAAAAGGAATTAGATTGTGGTAGATTTTAAGTCATGACACAAAGAGATAGTGATGTGATTAACCTATCAAAAATGTTAAAGTTTAGTTCCATTTATGGTAAGAGTTAGTAAGGTCTTTATGCTAGCTTGCACCCATGGATTTGGCCAAGATTTCCTCCTCTCCTTTTCAGCCCATATTGGTCGCATTATGCAGCTGATTTTGAGGAAAATTCCACTCCAAAATCATTCACCAAAATCTTGATTTCATGCATGATGATTTCCTATCTTTTCCTAGCTTTTCCCTATCATCTCCTAAGATCACTTCACCACCAAATCTCCTTCTTTTTAACATCAAATCTCCTTGTTTGCTGGCTGGAAATCAGCTCCTTTAAGTGATCAAATCCATCACTTTTCTTGTGTCATTTACTAAGCACAAAATGAGGAACTCAAGGGTAATAACCAAGAAATCTTTTGACTAGTTTTTAACCACTTGAGCAAGTAAAATTCTGCCCATTTCCACTTCAGTTTGGCGTGCCCTCAAGGCCTATATAAGGCCAACAACTTCAGCTCATTCACTTCATTAAGTTGAGAAAAAAATAGTGGAAGAAGTGAGGTAGTTGGAGAGAGTATTGAAGTTGTTTTGTTCACAAAAATTCTGCACTTGTTTCCCTTTTCTTCAAGCTGCGACCAGCAGCTCTTTGTGGTAAGAAATACCATTCTTCTTCCTTCTTAAGCTCACTTTATATCACTAGTAGTTGGCCATGATCCCTACTTAAGTTCTTCCAAAGCAAAAGAAAGATTTTACACTACTTATGTTGCCATTTTCCTTCCATAGTTCTAGTTACTTAAGCATGTGTTTTCTTTTCATTTTAAGCTTGATGAGAAGCCAAGAACATAGATGGATACATATATATATGTGTCATGAATGGTCTATGTAAAGGCTTGAGAGCATTTCTTTAAAGTTGTGACTTGGGTTTTGTTGTTTAAAACTTGCTTGAAAGATTTCATTTTGTTAATACTACTACCAATATTTTAAGATAAGTTATAAACTCCAATGAGCTTGATGAAACACATAGAGGCTTGATAATTCCAAAGGTCATGACCCAAGTGGTTGAGAGCAAGGGAACTCCATTTTTTTCACTCTTTCTTGTTGAAGAGTTTATGGACTCAAGAACCTCAAAGAAAAGAACTCTACTACATCATTTGTAATATAGTAATAAAAAGGTTTTTGAACCAACAAAATATTTTCTTGTTGCTTCTTGTTGACCGCCTCTTTCTCCATTTTGGGGGTAAGAATCAAAAATGTCCTCCTTACCTTCTTGAATACCTTGAGTAGAGAAAAATATGTATATTTTAAAACTCCATTGTTTGGGCTATGATCTAAAAGAGAGCCTCACTTTGAATGGGTGAGACATCTACTTGATGAAAGGATGTAACCCATGACAAGTTTCTTACTACTTTCATTCTCTTATCATAATTTGTTGATAAAGGGAATGGATATTTAAAATAAGAAAGAATGATCTAGGCATTTTATGGCCTTGTGGCCGTGAGCTAGAGGGAGTGAATCTTCCATTTTTTTTGGTCTTGTGTTAATAGTATTACAAGATAATGTTTTAGTAGTTAAATAAACCTACACTTTTTAGTAGACTTGAACTTTCAAATGAGTAAAAATAATGAAAGGAAACAAACCCCCCATTACCATTCCATAGAGGAGACCGTGGCCTTAAGGTAGAAACTAGGGCTCTAGTTTGAGTTCTAACTTAGTTGAATAACTTGATTGGTTGAAGGTGTGAGAAAGTAAACTTGTAGAGCAAAATCGTGCGTTGGAAGGAAAGCGTCTACGGTGACGACAACTCTTAGATATTGTTAAGGATTATGCTTTATATGCTTGTATTTTACATGCTTATGTTTCATATGCTTTATATGCTTGTATTTTACATGCTTATGTTCCATATGCTTATGTGTAAGAACATCTTTAAGTGTGTATATTAGTAATATGTGAATGCATAAATTAAGTATGTGACAATATGATGAACAATGTGATGGAATGATTTTCTTGAATGATGACTTGTGATTATGATTATTGTGTTGTGATCATTGACTATATTTGAGAATATATTGTTAAATGACTGTGATAATTTGGGGAAGTGCCGAGAGCACGTGAGTTGGGTTACCATCGCATCAACGTCAAATAAATCTTGGATTTTGAAATAAAAACTAAGAGGCATTTTATTAAAATCAAAGAGACACTTAAAAATAGATCTTTCTAAAACCCTAATTAGTAATGGACTAACCACCTTTTCATTAAAAAGAATTAAGTGAGAGTTAGAATTATTAAATTAATTATTTTGAACTATTAGTAGATTTCCAACATAAATCATTTCATAACTAATAGGAGGTTTTCTAAAGAAAAGAGACTTAGGACTATAGAGGGAGATCTTGAGCCGAAAATATGGGGTTCTAATTAAGGGAGTTAGTACAAGAATAGATGATCTCGGACACTCCGTGTGAGTGATATTGAGCCGAAAATATGGGGTTCTAACTATGATGATAGAGTTGCTTGTTCATGCATACATCGATGCCAGAAGCGAGGTGTTGTAGAGTCACCCAGACCTAGGTGTGAGCACGTACCGACAGTCAAGCGGAAAAACGGGCGTTGTGTCATCAGGGGGATCGCTCTGGGCACAAATCCCTGCGGGGAATAGCGTTTGAGAAAGCCTGGTAGCGGACTCCAGAGCTCTTAAGGCCCTTGCGAGGGTGATATTCCGGAATCATGTGCATTGGCATATAGACTGACAAATAGGGATTTGTGGTGCATCTTATTTTTTGGATTATTCGTTATGATATTGTGTTATGCTTACCTATTCGTATATGTTGCCATTATTTATGTCTTGTTAAGAAGTTGACCCTTGCCCGTGGTTCTTTCAATCTATGAATGTAACCCAGGCGATGACGACGATCGAGCTGACCCCGCTAGTCATGTCGTCCATGACGACATTTGAGTTCCTGGACTCGGGAGCCCCGTTCGCCTGGGAGGTAGACCATGCCTCAGGCCAGGTGACGTACACAGGGAACGTGGTCGAGACAACGCATACCGACGGATAGGCTACACACATAGGGATCACGCGCCGAGTGATGCGGTTTCCGGTGCCCTTCGCACACATATTAGTTGCTTGGGTAGACGCACACCCTGTTGGAGACACCTCAGTTTCAGAGGGCATGTCCGAGATTCCACGCCGGACCACTTTTCCCAGCGAGCCTTGGGCTACGGATTCAGCGTTACGCGCTACTCCCCTTAGATTTGTACGGCGCATGCGACCCAGGAGGATGGACGTCGGAGCACCCTCTTCTCACGCCTGTGGGACCGCTTGGATTCCCCTGCTAGATCCGTATCACCCGTAGAGTATACTCCCTCGTCTCTGATTCCTATCCCTGAGACTACTCCCTCGGCGGATCCTTCTGTATGACCTTGCTGTGGCCAGGTAGGGTGTGGATCCGGAGGTTGGATCATAGATTCATCTGACGAGGAGGATAGTACTAGGGATGCACCGCTCGATATCCCTACTGCCGATGCCATTGGTGACGACGACGTCATTACGCCCGTGGTAGACGATATGGAGGAGGATTCGATGTTGGAGGATGAGGAGGAGGAGGAGGGCCTCTATGAGTGGCAGGCACCGCCCTTGGCAGTTCATTTTGAGGCGGACCGAGATCACATAGCCGCCCCTGCTGCTTGAGTTAGTGTGTTGATCAGCTTAGTGTTTCTTACGTCGAAGTCTGTCTGTTGTATTTTGGGATTATGTCTGTACTTGTAGTAGTTTAGTAGTCAAGTGAGGCTCTACTTTTGGAGCAGCCCTCTGCGTAGGTGTCTGCCGGGAGTACCTCAGAGGTATGAATATTTCTTATAGGAAATTCATATGTCAGATGTATTCCTATTTTGATGTTGTATTTTGAAAAACCTTGAAGGATGTATTGCCTCAGGATTTTATATATGTATTCCAGACGTATTTCCTTTTATTCTCTTTGTATGCCATGTTCTGTCAATGATGTATTTACTCTGTCATGTTATTTGCAAAAGGGTTTTATAAAAAAAAAAATTAACCGTAATTTCTATCGAACAGTATCAAACTATTTCATACTTGGTGGTTTTTGTCTTGTAAGTAGCGCCTGGATTTCGGGGTGTTACATTGTGGTATCAGAGCAGTTCGGCCTCACCGGACTGTGAGTTGGGTAGTCTAAGCTGATCAAGGTCGTCGGGTTGTTGTTTGCTTTTGAGCTGTGTCTGAATTGTACTTGTTTGCTGAGTGAAGCATATATGCTTATAATTGCTTGAATTGTTTCTTAATTGAAGCAATGTGTGCCAACACACCTATTTGTTGTGGGGTTCTGACCGGTTTTAAACCTTATAGGAACCCGATGCCTCCAAGACGCGAAGTCCCTGCTGAAGGAATGAACAACCCGGAGATGGCTCAGATGGCTCAAGCCATGGCCGAGATGGCGAATGCTGTTGCTCAAAAAACTGCTGCCAAGAATCAACGGGATTTACACAAACAAGAGAGGGAAACACGAGCTGCTGAATCAAGGGGATTGGTTGACTTTTGCCGACATGACCCCCCGAAGTTTCGTGGAGAAGTCAATCCGGAGAAGGCAGACCTATGGCTGCAGGAAGTAGAGAAAATCTTTGAGGTAATACGTAGCCCAATGGAAGTAAAGGTGAACTATGCGACTTATCTGCTCTTGGGGGACGCAGAATACTGGTGGAGAAGCACAAGACTGATGATGGAGGCAAACCATCAGGAAATTACCTGGGAGGCCTTTCGAGAGAAATTCCTGGATAAGTATTTCCCAATTAGCGCAAGGACCAAACTTGGAGACGACTTTCTGAAGGTACGACAAGGCAATATGACGATCGGTGAGTACGCTGCAAAGTTCGAGTCACTGTCTGGATATTTCCTCTTCTTTCGACAGACTGTGGATGAAGGATACATGTGTCATCGATTCATGGAGGGACTCCGTTATGACATCCAAGATTCAGTGCTACCACTGGGAATCCGACAATTCCAGCCACTGGTCGAGAAGTGCAGAGAAGTGGAGACCATGAAGAACCGAAGACTCAATCGGGGAGGCAACAACTCTGGGGGACCAATCAGACAGAACGACCAGAACCAAAGGGGAAAACAACAGAAGAAGCCGTACAATAGGCCACAGGGACATAACAAGGGTCAGTATCGTCCAATGGCTCAGAACTCAGGAGGTGGGAGTCAGTCTCGAGGTGCAGAGGTACGTTGCTACCGCTGTGGAAAGTCAGGACATTTCGCCAACCAGTGCCCCACCAAGGATGACCTATGCTTCAACTACAAGAAGCCGGGTCATTTTGCCAAAGACTGCAAGGCGCCTAAAGCAGAACCATCAGTGAATGCCGCAAAAACCAACCGCTCGAATGCAAGGGGACGAATCTTCTGCATGAACAGAAAGGAAGCAGAGCAATCTTATGAGCTGATTCAAGGGGGCTGCGAGATCGCTGGTAACCTTCTATCCGTACTCTTTGATTCCGGTGCAACCCATTCATTCATTGCCATAGATTGTGTGAACCGCTTGAAATTATCTGTGACTGCATTGCCATTTGACTTAGTAGTTACTACTCCGGCTGCTAAGATATTAACCGCTAACACCGCATGTCTTCATTGTCCGGTAGTCATTTAGAGTAGGAAGTTCTTTGCAAATTTGATATGTCTGCCTTTGAAACATCTTGAAATTATTCTCGGGATGGATTGGTTGTCACACCACCATGTCATTTTGGACTGTGCCCGTAAGACCGTAATTTTTCCCGACCCTGGAGTTTCTAAGTACTTATCCGCCAATTCCGTCAGAGTTTCCTTGAAAGAGGGGACTCAGGAATACATATCGCTCGCTAGCTTAGAAGTCACTCAGGAAATAGATTTGAAAGATGTGACCATGGTGACAGATTTTTCGGATGTTTTCCCTAACGACGTACCAGGTTTACCGCTAATAAGGACGACATACAATGTGGGGAAGCTGACTGAAATCTACATTGCAGAGATCGTGCGACTGCACGGGATTCCCTCAAGTATCGTATCCGATCGAGATCCGAAATTCACTTCTCACTTTTGGGGAGCATTACAAGAAGCCTTGGGGACGAAGCTGAGACTTAGTTCTGCCTACCACTCTCAAACTGACGGCCAGACCGAGAGAATAATCCACTCACTTGAGGATCTACTGAGAGCTTGTGTATTGGACGATCGTGGGTGTTGGGACGACTTACTGCCGCTGATCAAGTTCACCCACAATAACAGCTATCAAGCAAGCATAGTGATGGCACCGTACGAGGCCTTATATGGACGCAAGTGCCAAATGCCACTCTGCTGGTACCAAGATGGTGAGAGCGCAATCATAGGACCTGACATAGTACAGCAAACCATTGAAAAGGTGAAGAAAATCCGAGAGAACATGAAGACATCTTAGAGTCGACAAAAGAGCTACGCAGACAATCGTCGCCGACCACTGGAGTTTGAAGAAGGCGACCATGTATTCCTCCGTGTCACAGCCACAACTGGAGTTGGTCGAGCGATCAAATCCAGAAAGCTTACTCCTAAATTTATCGGACCCTACCAAATTCTTCGTCGTGTGGGGCCAGTTGCCTACCAAATAGCTTTACCACCATTCCTATCAAACATTCATGACGTCTTTCATGTCTCGCAGTTGCGAAAGTACATATTTGATCCGTATCATGTCATTGAACCGGATGTGATCCAGTTGAAGGATGACCTCTCATTCGAACTACCCCCAATCAGAATCACCGAGAAAAGATCAAGCGATCGAGAAACAAAGAGATTCCACCGTTAAGGTAATCTGGAACCAGGCAACCGGAGATGCGACTTGGGAGCTTGAGGACAAGATTAGGGAACAAAGATCCGTGAGCTATTCTCTAACCCTTAGTTTCAAGGACGAAACTATTTTAGTGGGGAGTATTGTAACACCTAGTTTTACTACGACTTAATTATCGCCATCTTGTATTGTAATTCCTGTATTACCCATTAATATGCATAATTAATATTTTGTGTGCTGTTAATCAAGTGGATGAATTTAACTAAAATGAAATTATATTTGGGACTTAATATATTATATTAAGTCACGATTAAATTTCAGTTCAAAATTCCACCGTTTTCCGGTCGCGTTTTGAACTACCCGGGTAAGTTTTGCCCGATTAAAAACTCTAATTCGACCCGAATATTTAAATATTTGGGAATTTGATGTTTTATAATATTTCTGATTTATTAGAATTTTTTGGCAATTTTACTTAATTTTTTTAATATCAGTATTTTCTACGCCACGAGACGCGAGACACGTGAAACCTAACGTATGCATTTAAATCGGAAGATGAGAGAACCTTGAGGGAGGGGCGAAAATCAGAATAAAAAGGAATTAGATTGTGGTAGATTTTAAGTCATGACACAAAGAGATAGTGATGTGATTAACCTACCAAAAATGTTAAAGTTTAGTTCCATTTATGGTAAGAGTTAGTAAGGTCTTTATGCTAGCTTGCACCCATGGATTTGGCCAAGATTTCCTCCTCTCCTTTTCAGCCCATATTGGTCGCATTATGCAACTGATTTTGAGGAAAATTCCACTCCAAAATCATTCACCAAAATCATGATTTCATGCATGATGATTTCCTATCTTTTCCTAGTTTTTCCCTATCATCTCCTAAGATCACTTCACCACCAAATCTCCTTCTTTTTAACATCAAATCTACTTGTTTGCTGGCTGGAAATCAGCTCCTTTAAGTGATCAAATCCATCACTTTTCTTGTGTCATTTACTAAGCACAAAATGAGGAACTCAAGGGTAATAACCAAGAAATCTTTTGACTAGTTTTTAACCACTTGAGCAAGTAAAATTCTGCCCATTTCCACTTCAGTTTGGCGTGCCCTCAAGGCCTATATAAGGCCAACAACTTCAGCTCTTCACTTCATTAAGTTGAGAAAAAAATAGTGGAAGAAGTGAGGTAGTTGGAGAGAGTATTGAAGTTGTTTTGTTCACAAAAATTCTGCACTTGTTTCCCTTTTCTTCAAGCTGCGACCAGCAGCTCTTTGTGGTAAGAAATACCATTCTTCTTCCTTCTTAAGCTCACTTTATATCACTAGTAGTTGGCCATGATCCCTACTTAAGTTCTTCCAAAGCAAAAGAAAGATTTTACACTACTTATGTTGCCATTTTCATTCCATAGTTCTAGTTACTTAAGCATGTGTTTTCTTTTCATTTCAAGCTTGATGAGAAGCCAAGAACATAGATGGATACATATATATGTGTCATGAATGGTCTATGTAAAGGCTTGAGAGCATTTCTTTAAAGTTGTGACTTGGGTTTTGTTGTTTAAAACTTGCTTGAAAGATTTCATTTTGTTAATACTACTACCAATATTTTAAGATAAGTTATAAACTCCAATGAGCTTGATGAAACACATAGAGGCTTGATAATTCCAAAGGTCATGACCCAAGTGGTTGAGAGCAAGGGAACTCCATTTTTTTCACTCTTTCTTGTTGAAGAGTTTATGGACTCAAGAACCTCAAAGAAAAGAACTCTACTACATCATTTGTAATATAGTAATAAAAAGGTTTTTGAACCAACAAAATATTTTCTTGTTGCTTCTTGTTGACCGCCTCTTTCTCCATTTTGGGGGTAAGAATCAAAAATTTCCTCCTTACCTTCTTGAATACTGTGAGTAGAGAAAAATATGTATATTTTAAAACTCCATTGTTTGGGCTATGATCTAAAAGAGAGCCTCACTTTGAATGGGTGAGACATCTACTTGATGAAAGGATGTAACCCATGACAAGTTTCTTACTACTTTCATTCTCTTATCATAATTTGTTGATAAAGGGAATGGATATTTAAAATAAGAAAGAATGATCTAGGCATTTTATGGCCTTGTGGCCGTGAGCTAGAGGGAGTGAATCTTCCATTTTTTTTTGGTCTTGTGTTAATAGTATTACAAGATAATGTTTTAGTAGTTAAATAAACCTACACTTTTTAGTAGACTTGAACTTTCAAATGAGTAAAAATAATGAAAGGAAACAAACCCCCCATTACCATTCCATAGAGGAGACCGTGGCCTTAAGGTAGAAACTAGGGCTCTAGTTTGAGTTCTAACTTAGTTGAATAACTTGATTGGTTGAAGGTGTGAGAAAGTAAACTTGTAGAGCAAAATCGTGCGTTGGAAGGAAAGCGTCTACGGTGACGGCAACTCTTAGATATTGTTAAGGATTATGCTTTATATGCTTGTATTTTACATGCTTATGTTTCATATGCTTTATATGCTTGTATTTTACATGCTTATGTTCCATATGCTTATGTGTAAGAACATCTTTAAGTGTGTATATTAGTAATATGTGAATGCATAAATTAAGTATGTGACAATATGATGAACAATGTGATGGAATGATTTTCTTGAATGATGACTTCTGATTATGATTATTGTGTTGTGATCATTGACTATATTTGAGAATATATTGTTAAATGACTGTGATAATTTGGGGAAGTGCCGAGAGCACGTGAGTTGGGTTACCGTCGCATCAACGTCAAATAAATCTTGGATTTTGAAATAAAAACTAAGAGGCATTTTATTAAAATCAAAGAGACACTTAAAAATAGATCTTTCTAAAACCCTAATTAGTAATGGACTAACCACCTTTTCATTAAAAAGAATTAAGTGAGAGTTAGAATAATTAAATTAATTATTTTGAACTATTAGTAGATTTCCAACATAAATCATTTCATAACTAATAGGAGGTTTTCTAAAGAAAAGACACTTAGGACTATAGAGGGAGATCTTGAGCCGAAAATATGGGGTTCTAATTAAGGGAGTTAGTACAACAATAGATGATCTCGGACACTCCGTGTGAGTGATCCCGTCGAGGTAAATTAACTATGATCATAGAGTTGCTTGTTCATGCATACATCGATGCCAGAAGCGAGGTGTCGTAGAGTCGCCCAGACCTAGGTGCGAGCACGCATCGGCGATCAGCGTAAAAAAGCGGGCGTTGTGTCATCGGGGATCGCCTGGGCACAAATCCTGCGGGAATAGCGTTTGAGAAAGCCTGGTAGCGGACTCCAGAGCTCTTAAGGCCCTTGCGAGGGTGATATTCCGGAATCATGTGCATTGGCATATAGACTGACAAATAGGGATTTGTGGTGCATCTTATTTTGTGGATTATTCGTTATGATATTGTGTTATGCTTGCCTATTCGTATATGTTGTCATTATTTATGTCTTGTTAAGAAGTTGACCCTTGCCCGTGGTTCTTTCAATCTATGAATGTAACCCAGGCGATGACGACGATCGAGCTGACCCCGCTAGTCATGTCGTCCATGACGACATTTGAGTTCGGACTGGAGCCCCGTCGCTGGGAGGTAGACCATGCCTCAGGCCAGGACGACACGTGTGAACGTGGTCGAGACGACGCATACCGACGGACAGGCTACACACATAGGGATCACGCGCCGAGTGATGCAGTTTCCGGTGCCCTTCGCACACATATTAGCTGCTTGGGTAGACGCACACTCTGATGGACGATATCTTAAGGTGCAATGGCCGAGTATGCGTACCTAACGTATCCGAGCTGAGAAAGTTGATTCTCGACGAAGCGCATAAGAGCAACTTTAGTATTCATCCAGGAGTTACGAAGATGTATCAAGACTTGAAGAAGCATTTTTGGTGGTCCGGAATGAAGAAGCAAGTGGCGAGCACGTAACCGTGTTTAACGTGTCAGAAAGCGAAGGTGGAACACCAACGACCTGCGGGAATGCTACAATCGCTTGACGTACCAGTTTGGAAATGGGATAGTATTTCCATGGATTTCGTTGTAGGTTTGCCGAAGACGCAGAAGAAGAATGATTCGATTTGGGTGATCGTCGACCGATTGACCAAATCTGCTCATTTCTTACCAGTGAGGTCGACATACAACGTGGAAAAGCTGACCAAGATCTACATCGCGGAGATAGTACGACTTCATGGTATACCCTCTTCGATCGTGTCGGACCGAGATCTGAAGTTCACGTCTCATTTTTGGAGGGAATTGCAAGGAGCGATGGGAACCGAGCTCAGGCTTAGCTCGGCATATCATCCTCAGACTGACGGTCAGACTGAGAGAACGATCCAATCGCTTGAAGATTTATTGCGAGCTTGTACGTTAGATCACCGAGGAAGTTGGGACGACGTCTTACCATTGGTGGACTTTACCTACAATAACAGTTTCCATGCGAGTATTGGAATGGCACCTTTTGAAGCGCTGTATGGACGGAAATGTCAGACGCCTCTTTGTTGGTACCAGGACGGCGAGCGTTCTGTTGTAGGACCAGATATGATCCAGCAGACTACTGAGAAGATCCGTTTGATCAGAGATCGGATGCGAACATCTCAAAGTCGACAGAAGAGTTATGCAGACCAACGACGTCGACCGCTCGAGTTCGAGGAAGGAGAACATGTATTTCTTAGAGTCACCCCCACTCATCGGAGTTGGTCGAGCGATCAAATCCAAGAAACTTACCCCTAAATTTATTGGACCTTACCAGATTCTTCGTCAGATTGGTCCAGGTGGCATATCGATTGCCTTGCCACCATTCTTATCGAACATTCACGACGCCTTCCACGTCTCACAATTGCGAAGTATATTTCCGACCCTCTCATGTCATCGAACCGGATGTGATTCAATCGAAGGACGACTTATCCTTCAAGCATCACAAAGAAGGATCGTTGATCGGAAAGCCAAACAGCTATGCGAACAAAGAGATTCAACTCACAAAGTTGTGTGGGATCAAGGCGGGAGATGCAACTTGGGAGCTGGAGGAGAAGATGAAGACTCAAGACTGAACTTTTCCGAGGTAAGAATCTTATTTGCAATTTCGAGGACGAAATTTTTTTAGAGGGAGAGATTGTAACACCTGAGGACGAGATCGACATCGTCTTAGGACGACGTATCGAGACCTCGCGTCGAGATCTTGTGTCGAGATCCCGTGCCAAGATCGTTTGCCGAGGTCATTTGCCGAGCTGAGGAGACCGCGTGCACTAGCTGCTGAGCTGAGGAGGTCGGGTGTCGAGTTGATGAAGTCGCGTACCGAGCTGAGGAGGTCGCATGTCGAACTGAGGAGGCCGCGTGCACGAACTCGTGTTAGAGCCTTGTGCGCTTGCACGAGCACCCTAGTCGACATCGTGTCGAGATGATAACACTCGTATCTTTACGAACGTTATTCAGCGTTATTATTATTATATTGTTTGTAATAATTATATTGTCGGCTTGCCGTTCTCGTCGCCGTGTCTAGATCGTTGACCGATAGAGTAGAGGGTAATTATGAGAGAGTAGCGATTAGACGGGTAGATTGATTGATGGGATTGGCACCTTATAGCTGGAGTTACGATTATACCCCTTCTCTCACCAGCTGTATACCACGACCAGTTCCCTCAAACACTCACTTTCTCTTTTCTTCTTTCTTTCTTCTTCCTTCCTTCTGCTCTGAGTTCCTTGTTTTTCTCCAAAATCTCCATCGAAGAAACCTTGAGTTCCATCGAGACTCTGCACAAATTTTCTTCATCAATCTTGTTCATCATCATCTTCTCGACCTATATCTCACCATCTCGACCACCATCTGAGGTAAGGAAAAACATATTTTTCTCTTCTTCATGTTACTGTTTAGCGCCATTTCTTCTTTCCATTTTAGCCAGTTTTATGCTTCCAAATCATGTCAAACTGATGGGTTTTCTTCTTCATGATATTACCTCCCTTTCTAACCGATTAATTGGGCTTGTAAAACAAATTTTCTTCCTCTGTTTTTCTGCAATCGGCAGTGCCCAGAAACCCTTCTTTTTTGGTTTGTTTCGATTTCTTATTTTAGTTTGTCGATCGTTGCTTCTGGTTGTTGTTGTTGTCGATCTATCTGTTGTAGCATCAGATAACCTTTTTCATGAACTTTTGATCGAAAACCCTAACTTTACTTTGTGTTAGAGGAAAAATATATTTAAGTTCTTGAGTTTTTATATTTTCTGGGTTGTGGTTAAGTTTGGGATGAGAGCTAAGTGTATTAGAACCCATAGATCGAACTGAGTTGTGCTTGTTTTAGGAAGTCTGATTCCCGAGATCGTGTGATTTCCGATTCGAGGTGTACGGGAAAGCGAATCCAAGGACGTGGAAGCAGCGGAATCCAGATCGAGAACTGTACGAGTGTTGTCGAGCTCGTTGAAGACAGCCGTGTCGAGATCGAGTAAGAGAAGTCGTTGTCGAGCTCGTTTGAAGACAGCAGTGTCGAGGTCGTTGTCGAGCAGCGTTATCTTGGAGTTCGGTAAGGGCAACTTTTAGACATTATTAAGACTTTATTTTATATGTTAATGTGAATGGATTCCCTGATTTGTGTCGAGCTTGAAATGTTGTGATTTGATTTGGGTTTTTGCATGTATTTAATATGTGATTGAATATATGCTGTGAATTGTGTATTGCATGTTGAATTGCGTTTCTTCATGTCGAGCTTGCTCTTTTATTTGACATGCGGTTGAATATCTTGTGTTTAACTCTTTGAATATCGTATGCGGCGAATTGTTCATCGAGTGAGCGAGCTAGGTGAGTCGTATGACGTTTTTGAGCCGTGACCCGGATAACTAAGGGTGCTAGGTCCCCTTTTGTTTACGGGAGATTGACTAGACGTCGCCACGCTATGGGACCTGAGTTGACTGTCCTAGGGAGAGCGAGGATCCCAAGGCTTTGGCTGGACTTTCCGACATACGTTACGGCGTGTGCATTCCGGAAAAATTGTCGAGTCGAGAGAAAATGAATTGCGAGTTGTGTCGAGTTAGAGTAAGATGGTCGAGTCACGTCGGTGAATGTTATACTTTGCTGTTTGCTTATATCCTTTATGTCGTGCTTATCTTGAATTGTTGAGAAGTTGACCCTTTCCCGTGGTGCCTTCAATCCATGACGGTTACCCAGGCGATGTCGAGGGTGTAGGGAACTCGACAGCAGATGATGCCGAGGAGGAGCTCGACGAGGACCCGAGTGACGACCTCTACTTGTCGTGATTGTTTATGTGTGATGGATGTTTTTTTTGATGACTGTACTTCGTTTTTCTTTGTGTTCAGAGGTCGTGACCAGTTTGGGCCAGTTATGTTTTGTCGTTACAGGGTAGACTGGTGGTCTTACTTTTGGAGCAGCCCCCTGCGTGGGAGTTCTGCAAGTACCCCAGGTATGATTGCTCTTTTGAAGTCGTCATACCTTAGGTGTATTTTCTTTGTACATTTACTACTCTGTATTTTGTATACATTATTATTTCGAGTGATATATATATGTATGTTATGCATGTATGTTTTATTAGAATTTAAGTCTTGTGTCTTAGTTGCACCATGTTTCAAAAGTCAGAATTACTCTGATGTGCACGAGCTGGTTTTATAAAAAAAAAAAATAGACCGTACTTTTCAAAAGGCACAAGAGTTTCGTTTTAAAACACATCTCATACAGGTTTAGTTGAGCTCGGTGTGTTGAGCTCGGTAACTCGAGCTCGGTATATTGAGCTCGGTAGCGGTCCGGAAACGGGTCGTTACATTGTTGGTATCAGAGCAGTTCGGTTCTGACCGAGCTGTGCATAGGAAATTTGGACTGGTCACTATGTCGGGTTATGTGTGTTGGGTACCTAGTTGTACTATGTTGATTGCTGTTTGATTAAGTGAAGCACTTATTGCTTGAGAAATTGTTTGAACTGTTTCTTGATTGAAGCAGTGTGTTTTAACACATCCTTGTTGTGAGATTCTGACAGGGTTTTGAACTTTGTGGAATCTAATGCCACCTCGTCGAGATACGACAGCTGTAACCGAGAACGTCGACATGGAACGAGCAATTCAAGCTATGACCGAGATGGCGGCAGCCATGGCTCAACAATCAGCTGCTGCAACTCAACAGGCTAACGCGATGGCTCAACAGACGGCAGCGTTAACTCAGCAGAACTTACAGCAACAGCAACGAGCAGAACGAAATGCTGAAGCGAGAGGATTGGCCGACTTCAGGAAGCATGATCCACCGAAGTTCTATGGTGAGCCAAATCCAGATAAAGCTGATCTTTGGATGCAAGAGATCGAGAAGATTTTCGAGGCACTCCATTGCCCGGACAACGTGAAGGTCGACTATGCCACCTACTTACTGCTAGGAGACGCAGAGTATTGGTGGAGAGGAGTGAAGCAAACATTTATAGCGGAACGTCGCGAGATGACCTGGGAGCTTTTTCGTGAAAGGTTCTTGGACAAGTACTTCCCAGATACTGCACGAGCCGAGAAGGAGCAAGAATTTCTTCAATTGCAAAGAAGGCAACTCGACAAAGGTCCAAGTATGCAGACCAAGTTCGAGTCGCCATGAGGAATTTCAGTCAATTTCGTGATCGAGTTGACCAAAGATGGTTGAGTGAGAGATTCCAACGGGGATTGAGATTCGACATTCAGAAGTCGGTGGTGTCATTGAGGATCCGAAACCTCCAAGAGCTGATTGATCGCTGTGTCGAGGTAGAAGGAGTAAGAAGCCACAAGAAGAAGACTGTTGTGGGCGGGCCGGTGAGACCCCAGAGTGCGGGGAAGAGGTTTGCACAGAAAGGAAAACAACCGCAGAAGAAGCCTTACGACCGACCTCAGGGGAACAACAACAGGGGACAGTATCGTCCGATGACCCAGAGACCGAGAAGCGGAGGTCGGCCGGTGCCGAGGTGACTTGCTATCGATGTGGAAAGCCGGACATTACGCGAGTAATCGTACTCGTAAGGAGGAGGTGTGTTTCAACCGCAAGAAGCCAGGGCATTTTGCCAAGGATTGTCCCATACCCAAAGTCGAACCGACTATGCTTGCAAAGCGCCAAAGGGAAGCGTCAGTGGCTAAAGGCGTAGTTTTCTCGCATGAGTGGCGAGGAAGCGGTCGAGTGAAGATCTTATTCAAGGTGAATGTGAGATCGAGGGTAAATCCTTATCCGTTCTTTTTGATTCAGTGCAACCCATTCCTTTATTTCTTGATTGTGTGAACCATTTGAACTTGATGTGGATCGCTTTACTGCTCAAATTGGTAGTTACAACCCCAATCGCTAAAACCTTAGTCACAAACACTGCATGTCTTAATTGTGTAGTGGTTATTCGTGAGTAGAAAGTTTGTGGTCAATTTGGTTTGTTTGCCTCTTAAGGGCCTAGATGTCATTCTCGGGATGGATTGGTTGTCACACCACCATGTCCTCTTGACTGTGCCCGTAAACCGTAATTTTCCCAGGACCTTGAGTCTCCAATTATCTTTCCGCCGAACGTATTGGAGTTTCTTTGAAAGAAGGAACTAGGGAATACATGTATCCGCTAGTTCAAGTTTTCCAGCAGATCGACGTGAAGAATGTACGGTGGTGTGTGACTTTGAGGACGCTTTTTCGAAGACGTGCCAGGGTTACCACCAGTACGAGAGGTCGAGTTCTCCATCGACCTGATTCCAGGGAC
Organism: Calophaca sinica; assembly: GCA_037113605.1. NCBI lineage: Eukaryota > Viridiplantae > Streptophyta > Magnoliopsida > Fabales > Fabaceae > Calophaca > Calophaca sinica. The sequence continues at coordinate 101,770,306 of CM073730.1, forward strand.
AGGACCGATCTCCAAAGCGCCATACAGGATGTCTCCTGCCGAGATGAAAGAGCTAAAGTCTCAGATCGAACACTTGGAGTCGAAGCAATTCATACGACCGAGCGTGTCACCGTGGGGAGCTCCAGTGTTGTTGGTTAAGAAGAAGGATGGACGATCAAGGCTGTGCGTGGACTATCGCGAGCTCAACAAGGTGACTGTGAAGAACCGTTACCCGTTACCACGTATTGACGACTTGATGGATCAACTTCGTGGAGCGGCGATCTTTTCCAAGATATACTTGAAGTCGGGCTACCATCAGATTCGCGTGAAGGAGGAAGATGTTCCCAAAACAGCTTTCAGGACTAGATACGGTCACTACGAGTACTTGGTGATGCCGTTTGGAGTGACGAATGCGCCAGCTGTGTTTATGGACTACATGAACAGGATTTTCTATTCGTTCTTGGATCAGTTTGTTGTAGTGTTCATCGACGACATACTGATCTACTCGAGGAACCGAGAAGAGCACGAAGAACACTTATGTCGAGTACTGCAGATATTACGAGATAAGCAACTCTATGCCAACCTGTCGAAGTGTGAGTTTTGGCTCGAAGAGGTGAATTTTCTTGGTCACGTGATTTCCAAAGAAGGGATAGCTGTGGATCCAACTAAGATTGAAGCTGTGTTAGCGTGGGAACACCAAGACGGCACGAGATCGGGAGTTTTGTCTCGCTTAGCAGGATATTACCAAGATTCATTGAAGGTTTCTCGAAGATTGTCGCGCCTCTTACACGATCGACGAGGAAGGATCAACCTTTGCCTGGACCGAGGAGTGTGAAGCCGGTTTTCAAAGATCAAGGAGCTTTTGACGGCGGCGCTTTGTCGATTTTGCCTCAACCCGAAGAGCCTTTCGAGGTGTATTGTGATGCGTCACACCAGGGATTGGGATGCGTCTTTGATGCAACATTGGAAGGTGGTCGCAGATGCTTCAAGACACTTAAGATTCACGAGAGGAACTACCCTACTCACGACTTGAGCCGGCAGCAGAGTTTTTGCGCCAAGATATGGAGACACTACCTTTATGGGAGCACTCTTCTGTTTCAGCGATCACAAGAGCTTGAAGTACTGTTCGACCGTGAAAGAGCTCAATCTGCGTCAAATGAAGATGGACAGAATTTCAAGGACTACGACTTTACATTGGAATACCATCCCTGGTAAGGCTAACGTGGTAGCAGATGCGTTGAGTAGGAAGAGCGTTTTAACCTCGGCAATGATGATCAAGGAGTTGGAGATGCTCGAGAAGTTCCGAGACTTGAAGTTGAGTGTCGAAGTTTCACCGGGGAAGCTGAGATTTGGTATGCTTACCATCTCTAACAGATTGTTGGACGAGATCCGAGACCAGCAGGTTCATGACGAGCTTCTGCAAGAGAAGGTTCAGTTGATAGCACAAGGAAAGGCGATGCACTTCACGCCTGAGCGACGATATCTTAAGGTGCAATGGCCGAGTATGCGTACCTAACGTATCCGAGCTGAGAAAGTTGATTCTCGACGAAGCGCATAAGAGCAACTTTAGTATTCATCCAGGAGTTACGAAGATGTATCAAGACTTGAAGAAGCATTTTTGGTGGTCCGGAATGAAGAAGCAAGTGGCCGAGTACGTAGCTTCGTGTTTAACGTGTCGAAGCGAAGGTGGAACACCAACGACCGCGGAATGCTACAATCGCTGACGTACCAGTTTGGAAATGGGATAGTATTTCCATGGATTTCGTTGTAGGTTTGCCGAAGACGCAGAAGAAGAATGATTCGATTTGGGTGATCGTCGACCGATTGACCAAATCGCTCATTTCTTACCCGGTGAGGTCGACATACAACGTGGAAAAGCTGACCAAGATCTACATCGCGGAGATAGTACGACTTCATGGTATACCCTCTTCGATCGTGTCGGACCGAGATCCGAAGTTCACGTCTCATTTTTGGAGGGAATTGCAAGGAGCGATGGGAACCGAGCTCAGCTTAGCAAGATATCATCCTCGCATCGACGGCGGTCGATCGAGAGAACGATCCAATCGCTTGAAGATTTATTGCGAGCTTGTACGTTAGATCACCGAGGAAGTTGGGACGACGTCTTACCATTGGTGGACTTTACCTACAATAACAGTTTCCATGCGAGTATTGGAATGGCACCTTTTGAAGCGCCAGATGGACGGAAATGTCGACGCCTCTTTGTTGGTACCAGGACGGCGAGCGCTCGTCAGAGGACCAGATATGATCCAGCAGACTCATCGAGAAGATCCGTTTGATCGAGATCGGATGCGAACATCTCAAAGTCGATGTAAGAGTTATGCGGACCAACGACGCCGACCGCCGAGTTCGAGGAAGGAGAACATGTATTTCTTAGAGTCACCCCACTCATCGGAGTTGGTCGAGCGATCAAATCCAAGAAACTTACCCCTAAATTTATTGGACCTTACGATTCTTCGTCAGATTGGTCCAAAGGGCATATCGATTGCCTTGCCACCATTCTTGTCGAACATTCACGACGCCTTCCACGCCTCACAATTGCGGAAGTATATTTCCGACCCTCTCATGTCATCGAACCGGATGTGATTCAACCGAAGGACGACTTATCCTTCAAGCATCACCAAAGAAGGATCGCTGATCTGGAAAGCCAAACAGCGGAACAAAGAGATTCAACTCACAAAGTTGTGTGGGATCGTAAGACGGAGATGCAACTGGGAGCTGGAGGAGAAGATGAAGACTCAAGACTCGAACTTTTCCGAGGTAAGAATCTTATTTGCAATTTCGAGGACGAAATTTTTTAGAGGAGAGATTGTAACACCTGAGGACGAGATCGACCTCGCCTTAGGACGACGTATCGAGACCTCGCGTCGAGATCTTGTGTCGAGATCCCGTGCCAAGATCGTTTGCCGAGGTCATTTGCCGAGCTGAGGAGACCGCGTGCACTAGCTACTGAGCTGAGGAGGTCGGGTGTCGAGTTGATGAAGCCGTCTGCATCGAAATGAGGAGGTCGCATGTCGAACTGAGGAGGCCGCGTGCACGAACTCGTGTTAGAGCCTTGTGCGCTTGCACGAGCACCCTAGTCGACATCGTGTCGAGATGATAACACTCGTATCTTTACGAACGTTATTCAGCGTTATTATTATTATATTGTTTGTAATAATTATATTGTCGGCTTGCCGTTCTCGTCGCCGTGTCTAGATCGTTGACCGACAGAGTAGAGGGTAATTATGAGAGAGGAGCGATTAGACGGGTAGAATGATTGATTGGATTGGCATCTCATAGCTGGAGTTACGATTATGCCCTTCTCTCACCACCAGATACCACGACCAGTTCCTCAAACACTCACTTTCTTTTCTTCTTTCTTTCTTCTTCCTTCCTTCTCGCCTCGAAGTTCCTTGTTTTTCTCCAAAATCTCCATCGAAGAAACCTTGAGTTCCATCGAGACTCGCACAAATTTTCTTCATCAATCTTGTTCATCATCATCTTCTCGACCTATATCTCACCATCTCGACCACCATCCGAGGTAAGGAAAAACAGATTTTCTCTTCTTCATGTTACCTTTAGCGCCATTTCTTCTTTCCATTTTAGCCGCTTTATGCTTCCAAATCATGTCAAACTGATGGGTTTTCTTCTTCATGATATTACCTCCTTTCTATCCGATTAATTGGGCTTGTAAAACAAATTTTCTTCCTCTGTTTTTCTGCAATCGGCAGTGCCCAGATACTCTTTCTTTTTGGTTTGTTTCGATTTCTTATTTTAGTTTGTCGATCGTTGCTTCCGGTTGTTGTTGTTGTCGATCTATACATTTGTAGCATCAGATAACCTTTTTCATGAACTTTTGATCGAAAACCCTAACTTTACTTTGTGTTAGAGGAAAAATATATTTAAGTTCTTGAGTTTTTATATTTTCTGGGTTGTGGTTAAGTTTGGGATGAGAGCTAAGTGTATTAGAACCCATAGATCGAACTGAGTTGTGCTTGTTTTAGGAAGTCTGATTCCCAAGATCGTGTGATTTCCGATTCGAGGTGTACGGGAAAGCGAATCCAAGGATGTGGAAGCAGCGGAATCCAGATCGAGAACTGTACGAGTCGTTGTCGAGCTCGTTGAAGACAGCCGTGTCGAGATCGAGTAAGAGAAGTCGTTGTCGAGCTCGTTTGAAGACAGCAGTGTCGAGGTCGTTGTCGAGCAGCGTTATCTTGGAGTTCGGTAAGGGCAACTTTTAGACATTATTAAGACTTTATTTTATATGTTATTGTGAATGGATTCCCTGATTTGTGTCGAGCTTGAAATGTTGTGATTTGATTTGGGTTTTTGCATGTATTTAATATGTGATTGAATATATGCTGTGAATTGTGTATTGCATGTTGAATTGCGTTTCTTCATGTCGAGCTTGCTCTTTTATTTGACATGCGGTTGAATATCTTGTGTTTAACTCTTTGAATATCGTATGTTGGTCATCGGGTGAGCGAGCTAGGTGGGTCGTATGACGTTTTTGAGCCGTGACCTGATAACTAAGGGTGCTAGGTCCCCTTTTGTTTACTGGAGATTGACTAGACGCCGCCACGCTATGGGACCCGAGTTGATCGTCCTAGGGAGAGCGAGGATCCCAAGGCTTCGGCTGGACTTTCCGACATACGGTATGGCGTGTGCATTCCGGAAAAATTGTCGAGTCGAGAGAAAATGAATTGCGAGTTGTGTCGAGTTAGAGTGAGATGGTCGAGTCACGTCGGTGAATGTTATACTTTGCTGTTTGCTTATATCCTTTATGTCGTGCTTATCTTGAATTGTTGAGAAGTTGACCCTTTCCCGTGGTGCCTTCAATCCATGACGGTTACCCAGGCGATGTCGAGGGTGCAGGGAACTCGACAGCAGATGATGCCGAGGAGGAGCTCGACGAGGACCCGAGTGACGACCTCTACTTGTCGTGATTGTTTATGTGTGATGGATGTTTTTTTTGATGACTGTACTTCGTTTTTCTTTGTGTTCAGAGGTCGTGACCAGTTTGGGCCGGTTATGTTTTGTCGTTACAGGGTAGACTGGTGGTCTTACTTTTGGAGCAGCCCCCTGCGTGGGAGTCTGCCGGAAGTACCCCCAGGGTATGATTGCTCTTTTGAAGTCGTCATACCTTAGGTGTATTTTCTTTGTACATTTGCTACTCTGTATTTTGTATACATTATTATTTCGAGTGATATATATATGTATGTTATGCATGTATGTTTTATTAGAATTTAAGTCTTGTGTCTTAGTTGCACCATGTTTCGAAAAGCTGTAATTACTCTGATGTGCACGAGCTGGTTTTATAAAAAAAAATAGACCGTACTTTTCAAAAGGCACAAGAGTTTCGTTTTAAAACACATCTTATACAGGTTTAGTTGAGCTCGGTGTGTTGAGCTCGGTAACTCGAGCTCGGTATATTGAGCTCGGTAGCGGTCCGGAAACGGGTCGTTACACCTATCCCTGAGACTACTCCCTCGGTGGATCCTTCTGTATGCCCTCGCTATGGCCAGGTAGGGTGTGGATCCGGAGGTTGGATCATAGATTCATCTGACGAGGAGGATAGTACTAGGGATGCACCGCTCGGTATCCCTACTGCCGACGCCATTGGTGATGATGACGTCATTACGCCCGTGGTAGACGATATGGAGGAGGATTCGATGGTGGAGGATGAGGAGGAGGAGGAGGGCCTCTATGAGTGGCAGGCACCGCCCTTGGCAGTTCATTTTGAGGCGGACCGAGATCACATAGCCGCCCTGCCGCTTGAAAGTTAGTGTGTTGATCACCTTAGTGTTTCTTACGCTGAGTGCATGCATTTGTATTTTGGGATTATGTATGTACTTGTAGTAGTTTATTAGTCGAGTGAGGCTCTACTTTTGGAGCAGCCCTCTGCGTAGGTGTCTGCCGGGAGTACCTCAGAGGTATGAATATTTCTTATAGGAAATTCATATGTCAGATGTACTCCTATTTTGATGTTGTATTTTGAAAAACCTTGAAGGATGTATTGCCTCAGGATTTTATATATGTATTCCAGACGTATTTCCTTTTATTCTCTTTGTATGCCATGTTCTGTCAACGCTGTATTTACTCTGTCATGTTATTTGCAAAAGGGTTTTATAAAAAAAAAAATTTAACCGTAATTTCTATCGAACAGTATCAAACTATTTCATACTTGGTGATTTTTGTCTTGTAAGTAGCGCCTGGATTTCGGGGTGTTACACTTACTTTTAAATCAAAATGCCCTTGACAATTTGTTTACGAAATCAGAATTCGGCTTGTGAAATCGCATCGGATTTACCGGAGTAAATCATCAAACCAATAACAATCGATCAACGCATTATTAATTAATCCATTATTATCAACAATATTTTCCAAATTCCAATCAATTCCAAATTCCAATTAAATCAAACATGATTTAAGGCAAGCAATACAAATCATAATGCCACACAGGGCCAAGAGCGTGCTACAACATTTCATACAACACATAATAATTCAGTACGCTACAACCTGCTACATACATTCATCAATTTCAAGTCCAAACATGATCTAAGTCACACAATACAATTCAGTCTTGCCACGCGGGGCCTAAAACATGCTACAGCATTCCAAACAACACATAGTCATACTACAAGTACTACCACATAGTTAATCAAACAATCAAACAACACACAAGGCGAAAAGCCCAAACTCATTATATAAGAATTTCTCTTACCTTGGGCGCTTTAACAATCCAAGCACGGTAATTCGAAACTATCGTCAAGTCGCACCTCGCGCGAACCTTAAGCACAAACCTTAACAACACAAACTTAATACAATTAGACCCCAAAAATACACATCCTAGAACCCTAGGACAGCCACGGTTTTGGGTCCTTAGAAACCTAAAAATTTTCTCTCTTAATCTCATTTGGATCACACCTAGTCATATACCATGATACAAGTTCAAGTCATGCAAGTTTTGAAACTTTTCCAAACACTACACACTTAGAAAAATGCCTAACTCAAAATTTGCCAATTGGAATAGTGTTTTACCACTTTGAATAGTATTTTTTCCAACTTTGAACCACTTTTTAAAACACACAGACATGTCACAAAATTTTAGAAACAATTTCATTACAAGTCTAAAACAATATTTGAAACATAACCCAAATCTTTTCCCAAAATCAAGTTTCTTTGAAATATTTTACTAAACCAAATCATCAACCATTTTTTTCAACTATCTTAGGCATAAAACAAGTCAAGAACAAGTTACAAAACTCCCTTGAAGGCCACGGTTTTAGTGTTCCAAAACAACTTCAAGTTTTCAAATCTTTAACCCCTAAATCATTACAAATTTGTTAGACCCACAACTTCCTATCATAAACCAATTACCATACCACTTTAATACAATTAAAAACAAGTTAAAACTCACTCAAAACTTGATCATAAGCCACTGTTTTGGAAGGCCCAAAACAGCCCCAAATTAATTTTGTTTCAAACAATTTTTCAAAGCTTCAAACATACAAATCTTTATAGACTTAAAGTCCTAACCAAAAACCAACTTCTTGAACACTTTAAACATTTTAAAAAAACAAATTAAAACATCATCAAAACCATACAAATAAGCCACGGTTCCAGCCCCAAAAATTAACCAAATTAATTTCTCAAAACTTTGTAAAACATGTATATAAGACTAGTTTCAAATATACCACTTAAAACCCACCAAAGAACTAACTCCAAATCAACAAAATAAAGCCAAACAACCTTAAACAGCCCCTGATTTTGGCCAGCCCCAAAACTTAGGGTTTCTCAAATTTTAAATTCATCAAACAAGTTTAATCTAGGAGGAGAATGATGGATCTATGAAATATACAAGCTATTACATCAAGATTTAACAAATTCTAAGCAAAATAACACTAAAACCATGAAGAACACAATCATGGCAGCCATGAGAAGGAAGAAAGGGATTAGGATTAAGAAGAAAGGAGCAAGGATTGTAAGCTAAAACACCAATTATCTTCAAGAACTCCACTTTCTCTCTCAAGTTTTTTTTTTCTTCAACTAACCAACAATGGAAGAATGAAGAAGATGGTGTCTAGATGAGAGAGAGAGAGCCACGAAATTCAGGTGGGACAAGGAGGGAACAAATTTGTTCGTTTAAGTTGAAACTTAACTAATTAGTTACAACTTAACTAAGGTAACTACCCACCATTTGCAAAATAACCAATCCTAATCTAACACATGTCAAGGAACCTTCTAAGCCAATGGTTCAGCTCCCCTAAGCCTTATCTCAATCTCCACTTGCCCCAAAATATCTAGATATTTTGTTTCGTCGCGCTCTCGCTCAATCGGGTGCACGACTTTATGCGTATATTAGGTTTTAATATTAAAAATTCCAAAAATAATTCTAAAAACAAGTCCACACCCAAAAATTACCATTTAGCCAAAATTTTCCTCACGGCATGAGAAAAGCACTCACGTATTTCGTTTTCTCGAATTACAAACCAAAACATTGCAATTAGACAGTTTCTGAGCATAGAAAATGCACTAAATATTTTCTGATGCTCAAAAATTCCAGAAAAATTCTAATAAATTATAAATATTAGAAAATGCTAAGATCTCAAATTTTATAAAATTTAGATCATGTTTGGGCATGTTTCAGTTATAAACTCACCCAATAGCCTCATAACGGTAAAATTCAACAGAATTCTCGCAGCGTAATAGAAATTGTAAATTAGTGAGGATCACTAATCTCAATTTCTCTTATCAACTAAATATTATTAAAGAATAAAATTATCAAGACAAAATCATTAAAATAATAGTCATATCAAACATGATATAAAACAGACAATTAATACAATAACTAAACAATGAAAATCCAAACTATGACTTAAAAATGTCTATTAAGTCCTAAAATTATTTCTCATTCAATAAAATAATTTTCTTTAATCAAACAACAATTTTTCACATTTTTTAGGATTAATTCATATTAAAAACAGTATACGTCTATACTGTCTCTTAATCTGAATTAACTGCTAAAACAGTAAATTGTTTACTATAAATCTTTGTAGTTCTTCGTACTTTTAACAAACCATTGAGGTGATCAATCTCCATGATTTATTTTCAAGTAGTCGGAAACTATAAAATAATTTTTATAAAAATTGGGATGTTACATTCACTTAACCAAAACAACACCATTCAATCACTTAATTTCTTTCACAAAACAACAAATATTTCCAAAACCAAAAGATTACCCAAGCCAAATACCAAATCATGACTTTCTCAAGAATCAAGGGTTTCACAAATTTCACCATTCCTTTGATTAAAATCAAAAATTAACAACTACAACAACAATAACAATTAATAAGTGACAAGAACCCCTATTCAATTTGGAGATTCACATGGAAGATCACTTAACCCCTTCTCCTAGACCATTGATCTAGGGTTTGAAAAATTTGGGGAAAAACATGTTCATCTCTTCCATGATCATGATCAAGCTATATATAAAGCATTAAAACAAGAAAGAAGCAAAAAAACTACTTCCTACACCTATAAAGAGGGGCCATGGTTTTGGGGCTGAAATGAGGGAAGGAAAGAGTTGATTTTCTTCTTACTTACATGGCTTGGAAGGAGTGATCAAGTAGAAGAAGAAACTAGTAACAAGTTTGGTTGAAGATTGGAGATGAAAACACGCCAAAATGATGAAGAATGGAGGGTGCCTTGGAAGGAACCTTGGAGCTTCTCTCTCAAGACAAGGAAGAATTGAAAATGAGGGTGAAATAGGGGGGGTCGCGGCCAGCTGCTCATAAAAGGGGAGGGATTAAAAAAAATTAATTAAAAGGTAATTACTTGGTTAAGAAGGGTTTCAAATAAGAATAAAGAAATTAGTCACCAAAGTGTGACACCTACACTTAAAAAGCTAGATTCTAATCTAATCACAAGTCTAAATATCTAATCCCTCTCTTTTCATGATTACCCTCTAATCCTAGAGTCTTAAGTGTACTAAAAATACGGCGTCGAGTAATTTACCGATTAATTCTTTCGCCGATTAAATCGCGAAAATTAATTTACTTAGAAATTAATTCAACGCGTGATAATAATTTATCATAAATAATAAGAACAAATGAAAACACTCAATCATAATCACAACAAGTTACGATTCAATTTTCATCGAAATCGGAGTTCGTTTAAAATTTTATTCGCGGATAAAAACTATCCGGTGATTCAAAACACTGCGAAACTTCGTTAGAATTTTTTGACGATTTTTGAACCATGTATTAATATATAATATTAATTCTCAAATTTAATTTGATCTTGATTTAATTCAATCACTTACTTAGCCAACAAGAAACTGCTTATTATAGCATAAATACAACAATTTATACTAAAATAATACATCGTAAAAGTACGGGTGTTACAATGTCGATGATATAATATTTGGTGCTACTAATGAATCCTTGTGTAGGGAATTTTCTGATATCATGCAAAGTGAATTTGAAATGTCATTCCTTCCTTTGTTTGTTTGATTTGAAGTCCAAGGAAGTAATAAGTTTTTTTGATGTACGACTGTGCATATATGCATGGCTTAGTACAAGACGCTATAAAAAATGGGTGCACAGCCGTGCATATTGCTTGCACGCCAGTGCGTTGTGGCTGGTTCAGGATTTGAGTTCTGGTACGTTGCATGGGCATGCATAAACCCTGCACAGGAAGTGTGTAACATTCTCAATTTTCTAAAACTTGCTTAGTATGTGATTAGGTGGGATTAAGTCTAATTGTGTGTGTCTAGGAGTGTTCTGTGGAGTTTGACAGTGTACTTGAGTGTTCAGTGGTGTATTCGCTCTCTGTGCCCTTGTGTAAGTGTAAGTATGAGACTAGTGAGGTTGTGAAAGTTATAGAGAGGTGTAAAAGTGCTTGATAGGGTTTTAGTATTAGTCTTAGAAGCCTCGTAGAATTTGAGAGCAATCGGAGTTAGGATTAGGGTTTTGGTGTATTCGTAACCTAGAGCGAGTATGAGCTTTCAAATAAGTAATTGGGATTATAAATCCTTAATTCTGAGGTAAACTAGATGTCCTATGTGTTTAGAATAAGGTTTAAGTGTTAGGGTATCAAGTTCTGGGTGGTACGAGCGTCGAAATCGAAGAAATCGCGCGAAATCTGACAAGACTGTGTAGAAGCACGTGGAGCGCGCTGGACCACGGTACACTAGTGTTTCCTGATCCTTCTATGCCACATGGCATATTGTGATTGGAATGTTTGATGATCCAGTGAGAAAACGACACGTGGTGGGTATGTATAGGAAGTCTTCACCGCGAAGAAAGTTCAGAAGCGTGCGCAGAGCAGCAGCAGCAGCGCGCAATTTTTTATATAAAGCCATTATACTTCTTCCCCCATGACCTGAAGCTTGTAAACAGGTCTTGAAATACCATGAATGGGTTCTCTTGAGTTTGAAGTATGATCCCAAGCCATTCCAAGTGCCAGTTCATCAATCTGATCGTACTGATTCGTCTGTTTTCGTTCGTGCTTTCTAAGGCTTATCTCTGAACGCCGTTTTGTGGAGGCAAAGCTAAGTTCCTTGGTAGTCTAGTACTACTTTCCAATCTGATTTCATGATGTCTTTTATGGTTCTTATTCCTAACCTTAATCCAGTGTTGTTTTAGGCCCCTGTTTGACTGAACGGTTACCGAACGAGCTGGGATTCTGCCGAAACTTCCAGAGTAAGTTCCAAGCACCACGAAACAGAGGAGGAAGCCTCTGATTTTTGGTTGGCTTATGATAAACTCGTGACCTTTGGTTAGTACTTTTAGTCCCTGATTAACGATTCTTTGTGTTTAAGGTTTTGGTGCAAGTCTGGCTACCAAATGAGTTAGGAGTTGATCCAGAGTTTCAAATCTTTTGATTGGTGAGTATATAGTCATGTGGTATGGCTCTGTTCCAGAGTCTATACTTTTGATTTCAATTAGCCGTTCGTTTTGGTTTCGGTCCCTAACAGTGTATCCTTCGTGGTTTGGAGTCTGGTGCGTAATTTCAGCCATTGTAAGTGCAAGGAAGCGCTTCAAGCTTAGAATTTCGTGGCTGTCATCTCTAGTGTGGTAAGACTAGAACCATTTCCATATTTTCCATGAACTATTCATCATTCGTTTGTTGTCCATATTCTAGTCTGACAATGTTTTCGTGTTTCCAGTGAAATGTGGATCCCGTGGGCGTGCTTGGTGGAATTTGTGGACAAGTTTAGGTAATTATCATATTGAGGGGTAGAACCATATATTTGTGGTGTGGAAGTGTGTTCGTGACTTTTGTTTTGAAAGTTCGTGCATTTGTGAGTTCGTGAGTAAGGCTTATCGTTAATTGGAGCGAAACGGGAGGTTTACCAGGTGAGGAGGATGAAACCTTAATCACTGGGATTTCAAGTGTATTATATAATCTTTAACATGTGTAGGGTACCTTAAACCTTACTGGGGGTTGATGTCAGTAACACTTTAGGATAGGAATTACGGTCTACAGTGTCTAAGGATAGGCGTCGTATATCCATCGACCAATATAGGATTGATACATGATGTTTATGGATGATTAATAACATGCAATATTAGGATAGATTGCTTGATGGTATGACACTGGATTGGTGTACGCATGATGATGTGAGTATGTGTGATTGCCTGTATGATTAAGTGATAACATGATAATAGTGGATCGCCTTATGTGACTATAGGATTGACTCGTGTATTGATCAAGAGAGTATGATAACATGTGATGCCTAATAACATGCTTATGTGTATTATGGTGCTATAACATGTTGTTTATGTGCTATTGTATGATAACATGATGTGTTTGTTGCTGTGCTCTGGTGTGCTGTAGCATCTGTTAATATGTGATGACTTATTGTGTGTTATAACATGTTGTTAGTTATGTAGGCCCTCGTAGTTGGAGGGAAACCTTTCTACAGTTGGGAGAGGTACTCTGTTGTTTAAGTTGCATGTGTTATAGTTGCATTGTTTAGCTATTTAAAGGAGAATAGCTCATGGTCGGATGAGTGGTGTTCCTACTATTGAGGAACAGTACTCCTCGATTATGATCTTTGGGCTATATGTTAATAGCTTCAGTTGCATATGTTGTAGTTGTGTTGTTTAGTTGTTTAAAGGAGAATAGCTCATGGTCGAATGAGTGTTGTTCCCACTGTTGGGGAACAATACTCCTCGATTATCATCTATTGGCCTATATGTTGGTAGAGTCAGTTGCATATGTTGCAGTTGTGTTGTTTAGTTATTTAAAGAAGAATAGTTCATGGTCGGGTGAGTGTTGATTCGACTGTTGGGGATCAGAGTCGGAAATAGTTGAGTACGACGTGCCAAGTGCGGAAATTGTTGAGTACGGTAGCTTGGCATACTCCCTAATGATGATCTATTGGCCTAAAAGTAAATAGACTTAGTTGCATATGTTGTAGTTGTGATGAACCATGTGAGCCTATACACAAGCCTTCACAGTTGAGTGAGTGTTGATTCCACTGTTGGGGATCAGAGTCAGCAATAGTTGAGTACGATGTGTTAGGTGTGGAAATTGTTGAGTAGGTAACTTAGCATACTCTCCCATTATGAATTCCTGTGGATCTACCGATATGTGTACAGATTGAGATGAACATGTTATTGTGTTGTATATTACCTTGTCTCCCACTGTATGGTATTTTACCAGTTTCTTACCTCCTCTCTATATTTCTGTGTATCCTTGTATTATTGCTTTGAGATTAGGAGACGATGATTCCGTAGCTATTGACGGAAACGCTGAGAAGATTGATATTGATCGAGGTGGAAGATACTCTTGGCAAGGTTGCTGATGTCTAGGAGAGACTGTTGAGTCTCCTGTAGTTTTGTACCACATCCAATGGAGAGTCTGTTGTTTCTATTATTGTTTGCACTCTGATGTGAATACTTCGGTATTAAAATCTTGTATGTTTTCACGTGTTTGATTAAAGTTTTAAATTTTTCTAATTTTTCGCTAAATAGATTTAGGTGTCACAAAGTGCATGCTCTGATGATGCCCAAAATGAATGCTTTCACTATAGAAACTCAAATTTTCCGTTCTTTTCCTTGAATTCCATCTTCTTACACAAAATAGGGCAAATGTTGGGGCTCAGACAACTGCACTTGATCGTAACTCGTAATAATAGTATAGTATATTTAAGACTCCAAATGTCGAACCCATAGGGAATCTGCGAGTACCAATGTAATAAAGACTCTATGTTATTTAGGCTAACAAAGGTTGTGATTAAAGAATTGCACGGATTAACACTAAAATAAAATAATAAGTCAAATAATGCACAAGAACGAGGTAAGATAATTATGGAAGGCCTATAGGACCTGGGTTCACCAATACTTTAGTTCATGGATTTACTAATTAATTATTATGAGATATATTTCCTGGTTGAAAACTAATAACTCGCTCTAAAATTACTAACACCCAATGATCATACAGTGTTAATAATCTTCTTCCTAAGAACTACCCAGTTTGATCATGCAAGGTAATTAAAGGAGAGAGCATTAAGCAACGGTGAGTTTGTTAATCTAATAACTGACTAGAAGCAAGAACTTATCCTTGATCCGACATAAAACGCGAGTTCTTTTATTCCTAGAGTTTTGTTAACTGGCTGTGATACGATCGCCTCCAATTAAGTTAACTTATTAAAGGTTGATCAGGTCTTATAAGATTAAGAATTCTAGGAATAAAACAATCAATAGGATAATAGAAACTCATAAAACAAACTAGATAAATATCAAAAGGATAGTAAAGGATCCCCATCACCCCTAGTGTTGGATTTAGATACTCATGATAAATGAAAATAACATAAATTCATGCATAAATCCATTAAAATGTATAAGTGTAAACTGGGACATCTTTTCGGTATAACGATGGTCCTTAAGCAAGTTCTTTGCGTCCCCACGAGCTCCGACAACAAAACAGGATTGGCAAGCGACTCTAAGGATTTAAAACTCAATAAAATAGCAAGGGAATTGTGAGAGACTATCAAAAGGTGGGCAAAAAGTCCTCAAAGCAGGCTAAGATTGCCTTTTTATAGGTAATAGGTCATCTGGCTTCAAATCTGTGCTTTTCGGGCTTAGGTACGGCCGTATTGCATTTATGCATGGTCGTACCTCGCTTCATTTGCAATGTTGGTCTGTACTTGTGCACTCTGCACTCCATGACAGCAATTATGTACGGCCATACTACCTTTGGTGCAGTCGTATTGAATGTTTTCTTCGACGCCAGGCTGTACTGACGAAGGGGTACACCCCTACTGCTGATTCTGCATAGGTACTATCGTACTGACTGGGTGTTAGGCCATACCTATTATCTAGAAACGCCAAAAACTCCAAAACTTGTCCTGTTTTTTATCCGTTCTCGCCTCTTTTGCTCCGAGTCATGTCTTTATAATATTTCTGTAAAACGGGGTATAAGTGAGCACTTTTATACTTTAAATAGCACAAAATAACATGTTCAAGTACTAAAGATACCCCATAAAAGTAGACAATTTGGTGTGTTAACACATCCCCAAACTTGAGCTTTGTTTGTCCTAAAGCAAATTACTTGGGTAATTATAATAGAAATTACCTTTACTGAATAGGGGTAAAAACACATGTATGACAACAAAATGATATCATAAGAAATGTCAATAAATAGAATGCCCAAATAGAGGTGTAAGTTGACATAAGTCAACAATTTGTGATTCACAAGTCACACTTTTGACCACTCTCAAAGTGTTTACAGGAATAATCATTAATGCTCAAATTTTTCCAAAGAAGTAACATTACCATAGGGTTGTACATTGACTAAAACTCTACTATTAAAGACTATTTATCATGCAAAAGAGGAATGAGGGTCTTTCGTTGATTGCAATGGGGCCAAGGTAATGATGTTAGGTAGGATATCAGAAAGAAAAGGTCATGCAAAGGGGTCAGAAACAAATCAACCAAAACAAGTAACCTTTTTCTTTTTCACTTTTAAAGAGCAAGTAAGAATCCCCAAATTTTGATCAATAGAAACTTTTTTGCGTTTCCTGAAGGCACTGTCACAATAAATATTTCTTTTTCAATACTTTTTATTTTCTTTTTTCTTTCCTTTCCTCTCTTAATGCATTTATACAACAAATAAATAATTTTAATAAACTAGGGGGGAAATAGATACTGAGCCTTCCTTTTTATAAACAAATGTAGGGGGTTCATAACATTATTCTTTTGATTTCTGCAACTAGTTGTTCTTAAAGAATATTTTCTAAGGTTACCTCCACAAAATATTAATCAATAATACTGAGAAATGGTACCAAAGAAATATAATTTTAGGCACAAATGTGGGCAACTAGTGGTAAGATAATTTCAAAATAGAAGTGGACTGAAAAATTCGTAAGAATTGCCCTTTCCCAATTCACATGAAAATAAACTTTTATTCGCTTTGTAATGGTCTCAACACAAGTTCTAGAATGTACAATCATGGAAAATGTCACTCAAACAAAGAAAAGAGGCAAGAAGTATGATGTAGCCTCTTGTTTCAGGCTCAAATCTCACATTTAGTAGCTTACACAGAGAATTGAAACTTACAGAACCTCGATGCTAATTTTCAGCAAATTCTAATACAAGCAATCAACTTATTTCAATCACAAGTTGTCAAAAAACAAATTATAGCCCCTAAATCAGCAAAAATTTAAAGTTTTCTATAATTATAAGCAATTATAAGCACAACCAAGTAATAAACAAAATAAAAAGTCCCCCTACACTTACTTCTAGCAGTGTCCACACTTCTACTAAGATAAATCAAGAACAAAAAGGATAAAAGATATCAAATATAGTTGTGCTAAAATAAAAGAAGTTAGAAAGAGACTCCCCTCTAAAAAATATCACGAGCAAATTGAATAGGGATATGAACAAAATTGATGTTGCCTTTCCCAATACCGATAAAGCTAGTAAGCGGGCGCAAGAACTGTGTACAAATAAAAAGAAATAAAAAGAAAATAAGATAGCAAAATAAAACAAAAGGCAATAAAATAAAATATGTCCTGCGAGTATGATAATATGTACAATCCTCTTTTTAATACATAAGCAAATAGAATGCTTAAATACTAAAAGAAGAGAAATGAAATCCTGCATCACTCAGCAGGTGGTCTGAGCTACTGGAGGAGTCCTATAAACGTAGCTAGTTGCTCCCCTAGGCGTCAAAATGCCGGTCCACATGGGCTCCGAACTCTTGAAAGCTGAGTTGCATCTCGCCGAGACGCGTCATGAGGTCCTGTAGGAGTGGGCCTGGGGTGCTGGCTCTGGATATGGTGTAGTGGTGCAGGGTACTCCTCTGCATATGGCTCAACCTCTATGTGCTTATCCTCCTGCCGCTGGGGCTGCTCCAGTCGAATCACCTCATAATCTCTGTGCCCCAATATCCGCAGAACATCGATGTTGTAGAGTGTAGATAGTCCAATGGGCTACTTCTCAATAACTGTGGCCCCCGCTCCTGTGCGAACTCCAAGGTGGGCAGCCAGTCTAGAGATGAATGAACCCAACATGATGTGTCCGGTATTCTGGGTCTGCAGATGAATGCCCAACTGTGTGCACATGCGCAAGAAGAACATCCCTGTGTCGCAGCGGTGGCCCTAGATAGTCTTGGAATGAAGTTTCTTTGATTTCCCTATTTGACTTATTATTTTTTTGTTTTGTTAATTTTTTTCGTATTTTTAATAATTAATAAAAAATAATAAAAATAATAAAATCAAAATAAAAACAGAATAAAAATAAATGTTAGTAAACACAGGTTGCCTCTTGATTAGCGCTTGTTTAACGTCCTAAGCCTGACGGTTCAGAGGACTTGGAATTAGTCCTCAGCGGGTAATTGTCCTTCTTTAAGGTTACCTTTCACCTTTTTTCCATTAGGGAAGACCACAATGTAGTTGCCTTCATCAAAGTGATCCATCCAAGCAGGTCCTAAGCACTTCTTTGGTGAGTTCATTATGTACCCACATTCATCACAGATGTCAATTGACTTCCTGATAATTGGCGAGAATGTCTTGATAAATTTCTTTACTAAGTCATTCCACGTCTCTGTTTCTTCAGCTGGTAGGTTCGTCATCTATGAAAACAGAAAGATCTTCAATTTTGCTTCATCCAGAGACAAGCTCCAATATTTAGCATTCTTCATCATTTTGCAAAACTTTCTCATGTGCTAAATATGATCTTGCCCTGTTGTTCCTTTAAATTGTAGGGCTGACACCTCTGAAATAATGGATTGGTCTATTTCAAAGCTAGCAAACTCTTTAGAAGTATTACCCTCTAACAGTTTAAACCCTTAGATATGATCCTTTTTGTCTTTTACCTCAGATGTGTATTGGAATGTCTTGACAAAGTCTTCCACTAATTCATCCCATGATTCAAAGTGAAATTGAGGGTAAATTGAGAACCACTGCTTAGCCACTCCTCCGAGAGAAAGAGGAAATAACTTCAGCCTTATCCCATTTGAGGTGGTTCCATTATATTTGTCAGAATTAACCAATTTATAAAAATTCAGTGCACGGAGAACAGGATCCTCGCCAGGCAGTCCTTTGAATTTGGGTAAACAGAGAGCTTCCAACACCAAGGAAGGAGTTATGTCCATATTATGTTCAATAGAGTTGTTGTCTTGCTCCTTAACTTGCTCTTCTTTTTCTTTAGCCTGTTTATGCTCAATGTCCTGCAGGAAACAACAAGATGCACTAGAGGAAGAAAATTTGTTAGCATTATAAATTTTAAATACCTCCTCTTCTTCTTCAATCCTTAGAGTCATACTTCCCTTCTTTACTTGGATAGTAGCGTCTCCTGTTGCCAAGAATGGTTTTCCCAAAATAATAGGAACATCTCTGTCTTCATCCATGTCCAAAACCACAAAATCTGAATTTCAGCACTTTGACTAACACGTCCTCTATTATCCCTCTTGGGTAAACAAGAGTTCTATCATCTAACTATAAAGACATGCTAGAGGGTTGTGGTTCCTGCAAATTTAGCTTTCTAAAAACCAACAGAGGTATTACATTCACACTTGAACCCAAATCACATAATGCATTAAAAGAATTATTACCAACCGAACAGGGAACAACAAAGGTTCCTGGGTCCTTAAGCTTAGGTGGTAATTTATTCATCAGCATCGCAGAGCAATCTTCATTCAAATTTACTGTCTCTACTTCTTCCAATTTATTTTTATTAAAAAATTATTTCATTTAAAAACTTAACATATTTAGTTTCGTCAGAGACAATTTTAGTAAAGGGAATATTAACATGCAATTTTCTAAGTTTTTCTAACAACTTAATTGCTTACCTATCATTATAAGAATTTTTAGAACATTGGGAAGAAGAGTTACATACCTGCTAAGGCTCAATTTCAGCCTTCTTTTCTTCACTTCCCTCCAAAATGTCCTTAATTGCAAGGACTGGTTCCTCCTTTGCGGTGAAGATAGCATTGCACTTCTGTAACATCCCAATTTTTAAGAAAAACTGTTTTAGCAATAAATGTCGAATACTTGAAGCCAAGTCGTAGAGACTGATCACCTCAACAATTTACTGAGAGAATAACGAATTGTTTTGATTTATTATAAATAATTGGTTTATTATAAATAATTATTATTTATGATGTCAATTCAAATTAATAGACAGCGTAGACGTATGCTGCTTTTAATGTGAATTCATCAATTGAGTTTTTATATAAGTTTATTGTTTGACGCATTGACGCGTAGTATTTTTGTTGACTAAGAAAGTGATAGAATTAAATCAAGATAAAATTAAATTTGAGAATTAATATTTAATATTAATTCATGGTTCAAAGATCGTCGAAATATTCTAACGAAGTTTCGCCGTGTTTTGAATCGTCTGGTAATTTTTATCCGCCATAAAATTTGAAACGAATTCCGATTTTGATAAAAATCGAATCGTAACTTGTTGTGATATTATTTGAGTGTTTTTAATTGTTTTTATATTTATAGATAATTTATTTATCACGCGGTGAATTAATTTTTCAGTAAATTAATTTACGCGATTTAATGACAGACGAATTATCGGTAATGCGATTACCCGACGCTGCGATATTGTGATGTCGAGACCCGTTAACACCCCAAAATTCACTCAATTTATGTACATTATAAACTGTTTTATCATAGTAATTGTGAAGAATTATTTAATTATAATTCACTCCATTTATTTTAGTATGTTATAATAGTAATTTGTATGACTTATTGAATAGTAATCCTCTTTGTGGCGAACGATTTTAAAATGATATTTTAAAATTTCATAACATCGGGTGGAATAATTTTATTTGAATGAGAAAGAATATTTTTCTATATGAATATTATTTTGAGACCCATGAGATATATAAATTTATTTTCTTCAAGAAGCGGGATTATATTGTTTAATATATAAAATATATATTTTTATTTAGAATAGAATTGTATTCTTATTATATTATTTCTTACGTCCCTTCTTCTTTTAATCACATCTCTTAAAACATGACCTATGGTGCACTACAATTTATTTAAAAGCACCACCCAAAAATCCATTTCCCACTTTTCTCTTCCAACCGTGGCAGTATATTATTTTCTTAGACCACACTACACCCTCATTCACTTAAATCCACTGAATCATTTCCAATACTCCACTATCTTCTCCAAAACCGTGGATGCATTTCTTTTTGGGAAAATGATTTTTGAGCACAGATTTTGGACCCCAAATACGCGACACCATATGTTCATGCGGTAAGGTACGGACATGTAAGTTACCATATGGAATCCGTACGGTATTTTTTTTTGTTGCTTTTTTTAGATTTTTTTAACTGGTTAATACCGATTTGACATTAACCAAATAATGAATAACATTAACCAGATATTTGAACTTGATTAATGTAACACCTGAGGACGAGATCGACATCGTATTAGGACGACGTATCGAGACCTCGACCAAGACCTTGTGTCGAGATCCCGTGACTAGATCGTTTGTCGAGATCATTTGTCGAGCTGATGAGACCACGTGCACTAGCTGCTGAGCTGAGGAGGTCGCGTGTCGAGTTGATGAAGTCGCGTACCGAGCTGATGAGGACGTATGTCGAGCTGAGGAGACCGCGTTCACGAACTCGTGTTAGAACCTTGTACGCTTGCACGAGCACTCTTGTCGACATCGTGTCGAGATGATACCTCGTATTCTTTCGAACGTTATTCAGCGTTATTATTATATTGTTTGTAATTATTACATTGTCGGCTTGCCGTTGACCGACAGAGTAGAGAGTAATTATGAGAGGAACGATTTAACGGGTAGATGATTGATGGGATTGGCATCTTATAGCTGGAGTTACGATTATGCCCTTCCAGCTGTATTCACGATCGGTTTTCCCTCAAACACTCATTTCTCTTTTCTTCTTTCTTCTTCCTTCCTTCTGCTCTGTGTTTCGTTGTTTTCTTCAAAAAAAATCTCCATCGACGAAACCGTGAGTTCCATCGAGATTCTGCACAAGCTTTCTTCATCAATTTTGTTCATCATCATCTTCTCGACCCATATCTCGTCTGATCGACCATCACCATTGAGGTATGAAGAACAGATTTTTATCTTCTTCGTGCTACTGTTTAGCGCTAATTCTTCTTCCATTTTTAGCCAGTTTTATGCTTCCAAATCATGTCAAATTGATGGGTTTTCTTATTCACGATATTACCTATCTTTTTAACCGATTAATTGGGCTTGTAAAACAAATTTCTTTCTCTGATTTACGCAATCGGCTTGCCGAGAAACCACCATTTTCGGTTTGTTTCGATTTCTTGTTTTTCGTTTGTTGCTTCTGGTTATTGTTGTTGTCGATCTATCTGTTGAAACATCAGATAACTTTTTCATGAACTTTTGATCGAAATCCCTAACATTGTGTTAGAGGAAAAATATATTCAGTTCTTGAGTTTTATATGTTCTGGGTTGTGGTTAAGTTTGGGATGAGAGCTAGATGTATTAGAACCCATAGATCGATCTGAGTTGTGTTTGTTTTAGGAAGTCTGATTCAGAGATCGAGTGATTTCGAATCAAGGTGTACGGAAAGCGAATCCAAGGACGCGAAGCAGAATCCAGATCGAGGATGGTACGTGTCGAGGTCGACTGAGAAGTGTACGTGTCGAGCTCGTTGAAGACAGCTGTGTCGAAGTCGTTATCGAGCTCTTTGAAGACAGCTGTGTCGAGGTCGTTGTCGAGCAGCATTAACTTGGAGTTCAGTAAGGGCGCTTCACATTAATATTTTCGTAGTATGCTAGCATAAGGGTATTTCATATTCTACGTGGTTATGTTATTGTGTATGGATTTTCCTGATTTGTGTCGAGCTGAAATGTTGTGATATGATTGAGTTTTTGCATGTATTTAATATGTGATTGAATATATGTCGCGAATTGTGTATTGCATGTTGAATTGCGTTTCTTCATGTCGAGCTTGCTCTTTTATTTGACATGCGGTTGAATATCTTGTGTTCAACTCTTTGAATATCGTATGCGGCGAATTGTTCATCGAGTGAGCGAGCTAGGTGAGTCGTATGACGTTTTTGAGCCGTGACCTGATAATCGAGGGTGCTAGGTCCCCTTTTTGTTTACGGAGATTGACTAGACGCCGCCACGCTATGGGACCCGAGTTAATCGCCCTAGGGAGAGCGAGGATCCCAAGGCTTCGGCTGGACTTTCCGACATACGGTACGGCGTGTGCATTCCGGAAAATTATCGAGTCGAGAGAAAATGGATTTGCGAGTTGTGTCGAGTTTAGAGTGAGATGGTCGAGTCACGTCGGTGAATGTTATACTTTGCTGTTTGCTTATATTTTTATGTCGAGCTTATCTTGAATTGTTGAGAAGTTGACCCTTTCCCGTGGTGCCTTCAATCCATGACGGTTACCCAGGCGATGTCGAGGGCGCAGGTAACTCGACAGTAGATGATGCCGAGGAGGAGCTCGACGAGGACCCGAGTGACGACCTCTATCTGTCGTGATTGTTTGTTTGTTGGATGTTTGTTTTTCTGAGGACTGTACTTCGTTTTTCTTTTGTGTTCGAGGTCGTGACCAGTTTGGGCAGTGTGTTTTGTTGTTTCAGGGTAGACTGGTGGTCTTACTTTTGGAGCAGCCCCCTGCGTGGGAGTCTGCCGGAAGTACCCCCAGGGTATGATTGCTCTTTTGAAGTCGTCGTACCTTAGGTGTATTTTCTTTGCACATTTGATACTCTGTATTTTGTATACATTATTATTTCGAGTGATATATATATATATATGTGTATGTTATGCATGTATGTTTTATTAGAATTTAAGTCTTGTGTCTTAGTTGCACCATGTTTCGAAAAGCTGTAATTACTCTGATGTGCACGAGTTGGTTTTATAATAAAAATATATATATATCGTATTTTTAAAAGGCACAAGAGTTTTGTTTTTAAAACACATCTCATATAGGTTTATGTTGAGCTTGGTGTGTTGAGCTCGGTAACTCGAGCTCGGTATATTGAGCTCGGTAGCGGTCCGGAAACGGGTCGTTACAATTAACCAGATAAGAAAATAGGATGTCCAAAGTTTCAGGATTTGGCATTAACCAGATAATAAATAGCACTAACCAGATATGTGAACGTGATTCACGAGTTAAAAAAAATCTTTAATATTTTTTTTAATTTTAAAATATATTTTTTTGAAAAATAAAAAAAAGTTGTCCGTCCATGTACCGACATATGGTCTGTACAGTACGGACATACGGTCCGTACTTGTTGTCGCGTATTTGATGTCGCGTTTCTGTGTTCAATTAGTGCCACCGTTCTTTTTGGAAAATGATTTTTGAACACAAATATGTATGGACACCGTATGTCCATACGGTATGGACATGTACGGACCGTACGGAATCCGTATGGATATATATATTGCTTTTTTTATAGATTTTTTTAACTGGTTAACATATATTTGGCATTAACCAGATAACGAATAGCATTAACCAGATATTTGAACTTGGTTAACCAGATAAGAAAATGGGATCATTAACCAGATATTTGAACCTGATTAACCAGATAAGAAAATGGGATGTCCAAAGTTTCAGGATTTGGCATTAACCAGATAATGAAGAGCATTAACCAGATATGTGAACTTGATTAACCAGATAAAAAAATGGGATGTCCAGAAGTTTCAGGATTTGACATTAACCTGATGATGAATAGTATTAACCAAATATGTGAACGTGATTAACCAGATAAAAAAATCTGTAATTTTTTTTTTAAAAAGTCTGTACATGTACATGTACGGACATACGGTCCGTACATGTTGTCGCCAAATTGTGTCCAATTTGTGCGACCCTTTCTTGTTTTCTCAAGATCACCATTTTTAACATAAGAGCAAGAAATGTCCCCCTTTCTCCCTCTAACTCGAAACTTCCCTCTTCACTTCTGACTAACTCCGACCACGTTTGGCCAAACAAATTACATATCCTTCATCCTCGCGTTCTCCTCTATCTATCTGTACAAACAGTTTAGTGAAAAGAGCAACTTGAAAAATAGGTCTCTCCTTTAAGCTCGATTTTCGGCCATCTCCGGCCGTGTCTCAATAAACCACGACCACCACTTGATGTGCTCATCTTCCTCTATCAAAAGCTCCCACCTTTTTATGAAAACGGACAGATCTAGAAACTTATGACCGCCACCATCTCTCCTCTTATCCGGCCACCGTGAGCGGCTAACCGGAAAACGAAGGCCAGATTTGTAATCCCCATGATGTCCACTACAAAACCCCTCAAAAAGATTCACGACCTACGGAAATCGCCTCGGCCGTGCCGGAGTTTCGGAGCCGCCACACGTCTTTTCTTTCCTCTGTGATCAACCACCTACAGCCACCACCTCTAGGTCGCCATCATCATCTTTATCTTAGTGGGTTTTCCACCTTTGTGCTTTCAATGGAACCTTAAAATAAAAAATACTCATTTTTATTAAATAAATCATATTTTTTTGTCTCAAAAATTCTGTATATTAATTTAGGTTAAATAATATTTATTTTTTAAAAAAACTGTTTTAAATGAATCTAAAACTGGTTTAGATTTAATTTTAAAAAAGGTTAGTAATAAATTCGGGTTAATCACACTAATAATTAAAATAGATTCTGATTTTATTTCGAGTAAAACATCTCACTAATGGAGATTTTGGAAAGGTGAAATATGAAATTTTCCTTCTCTTTGAGCCCTGTTAGGCTATGACATGAAGAGAAAAAAAAAGAGTTTTTGTTTTGAAATCCTAATCTTTGGTGTAATTTTTGTTGTTATAGTAGTTTAAGAGCTTTTAGAAATATTGGAATTAAGTTAAAGTTGCTTAAAGTATTGTTTAGTAAATTAAGGCCATGAAACATCAATATTTAAAGATATCTTGTGTTTTTTGAACGAAGGTGGAGTCTTAGAAAATTTAGTAATTTTAATTGTTGTTTTAAATTCTTACTTGATTAATATGTTAGTGTTTGTTAATTAAGTATTTTAAAGTTTTAATCTTTGTTTTGGTTTAAAAGAAAATGGTTTTTAGTGATTTTAAAGTTAAAAGTTTAAGTTATAAAGATTTTGAGCAAGTTGTAAAGTATTTAAAAATATTATTTTTAAACTTGTTTTAGTGTTTTAAGTGTGAGTATTAGTAAAAAGAATTTTTGGGTTGCGTACCCTAGGGGTTTATTTGCAGACCATGACCTAGGAGTTACTATTAAGAGATTTAGAGATTTTTCTAAGACTTAGTGTTAGTGTCTTAGGGTTGTTGAGGTCATGAGTACGATCATGGGTGAGTTCGTGACGTATCTTTGACGTTAGCGTGGACGTGGAACTCTATTATGTAAGGGCACTTCAAATTCAGTGTAGTCACTATGTGTATGCCTGATAATTATTGGTGTGTGAATGTGTACTTGTATGGAATGATTGCTGAAATGTGGAAGTGGATTTATAGTTCGTGTGCTTGTATGCTTAATCGTGTTGAGATATAAGCTACTAAGTGTTGAGCTAGATAATTAAATGTTTATTAAATTATGTCATATTTGAAATATCAAATGAATTGGTATGTTCATTGAGTTTGTGAAGATGCATTGACATGCATAAGGGTAACTTTGATCTGAAGAGTACCGGGAAGGGATTCAGTATCGTCGTTAGTCCTATACTAGGACAGTCTTAGACCTGAATACTACAGTGAAGGGATTCAGTGTTGTCAGGACAGTCTTAGACCTGAATAGTACTGTGAAGGGATTCAGTGTCGTCGATATTCCGGAATCAGATGGACAGGCATATAGTTGCATCAATAGGGTATTTTGTGCATCCTTATTGAATCTATATATTTTGCTGTGCTATTATATTTGTTTTATTTTAAGAAGTTGACCCTTGCTAGTAGTTCTTTCAATTACTGATTGTAACCCAAATGATGAAAATTGCAAAATGTTCGAGACTGCTGATGAGTGTGGCTGAGGATAGTCCTGTCGGGCTGTCTGCTTTGTGTGATAGTTTGGTAAACTTACTATAGGGTCTAGTAAGTGTTGTAGTATGCCGACCAGCTATAGGGTGCTTAATGTGTTAATTACGATGTTGTAATAAGTATATTGTGTTTTCCAAACTTGGATTGTCTTGTGTGAAATGATTAAATAAATCTACTGGTGTGGTTACTGTGATTTGAACATGGTGTTTTATTTATTCACCACCTTTCGAAGATGTTGCATTACTCTGACTGCTATTTTCAAAGAAGTTTTTTTAAAAAAAAAAGATCCACATTTTTGAAAACCATGCATGCAGAGTATCTCATTTTTCAAAAGCATTTGAACTTTCAAGAGTTACAGTTAGTTTAGTAATGCTCTAGAAACAGGGTATTACAATAGTGGTATCAGAGCAGTTCAGTTCTAACCAGACTGTGAGTTGGGTAGCTATAGCTGGTCGAGTGTCGAAATTATAAAGAATAGATTGTTGGGAGTCAAAATTGCGTTTTATTGTGAGTCAAATTATGCTTGTGTGCTAGTTTGTTCCTTAAGTGGAGTAACTCTGCTTGTAATTGTTTGAGTTGTTTGTTAATTGAAATAATGTGTGTTGACACACAAAATTGTTTTGGGGTTCTGACTAGGTTTTGAGTTGTTTCTTAATTGAAACAATGTGTGCTGACACACAAAATTGTTGTGGGGTTTTGACTAGGTTTTAAGACCTTGTGGGAATCCAGTACCTCCGAGACGAGCGATTCCTCCTACTAAAGTTGATAGTTCAAGAGATGGATCCGAGGATTAAGATAGCCAAAGCTGTGGTAGGGATAGTAGTTGCTACGCAACAGACTTCTACGGAGAATCAATGTGACCTACTAGGACTGCAGGGAGAGGAACAATCTGTAGAGACCAAAGTATTGGTTGACTTTTGTCACCATGGACCTCTTAAGTCCTTGAGGGAAATAAGAGATGAGATTCAAGGATTGTCTGTAGGAGATGCTATTATTATTATTTTGTATGATCTTTGGAGTATTAATGGTTCTAGGTATAAACCACAATGTTTGATGTTTGAAGTATTTTGATATGTATTAGATTTGAAAATCAAAAACATTTCATGATTTTGAGAATATGACATGTTTGCCACTAACATCAGTGTTTTCGCAGTAGTCTATTCTTGTATTGCTATGATTATATGTGGTTTATTGTGTGATTGTTTATATATTGTGAGAGTATTAATATTTTCCAATGAAAATATTATACGCGATTATTTTTAGCACGTTAATTAAATGTCTTGTGACAATTTAATTTACGCGATACCCATTTGACTCAGTTAAATAGAATCTAAAGGGTCAGTGAGAGTTGTCATTAGGGGTATGGTGGTGGTGTCTTAGTGCGTGACGAGGTGTTGAGCTAATATTGGGTAGTACCTAAAATTTTTTACCAAACCTTATCCTTATTTCTTTGAGTCATGGAAGATTTTCTTTAAAGGAGAGCCAAGTATTTTTTGGATGACTCATTTTTCACCTTTTCCTTTCTTACATGGCCGGCCACTCACTCATAAAAGGGTGCAGAAGAAAATATTCCATTTTAGTCTTAGTGTTAGTAAGTGATGAGGTGAGAAAACCTAGCCTTCCTTCTTCCTCCTCTTGTGCGCCGCGAGTAAGGTTTTGCTCAAGAGAGTTACATTTTCTTCAATCTTTCTCCTAGATTATGCTAAACCGTGTGGTGGTGAGGAGTGTGATAGATTTTTTGAAGTGTTGAGAGTTGTATTTCTTCCATTTTCTTAGGTTGAGCTGTGAGTTTGAGGGAGAGATTTGGAGTTGTTTTCCTCTTTTATTTCCTTAATTTAAGCCGTAATCTTTGAAAGGATGTTGGATGAGGGTTGTCCCTTATATCCTGGGTATTTATGGGTGATGTCGTTCATGATTTTGTGGTTGCTGATGGTGAGAATTCTTCTTTGCTAGTGACCTCTTAAGATCACGGGTCCTTGGAGGAGTTTTAGGTGAGTATTCTAATTCTTTTGCTTTCAATTTTTGTGTTATTGTATATGATCTTGTTGATAATGATTTATTAGCAAAGGTTGTTTTTTTCCTTTTGTGGTCTACAAACCGTGAGTTATTTTAGAAAAAGGAAAAATGATTTCAAGGTTTTCTAGTGATTTCAAGGTTTTCTAGTTGATCTTGTGTTGAAAAATGCTTTTGATCTTGCTTTGCTTGGGAAAAAAAACCAAGTTTTATGCGTGAGCAGTGTTGAAGAAAATTTTGAAAGTTTGGTATTGATTAGGGGGTATGACCCGTGACCACTTTTTTTTTTTTTAAATGAATGAAAGGAGCCTCGTTAAAACTTTCTGATGCAAAACCCTCCTTAGGGAAAAAACATCTAGAAGGAAAAAGAGACCCGTGACCACTTATATGTGTGTGAATTTAGATTTCAAATTTTCCTAAATTAAACCCTTAATAATTTTGTATTTGTGGAGATTTAGGAGTTATTGATAAGAGTTTCAGTTTGTATTTTTTTTTCCTATTAAAAGCTTATGTGTGAGTTAGAATGATTTGAGAAAAGGTTTTAAATTTTGAAGTTTTAAGTGGTTTTTGTATTTTGATGTGTGTAACCATGGCCAAATGTGTGTTGTGTAGTAATGTTTTTGGTGATAGCATGTAGCCGTAGTCGTGTTCATGTTTGTGATCGTGAATAAGCAGAGGTTGTTGCTCCGGAATAAAGCGTCAGTGGATCGTAAGGACTTCTTCGTCTATTAAATTATGTGCATATTACTGTGTGATATATATATATATATATATATATATATATATATATATATATATATATATATATATACTTGGTGTTGTGATGTAGCTGTAAATATTATAGTATTGCTTGTGTTATTATATAAATTGTGAATGCCTATGAGTTACAAATATTTTATGGACTTGAGCAAAATAAAATTTTCGTATTTTAATATCAGCTTAGTTTTGAGGACGAAACTATTTTAAGGGGGTGATAATGTAATATCTCAATTCTTAAGAAAAATTGTTTTAGCAATAAATCCTGAATACTTGAAGGTAAGTCGTAGAGACTGATCACCTCAATGATTTACTGAGAGTACGAGGAATTGTTTTGATTTATTATAAATAATTGGTTTATTATAAATAATTATTACTTATGTTGTCAATTCAAATTAATAGACAGCGTAGACGTATGATGCTTTTCATGTGAATTCATCAACTGAGTTTTTATATAAGTTTACTATTTGACGCGTTGACGTGTAGTATTGTTGTTGACTAAGAAAGTGATTAAATTAAATCAAGATTAAATTATATTTGAGAATTAATATTTAATATTAATTCATGGTTTAAAAATCGTCGATATATTCTAACGAAGTTTTGTCGTGCTTTGAATCATCAGGTAATTTTTATCCACCATAAAATTTGAAACGAATTCCGATTTCGATGAAAATCGAATCGTAACTTGTTGTGATATTGTTTGAGTGTTTTTAATTGTTTTTATATTTATAGATAATTTATTATCACACGGTGAATTAATTTCTCAGAAAATTAATTTACATGATTTAACGGCAGGCGAATTATCGTTAATGCGATTACCCGACGCCGCGATATTGCTACGCCGAGACCCGTTAACACCCCAAAATTCACTCAATTTATGTACATTATAAATTGTTTTATCATAGTAATTGTGAAGAATTATTTTATTATAATTCACTCCATTTATTTTAGTATGTTATGATAGTAATTTGTATGACTTATTGAATAGCAATCCTCTTTGTGGCGAACGATTTTAGAATGATATTTTACAATTTCATAATATCGGGTGGAATAATTTTAGGCAAAATTGCGCTTTTGGTTTAAGTTATTTTTAAAGTTCACATTCGTCCTTTAAGTTTTTTTTGTCTCAAATAAGTCCTTTATGTTTTAAAACGTTGACACCGTTACCCTTTTTTACAGTCACCGTTCGCCCCGTTTCAGTCTGTTTCGCTTTTAAACGTGATAAGACTTATGGCTCATGACCTAAACCTAATTCTAACCCTATTAAGGCTCTAAATCTCAGTTTTAATCATTCATTAAGAGTCTCAAAGGACCTATTTGAGACAAAAAAAATTAAATGACGAATGTGAACTTTAAAAATAACTTAAAGGACCAAAAGTGAAATTTTGCCATAATTTTATTTGAATAAGAAAGAATATTTTTCTATATGAATATTATGTTGAGACCCATGAGATATATAAATTTATTTTCTTCAAGAGGCAGGATTATCTTGTTTAATATATAAAATATACATTTTTATTTAGAATAGAATTGTATTCTTATTAAATTATTTCTTACATCCCTTAAAACATGACCTATGGTGCACTAGAATTTATTTAAAAGCACCTAATTCCCACCCAAAAATCTCTTTCCCACTTTTCTCTTCCAACCGTGGCAGTATCTTATTTTCTTAGACCACACTACACCCTCATTCAAATAAATCCACTGAATCATTTCCAATACACCACTGTCTTCTTCAAAACCGTGGATGCATTTCTTTTTTTCTCAGGATCACCATTTTTAACCCAAGGGCAAGAAATGTCCCCCTTTCTCCCTCTAAACTCGAAACTTCTCTTTTCACTTCCGACCAACTCCGACCACGTTTGGCCAAACAAATTACATATCCTTCATCCTCGCGTTCTCCTTTATCTATCTGTACAAACAGTTTTGGAGAAAGAGTAACTTGAAAAACGGGTCTCTCCTTGGAGCTCGTTTTCCGGCCATCTCCGGCCGTGTCTCAATAAACCACAACCACCACTGTGATGTGCTCATCTTCCTCTATCAAAAGCTCCCACCTTTTTATGAAAAGGACAGATCTAGAAACTTATGACCACCACCTTCTCTCCTCTTTTTCGACCACTGTGAGCAGTTAACTGGAAAACGAAGGCCAATTTGTAGTCTCCATGATGTCCGCTACAAAATCGCTCAAAAAGATTCACGATCGGAGCACCTACCACTAGCGACCACCGCGCCGGAAATCGCCTCATCCGTGCCAGAGTTTCAGAGCCGCCACACATCTTTTCTTTCCTCTGTGGTCAACCACCTCCAGCCACCACCTCTAGGCCGCCATCATCATCTTTATCTTAGTGGGTTTTCCCCCTTTGTGCTTTCAATGGAACCTTAAAATAAAAAAAATTCATTTTTATTAAATAAATCATATTCTGTTGTTTCGAAAATTCTTTATATTAATTTAGATTAAATAATATTTATTTTAAAAAACAATTTTAAATGAATCTAAAACTTGTTTAGATTTAATTTTAAAGAAGGTTAGTAATAAATTCTGGTTAATCACACTAATAATTAAAATAGATTCTGATTTTATTTCAGGTAAAACATTTCACTAATGGAGATTTTGGAAAGGTGAAATATGAAATTTTCCTTCTCGTTGAGCCTGTTAGGCTATGACATGAAGAGAGAGAAAAAAAAAGAAAGAGATATTGTTTTGAAATCCTAATTTTTGGTGTAATTTTTGTTGTTACAGTAGTTTAGGAGCTTTTAGAAATATTGGTGTAACACCCTAACTCTAATTAGGGGATTACTTACCAATTTAACTTGAGTTAGCATACATACACTGGAAAATTTTCGAATACAAACGAATACTAAAGAATGATTCCTGTTTTTCAAATACTACACTATACTTTAGTTAGTAAAACTCCTGGATGCATACGCGTCGTATAAAAATACGTTACTAAGATAATAAACATAATTCAGAGTTTCTAAAGCAGGGTTAACTTTAATTATTACAACTTCTGTTCAAAAGAATAATAAAGTAAAACAATTACATCTTATTCACACATAATACTAGGACACAACCTAGGACTTAGGACATGACTTGTGATCCGGTGACTCAGGTCTCACAGAAAAGGAAGACCGAGCACATTCCAATGCTCTGAACCTCTTCAAACAGCTGTACCTGAAAACAACTCCCCAAATGTGAGTTTATAAAACTCAATAACTTAGACTTAGATTAAAAAAAATACTTTTATCGTTGTTTTCAGCCATACGTGGTGTGCGACGTATGGAAAATCCATCCCATAAGCATACGTATAAATATTTATACTACCTTAACAAATTCTCAAGACATGATATTTCAAACATCAATTACAGAGTCAAACATATGTCAAAACAATCACAATGAATGTTCCCCACTTGATCCAGCTCAAGTACAAAATGAGTAAAATCCTATTAAAAGGATAAAACCAAGGGGGGCCCTAACGGCACAGGTGGTAGCTAATCACTTACGATGAGATTGCAGAGCGAATTGCAAACATTCCACACAAACAATGCCTGTTATTGTGACATCCCAAGCCATACTCACATTGGAGCCACAAGGCCTTACGAAAGGGTATGCCACTCACAGGACTTCACACAAGCAATTCAATCAAGATCATTAATGAATAATGCAACACACAGCACTAGCATAATTCGATTAATGTTTGCAGTTCAAGCGCAAACATTTCGAACATATATAAGTTTCAATCAATGAGAAACAACAAGCTCAATGCAATTACACGTAGTAAACACTAATGAATGTACCCACTTGGCAAAGCTCAAGGATCAAAATGAGCAAGGACCTATTTGTGGTCCTACCAAAGGGTCCCCGTCAACGAAAGTGACCGAAGTACACATATGACGTGTTTGCCTTTCAAACGTAAACATCCAGACACCTAAACAACCGAGTTTCAATCAAAACAAGAGTCAAAACAAGGTTTCACATGCATTATTAGGATTCAATAACACATCAAATAATAATTCATTACAATTATCACAATCTCAATCAAATAACAATTCTAAATATTTTACATGTCTAAGTCAAACACTTAGCAATATAACCACGACTTATTTAAAAGGGGCATAAAGCCCTTCACCAATTTCAGGAAATTATAACCACTCCAAATTAGGCTAGTTCAAACGTCAATCCTTCCAAATTAATTTATGCATATTGATCAAGTGACCATTCAAAACAAACCAATCACATATATATATACACCAATTGGAGCTCGATGGAACTCTCAACGGCACAAACATCACACATTGGTTTAGGGGGGTTGGGACAGAATCCAACCCTATTTCAGTCAAAACCCAATACAAGACCATTTCAGAATAATTAGTAGACTAATTATTGCACTAAAGAATCTAAATAACAAATCCTAGCACACCCTAAGGGAGGTTTTAAGGGAAGTCTATGTTACCTATTGCTCCTTAGAAGCTTTAAGGTGAAAACCCCCAATTTTAGAATCTGGAACCCTAGCCATCCTCCATGGAAATGAGCTCTTAAGCTTCAATCTTCATCTTCTTCACCAGAATGGCATATGCAACATCTTCCTCTTTGATTTTCGAGTTCCCTTATTCCATCTCTCTCGATCTCTCTCGGACTCTGTCTCTCTCTCAGCTCGAGCTCTCTCCCTCGGTCAAGCCCTCCCTCGCTCAGCCACGTGAATAGTGGTGCAGCCACCATCGCCGGAACCGTCGCGCTCGCCAGAGCTCCAGAGCTGTCGCGCTCCTCCCTGCTCCTCTTCTCCCTCGCGCGCGACTCCCCTTCTTTTCTTCTTTCCTTTTCTTTCTTCTTTCTTTTTCTTTGATTCTGTTCCCTTCTTTTTTTTCTTTCTGATTTGGGCTGTTGGTGGTCGATGGAAGGAGGGAGTAGATGAGGGTTTGGGGAGTGATAAGGTGGATTTAAGTGGAACATAGTGTATGGTGGGACTTAAGTCTAAAGTTAATTAAAAATCTTGCAAGCAAGTCCTATTAAAGCTCCTTAATTTAACTCTTGGATTCTAATAACATCTTGAGTAATTTTAATCAATTAAAACTACTCCTAATTAATTAGTCCCACATTTCCTAATTTATTGGGTAAAATTACTATTTTACCCTTTAGTTCCAAATTGGTTTTAAATTACTAAATTAAGGCTATGAACTATATTTACTCCTTAGGATTAAATCCATTTTCACTTAGGATCTCTAATAATTAGGCTTAGGGAATTTGGGATGTTACAGTACTCCCCACCTTTTAGGAATTTTGTCCCCAAAATTCGCCTTACCTTCTAACCTTATCCTTACACAGGTTCTGCTCTCTGAGCTTCCGCTGCGAACTCTAATTCTACTCTTCTTCGAATGAGTAAGTTCCTTTCTAGCTCGCCCTAAATTATCGAAATTTCAAAAAGAATTAATAGCTACCCTATGTCAATTATCCGGAGGATTTGTGATTTGGCTAACCAGTTACAAACTAAGTCTTATCTCCAATAAGATGTTTATTAAGTCAAGACAAAGTTCGTAATTGGTCAAACAGCGTCACTTCATACCTCGGCTATTGAATCTAGAGTAGACATTAATTTCTCTGAATTCCAGCTGATTTAGCTATACTAAGACCCTTGTAGTCCTAAGACTATGGTCTAACACTTTTCCTCAGGCTAGTTATTCCACCAAAGTAACTACGCCTAGAAAGCTTAGGGCTTGAATACCATTCCAGGTTCCCTAATTACAACTTAGGTATTAGGAAGTCTAGCTCATCACTACCCCTTTTTGATTTTAGAAAACACTAAGGTATTTCTAATCAAGGTCCACTAGGTGCTTTAGAGGACTTTGTGGTTATCAATCAACTTGGGATCCATTCACAATGGTTAGATCAAACAAGCTTGACTAGTTAACAAGTGTTGAGAGCCTAATCGATTATGAATGCCCATCCTAAATTGATCAAGACCGCACCGCTAAGAATCCTTACTTACCGATTCTAATTGTCGTAGAATCAAGTGGTCACGACAAAAGGATTAAAACAGTGTTAAACCACTCTAGGTACAATATATCCAAAGTGACCTTTTCAAAATTAATAATTGAAATTGGTCATGTTTACTAACACTGTTAACAGTAAAGTCTCCAGTAGAAACACTTACCTATTGAGGAACAACTATGGAATCAAATGATGGAAAAATACTAACCTAAGTTTCATAACATAGGTGAAACCAACATTGGTAGAATTTATCTTATCAGATCCATTGTAACTCAGTAGTTCTAATATTACTTCTCTGAGCCTTTCAAACAAACTAGCATCTCTAAGGGAATTCTAAGATTTTCCTAAGTGATTTTCTAGGATTTAGGACCCTAAAAACATGTACTTATGATCCTAAAAG
The DNA here is from genome assembly GCA_037113605.1 of Calophaca sinica. NCBI lineage: Eukaryota > Viridiplantae > Streptophyta > Magnoliopsida > Fabales > Fabaceae > Calophaca > Calophaca sinica. The sequence goes on from CM073730.1 coordinate 101,805,873, forward strand.
TCCTAAAAATGTGAAAATCCACGTTTCTGCTCAAACTAGCGCGTCGTACGCACCCTAGCGCGCGTCACGCACATCTTGACCTGTTTTTGCGCGCACCGCGCGAGCCTCAACGCGCGTCACGCACATTTCGCTCAATTGCCTCTGTTTTTCTGTGCGTCGCGCGCACCTGTGAAGCGCGTCACGCGCAGACCTGCAGAATTATGCAGAATTTTGAGTTTGACCCAATTCCAACTTCAAACTCAATTTCCACTCGATCCAAACCAATCATAATCAAGGTAGAGACTCCAAATCAAGCATTCAATACATATACATGATCAAGGGCAACCTACGGCATATTCGAATCACCACACAACATGATTGCACACATCATAGCATACGTCAAAATGTTCATTTATTCATGGTCCCTAAGTCTCTACTCATGCATTTACCTAACTCATATCTTGAATCAAGCAAACACAAAACAACACAAGGAAATGAAAACCCTAAACCCAATCCAATCCAAGACAAATTCATAACAATTAAGGTCTCACGAACAAGGATTCAAACATGATGAATTACAAGGAGTATTTATCCAATATCATATCATGGCAATATCATGCTTTAGGCATTTCGACTATTTCATAAATTCGTCAAATAGGTCATGCTCTCAAAGAATTCAGACAAGGATCTAGCATACACATAATGGTAGCACCATAACATATTTCTCATGTCAACAATGCAATCAAAATATGAAAATAACAATTATACTCATAAGGCAGACAAGGAACATGTAGTCTGTTTATGGTTCCTAACCAGAATTTATGCAAGTTCACAACATCACAATTAAGGGTCATTCATGCAATAGCCACTCAGGATTCCAAATTTATGGACATCTACAATCAAACCAAACACATGTAGAGTAAGGTTGTGTATTGGCTCATGCATCTCATACTCATTTTAATATTTTCCTAAAACCTCAAATCTGAAACAAGGTTTCATGCATCATGAAATAAGAAGGAAAATAAGCTAACGTGGGACTTATTGGTGCCCAATACTCTAAGAAGAGAAAGACTCATAAAACACACCATAAAATTCCCAAGCACTAAACTTGGATTTTTGAAAAGGTGTCGATACCTTAAACCTTGACGGGTCTTTGAGGATTTCAAAAGCAAAAATCAAAACATCATATGACGAGGAACAATTTGTACATTCTACTGTCGTACAAATATAAGGCTAGAAGCCAAAATATCTAAATAAGGTAAGGAAAGGCATAATAACCACAAAGAATCAAGGAATTACTTAATTCATAAGATTCTACAACATTCTAAACCAAATCAACTAAATTTAGGGTTCAAGGACTGGAATAAACAAGTTCATGATCATCAATTCAGCAATCATATAAACCATGCACAAACACATAATGCATTTGTCACCAAAACTGATCAACACCTTGATACACACTCATGACTCTATTCCTATCATCAAACCTTCTCACAATTCCAACAATGAAAACTAGGCTCTCATACAACCCTAAGATTAAGCCCTGTTGCTCAAGGTTACTAGTCCAATTAACCATCAACATATTAGGATTAAAAAGGGTCTTAAAGGTCATGCCCTCTCAGCCTCTAAGCCATTGAGGCATAAAAATTAAATAAAAGAGACAGGGAGTGCGCTCAAGAGCACCTGGGGCGCAGCTCAAGAGCACTCCTGCAGCTGCTTCTGTTTTAAAAAGGACAAGCAGTGCGCTCAAGAGCACCTGAAGAGTAACTCAAGAGCACTCCTGCAGCTGCTTCTGTTTTCCAAACGACAGGGAGTGCGCTCAAGAGCATCCGAAGAGCAACTCAAGAGCACTCCTGCAGAATTCAGCAGAAAAATGGGTTTTTAGAGTCCCTAACTTCCCAAAACTTGATTCAAGCCATTCAAGATCAAATCCAACCAAATAGAAATCAATATCAGTGATCAAGCAAGTTCAAATGATGAATCAAACACTTTGCATACACTTATAACTACATGCAAAGCCAAACCATTTCTCAAATTCCAAAATTTTACTCAAACCTCACTTAGCCATGCTCAAGACTTCTAAACTCATTCCTTTAATCTTAGATAACCAGAATTCACCCAACACCTCAACTATATGAACATGCAAGCAAGGCAAGATAACCCTATGGTGGGACTTATTGGTTGCCCACACCTAATGTGAGAAGAACTCACCATGAGCAAGTAAAGGAGTTCAAGTCAACAAGCCAACACATCCGAGCATAACTATCCAAATTGAACATAAAGGAAATGTGAATCTTAACTCAAGTCATCAATACCTCAAGTTTAGACATAATCAATATTCTAGCAAGAAATTGAAAACAACCAAATGAAAAATCAAAGCGGAAGAAATTCGTTCATGTTTACTAAGTTATACATTTCTAACCTTCAAACCTTGGGTTTTCAAAGCTTAAACTTTCACATTATATAAAAAGATTTTTCCAAAACTTGAACCATGAGTATTCATCGAATACCAAAACATTTTATGTTTCACAAAGGTCGCGGTTTCTCCAAGAGTATCCCATAATACTCTCGTTGTCCCGCAGCTACTTTGATCATCAACCTCGTCATACCAAAACTTTTGTAATGATCTTCCAGTGGTAGCAGAGTTTAACGTGGCCAATAAGCTCAACTGCGGCCAGGTATGCATTCCGTGGACTTAGGCAGGCCAGAGTGGCTGAAATCCTTCACGACCTGAACTACTACTAGACGATCATTACGGAATCTGAAACTGTATTTAGGAGTAATTATATATATGAGAATGTCTCACGAAAGAGTACATGCCTCTAGTATTCCCTGCAAATCTTCATCCTCCTCATTCCTTTAATGAATCCTTGAGGTGGCCTACCCCAATAATTCACCAAAAGAACTCAGAAAACTCGGACTTACAGACACAACTGACTCTTTTCCTGAACTGGATCACTTCTAGACACACTTGACTCACAGTCTGAGAGGGTCGAACTGCTCTGATACCATAATGTAACACCCTAACTCTAATTAGGGGATTACTTACCAATTTAACTTGAGTTAGCATACATACACTGGAAATTTTTCGAATACAAACGAATACTAAAGAATGATTCCTGTTTTTCAAATACTACACTATACTTTAGTTAGTAAAACTCCTGGATGCATACGCGTCGTATAAAAATACGTTACTAAGATAGTAAACATAATTCAGAGTTTCTAAAGCAGGGTTAACTTTAATTATTACAACTTCTGTTCAAAGAATAATAAAGTAAAACAATTACATCTTATTCACACATAATACTAGGACACAACCTAGGACTTAGGACATGACTTGTGATCCGGTGACTCAGGTCTCACAGAAAAGGAAGACCGAGCACATTCCAATGCTCTGAACCACTTCAAACAGCTGTACCTGAAAACAACGCCCCAAAGGTGAGTTTATAAAACTCAATAACATAGACTTAGATTAAAAAAATACTTTTATCGTTGTTTTCAGCCATACGTGGTGTGCGACGTATGGAAAATCCATCCCATAAGCATAGGTATAAATATTTATACTACCTTCACAAATTCTCAAGACATGATATTTCAAACATCAATTACAGAGTCAAACATGTTGGAACCTAAACGATTGAGAAGTTTAGACCCTCATTAATTTTGATGATAACAAAATATTCACAAGAGAACAATTTATGTTCTAACAATTCTTGAAGTGTGAAGATACTAATATTACACACATTTCTAAGCCACTTAAACAAGAAGAAAGAAGCTCTCAAGAGAAGGATACACTCCATGTGTCAGCATCCGGCTCATCCTAGTATTCTGTCTTCGTGAGCGTCTGGAATTATCCTTTTGTGACACTAGTCTTGCCCATTTGCTTTGAGCGTCCGATCTTCCGTTCTGAGCGAGCGTCTGAACTTCATTTTATGTGATGGTCACGTTGTTGCTCCTCTTCTCAGAAGCCTCTGGAACGGATTTCGAATTTGATCTTATGCGCCAAAATTGTTGTACGAGGTATCAAAGGTGACACCTTTAGCTACAAGACAAAAATCGTACAAGCAATTGTGAAAAGCAAGGTAGTACGAAAACGGTAATATGTGCTACTAAGATATTCTCTGGAAAGGAAGAAAGAGACAGCTTCTTGAAATCACCTCACTCAATGGAAAGGAGCCATTTTTACTGTAACGGTAATATCCTTTAGAACTCCTATAAATACCCCAAGGTATCCATTGAAGAAACTGCCAAATTTTGAAACTGCCAAAAACTGTACAAGAGTATATTGCTTCATTTACTGAGAACAAGCACTGTTGTTATACACTAAAAAGAGTCAATACTCTGAAAGCGCTGCTTCTGTGAGCAATCAAGTTTCGAGCCAAGTCTCTGGACTACAATAACTGAACTCAGCGTCCGACACTTTCTTTTAGAAAGCATTTCTATATTGAGCTTAATTTTTATCCTCTCTGTGAGAGTTATTTATACTTGTATTCAACTTATTTGTAAAAGTTGTTTTGGCCTAGTTAAGGGTGTTCCCTCAAAGGCTCGACTGTACTGAGTCGTTTTGAGAAGTTGAGAGTATTGTCAAGATTGTGACAGAAGAATACTCTTGAGGAAATTATGTCAGGTGATTATAGTGGAAAATCCTTGAGGAGCAGAAGGGACTAGAGCGTAGCTACCAGTTTGGTAGTGAACTAGTATAAATCTCTGTGTCTTTTGCTTTACAGCTTTCTATTTATCTTTATCCTGCTGTGTTATAAACAAGTTTTCACAAACTGCTTTTCCAGCGTCCGGTTTATTTTCAGCATCCATTTAACAAACTGTTTTGAAAAACCTGTGTTCTAAGTGTTTTAAACTTAAAGTTTGCGAAAAGTTTTCAACACAATTCAACCCCCCTTCTTGTGTTCATGTTCAAAACATATGTCACAACAATCACAATGAATGTTCCCCACTTGATCCAGCTCAAGTACAAAATGAGTAAAATCCTATTAAAAGGATAAAACCAAGGGGGCCCCCAACGGCACAGGTGGTAGCTAATCACTTACGATGGGATTGCAGAGCGAATTACAAACATTCCACACACAAATAATGCCTGTTATTGTGACATCCCAAGCCATACTCACATTGGAGCCACAAGGCCTTACGAAAGGGTATGCCACTCACAGGACTTCACATAAGCAATTCAATCAAGATCATTAATGAATAATGCAACACACAGCACTAGCATAATTTGATAATGTTTGCAGTTCAAGCGCAAACATTTCGAACATATATAAGTTTCAATCAATGAGAAACATCAAGCTCAATGCAATTACACGTAGTAAACACTAATGAATGTACCCACTTGGCAAAGCCCAAGGATCAAAATGAGCAAGGACCTATTTGTGGTCCTACCAAAGGGTCCCCGTCAACGAAAGTGACCGAAGTATACATATGACGAGTTTGCCTTTCAAACGCAAACATCTAGACACCTAAACAACCGAGTTTCAATCAAAACAAGAGTCAAAACAAGGTTTCACATGCATTATTAGAATTCAATAACACATCAAATAATAATTCATTACAATTATAACAATCTCAATCAAATAACAATTCTAAATATTTTACATGTCTAATTAGGAAGTCAAACACTTAGCAATATAACCACGACTTATTTAAAAGGGGCATAAAGCCCTTCACCCATTTCAGGAAATTATAACCACTCCAAATTAGGCTAGTTCAAACGTCAATCCTTCCAAATTAATTTATGCATATTGATCAAGTGACCAATTAAACTAAACCAAACACACATATATATACACCAATTGGAGCTCGATGGAACTCTCAACGGTACAAGCATCACACATTGGTTTAGGGGGGTTGGGGACAGAATCCAACCCTATTTCAGTCAAAACCCCATACAAGACCATTTCAGAATAATTAATAGACTAATTATTGCACTAAAGAATCTAAATAACAAATCCTAGCACACCCTAAGGGAGGTTTTAGGGGAAGTCTATGTTACCTATTGCTCCTTAGAAGCTTTAAGGTGAAGACCCCCAATTTTAGAATCTGGAACCCTAGCCATCCTCCATGGAAATGAGCTCTCAAGCTTCAATCTTCATCTTCTTCACCAGAATGGCACATGCAACATCTTCCTCTTTGATTTTCGAGTTCCCTTATTCCATCTCTCTCTCGATCTCTCTCGGACTCTGTCTCTCTCTCATCTCGAGCTCTCTCCCTCGGTCAAGCCCTCCCTCGCTCAGCCACGTGAACAGTGGTGCAGCCACCATCGCCGGAACCGTCGCGCTCGCCGGAGCTCCGGAGCTGTCGCGCTCCTCCCTGCTCCTCTTCTCCCTCGCGCACGACTCCCCTTCTTTTCTTCTTTCCTTTTCTTTCTTCTTTCTTTTTCTTTGATTCTGTTCCCTTCTTTTTTTTCTTTCTGATTTGGGCTGTTGGTGGTCGATGGAAGGAGGGAGTAGATGAGGGTTTGGGGAGTGATAAGGTGGATTTAAGTGGAACATAGTGTATGGTGGGACTTAAGTCTAAAGTTAATTAAAAATCTTGCAAGCAAGTCCTATTAAACCTCCTTCATTTAACTCTTGGTTTCTAATAACATCTTGAGTAATTTTAATCAATTAAAACTACTCCTAATTAATTAGTCCCACATTTCCTAATTTATTGGGTAAAATTACTATTTTACCCTTTAGTTCCAAATTGGTTTTAAATTACTAAATTAAGGCTATGAACTATATTTACTCCTTATGATTAAATCCATTTTCACTTAGGATCTCTAATAATTAGGCTTAGGGAATTTGGGATGTTACAATTGGAATTAAGTTAAAGTTACTTAAAGTGTTGTTTAGTAAATTAAGGCCATGAAACATCTAATGTTTAAAGAAATCTTGTTTTTTTTTGAACAAGGTGGAGTCTTAGAAAAGTTAGTAATTTTAATTGTTGTATTAAATTCTAACTTGATTAATATGTTAGTGTTTATTAATTAGGAATTTTAAAGTTTTAATCTTTGTTTTGGTTTAAAAGAAAATGATTTTTAGTGATTTTAAAGTTAAAAGTTTAAGTTATAAAGATTTTGAGCAAGTTGTAAAGTATTTAAAAATATTATTTTTAAACTTGTTTTAGTGTTTTAAGTGTGCGTATTAGTAAAAAGAATTTTTGGGTTGCGTACCCTAGGGGTTTATTTGCAAACCATGACCTAGAAGTTACTATTAAGTGATTTAGAGATTTTTCTAAGACTTGATGTTGTTGTCATAGGGTTGTTGTGGTCGTGAATACGATCGTGGGTGAGTTCGTGATGTATATTTGACGTTAGAGTGGACGTGGAACTCTATTATGTAAGGGCACTTCAAATTCAGTGTAGTTGCTATGTGTATGCCTGATAATTATTGGTGTGTGAATGTGTACTTATATGCAATGATTGCTGAAATGTGGAAGTGGATTTATAGTTCGTGTGCATGTATGCTTAACTGTGTTGAGATATATGCTACTAAGTGTTGTGCTGGATAATTAAATGTTCATTTAATTATGTCTTATTTGAAATATCAAATGAATTGGTATGTTCATTGAGTATGTGAAGATGCAATGACATGCATAAGGGTAACTTCGATCTGAATAATACTGGGAAGGGATTCAGTATCGTCGTTTCTCCTATACTAGGATAGTCTTAGACCTGAATAGTACAGTGAAGGGATTCAGTGTCATCAGGACAGTCTTAGACCTGAATAGTACCGTGAAGTGATTCAGTGTCGTCGATATTCCGGAATCATATGCACGGACATATAGTTGCATCAATAGGGTATTTTGTGCATCCTTATTGAATCTGTATATTATGCTGTGCTATTATATTTGTTTTATTTTAAGAAGTTGACCCTTGCCAGTGGTTCTTTCAATGAATGATTCTAACCTAGATGATGAAGACTGCAAAGTGTTCGAAACTGCTGACGAGTGTGGCTGAGGATAGTCCTATCGGGTTGTCTGCTTTGTGTGACAGTTTGGTAAACTTACTAGAGGGTCTAGTAAGTGTTGTAGTGTGCCGACCAGCTATAGTGTGATTAATGTATTAATTACGATGTTGTAATAAGTATACTATCTTTTCCAAACTTGGATTATCTTGTATGAAATGACTAAATAAATCTACTTGTATGGTTACTGTGATTTGAATATGGTGTTTTATTTATTCACCACCTTTCAAAATGCTGCATTACTCCGACTGCTATTTTTAAAGAGGTTTTTAAAAAGAAAAAAAAAAGATCCACATTTTTGAAAACCATGCAAGCAGAGTATCTCATTTTTCAAAAGAATTTGAACTTTCAAGAGTTACAGATATTTTAGTAATGCTCTGGAGACAGGGTGTTACAACTTCTCGTTTGGATTTGGTTCCACTTGACTTGGAAATGCTCATTTTTCCCTTTGAGTCATTAAATTTACAAAGGTTGAGACTTAGTTTTTTAGTGAGTTCTGGCCTTCTACAATGGTACCTACTAATTTTTCTATATTTTTGAACCTCTCATCCTCTTGTCCCACTAAGTTGTTAAAGTTATTCCAACTGGGACTCCTATCACCTTGAGTTCCGTTTCGTAAATGTGGGTGCTTGTAGACATTCTGGTTCTGGCCTTGTGATTTTTGTTGACCACCACATGAGAAATTAGGGTGGTTCCTCCATCCGGGATTATAAGTGTTGGAGTAGGGGTCATTATGTGCCTCGTTTCCTGCAAAGTTCACCTCTTTGGTGTAGTCCTTAGAATCATGACTCGTTACTCCACAGAAATTATAGGAAGCTCTAGTTGTCTTGGTTTCAATGGCCTTGGGCCTTTCATCAGTTTTTTCCATGAAGCTAGCTAAAACTCTCATACAAGGATGACTGTGTCTCTCCATATAATTCAGCATAGCTTCTTGCATTCTGGCTTTTGGATCTAAATCCCTTTGGCCTACATCATTGACTTTTTCTAATTCTCTCTCAATTACCATGCATCCCCAATCATTACTAGTTGCTACTGCATTAGACTGAGTCTGCATTGCATTAGAGTCTTTATCTTCTTAGTCATTGCTTCCAATTTGGCTTCGAGGGCTCTATTAGTGTCTACCTTGTAAATTCCTGCCTATTGGGTCTTTCTTCTGGTTTGTCTTTCTCCTGCCGACCACTGAGCATTATTCTGAGCCATCTTAGTCATTGTCATATGCCTCAATGGGTGTCTTTTTCCCGAAAGATTCTCTACAAGCAGCGTTTGTAGCACCTTTGTTCTGCATTGTGAAACCATTATACAGAATTTGAACCAACTGCCATTTGGTAAAACCATGATGAGGGCACCTTCATTTTGAGTAAACCCAGATATGTCAGCTCTCAGCTTTGTAGATTTTGCGGGAAGGAAATATTTATTCAGAAATTTAGTCTTCAGATCCTCCCAAGTGGTAATAGAATTCATTGCAAGTGAATCCAACCATAATTGTGCCTTCCCCTGCAGTAAGAATGTGAACAACCTTCACTTGATGGCCTCCGGTGTCACACCTTGACACTTGACAGTGTTAGCAATTTTCTAAAATCTCTTGAGATGAGCATTCGGGTCTTCAGAAGGTAAGCCAGGGAATTGCACTGAGAACACCATTGAAATCAGTGCTGGCTTCAGTTCGACGTTAGTGGCCTCAATTTCCAGATAGTTGACGCTATCTGCCACGTCCGTAATTGGAGTGAAGTACTCGTTCAACGTGAACTCATTCTCCATTGCTAGTTGCTGTCTTCTCAACAAACAAAGTGTTCTTTCAATCTCTAGATCAAATCGCAGTTCAGGATGTTGAGATCGCGTCTTCATACACCAAAGGAAACCAAATTAGAATGGCTCTTAGAAAAATAAAATAAAATAGAATTAAACTAATAATTATAATAACTAATTTAAACAAAAATAGATAAAATCAGAAAAAAATAAAAAGAAACAGAAAAATAAATAACAAAATAAAATGCCTAAAATAACTAGAATAACGTTTAATTAATATCGTTAAAACATTCTCAACAACGGCGCCAAAAACTTGCTACAGCTCAGGCAAGTACACCTGATCGTAACTCATAATGTGTGAGTACCAATGTAATAAAGACTATGTTATTTAGGCTAACGAAGGTTGTGATTAAAGAATTGCACGAATTAAAACTCAAATAAAATAATAAGTCAAACAATGCGCAAGAATGAGTTAAGATAATTATGGAAGGCTTAGGGGACCCAGGTTCACTAATACTTAGTTCCTCGATTTACTAATTAATTATTATGAGATCTATTTCCTGGTTGAAAACTAATAACTCACTCTAAAATTACTAACACCCAATGATCATGCAATGTTAATAGTCTTCTTCCTAAGAACTACCCAGTTTGATCATGCAAAGCAATTAAAAGAGAGAGTATTAAGTAACAGTGAGTTTGTTAATGTAATAACTGATTAGAAACAAGAACTTATCCTTGATCCGGCATAAAACACGAGTTCTCTTATTCCTAGAGTTCTGTTAACTAACTGTGGTACGATCGCCTCAAATTAAGTTAACTAACTAAAGGTTGATCAGCCCTTATAGGAGTAAGCATGCTAGGGATAAAGCAATCAGCATGATAATAGAAACTCAAAACTAACTATATAAATATCAAAAGCATAGTAAAGGATCCCCCGTATCCCCTAGTGATGGATTTAGCTACTCATGATAAATGAAAATAGCATAAATTCATACATGAAGCCATAAAAGTCCATAATAAAGAGTATAAGTCTAAACTGAGACACCATTTCAGTCTGACAACGATCCTTAAGCAAAGTTTTTGCGTCCTCATGTGCTCCGGCAGCAAAACAGGATTGGCAAGATGCTTTAAGGATTCAAAACTCAATAAAATAGCAAGAGATTTTTGAGAGACTATCAAAAGGTGGGCAAAAAGTCAAAAGTTGGTCAAAAAGTCCTCAAAGCAGGCTAAGATTACCTTTTTATAGGCAAGGATGCGAATTATGTCATCTGGCTTCAAATCTGCGTATTTTGGGCTTAGGTACGGCCGCACTGCACTTATACACGGTCGTACCTCGCTTCATTTACGACGCTGGTCTGTACTTGTGCACCATGCACTCCCTGACAGCAATTGTGTATAACCGTATTGCCTTTCGTATGGTCGTACTGAACTTTTTCTTCAACGCCAGGCTAAACTGACCAAGGGGGTATGCCCCTACTCCTGATCCTACATAGGTACGGCCGTACTGACTGGGTGTCAGGCCATACCTATTATCCAGAAACGCCAAAAATCTCCAAAACATGCCAGGTTTTGCTCTATTCTCGCTTCTTTTTCTTCGAGTGATGTCAATATGATATTTCTGCAAAATACAGTATAAGTAAGCACTTTTATACTTTAAATAGCATAAAATAACATGTTTAAGTACTAAAAATGCCCCATAAAAGTAGACAATTTGGTGTGTTAATAGAAAACTAGACTGATTTTAATAAGGACAATTCATTATGCCCTAAATTCTTGTAACACCCCGTTCCTAGAGCGCAAATAAACTAAAACGTAACTCTAAATGCAGCATAATTTGCAAAACAATACTCGTCTTGTCTTTTAGAAATACGGTAAATTTTTTTTTAAACCCTTTTTCAAAACACAATCAGAGTAATACAGCGATTTTAGAAACATGATAGAATCTAGAAAGCAAAAGAATAATGCAACTGAATATATACATATATACACTTTCCAAAAGCGGTACAACTGTTCAAGTTTGACATAAAAGAAACAGTAAATAAATATCCACATAGAGGAATACACCAAAAGTATGAACACCCTAATAAGAGTAATCATACTTTTGAGGTACTCCCGGCAGTTACCCACGCAGGGGGCTGCTCCAAAACTGAATCCTTAAGACCTACCAACAACCACAAAATACTAACTGAACCAATAGACTGGTCACCACCAAAAATATATACAACACCACAGACATCCCCAACTACCCATCCCTACTACTGATCACTACCCAAATCCTTGGAAGGGTCCTCCTCTTCCTCCTCGTCCATCAGGTCGTCGTCGTCACTAGTCAAATCAATAAAGGGTGCAGAATGAGGTACTATCTCTGGTCTAGCCTCCTCTACGAGTACATCCTTAATTCAGCCCACACCGCTGTAACCTGCCACGCCAGATATACGGCAGACTGGAAAGGGATCTACAGGTGGAGCAGGTACACCAGTGGGTAAGGGAGGAGTCAGAATGGTCTCCAGCTCTAGTACGGGGTCCGCTACAGGAGTAGGAGGATCTAATACAACACGAGATGTAGATGCTCCAGCAGCCCAGCCTCTCGACCCTATGCTCTTGCGAGCAGTCCTACTAGTTCTAGCACCACTAGACACAAGTGCATATCGATAAGTGGTCTGCCGCGGAATCTCTGAGGACTCGTCCGATGAAGTAGAAGTAGCAATGGGAATCACTCGATCCTACTAAGTGTTGAGCCATCCATCAACGATCTGCATAACCGGGATGGGAAAACTCACTGTCTGTCATGTAACCTTCTGACGGGTCACCAGTCCATCCACCCTAATCGTCTTTACTACGTTCCCTCTGTACACTACCCGGCTAGAAGTGGGGTCGAACTCCATGGCCAGCAGTATGTCCATATCAAGGAAATCAAAGGTCGATTCTCACGACAGAGTCATTGTCGGGATCTCCAGAGTGTTTGCCATCGTCTGGGTTACATTCATCAATTGAAAGAACCACGAACAAGGGTCAATGATAACATCAATATTGCATCATTTTATTAGGGATAGTAGAGTGTAATTTCAATAATTATTGAATGGTTTCACATACAATTCACTCTCTTTTCATCTTAAATGTGGAGAAATAGAAATTAAGCAATACGATGAAGAAATGCAAGTTTGGGCTTAAAAGTGGGCTAAAAGAGGCCCATAATGCTAAACACGGCCTTCGCATAATATAATGAAGCATGTCCATGCTTATCTGAAGAAGCAATTAGCCACGAGCGCGCCTCACGCGCGTCCATGCGCTCCCCAGATAGCTGGTTGGTATTTTAATCATATCTGGATCTGTAGTTATCGGATTGAGGCATTCTTTGTGGCGTTGGAAAGCTAAGAGAATTTCCTACAACTTTGACACAAATTGGATGACTTTAACATGCAGAACGAACTCTTCATCATGGAGCACGGCCGTGCTCCACCAAAAAATTCTCAAAAATTGATGTCGGCAAGCGTAGAGGCGGCGCAGACGCGTAAAATAGCCTGTAAAGGGAGTACGACCTTGGAGCACGGTCGTGCTCAGGCCGTGCTCAACCCAAAACTCAACCTATAAAAGGAGCGCTTAGTAGAACATTTAAAAATATTCCGGGATTGACTTTTTCCCAAATTCTTTTCTTCCCCTGTAATATTTTAGTCTTATTTTACTAGTTTTAGTTGGTACTCTGTTTGTTTTTATATCTAATTTATTATTTCCTTCTACTTAGTAATGGAATAAAACCCCGTCACTGAGGTTATGGGGGATCTAATGCCGTATCTGTGATCATTAAATAATTTATAATATTAGTACTTAATCTCTTCTATGATTAAATTATTCCTAGTGAATTTATTCTATAAGAACTGATCATTCTTTACTCAGCTAATTAATTGTGAGGCGATCGTACCATCAATTAGTTAACGGAACTCTAGGGATAATTGAATCTGCATGCTCTGTGTTCATTTTCAGTCAGTCATTGAATTGATAAATCTAATGGTACTTTATGGTCTTTCTATTTACTTGCTTTGAATGATCAAACAAAGTAATAAATTAGAAAGAAGACTGTTAACATTGCATGATCATTGGGTGTTAATAGCTTTTGAATAGAGATTGGTAATCAGTTAGAATTATTGCTCTTATTATAAATTGGTTAAATACACAGATATACACATTAGTGATCCCGTTACCTTGGTGACATTTATTTTATTTCCTTTCTTTTTATTTATTTTTATATGACTTATCTTTTACACACTCTTTGTGTAATTTCACTTCAACCATTTGTCTAAATAACAAATTAATCTAAGTAGAGCAGTATTCATTTCAATTCCCTATGGAGACGATAATCTTATATACTATAACTTGACGTTTAATCGTGCACTTGCGATTTTGACGCAACAAGTTTTAGCGCCGTTCTTGGGAATTGTTAATGATATTGATCGAAATGATTAATTGTTAATTTAGACGCTTTTTGTAATTATATTATTTTCTTTTATTTTTATTTTTATCTTTTTTTTTTTATTTCTTGTCATTTAAATTCTAGTATAACCGCCTACAGAAGGTTTTACCTACTACATGGACGGTTTTATTTTATTTTTTGCCTTTTATTTTTTTCTTTCATTTTATTGTTGTATAGCATCTCCTGTTGGAAGATTATGTCTTCTGTTGGAAGATTAGATTTTTTTTCTTTGTTTTAAATTTTATTTCTATTTTCTTTTCTTTTAATTTCTAAAAAATTTAAAAAAAAGGAGGATAATGTTTCCTAATTTAGAACTTATTTGATCTGGATTAGGATGGTGTACTTTTGACATTTATTTGTTGGATGGTCCCCTTAAGGTGTACCAAGAGCTGGAAGTGATTGCCGGCAAGGATTGGGTAAACTCGGGACTTTGAATAGACAAGGTTGAGCTTCGCACGCTGCTCAATAAAAAAGGATCGTGTGCTACGCTTTACAGAAAGGCTTCTTCTTATGGAAGTAAACATAGGAATGATTTGTGGGTAATCATGCTGAGAAACCCTCTGGCTTTTGTCATCTGTAGCCACCTAGGAGGTAAGACTCTGGGTTCCAACAAATGGAGCATTGTGATTAAATAAAATATACATTCATCTGTGACAAACTGTCAGTTTTGGGAAGAAAATGCCTACTGCATCTCCTCCAGAATATGCTCGTGAAATTTTCCTGAGAGTCCCTTTCCACTCTTTACTTTTAGCACTTAAATTTATTGTTATATCTTTATGTGCTTATGCTGTGATTACTAGCATTGAGGACAATGTTAGAAATAAGTGTGGGGGGAGAACAACATGACTACATGACTAATGAATTCTCAAATAATTAATTTTTGGGAAATTAAAATTTTTAAATAGCTTTAAATTTCTTAAAAGAAAGTATTTTCTGAAAAGCTGAGAAATTTGAATAAGCCCTTCATTGACAAAATCTCCAAGAAAAAAACTTCTATATGTGAGAATTCGAGCCTAATATAGGGGTTACATTTAACGGATTGATTTTTAAAACCCTATTTTTCATTTGAGTGTTTTCAGTAACAATTGTGTTCTAGAACTTGACATGTGACCATTCAAAGCGAAACTAATTTACAAAATTTTTGAAAAATGATTGAGGTACGTAGGATTGTTTCTAACCTCCAACACTTTGAATTGGAAATTTTTACCAACTAGCTGTCCACTTCGAGCCTTCAAGATAAAATTCATTTGATACCTCATATTCCTTTGAAAGAACTACAAAATTGGTTATCATTGAGTTATAAAGAGCAACGTGACATTGGTAAAGAAATATATTGTGAGGAAAAAGAAAAAGAAAAGTGCGATGAGGAAATATAAAAAAAAAACAAGTTTATGAAAATGTGGTTTTCTGCACCTAAAAATGCCAAAATTGTGAAACAAGGATTTATGCTCAAAAAGAAATAACTGAATTTTCCAAAGCCCTTGTAAAACCATTTTTCTGGATCTTCATATCTTGAATTTCTACCTTTAGCCTCATTACAACCTTATACCAAGACCTCTTGATTTCAAAAATTTCTGTGAATTGTTAGTCGAGTTTTGGTCTATCGTCAAGCCTATGGTAATGCATTGTTTCTGAGAAAATTGTGTGAATTCCCCTTAACCATTGAAACACTTGAGAGATTGAAAGGGAGCGACATATTCTTGGTTGATTTAAGTATCAAAGTGCTTATCTTTTTAAAAGTTTCAATCAAGTGGAAATATTTTTTTCAAAGAGACAAAAAGCTGTCTTTTAGAAACATTTGCTCTGCCCCATTCATTGTTAGCTGTTGTTGAAAAATTATTGAGAATTCATAAAACCAATTTGCTTGAGGGCAAGCAAAATTCAAGTGTGGGGGTATTGATAACATCAATATTGCATCATTTTATTAGGGATAGTAGAGTGTAATTTGAATAATTATTGAATGGTTTCACATACAATTCACTCTCTTTTCATCTTAAATGTGCAGAAATAGAAATTAAGCAATATGATGAAGAAATGCAAGTTTGGGCTTAAAAGTGGGCTAAAAGATACCCATAATGCTAAACACGGCCTTCGCATAATATAATGAAGCATGTCCATGCTTATCTGAAGAAGCAATTAGCCACGAGCGCGCCTCACGCGCGTCTATGCGCTCCCCGGATAGCTGGTTGGTATTTTAATCATATCTGGAGCTGTAGTTATCGGATTGAGGCGTTCTTTGTGGTGTTGGAAAACTAAGAGAATTTCCTACAACATTGTCACAAATTGGATGAATTTAACATGCAGCACGACTTATTCATCATGGAGCACGGCCGTGCTCCACCAAAAAATCTTAGAAATTGATGTCGATAAGCGTAGAGGCGGCGCAGACGCGTAAAACAGCCTGTAAAGGGAGCACGGCCTTGGAGCACGGCCGTGCTCAGGCCGTGCTCAACCCAAAACTTAGCCTATAAAAGGAGCGCTCAGCAGAACATTTAAAAATACTCCGGGATCCACTTTCTCCCAAATTCTTTTCTTCCCCTGTAATATTTCAGTCTTATTTTACTAGTTTTAGTTGTTACTCTGTTTGTTTTTATATCTAGTTTATTATTTCCTTCTGTTTGCGTGGAAAAATCAGCCGAGGGATTCGGCCAACATCCAGCCGATAAATTGATTCCTGTTTAAGCGATTACACCGAGAACGGAACTCTGATTCTCGATTATGGGTTCCCCAACTGCTCCAGAAAGCGTTGAGTGTGATGAATCTACGCTATGCTAAGGCTAAGACTAAGATACATGGAATCGGCTAAGATAAATGCTGTAAAAAGCTGATAAAATGTAAAAGAAATAGTTGTTTGATTGATTTCGTGTGTTTTTACATTTCTCAGTGGGGGTATATATACACAAAAGAAAAACAAAACTGCAACCACCCCTTATCGGCCACTAAGCGTTCCACCCGTTCATGGCTGACAACGAGCGGACGTGGGTGTCCCTCAACTGCTTCTTCATGCGTATCGTGGGTTAACCGTTCTCCCATCGACTGGGCAAATGATTTATCACGTGTTAAATGCGTTGGAGACTTTCAAAAGCTAGCTTTAGTTATTTTAGCGCCAAAGTCCATGACTTTCACATATTTAGCCCTTGGTCGAGCTTCAAAGCTCTATATTAATTAAAAGTAGCTCAGCCGATGAGACCATAATAATCGGATATTTCCTTTATCCGCATCGGCTAAACTCTTTAATAATCGGCTGACCTCACGATGCTCCCTGAACTTCTAACGTTTTCCTTTCTGACCTCGGCTCAATGGGACCAATTTTCGGCTACCAATCCGATCGGCTTATCCCACGCATCGGCTATTCCCTTCATCAGCTGTGGCTGACATTTTCTGGTGATAACAATTTCCCCCTACATCATTTCAGCTGTAAATGCTGGATTGATGTATCGGATAAGATTCGAGTTTCTGAAAACGTCAATCGTTATATGCATTTAATGTCACCCATTATGACCTGAACGGCTACTTTTCCCACACCCGATGACTGCGCTGCTATCCGATAATATCTTAACAACTCTCATCGTTGGCCGTGCGCATGATTCCTCTTAAATAGCTAACCCCATTCGTTCTTTTTACTATTCAGGCATTTTGAACTCTTTTGAATCCTTAAACCCTAACTTCCTTTCTGCACATCTCCTTCTTGTGACAATGTCTTCAGCGTCCGATTCCCAAAATCGTGAACATAGCTACGGCGGCCATGACTCTTTGGACGAGTCTTCTCACTCAACCGACTCTCACTCCTCAACTCAGGAGACGACCAGGTTATCCGAAGGCATCATACCTCCTCTTTATCCGATCCAAGGTTCTTTCACTTTGCGGCCGTCCACCGACCTGCAGGGTGGTGCAATGTATCTTAGAGAATATCTCTCCCCGGACACATATGGTTTACCAATAGTTTGCGATTGGTTTACCATTAAGCGGTGCCCAGCCGACATAAGGCCCTGGCCCGCACCATCGCCGATTACGAGTTGGCACTCTAGGATGGGTGAGGCAAAAGGCGAGAGTGGAAAAGAATGGGTCTTTACGATGCCATCATCTTTGTCGGCTAAAGACCTTCAACTCAACATCGGTCTGATATTCGGTTTTCTCGGCTATTGGTCCGTTACCACCAATACCTTTGTGTTTCCTTGGGGAATGGCTACCCCTACTCTTCTTGATGTGGCGGCCATTACAGGTTTACCTTTGGCTGGTCAAGAAGCCCCGAATCTATAAGACATTTCAACCTCCAACATCAAGATTGTCCATGATCGGAACAACTCCAGCTATTCTGCCTTCATTCTAGCCAATCAAAAGGGAAGAGGCACCGCGGTTTCTGATGCTAAGCATTGCGCCTTCATCTTGTATTGGTTTAGTAAGTACTTCGTCTGTACCGGCTCTGTCGCAGTCGTTCAAGAACTTCAAGTATACGTGGCCCAAGCTGTATCGGGTAGGCAAGTTACTTGGGGATCACTCTTTCTCTGCTACCTTTATAGGGCTTTGTTCAACATGCTGGATCGGTTGCACCAAGGTATCGACTTAAAGAACACTTCAGGTCCTTTATGGTTCCTGCAACTATGGATTACCCTTTATTTCCCGGAGTTCATTGAACCTTCTTTCAGTATTCACGCTCTTCAGTGAAGGCGCAGGCGTTAGCGAGCATTTGCGGTGACTCCACTTCGGGTAACTCCCTTTGGCGTGGTAGAGAAAGTACATGTCTTGGCGAGAATTTCTCAAGATTGGCGGTGATCTTTGAAAGACGAATCGGCCGGATTGGATATTCACCACGGTGACCAAAGCATTTCTCGGGGCGCATGGAACTATGGTTCTCAATTGGGCCGTGTTTTTGACCGCCAGAGACATCCTTGGTGGACTAAAGCCAAATTCGGGAATAACAAGACCACGGCTGAATTTTATCATCCTAAGCTGTGGCCGTCGGTTTGGGTTATTCTGACATGTCCCTTGGCCATACCTTAGCAAAGTACCGTGATAGGGAGAACTAACCTATCGGCTGAAGAGGTGAAGACCTTGGCAG
The DNA here is from genome assembly GCA_037113605.1 of Calophaca sinica. Taxonomy (NCBI): domain Eukaryota; kingdom Viridiplantae; phylum Streptophyta; class Magnoliopsida; order Fabales; family Fabaceae; genus Calophaca; species Calophaca sinica. The sequence continues at coordinate 101,825,083 of CM073730.1, forward strand.
CTTTCAACTTGGAAAAACTGAACAGCTTCCAATGGGCCTCATTTAACCCGTCGGCTGGGGAAACCTCTGCCTTTACTAATTGGTGGCCTTCGGCTAAGGATAAGATGTTTCAAGGCTCTGTATCTAGTTATTTCATAAGGCTCGCCATGCCTCTCGACAGCAGTCCCGATGATGAAAGTGATGATGATGATGATGAAGATGAGGCGGTGACTGTTCCCCCTCTGAAGATGGTAAGGCCAGAGCCGACGCATAAGACTAAGGTTTCTACTGCCATTAAGGGTGAGTATTCTTGTCTCATTTTGCTTTTCCTTACTTTGCGGACGCATCGGCTAACTGCTTTCTTAACAGCCAATCCAAACCCTAGAGTTGTCATTATAGACGACTCTCCTCCTCCGAGTAAGAAGAAAAGGACAAGATCTGGGGGAATTCGTATTGACGAACCTTCTGCTGCAACCCCTATCTCCCGAAAAACCAAGACGGTATACGCTGGCAAGGGTAAACAGATAAAGGTAAGTACCTCTGTTTTTTACTGTTTCTTCAAGATTTTGTCATAATTCTGATCCTCAGCTCATTTTGACTGTAGAAACAACATACTTCGGCTCCATGGTCGCCTCCTCACAAGGTTGCCCCCTCCCAATCTCCCAGGGCGTGAGGGGCTTCTTCGGCTGGTCCTCAATCCGAGGCAGCCCACCGGCCAGCTCCCGCTTCTCCAATAGCCGAGGCTCACAGCCCAATACAGGTATCGCCTTTTTCCCTTTTCTCGTGATTGCTCACTCTATGTTGGTTTGACCCTAACTTGTTTGTGCTCTACACTGCAGTCGGCTAGGGATGAATCCCCTATTGCCCATAAGACTCCTCCTTGTCAGTCGACTTCATCTATCCAGGTTTCAGAGGAAGAACTGCAGCAGTATTTTGCTTCGGCTGACCCGTTGCAAAAGGTCTCCTCACCCTCCTCTAGTCACCTGGAAAAGGTGGACGAGGCCTTGATGGGAGAGATCCCCACCGATAAGGGTAAGGTAGCCGATTTGAGGGCTTCCCTTTTTAAACTATCCGATTCTCCTGATGTGCCCTCCACCCGGTAAAGTATGCGAGTCAAATGGCGCTACAAGTAAATGACATCTCTGCGGTATATCGGTTGTGCAAGGAGAATTATGACCATGCCACTCGGGACACCTGCGCCTCTGGGATCTCCAAGCTCAAAGGTCCTCTTTCTGTCCTCTTATCGAGCGATCGACAAAGATCGGCGGCCGACCTAGCTAGGAAAGGTGAACTCAAAGACCCAGGATTAGCTCGGCTGGTCGGGTGACTGGATTCAAAGCGAAATCAAAGAGCTAACACCCCAACTTGAGCAACTTGACGCGAGGCCCGGAGACCCATACGGAGAGGCGTTTGACTTATATGTTCGAGCTTCCTCTGCGGACCCGGACATTTCACGACTCACCAACCAAAAGGATGGTTTGGAACAAGATATGCGAAGGGTAGAAGGCATAGACTCGGCAAACCATCGATGGGATGGGCTGCGGCTCTTCTTTGAATCGGCGAAGGAACAATCTTCAATCTGTCGGTAGGCAGTGCAGTTCAGTGAAGAATCGATGTATTTGCTTTAAAGCGTCCCTGCCGATGTGGTGGCTCTTGAAATCTGCTACCCGGTGGGTATTGCTATTCTTCCTTACGGCGGGAGACATGGCGTAGATTGTTGAGATTGTTGAGGCAGTAGTTGTGGAAAGGCAGAATGGACCAGTTGAAGCTCCCAACCCAGAAGAGGTGGGCGGTCCTATTGAGAAAGTTGATCCTCGAAGCGACCAAGCTGCCGGCACCTAACCAAGTTGAACCGGCCGATCCTGCTATGGTTGCCGATTCCCGATTCTGACCACTCTTGACCCAATGGACTAGTTATTTCTGGTTGTTTTCAAGTATTTTTGTTGGCTAGGTGGCCGGCCTGTGGTCACCAGAACAATTCCCTGTTTTGTCTTTGAATAGCTTCCTTTATTGTTCTAGTATGCTTTGCCAAACCGTGGGGTAGTATTTCTTCAGATACTTGCCATTGACGCTTCTATTCATTTCTTCGCCTTGGATGTTAACTAGTCGCTCCGCGTTTCGTGCGAATACTTGACTAACCGTGAATGGACCTTCCCAATTTGGTGACCACTTACCGAATTTAGGGTCCTTGACTCCTATTGGTAAAATAGTTTTCCAAACTAGGTCACCCTCAACAAACTTCTTCAACTTAACATGTTTGTTGTAGGCCTTTGGCCATTTGCGTTTGCTTGCCTCAATTCTTTCTCTGACCATTAACCGATCTTCATCCAGTGATCCGACTCCATAAGCATGGCTTGCTGATACTCTTCTAGGCTTAAGGAATTCTGTCTTACCACCCTTAGAGAAGTGACATTGATTTCCAAAGGCAAAACCGCATCTTGGCCGTAAGTCAGCCGATATGGAGTTGTGCCCGTGGCCGTTGACTTGGAATTCCTTATGGCCCATAAAGCCTCATCCAGAGTTAAATGCCATTTTCTGGACTTGTTTTCCAAATTCTTTTTGATCAGGTCCACGATAATCTTGTTGGTTGCCTCGGCTTGTCCATTGGCCTGTGCATAATATGGGGATGAATGTATCAACTTAATCCCAAACTGCTGAGCAAAGGCAACCACCTTATCTCCAGTGAACATAGTTCCCTGATCCGTGGTAATGGTCTCTGGAATCCCAAACCTGTATAGGATCTGGTGTTGAATGAATCGGATAACGTCATCTTGCTGTACCTTGACCATCGGCTGGGCCTCCAACCACTTAGTGAAGTAATCGGTTGCCACAATAATGAAATTGTGTCCTTTGGAAGATGGTGGATGGATTTTGCCGATCAAATCCATGGCCCACCCTCTAAATGGCGAGCTTCACCACTTTGGATGCATCAATTCAGCTGGTACCCTTTGAATGGGACCATGCAACTGGCATTCTTCGCATCCTTTGGCGTATTGAAAGCAATCGGCTGTGATGGTAGGCCAATAATAGCCATGGCGATAAATTAACCATTTCATAACAGGCCCAGCCCTATGCGAGCCGCATATGCCTTCATGAACTTCACCCATAACCCTTAGGGCTTCATTTTTATCTATGCACTTCAACAGTACCCCATTCATGCTTCTCTTATACAATTCATCATCAAGAAGCACATACCTTAGAGCTCGTCTCCTAACTTTGGGATTAGTGCACTTAGAAGGATCTTGTAAGTACTCGATCAACTCGTTCCTCCATGAATCGATTTGGTCTGCGACCATTACCTCGGCTGGTAATTCGTCGTACTTTAGAGTCAGCAAAGAATTCCTATACCCGGAGGCCTCTTGGGCCAGATCATTCGCCTCCATATTAGCTCCTCTAGGGATGTATGACACCTTTGCATCAATAAACTGGTGAATCAATCTGTCATCCGTTGCATAACGCGCCAACAGATTTGGGTTGTTGCACCCATATTCTTTGGTTAGTTGTCTGACCACTAACTGAGAGTCGCCCTTTACATGAATGTACTCAGCGCCCATCATGGCTAACAACTTTAACCCTATGATCATGGCATCGTACTCGGCTTGGTTATTAGTTAAATCTGGATTTAGCCGATACGTAAACCTCCACATCTTCCCATCTGGGATGGTAATTGTCACTCTGGCCCGAGCTCGCTACGGGTTTTGGACCCATCAAAGTTAGGACCCAAGGCAATAGGTTTATGCAAGTAATTGGGGGTATCCAAGGGTCATCAACTTCCACCTTGAGGATGTTACGCGGAAATCGGCTAGTGCACGACCCTGACCCTTAATGGGGCGTATTTCAACGCGGCGGTGAGCTTAATGGCCCACTTCATCAAGCGACCTTGTAAGACAGGCCTATTAAGCAAGTACCTAACAATGTCAATTTTGTATAAAACTAATATTTCATGTGGCATTAAATAATACTCAAGTTTTGTACAAGCGTAAAGCGAGATAGGCACAACTTCTCCAATGGAGTATATCTGGTCTCGGCATCATTGAGACTTCGGCTAAGGTAGTACACCGCTCTTTCAGTTCCATCTTGACATCTGTGCTAACAGTGGTAGATAGACTCTTCTTTGCAATGTAAAGTTTCAAAGGCTTCCCTGGCATGGGGGGCACCAAAACTGGTGGACTAGGTAAAGCCTTCTTTATTTGTTCAAAGGCCTCTTGCTGTTCAGGGCCCCACACCATCTCTTCAGCACTCTTGAGCTTTAGCAAAAGGGAAAAAGCCTTCATCTTACCAGCCGAATTAGCTATAAATCTTCTCAAAATGTTGATTTTACCCAGCAGGCTCTGTAACTCCTTTTTCTTCCTGGGTGGTCTAGCCTCCATCACTGCCTTGGCTTTGTTTTGGTCTATTTCAATGCCCTTTTGATGCACCAAGAAACCGAGGAAGTTGCCAGCCGATACGCCAAACATGCACTTTGCAGGATTCATCTTCAAGTTATGGATCCTCATCCGCTGCAAAGCCTGTTCCAAATCGGCTAAGTGGGCTTTGAAGTCTTTGGATTTTACCACTACATCGTCTATGTATACTTCCATAGTATTGCCGATTAGATCATGGAAGATAGCGTTCATTGCTCTCTGGTAGGTGGCCCCAGCATTCTTCAAGCCGAATGGCATCACCAACCATTCATAAATTCCCAGTGCCCCTGGGCACCTGAATGCAGTCTTGTGAGTGTCCTCCTCAGCTACAAGTATTTGGTTATAACCCGAGTACCCGTCCATGAAGGTTAGAATACCATGTGTGGCAGCTGCATCAACTAACATGTCTGCCACAGGAATCACATATTCGTCCTTTGGAGTGGCTAAATTCAAGTCTCTATAATCAATGCAAACTCGAATCTTGCCATTCTTCTTCTTGACAGGTACTATGTTGGCTAACCACTCTACGTACTTGGCTGTTCTGATGAACCCAGCATTGAGCAAACGTTCGATTTCCACTTTGATTTGTGGTATCAGCTGAGGATGGTATCTTCTAGGTGGCTGTTTATGTGGTTTGAATCCCCCTTGATCGGTAGCCTATGCTCCACCAATTCTCGTGCTAGCCTAGGCATTTCATGATAATCCCATGCAAAGCAGTCTTTGTATTTTTTTTAGCAGGGCTACCACCTCTTTCTTATCCTCTTCCCCCAGCAATCCGCTGATTTGCGTTAGCCGAGGCTCTTCTGGAGTTCCTAAATTGAGGTCCTCCAAGGGGTCTTGTGATTCAAAGGTTGGCACAGTCCTCCGAATAGGTGATTCAAACTCCATCGGCAACTCCGTGATCTCGTCTGCCGATGCGAGGCCATCGCCTTGTTGTTTGTCTATTAGCAAGGACTCAGCTACGTGAGATTCAATCCTGAAAGCCTCTAGCCGGTCCCATAAGTCCTGCATCACCTGGGTGTCTTTAAATATATCAAACCTCCGTGGCTAGCCGTGGTTCGGCTAATTGTTCGATTTTGAACCCCAGGGGTGTCAAGTTACAAGACTCCCAGGATCCTTCCTCGTATTCCTCAGTAACAACTATGGGAGCCACAGAGGGGGAGTAGAACAAAGCTTCTAGATTTTGTACCTCAGCTGGGAATGGATTGTCATCGGCTGGGACTATTTCAATTTTATCCCCTTCCCAAAAAATGAGCTTCTGATGCATGGTGGAAGGTAAGCATTGGCTGGTGTGGATCCAATCTCTCCCTAGCAGGACTGCATAAGATGGTTTGCCATCAATCACGAAGAAAGCTGACTTGATGCTTTTGGGGCCAACTGTAATCTCATTATCGGGATTCTAAAGCGGGCGAAGCCTCTCCCATGAAGCTAGCCATTTTCATGTTAGTTGGGATCAGGTCTTCTTCAGACTTGTTCAGACTCCTCAAGGTGGCCACTGGCAACACGTTTAATACTGCCCCATTATCAACGAACACTCGACTGAAGGCCTTGCCATTGATGTGGGCTCTCACGTACAGGGGCTTCAGGTGCTTCACCATTTCTTCGGTTGGCCTACCAAATACAGTACTCAAAGAATCTTTTGCCGTGTCATCGGCTAAAGTTGTCCATTCTGTTTCTTCCACAAATACGTCTCCTTCTAAGTGTTCGATCTGGGAGTAACCAGCCCAGAACTCACTTGGGATCAGGCTGACGACCTCGATGACGGCCATCAATCCGGCTTCACTCTCATCTGAGAGCTAATCCAAAATTGAATCTTCTCGGTAACCAGACTCTAAGTTCGGCTCATCATTATCATTCAAGCAGTTTGTGTATGTGTGAATGTGCCCTTCCTCTTTACCAGGTTCCCCTTTTCCTTCTTCAGGTTGCCTTATGTCTACCTCGGCAACCGGGATTGTCACTGGGGCTTCCTTAGTTTGATCAGTTTCAACTTTGTCAGGCTCCAAACCGCAAGGTCCAAAAGCCCTGTCAATGGCTTCTGCCACTTTAGCTTCTGGGATCTCCTTCTTATCGGCTGCCTTGGCATCGGCTATCAACTGCAGGATTTGTTTCATTCTTTGCAAGGATCTAGCCCTCTGCAACCTTCTCTTCTGCGTTCTAGTCAGTGTGACTGGCTTGAACTCTTTCTTCTTCGGAGGTTGATTAACCACCCACTTCCCTTCTTTGACATTTGCAGCTGGGTTGATCATCCTCTGTAGTTTGAGTTCATCATCATTCCTTACGGTTATGCGAAGAGAGGACATTCCCCGCCGACATTGAACTCGCCACTCTTCTCTTAGACTTTGGGAGAGGGTCCTCGGTGATCTGGGCATACTCGGTGGGCTTGGTGAGGTTCCCGATCGAGTTGCCCAGTATCCACGAGCATGCTGCGTTCTCCGATCTTTGAGTGCATGTTGCAGATCTTGGTGATTAACTCGTTAGTCAAGCGTCAGATGCAGGAGGTTTACCATGGAATCGGCTCAAAGATGGTTGGCCCCGGCTTTTTCGGTAACAACGGTGGGTTTTCCAATCTGTCAAACCACAGATCCTGGTGACCTCTTGGTTTCTTTTGGATTCTTCTTTGGGCATCCAAACACTCAGGATGGATTGCTCCTCTTATTGGCCTGGGTGATCGGGCCTTGAGAAAGACACCATGGCCATGGTTACGGTGGGAATGGATTGGTGTCATCGACATCTCGGCTATGCTCTTATCGGCTAGCTTGAACCTACCCTCCTTGATAGCCTTACGTATGGCCTTCACGAAAACTACGATTAGGCGTAGAATGGTTGTATGAGTTGTGCCACTTACGGTATTTCTTGTTCATCAGTTCTTGAGGAGGTGGAATCAGATGCCCGTCTAGCGGCCGAATTTGCTTGTCCTTGAGCAAATGTCGAAAATGCAGTGCCTTGGTTATGTCAAAGGAGTACCGCCTCTATCCTCTGTTGACTCAGTTTCTTTGGCTTTAGCGGCCTTGATCTTTGGCGAGAATAGCTTTTCCCTTTGACTATTTCGGCTACCATCATATCGTGATAAGGTCGGTAGTTTGGTCAGATTCCTCTGCCTCTATAATAGAGACAAGATAGGGACCCTTCCCTCGGTTAGCCGCCGTTTTCCTTTTCCTGGATATATTGCTCAACTTCGGATAGCCGCTACGCGGTGATTCAAATGCATGCGAGCTTGTCCTACCAACTTCTCCTTCATTGCGGGTGCATGTTGTTAATCACCATAGAAGTGTATTACGTTTGGGGAATTGCGCAGAACATTTCCTGCTTTCTTTACGAATCTCTCAATATAATCGGAAGCGACTCATCAACTTCTTTGCTGAGACTAGTTAGATCGATGCAGTTACTTGGGGTTGCGGCCAATAAAATCTATCATGGAAACATCTCTCCATGTCGGCCCAATTCTGGACGGAGTTTGGAGGCAAGGAGGAGTACCAGGTGAGCATTTGTCCCGATGAGTGATAATGGAAAGAGTGAAGCTTGTGATACTCATTAAATTTGCTTTCACCACACTGGGCTGTGAAACGCCCTATGTGCTCCATGGTAGACTTGCCATCCTCCCCTGAGAATATGGTGAAATCTGGAGTTTTGAATCCCCTAGGGAGAGGAACCATCCGATCCACCCATTCAGGGTACAGTTTCCTGTAAACAGGACGGTCCAACGGCTTTAACTGTATCCCGAAGTACTTCTTGATGGTATTTGCGATCATTTCTGGGTCTATCAAATGAGAGGCTTCATGCCGATTATCTTGTGGATTCGGCTAAGGCGCACTCTGACCCACTGGTCTCCAGGAGGAAGCCTGTTGGAACGAATTCTGAAGGTTAAAGGTATTTGATGGAACATTGCCTAGAGGTGGATTAGTAGTCCATTGCTGCTCTGGACCATATTCCCCAAAAACTCCGACCTGAGTCCCTGGAACAGCCGATGCATTCTGGGGTAAAGGTGGAACAGTGTTCCATGTCTGCTCTCCCCCATAGTTGCCAGTCGTTCGTAGTATATTTGAACTTACTGGAGGGTATGGCGTGGGGTAGTTGCGATTGGCGAGAATGGTGGATTGTTGGCATTCCAATCACCGGATAGCTTCCTGAACCATAACCAGGGGCCATCGGTAGTCGGCTGTCCATATGAGTTTTCCTGCACCGGAGGGCCATGTGTTGGAGCACACGACATTACTGGCGGCAGACCGATATGTCCAACCGTGTTAATTGGCCTGCGGGCCATGTTGATCTGCCCATACTGCAGATTAAACGATCGGTGGCATCACTTGCCCCGGCATGGGGTGGTACCCATGTATTCTGGCGATCACCGCGTATGCGGGTTGGTGGCCCTACCGGTAGTGGTATGGGTTGTGCCTGAAAAAGGCCCGGTTTGAACCACATTCGGTTGAGTGCGGACTGGACGCCTTGTGCATCTTTGGGTTTGCCGTTCCCTCGCCAACGCGAGAACTAGCCGAGTGTTCACCTTCTTTGTCCTCATTTGCTCTCCATGTCTCTACTTTCTTGAACCTCGTTATGCACCATGGGTCTGACAATATCTACCAACTGTCTTGACACTTGGTACATAATGTCATGAATTCCCATATCAATCTGCTGCCTGATGAAAGAAGTGGTCATGACCACTGGAGCTTCGGTATTCTCTGGGTTATTCATTTCTGCAGAGGCTGGTGCGGAAACTGGAATGTCTTCAACCGCTACGGGCATACCCAAGGTGTATGCTGACTCGTTGTTCTTGCGTGATGGGGTTCTTTTGGGATTTGAACTCGACTCCATGTTGTTGTTGAGTTTCTTTCCGGACCTCAGGTTCATACGCCAAGCATGATCCTGCCCTGGAGAATCAAACCTGTCCTTCGATTCACCTATGGTCCCACCGGGCGTGCCAAACTTGTTTGCGCGGAAAAATCAGCCGAGGGATTCGGCCAACATCCAGCCGACAAATTGATTCCTGTTTAAGCGATTACACCGAGAACGGAACTCTGATTCTCGATTATGGGTTCCCCAACTGCTCCAGAAAGCGTTGAGTGTGATGAATCTACGCTATGTGTGACACCCTCTACCCCAACAAGTCATTATAACAACGTAATAATGTAAAATAAAAACACGGAGAAACAAAATCCTTTTTATTTAAGCCAAATCATAATTTCAGTTATTGTGGAATAGAGTCATCACGCTCATTTGCGGAAAATAACAATCGAAGAAATTAAAAAACCCAGGTTCCCGATGTCACAATAATTCAGAGCCCTTTTCCCTAATTATTACATCGGAAGAGTACAAAAACTTTAATAAGTAAACACATGCAAATCTTCTATCCATTCCGACGAACTACCGAGATTACTCATTGGCATTCGCATCCTCAACACTGCGGTCTCAACATCTACACATACGGTGGGATATGCATAGCCACAAAGGGTTAGTCGTCATAACCTCAAATAGTGCAACGATTGTAGGAAATCGATGAACAATGCGCATATCTGATAATTCCAATAAAGCGTCTACACACCAAAGACCAAGGCATAACATATCACCACAAGCTGTCAAATACCACATGTCACAACATCAAACGCAAGCGCTAAAAGACATTACCATAACATTCAAATATCACATGCCGCATCAATCACAACATTATGATATACCACTAACAACCGAACAACCAAGCATGTTATCAAGACAAGTGGTGTGATTCTAAGAACATAATTATATGCATGTGGATCCACTTCTAACGGCCGGAGACCTTGCGGATTCGAATACCATGTCGATAGTGCACCAATAACAACGGGGCCGGAACCTCACCCGATCACGGGATACCTTGCCCGATTCGCCCCATTAACCGTAGGGACCGGAAACCTTGCCCATCACGGGATACCTTGCGGGATTCGCCCTACTAACCAAAGGACAGGAAACCTTGCCCGTCACGGGATACCTTGCCCGATTCGCCCTACTAACCAAGGGACGGAAACCTCGCCGATCACGGGATACCTTGCCCGATTCGCCCTTTGTTTTTTTTTTCTTTTAACCGTAGGGCCGGAAACCTTGCACGTCACGGGATACCTTGCCGATACGCCCTACTAACAACAACAACAACAACAACAACAACAACAATGGCGACACCAAGATGCATGAACATGACCAAACGAGGTGTCTAACCATAACATCCTCTATCGCAATATTTTCGACAGAGTAACAACAACAACAACAGAGAACACAAATTCATAAGTTAGCTAGTGCCTTCTACCAATAACATGAACATTTAATATTCTTAGCAACTTTGATTAAGCACATACATCCAAGTGGAACTTTGGCATTAGAAGGACTAGTTCTCTCAGATTATCATACTAAGAAATCAATAGGCATCATAAATGAACCTTAGACATTCTACTTAAGCTTTACAATATCAACATAATTGCGGGGACTCGAGTTCTTTGATTCATACTTAGTGGCTACACTTTCATAGGGTCTAAAGCCTACTATTTAGTTATTTAATTTCCTTATATTGTCGTTTGATAACAACCAATTTCTGTACATCAAGCATATAAACAACCAAAGCTCAATCATCACGCCAATTTCAACAACCAATAAAATTATCACAAGTCGAGAATAATAATTTAGAGGAATTCGAAGATCTCTATCACGGTGGTGATAGTGCGGATTTTAGATTCTGCGCGAGGCATAGGGTCTTGGGACACCCCTATTGTTCACACAGGTTCCATACACTCACTAGAAGAGAACAACTATCCCTTACCTCAAGTGAAATTCGTGCTCCTAGGAGAGGGATAAGGTAACACCAAGCTTTTCCTTTCCTAGTGAAGCTTTCTTGACAAAAACACAAGAGAAAGGGTTTAGGAATGGAAAAATCATAATTTAGAACCCTAACATTGCTCTTAAGGACAAAACTATCATTAGAAGGCTTACCTCTTCCTATTCCTCCCAATGAGGCGGTAAGAATTACAGTAACTATGCTTAGGGTCGCATTAGTAGCGTAGTCTTGAGTCGAGCCCTTGACAAAGACAAAATTGGGGAAAAAGGGGAAGAAGGGTTTTCTCTATCTTGGTTGATCTTATGAGCAACTTCTAATCATGTTTATGGTTTTAGACTGATGTTTAGGGGCTAGGTTAAGTTTAGGGGTCGTGGTCACTCTTACAGTCGAGAATGGGTCATCTTGGGTCACCGAGCAGGCCCAAACGAGTTAAAGCAGCAGCGCCTGACCACCCGCGGCGGTGGGCGCTGGCGCCCGACATCTCTTAGGCGCCTGCGCTGCTCTCGATGAGGCCTGGGCGCCTGCGCCTGCGCCTGATGCAGGCGCCCTACGCTGTTCTCGGTGAGGCACAGGCGCCTGCGCCTGAACTGCATCCGTTGCTAGTTTTTGTGTCCCGAGCTTCGCCTATACGCGCACCGTGCCAATTTAATTGATCTTCTAACCAGTCATTAGCATATTTAACACATTCACATACATGAAAAGCTTAGTCAAACACACAAGGAATTAAAAAGTTCTAGCACGAAGGTGGGGTGTTACAATCCTTCCCCCCTTAGAAAAATTCCGTCCTCGGAATTATTACTGACCTGTGGTGAAAAGTTGCGGATACAGTTCCCGCATTTTACTCTCCAACTCCCACGTTGCACTTTCATCGTTTGCTCCACTCCAAATTACCTTCACCAGGGAATCTCCGCCGCGTAGTTGCTTCTTCTTACGGTCTTCAATTCTTACTGACGTCTCAAATGTGAGATTGTCCTTGAGTTGAATCGCGTCCTGTGCTATCACATGACTGGGATCATGTATGTACTTACGGAGTTGAGATACGTGAAATACATTGTGGAGGTTTCCCAACAACGGTGGCAGCGCCACCTGATAAGCTACTTCACCAATTTGTTTCAAAATTTGGTAGGGTCCAATGAACCTAGGAGTAAGCTTCCTAGCCTTTAAAACTCTACCAACTCCCTTGGTTGGGGTAACACGTAGGAAAACGTGTTCTCCTTCCTTAAAGGTCAGTTCCTTGGTCCGGTTGTCGTAATAACTCTTACATGCGCTTTGGCGATCCTCATCTTCTCTTGAATCAACTTCACCTTCTCGGTTGTCTCCTCACCACTTACGGTCCCAACACTAGGCTTTCACCGGACTCGCACTAAAGAAAGGGGAGTACGACACCTCCTCCCATAAAGCGCCTCATATGGAGCCATACCAATACTAGAGTGATAGCTATTGTTATAGGTAAACTCCACGAGGTAAGAACTTATCCCAACTTAGGATTCTTCCAACACACAGCCCGCAAGAACAGTCCTCTAATGATTGAATAGTGCGCTCAGTGACCATCCGTTTGGGGGTGATAAGTGAGCTCGGTCTAAGTTTGGTTCCCAACGCCTCATGCAAGCTATTCCAAAACCCGGATGTGAACCTAGGATCTCGGTCGGATATGATACTAGAGGGAACACCATGCGATCTAACGATCTCCTTAATGTACAACCGTTAACTTCTGCAGAGGGAACTCCATGTTTACTGGGTAAAAAGTGAGCCGTGTTGGTTAGCAGGTCAACAATCACCCACACTTTGCATCGTAACCGGTGAAGTCAAAAAGCTTCTTATCTAGGTGGCGGTTAGGAGCTTCCCAATGCAATCTGACCTCCACCTTCACTTTGGGTCCACAAATATACCGCTTTAGAAATTACGTGGCCTAGAAATCCCACTTCATCCAACCAAAACTCACACTTTGACATCTTGGCATACAATTGTTTTTCCTTCAACACTTGTAGTACAGTTCTCAAGTGCCCTTCATGCTCCTTTCGGGTCTTGGAGTAAATCAAGATGTCGTCTATAAAAACAACCACAAACTTATCCAAATATGGGCGAAATATCGTGTTCATGTATTCCATAAATACTACTTTGGTGCGTTAGTCACACCGAATGGCATAACTTGGTACTCATAGTGACCGTAGCAGCGTTGAACGCGGTCTTGAATGTCCTCCTTCTTCACCCGAATCTGGTGGTACCCGGACCTCGGATCAATTTTAGAAAACACATGCTCCTACTAGTTGGTCCATGAGATCATCTATCCTCGGTAAAGGGTAGCGGTTCTTGTGATAACCTTGTTAAGTTGCCGATAGTCAACACACAACCTCATCGAACCGTCTTTCTTCTTTACCAATAAAGCGGCGCTCCCGAGGGGATACACTTGGTCTAATAAACTTTTTCTCCAGCATGTCTTCCAATTGCCTCTTTAATTCTTCTAGCTCTAGCAGGGGACATCTGTAAGGTGCCATAGAGATCGGTCCGTTCCGGAACAAGGTCGATAGCAAAGTCCACATCTCGTTCGGTGGTAAAGAGTTAACTGCAAATACTTAGGAAACTCACAAACGGTGGGTGCATCTTTAGCTTCTACCTTCGTTTCTATAGCCATAGAACACAACATCACATAAACCTGCACCTTCCTTCAAGGACGACCAATTTCCTTGGCGGTAACCACCCGTGGATCACTAGGCTCAGGTGCCCCAAACACCACAGTTTTATCAAAGCGGTTCAAAAGTACATGATTAGCGAATAACCAATCCATACCTAAAATAATGTCTATTCCCGAAGAGGTAAACACACTAGGTCCACTACGAAATTCCTACTTCCAATCACGAGTGCACTCCTTGCACACAAGAGGCGTAACAACGGGTTCATGAGAAGGAATATCCACAGACAAATCAAAGGTTAAGCGAGATGTGGCGGTTGCAAATTTTTCACACATTCGGCGAGAGATGAAAGAGTGGGTCGCACGAGAATCATACAACACCACTAAAGAAATTCCTCGAATAAAGCAAGTACCTTGGATGAGATCTTCCGATTCATTGCCTCTGTGCGGTGAGAGCAAACACCTGCCGATCGACTTCATCTGTTAGCCTGAGGTCTCGAGTCCTGTTATTATTTGTTGGTTCGTTCTTCAATTCATCACGATCATGGTGATATGGCCAAGACTTGTTGCACTTGAAGCAGATGACAGATGTTTCCTTGCATAAATGAGTATAGTGGTCCTTGCCACACTTGCCACATCTATTACGATTGTAGTGCAAGAGCTTCCCCATTTGTTTTCATGACAGGATTAGCCCTCTAAAGCCGGTATTCTTAAATGCCTTGGCGATGGGTGCTAAAGGTTGTTTCCTCTTCCTTGGGTGGGTTTGGGTTTCCCATTGTTTCAAAGCAACTACCCTCTCATTATAAGCCTCTTCAAAGTCTCGGGTCTTACGGACAAAGTTCAGAAGTTGGTAAGTGGTAAGACGACCATACAGCTGAGTTCACTCGTAGCCGTTCTTAAACTTAACACACTTGAGCGGTCGCTTGATTGCTAGTTGATAAGCGAGGGTAGTAGCGGGATAATTCCTCAAACTTCACCGCATACTCATCTCTGAGACATATTCCCTGTGTTAAAGCTAGGAACTCGGCCTCGCCAGGTCCACGAATCTCGGCGGAAAATATTTTTCCAAGAACACGTCCTTGAATATCTCCCAAGTTACAGCGATTGCGGTATTCTCCAACCTCCGACTAGTGTTCTCCCACCAATACTCGGCCTCCTCGGTCGGCTTGAAAGCGGCAAAAGCCACCTTACGTTACGTCGGTGCAGCCCATCACTCTAAAAATCTTCTCCATTTCACGTATCCGGTGTTGGGCTCCATCGGTCAAATCCCCTTAAAGGTTGGAGGGTTGTTTTTACGAAAATCGGCAATGCTCCTGAAGTTAGCGAGGCCTATCGATGCGGTTACGGTTGCGCTCCAAAGCTTGTGAATCCGCCTAAGGCCTCAATCACGGCCGCGGTCGATACGCCCGCCATTCCTCACTTACGAGGCAAGCGAGAAAATGGTTAGCCTATAAAATGAGTCTTACCATTCATACTCCTATCTATTTTAGCATAAACAATCACACCGAGCACACAGACAAAAACATAATAGACACACACCACGGCCAGAGAATCAAGCCGAGCTCTGATACCACTAAATGTGACACCCTCTACCCCAACAAGTCATTATAACAACGTAATAATGTAAAATAAAAACACGGAGAAACAAAATCCTTTTTATTTAAGCCAAATCATAATTTCAGTTATTGTGGAATAGAGTCATCACGCTCATTTGCGGAAAATAACAATCGAAGAAATTAAAAAACCCAGGTTCAGATGTCACAATAATTGAGCCCTTTTCCTAATTATTACATCGGAAGAGTACAAAAACTTTAATAAGTAAACACATGCAAATCTTCTATCCATTCCGATGAACTACCGAGATTACTCATTGGCATTCGCATCCTCAACACTGCGGTCTCAACATCTACACATACGGTGGGATATGCATAGCCCGCAAAGGGTTAGTCGTCATAACCTCAAATAGTGCAACCAGTGTAGGAAATCAGTGAACAATGCGCATATACAGTAATTCCAATAAAACGTCTACACACCAGCACCAAGGCATAACATATCACCACAATTGTCAAATACCACATGTCACAACATCAAACGCAACGCTAAAAGACATTACCATAACATTCAAATATCACATGCCGCCGCATCAATCACAACATTATGATATACCACTAACAACCGAACAACCAAGCATGTTATCAAGACAAGCGGTGTGATTCTAAGAACATAATTGTATGCATGTGGATCCACTTCTAACGAAGCCGGGAGACCTTGCCCGTTCGGAATACCATGTCAGTAGTGCACCAATAACAACAGGGGCGAACCTCACCCGTCACGGGATACCTTGCCCGATTCGCCCATTAACCGCAGTAGGGCCGGAAACCTTGCCCGTCACGGGATACCTTGCCCGATTCGCCCTACTAACCAAAGGACCGGGAAACCTTGCCCATCACGGGATACCTTGCCCGATTCGCCCTTTGTTTTTTTTTTTTTTTAACCGTAGGACCGGGAAACCTTGCCCGTCACGGGATACCTGCCCGATTCGCCCTACTAACCAAGGGCCGGAAACCTCGCTCACGGGATACCTTGCCCGATTCGCCTCTTTGTTTTTTTTTCTTTTAGCAGTAGGACCGGGAAACCTTGCCCGTCACGGGATACCTTGCCCGATACGCCCTACTAACAATAACAACAACAACAACAACAACAACAACAACAATGACGACACCAAGATGCATGAACATGACCAAACGAGGTGTCTAACCATAACATCCTCTATCGCAATATTTTCGACAGAGTAACAACAACAACAACAGCAGAACACAAATTCATAAGTTAGCTAGTGCCTTCTACCAATAACATGAACATTTAATATTCTTTGCAACTTTGATTAAGCACATACATCCAAGTGGAACTTTGGCATTAGAAGGACTAGTTCTCTCAGATTATCATACTAAGAAATCAATAGGCATCATAAATGAACCTTAGACATTCTACTTAAGCTTTACAATATCAACATAATTGCGGGGACTCGAGTTCTTTGATTCATACTTAGTGGCTACACTTTTATAGGGTCTAAAGCCTACTATTTAGTTATTTAATTTCCTTACATTGTCGTTTGATAACAACCAATTTCTGTACATCAAGCATATAAATAACCAAAGCTCAATCATCACGCCAATTTCAACAACCAATAAAATTATCACAAGTCGAGAATAATAATTTAGAGGAATTGAAGGTCTCTATCACGGTGGTGATAGTGCGTTTTTCGTTCAGCGAGGCATAGGGGTCTTGGGACACCCCTATTATTCACACAGGTTCCATACACTCACTAGAAGAGAACAACTATCCCTTACCTCAAGTGAAATTCGTGCTCCTAGGAGAGGGATAAGGTAACACCAAGCTTTTCCTTTCTTAGTGAAGCTTTCTTCAAAAACACAAGAGAAAGGGTTTAGGAATGGAAAAATCATAATTTAGAACCCTAACATTGCTCTTAAGGACAAAACTATCATTAGAAGGCTTACCTCTTCCTATTCCTCCCAATGAGGCGGTAAGAATTACAGTAACTATGCTTAGGGTCGCGTTAGTAGCGTAGTCTTGAGTCGAGCCCTTAATGACACAAAATTGGGGAAGAAGGGGAAGAAGGGTTTTCTCTATCTTGGTTGATCTTATGAGCAACTTCTAATCATGTTTATGGTTTTAGACTGATGTTTAGGGGCTAGGTTAAGTCTAGGGTCGTGGTCACTCTTACAGTCGAGAATGGGTCATCTTGGGTCACCGAACCGCCCAAAACGAGTTAAAGCGAAACAGCGCCACGCCACTTGGCAGTGGGCGCTGGCGCCAAGATCTCTTGGGCGCCTGCGCTGCTCTCTGTGAGGCTGGGCACCTGCGCCTGTGCAGGCGCCTGCGCTTTGCTCGGTGAGGCCTGGCGCCTGCGCAGTGCAGCGCCATCGCCCTGAGGCTGCATCCGTTGCTAGTTTTTGTGTCCCGAGCTTCGCCTATACTGGCGCAGAGTGCCAATTTAATTGATCTTCTAACGGTCATTAGAATATTTAACACATTCACATACATGAAAAGCTTAGTCAAACACACAAGGAATTAAAAAGTTCTAGCACGAAGGTGGGGGTGTTACAATCCTTCCCCCCTTAGAAAAATTCCGTCCTCGGAATTATTCCTGACCTGTGGTGAAAAGTTGCGGATACAGTTCCCGCATCTTACTCTCCATCTCCCCCGTTGCACTTTCATCGTTTGCTCCACTCCAAATTACCTTCACCAGGGGAATCTCCTTCCAGCGTAGTTGCTTCTTCTTACGGTCTTCAATTCTACCGCGGCGTCTCAAATGTGAGATTGTCCTTGAGTTGAATCGCGTCTGTGCTATCACATGGCGGGATCATGTATGTACTTACGGAGTTGAGATACGTGAAATACATTGTGGAGGTTTCCCAACAACGGTGGCGGCGCCACACGATAAGCTACTTCACGGTCGTTTCAAAATTTGGTAGGGTCCAATGAACCTAGGAGTAAGCTTCCTAGCCTTTAAAACTCTACCAACTCCCTTGGTTGGGGTAACACGTAGGAAAAGCGTGTTCTCCTTCCTTAAAGGTCAGTTCCTTGGTGGGTTGTCGTAATAACTCTTACATGCGCTTTGGCGATCCTCATCTTCTCTTGAATCAACTTCACCTTCTCGGTTGTCTCCCTCACCACTTCTGGTCCCAACACTAGGCTTTCACCGGACTCGCACCAGCAAAGGGGAGTACGACACCTCCTCCCATAAAGCGCCTCATATGGAGCCATACCAATACTAGAGTGATAGCTATTGTTATAGGTAAACTCCACCAAGGGTAAGAACTTATCCCAACTTCCGGATTCTTCCAACACACAGGCCCGCAACAGGTCCTCTAATGATTGAATAGTCCGCTCCGACTGACCATCCGTTTGGGGGTGATAGGCTGAGCTCAGTCTAAGTTTGGTTCCCAACGCCTCATGCAAGCTATTCCAAAACCCAGATGTGAACCTAGGATCTCGGTCAGATATGATACTAGAGGGAACACCATGCAGTCTAACGATCTCCTTAATGTACAACTTCGTTAACTTCTCTAGAGGGAACTCCATGTTTACCGGTAAAAAGTGAGCCGTCTTGGTTAACCGGTCAACAATCACCCACACTGCATCGTAACCGGCTGAAGTCCAAAAAGCTTCTTATCTCGGTGGCCGATTTAGGAGCTTCCCAATGCAATACAGCCTCCACCTTCACTGGGTCCACAGCTATACCGCCTTTAGAAATTACGTGGCCTAGAAATCCCACTTCATCCAACCAAAACTCACACTTTGACATCTTGGCATACAATTGTTTTTCCTTCAACACTTGTAGTACAGTTCTCAAGTGCCCTTCATGCTCCTTTCGGGTCTTGGAGTAAATCAAGATGTCGTCTATAAAAACAACCACAAACTTATCCAAATATGGGCGAAATATCGTGTTCATGTATTCCATAAATACTGTTGGTGCGTTAGTCACACCGAATGGCATAACTTGGTACTCATAGTGACCGTAACGCGTTCGGAACGCGGTCTTCGGAATGTCCTCCTTCTTCACCCGAATCTGGTGGTACCCAGACCTCAGATCAATTTTAGAGAAAACACATGCTTCTACTAGTTGGTCCATGAGATCATCTATCCTCGGTAAAGGGTAGCGGTTCTTGACAGTAACCTTGTTAAGTTGCCGATAGTCAACACACAACCTCATCGAACCGTCTTTCTTCTTTACCAATAAAACCGGCGCTCCCCAAGGGGATACACTTGGTCTAATAAACTTTTTCTCCAGCATGTCTTCCAATTGCCTCTTTAATTCTTCTAGCTCTAACGGGGACATCCTGTAAGGTGCCATAGAGATCGGTCCCGTTCCCGGAACAAGGTCGATAGCAAAGTCCACATCTCGTTCCGGTGGTAAAGAGTTAACTTCTGCAAATACTTCCGGAAACTCACAAACGGTGGGTGCATCTTTAGCTTCTACCTTCGTTTCTATAGCCATAGAACATAACATCACATAAACCTGTGCACCTTCCTTTAAGGACGACCGAATTTCCTTGGCGGTAACCACCCGTGGATCACTAGGCTCAGGTGCCCCAAACACCACAGTTTTATCAAAGCAGTTCAAAAGTACATGATTAGCAGTCAACCAATCCATACCTAAAATAATGTCTATTCCCCGAAGAGGTAAACACACTAGGTCCACTACGAAATTCCTACTTCCAATCACGAGAGTGCACTCCTTGCACACAAGAGACGTAACAACGGGTTCATGAGAAGGAATATCCACAGACAAATCAAAGGTTAAACGAGATGTAGGCAGTTGCAATTTTTTCACACATTGGCGAGAGATGAAAGAGTGGGTCGCACGAGAATCATACAACACCACTAAAGAAATTCCTCGAATAAAGCAAGTACCTTGGATGAGATCTTCCGATTCATTTGCCTCTGTGCGGTGAGCAAACACCTGCGATCGACTTCATCCTGTTAGCTTTGAGGTCTCGAGTCCTGTTATTATTTGTTGGTTCGTTCTTCAATTCATCACGATCGCGGTGATATGGCCAAGACTTGTTGCACTTGAAGCGGATGACGATGTTTCCTTGCATAAATGAGTATAGTGGTCCTTGCCACACTTGCCACATCTATTACGATTGTAGTGCCAAGAGCTTCCCCCATTGTTTTCATGACGAGATTAGCCCTCTAAAGCGGTATTCTTAAATGCCTTGGCAAGAGGTGCTAAAGGTTGTTTCCCTCTTCCTTGGGTGGGTTTGGGTTTCCCACTGTTGTTTCTGAAAGCAGCTACCCTCTCATTATAAGCCTCTTCAAAGTCTCGGGTCTTCTGGACAAAGTTCCCGAAGTTGGTAAGTGGTAAGACAGCCACGCATACGCTTGAGTTCGGCTCGTAAGCCGTTCTTAAACTTAACACACTTCGAGCGGTCGCGATTGCTAGTTGATAAGCGAGGGTAGTAGCGGGATAATTCCTCAAACTTCACCGCATACTCATCTGAGACATATTCCCTGTGTTAAAGCTAGGAACTTCGGCCTTCGCCAGTCCACGAATCTCGGCGGAAAATATTTTTCCAAGAACTCGTCCTTGAATATCTCCCAAGTTACAGCGATTGCGGTATTCTCCAACCTCCGACTAGTGTTCTCCCACCAATACTCGGCCTCCTCGGTCGGCTTGAAAGCAAAAGCCACCTTACGTTGTCGGTCACGACCCATCACTCTAAAAATCTTCTCCATTTCACGTATCCGGTGTTGGGCTCCATCAGGTCAAATCCCCTTAAAGGTTGGAGGGTTGTTTTTACGAAAATCGGCAATGCTCCTGAAGTTAGCAGCCTATCAAGATGCAGTTACGGTTGCGCCCAAAGCTTCAAAGAACCCGCCTCTAAGGCCTCAATCACAAAGACGGCCACCTGCCCGCCATTCCTCACTTCTGAGGCAAACAGAAAATGGTTAGCCTATAAAATGAGTCTTACCATTCATACTCCTATCTATTTTAGCATAAACAATCACACCGAGCACACAGACAAAAACATAATAGACACACACCACGGCCTGAGAATCAAGCCGAGCTCTGATACCACTAAATGTGACACCCTCTACCCCAACAAGTCATTATAACAACGTAATAATGTAAAATAAAAACACGGAGAAACAAAATCCTTTTTATTTAAGCCAAATCATAATTTCAGTTATTGTGGAATAGAGTCATCACGCTCATTTGCGGAAAATAACAATCGAAGAAATTAAAAAACCCAGGTTCCCGATGTCACAATAATTCAGAGCCCTTTTCCCTAATTATTACATCGGAAGAGTACAAAAACTTTAATAAGTAAACACATGCAAATCTTCTATCCATTCCGATGAACTACCGAGATTACTCATTGGCATTCGCATCCTCAACACCTGCAGTCTCAACATCTACACATACCCGGTGGGATATGCATAGCCACAAAAGGGTTAGTCGTCATAACCTCAAATAGTGCAACCAGTGTAGGAAATCAGTGAACAATGCGCATATACAGTAATTCCAATAAAACGTCTACACACCAAAGACCAAGGCATAACATATCACCACAACTGTCAAATACCACATGTCACAACATCAAACGCAACGCTAAAAGACATTACCATAACATTCAAATATCACATGCCGCCGCATCAATCACAACATTATGATATACCACTAACAACCGAACAACCAAGCATGTTATCAAGACAAGCGGTGTGATTCTAAGAACATAAATGTATGCATGTGGATCCACTTCTAACGAAGCCGGGAGACCTTGCCCGTTCGGAATACCATGTCAGTAGTGCACCAATAACAACAGGACCGGGAACCTCACCCGTCACGGGATACCTTGCCCGATTCACCCCATTAACCATAGGACCGGGAAACCTTGCCCGTCACGGGATACCTTGCCCGATTCGCCCTACTAACCAAAGGACCGGGAAACCTTGCCCGTCACGGGATACCTTGCCCGATTCGCCCTTTGTTTTTTTTTTCTTTTTTTTTAACCGTAGGACCGGGAAACCTTGCCCGTCACGGGATACCCTGCCCGATTCGCCCTACTAACCAAAGGACCGGGAAACCTCGCCCGTCACGGGATACCTTGCCCGATTCGCCCTTTTTAACCGTAGGACCGGGAAACCTTGCCCGTCACGGGATACCTTGCCCGATACGCCCTACTAACAATAACAACAACAACAACAACAACAACAACAACAACAATGACGACACCAAGATGCATGAACATGACCAAACGAGGTGTCTAACCATAACATCCTCTATCGCAATATTTTCGACAGAGTAACAACAACAACAACAGCAGAACACAAATTCATAAGTTAGCTAGTGCCTTCTACCAATAACATGAACATTTAATATTCTTAGCAACTTTGATTAAGCACATACATCCAAGTGGAACTTTGGCATTAGAAGGACTAGTTCTCTCAGATTATCATACTAAGAAATCAATAGGCATCATAAATGAACCTTAGACATTCTACTTAAGCTTTACAATATCAACATAATTGCGGGGACTCGAGTTCTTTGATTCATACTTAGTGGCTACACTTTCATAGGGTCTAAAGCCTACTATTTAGTTATTTAATTTCCTTACATTGTCGTTTGATAACAACCAATTTACGTACATCAAGCATATAAACAACCAAAGCTCAATCATCACGCCAATTTCAACAACCAATAAAATTAGCACAAGTCGAGAATAATAATTTAGAGGAATTGAAGGTCTCTATCACGGTGGTGATAGTGCGGATTTTCGTTACATGCGAGGCATAGGGGTCTTGGGACACCCCTATTGTTCACACAGGTTCCATACACTCACTAGAAGAGAACAATTATCCCTTACCTCAAGTTAAATTCGTGCTCCTAGGAGAGGGATAAGGTAACACCAAGCTTTTCCTTTCCTAGTGAAGCTTTCCTCAGCAAAAACACAAGAGAAAGGGTTTAGGAATGGAAAAATCAAAATTTAGAACCCTAACATTGCTCTTAAGGACAAAACTATCATTAGAAGGCTTACCTCTTCCTATTCCTCCCAATGAGGCGGTAAGAATTACAGTAACTATGCTTCCGGGTCGCGTTCCGTAGCGTAGTCTTGAGTCAGAGCCCTTGACAGCACAAAATTGGGGAAAAAGGGGAAGAAGGGTTTTTCTCTATCTTGGTTGATCTTATGAGCAACTTCTAATCATGTTTATGGTTTTAGACTGATGTTTAGGGGCTAGGTTAAGTCTAGGGGTCGTGGTCACTCTTACAGGTCGAGAATGGGTCATCTTGGGTCACCGAATCGGCCCAAACGAGTTAAACGCGAACAGCGCCTGACCACTGGCAGTGGGCGCTGGCGCCAAGATCTCTTGGGCGCCTGCGCGCTCTCGATGAGGCTGGGCGCCTGCGCCTGGTGCAGGCGCCTGCGCTGCTCTCGGTGAGGCTCTGGCGCCTGCGCTTCTGGGCGCCTGCGCCTGAGCTGCATCCGTTGCTAGTTTTTGTGTCCCGACTCGCCTATACGCGCACCGTGCCAATTTAATTGATCTTCTAACCAGTCATTAGCATATTTAACACATTCACATACATGAAAAGCTTAGTCAAACACACAAGGAATTAAGATACATGGAATCGGCTAAGATAAATGCTGTAAAAAGCTGATAAAATGCAAAAGAAATAGTTGTTTGATTGATTTCGTGTGTTTTTACATTTCTCAGCGGGGGTATATATACACAAAAGAAAAACAATACTGCAACCACCCCTTATCGGCCACTAAGCGTTCCACCCGTTCATAGCTGACAACGAGCGGACGTGGGTGTCCCTCAACTGCTTCTTCATGCGTATCGTGGGTTAACCGTTCTCCCATCGGCTGGGCAAACGATTTATCACGTGCTAAATGCGTTGGAGACTTTCAAAAGCTAGCTTTATTTATTTTAGCGCCAAAGTCCATGACTTTCACATATTTAGCCCTTGGTCGAGCTTCAAAGCTCTATATTAATTAAAAGTAGCTCAGCCGATGAGACCATAATAATCAGATATTTCCTTTATCCGCATCGGCTAAACTCTTTAATAATCGGCTGACCTCACGATGCTCCCTGAACTTCTAACGTTTTCCTTTCTGACCTCGGCTCAATGGGACCAATTTTCGGATACCAATCCGATCGGCTTATCCCACGCATCGACTATTCCCTTCATCGGCTGTGGCTGACATTTTCTGGTGATAACACCTTCTACTTAGTAGTGGAATAAAACCCCGTCACTGAGGTGATGGAGGATCTAATGTCGTATCTGTGATGATTAAATAATTTATAATATTAGTGCTTAATCTCTTCTATGATTAAATTATTC
This sequence comes from Calophaca sinica, assembly GCA_037113605.1. Classification (NCBI taxonomy): domain Eukaryota; kingdom Viridiplantae; phylum Streptophyta; class Magnoliopsida; order Fabales; family Fabaceae; genus Calophaca; species Calophaca sinica. The sequence continues at coordinate 101,849,757 of CM073730.1, forward strand.
CTAGTGAATTTATTCTATAAGAACTGATCATTCTTTACTCAGCTAATTAATTGTGTGGCGATCGTACCTTCAATTAGTTAATGAAACTCTAGGGATAATTGAATTCGCATGCTCTGCCAGATCAAGGATTGCGTGTTCATTTTCAGTCAGTCATTGAATTGATAAATCTATTGGTACTTTATGCTCTTTCTATTTACTTTCTTTGAATGATCAAACAAAGTAATAAATTAGAAAGAAGACTGTTAACATTGCATGATCATTGGGTGTTAATAGCTTTTGAATAGAGATTGATAATCAGTTAGAATTATTGCTCTTATTATAAATTGATCAAATACACAGATATACATATTACTGATCCCGTTACCTTGGTGACATTTATTTTATTTGCTTTCTTTTTATTTATTTTTATATGACTTATCTTTTACACACTCTTTGTGTAATTTCACTTCAACCATTTCTCTAAATAACAAATTAATCTAAGTAGAGCAGTATTCGTTTCAATTCCCTGTGGAGACGATAATCTTATATACTATAACTTGACGTTTAATCGTGCACTTGCGATTTTGACGCAACAGTCAACTTCTTAAAATAAATCAAATATAATAGCACAACATAATATACATATTCAATAAAGATGCACAAAATACCCTATTGATGCAACTATATGCCAGTGCACATGATTTCGGAATGTCGAAGACACTGAATTCCTTCACGGTGCTATTCAGGTCTAGGACTACACTGAATCCCTTCATGGTACTATTCAGGTCTAGGACTGTCCTGCTACAGGCTAACAACTATATTGAATCACTTCACGGTACTATTCAGATCAAAGTTACCATTATGCATGTTAATGCATCTTCACATACTCAATGAACATACCAATTCATATGATATTTCAAATATGACATAATTAAATAAACAATTAATTATCCAGCACAACACTTAGTAGCATATCTCTTAAACACAAATAAGCAAATATGATTACAAGATTATACATCACTTCATCAACTTCAGAATTACAACAAAATCAAGCAATTCATAATAACTCGCATTTAAATCACACAACACAGACATACGAAACATAGCACATATTTCAGCATTTACACATCAAACTCTATATGTCTAGAAGTAGCCCTTACAACAACATAAACACTTAGAATATTGCCACGGAAATTGCCCTTACCAAAAGCTATCAGTCCACGTGATAAACAATACGTCACAACACTCGTCTGCACGCACTCACGACCTCTAAGATCCTAAACAAAACACATTGAAGCTTAGAACACTTTCTATATCACCCAAAATAATTCCTAGGTTATGGTTTAATCCCAAACCCCTAGGTTAGTCAACCAAAATTCCTTTTAGTAACACACTTAAAGTAATAAACAAAGTTGAAAAATTAAATATTTTAAGGACCAAAAATTCACTTTCTTTAATCTAGAAACCATGAAATCAATACTAAAACTAAACCTTTTTCATACTAAGTTGTCAAGACTCCACCTTGGTTTAGGAATACAAGGATCCCTTTAACCTAAGTGTTTCATTGTCTTAAAATACCAATCTGAACGTGAACACAAGAAGGGGGGTTGAATTGTGTTAAAAACTTTTCGCAAACTATACATAAAAACTTCAACACAGGTTGTTCAAAACTGTTTTGTATATCGGATGCAGAGAATTAAACAGTTTATAAAAACTTGTTTTACTGAGCAAGGTAAAGATAAATAACGTAAACCAGTAAAGGATGAGACTCAGAGATTTATACTAGTTCACCACCAACTGGTAGCTACGTCTAGTCCCTTCGTTCCTGAAGGATTTTCCACTATAATCAACTGATTACAATTTCCTCAAGAGTATTATTCTGTCACAAACTTGACAATACTCTCAACTTCTCAAAACGACTCAGTACAGTCGAGCCTTTGAGGAACAGAGCCTTAACTAGGCCAAATGCAGTTTTACAAAAGAGATTATGATTTTGATAACAATCAAAATAACTCTCACAGAGAGGATGAAAAGATTAAGCTCAAAACAGAATAGCTTTCTAAAAGAAAGTATAAGACGCTGAGTTCAGTTCAATGTAGACCAGAAACTTAGCACGAAGCTTGTTTGCACACTTGAGTAATATTGCTTTCAGAATGAAGTTTCTTCACAGTTTTTCTAACTCTTCTTCAATGAATACCTTGGGGTATTTATAGGAGTCTTCAAGGGTATTACCGCAAAGAAAAATATCTCCTTGCCATTGAGTGAGGTAATTTGAAATGTAGTCCTTTTCATCCTTTCCAGAGAATATCAGAATAGTACACATTACCGTTTTCGTACTATCTGCAATTTGTAATTACCTTGTACGATTTTTGTCTTATGCTAAAGGTGTCACATTTGCTTCCTCGTACATCCAAATGAGCGCACAAAATCAAATTCGAATTCCGTTCCAGAACCGTCTAAGGCTAAGAGCAAAAATGTGATCACCACGTGCTTCATTAAAGAGATCAGACGCTCGCTCAGAACAGAGGACGGACGCTCGTAGCAATTGAGTGTTCCACGTGTCAAGAAGTCACACTGCTAGACGCTTGCTGTTAGCAAGACGCTGAAGTGGGTTCGGATGCTGACACTAGTGGATTGTATTCAATTCTTTTGTATATTTCTTCTTCTTTCTTGAGTGATTTGTACATATATAAATGAAGCTTTTGATACCTGTACACTCAAAGATATGTTAGAAGATAAATTGTTCTCTTGAGAAATATTTTGTTATCATCAAAATTAATGAGGGTCTAAACTTCTCAATCGTTTAGGTTCCAACAATCTCCCCCTTTTTGATGATGACAAATATCTAAGGTTGATGAACAATTTAATTTCAAAATAATATTAAAGGTCTCCCCCTGAATTTAACACTTTTGATGTATAAGACAATTCTAATATTAAGGCGATTGTTGATAAACAAATTCATTTAAGTGATCGTAAAAATACATAGATGAATCAGAGCATATTTTTAACAAGGTGAGATCGGATGCTGATTTTCATTTTATCAAAAAGATTTTCATATTATCAACTTTATTTATCATTGTTAGATTATTGGGTCAATGAATATCAATGCAGTTAATAGATATTTGAGCAATGAATAACCATACAAATGCTATGTATGAAATGATATGCATGATAAATTCAGTTTTAGTGTATTCATCGGACGGTGAATTTGTTAATCAGACTTAATCAGACTCTCACGTGTTCATCAGACTTTTCTTTTTACTTCTTTTACTCCCTCTTTTGTCATCAGACAAAAAGAGTGTAAAGCACATCATAGTCAAAAAGATGGCTTAGAAAAATTTGAATGTATATAAACAGATAATCAGATAAAGCACTGAATAGTCAAATAAAACACTGAATAGGCATGTATAGTCAAATAATCAGAAAAACACTGAATATATAAAAAAATAAGAGAGTACCAAAAAAAATTTATATCACACATAAAAAATAAATAAATAAATAAAATTTTAAGGGTTTGGTGGTGGAGAAGGGATGTTGAGACGTTCATATAGAAGTTTCAGTGCATTCTCCAGCTGAGTGACTTTCAGATTAGTAGCCTTCATTTCTTCAAACTCTGCTTTAGGAATGGTGACCATTTCAACTGCAGGAGTAGAAGTAGAAGTCCAGCTTCTGCTGCAAGTTTCATCTTCTGATGCTCTGCTAGCACCCAGTTGGAAAGCTTCAGTCTCAAGTCCTTCTTTTGTTGAGCCTTTTGAAAGAATGCATCATTTGGTATAAACCATTTGATGAGACTTCCAAGTTTCCTCTACTCAGATTCTGATTGAATTCTTCTCCTTTTCTCCACCTCTTCTGGATACAGCAAATCCATGAAGACCGTTTCCCTATGCAGAAGCACGTCAGTAGTGAAAGCCTCAAACTTATTCCCAGCTTTTTCTCCCCATATCCTTCTGATGAATTCACTCAATGCTTCAGACGCAAAAGAGATTCCTTCATTTTCTGCCAGGTACAATCCTCTCAGATTTTCCCTGTCATCTTCTGTAAGCACCAGGGGGACGAGGCATGGTAACAAAGCTTTGTCTTTCCATGTCTTCGACCATTGACTCCAAGTGAATCCAATGTCAAAGTGCTTTGTCACTACAGCCCATTGGACATAAGTCTTCATGCAGTCGAGTGGTCTGATTACTGAGCATCTGAACATATCATCGAAGTAAACTGTTCCCAGATTGATGTCAGTAATTCTGCTGATTGTGCCAACTGTTGGAATAGTGGCCTTCTCGGCATTGCGGCGGTTGAGGAGCCGATTCTCCATTCATCTTCCTTCGAGAGAATTTAGGTAAAACCTTACGGCATGATCCTCAGAGATCTTGGCAATCGGAAGCTTAGAGAATTCCTTAAGATTGTACTTCTTGGGAGCCTTCTCATACTCGTGAGCCCGATCTTCTTTGAATGGCCGCTTGCCAGAGTAGGTTCTTTCCTTTTTCCCAGGGGATAGACCAAGGTAGCCACCTTTGTGCATGCAGTACAATCTTCATCATTACTGCAGACGAAGGATCCCAGAACTGTCTGATTACTTCAATCTTCTTCATCTCAAGACAGTGTGCCATGAAGGCCGCTTCTTCATCTGTGATCCACCTTCCGCATTCTTCCAATGTGAGCGGTTCAGTTTGTGGTAGGGATCTAGGAAGGTCAACAGAGAAGGGAATTGCTCTGCTACCAGATGCTGGTCTCAGTCTTCCTTTAAATGACATCTGAAAGTGGTCTTCTCCATCCTTGAAGGTAGCACTCATCGGAGAGGCAATCTCCAGTCTGGCAGCTCCAGAGGTGAAGGTTTTCAAATGCCATGTGGAGGGACGATTGTAGATGCTATGATATATCTCATACTTAACAAACCGTGTTTGTTAATACATGAGACATTCTTCCTTCCACCAGCGTCTGTAGGTTTATGGGTAATGGTGAGTACGGTGGGAGTGGTTTTGGTGATTTTATAGGTTTTAAGTGTGTAGGGTTTGAAGGGATTAACAGGAGGTACTTTGAATAATAGATTAAAGGGATGAGAGTGAAGTTTGGAAATATATGTGGTAAGTGAAGTATTTGAGGAATTTTATGGTAGATCAAGGTTGAGTGTAGAGGATGATGGTTGGGTAGATTTAGGGAGGGTAGAGGTTTGTTGGAGGCTCATTCTGGTTTTCTTGGTTTGTAGTTGTGTTTGTGGTTGTGAAACAGACAATGGGGGTGCAGGAATAACATCATGAGCATCAAAGACAGATACTGATTCATCAGCAGTAAAATCAAGTACCTTTGGGTTAACCTCAGAAGACTTAACCAACCTTCTTTTTGATCCTCTCGTGACAACAACAGCAGGAGGAGGAGGAGGGATTTGCTTCCCTTGACCGGATGCTGAAGCATCCTTTTCAGCTGCTGGCCAAAACTGTTTCTCCAAGACCTTTCTGATGGAAATTCTATCCTCATCTTCTGGTTCTTCAACAGTAGGTGCAGGAGCCACCTTCTGTTTTGTTCTTCTTGTCTCCCTTGAAGGAGACTCAGCAGGTCTTTTCACACCAGTCATTGAGCTTCTGGTGGTTTTCTTTTCAGCTTCTCCTTCCTGTTGCTCTATTTTCACTTTCTTGATCATAGAGCCAGTAATTAGCTGCATCCTGACCAAAACTGTTGACTCCAAAAACTTCTGGACGAACAGCAGCGCCAACACCAAAGTATTTTTCTTTTTTCTCTGTGTTGATGGAGTCAGTCAGCTTCCTCACAACGCCGTCTTTGATCATCATAATGGAGAGAAGAACTCCATAAGGGATTATCTTGACGATATTCTTCTTATCGACACTCTTCCTTGAGAAGACAAGGGCATTTATCAGATTGTTGATAATCAACCTTGGCAGATTGATTTTCTTCCCATCCATGTAGTTCCTCATAATGAACTTTTGCTCGTAGTTCACTATGTCGCTTGAGCCAGCCTTCAGAATCACGCTCTTGGCGATGATTTTGTGCAGTACTCGGTAGTGGCTTTTCAAGTCTTTGGCCGTGGGAGTGATGTTCTTCTTCTTCAGTTCACGGTAGTTCTCAAACGGGGCTTCGTTGATGTTTTCAAGTCCCCTGTAAGCATCAGCCCAGTTTGCATGGTAACTGATTCCTTCACACGGACACTTGATCGTCTGAGCAATAGAGTTGATGGTGAAGCGTAGTTTGAAGCCTCTGATGTGTCCTTCTATGACTTCCCCCGGAAGTAAGTACGCATTCCCCCAGAACTCCTTAATAGCGTAGCTCAGTACGCCAACTGGTTCCCAGATGAAGTAGTTTTTCCAGCCCAGTTTCTCAAGACCTTTTTCAAAATCAAAATCGTATAGCTTGAATTTCTCAAAATCAACCCGATTCTCATTCAGAAGTTTTACCCCAGAGAAGACATCGAAAGCAGCAGTGTATTGTCCAACCTTTCTGTCGGCCATTGTAGCAGTTGAAGAGAAGGTGATGGAGGTTTTAGGGTTTGAAAACACACACAGAGAGAGAGTGAGAGACAGAGAGAAAGAGAATAGTTTTGCAAGAAAACGCAGAGTGAAGTGATGGAGCGAAAAATGTGGTGTAGTGGGAAAGTTGATAGAAAATGGTACAGTCCTTTTTCAAAAAATCGCTTCGTATTTCCACATAAAAATTAAATCAAAAAGAAAAGAAAATAAAGATTCACCTTTTCATTAAATGCAGACGCCAAAAGAAAAGTAAGATCAAGAAAAAGATTTTATCGAAAGACATAAATAATTATGACTCAATAGATGTGATGAGACGCTTAAGTCCTTAACACGTGTGACACGTGTGGGTGTACTCGGACGCACGCAACCGATTCACCAGACGATGAGTTATGATGCATATGACAAATAAGATGCTTATTCATATACATGCTTATGGCATACCAGATGCTGAGATTTTGTATATTATCTGAAGTTGAGATTAATCATTCTTCTATAAGATGAAAATTTAAATTTTTTCTTATAAAATTGAATCTATCTTCAGCAAGGGGTTTTGTAAATATGTCAGCCCACTGATGATCAGTGTCTACAAATTTTATTTCTAGAATACCCTTCTGAACATAGTCTCTTATGAAGTGATGCTTAATCTCAATGTGCTTGGCTCGTGAATGCAATATGGGATTTTTAGTAAGACAGACATGTAAGTATTGTCACAAAAGATAGGAATGTTACTCTTTTATCCGATAGTCTTCAAGTTGATATTTCATCCACGAAGTTGAGAGCTGCAACTTGTCGCTAAAATATACTCGCCGCTATTGAGAGTGCAATCGTGCTTTGCCTTTGCTTGACCAAGATACAAGATTTGCTCCAAGGAATTGGCAGCTTCCACTTGTGCTTTTTCTTTCAATTCGGTCTCAAAGAAAGTCAAAGATCACGTAAACCTACTAACTTGTAATCTTTTGATTTCTTATAAAGCAAACCAAGATTAGTAGATCCTTGCAAATATCTAAAGATTCTTTTAACAGCACTCAAGTGTGATTCTCTAGGATCTGAATGAAACCTAGCACACGTATGCATTAATCGAACATAATATCAGGTCTTGAAGCTGTAAGATAAAGTAGAGATCCAATCATACCTCTGTACATCTTCTGATCTACCTTTTTACCAGTTTCGTCTTTACCAAGAATACATGTGGGATGCATAGGAGTACACATAGGTTTGCAATCCACCATTTTGAATTTCTTTAGCAATTCCTTGATATATTTGCTTTGATGTATATATACACCATCATTGCATTGTTTGATTTGAATTCCATGGAAAAACTTCAGTTCACCCATCATGCTCATCTCGAATTCAGCCTGCATTAGCTTAGAAAATTCTTTGCAAAGGCTTTCATTAGTAGCTCCAAAAATAATGTCATCAACATATATTTGAACAATTATAAAGTGCTTGTTTGATGTTTTTCTAAAAAGAGTAGTGTCTACTATCTCTGGTAAATCCATTTTTCATCAAAAATGTACTCAGTCTTTCATACCAAGCTCTGGGAGCTTGCTTAAGACCATAAAGGGCCTTTTTGAGTTTGAAGACATGTTCTGGAAATTCAATGTCTTCGAATCCAGGAGGTTGTTTTACAAAGACTTCCTCAGTTATAAAACCATTCAAGAAAGCACTTTTCACATCCATTTGATAAAGAATTATATCATGATGTGCAGCAAAAGAAAGCAAAATGCGTATAGCTTCTAACCTTGCAACAGGTGCAAATGTTTCTGTAAAATCAATACCTTCTTCCTGTGAGTACCCTAGAGCAACCAATCTTGCCTTGTTTCTCACAAACATTCCATCTTCATCAAGCTTGTTTCTAAATACCCATTTAGTGCCAATAGCTTGCTTATCTTCTGGTAAGGTAACCAGCTTCCATACATCATTTCTTTGGAACTGATTCAACTCTTCTTGCATGGCCAAAATCCAGCCTTCATCTTTCAATGCTTGATCAATCGTTTTAGGTTCCATTTCTGAGAGTAGTGTCATATCTACATGCTCTTTAAAAGAGGATCTGGTTCTTACTTTATCTCCAGGTTTTCCTATGATTTGATCTTAAGGATGATTAGCTTTGTATTTTCAGCTCTTTCTGAATTTAGCTTCTGAAGATTCTTGTGTCTGGTCACCACCGGACGATGAAGATGTAGGTTCACTATTTGTAGTATTACCTATATTTAATTCTGAAAATAATTCATCTAGCTCTGACATGGCTGTGTCAGGATTCTTGTCATCAAATTTGACATGAATGGATTCTTCCACTGTCATAGTTTCTTTATTGTATATTCAAAAAGCTTTAGATCTTTCAGAATATCCCAAAAAGATTCCTTTGTCAGCTTTTGAATCAAACTTACCAAGCTGATCCTTAGTATTTAAAATGTAACACGTGCAACCAAATGAATGAAAATATGATATGTTTGGTTTCCTTCCTTTCCACAGTTCATATGGAGTCTTCTTCAAAATAAGTCTAATAGAAATTCTATTTTGAATGTAACAAGCTGTGTTTAGTGCTTCTGCCCAAAAATGTTTTGCAATATTAGCCTCATTGATCATAGTCCTGGCCATTTCCTGGAGGGACCTATTTTTCCTTTCTACAACACCATTTTGTTGAGGTGTTCTAGGAGAGGAGAAATTGTGGGAGATGCCATTATCATCGCAAAATTTTTGAAAGCTTTCATTTTCAAATTCTCCCCCATGATCACTTCTAATAGAAGATATGCAAATTCCTTTTTCATTTTGAACTGTTTTGTATAATACAGTAAATACCTTGTATGGCTCATCTTTGTGAGCAAGTAATCTAACCCATGTCCATCTAGTGAAATCATCAACAATGACTACCCATATTTCGTTCCAGTTAAAGAGGCTGTCCTTGTTGGACCAAAAAGATCAAGATGCAAAATCTCAAGTGGTCTAGAGGTTGAAACAACATTTTTTGAATGAAAAGAAGTTTTAACTTGTTTTCCTCTTTGACATGCCTCACAGAGAGCATCAGATTGATACTTAAGATTTGGTAAGCCTCTGACAAGACTGTGCTTGTTTAGTTTTGAGTTTAATCTCAAATTGGCATGACCCAATCTCTTGTGCCAAATCCATTGTTCTTCGTCAACAGACATGAGACACTTGACATCTTGTTTTGCAAGTTCAGAGAGATCAATTTTGTAAATATTTTGTTTCCTCTTAGCAATAAAGAAAGTAGAGCCGTTTTTCTTGCTTTTTACTAGACATCCAGTTTCTGTAAAGATGACTTCATAACCATTGTCACATAATTGACTTATGCTCAATAAGTTATGTTTAAGTCCTTCAACATATAGTACATTATCAATAGAGGGAAGAGAGCCTTTACCAATGCGACCAATTCCAACTATTTTACCTTTCTGGTTTCCTCCGAAACCAACGAATCCAGCTTCTTTAGGCTTTAGTTCTTGGAACATATGCTTTTCTCCCGTCATGTGACGCGAGCATCCACTGTCTAAGTACCAAGATAGGTGTGTTGACTTTGTTGCTAAGCATGTCTGCAACATAGACTATTTTATCTTTAGGTACCCATATCTTTTTGGGTCCTTTCTTGTTAGTTCTTAAAGGAGGCTTATCCTTCACAGTTTTAAAAACAGTACATGCACTTTTCAAATGACCAGGTTTATTGCAGTAAGTACAATGCAAGCATTTACTATGATTATTGGATTTATCAGATGTTGAATCATTTTCTAAAAGAGGTTCATCTGATATATAACCAAGACCATGAGTTGTCGTTTTACTGACACCTTAAATCATTGAAGCTTGATTGCTACAAGTTACACTCTCTGCAAGAAACTTTTGAAAAGCATATTCATAATCATTTGATTTGCATTTAGGATTGCCTGTAACTTTAGAGCTTTCAGCTTGAGAGCTCTCAGCTTCTAGTTGCTTATTAGCGATCAGACGCTGGTTATCCATCGATCTTGATTTTCGATTTTCCGATTTTCTTTGATGAGTACAGATTTTTCTTTGTTTAAAGCTTGAAAGTCTTGTGATAATTTTGAAAATTTCTTTTTCAAATTCTTATACTCAACAGAGAGTGTGGCAGAGTCCTTAAGAAGATCATCAAATGCAAGTTGAAGTTCAGAGTAGGAATCATATACTATTACCTCTTCAACTTCTTCTTCTGAATCAAGGTCAGTGTCTGCCATGAGAGCGAGATTTTCTTCTACTTCATTATCTTCCTCAGATGAGGATGAATCTAGATCTTCCCATGTAGTCATGAGGCTCTTCTTCTTTTTCTTGAAAGAACTTCTTGTGGACTTCTCCTTAAGATTAGGACATTCGGACTTGAAATGTCCAGGCTTTTTACATTCATAGCAAATGACTTGAGCCTTGTCCTTGCTTTCTTTCTTGTCCTTAGTATCTTTCTTATGAAACTTCCTCCTGAAGTTTCTCTTCTTCCACATTCTTTGTATCTTCCTGGATATAAATGCAAGCTCATCTTCTGATGTGTCAACATCTCCTTCTGAAGCTTCATCTTCTGATTCTTCTTCTTCAGAGGGCTTTGGAAGAGCTACTTTATGTTGAGAGACTTTTAAGGCAATAGACTTGCCCTTTTTGACAGGTTCTTCTTCATTTAGCTCAAGTTCATGAGCTTTCAACGAACTCATAAGATCTTCAAGTCATAAGACATTTAGATCTTTTGCTTCCTGAATAGCAGTGACCTTGGGTCTCCACTGCTTAGTCAAGCTTCTTAAGATCTTTCTAACATGGTCAGGTGTAGTGTAACTTTTTCCAAGGGCCTGTAACCCATGAACAAGTGTTTGAAATCTTCTAAACATGGTTTCATTGTTTTCACCATCTTCCATTTTGAATAACTCATATTGGCGAACCAACATGCTAGCTTTGGTTTCTCTTACTTGGGCAGAGCCTTCGTAAGATAAAACAAGTGAGTCCCAGATTTCTTTGGCAGTATCAAATTTGCCACATTTATCATATTCTTTTTCTGTCATAGCACAGATAAGAATGAATCTAGCCTTTTGATTGATTTGATATCTCTTTTTCTGTTCATCATTCCAATCTTCTCTAGCTATCGCAACACCACGAGGATTAGTGGGAGGAATGTAACCACTTTGAACTATATCCCACAACTCAAGTTGTTGTGTCTCAAAGAAAGCTTTTATCTTATCTTTCCAGTAATCAAATTTTTCTCCATCGAATAGAGGAGGACGGTTCATATGACCACCTTCAGTAGACATGTTCACGGTATAGGATCTTTTCTCTTAACACTGTTAAGTGCTCAACCAAGAGACCGAGCTCTGAAACCAACTGAACGTGAACACAAGAAGGGGGGTTGAATTGTGTTAAAAACTTTTTGCAAACTATACGTAAAAACTTCAACACAAGTTGTTCAAAACTGTTTTGTATATCGGATGCAGAGAATTAAACAGTTTATAAAAACCTGTTTTACTGAGCAAGGTAAAGATAAATAATGTAAAGCAGTAAAGGATGAGACTCAGAGATTTATACTAGTACACCACCAACTGGTAGCTACGTCTAGTCCCTTCGTTCCTGAAGGATTTTCCAATATAATCAACTGATTACAATTTCCTCAAGAGTATTCTTCTGTCACAAACTTGACAATACTCTCATCTTCTCAAAACGACTCAGTACAGTAGAGCCTTTGAGGAAAAGAGCCTTAACTAGGCCAAATACAGTTTTACAAAAGAGATTATGATTTTGATAACAATCAAAATAACTCTCACAGAGAGGATGAAAAGATTAAGCTCAAAACAGAATAGCTTTCTAAAAGAAAGTATAAGACGTTGAGTTCAGTTCAATGTAGACCAGAAACTTGGCACAAAGCTTGATTGCACACTTGAGTAATATTGCTTTCAGAATGAAGTTTCTTCACAGTTTTTCTAACTCTTCTTCAATGAATACCTTGGGGTATTTATAGGAGTCTTCAAGGGTATTACCGTTGCAGTAAAAATATCTCCTTGCCATTGAGTGAGCTAATTTGAAATGTAGTCCTTTTCATCCTTTCCAGAGAATATCAGAATAGTACACATTACCGTTTTTGTACTATCTGCAATTTGCAATTGCCTTGTACGGTTTTTGTCTTATGCTAAAGGTGTCACCTTTGCTTCCTCGTACATCAAAATGAGCGCACAAAATCAAATTCAAATTCGCCTGCACGATCAAGCTAAGAGCAAAAACGTGATCACCACGTGCTTCATTAAAGAGATCAGACGCTTGCTCAGAACAGAGGACGGACGCTCGTAGCAATTGAGTGTTCCACGTGTGAAGAAGTCACACTGCTGGACGCTTGCTGTTAGCAAGACGCTGAAGTGGGTTCGGATACTGACACTAGTGGATTGTATTCAATTCTTTTGTATATTTCTTCTTCTTTCTTGAGTGATTTGTACATATATAAATGAAGATTTTGATACCTGTACACTCAAAGATATGTTAGAAGATAAATTGTTCTCTTGAGAAATATTTTGTTATCATCAAAATTAATGAGGGTCTAAACTTTTCAATCGTTTAGGTTCCAACAAAACTAGTAATACTCAATTTAAACTTTTCCCAAAATTTCCAAAACTTTGACAACAACTAAATACACATGAATCAAGTCCAAAAACACAAAAATTTTCTTCCTTTTCCCCTTAGGGCTCACGGCTACAACACATAAATTAGGGAAAAATTTTTAAACTTGTAAATCAAACTTAACAACAAATACATTGAAACCATTTCTTACAAATTTCAAGAAATCAACCTAACCTTCAAATCCCTAAAAAAAATAAAAAAAACTGTCTTCTCCAATCATAACTTGATTCAAGTTCAAGGAGTCCAAAAATCAATTTTTTTCTAAATCAATCATAAGACAACAACAACTAGAACATCTACAAATTACAAGATTCACATGAAGAAATCCCTTCCCTTTCTTCCTCCTAAGCTCATGGCCTAGGGTTCAAGATCAAGGGGAAGAAAATGTCATTTTCACTTCATGATCATGATCATTATCTACATAGAAAAATAAACAAGAAAAATCAAAGAAACCAACCCCAAATCCATCTCATAGGCCACGGTTTTGGCCTCCAAAACAAAGGGGAAGGAAGCTTGATCTTATACTCACTTGCTTGGCCATGGTGTATTTGTTAATTAGGAGGCGAAAATGAAGTAATGTGATGGTGTTAAAAGAAGAGGAAGCCACGACCAGGAAGAGTAAGGAAGAAGAAAAGAGAACTTGGCTTGAAACTTCACTTTCACCAACTTGAAAGCAAAATGAAAAAAAATGAAATGAGGGTGTGAAAATGGGGGGTGGATCGGCTTGCTCATCTAAAAAGGAAAGGTAAAAATTTTATTTTTAATCAAGGTAATTTACTGAGAAATTAATTCATCACGTGATAATATTTATCTATACATAATAAAAACAATTAAAAACACTCAAACATTATTACAACAAGTTACGATTTGATTTTCATTAAAGTCGGAGTTTGTTCTAAATTTTAATGCAGATAAAAATTACCCGGCGATTCAAAATACGGTGAAACTTCGTTAGAATTTTTTGACGATTTTTGAACCATGAATTATTATTAAATATTAATTCTCAAATTTAATTTCATTCTGATTTAATTCAATGACTTTGTTAGCAAACAAAAATTGCTTATTATAGCATAAGTACAGCAATTTACGCCATTATTACGTTAATAACGTATCGTAAAAATTACGGATGTTACAATTCCGAAGTAAATTACCCTCTAAATTAGTGCATATTTGGGGCTTATTAATACCCCATCAAGATGACCAAGCACTCTGAAGACCACGACATGATGGTTGCTAGCCACTAGCCTCCTATGGCTCTATATCAGACTTAATCTATCTCTAAGGCAACAACACGTCCTGTACTGAATGTTCGTAACAACACTCAAGTACCTTGCCTCGTGCGATAACTCGGTTGCACGGTGGTGGCTTTATGCGAATGAACCTCACCACTCACTGGAGATCAAATGCTATGACTCCTACTCAACCCTTTGACCTATTCATGCATCTCATCTATATGCCATAATCCAACTCGAATCATATGAATAAGGGTTGAGTAACTCTAAAATACCATCTTTACCCATGACAACCCATGTCAAATTCCTACATATACTACATATACCTATCGCACTACCAAACGATGCCTACCATCTATCCTAAAAATGCATATTCAAATACTATGAATAGAAATCATATACAAACAATTCTAAAGGCCAATCCTATTTTTGCATAAGGCAATCTCCTATCAGCATATAATCCATCAAATACATACAAACAGAGTCAAATAAACATATATCAAGAAGTCGTCTAACCTAGGGTTGTCAAACTTACACACATAACATAAATATACTATATTGATTGATAGGTCTACCACAACTATCCTTAGCCATCGTTTTCCACAACCCCTCTCCTAAGGTGTTGCTAATATCAACATCTAGTAGGGCTTAGGTCCACTCTATGCATATCTATACTAATATTCTAACCTAATAATCCTGATGAGTTGGGTTTCGTTTTCCCACTGGCTCCAGTCGCTTAAATAAGCAACTTTGGATGAAAATTCTTGTTGATTGCACCCCTACCAATTTCCAAATGCCATCCCAAGCAGGTCTTGTGATGTGCCCATTTTTACTGCTACATTTTTAATCCTATAGCCTATAGGTATTTCCCAATTATACATTGAGTATACCAATGAACTAAGGTTGCAACTGAAAATAATAAAAACACATTATGAATCATTCAACATTCAATAACTTGAGGTTACATCCTTAAGATCTCAGATTAGGGTTTCCAGGATGAAATTTTTGGGATGATACAAGATTTTGGTAGTTAGGCTTGATCTGTATATTAGGCCTTGGAGATGAATGCTTATGTATATGTTTGTGCGTACTGCAATACTTATGTTTTGTTTTATTGTAACACCCCAATTTTTAAGAAAAATTGTTTTAGCAAATAAATCCCAAATACTTGAAGGTAAGTCGAAGAGATTGATCACCTCAATGATTTACTGAGAGTATGAGGAATTATTTTGACTTATTTTCAATAATTTATTTATTATAAATAATTATTGTTTATGATGTCAATTCAAATTAATAGACAACGTAGACGTATGCTACTTTTAATGTGAATCTATCAAATAAACTTTATATAAGTTTTCTGTCTGACGTGGTAACGAGTAATTTTTGTTAACTAAGAGAGTGATTGAACCAAATCAAGATGAAATTAAATTTGAGAATTAATATTTTATATTAATTCATGGTTCAAAAATCGTCGAAATATTCTAACGAAGTTTCGCCGTATTTTGAATCGTCGGTTAGTTTTTATCCGCGAATAAAATTTTAAACGAACTCCAATTTCGATGAAAATCGAATCGTAACTTGTTGTGACTATGTTTGAGTGTTTTTAATTATTTTTACTATTTATAGATATATTATTATCATGCGGTGAATTAATTTCTAAGTAAATTAATTTTCGCGGTTTAATCGGTAAAAGAATTAATCGGTAACACGATTACTCAACGCCGTATTTTTTTTAGTACACTTAAGACTTTAGGTGTAGAGGGTAATCATGAGAGAAGAGAGATTAGATGTTTAGACTAGTTGATGGGATTAGCATCTTACTTTAGAGGCTAGGTGTCACTTATGTGATGGTTAAAATTTATGCATATCTTTAACTTACCCTTAACCAAGTATTTTGTCTAATAATATTTTTTTTAACCCCTCCCATTTAGGGGCAGCAGCTGCGCCCTTTTCTCCCCACTCTCCACCCTTCATTTGTTCTTCTTCTTCATGGTTTAGAGAGAGAAGCTCAAGCTCCTTCCATGGCTCCATGCTTCATCACTTCTTTTGGTTTGATTTCACTTCCATCTTCCAATCTTTCTTGTTTCTAGCTTCATCCTCTACTCAATCACCTCCTTCCAACCTTATAGGTGAGCATAAAAATCAAGTTTTCCTCCCCTTTTGTACAGCCCAAAACCGTGGCCCCTTTTCTAGTTGTAGGAGATGATTTCTTGCTTCATTTCCTTCTTTATTACTTTGTATGTTGGTTGACTATGATCTTGAATGAGATGAGCACATTTTCCCCAATTTGATTGAACCCTAGGCGCATAACCTAAGGATTTGGGATTATATGATCTTCATGTGAATCACTTAAATTGGTTTATGATTCTTGTTTCTTAGGAATTGCTAGCATTGTTGTTGTTGTCAATTTTGTTTAAATCAAAGGATTTACATATTTTTATGAAACCCTTGCATTCTGAAAGAGGCTTGATTTGGTATTTGATTTGGATTATGTTTTGTTTTGAAATTAATTGTTGTTTTATGAAAGAAATGTGATATGGAATGATGTTGTTTAATTGGGTTGGAAATTTGCAAATTTTTTTGGGAAAAGGGGTTGTTGGCTGTGAGCTCTTAAGGGGTTTGGGAGGAAAATTATTTTGTGTTCCTAGCCTTAAATTAGTTGTATAGTATTGTTGTGTAAGTTTGGAAAATTATGGGAATGATTTGATTGAAATTGAAGTTATTTTAAAGCTTTGAGGCTATGAAACACATAAGGTGAATTGGATTCTTTGAGATCATAAAAACCAAGTGGAGCCTTGATTAAGCCTTTTGAGAAAATGAATTTGATTGTGGTATTGTCCCATGTTTTAAGTTTGAAAAGAAATTGAGTCTTAGTTTTTAAAACCTTATTCTTTTAATTGTTTGATTAATTTTTCAAGTGTATGTGATTCTTTAAAAATATGTGTTTCAAATTGGTATCCAAGTGTAGGTTGTTTGGTTAGTTAAGAGGTTTTTGGGTTTTGAGAGCCTAAGGAGTTAGAACTAGTCGCTAGAATTGTACTAAGTTTGTTCCGTGGTGTTACGATTTGAGTAATCCGAGTTCATGCGGTGTGAGATCGAGACGTTCTTGGACACGCGACTAGGCAACTTCGGTAAGGGCACTTCATATTATAGGTGTTTATGTTTTGTATAGTATGTGTAAGGGCTACTTCTAGACACGTTTAGGCGATGGCCACTTACGATTTTATTTGTTTTCTGATCAAAGAAGTCTAAGAACCTCATGGTTCGAAGTGAGGGTCTTGTACCCCTTTGATTTTATTGTTCTTAAACTTTATACTTGATTAATTAGTGGGTTTATCTGCAAGAGGTTGGCGACCGCCCCTAACCCCCCACACTTGTTTGTTACCTCTTTGTTAGTTGCACAGAACTTCAAAGGGACGATTTGTGCTATCGATGTTGATGATTGATTGTGATTTGGTAGTGTATGAGTTATCACGGAAGCATGACTTGTATGAAATGTATTGTTGGTGATATTGGCTAGTTGAATATTTATTTGATGTGGATGGTTAAATAATTATTTGATTATGCTTGATTGAATTGTCACATGTGTTGATATATTCATTGGAGTTGTGGAAGCATTGTCGTGTTGTTGGAACTTTGACCTGAACAACCTGGGGTGGTGCAAGAGCCCAAAGCTCCGGCTGGTGTTCAGCTGCTTAGTTCATTGTCGTGTCGTTAAGGAACTCGACCTGAATATCCTAGGGTGGTGGAAGAGCCCAAGGTTACGACTAGTGTTCAGCTGCGATGTTCATTATTCCGGAATCATAAATAGTGGCATATAATTGTGTCAATAGGGGAGTTGGTGCATCCTTATTGAATTATTCATTAACGTCAATGAACTGCTGATTTGTATCTATCTCTTTTATTTTAAGAAGTTGACCCTTGCTCGTGATTCTTTTAATCAATGATTATAACCCAGACTATGAAGACTGCAGAATGCTCGAGGTTGCTGTCAAGCGTAGCTGAGGATAGTCCTGTCTGGCTATCCGCCTTGTGTGTCAGTTTGAATTTACTAGAGGACTTGTAAATGTTGTAGCGTGTAGGCCAACCATAGGGTGTGTACTATTTTTAATTACAATATTGTAATAAAAGTTATTACGGCTTCGAGACTTGAATCGTCATGGTTGTATATTTGAATAAATTTATCAGTATGGTTATTGTGGTTTTATTTGGTGTTTTATTTATTCACTGTTATGTTTCTAAAATCGCTGTAATACTCTGACTGAGTATTTCGCCTTCCAGAAATATGTTATCTTCTATTTGTAATATTAGTTTAGTAGCACTCCAGGAACGGGGTGTTACAATAGTGGTATCAGAGCGGTTCTGTTCTAATCGGACTGTGAGTTGGGCAACTATAGCTGGTCAAGTGTCGGGTTTTGTAGAGAACAGATTGTGAGGGGTCAAATTGTGTTTTTGTGTCTTGTTTATTCCTCAAGTGGAGTAACTCTACTTGTAATTGTTTGAAATTGTTTCTTAATTGAAACAATGTGTGCTGAGACACACAAGAATTGTTGTGGGGTTCTAACTAGGTTGTAAAACCATGTGGGAATCCAGTACCTCAGAAACGTGTAATTCTTTCTGTTAGAACTGATAATTCAGATATAGGTTAAAGGATTCAGATAGCCGAAGCTGAGGCAGGGATAGCAGTTGATGGTGCTCAACATGCTAAAGTTTATGCTTCCAGAATGACGATCATCGTAGCTGAACACTAGCCGTAGCCTTGGGTTCTCCTCCCACCCTAGGATATTCAGGTCGAGTTCCCTAATGACACGACAATGGACTAAGCAGCTGAACACCAGCCGGAGCTTTGGGCTCTTCCACCACCCTAGGTTGTTCAAGTCAAAGTTCCAACAACATGACAATGCTTCAACAACTCCAATGAATATATGAACACATATGACAATACAATCAAGCATAATCAAATAATTATTTAACCATCCACATCAAATAAATATTTAACTAGCCAATATCACCAACAATATATTTCATACAAGTCATGCTTCCGTGATTACTCATACACTACCAAATCACAATCAATCATCAACATCGATAGCACAATTCGTCCCTTTGAAGTTTCGTGGAACTAACAAACAAGTGTGGGGGTTGGGGCAGTCGCCAACCTCTTGTAAACAAACTCACTAAATAATCATATATAAAGCTTTAAAGATCAAAGGGGTAACAAAACCCTCACTTTGAACCCTGAGGTTGTCAGACTTCTTTGATCGGAAAACAAATAAAATCCTAAGTAGCCATCGCCTAAACATGCCTAGAAGTAGCCCCTACCGAAGGTCCGCAGCTCACGTGTCAAACACGTCACAATCCTAGTCAGCACGAACTCGTATTTCAACTCCTATCACCACAAGCAAACTTAGTACAATTCCTAGGGAACTTAGATCTAACTCCTTAGACTCTCAAAACCCAAAAACCTCTTGACTAACAAAATCACTTACACTAAAATACACACTTTGAAATACATGTTTTTAAAGAATTATATACACTTGAAAAACTAACAACAATTAAAGGAATAAAATCTTAAAGACTAAGAACCATTTCTTCTCAACCTTAAAACTTGAGACAACATCATTTATCAAATTCTTTTTCTCAGCATACTTAAGTTAAGGCTTCACTTGGTTTCTTGGGTCTCAAGGAATCCCATTCACCTTATGTGTTTCATAGCCTTAAAATCAAAACAACTCTCAAATTTTCCATCCAGTCACCTTCAAAAATTTATCCAAAGCTTAAACACAATTCTTAACACACCAATACAACTATTATAAACTACAATTAGCAAAACTCATGCCTCCAAGGCTCAACTGAGCTTGCAGCCACACCTCCCCTTTTTCAAAAAAAATTGCAAACTTCCCATTTAATTAACAACAGTATTTAATATACCCATTCTTTCACAAAACAAGAAACCATTTCCCAAAACAAGTCCAATCAAAACTAATCCTCTTTCAAGAGTCAAGGGTTTCATGAAAAAATTATTAATCCAACTTTCAATTCAAAACTAGTGACTAAAATAGCAACAATAACATCTAATAAGCAAGAAACACCAACTAATTGAAGTGATTCACTTGAAGATCACACAATCCCTCTTCTTCTCTTAGGTTTAGCACCTAGGGTTCCAAGAAGTTGGGGATGAAGTGTTCATCTCTTCTATTGATCATGATCAAGCATCAATCAAAGCATAAAAACAAGCATAAAGCAAGAAAACACAATCCTTTACACACACACACACCCCACAGCCTAGGGCTGAAAAATGGGGAGGAAAAGTTTGTTTTCTTCTTACTTGTATGATGAAATGAGTTGTAGCAAGAAGAAGAAGAACTAAGTGCAAAGAAGGTTGGAGAAATGAGGAACAATCTTGCATGAAAGGTGAGAAGATGATGAAGCCATGGATGTGCTCTCAAGCTTTCTCTCTCAAGAACCAAGATGAAGAATTAAAATGAGGGGTAGAGAGTGGGAGGGGTGCGGCTGCAGCCCTATAAAGGGGAGGCAGTAATTTTATTTACAAAAAAATAAAATAAAACACATGGTTAAGAATGATTTAGGAGAAGTACTAAAGTGCTAATCACCCAAAAAGTGACACCTCTCACTAAAGTAAGATGCTAATCCCATCAAAGAGTCTAACTCATCTGATCTCTCATCTCTCTTGATTACCCTCTAATCCTAGTGTCTTAAGTGTACTAAAAACACGGCGTCGAGTAATCGCGTTACCGATTAATTCTTTGCCGATAATTCGCAAAAATTAATTTACCGAGAAATTAATTTACCGCGTGAAAATAATTTATCGTAAATAATAAAAACAATCTAAAACACTCAAAAATAGTCACAACAAGTTACGATTCGATTTCCATCGAAATCGGGGTTCGTTTAAAATTTATTCGCGAATAAAAACTATCCAGTGATTCAAAACGCTATGAAACTTCATTAGAATTTTTCGACGATATTTGAACCATGAATTAATATAAAATATTAATTCTCAAATTCAATTTGATTTTGACTTAATTCAATCACTTACTTAACGAACAAAAAACTACTTATTATAGCATAATTACGACAAAGTACACTATAATAATTCTAAATAACGCATCATAAAAAAAGGATGTTACAATACTCTCCCTCTAAAATAGTTTTGTCCTCGAAACTATGGGTTAGGTACGTACCAAGAAATAGCTCTGGATACTAATCTTTCATCTTCTCTTCCAGTTCCCAAGTTGCGTCACATGTCTTCTGGTTCCAAACTACCTTGACAAGCTGAATCTCCTTGTTCCTTAGTTGCTTGGCCTTCCTATCGACAATCCTTGCAGGAGATACCTCAAAAGATAAATCGTCTCTCAGTTGAATCACATTCACTAATGTGAGAAGGGTCGAAAACATATTTTCGCAACTGCGAGACGTGAAAGACGTCGTGGATATTAGACAGGGACGGTGGTAAAGCTATCTGGTATGCAACTGGACCTATACGGCGAAGAATTTGATAGGGTCCAATGAACTTAGGATTAAGCTTTTTGGATTTGATCGCTTGACCAACTCCAGTTATAGGTGTGACTCGGAGGAATACATACTCTCTTTCTGCAAATTCCAACAGTCGGCAACCTAGATCTGAATAGCTCTTCTGTCGACTCTAAGATGCTTTCATCCTTTCTCTGATCTGCCGTATCTTCTCAGTAGTCTGTTGAATCAAATCTGGTCCCATAATGGAGCTTTCTCCATCCTGATACCAATAAAGAGGCGTTTGGCACTTGCGTCCATACAATGCTTTATAAGGTGTCATACCAATGCTCGCGTGATAACTGTTGTTGTAAGTGAATTCCACTAGCGGCAAGACGTCATCCCAACTCCCTTTGTGGTCCAACGTACACGCCCTCGGCAAATCTTCGAGCAACTGGATTGTCCACTCAGTCTGTCTGTCGGTTTGAGGATGGTACGTAGAGCTAAGCTTGAGCTTGGTTCACAATGCCTCCTGTAATGCTCTCCAAAAATGAGACGTGAACTTTGGATCTCTATCAGAAACGATACTAGAAGGCATACCATGTAGTCATACAATCTCTACGATTTATCTGTTTATTTACGCTGAAAGCCGATCTAACAGGTAGAAAATGAGCAGATTCAATCGGTCGACGATTACCCAAATCGAGTCGTGCTTCTTCGGCGTCCTTGGCAAACCCACAATGAAATCCATGGAAATACTATCCCATTTCCACTCTGGTACATCAAGTGATTATAGCATCCCAGCTGGTTACTGATGTTCCACCTTCGCTTTCTGACATGTCAAACAAGAAGCCACGTAGTCTGCCACTTGCTTTTTCATTCTGGGCCACCAAAAATATTCTTTAGATCCTGGTACATCTTAGCAACTCCCGGATGAATACTCAATTCACTCTTATGCGCTTCGTCGAGAATCAATCTCCTCAGCTTTGCCATGTTAGGTACACAAACACGTCTATTGCATCTCAAAATGTTGTCCGCTCCAACCTTGAATTTCGTCGCTTTCCCTCGCGCTACCAACTCTTTCTTCTCTTGTAGTAGCTTATCACTAGCTTGCTGATCTTTGATCTAGTCCAACAATCTGCTAGAAATAGTGAGCATGTTGAACTTCAGCTTCCCCGGCGACAGTTCCACGTTCAACTTCAAATCTCGAAACTTCTCCAGCAGCTCCAACTCCTTAATCATTATCGCTGAGACTAAAACACTCTTCCTGCTCAACACATCTGCTACTACGTTTACCTTTCCTGGATGATATTCCAATCGTAGTCCTTCAAAAATTCTATCCATCTTCGCTGTCGCATATTGAGTTCCTTCTAATCGAATAAGTATTTCAAGCTCTTGTGATCGCTGAAAACAGTGGACGTGCTCCCGTACAAATAGTGCCTCCAAATCTTCAGTGCGAACACCACTGCGGCAAGTTCCAAATCATGCATAGGATAGTTCCTCTTGTGAATCTTAAGCTGTCTCGAAGCATAAGCCACAACCTTCCTATATTGCATCAGCACGCATCCCAGTCCCTAGTGTGAAGCATCGCAATAAACCTCGTAAGGTTCTTCTGGTTGAGGCAAGACTAACACAGGCGCTGTCGTCAAAAGTTCCTTCAACCTCTGAAAACTGGATTCGCACTCCTCAGTCCAAGCAAAAGGTTGATCCTTCCTCGTGAGTCGGGTAAGCGGTGCTACGATCTTTGAGAAACCTTCGATAAATCTCCAGTAGTAGCCTGCCTATCCAACAAAGCTTCGGATATCTGATACCGTCTTTGGTTGCTCCTGTGCTAACACAGCTTCAATCTTAGCCGGATCCATAGCTATCCCGTCCTTAGTTATCACGTGCCAAGAAAATTCACTTCTTCCAACCAGAACTCGCACTTGGAAAGGTTAGCATAGAGTTGCTTCTCTCATAGAATTTGCAACACTTGGCGTAGATGTTCTTCGTGCTCTTCTCTGCTTCGCGAGTAAATCAGGATATCGTCTATGAACACCACCACAAACTGATCCAAGAATGGGTGGAAAATCCTGTTCATGTAGTCCATAAATACCGCCTGTGCGTTCGTCACTCCAAATGGCATCACTAGATACTCGTAGTGGCCATATCTAGTTCCGAATGCTGTCTAGGGAATATCTTCTTCCTTCACACGAATCTGATGATAGCCGGACTTCAAGTCAATCTTGGAAAATATCGCAGCTCCCCGTAGTTGATCCATTAAGTCATTGATAAGCGGTAACGGATACCGATTCTTGACAGTAACCTTGTTGAGTTGACGGTAGTCAACGCACAATCTTGATCATCCATCCTTCTTCTTTACCAGCAACACTGGAGCTCCCCACGGTGACACACTAGGTCGTATGAACTGCTTTGACTCCAAGTGTTTGATCTGTGCCTTCAACTCCTTCATCTTTGATGGAGACATCCGATAGAGCGCTATCGAAATCGAACCTGTTCCTGGAAGCAGGTCGATGGAGAATTCGATTTCCCTCACAGGTGGTAAACCCGATACATCTTCAGGAAAAACATCTGGAAAGTCACACACCACCGGAACATTCTTCAACCTGATCTCTTGAGAAGCTTCTAGACTAGCAAGGTACATGTACCCCTGAGTTCCCTCTTTCAGGGAAACACCAATGTAATTAGCAGAAAGATAGTTGGAAACTCCAAGATCAGGAAAAACTACTACTTTTCGGGTACAGTCCAAAAGGACATGGTGTAAGACAACCAATCCATCTCGAGGATAATATCTAGACCTTTTAGAGGTAAACAAATCAAATTAACAATAAATTTTCTACCCTGAATAACCACCAACAATTAAGGCATCCAGTGTTGGCAACCAAGGTTTTAGCAGCTGGAGTGGTAACTACTAATTTGAAAGGTAAAGCAGTCACAGACAATTTCAGACGGTCCACGCAATCCAAGGAAATAAATGAATGGGTTGCACCAGAATTGACAAGAACGATAAGGATTTACCTCGATCTCACAATCTCCCTGAATAAGGTCATCAGTCTGCTCCGCCTCTTCGCCACTCATACAGAAGACTCTGCCCTTGGCCATCTGACGTTTCCCTTTAGCCTTCGTTGCATTTACAAGTGGTTCAGCCTTAGAAGCTTTACAGTCTCTAGCAATGTGTCCAAACTTCCTGTAGTTATAACACACATTGTCCTCTTCAGTGCAGTTGCTCGCATACTACCCTGGTTTCCCGCAACGATAATAGACTAGCCTCTCTTTGGTCTGACTTCCACCACTTGTGTTCTAAGCCATAGGGTGATACTGACCCTTATTGTTCCCTTGAGGCCAGTTGTAAGGCTTCTTCTGCTGTTTTCCCTTCTGATTAAATTTCTAACCTGGATTCTGGGGTCTCACGGGTCCACTGTACCACTCCTTCTCTTATTGTTCCTCATCCCTTCCACCTCAACGCACCTATCAACCAACTCTTGAAAGTTTCGAATTCTCAAAGATACCACAGACTTTTGGATGTCGAATCTCAATCCCCGCTGAAATCTTTCGCTCAACCAACTCTGATATGCCCGATCACGAAAAGGACTGAAGTACCTCGAGAGCGATTAGAACTTGGCGGCATATTCCGATACCGTCATGTTGCCCTGATGTAAACGGAGAAATTATTGCTCCTTTCCCATCTGTGCAGTCTTCGAAAAATATTTTTCTAAGAACCTCATGCGAAAGGATTCCCAACTAATCTCCTGACGCTCAGTCGTCAACATCTGTTTGACTCCCTTCCACCAGTACTCAGCATCTTCCAGCAATAAATAAGACGTATAATTCACCTTGACATTCTCGGGATAATGGAGCGCTTCAAATATCTTCTCTATCTCTTGGAGCCACAGATCTGCCTTGTTCGGATTCGATTCACCATAAAACTTCGGTGGATCATGCTTGCGAAAATCAGCCAATCCTCTAGACTCTGCATTCCTCTCCGCCCTCTGTTATTGCTACAGGTTATGTTGATTCATAGTGGTGGTCTGTTGAGTTACAACAGCAGATTGTTGTGCCATTGCCGCTACCATTTCGGTCATCGCTTGGATTGCTCTTTCCATGTTAAAGTTATCAGGTCCAACCGTAGTGTCTCTACGAGGTGGCATTAGATTCCTACAAGGTTCAAAACCTGTCAGAACTTCACAATCAAGTGATGTGTTAACACACATTGCTTCAATCAAGAAACAATTCAAACAATTAAAAGCACAACTGCTTCACTCAACAAACAATATCAAGAACATCACAACCAGGTACCCGATAACATAACCCGACACGGTGACCAGCTTAGTGTTCCCTACACACAGTATGGTTAGAACCGAACCGCTCTGATACCATTTCTGAAGCGCTACAGAAAAGAACTTAACTCTAAATGCAATGAGCTTTTAAAAACGCCTTTCGCAAAGTGCAAACAAAGTATCCACAGTGTTTAGAAATATGATGGAATTCTAAGTTACAAGAGATAGATGCACTGAAATACATACATACATACATTTCCAAAGATATGCCATAACCAGTACGTACAAAATACAAGTACAGAAATGTCCAAAAGGAGAATACACCTAAAGTATGAAAACCCTACAAAAGATATCATACTTCTGGGGTACTCCCAGCAGTTACCCACGTAAGGGGCTGCTCCAAAAGTAGACCTCCAGACTAACCAACTATACACTAAAAGGCTACATCAAAAGGGCTAACTAGTCACCACCCAGAACTATATACAACAGATAGACCTCACAGCTAACCAAAACATATAAATAAGCAGACGGCAATATTAGCTAAACATCACTACCCAAATCCTCAGATGGGTCCTCCTCGTCCTCCTCCATCTGGTCATCCTCGTCCTCGCCAGTCAGATTTATAAGAGGTGCAGATGCCGGTACACCCTCGGGCACGTCCTCCTCAACTAGTACATCATCGATAAAAACTGCTCCACTACAACCAACCTCAGCACACACTCCACAAACAGGATGAGGATCCACCAGTGGAGTGGGGGTCTTGACAATCAAAGGGGAGGTCAGTGCTGCCTCTGGGTCTAGCTCCGCAATCGGGCTCGGGGTAGCTGCTGTTGCACGTGAGGTCGAGGCCCTGGCTGTCTAATGTCTAACACCCACGCTCTTCCGAGCGGTACTCCTGATCCTGGCGCCTCTAGGCAAAGGTTCATAGCAAGTCATGATTCGCCTAGGAATCTCAAAAGACCCCCTCTGGAGAAGAAGAAGAAGAAGCCTGTAACACTCGGTCCTACCGAGTGCTACGCCAACCATCGACAATCTGCATCATCCTCACAGGGAAGCTCATGGTCCGCCTAGAGGTCTCTTGCCGTAGTGCCAGTCCGTCCACTCAAAAAGTCTGAACTACATCCCCAGTATATACAACTCGGCTGGAGATGGGGTCGAACTCAATCGCTAAGGGGGTCTCCAAATCCGGGAAGTCAAACACTATCTCTGGGCGATGTCATCATCGTCGGGATCACCGTCGTCTTCACCATCGTCTGGGTTACTGTCATCAATTGAAGGAACCACGGGAAAGGGTCAACTTCTCAAATAAACAAGTATAACAAAATACAACAGAATATACAAATCACAATTATATATAAATGCCCACAAATGCAACTACATGCTACTGTTTATGTTTCTGGAATGATGAACATCGCAGCTAAACACCAGCCATAGCCTTGGGCTCTCCTCCCACCGTAGGATATTCAGGTCGAGTTCCCTAGCGACACGACAATGAACTAAGCAGCTGAACACTAGCCGCAGCTTTGGGCTTTTCCACCACCCTAGGTTGTTCAGGTCAAAGTTCCAACGACACGACAATGCTTCCACAACTCCAATGAATATATCAACACATATGACAATTCAATCAAGCATAATCAAATAATTATTTAACCATCCACATCAAATAAATTTTCAACTAGCCAATATCACCAACAATACATTTCATACAAGTCATGCTTCCGTGATAACTCATACACTACCAAATCACAATCAATCATCAACATCAATAGCACAATTCGTCCCTTTGAAGTTCCGTGAAACTAACAAAGAGGAAACAAACAAGTGTGGGGGGTTGGGGGCAGTCGCTGACTTCTTGCAGACAAACCCACTAAATAATCATATATAAAGCTTTAAAGATCAAAAGGGTAACAAAACCCTCACTTTGAACCCTGAGGTTCTCAAACTTCTTTGATCGGAAAACGAATAAATTCCTAAGTGGCCATCACCTAAACGTGTCTAGAAGTAGCCCTTACCGAAGGTCCGCAGCTCACGTGTCAAACACGTCGCAATCCTAGTCAGCACGAACTCGTATCTCAACTCCTATCACCACAAGCAAACTTAGTACAATTCCTAGGGAACTTAGATCTAACTCCTTAGAATCTCAAAACCCAAAAACCTCTTGACTAACCAAATCACTTACACTAAAATACACACTTTGAAATACATGTTTTTAAAGAATTATATACACTTGAAAAACTAACAACAATTAAAAGAATAAAATCCTAAAGACTAAGAACCATTTCTTCTCAACCTTAAAACTCGAGACAACATCATTTATCAAATTCTTTTTCTCAACATACTTAAGTCAAGGCTCCACTTGGTTTATTGGGTCTCAAGGAATCTCATTCACCTCAATTGAGCTTGCAGCCACACCTCCCCTTTTTCAAAAAAATTTGCAAACTTCCAATTTAATTAACAACACTATTTCATATACCCATTCTTTTACAAAACAAGAAACCATTTCCCAAAACAAGCCCAATCAAAACTAATCCTCTTTCAAACCTCTTTCAAGAGTCAAGGGTTTCATAAAAAAATTGTCAATCCAACTTTCAATTCAAAACTAGTGACTAAAATAGCAACAATAGCATCTAATAAGCGAGAAACACTAACTAATTGAAGTGATTCACTTGAAGATCACATAACCCCTCTTCTTTCCTTAGGTTTAGCGCCTAGGGTTCCAAGAAATTGGGGATGAAGTGTTCATCTATTCTATTGATCATGATCAAGCATCAATCAAAGCATAAAAACAAGCATAAAGCAAGAAAAGACAATCTTGTAAACACACACCCCCCACGGCCTAGGGCTGAAAAAAGGGGAGGAAAAGTTTGCTTTTCTTTTTACTTGTATGATGAATTTAGTAGTAGCAAGAAGAAGAAGAACTAGGTGCAAAGAAGGTTGGAGAAATGAGGAAGAATCTTGCATGAAAGGTGAGAAGATGATGAAGCCATGGATGTGCTCTCAAGCTTTCTCTCTCAAGAACCAAGAAGAAGAATTAAAATGAGGGGTAGAGAGTGGGAGGGGCATGGCTGCAGCCCTATAAAGGGGAGGGAGTAATTTTATTTACTAAAAAAAAAAATAAAACACATGGTTAAGAATGATTTAGGAGAAGTACTAACGTGCTAATCACCCAAAAAGTGACACCTCTCACTAAAGTAAGATCTAATCCCATCAAGAGTCTAACTCATCTAATCTCTCATCTCTCATGATTACTGTAACGACCCGTTTTTGGACCGCTACGAGTCTAGGATCAACCCTACATGCGACACACTTTTTAAATAGTACTCTTGTGTCCTTTGAAAAGTGGTACATTTTTTTTATATAAATTCTTCCACAAAACACACTCAGAGTAGCCATAGCATTTAGAAACATGATGCAATCTAGACACAAGACGAATGCACCAAAAATACATATATATATATATATATATAAACAAGGTAGTCTTAACAGTGCGTACAAAATATAATCTGTGCATAAATATGTACAAGAGAATGCACCTAAAGTATTAAAACCCTCATGTGAGTAATCATGCCCCGGGGGTACTCCCAGCAGACACCCACGCAGGGGGCGGCTCCAAAAGTATGCCACCAGTGTACCCAGCTGTACACAAAAGATAATAATCAAGAGCCCGACTGGTTAATACTAGCAACTATACACTATAAATAGACTCCACAGTCTACCAAAATACAACAAGCAGACAAATAGTCATAGCAGCTAGAGGTAGCTATCCGGATCCTCAGACGGATCCTCCTCGTCATCATCCTCCATTGGGTCATCTGTATCCTCGCCGGTCAAGTCTATGAAAGGTACCGTAACCGGTACACCCTCTGGAACGTCCTCCTCTACCAACACCTCATCAAGAAATCATGCACCGCTACACCCTGCTTCACCGCACTCTCCACAAACAAGTGAAAGATGTCCCGGTGGGGTAGGGGTCCTGACAATCATGGGGGAAGCCGACTCTGCCTCATGCTCAAACTTTGCCAAAGAACTCGGAGTAGCTGTCGCTCGGGAGGTAGAAGCACTTGCAGTCCCACGTCTGATCATGCTCTTTCGAGCAGTCCTCCGGATCCTCGCTCCTTTGGGTATGGGTGCATAACGAGTAGTACTACGCCTCGGAATCTTAAGAGATCCCTCCGGCGAAGAAGATGAAGCTGGCATCGTCTGCTCTCTCTGAATGCTATGCCAAGTGTCCACTACCTGCATCGTCCTAATGGGAAAGATGACTGTACGTCGAGAGGTCTCCTGCCTCAGCACCAAACCGTCAACTCTGAAGGTCTGCACAACGTCCCCGGTATATACAACTCGGCGGGAGATGGGGTCGAACTCCATCGCCGAGGGTGCCTCGATGTCTAGGAAATCAAACACGATCTCCGGTGATATCGCCATCGCCGGTATCACCAGTGTCTTCGCCATCGCTTGGGTTGCCATCATCAGTTGAAGGAACCACGGGAAAGGGACAACTTCTCAAATAATCATAGAAACAACAAAACATAGAGCAAAAGATAACAAAATGCAAAAATACCCCATAATGCAACTCAAGACTCTCTCCCAAAACATTTTCTGAAATTTTCGGAAAGTAACGCCGATCCATCCACTGAATACCAGTCGTAGCCTTGGGCTCTCCTCTCACCCTAGGACATCCAGCTCAGGTTCCTTGACATTATGACACCTAGCTAACTCTACCGAAAAACTGGCTGTAGCTTTTTAGGGGATCCTAGCTCCCTAGATTAATCGGCTCAAAGCTCACAAACGTCACGACTAAACTTCCACAACCCCAATGAATAAATCAACTCATATGATAATTCAAAGAAGCATAATTAAATAGATATTCAATCTCATATTAAATAATTATTCAATCAGTGATCTCTCAATAACAACATTCAATCAAATCAAAAATCATGTCACATTCAAACATCAGCATCCAAACACAGTTCATCCCTTTGCAACTCGATGGAGTTAACAAAGAGGAAAAGCAAACAAGTGTGGGGGGTTGGGGACAGCTGCCAACCTCTTACAGACAAGCCCACTAAATAATCAGTATAGATATCAGACAATAAAACAAACGAAGGGGTACGAGACCCTCACTTCCAACCCTGAGGTTCTCAGACTTCTTTGCTTTAAGACTTAAAATTAAATCCTATGCAATATCTAAAGTTGCCCTTACCGAACTCCAAGCCACGCGTCCACGTACTCCTCGATTCTATGTCGCACGGTCTCGAATCACTCAAGCCTATTACCCAAAGTAAAGTTAGCACAACTCTAAAAACTTAGTTCTATAACCTTAGGCTCTCAAACTTAACCCTTTTCCAAACCAACACTTTCACTTAGAAACTTAATTTGAAATACTAAATTACATACTTGAAATACTTGTTTCAAAGAATCATTTTCACTTAGAGACATAATTAATAACTAATTGAAAAGATAAAGTTCTAGGACTAAGAATCATCTTTCTTGAAACTTAATGCATAAAACAAAACCAATTAACCACTTTTTCTCAAATACTTGAGCAAAGCTCCACTTGGTTTTCTTGGGTCTCAAGGAACCCGAACTACTCAATGTGCTTCATAGCCTTGAAACTTCAAAACAATTCCAAATGAAATCAAACCTTTTTCTAAATTTTCCAAAGCTCAATCAAACATCATTACCACCATGAAAAACAAGATTGCAATAAATTTGTTTCTTCCCCATAACCTATAGGGCTCGCGGCCCTTACAGAAAAAAAAAATTGGGGACAATTTGCAAACTTCCAAAACCATGAAACAATACCATTCCTTAGTGAATTATTTTTACAAAACAAAAAACCATTACTCATGAGAAAGCTTAATCAAGATCCAAAATTACTTTTCAAGTCCCTCAAGAATAAAGGTTTTCAACAAAAAACCTACTAACTTTTTTAATTCAACAACTTCAACAATAACAATGGTAATTACAATCACTAAGCAACAAGAATCATCTATCAATTAAATGATTCACCAAGTATTCACCGTAAATTCCTTATTCAAGCATAGGTTTTTCATCAACAAGAACAACTCAAACAATGTGCTAATTCCAAAACTATCACTCAATACAACAACAATAACATCAAGAAGCTAAACTAACCAATTTAATTCTTGATTCACTAGGATCACACCTTTTCCCTCTTTTTCCCTCTTAGGTCATGCCTAGGGTTCCAAGAATTAGGAATATGATGTTCATATCCATCATTGATCACAACCAAGCATAAATCAAACACAAAACAAGTCTAAAATCAAGAAATGGAAGTGAAAGAACTACCACCTCTCCTCTCCTCTTGCTCGCGGCCTAGGGGCTGTTTTGGGGAGAAAAATGGTGCTCTCCAACTTGCTTGATGATGAACTAGATGGTGATGAAGAGTAGAAGAAGAAACTAGCAAGAAATGGAAGCAAAGAGGTGAAGTGATTCAAGACATGATGGAGGTAGCTTCCATGGAGGGTTTGAAACTTCTCTCTCAAGAAATGAAGAAGATGAAGTTGTGAGGGTTTGAGAGAGAGGGGGCGCGGGTTTGGGGCTACTTATGGGAGGGGAGAATTAATTTTTATCACTTAAAATTAATACTTGGTTAAAACTAGCTTAAATAAAGTGTAGAAAAAGCTAATCACACAAAGTGTGACACCTTTCAATAAAGCAAAGATGTTAATCACATCAACTAATCTATCCCATCTAATCTCACATCTGTCATGATTACCCTCTAATTCTTGAGTCTTAAGGTTGCTAAAACACGGCGTCGAGTAATCGCGTTACCGATTAATTTCCCGCCGATTACTTCGCGAAAATTAATATACCGAGAAGTTAATTCACCGCGTGAAAATAAATTATCATACATAATAAAAACAATCTAAAACACTCACAAATAATCACAACAAGTCACGATTCGATTTTCATCGAAATCGGAGTTCGTTTAGAATTTTATATGCAGCAAAACTGCCCGGCTATTCGAAACACGACGAAACTTCGTTAGAATTTTTCGACGATATTCGAACCATGAATTAATATAAAATATTAATTCTCAAATTCAATTTGATCTTGATTTAATTAAATCACTTGATTAGCGAACAAGGAACTGCTTATTATAGCATAAATACGACAGAATATACTATAATAACGATAAATAACGCATCGCCAAAAATACGGTTGTTACAATTACTCTCTAATCCTAGAGTCTTAAGTGTACTAAAAACACGGCGTCGAGTAATCGCGTTATCGATTAATTCTTTGCCGATAATTCGCGAAAATTAATTTACCGAGAAATTAATTTACTGCGTGAAAATAATTTATCATAAATAATAAAAACAATATAAAACACTCAAAAATAGTCACAACAAGTTACGATTCGATTTTCATCGAAATTGGGGTTCGTTTAAAATTTATTCACAGATAAAAACTATCCGGTGATTCAAAACGCGACGAAACTTCATTAGAATTTTTCGACGATATTTGAACCATGAATTAATATAAAATATTAATTCTCAAATTCAATTTGATCTTGATTTAATTCAATCACTTACTTAACGAACAAGAAACTGCTTATTATAGCATAATTACGACAAAGTACACTATAATAACGCTAAATAATGCATCGTAAAAAACGGATGTTATAATCTGCGTGTCCTGTTCTGACTGTACTCGTACCCACACTCAGGTACATGACCTTGTATGATAGCCTATGTGTATGACGGTGGATTTCAACTATGCAAATGGAACCTCACCACGTAATTTCCCCCAGATCATCACCTAATTATCAGCCCGCTATAAATTTACTAATTAGCTTAGCCAGTTCATGAAGTATCACACTCTTCCATATCACAATAGATACCAACAGTCATATATAAATTAATCAATTAACCATCAACACGTATGTGAATCTGTCCTATCATCGCTAAGGGCAACCATTTTCTATACACACAATCAAACACTATCAATAACAAACATCACATGCATCCCAACATTCATCTCACAATAGCCAGTGCTCCTACAGGTTGATAGACTAACGATGACTATCCTTAGCAATCGCAGTTACAACACCTCTCCTAAGGTGTTGGGGTATCAACAAGCTAGTAAGGCTAGGGCCACCCTACTTCCTTATTCTAATCCTATCCTACTCCTACCATTCCTAGTGGATAGGGTTCAAATCTCCCCATACTTGACTAGAAGACTGCTATCTTTTGCGCCCCCTACCTCCCTTCCAGAGCTGGTCCACGCGACCCCGAGAGAAGGTTGGAGAGTAAAAGGTGGCTTTTGGGGAGGGAAGGGGTGTTCTTTATAGTTGTGGTTTAGGGCCATCACGTCGTGATAGTACCACTCACAGGTACTGTCACGTCCCGACCGTACCTTTCTCTGTACAAGTGTTAGTGGAGCAACAGTGGTGTTTACAGGGACCATCATGTTGCAATGGTACTCCCCCACAGCTCCATCGCATCGCGATGCGATGAAAATGGAAAATATCTAAATTTTCATTTTTTAGAAGCTTTTAGGGTTTTCTTCATATCCCTAGCGGTATTTTAATCATTTTTATCCAATTTAGGGTTTTCCAAGCATCCCTTAGCCTATTTCTACTTCCAAATTTACCGTTTTATTTTTTGGGTTCTTATACTACTTTCCTCGTTAAAATAATTTTCGTCCTCGAAAATTTTCTTACTTATCTTAGAAGAGATGTGGATATTGATTTCTAATGTCAGCTTCTCGTTCCCAGGTAGTATCTCCGGTTCTTTCATCCCATACAATTCGAACTAGAGGTATTTGCTTGCCTCAAAGTTCTTTTATCCTTCGATCTACAGAGCTGTACTGACTCAGGTTCAATGACATGGGATGGATCAGATGAACCTTTTGGAGTTGGGATACATGAAATGCATCATAAAGATTGTTTAAATTTGGGGGTAACGCAATGTGATAAGCGACTGGTCCAATTCTTCGGAGGATTTGGAAAGGTCCTATAAGTCGAGGAGTCAGATTTTTAGATTTGATTGCTCTGCCAATGACAGTTGTAACGCCCGTACTTCCATAATAATTGAAGTAAGACAATTTACATTAAAGCACAGGAATTACACAAAATAATTTAAACTCGAATTGTAAAATTACAAGTCCAAAACACAAACTATGCCATAAGTCTATTAAATAAAGTTTACAACTTCATCCAAGTCCAAGGCTTGGGAAATTACAAAATACAATGTTAATTTTTGCCTCAACAACAAAAGGGACAAGTACAATGCACATCTAATATAACTAGAGATTTAAAGCTCCTAGAATCATTATCTCTCCTTTGCCGGTACCTGCTTATCTGAAATAAAAGAGAAAAGGGGTGAGATTAAAATA
This sequence comes from Calophaca sinica, assembly GCA_037113605.1. NCBI lineage: Eukaryota > Viridiplantae > Streptophyta > Magnoliopsida > Fabales > Fabaceae > Calophaca > Calophaca sinica. The sequence continues at coordinate 101,885,157 of CM073730.1, forward strand.
ATCTCAGTGAGTCATCCTCTGACCCCTCACAGACGCTTGCCAAAATCATAATAACATTACTACCCGAATATTATAGCGACACGACTAAACATACAACTAGGATTACTCGTAACAGCCGGGTCTGATCGTTTGGTAACAGTGGTATACCGCTCTGCTACACAAAGATAAACAGCCGGAACTTATCGTTACCTCACAGTGGAACACCGCTCTGTACTTACAATCTTCGGAGTAACGGCCGGGACTTATCGTTTGGTAACAGTGGTACACCGCTCTGCCACACTAAAGTAAACAGCCGGGACTTATCGTTACCTTACAGTGGTACACCGTACCGCACTACGTTTATCTCATTAGAACCACTACGAATCCAACATTTCTAATTTCTTTCTCTAAGCTTTCAGACAGCAAATGCACTAATAACTTATCTAAGGGTATCTTAGGATGTCCCTTTTTTTTTCTTCTATGATTTAGAACACTCAACTTGAGTATTCATGGCCTTAAAGGCCCATAAAATGCTAAAGTACACATTTCTGGTAAAACTGGCACGCCACGCGCGCCCAAAAGCGCGTCGTGCATATTTCACAACTTCTGGTACAGGGCTTATCTTGAAATAATTCTTGTGCCATTGGAAACTAGACACATTTCTCTTCAATTTGGACATATAGTTCTCTATTTTTCATTAAGTATTGAAGGAGAAACATAGGTTACAAATTGGGGGAAAGTTAATGTTCAACTTTCTGAACCTGGTAGCTTGTTGCTTAAAACTGCACTAATTGGGTGGGTGTTTTCTAAACTAAAAATTATATTTAGAAACTAGACATCCTAAGCTTTCCAACGAGTGGTCATTTGCCCAATTCCGACTTCGTTTGATATTTTAATAAAATCCTCGAAGTTGACATTCTGCAGAATGCGCGCCGTGTGCGCCCGGGTGCGCCTCACGCGCATTTCGCAACTGCAGATCTTGTTTACGTGCGCGGCGCCAAGATCCGTAGCGCGCCACGCCGCATTACTCCATTTTGGTTCTGTTTTGATGCGCGCACAAGACCTATGAGGCGCGCCACGCGCAATCCTGCAGAATTATGCAGAAACGCGTTTTTCTGCATGATTCCAACTTTCAACTCACTTTTTCTTCAATCCAAACCAATTTCAAACCACATTGGTACTCAAAATCAAGCATGTGACTGCTATACAAGATTAAGAGCAACATAAGACACATAAAAACACAATCCATCATGCTTCAACATATCATAAAACATTAATGCATCAACTTAAGCACATTCATTTCTACCCAAACCCATTCATGCATTTCAACCAATCCCAACTCAGAAGTCAAGAAAATACACAAGTGAGATCAAAAGAAAAGACCCTAAGTGGTGGGTCTTATGGGTTGCCCAACCTCTAAGTGAGAAGAACTCACCAATGAACTTCAAAAGCTTGAGCTATGGAGGTTGAAAACCTTGATTTCCTTCCTCAAATTCGTTTCTTCCTCTTCTTCAACTTAGGGCTCCAACAAATCCTCCACCAAATGATAAAGAATCAGCTCCCTCTTCTTTGTTCCCAGCTAAGAATGGAAAACCTCACTATTTCCTCTCTTTTTTCCTAAAACCCTAACCCCTTTTTCTTCCTCTTGTCTTTCTTCTTTCTCCTTCTTCTTCTTTTCCTTGATGCAGGGCAAAAAAATTGAGAGAGAGAGAAGAATGAGCTGGGCGTGAGGCACAAGAAGGGAGAGGGAAAAATATGAGTTCCAACCTTATCCTTAATTTGCTAGAGCAGCTTACTATATTGCCCTCCACTTTTACCAAAACTACCACTTTGTTCTTTCTAATCACACCCCTACAATTTATAAATTACACCTAATTTAATTACTCAACCATTAATACAAAACATATAAATGCTTAAACTAATAAGGCCAAATAATTAAATTAGCCGGGGTGTTACATTACTACCCAACTTTTAAAAGCTTTTGTCCTCAAAAACTAGACAAATACTTACCTATTGAAATAGATACGGGTACTGAACTTGCATCTCTGCTTCGATCTCCCAAGTAGCCTCCTCAGGAGTGGATCCCTCCCAGATAACCTTCACCAAGGGAATGTTCTTGTTCCTCAGAGTCTTGACACTGTGATCCACCACTCGCACCGGCATAGGCTGATATTTCAAATCTGATCTAAGGTGTACCGACTCATGATCCAAAGGTTGATGGGGTCAGGAATGTACTTTCTAAGCTGAGACACATGAAAAACATTGTGCAGACTTGACAAAGATGGGGGTAGAGCAATTTGGTAGGCAACTTAACCGACTCTTTCAAGGATTTCAAAAGGACCGATGTAACGAGGACACAACTTTTTGGCTCTCAGTGCCCTACCAATGCCTATCGTAGGAACGACTCTCAGGAAAACATGCTCTCCCTTCTCAAACTCAATAGGTCTTCTCTTCAAATCGGCGTAACTCTTCTGCCGACTCTGAGCAGTTTTCAGCCTATCCCTAATCCTTTTGATCTGGTCAGTGGTTTCCTGAATTATGTCTGGTCCTAACCATTTCTTCTCTCCTACTTCAAACCAACATAAAGAAGTTCTACATTTGCAACCGTAGAGTGCCTCGTACGGTGCCATGCCTATGCTAGCATGGTAGCTGTTGTTATAAGCAAACTCGATGAGAGCTAGATGTTCATCCCAACTACCACTATCATCTAACACGCATGCTCTAAGCATGTCCTCTAAGGTTTGGATAGTCCTCTCCGTCTGACCATCCGTCTGTGGATGATAAGCGGTGCTAAGACGCAATCTGGTCCCTAAGGCCATCTGAAATTGTTTCCAAAACCGGGAGGTAAACTTAGGATCTCTATCAGAGACGATGCTAGAGGGTACCCCATGGAGTCTAACAATCTCCCTAATGAAGATCTTAGCTAGCCTAGCGGTGTTGAAAGTGGACTTTACTGGGAGAAAGTGAGCGGATTTGGTTAATCTGTCTACAATAACCCAGATGGAGTCATATCCAGATTGAGTGCGAGGCAAGCTTGACACAAAGTCCATAGATATGCCCTCCCATTTCCATTCCGGGATATCTAAGGGTTGAAGGGTACCTGATGGTCTCTGGTGCTCTATCTTGGTTCTCTGGCAAACCAAGCACTGTGCTACAAACTCACCTACATCATTCTTCATTCCCGGCCACCAATACCTTTGCCTAAGATCATGGTACATCTTAGTAGAACCAGGGTGTACTGAGAATCCACTCTTGTGGGCTTCTTCAAGAATTTGATTCTTAATGACTGGATCATTAGGAACACAAATTAAATCGATGAAAGAGGATAATATTGTCACTAGCTTCAGAGAATCCAGTTTGGTGTCTCCTAGCTTGCAAATCACTATCTTGGCTTTGGGCACACCTAATTTGATTTCTAAGATCACAAGTGATTTCCAAATGGCTCACTATTAGGCTACCCCCTGTGAAATACATTCCTAGATTCAAATCCCTAAAGGATTCAAACAACTCTAGCTCCTTGACCATCATGGAAGATACGTGGAGGCTCTTTCTGCTCAAGGCATCGGCTACTACATTCGCCTTGCCAGGGTGATACTTTAACTCAAAATCATAGTCCTTGAGGAACTCTACCCATCTCCTTTGCCTCATATTCAGTTCCCTTTGATCAAATAGATATTTCAAACTTTTGTGATCACTGAATATCTCAAATCGGGCGCCATATAAATAATGTCGCCAGATTTTCAGGGCAAAAACTATGGCTGCTAGCTCTAAGTCATGAGTTGGGTAGTTTTCTTCGTGGGGCTTTAATTGCCTAGATGCATAGGCTACTGCTCGCCCATTTTGCATGAGAACACAACCCAGACCTTTACCAGAAGTGTCACTATAAACCTCAAAACCTAAGGTCGGGTCTGCGATAATCAAACAGGTGCACTAGTCAACCTGGACTTTGAGCTCAAAGAAACATTCTCTCACCCATATCCCATACAAACGGTTGTCCCTTTCGAGTTAACCGGGTCAGAGGCAAAACCAACTGGGAGAATCCTTCTATGAACCTACGATAATAACCGGCTAGTCCTACGAAACTTCTAACTTCCGAGACCGTAGTCGGTCGCTCCCACTCAAGGACGGCCTCTACTTTACTGGGATCAACAGCCACTCCCTCTTGGGAAATGACGTGTCCTAAAAACTTCACTTTGCTGAGCCAAAACTCACACTTTTCTGGTTTTGCAAACAGATGGTTCTCCCTAAGTGTGCTCAAGATAATCCTAAGATGTTCCTCATGCTCGTGAGAGTTCCTAGAATATACAAGGATGTCATCTATGAATACCGCAACAAACCGGTCGAGGTAAGGTCTGAAAATTCTATTCATGTAGTCCATGAAAATAGCTGGAGTATTTGTCAGACCAAACGGCATAACAACGTACTCATAATGGCCATACCACGCCCTAAACGCGGTTTTTTGGTACATCCTTAGCCTTGACTCGAATCTGGTGGTATCCCGACCTAAGATCAATCTTAGAGAGCACCGAAGCTCCCCTAAGCTGATCTAACAAATCATCTATCCTAGGGAGAGGATACTTATTCTTAATTGTGACTTTATTAAGTTGTCGGTAGTCTATACACAAACGCATACTACCGTCTCTTTTCTTCACTAGGTGAACGGGGGCTCCCCATGGTGAAGCACTAGGTCTAATGAATCGCTTAGCTATTGGGTCCTCTAACTGAACTTTAAGCTCTTTCAACTCTGAAGGCGACATCCTATAAGGGGCTATAGAAATCGGTCTAGCTCCTGGAACCAATTCTATGGAGAACTTTACTTCTCTATCAGGAGGTAAAGAGGTAATTTCCTCCGAAAAAATATCCAGGAATTCATTAATCACTGGGATGGTAGTCAAGTCTGTAACACCCTGGCTCCAAAGTGCTACTAAGTGAATATCCTGACAACAGTTGACTTATTTCCAAAAGGTGGAATACTCTGCTCGTAGGGTTTTCGAGAAATGTGGTCCTATTTTTTTTTTTTAAAAGGTTCTTTAAAGAAGCAGTTAGAGCATCACAACGACTTTTAGAAACATGGCGGAAATAATTTAAGACATTACATAACCACATTCAATTGTTCCATCAACTCACGTCTAACAATACATATCTTGAAACATGACAGACATTTATTACAATACTGAACAACGACAATTATTCTATAGCTGGTCGGCACAATACGTTCCTTATTAGACTGCTAGTAGACTCTACCTACAGTCAAGCTAGATGACCATCTACAGCTGCTCCTCCTTGCAGCTCCAATCCTCTGCTTGTTCTGCCATCTGGGTTACAATCATTAATTGACAAAACCACTGGCAAGGGTCAACTTCTCAACAGATCATGATAACCAAAGCATAAAGCAATAAGCAACCACAGTTTATACAATCCACAAGCAATAAGCAAACAGTTCACAAGGTTCAATTCAAAATGCTCACTCAAGACTCGACTCATGACTCATCTCACGACTCATTCTCTCTCGACACTTCGACAACTTCCGGAACAACGAACAACGCCCTTGAATTCCGGCCTTAGCCTTGAGCTCTTCCACTACTCTAGGAGATTCAAGTCGAAGTTACCCAACGCCACGACAATGGACCACGCCCCTGAACATCCAGCCGAAGCTTTGAGCTCTTCCACTACTCTAGGATATTCGGGTCGAAGTCACCCACTATTCGATAAGGAACGACGCCCTTGAACATCCGGCCGAAGCCTTGAGCTCTTCCACTACTCTAGGATATTCAAGTCGAAGTTCAAAAACGACACGACTAGCTCTCACACTCGATGAACAATTCACCGCATACGATATTCAAAGAGCGGTACGCAACATTATTCGACCGCATATCAAATAATAAGAGCATGCTTAGTATGAAGAAACGCAATTCAATGATACAAACAGCACAAACAATTCACAGCTTAATAACAACCGACTCATATAATTCATCCCTCTGCAACTCAATGGAGTTCACAGAGAGGAACAAACAAGTGTGGGGGGTTGGGGGCAGCTACCAACCACTTGCAGACAAGCCCACTTAATATTCAACATATAAAAAAAATAAAGCGAAGGGGTACAAGACCCTCACTTCGAACCCTTAGGTTTTCAGACTTTTTCGCATAAATGCTCGAAATTAAATTCTAACAATATCTAAGGTTGCCTTTACACAAGGACATACAAAAGAATAAAACCTACAAATGTCTAGAAGTGCCCTTACCGAACCCCGAGCTGTACGCCCACGTGTTCCTCGATCCTACGCCGCACGATCTCGGATTTACTCAAAGCCTAGCCAAATAAATAACTTAGCACAATTCTAAGCTAACTTAAGCTCTTAAGCCTAACCCTTTTTCTAACCAAAAATAAGCATTTAAACTACTAGCTAATTGAAAAGAATAAGACCTTTGAAAATAAAAAGTTTTCTTGCATTTTAAGTAACACCAAACCATTTCCAAATCATTTTCAGAACTAGTTCACAAGTCAACTAACCCAAATAAATTTTCACAACTTGTTTTCAAAACATTTCAAGACAACAAAGCAAAACACCATAACCAACACATAGTCCAACATAGATTTAATGTTTTCCAAAAATAAGGGTTTTGAGAATTCTTTTCAAAGCAATCATTTCCAGAACACTAGAATTATAACCATAATCATTGCCAAAAATTAAAGAATCATCCCACCAATTTTTATATAACATTCTAGTCCTCCAAAACTACATTTGCATAAAACATAAACCACAATCATACTAACTCATGCATATCTATCTTACTATCCTTAATATCATTCTAAGCATATTATCTAATACCTAAGCACATAATTTAACATCAAGACCTCATGCTTCTCATGTTTCATGAATAGGAAAAATCCCAAAACAACATGTTACACATACTTACACAAAACTATAACCTAAATCATGTCATAATCATGTTAGAAATTTAAAGAACCTCTTGATCAATTCCTACATGTCATTCTAGTCCCTCAAGAACCAAATCTTGCATAAACATCAACTAACACCTATGCTACTTCATGCATATTCATTCCAACATCCATAAAATTAACCAAAACATATAACTTAACACCTAGATACTGCTTCAACATCATAACAAATCCAATAGCAATTAAATCAATCAATACATGTTATTCATCAATTAAATACATGATTCAACTATCAATTCCTTCATTTTTCCTACTTCAAGAATAGGTTTTCTTAGCAAAAACAATACCCAACAATTTCTAGTTCCAACTATCAACCAATATAACAACAACAACATCAATTAAGCCCAAATCACCATTTAATTTCCTTGATTCACTAGGATTACATCCTTTCCCTCTTTTCTTCCCCTTAGGGTTTCAAGAATTGGAAATATGATGTGCATATCCATCATTGATCACAACCAAGCAATTATTGAGACACAAAATAAGACATAAGAATAAGAAAGGGTAAGAAAATCACATCCTACCCACATATAAGCACCCCACGGTTTTGGGGCTGATTTGGAAGGAGGAAACTTGACTCTCATGCTTACTTACATGATGAGGAAGATGATAGCAAGGAAGGAAGAAGCTAGAAATGATGGAGGTTGGGGAAAGGGAGGTGGATCACGTCATGAAGGAGAGGAAGGAAGCCATGGATGCTCTTGAGCTTTCTCTCTCAACAATGGAAGAAGAAGAAATAAAATAAAGGTGGAGAGGAAGATGGGATTCACGCTGCTGGGCTGCCCAATTAATGGAATAGAATCAATTGCTTTCCTTTCCAATTTGCCAACACAAAACATAAAAAGGAAATGGAAGATGAATGGGTAATATTGGGAGGTGGAAGTCTCGCTGCTGGAAAGCAAAGAAGGAGGGGGAGAATAAAAAGAATTTGGGGGAGGTCACGATCAGGGATGTAAGAAAGAAAGGAGGAAAAAAATATATTTTGTTTTACATTCACTCTCACTTAAATATAATAATGGAAATAAAATATAAGGGAAGGTAAAAAGAAGGAGGGGCTGCGGCCAGAATCATGAAAGGAGAGGTCAAAGTTAATTTTAATTAAAATAAACACATGGTTGAAAACATATTCAAAAGTAAGTAAAAAAAAATTTAAACCTCCACTCAAGTGACACCTAGATTAAAAGTGAGATACTAATCCCATCAATGAGTCTAAACATCTAATCTCTCATCCTTCATAATTATCCTCTAATCCTAGGGTCTAAAGCGTGCTAAAAACACGGCGCCAAATAACCGCGTTACCGATTTATTCTCTTGCCGATAAATTCACGAAAATTAATTTGCTGAGAAATTAATTCACCGTGTGATAAAACATCACCATAATTAATAAAAATAATCTAAAACACTCAAAAATATTCACAAGAAGTTACGATTCGATTTTCATAGGAATCGGAGTTCATTTAAAGTTTTATTCGCGGGTGAGGACTACCCAGTGGTTCAAAACGCGACGAAACTTCGTTAGAGTTTTTCGACGATTTTCGAACCATGAATTAACATAAAATATCAATTCTTAAATTTAATTTCATCTTGACATATTTCAATCAATTTCTCGGTTAACACAAAATACGCGTTACCGCGTCACGCAGAAAACTTATATAAAGTTTAAATTGACGAATTCGCATTAACGCAGCATACGTCTACGTTGTCAATTAATTTGAATTGGCATCATGATTAATATTTATTTTTTTAATAAATAAATTATTCAAAATAACTCGAAATAATTTCCTGTACTCTCAGTAAATCATTGAGGTGATCAATCTCTATGACTTATTTTTCGAGTTTTCAGGATTTTATCGCTAAAATCACTTTTCTTAAAAATTGGGATGTTACAATACCACCCCCCTTAAAATAGTTTCGTCCTCGAAACTACAAGGATAGTAAAATACGAAAAATTACTTTACTCAAAATCGTAAAATAATGTGCACACATAGACATCCACAATCCTTATTATTATGTGTAGTACTATAATTAATTATAGCTACGTAATATAGTATGCAATAATAGCAATCACAAGGCATAAACATATAGCACAACATAAAGTAAGCGTAGTTAGTAGACGAAAAATTCCTTGCGGCTAACTAATACTTCATTCCAAAGCCATGTTCTCTGCTTAATCTCGAACGCGAACACAAACATGAACCCGAACACGAGAACGACTATGACTTCACAGCATTACTACGGAAATAGTGCTAACCTATTCGTAGGTATCCACATTTACACATATCAGGAATATCAAAAATTCACTTAAAACTTGTAGGAAGATTAAAATTCTTTTCTCAAATCATTCATTTCTCATAAAACAACATCTAAGCTCTTAAGAATCACATTAAATGAAGAACTGGTAAAACAAACTTTCTCAAGACTCAACCATTCCCTTGGGCACTATAGTTCCTTTGAGATTAGGTCCTTATCGTCTCAAATTTATCCAACACACTTCAGTCCAGGATTAACCCAAATTAATAACTCATTTATCTTTTAAATCCCTTTTTAAATCAAGGTTTTTCCTAAAGAAAATTCCACACACCAAAACTATTATCTTTTTCATAAGAGAAAATAAAACCATTTTCAAGCTTTTACTACTAAATCATGATGTAACAGAATCATCTAAAACTTGGAACTTTTTCAACAAAATCAATAACAACCAATACAAGATAAAAAATAAAATAATAATTTAACAAAATCATTTTAAAAAAACTTAAAACCATCGTCAACAAAGATACAAGTATTGAAACAAAATAACTAGGACACTCACCTAAAATCTTCCAGGAACTCGCGGTTTGGGGAGGGACAGGAGGATTGCTATGATCACCAACCATAAAATCGCCCATAACATCACCCAAGGATACAAAGGGTATAAGGAATAGTCCTCACTTGACATCTCTTAGAGTTTTGGCTTGACTAAGGACTTGAAGGAAATGATTTCCAAGTTTCGCACACACTTCAATGCCACGAGGTCTAGCACTACTTAAGGGGACGATCGAATAGAATGGGGCTCTTGGAACTGAATTTGTCCGCGGTGGACAAGGGAATAAAGAGGGAGGAACTAAGTTTTCTCTATCTTCCTATGCCCACACTCACACCCATGACGCAACCAATGAGTCTTTCCCACTTTCCCTGAGTATAGTGTTCCCTAAGGAAGGAATTAGAAAAAGGTGGGGGTCCTCTAAATAGAATTTGTTCGTGGCACACAACAGGAGTAAAGGAAAGGTCTAGGCTCGACACTAAGACCAATAATTCAATTCGAATTATTCTCCCCTTTTCTTTTAAAAAAATCGGTCGACGCAATTTCAAAGAAAGGAGAGGAAAGATTCACAAATTTTTGGTCTAATGTCTTCCTCACTTACTAGTACTATAACTAAAACCGAATATTTCCTTCTGTACTCTTTTACAACTGGGTGGTCGGCCAAGTAAGTAAAAGAAAAGGTGAAAATAGATTATTCCACTTTGCTTGGCTCTCCTTTTAAAGGAAAATTTCGTGTTCTAGCACATCAGGATAAAGTCTGGTAAAGGAATTTCAGATACTACCCAATGCTAGCTAGGCAACTTGTCACGTACTAAAACTTCTACCCGCAACTCTAACTTATTTTCCAGCTCCCATTCAACTGAGTCAAATGGTTTCCGCGTAAATTAAGTTATCACAAGACAATTAATCTGCGTTTGCTGGAAAGTAGTCGCGTTTAATATTTCCTTTGGAGAATACTAATACGCTCACACAAATAACAAACACACAATTAATTACATACATTCACAGCAGTACTAAAGTAGACTATTGTGAACACAGATGTTAGTAGCAAACATGTAGCATTCAGAAAATCATGAAACAGTTTTCATTTTCAAATTTAGTACGCATCAAAATAATTCAAATGACAAACATTATGGCTTATACTTAGAACCACTGATACTTCAAGGATCACATATATGCAATAATGCTAATAACGTCCACTATGAACTATCTCTATTCTAAATTTCTGCCTAAGCATAACGCCTTATTGCTGTGCTCCCTGAGATAAATTCTTCAGCTGCCAAGCTCTCTCCTTTGCTTAATGGAGAGACACGTACCTGTGTCTGGAATCTGGGTCATCTGAATCCACTGATCCATCTCTGACTTATATGCTAAAACAGGGACAATCACTCATTTCGGAGATATTGGATTTTCACGAGGTCTTACAACCTAGTAAAAATCCCAAACAGGTTTGGTGCGTCTGGCACACTTTGTCTTTAATTAAAACAATCCAAGCAATTGCAAGTAGAGTTATCCTACATGAGGAGCAATCAAGCAAGCATGGTTTGACCCACCACAAGACTCAGTTTAACCTCTAACAATTGTTTTCTACAAAACCCGACACATGACCAGCTACAGTTTCCCAACTCACAGTCCGGTTAGAACCGAACTGCTCTGATACCACTATTGTAACACCCTGACTCCAGAGTGCTACTAAGTGAATATCCTGACAACAGTTGACTTATTTCCAAAAGGTGGAATACTCTGCTCATAGGGTTTTCGAGAAATGTGGTCCCATTTTTTTTTTTAAAAGGTTCTTTAAAGAAGCAGTCAGAGCATCACAGCGACTTTTAGAAACATGGCAGAAATAATTTAAGACATTACATAACCACATTCAATTGTTCCATCAATTCACGTCTAACAATACATATCTTGAAACATGACAGACATTTATTACAATACTGAACAACGACAATTATTCTATAGCTGGTCGGCAATCGTTCCTTATTAGGCGCTAGTAGACTCTACCTACAGTCAAGCTAGATGACCATCTACAGCTGCTCCTCCTTGCAGCTCCAATCCTCTGCTTGTTCTGCCATCTGGGTTACAATCATTAATTGACAGAACCACTGGCAAGGGTCAAATTCTCAACAGATCATGATAACCAAAGCATAAAGCAATAAGCAACCACAGTTTATACAATCCACAAGCAATAAGCAAACAGTTCACAAGGTTCAATTCAAAATGCTCACTCAAGACTCGACTCATGACTCATCTCACGACTCATTCTCTCTCGACACTTCGACAACTTCCGGAACAACGAACAACGCCCTTGAATTCCGGCCTTAGCCTTGAGCTCTTCCACTACTCTAGGAGATTCAAGTCGAAGTTACCCAACGCCACGACAATGGACCACGCCTGAACATCGGTAGAAGCTTTGAGCTCTTCCACTACTCTAGGATATTCGGGTCGAAGTCACCCACTATTCGACAAGGAACGACGCCCTTGAACATCCGGCCGAAGCCTTGAGCTCTTCCACTACTCTAGGATATTCAAGTCGAAGTTCAAAAACGACACGATTAGCTCTCACACTCGATGAACAATTAGCCGCATACGATATTCAAAGAGCGGTACGCAACATTATTCGACCGCATATCAAATAATAAGAGCATGCTTAGTATGAAGAAACGCAATTCAACAATTTAAGCAACAAAAGCAGTTTGCATGAAGAAACGCAATTCAACGATATAAACAGCACAAACAATTCACAGCTTAATAACAACCGACTCATAGAATTCATCCCTCTGCAACTCAATGGAGTTCACAGAGAGGAACAAACAAGTGTGGGGGTTTGGGGGCAGCTACCAACCACTTGCAGACAAGCCCACTTAATATTCAACATATAAAAAATATAAAACGAAGGGGTACAAGACCCTCACTTCGAACCCTTAGGTTTTCAGACTTCTTCGCATAAATGCTCGAAATTAAATTCTAACAATATCTAAGGTTGCCTTTACACAAGGACATACAAAAGAATAAAACCTACAAATGTCTAGAAGTGCCCTTACCGAACCCCGAGCTGCACGCCCACGTGTTCCTCGATCCTACGCCGCACGATCTCGGATTTACTCAAAGCCTAGCCAAATAAATAACTTAGCACAATTCTAAGCTAACTTAAGCTCTCAAGCCTAACCCTTTTTCTAACCAAAAATAAGCATTTAAACTACTAGCTAATTGAAAAGAATAAGACCTTTGAAAATAAAAAGTTTTCTTGCATTTTAAGTAACACCAAACCATTTCCAAATCATTTTCAGAACTAGTTCACAAGTCAACTAACCCAAATAAATTTTCACAACTTGTTTTCAAAACATTTCAAGACAACAAAGCAAAATACCATAACCAACACATAGTCCAACATAGATTTAATGTTTTCCAAAAATAAGGGTTTTGAGAATTCTTTTCAAAGCAATCATTTCCAGAACACTAGAATTATAACCATAATCATTGCCAAAAATTAAAGAATCATCCCACCAATTTTTATATAACATTCTAGTCCTCCAAAACTACATTTGCATAAAACATAAACCACAATCAAACTAACTCATGCATATCTATCTTACTATCCTTAATATCATTCTAAGCATATTATCTAATACCTAAGCACATAATTTAACATCAAGACCTCATGCTTCTCATGTTTCAAGAATAGGAAAAATCCCAAAACAACATGTTACACATACTTACACAAAACTATAACCTAAATCATGTCATAATCATGTTAAAAATTTAAAGAACCTCTTGATCAATTCCTACATGTCATTCTAGTCCCTCAAGAACCAAATCTTGCATAAACATCAACTAACACCTATGCTACTTCATGCATATTCATTCCAACATCCATAAAATTAACCAAAACATATAACTTAACACCTAGATACATGCTTCAACATCATAACAAATCCAATAGCAATTAAATCAATCAATACATGTTATTCATCAATTAAATACATGATTCAACTATCAATTCCTTCATTTTTCCTACTTCAAGAATAGGTTTTCTTAGTAAAAACAATACCCAACAATTTCTAGTTCCAACTATCAACCAATATAACAACAACAACATCAATTAAGCCCAAATCACCATTTAATTTCCTTGATTCACTAGGATTACATCCTTTCCCTCTTTTCTTCCCCTTAGGGTTTCAAGAATTGGAAATATGATGTTCATATCCATCATTGATCACAACCAAGCAATTATTGAGACACAAAATAAGACATAAGAACAAGAAAGGGTAAGAAAATCACATCCTACCCACATATAAGCACCCCACGGTTTTGGGGCTGATTTGGAAGGAGGAAACTTGACTCTCATGCTTACTTACATGATGAGGAAGATGATAGCAAGGAAGGAAGAAGCTAGAAATGATGGAGGTTGGGGAAAGGGAGGTGGATCACGTCATGAAGGAGAGGAAGGAAGCCATGGATGCTCTTGAGCTTTCTCTCTCAACAATGGAAGAAGAAGAAATAAAATAAAGGTGGAGAGGAAGATGGGATTCACGCTGCTGGGCTGCCCAATTAATGGAATAGAATCAATTGCTTTCCTTTCCAATTTGCCAACACAAAACAAAAAAAGGAAATGGAAGATGAATGGGTAATATTGGGAGGTGGAAGTCTCGCTGCTGGAAAGCAAAGAAGGAGGGGGAGAATAAAAAGAATTTGGGGGAGGTCACGATCAGGGATGTAAGAAAGAAAGGAGGAAAAAAATATATTTTGTTTTACATTCACTCTCACTTAAATATAATAATGGAAATAAAATATAAGGGAAGGTAAAAAGAAGGAGGGGCTGCGGCCAGAATCATGAAAGGAGAGGTCAAAGTTAATTTTAATTAAAATAAACACATGGTTGAAAACATATTCAAAAGTAAGTAAAAAAAAATTTAAATCTCCACTCAAGTGACATCTAGATTAAAAGTGAGATACTAATCCCATCAATGAGTCTAAACATCTAATCTCCCATCCCTCATAATTATCCTCTAATCCTAGGGTCTAAAGCGTGCTAAAAACACGGCGCCAAATAACCGCGTTACCGATTTATTCTCTTGCCGATAAATTTACGAAAATTAATTTGCTGAGAAATTAATTCACCGTGTGATAAAACATCACCATAATTAATAAAAATAATCTAAAACACTCAAAAATATTCACAAGAAGTTACGATTCGATTTTCATAGGAATCGGAGTTCATTTAAAGTTTTATTCGCGGGTGAGGACTACCCGGTGGTTCAAAACGCGATTTAAACTTTCGTTAGAGTTTTTCGACGATTTTCGAACCATGAATTAACATAAAATATTAATTCTTAAATTTAATTTCATCTTGATATATTTCAATCAATTTCTCGGTTAACACAAAATACGCTGCTATCACACGCAGAAAACTTATATAAAGTTTAAATTGACGAATTCGCATTAACGCAGCATACGTCTACGTTGTCAATTAATTTGAATTGACATCATGATTAATATTTATTTTTTTAATAAATAAATTATTCAAAATAACTCGAAATAATTTCCTGTACTCTCAGTAAATCATTGAGGTGATCAATCTCTATGACTTATTTTTCGAGTTTTCAGGATTTTATCGCTAAAATCACTTTTCTTAAAAATTGGGATGTTACAAAGTCTAATCCAACCTCTGTGGTTGAAGAGAGCAACAAGATGTATCCAAAGTGTCCTTCCACTAGGCATTGGTTCATTTGAGACACACTAGCTAATTTCGTTAGACACAACTGATTGACCATAGACTCTACAGATGGAAACTCAATAGTTCTAGAAAAACAATTCAAAACAACTTAGTTAACGGAGAGCCAATCCATACCTAAGATTACATCCATTCCCTTCAAGGGTAGACAAATCAAACTGACCGAAAACATCCTTTCTTGAATTACGAGAGGAC
This sequence comes from Calophaca sinica, assembly GCA_037113605.1. NCBI lineage: Eukaryota > Viridiplantae > Streptophyta > Magnoliopsida > Fabales > Fabaceae > Calophaca > Calophaca sinica. Next base: position 101,900,829 of record CM073730.1, read on the forward strand.
AATTCTCGTAAATCAACATAGTAGTGATACTACCTTCGGCTGGTGTTTCAACAGTCATTGTAAAGGGTAAAGAGGAAAGATACAATCCTAACCTCTGGGCACACTTATTAGCAATGAAAGAGTGTGTGGCACCAGAGTCATACAGAACAACCAAAGGGTTATCATATAGAAGGCATGTACCTTTAATCAGATTCTCCAAACCACTTGCCTTCTTGCCGCTTAACGTGTGGATGCGACCTTGAATGGGGTCATTGGGCTTGGTACCCGCCCCAGGCTTGAACTTCGGACACTCCCTCATCATGTGGCCTGGTTGCCTACAAATGAAACATACATTTTTCCCTTCCATACATTCCCCTCTGTGATATTTCCCACATTTTGTGCAAGCTCCTGGAGGTGTTGCCTCAGATTGTTGTACTTGTTTTAATTTACCCCGGTGCCCTTATGCTTCTGCCACCTAGACTTCCTGTCGTCATATAGCTTTTTCAAGCAATCTTCAGCCACATAACTCCTGTGGACTAGATCAGCAAAGTGGGTGAAGCCTGTTTGAGAAATATTGGCTTGGATATCAGGCCTCAATCCCCACTTGAACTGTTTAATTTTCCAACGATCATCCGGTGCATACTGGCCCAAAGAGGAGAATCTGGCCAATTCTTCAAACTTTGTTACATACTCCTCAACTGTAGAATTTCCCGGCTGCAGTTGAATAAAGTCTTGGTCCATCTTTTCCTCGATAGTTTGAGGAAAATACTTTTCCAAGAAAGCTTCTCGGAAGTGTTCCCAGTCCAAAGGATCCTCCTGATCCTCCATGTAAGCTTGTGCCCCTTTCCACCAATTTGCAGCTCCTTCCTCCAACATATGAGTGGCAAAAGTAACTTTCTGTTCTTCGGAACACTGAACAACTTTAAATATTCTCTCCATGGCTTCCAAGCAGTGTTGGGATGCCATGGCTTCTCCTTTTCCCATGAAAGTTGGGGGCTTCATCTTGTGAAAATTGAAGAACATCTTATTCACCGCCTCTTGTGAAGCTGGGGGAGGAGGTGATGGTGGATGCTGCTGTTGAGCATTAAGAAATTGTTGGACCATATTGTTGGTAGCCTGACTTTGTTCCCTAATGGCCTCATTCTGGTTCCTCATGATTTCATTTTGATCTCTCATCATTTGCATCATGTCCGTCCAACGAGCCTCCTCCGCATCTCGCCTGTCGTGTCTTCTCCTATGCCTTCTATGTCCATCTGCCATATTCTGCATACACGGTATAAAGTATTAAGTTGATCAGGCTTAATATTCCATACTAAGTACAAGAATATGGAGGGAAATTCTCAAGCAAAGAAGAAAAATCCATAATACTAGACACAGTCCCTAATAGACTAAACTGCTCTGATACCATAATGTAACGCCCGTACTTCCATAATAATTGAAGTAAGACAATTTACATTAAAGCACAGGAATTACACAAAATAATTTAAACTCGAATTGTAAAATTACAAGTCCAAAACACAAACTATGCCATAAGTCTATTAAATAAAGTTTACAACTTCATCCAAGTCCAAGGCTTGGGAAATTACAAAATACAATGTCAATTTTTGCCTCAACAACAAAAGGGACAAGTACAATGCACATCTAATATAACTAGAGATTTAAAGCTCCTAGAATCATTATCTCTCCTTTGCCGGTACCTGCTTATCTGAAATAAAAGAGAAAAGGGGTGAGATAAAAATAATCTCAGTGAGTCATCCTCTGACCCCTCACAGACGCTTGCCAAAATCATAATAACATTACTACCCGAATATTATAGCGACACGACTAAACATACAACTAGGATTATTCGTAACAGCCGGGTCTGATCGTTTGGTAACAGTGGTATACCGCTCTGCTACACTAAGATAAACAGCCGGAACTTATCGTTACCTCACAGTGGAACACCGCTCTGTACTTACAATCCTCGGAGTAACGGCCGGGACTTATCGTTTGGTAACAGTGGTACACCGCTCTGCCACACTAAAGTAAACAACCGGGACTTATCGTTACCTTACAGTGGTACACCGCACCGCACTACGTTTATCTCATTAGAACCACTACGAATCCAACAGTTCTAATTTCTTTCTCTAAGCTTTCATACAGTAAATGCACTAATAACTTATCTAAGGGTATCTTAGGATGTCCCTTTTTTTTTCTTCTATGATTTAGAACACTCAACTTGAGTATTCATGGCCTTAAAGGCCCATAAAATGCTAAAGTACACATTTCTGGTAAAACTGGCGCGCCATGCGCGCCTAAAAGCGCGTCGTGCATATTTTGCAACTTCTGGTACAGGGCTTATCTTGAAATAATTCTTGTGCCATTGGAAACTAGACACATTTATCTTCAATTTGGACATATAGTTCTCTATTTTTCTTTAAGTATTGAAGGAGAAACATAGGTTACAAATTGGGGGAAAGTTAATGTTCAACTTTCTGAACCTGGTAGCTTGTTGCTTAAAACTGCACTAATTGGGTGGGTGTTTTCTAAACTAAAAATTATATTTATAAACTAGACATCCTAAGTTTTCCAACGAGTGGTCATTTGCCCAATTCCGACTTCGTTTGATATTTTAATAAAATCCTCAAAGTTGACATTCTGCAGAATGTGCGCCGTGCGCACCCGGGTGCGTGTCACGCGCATTTCTGCGCTGCAGATGCTGTTTCTGTGCGTGCGGCGCACATTCGTAAGCACGCCACGCGCATTACTCCATTTTGGTTCTGTTTTGATGCGCGTCGCGCGCACCTATGAGGCGCGCCACGCGCAATCCTGCAGAATTATGCAGAAACGCGTTTTTCTGCATGATTCCAACTTTCAACTCACTTTTTCTAAAATCCAAACCAATTTTAAACCAAATTGGTACTCAAAATCAAGCATGTGATTGCTATACAAGATTAAGAGCAACATAAGACACATAAAAACACAATCCATCATGCTTCAACATATCATAAAACATTAATGCATCAACTTAAGCACATTCATTTCTACCCAAACCCATTCATGCATTTCAACCAATCCAAACTCAGAAGTCAAGAAAATACACTAGTGAGATCAAAAGAAAAGACCCTAAGTGGTGGGTCTTATGGGTTGCCCAACCTCTAAGTGAGAAGAACTCACCAATGAACTTCAAAAGCTTGAGCTATGGAGGTTGAAAACCTTGATTTCCTTCCTCAAATTTGTTTCTTCCTCTTCTTCAACTTAGGGCTCCAACAAATCCTCCACCAAATGATAAATAATCAGCTCCCTCTTCTCTATTCCCAGCTAAGAATGGAAAACCTCACTATTTCCTCTCTTTTTCCTTAAAACCCTAACCCCTTTTTCTTCCTCTTGTCTTTCTTCTTTCTCCTTCTTCTTCTTCTTTTCCTTGATGCAGGGCAAAAAAATTGAGAGAGAGAGAAGAGTGAGCTGGGCGTGAGGCACAAGAAGGGACAGGGAAAAATATGAGTTCCAACCTTACCCTTAATTTTCTAGAGCAGCTTACTATATTGCCCTCCACTTTTACCAAAACTCCCACTTTGTTCTTTCTAATCACACCCCTACAATTTATAAATTACACCTAATTTAATTACTCAACCATTAATACAAAACATATAAATGCTTAAACTAATAAGGCCAAATAATTAAATTAGCCGGGGTGTTACAACAGTCCTAGGAGAGACTCTCAGAAATACATGGTTTCCTGCTTCGAATTCTAATGGTCTGGTCCTTTTGTCATCATAACTCTTTTGTCTGTCTTGGGATGCCTTCATTTTCTCTCTAATCATTCTAAATTGTTTTGAAGTTTCTTGGATTAATTCAGGACCTAAAACCAAATTCTCTCCTATTTCAAACCAGCAAAAGGGTGTTCGACATTTTCAAACGTATAATGCTTCATAAGTGGCCATTCCTATACCGGAATGATAGCTATTGTTATAGTTAAACTCTGCTAATGGCAATAGTTCATCCCAGCTTCCCATTTTCTCGAGAGTACATGCTCTCAATAGATCCTCAAGGGATTGGATGGTCCGTTCAGACTGGCCATTAGTTTGGGGGTGGTAAACTGAACTTATGCTCAGCTTGGTGCCCAGGGCTTATGTACTTTGCTCCACATTCTTGACGCAAATCTTGGGTCTTTGTCAGAAATATTAGTAATGGGAACTCCATGTAGTCTTATTGTCTCTTTAATATAGAGTTACATTAATCTTTCCAAAGATAACTCTTGTTGATGCATAGGAAAAGAGCACACTTCAGGAGTCTGTTTATAATGACCCAGATAGTATCATGCTTTCTTTGGGTTCTAGGTAATCCTACCACAAAATCCATGGCTATATTGTCCCACTTCCATTCTGGTATTGTTAGTGGTTGGAGACATTCTGCTGGTTTTTAGTGTTCGTTCTTTGCCTTTTGGAAAACTAAGCATGAGAATACGAATGTTGCGATTTCCTTTTTCACGTAAGGCCACCATAATAGCTTCTTTAGATCTTGGTATATTTTGGTTGCTCCAGGGTGGATACTTGACTTACTTTTATGTCATTCATCCAGTATCATTCTCCTTACTTCTAGATCATTAGGGACACATATCCTATCCCTAAATCTTATCTTTCCATCTGCCCCTGTCATAAATTCCGAACTTCTTCCTTCTTTTATCAGTGTTCTTACCTTTTTAAGGTATTCATCCGTCTTCTGTCTTTCTCTTATGATTCCGAGGAAATCATTGGTGATGATGACCTTTCCTAGGTACAACTTTTCTTTTTACACTTCCACTCCTAGACTTAAATCCCTGAATTGTTCTATTAGTTCTAGTTCTTTTACCATCATTGTAAACACATGTAAGGATTTCCTACTTAAGGCGTTTGCTACTATATTGGCTTTTCCTGGGTGGTAGTGTAGGTTGAACTCGTAGTCTTTCATAAATTTCATCCACCTCTGTTGTCTCTTATTTAATTCCTTTTGATCGAACAAGTATTTCAAACTCTTGTGGTCATTAAAGACACTAAATTTAGCCCCGTATAAGTAATGCCTCCATATCTTCATGGCAAACACTATAGTTGTTGGTTCCAAGTCATGGGTAGGGTAATTTCTTTCGTGAGTTCTTATTTGCCTAGAAGCATATGCTACTACACTTCCTTCTTGCATTATTACACATCCCAACCCTTGGTGGGAGGCGTCACAATAGACTTCAAATTCTTTAAAAGGATCAGGCAAGACTAACATGGGAGAGGTTGTTAGTCGGTTCTTGAGTTCTTGGAAACCCCTTTCCCACTTATCTGACCATTCAAAGGAGGATCCTTTTCTAGTTAATTGAGTTAGGGGTAAGGAAATTTTAGAGAATGCTTCGATAAACCTTCAATAATATCCTGCCAACCCTAGAAAACTTCTTAACTAACTAATAGTATTAGGTCTTTCCCACTACAACATAGCATCTTCCTTTGCTGGATCTACTGCAATCGAATCTCTATTTATGATATGTCTTAAGAATTGAACTTCTTCAAACCAGAACTCACATTTTGACAATTTCGCATTGAGTTGTCTGTCTTTGAAAACTTGTAGTACCTCGCGTAGATGTCTCACATGTTTTCTTTGGTGTCATACCCTAATTTTGTCCGGTCTTTTCTATTTATTTTTCCTTAAATTAATAGTATTAATATTAAATAAAATTAATAAAAAAACATAAAAATAATTTTTTTGGTCTTGAAATAAAAATGAAGAAGGCAAAAACTGAATAAAAAGAAAAAGAAGAAAAAAGAAAAAAGAGGAAAAAGAAAGGAAAAAAAGAGAAGGAAAATGGTAAAAGCGAATACAAATATTAAAATGGTGGGTACCAATAAGAGTGGCTCAAGAGCTGGCCAGCCCAGCAGGCAAGGCGCTCACTTCTCCTCTCATGCGCACACCTCATCTTTTGATCGTGCCCCCCAGCGCACTCCCTCTCCTTTTGCTTCGCGCCCCCTCCTTTTTATTAGCACACTCCTCAGGCCCATAAAACCTAGATAGATCCGGCCCAAACACATAACCCTAATCATAAAACCCTAAAATCACCTCTCAACTCTCACTCCCTCCAAATGAGACCGACGCACCTCCCTACCCAATTTTTGCCCTCTCTTCTCTCTCACTCTCATTCTCGGCCTCTTCCCTCTCCTCTCTTCCATCTTTCTCTTTTTCTCTTTATTCCTTCAAACCCTAACCCTAGGCCAAAAATGGCACCACCTTTCTTCATCTTCTCTTCTCGTTTTTCTTCCTCATCTCCAACAAAACTTAACACTAATCTTAAACCCTAGCCGCAGTTAATCAACCCAAATCTCGCCTTTAAGTGCAAAATCAGAACAATACCACACGGATTCCGCGAAGGACAAGGAGAAAAGAGAAGTAACCTTATGTGGTTCCCCCAAATCCGGTCCCAGAGAAGTTAATCAGGGAAGGCTTAAATTTTTTCTCCCATTTTCCTTTCTTTTTCTATAAAAGGTTTTCATTTTTATTACTCATCCACTCCTTTTTCGCAGGTGATGCAAAAACCGAAGCTTGAAGGCTATAAAAGGGGGAGATCGAGACCCATAGAAGGTGGAGTGGACTTGGAGAGAAACCGAGAGAAAAAAAGGAAAGTAGAACGAAAACTTGAAGCAGGAAACGTGAGGAGTAGAAATGGGAAGAAGAGGCTACGGAGAAAAGAACCTATGAGGCCGACAAAAATCCAAAATTAAACACTGTCTAGCCTTAGGTTTTTTTTTTTTTTGGATTCCCCATCCGTCATATTCTGTATAATTTTCTGGGAAGCTTATACCCAAGTTTCATTTTCTTCTTTTTTTTATATTTTATTTTTCTGTTATTTATGTGATCCTGTAACAGAGACTTAAATCAAAGGATTGCAATCCAATTCCATTGCATTTTTTTCACCTTTCCTTATTTTCATTTTCATTTTTTGTGATTGTTTGGTCGTTGCTTATCTACGGTTCATGAAATTAGGTTTAGGGTTTGGCCTTCCAATGGGGCCAAACCCTAGAAAGGGACCAATCTGCAAACATTTCATTAAGAGGGGTGTAAAAGTAAAAAAAGATGTGTTCCTGAATTTTTGTTCCTTCACACGTTTTTTAAGAAATAAATAGACCAATATAATTGTTTTAATTTTGAGGAATCAGGCTTCATTCCAAAAGTCTCAATATTTATTAGATTTAGAGAAAATAGGATAATAATAAAATTAAAAAAAGTGAAATTTTTTGGGTTCTATGTGATGTTTCCTCTTCTTAGGTAATTTTACGGTTATTTTGAATGAAACAAAAAAAAAGTGGTTTTCTATTATTCTATAGTATTTCCTTTAAAAGGAATTAATAATTTTCTTTATAATGGATTATAATAAATAAAAACAGAAAATAAGCATTTCTAAACAAAATAAATATTTTTTTTAAGGACAAAACTTAGTTAAGGTTTTTTAGGTGTGGTTGGTACTGTTCCTCACATAAAATAGATAAATTTTTCTTTCTCTATCCACTCCTACTATCTCTAACCTCTCATAACTACCACTATCAAAACAATTTTTATTCTGTTTTGTGTGAGGAACAGCACCAATCATACCTAAGGAACCTTACCTAGGTTCTATCCTTTTTTTAATGCGGTGACAGACAAATTTGTGTTTATTTTTAGGATGTGAAAAATAGAGGATTAGGATTATTTGGAGGACTTTTGAAAAACAACTATTAATTTTCAAGGCAAACACTTCTTTTAAACAATTAATGGGTACCATCGTTGGGCGTCGCGGGGTGCTAATACCTTCTCTGCGCGTAATCAAGTCCCAAACCCTTATTTTGGTTCGTAAGGCTTTATATTTTCTAAAATGGTTTTTCTATTGTTTTTCCTTAACAAACATAGGTGGCGGCTCCATTAAAATTTTTGGGTGGTTGTCACAGCTGGCGACTCCACTGGGGACTTTAGAGAGTTAGATCCTAAAATTGTTTGAATTAGTTTGTTTGCCTATTATGTGATTTATTTCCCATTTCTTTCTTTTATTATTATTTTTGTTCTATTTGATTTAATTTTGCTTTATTTGTTCTATTCATTTCACGTTAATTTCATTTACACACACACACAGATATATATATATATATATATATAAACCTTAAGATAGTCACCATGTATATATTTGTATTTGTTTAATTTATTTTGCAGTGGGTAGTATTTTATGTAATTGCTCCTTCACACACTTCACCTAAACACAATTGTTTTCACACACTATGAGTGGAACCCTATATGTAACACCCTATATGTAACAACCAATACCCGCTTCTAAAATAAAACATAACCAACATCATATATATATATATAGATGCATCATAGCAGTGCTAAGGATCAGAGTCTTTCGCACGCAGGCGAATTCCAAAATATGCACCAGTACATACTCAAAATAAAATACATCAGTCATATGAAAACCCTAAAACCTAGAGTTGACTCATATCCGTGATGCATCCTGGCAGCTCCTGTCAAAGGACTTAGGCCCAAAAGTCATATTGTATAATATAATAACTAGAGTCTAACCAACTGACTCTATCTAACTATGCTGGCCCATACGTAACCTGAGACGCTTGCGAGGGGGAAACCCCACATGATAGGTACTCGACTCCGAGCTAGCAGGCCCCGATGCCTCTGAAGGATCCTCCTCTTCTTCCTCGTCCTCGCTATCAATCACTACTCTATCTCTCGCCATCCGATCCCTAGTGGTCCTACACCCATTGATTGGGTCTCCAACAGTAGGGATTGGAGGCAAGGGATAAGAGCAGTGAGGACAGTGAATGTAAGATGGGAGAGGACTACCCGCAGGTGCAGCAGGTGTCTCCAATGAAGTTGTCGGTATAGCAAAAGTAGTAGCAGTGAAGATGGGAGGAGTTCCAAGGACTCCAGTCGAAGGTGGATGTGCACTCGAACTCGGTAGCATGGATGGATGTGAAGGGTCCACGAACGGATGGGTCACAACAGTCGCGGTCGTCGGTAGTGTAGTAAGTAAACTAGGTGGTATGAAGATATGAATCGTCTTACTGCTGAAGCGTACAGCAGTAGAATACTCCCCGTCGTCGTCGGTCTCCAAAACTAATCCCGTGTGTGTCAAACGCCCAGAAATAGGATTGACGACCCACGCCGAAGGGTCTTCCCCTGAGGGAACTCATATGTCGTATTCCCCATGTCCCTCATCGGGATCGATAACATCTAAGTATCGGTTTCAAACATAAACATAAAACAAAAGGAATGCAAGGGTAAATTTCTTGTCCACGAGTTCATCACAGGCTAGTTGCAAACAAGCAAGATATACATATATGTAGTACATCAGCATGTCATCTTATACATATACATACATATAGATCGCATACAGTATCATAGCGTACCAAATATTTGCATGTGAGCAGGCAAATCACCAACAATTCAATGATCAATCATCGCATGTCAAAATGTGGTTAGTCATGTATGCCAATGCAGTATGACCAGTTTGTGTATACACCTACAGCCTTGATAGGTCAGTAGTATGACGGGGACTACTTTCCCAACGTCCGAACAATATAGCCTCTACTTAGGCTTGCCACTACTTTGGCAATGCAGGGACAACACGTCTTTTGTAGTCTGTGAGACCAATCAAACGCTCCGAGTGTCGATGCTCAATGGGTAGAATACAAGTCAATTAATCAATAATGATCGACAAACCCTCACTCACTCTACTTAGTGAATTTTCATGCTTCAAAATATTGTATTACCTGTGTAAGGTTATGCCAAATAATTTATTTATGGAATCATATTTTCGGTTTGTGGAATCGCATCAGATTTACCGATGTAAATCGTCAACCAATCAATAATCGATCGTCGCACTATTAATTAACTTATATCACAATAACAATCCTTCTTTGCTTTTGCATACTTCAATCAGTATCAATTCAACAATAAATCAAGCATTTCAACATATTACGGCATGTTACAGCATCACCCTAACACTTAGTGATACTACAATTACTACCACCAATATTCATTCAGTCAAACCACACAACAAACAAAGCAAAGAGCCTAAACTCATTATATAGAAATTTCCCTTGCCTCGAACAAGCTCCAAATAAGGAATTTCTAACTCGTCGACGGCACGTACCTCGCTCGAACCTTAACAATACAACTTAACAAAATTAGAACCAACAACTCAAGCCCTATGGCTCTAGGGCAGCCACGGCTTTGGTCCTAAAAAGACCTAAAAATCTTGATAACTTAACCTATTTGGATCACACCTAATCATATATTACATTACAAGTTCAAGTCATTCAAATTTTGAAACTTTCCTTAAATCTACACACTTAGAAAAACTCAACCAAATCTTACCAATTGGAATAGTGTTTTACCAAATGAATAGTATTTTGTCAACTTTAAACCACATTTAAAAACTATAGATCATGCCGTAAGAATTTTAGAAACAAGTTAGATATAAGTTTAAGACAATCCTTAAAACATAAGCTAAGTTTTTTTCCAAAATCAAACTTCCTTGAATTGTTTTGTTATGTCAAATCCTAAATCAACTTTTACAACAGTTTTCAATTTTTTTTCATTTCCAAAACATGCATTACACCACCCTTAGATCCTTGAACCTTAAACTAACTTCCTCAACACTTAAATCACTTTGAAAACAATTTAAAACATCCCCTGAAATCATCATTAAGGCCACGGTTTTCAACCCCGCTTTCACAAAAAAAATTATTTTCCAAACATCTTGTAATATGCATATAAGACTAGTATCCAAATCTATCTAGCATAACTCATCAAAACTAACTCTAAGACCACAAAAGTAAGTCAAGAACAAGGCTTAGAATAGTCCTTAAATTTCGTCCAGCATAGGGTTAGGGTTTCTCCAAACTTAAAACACCAAAAACAAAGTGAATCATGGAAGGAAATAAGGGGTTTTGAAGCTATACATGCAATACTAGCCAAAACAAGCACTATAATTCAAAAATAGCTCCTAAAACCTTCAAAACCCATATCATGGAACCCAAGAGAGATGAGGAAAGGTTTATGGATCTTATATATAGATGATGATTGAACAAGGGTGGAGATGAAAGGAAGCAAGGATGCACACTTTGATCTCCAAAAACATCCAAAATCACAACTTTCTTTCTCTAGTTTTTTTCTCAAGTTCTTCACTAATGGTGGAATGAATGGAGCTGGTGTCTAATGAGGGAGAGGGCCACGAAATTTCAGGGGCAAAAATGGAAGGAAAAGCTCATTTAGTTAGAAACTAACTAATTAAGTCCTAAACTAACTAAACTAACTAACCACCATTTACTTAATTACCAACCACAACTTGACACTTGTAAACTCAATCATTTAAACACATGTTCAGCTCCCCTAGTGGCTGGTGAACCGTCCCTCAGCCCTAATATCAAGATATTTTCAATTCGTCGCGTTATCGCTCTACCGGGTGCGCGGCGTTTCGCGTATGTTAGGGTTTTTGTACTAAAAACTTCAAAAATAATACTAATAAATTACTATATAATTAAAAACTTATTAATCACTCAAAATACCCACAAAAATATTAGAATTTTTACTATCTGTTATGGACCGATCCCGAGCCGAGTCCTAGTACGCTCGCCGACCTGGTGCAGATCAGCTCGGTTCCTGCTTACCCGAGCTCGACGAATTGCCACCGACCTGAGACCCGCCAGACCCGACTTCCGGTACAATTTTCCCGATAATAACGTCGAGCTGGGGACGTGGCCGACACAGGAGCGGAATATCAGGAAGAGATCAGCTAATTCCCGAATTGACGGAGGGATTACCGCGCGCAGAGGTTTCCTTCTGTCCACGCAACTCGCTATATAAAGGGGGCTAGACCCCCCAGGTTTGGACTCTCTCTCTCGACACTCTCTCCAAACCCTAAAAAGCCCTATCTAACTTAGGTATCGGAGTGCCTTTTACAGGTACCCCACCCGCCGATCTAAAGGAGGAAGGACATCACGCCCAAAGGAGGAGTACTCACCACAAAGCTCATCACCTAGCTACCAGCCAGAAGATCAAAGCGGCGGTACGAACTCGTCGAGGAGCTTGCACCATTTCGTGCATTAACATTGGCGCCCAGGACATCACGCCCAAAGGAGGAGTACTCACCACAAAGCTCATCACCTAGCTACCAGCCAGAAGATCAAAGCGGCGGTACGAACTCGTCGAGGAGCTTGCACCATTTCGTGCATTAACATTGGCGCCCACCGTGGGGCCCGGTAAAACTAGCCTGGGCCTCAAGGATACCACGCGAGCAGGATGGTATCAACCTAAAGATCAGAACTTGGAGCACCTCGGGCGAAAAGGCGGTCAAAGCGGATCGGCCTTTGCGGCTATTGACGAGCAACTTTGGCCAGGCAAAAACAGAGCACACCGAACACGGGACCTTCTCGTGGTGAACATATCATCCGATCTCGAAAGGAAGCAGGCAAGCGGCAAGGGATCGAAAATAACTTATGGCCTCAACGCGGACTCCAGGAAGAGCGTGTTTCTAATCGAGATCAAGATAAAAATCAAATCTTTGGATACCCTAAGAACCAGGAGTGCGGGTCACCACACAAATCTCGGACGAGATCAAAATCAAATCGTGGGGTATCCTAAAAATAAGGAACGCAGTCGACCACAAATCTTGGAAGAAATCAAGATACGCCGACAAAGCTCAACCGCTCAGCTTGGTCAACCTCATCTCAACAACCGAGTTGACCTCAACTCAGAGTCGCATGACCTGTTATTTGGAGGAGCTCAAGTCAACCACATTGCTGACCCCATCAACTCGGACGACCACAGATACCTCCCTCAAAACGGACAACCAGCGGTGGATACCCGGTCACTTCAAGGCGTCCTACCAGGCCTCCCTCACCACTTCCAATATTCACACGGCTTTCAACTCGGCTACGTCACTGACCTCGATTACTTGATGACCTCAACATTGCCGTTTGGACAGCCAAATCAACTACTCTCACAGGGAAGTATAAAACTTCGACTACGAGCACTTTACTCAAAGATAAAAATTAATGCTAACTTTATTACATCAAGTTGTTGCAAATTGTCTATACTTTGACAGAACAAAGGCCCCCAAAACCAAAGGTCGAGCCCGCCACTGAGCTCGGCACCCGGCGTCGGAAGAACCTCGACCTCGACCACGACCCCTGTGGTCCTAAACCCAAGTCAGCATAAAGGCTTGGTGGGCTCACTCGCAGCTCGACCCCCGCGGTCCTAAACCCAAGTCAGCATAAAGGCTTGGTCCTAAACCCAAGTCAGCATAAAGGCTTGGTGGGCTCACTCGCAGCTCGACCCCCGTGGTCCCCTAAACCCAAGTCAGCATAAAGGCTTGGTGGGCTCACTCGCAGCTCGACCCCCGTGGTCCCCTAAACCCAAGTCAGCATAAAGGCTTGGTGGGCTCACTCGCAGCTCGACCCCCGTGGTCCTAAACCCAAGTCAGCATAAAGGCTTGGTCCTAAACCCAAGTCGGCATAAAGGCTTGGTGAGCTCACTCGCGACTCGACCCGTGGTCCTAAACCCAAGTCAAGATAAAGGCTTGGTGAGCTCACTCGCGGCTCGACCCTGCGGTTCCAAAGATTCCAGGTCAAAGATAGAGGCCTGGCTCAAAAGCGACTCGGAAGGTCGCGGTCGGCTAAACATCCCCTGTGGTTTCGAAGACATCGGTCAAGATAAAGGCCTACAAGCTCAAGCGGCTCGGCTAAGGTCGCTGTCGAGCTAAACAAGACCATTGTGGTTTCAAAGACACCATGTCAAGATAAAGACGCGTCGAGCTCAAACACAGTAGCGACAAAGACTAACCCCTGCGGTTCCAAAGATTTCAGGTCAGCAAAGAGGCCTGGCGAGCTCTAAAGCAGCTCGGAAGGTGATAACTCGACCTAAAGAAACACCTCTATGGTCTAGATCATCATGTCAGCTCGAAGACCTGTCGAGCTCTACTGCTGCTCCACTTAAGCTACCTCATAAAGCATAAAAGAAAGCAAATACAAACTACTCAAGGGTATCCCCTTGGACTCCTGTTAGGCCACCATCGGCAATAATTCTCTATGTTCGCAGCAACCGGCTTCTCCCTTGCTTCATCGGGATCACCCTGGTTGGTCTTTTCGGCTTCATCCTCCTCCTCCACAATCTTGCCATCCTTCGCAGTCTTGGTGAAGTCAAGCTCTGAGATATCCAAATCGGGGGCAACCACCCTGATTTGGGCAAAGGTTTATCAAAGGCCTTCTTGAACTGTAGAGCACAAAAACTCTTATACTCCTCCGCCCGAACAGCTTCGATCGAGGATTTCTCCTTCTCAATTGCAAGGTCGAAAGCCAAGAGATCTCTCTCATTTTGCAACTCTTTTTGGTCCTCCAAGTGTCTCATGTAGCTCTCACAAGTTCGGTTACAACTTGCTCGGCCACAGCGAGCCCAGATCGAATAAGCTCGACCATGACCGACCATCCTGGAGGAAAAACGAGGATCTTTGGAATAAGTCTTAGCCGCGATGATTAAATAATCCGGCTTACGCCCCTTGTAAAGACAGGAAATAAGGTTAATGCACGACACATGTAGCACATGAACCAAGGAAGACTACGCGATCACCGAGGTCCATTACTCTCGCCACTCGGACCTCGAAATCAGACCCATAGGTCATCTCAGACATTTAGACATCATGCCTCGCAGATCAGATCATCTGACCAGTCATTATATTATTGACAGTTGAAACCCATGTAATCGATCGTGGCACTTAGATGGGTCCAACCCGACCTACTACTCTCGACAAAGTTGCTCGGCCACTCGGCAAGCAAGTCTCGGAGACTTATGGTTCAAAATCAACAACGGATCACTCCCCATTCAATAGCCCTCAGTCATAGGGTCAAAAAAGAACAAATAATACAGACTTAACTTTTCAAGTTAACAAGTCTAGGGGGGCTTGTGTTACGGGCCGACCTCCGAGCTGGGCTCCTAACTGGATCACCGAGCTGAGCCGAACCAATCCGAGCCCTACATTTACGAAACTGGATATAGTTCTAGCGGTTCAGGCCGCATCAGATGATCGACGGCGGGAAGAGGAACGGTTGAGCAGACGTCCCATCTGAGTCCCATCACGTGGCAGAACGCCGAGTAAAGGTGCAGCACGTGGAGCGTGACCCCTCAGACAAACAAGCTTCTGGGACACACCCCCGACCTTGGTGACTCGACTCGGATACCGACCCAAGGACATTGGATAGACCCTCCGCCCTTTCGTGCGAAGAGTCTAGGGGGCTTGTGTTATGGACCGGTCCCGAGCCGAGTCCTAGTACGCTCGCCGACCTGGTGCAGATCAGCTCGGTTCCTGCTTACCCGAGCTCGACGAATTGCCACCGACCTGAGACCCGCCAGACCCGACTTCCGGTACAATTTTCCCGATGATAACGTCGAGCTGGGGACGTGGCCGACACAGGAGCGGAATATCAGGAAGAGATCAGCTAATTCCCGACCGACGGAGGGATTACCGCCACAGAGGTTTCCTTCTGTCCACGCAACTCGCTATATAAAGGGGGCTAGACCCCCCAGGTTTGGACTCTCTCTCTACACTCTCTCCAAACCCTAAAAAGCCCTATCTAACTTAGGCATCAGAGTGCCTTTTGCAGGTACCCCACCCGCCGATCTAAAGGAGGAAGGACATCACGCCCAGAGGAGGAGTACTCACCACAAAGCTCATCACCTAGCTACCAGCCAAAAGATCAAAGCGGCGGTACGAACTCGTCGAGGAGCTTGCACCATTTCGTGCATTAACATTGGCGCCCAGGACATCACGCCCAAAGGAGGAGTACTCACCACAAAGCTCATCACCTAGCTACCAGCCAAAAGATCAAAGCGACGGTACGAACTCGTCGAGGAGCTTGCACCATTTCGTGCATTAACACTATCAATGTCATTTTCTCGATTTACGAGCTCAGCGTCACCGTTAAGCGGTTCCTGGGCAATAGAAAATACCCTATATATTTTCTGATACCCAAAAATTCCCAAAAAATTCCAATAAATCATAAATATTGGAAAATGCTTAGATCTCAAATTTTATAAAATTTGGATCACATTTTGGTAGGTTTCAGTCAAAACTAGCCCTATAGTCTAATTTCAGCGTTTTACGACAGAATTTGAACATTGCAAGAAAACCCTAAATTAGTGATAATTAATAATCTCTATTATTCCTATCAAATAGAATAAATCTCAATAAAACAAGTATCAACATAATTTTGTTAACAAAAAGTCATATTAGGAACGACAGAAAACAGATAATTACTAAGTTGTTATACATTGAAAATTAGGGTGTTACATTACCACCCTCCTTAAAAATTTTCGTCCCCGAAAATTATACAACTAGAACAATTCTGGATACTCCGCTCTCATCTTGTCTTCTAATTCCCAAGTTGCGTCGCCGGTTGCCTGATTCCAGATTACTTTGACCAATGGTATTTGCTTATCCCTCAATTGCTTGATCCTTCGGTCTTCGATTCTCACAGGGGAAACCTCAAAAGATAGATTTTCTTTCAGTTGAATCACGTCCGTTTCAATAACGTGAGATGGATCAGGAATGTACTTTCGTAGTTGCGAGACATGAAATACATCATGGATATTAGAAAGAAATGGCGGCAAAGCGATCTGATAAGCTACTGGACCTTTGCGACGAATAATCTGATAAGGTCCAATGAATTTGGGAGTTAGTTTCCTGGATTTGATGGCTCGACCCACACCCGTAGTAGGTGTGACTAGCAGAAAGACATGCTCACCTTCCTTAAACTCGAGTGGTCGTTTTCTTTTATCAGCGTAACTCTTTTGTCTACTTTGAGAGGTCTTCATCTTCTCTTTGATCTGCTTAACCTTCTCGATAGTTTGTTGTACCAATTCTGAGCCAATAAACATGCTCTCTCCATCTTGATACCAACAAAGGGGTGTTTGGTACTTGCGTCCATACAATGCTTCATAAGGCGCCATTCCAATGCTCGTGTGAAAACTGTTGTTATAAGTAAACTCGATCAATGGCAGTAGATCGTCCCAGCTTCCACGGTTATCGAGTACGCATGCTCTCAGCAAATCTTCTAGGCTTTGAATTGTGCATTCTGTCTATCCATCAGTCTGCGAATGATAGGCCGAACTCAGTCTGAGTTTCGATCCAAGAGCTTCTTGCAAGCTTTTCTATAAATGCGACATAAACTTCGGGTCACGATCTGAAAGTATACTCGACAACACTCCATGCAGTCGGACAATCTCCCTGACGTATAACTCTACAAGCTTTTCTACGTTGTCAGTGGTCTTTACCGGTATCAAATGTGCTGACTTAGTCAAACGATCCACGACTACCCAAATAGCATCAAATTTCTTCTGGGTTCTTGGCAGTCCTACTACAAAGTCCATAGAAATACTGTCCCATTTCCACTCAGGCATATCAAGCGATTGAACCATTCCAGCAGGTCTCTGGTGCTCCACTTTAGCTTTCTGGCAGGTTAGGCAGGAAGCAACATAGTCGGCTACTTGCCTCTTCAGTCCAGGCCACCAAAATCTTTGCTTCAAATCCTGGTACATCTTCGTTGTCCCGGGGTGAAGACTAAGTTTGCTCTTGTGTGCTTCGTCCAATATTGTCTTCCTCAGCCCATCATTAGCTGGCACGCAAATTCTCCCTTTGATTCTGATGATGCCATCTTGTCCTATGGTAAACTCACCTTCTATACCTTGATTAATCAGTTCTCTCTTCTCCTTCAACAGTTCATCTGCAACTTGTAGTTCCTTAATCTCTTCCAATAGTCCACTGGTTACGGTAATCCTTCCACACCTTATCTTCCCTGGAGAAAATTCCACCGTTAAGTTCAAATCACGGAAAGCTTCAATTAGTTCCAATTCCTTCACCATCAGTCCGGCAGTGTGAATACTCTTCCTACTCAGTGCATTAGCTACAACGTTCGCCTTTCCTGGGTGATATTGTAATGTGAAGTCATAGTCCTTCAAAAACTCCATCCAACACCTTTGCCTCATGTTCAACTCTTTCGGATCGAATAGATACTTCAGGCTTTTGTGGTCACTGAATACGTCGAACGTGCATCCATAAAGATAGTGTCTCCAAATCTTTAACGCAAAAACAACTGCAGCAAGCTCCAAATCGTGTGTTGGATAATTTCTCTCATGATTCTTCAGTTGTCGCGAAGCGTAAGCTACGACTCTCCGACGTTGCATCAAAACGCATCCTAAACCTTGGTGAGAAGTGTCACAATAAAATTCATACGGTTCGTTAGGTTGCGGCAGAACTAAGACTGGTGATGTTGTTAGGCATTCCTTCAAAAGTTGAAAACTTGTCTCGCACTTCTTGGTCCAAGCGACTGGTTGATCTTTCCTTGTTAGCTGCGTCAATGGTACTACGATCCGAGCAAAACCTTCGATAAATCTCCGATAATAACCCGCTAAACCTACAAAACTCCGGATCTCGGTTACGGTCTGCGGTTGTTCCCATGCTAACACCGTTTCTACCTTGGCAGGGTCCACAGCAATTCCTTCTCTCGAGATTACATGTCCTAAAAACTTCACTTCATCAAGCCAAAATTCGCACTTGGGCAGGTTGGCGTACAACTTCTTCTCCCGTAAAATCTGCAAAACTTGGTGTAGGTGCTCCTGATGGTCTTCCAGACTCTTCGAATAAATGAGAATGTCGTCGATGAATACAACGACAAACCGATCCAAGAATGAATTGAAGATCCTATTCATATAGTCCATGAATATAGCAGGTGCGTTTGTCACTCCGAATGGCATTACAAGATACTCATAATTTCCATATCTAGTTCTGAAGGCTGTCTTGGAAATGTCTTCAGTCTTAACCCTAATCTGGTGATAACTAGACTTCAGATCGATCTTCGAGAAAACAGCAGCTCCTCGCAATTAGTCCATCAGATCATCGATGCGCGGTAGAGGATACCAATTCTTGATAGTCACTTTGTTGAGTTGTCGGTAGTCCACGCAAAGTCTCGAACGTCCGTCTTTCTTTTTCACGAGTAGTACTGGTGCTCCCCAAGGAGATACGCTTGGTCGTATAAACTGTTTGGCCATCAAGTCTTCAATCTGGCTCTTCAGCTCAATCAACACCGAAGGAGACATTCGATAAGGTACGATAGAAATCGGGCCGCTTCCAGTAATTAAGTCAATAGAGAATTCAATGTCCCGTACTGGAGGTAGACCTGGCACATCTTCTGGAAATACATCCGAGAAGTCCTTCACGACAGGTACACTGTTGACATCGATCTCCATCTTGGACTCTAGGCTAGCTAACGAGATGTATTCTCGAGTTCCCTCTTTCAAGGTCACTCCGAGGTGGTTTACAGCCAAAAACTTCGAAATATTCGGCTCGGGAAAAACTAGGACTTTACGAGCACAGTCAAGCAGGATATGATTGTGAGATAACCAATCCATCCCGAGAATCACATCAAGGTCTTTCAACGGCAAACAAATCAAGTTAACAAAGAATTTCCTATCTTGAACAGTCATAGGGCAATGCAAGCAAGCAGTTTTAGCAGTCAGAATCTTATCAACAGGAGTGGAGACAACCAAATCAAATGGCAATGCAGAAACAGGAAGACTCAGATGCTTCACACAATCCAAAGAGATGAATGAATGTGTCGCGCCAGAATCGAAAAGTACTGACAGAAGGTTACCTGCGATGTCGCAAGTCCCCTCGATGAGGTCCGGTGAGGTCTCTTTCCCGGTTATTGAAAACATGCGTCCTCTTGCCGAAGGTCATGCCGCTTTCATAGCATTCGCAGATGGTTCAGCTTTCGGTAGATTACAGTCCTTGACCATGTGTCCCGGCTTCTTGTAGTTGTAACACACCTTCTGTTTTGAACACTTGTCGGCCAAATGGTCCTTACTTCCACAGTTATAGCAACGTAGTTCACCCTTCTGGCTATTCCCAATGCCCTGTGTCACTGGGCGGTACTGATTGTGATTATTCCCCTGGGGGCGTGAATATGGCTTGTCCTGATGATGCTTCCCTTTGTTCCCTCGACCTTGGTTATTCTGGTTGTTCCTGGAGGGTCCTCCCGAGTTGTTCTTGTTATAGCAACTGTTCTTTATCTCCTCAACTTCCTGACTCTTCTCCACGAGGTTTTGGAACTCACGGATGCCTTGTGGTTTCACTAGTTCCATGATCTCATATCATAATCCCTTGGTAAACCTTGCACACATGTATGCCTCGTCAACGTTGTGTTGGAAAAATCGGAAATACTATGCAAGAGACTCAAATCTCGCCGCATACTCTCCCACGTTCATGTTTCCCTGGCGAATCCTCAGGAATTCTTCCTCCATACGGTCTATGGCACTTTGAGGGAAATACTTATCAAGAAATTTTCCCCGAAATGCTTCCTAAGTTACTTCCTGATGGTTAGCCTCCATCATCAGCTTGGTTCCTTTCCACCAGAACTCAGCGTCGCCTAACAGCAAGTAGATTGCATAGGTTACCTTCACGTTCTCAGTAGTGTGAAGTACCTCAAAAATCTTCTCCACTTCTTGGAGCCACAGATCAGCTTTCTCTGGATTAGAGTCTCCATGGAACTTTGGAGGTTCATGACGACGGAATTCAGACAGTCCCTTCATCTCTACATTTCGCTCTTCCCTCAGCTGCCTCTGTTGATCACGTTCAGCATTGTCAGCAGCCAGCTGAGCAATAGCAGTAGCCTGTTGAGTAACAGTAGCAGCCATGTTAGCCATTGCTTGGGCCATCTGGGCCATTTCTGGATTTGCAGCTTCAGGAACTGGGTTCTCGCGTCTTGGCGGCATTATGGGTTCCTACAAGGTTAAAACCAGTGAGAACCCCACAACAAAATCAATCACCTGAGGTGACCGCACACAATTGCACACAATGTCACACTTGTTTCAACTTGGAAACATGTCAGACAATCAACACAGAGTTCACAAAATCCTAGGCACATCAGACTCTTACCCATCAATTCCCAACATCTTAGGCCAGCATACACTAAACAATCCGGCTAGAACCGAACTGCTCTAATACCAATAATGTAACATCCCATTTTCGTAAAAGGTTTTCTTTGAAACTAGCAGTGTTTTTTTTTCCGAGTGTAATACTTTAAAATGACAACCAATACCCGCTTCTAAAATAAAACATAACCAACATCATATATATATATATATATGCATCATAGCAGTGTCAAGGATCAGAGTATTTCGTACGCAGGCGAATTCCAAAATATACACCAGTACATACTCAAAATAAAATACATTAGTCATATGAAAACCCTAAAACCTAGAGTTGACTCATATCCGTGATGCATCCTGGCAGCTCCTATCAAAGGACTTAGGCCCAAAAGTCATACTGTACAATATAATAACTAGAGTCTAACCAACTGACTCTGTCTAACTATGCTGGTCCATACGTAACTTGAGATGCTTGCGAGGGTGAAACCCCACACGATAGGTCCTTGACAACGAGCTAGCAGGCCCCGATGCCTCTGAAGGATCCTCCTCCTCCTCCTTCTCCTCGCTATCAATCACTACTCTATCTCTCGCCATCCATTCCCTAGTGGTCCTACACCCATTAATTGGGTCTCCGGCAGTAGGGATTAGAGGCAAGGGGTAAGAGCAGTGAGGACAGTGAATGCAAGATGGGAGAGGACTACCCGCAGGTGCAGCAGGTGTCTCCAATGAAGCTGTCGGTATAGCAGAAGTAGTAGTAGTGAAGATGGGAGGAGTTCAAGGACTCCAGTCGAAGGTGGATGTGCACTCGTACTCGGTAGCATGGATGGATGTGAAGGGTCCACGAACGAATGGGTCACAACAGTCGCGGTTGTCGGTAGTGTAGTAAGTAAACTATGTGGTATGAAGATATGAATCGTCTTACTGCTGAAGCGTACAGTAGTAGAATACTCCTTGTCGTCGTCGGTCTCCAAAACTAATCCTGTGTATGTCAAACGCCCGGAAATAGGATTGACGACCCACACCGAAAGGGTCTTCCCCTAAGGGAACTCATACGTCGTATTCCCCATGTGCCTCATTGGGATCGGCAACATCTAAGTATCGGTTTCAAACATAAACATAAAACAAAAGGAATGCAAGGGTAAATTTCTTGTCCACGAGTTCATCACAGGCTAGTTGCAAACAAACAAGATATACATATATCTAGTACATCAGTATGTCATTATATACATATACATACATATAGATCGCATACAGTATCATAGCGTACCAACTATTTGCATGTGAGCAGGCAAATCAACAACAATTCAATGATCAATCATCGCATGTCAAAATGTGGTTAGTCATGTATGCCAATGCAGTATGACCAGTTTGTGTATACACCTACAGCCTTGATAGGTCAGTAGTATGACGGGGACTACTTTCCCAACGTCCGAACAATATAGCCTCTACTTAGGCTTGCCACTACTTTGGCAATGCAGGGACAACACGTCTTTTGTAGTCTGTGAGACCAATCAAACGCTCTGAGTGTCGATGCTCAATGGGTAGAATACAAGTCAATTAATCAATAATGATCGACAAACCCTCACTCACTCTACTTAGTGAATTTTCATGCTTCAAAATATTGTATTACCTGTGTAAGGTTATGCCAAATAATTTATTTATGGAATCATATTTTCGGTTTGTGGAATCGCATCAGATTTACCGATGTAAATCGTCAACCAATCAATAATCGATCGTCGCACTATTAATTAACTTATATCACAATAACAATCCTTCTTTGCTTTTGCATACTTCAATCAGTATCAATTCAACAATCAATCAAGCATGATTTAAGGCATTCAACAACATTCATAGTTGTCACTCAAGATCAAATAGGGCACGCCACTACATTTCACATAGCATCAAACATTTCAACATATTACGGCATGTTACATCATCACCCTAACACCTAGTGATACTACAATTACTACCACCAATATTCGTTCAGTCAAACCACACAACAAACATAGCAAAGAGCCTAAACTCATTATATAGAATTTCCCTTACCTCGAACAAGCTCTGAATAAGGAATTTCCAACTCGTCGACGGCACGTACCTCGCTCGAACCTTAACAATACAACATAAGAAAATTAGAACCAACAACTCAAGCCCTATGGCTCTAGGGTAGCCACGGCTTTGGTCCTAAAAAGACCTAAAAATCTTGATAACTTAACCTATTTGGATCACACCTAATCATATATTACATTACAAGTTCAAGTCATGCAAATTTTGAAACTTTCCTTAAATCTACACACTAAGAAAAACTCAAAACCAAATCTTACCAATTGGAATAGTGTTTTACCAAATGAATAGTATTTTGTCAACTTTAAACCACATTTAAAAACTATAGATCATGCCATAAGAATTTTAGAAACAAGTTAGATATAAGTTTAAGACAATCCTTAAAATATAAGCTAAGTTTTTTTCCAAAATCATACTTCCTTGAATTGTTTTGTTAAGTCAACTTAAACGTGGCTTAAGACAACTTAAAACAATGCTTGAACGTGGCATAAGGGCCACGGTTTTCAATGCTTCAAAAACAACCCAAAATTTCAATTTTTTTTCATTTCCAAAACATGCATTACTCCACCCTTAGATCCTTGAACCTTAAACTAACTTCCTCAACACTTAAATCACTTTGAAAACAATTTAAAACATCCCCTTAAACCATCATTAAGGCCACGGTTTTCAACCCCCCTTTCACAAAAAAAATTATTTTCCAAACATCTTGTAATATGCATATATGACTAGTATCCAAACCTATCTAGCATAACTCATCAAAACTAACTCTAAGACCACAAAAGTAAGTCAAGAAAAAGGCTTAGAATAGTCCTTAAATTTCGGCCAGCATAGGGTTAGGGTTTCTCCAAACTTAAAACACCAAAAACAAAGTGAATCATGGAAGGAAATAAGGGGTTATGAAGCTATACATGCAATACTAGCCAAAACAGGCACTATAATTCAAAAATAGCTCCTAAAACCTTCAAAACCCATATCATGGAACCCAAGATAGATGAGGAATGGTTTATGGAGCTTACCAAGAGTATAGATGATGATTGAACAAGGGTGGAGATGAAAGGAAGCAAGGATGCACACTTTGATCTCCAAAAACTTCCAAAATTACAACTTTCTTTCTCTAGTTTTTTTCTCAAGTTCTTCGCTAATGGTGGAATGAATGGAGCTGGTGTCTAATTTGGGAGAGGGCCACAAAATTTCGGGGGCAAAAATGGAAGGAAAAGCTCATTTAGTTAGAAACTAACTATTAAGTCCTAAACTAACTAAACTAATTAACCACCATTTACTTAATTACCAACCACAACTTGACACTTGTAAACTCAATCATTTAAACACATGTTCAGCTCCCCTAGTGGCTGGTGAACCTCCCCTCAGCCCTAATATCAAGATATTTTCAATTCGTCGCGTTATCGCTCAACCGGGTGCGCGGCGTTTCGCGTATGTTAGGGTTTTTGTACTAAAAACTTCAAAAATAATACTAATAAATTACTATATAATTAAAAATTATTAATCACTCAAAATATCCACAAAAATATTAGAAGTTTTACTATGAATATCGTTTTCTCGATTTACGAGCTCAGTGTCACCGTTAAGCGGTTCTTGGGCAATAGAAAATACCCTATATATTTTCTGATACCCAAAAATTCCCAAAAAAATCCAATAAATCATAAATATTGGAAAATGCTTAGATCACAAATTTTATAAAATTTGGATCACATTTGGGCAGGTTTCAGTCAAAACTAGCCCTATAGTTCAATTTCAACGTTTTACGGCAGAATTCGAACATTGCAAGAAAACCCTAAATTAGTGATAATTAATAATCTCTATTATTCCTATCAAATAGAATAAATCTCAATAATACAAGTATCAACATAATTTTATTAACAAAAAGTCATATTAGGAACGACAGAAAACAGATAATTACTAAGTAGTTATACATTGAAAATTAGGGTGTTACACTATACCTAGGTTCGAGAAAGCCTTAAGTTAGGAGGGGCTGTGTAGTGAGTGCCTGCTGGACGTATGGCTAGTTTGTTTCTTACGAAGGCCTCACCTAGAGTTTCACACCATTTGAGATAAAAGCTCTCCTTTAATAGTGACCTATTATTGGGAGTGTAATATTCGCAAATAGGACCCTTGGCTTTAGGGATCTTTTTAGATTAGTACCTCAATCCACCCATAGAAAGGCACTTATGTGGACGGTAGATCCCATCTAAGGAATTATCGGCCCTTATCACAAAAGAAGCATACCCTACCTATCCCATTTTCCACGTGACAAAAGTCGTTGAACCTAAAGTATTAGGGGATACTGGCCTACTCACAAGAGGCACCTTACCCATTTTTCTTGATTCATTTAATTTCCATTATTTTCAAAAATCCTTGAAGAAAGGTATATATAGACGTTTTTTTCTTCTCATAAAAAAAGAGATTTTTTAAAAAAAAAATACAAAAATGATTTCTTTTTTTCTATTTCACCATTTTCTTTCCTGCTAAAAAAAGATAAGTTTTCAAAAAACAACAAAAGAACATTTTCTTTTTCTCACTGCGTTCATTTCATTTTGAAAAATACAAAAAAGTGCTCATTTCTTCATCATATACTTTTGCATAAAAAATACAAAAAAAGCATTCTTAGCATGCATAACCACGACATCCTCATAACATAACTCATGGTTTTTTCCTCAACAGAAAATTGATACAAGCAAGTTTCCCCTATATCCCTACCGGACTCGAGCCCAAGCTAGACTCATGGACGCGTTGGAATAGGATCAGTGAGCAATGAGACAAGAGCTCGATCAAGTGAAGGAACAGATAGGCAAGATGTTTGATCTCTTGCTAAGCTTGGACTCCAAATTAACCCCTGAAAGGAATCCTCTCTTCAACAACAATGAACGTCAAGAAACTCCCACCGGTTCGTCAGGGCCAAAACCCATTGCCATGACTGCCCAAGAAGATCCCCGAGCCAAGGAGAGATTCTGAATTATGGAAGAGAGGTTGAAAACAATTGAAGGGGAAAATTACATTAGGTTCGAAGTTTCGGACGTATGCTTGGTCCCTGACGTGGTGATTCCTCCTAAATTCATAGTCAGTGAGTTTTCAAAGTACAAGGGATTAACTTGTTGAAAAAGCCACCTCATCATGTACTGTCGAAAAATGGCCTCTTGCTGCAATGATGATAAACTCCTAATCCATTTTTTTCGAGAGATTCTTATTGGGGCATCCTTGCACTGGTAAATGCAAGTAAAGCAAATTCAGCTCAAGGAAAGACTTGGTTAATGCTTTTCTCAACCAATATAGCTACAATATGGGCATGGCTCTAGACCGCTCCCATTTGCAAACTATGGTTAAAGGGGGCAGCAAAAGCTTCAAAGAGTATTCCCTATGTCGAACCTCCACTATCTGAGAAAGAGTTGGTTACAATGTTCATTGACATACTTCAGCAACCTTTCTATGATATGATGATGAGAAAAATCTTATCAAGCTTCTCAGACCTAATCGTTGTCGGAGAAAGAGTGGAAGCAGAAATAACAAGCGTGAAAACTGGCAACCTCGATGCTCAATAACCATTGCGCAGTATGGGCCAAGAGATGGAAGAAGATACAAAAACCACTCATCACGAAATACCATGCTGGGGCAGTAGGCCACTTAATTGAAAACTGCTGGGCTCTGAAGAATAGAGTGCAAGATCTAATCAACGCCAAGTGGTTGCAAGAATAAAAAAAATGTGAACAAGGATTCTTTTGAGCCTAAAAAGAAAAAAATTCTTTCAAATACCCTGAACAAGGATCACCCATACATTGAGGCTAGCACAATATTCCAATCAATTTTGTCTGTTTCAAAAAAAAAAATAGCAAAGCAAGCAAGAAAATAGCAAATACAACGCTTGCAAGAATAAAAAAAATGTGAAAGCAAAGCAAGACAATTGTACTAGCAACCAAAGAATTGCATCTTTATACTAAAGATCCTTGTCGAAAAAAAAAACCTTAAATACTTTTTGGGCCTGAAATATCCTTTCTATCATAACCTTTAACCCTTGACCACGTTACAACCCTAATAAAGTCCATTTTGATCAAAATCAAATTGCTCATATTTTCTCAAAAATTGATTTTCAAAAGTGGAAAATCCATATAAACTCCTTAGTGCAGTTGCTTTAACAAAAAAAAAAGAAAAAAGAGAATAAAAGAAAAGAAAAGCTCGCTAGGCTGAAAACCCGAAAGGGCAGTTTAGGGAAAAGTTAGAGCGACCCGCTAGGTTGAAAACTAGCAAAGAGCAGCCTAGGCAAAAGTTAGGGTCAAATTGAAAAATGATCATCCCGGATCATACCTTATGAACCTAAGCATAAACCAAGAAGCTAGGTGTAACACCCCAATTTTTAAGAAAAATTGTTTTATATACTTAAAGGTAAGTCATAGAGACTGATCACCTCAATAACTTATTGAGAGTACGAAGAACTGTGTCGATTTATTTTCAACAATTTCTAATTCGGCGTCAATTTAAATTAATAGACAGCGTAGTCAACGTATGTTACTTTTAATGTGAATTCACCGACAATTTTTCTGTGAGTTTTCTATTTGACGCGGTGACGCGTATTTTTGTCTATTAATAAAGTGAATGAAATTCATCAAGATGAAATTATATTTGAGAATTAATATTTATTATTAATTCATGATTCAAATCTCGTCAAAAAATTCTAAGGAAGTTTCGTTGCGTTTTTAGCTGCCGGGCAATTTTTACCCTAGAGAAAATTCTAACAAATTCCTGTTTTGACAAAATTCGAATCATAGCTTGGTGTGAATATACGTGTTTGACTAAGAGCAAGATCTTTTATCACTTTATTAATTTGATTAATAATATATTTACAATTTATGTTGAAATTATGTACCAATTTGAGTTAACTAACAGTGTAAATTTACACTGTTGTTGATGTGAACTGGTAAGGAATTATGAGAGGCATTCTAGCAACAAAGGCATTTTATTTTTATCAGATGTAGAATTGTGTTACAAGAGGGAATCATGTTACCAGAGTGAATCGTGCTACCAGAAGAAATTGCTCCTCCAGAGGAAATCGTACTACCAGAGGATCGTTCTACCAGAGGCATTAATCTACCATAGGGATCGTTCTATCCGAGTGACCAGATGATCACGAAGCGACCAGACGATCGCTATGGAACCAGACTCTCGCAATGGAACTAGACGCTCGTTGTGGAATCAGACGCTCGCTATTACCACATGCAGAAGCAGAACGAGACGCAAACAACATTAGCGTCTCCTTTGTCTTGTAAACTTCCTTCTGGGTTGAGTGATGTTCCAGATTTTTTTTTAAATCTTACACACTTCAAACTTATCAGAAGGTTCTAACAGTGGCTATCTGTTGGATTAAGAGTCAAAGAAGGAATATAGTGGTTGAGAGTGGTTGGTGGGGGTGTAGTGGAACATTGTAAAACCCCAATTTTCGGAGCACTACTGATCTAATATAACCTCTAAATGTTAAAATGCTTTTGGTAGAAATACTCCTCTTGCTTGGTTTTCGCAAAAATGTTGGTCTATTATTTTTTTTCTTTTTTAAACCTTTTTCAAGATAGCAATCAGAGTATCACAACATTTTTTCCGAAACATGATATATATATATAAACATTCGCACAAAGACGATCCAAGTTTTTGAAAATACAAAATACATAATACAACTCAAAAAGAATACATTGGAGACACCTATAGCTAGTCAACCCTACTGGTTCCTACTGTAGGAACGCTTACTGGTTCCTACAGTAAGTCTAATAAACCATGACTGCAAAGAAAGAAATAGGATGGAATCCTGCTCTGCATCACTTGCCATCCTCGAGTGACTACATCTCTCCAGCTTGCGTCGTTTGGGGTGACATCCATGAGAATGCCCGATAATAGAAAATGTCATCTTTCGCAAACAAGCATATCATAGCAATAGTCTATAGATTTACAAATCATAATGTACCAGCGATTTATATTTAAACACACATAAAGTCATGTCATACCAACACCCATCATGTAATCACCCAAATTAATTAGTACTAATTTTCAACAGAAATTAATTCAACATCAAATCAGCAAACACTGGCCTAACACAGAAATCTCATGATTCCCATCCCAATGGGATAAAAGACACTACTCCTGATCA
Organism: Calophaca sinica; assembly: GCA_037113605.1. Taxonomy (NCBI): domain Eukaryota; kingdom Viridiplantae; phylum Streptophyta; class Magnoliopsida; order Fabales; family Fabaceae; genus Calophaca; species Calophaca sinica. The sequence continues at coordinate 101,929,963 of CM073730.1, forward strand.
AACACCAATTCAGATCGACATGTGACACAAATCGACCACTGGATCAGATCAGCCCTACCGCTGGTCGAATACCGAAATAGGAAAATCAATGATGCTGATCGAACACCCAATCAGGTCAGTCCCTACTACTGGTCGAATACCGAACCAGGATAATCAATGATGCTAATCGAATACCTAATCAGGTCAGTCAATGATGCTGATCGAATACTTAATCTGTTCAGTCAATGACGCTGATCGAACATCGAGTCAGGTCAATCAATGACGTTGATCGAAACACCGAATCAAGTCAGTCAATGACGCTGATCGAGACACTGAATCAAGTCAATCACTGGAAACACTCCGTCAGGTCAAAATTCTCTTCCCATAGTATTTATGGAACGCATCACCACTGCTAGTTCACCCCAAAGGAATCACTCGCACAGAGTGTCCGGGATTTATTTGGTTATGTTCTAAACTCCCTGAGTTTAGAACCCCACGATTCTTGAAGAAGTCTGCTTAATCTTTTGGAAATCTCATTAGTTACAAAATATCGGTATTTGGAAATTTCACTATTAGTTCGACAATAATTACTTTTAATTATTCTAACACTCCCTTTATTCTTTTTAACAAATGGTGGTTAATCCTTTACTAATTTAGGTTTTTAGAAAAATTTACATTAAAGTGTCTCATCAATTTTAATTAAAATCCTCTTTGGTTTTATTCGGAAAAACACTTAGCCAATTTAACAACATAGTTCACCACCCACTTGTTCTCATAAATTTCTTATTACCCTCCGTTGCTTGAACATTCATATGCATAGGACATTCAATAATCACAACATAGCAATAACAATCAATCAATCCATTAAGCATCACTTAATAGAATAACATCATCAACATCACTATCTCAAATTTCAAGAAAACACCATCATTAACTCATACATCCACACAAAACATGCACATACAAAGCAATAAATTGGAAGATGCCCTGACCTTAGGCGCTTTTCTTCCACGCTCAACTCTAACTCTTCAAGTCTACCAGTATTCAACACCTTCACACACATATTCTAACTTAGAATCAAGGCTAGGCTCCTAAGTCTAAAACAAGGTTTTGGATGAAATAAACCAAGGAGAAATCATTTTTCTTAAACTCTTTAAACACTTTAAAACACATAGGAAAGCAAGAGTAAGGATCATTAGTCAAACTAATTCATTTCCACACAAAACCATTTAACACTTAAGAAAATTCAACTCTGTACCTTAACTTCACCGATTTAATTAAAATAGTAAACGACGTTGGATTTGAGCAAATGATCACTTATTGGAAAGCTTGGAGTGTCTAGTTTTTTAAAGTGAATTTTAATTTCACAAACAGTGAGCCTTGTGGTGCAGTTTTGCAAAAACATTTTTGGGTGTACAGAAAGAGACAGCTTCTATTTGCCAAATTGTGATGCATTTTACAGTACGACTACTCCATCAAATTTAGTGATTCTTGTGCGAACAATGTAGAGAAATAAGTCTAGTTTTCACAAAATCAAGAATTAACTAAAAAGGACATGTATGGAAAACGTTATGACCAAAACACGAAACTTATGTCAATGTAGATTTTTCATGGTTTTAGGAGGAATAACAAGTAAAGAAATAAACTAACATTCCTTTTTGTTAAAAGACATTTTAAGATCAAACCAACACTCAAAATCTTCTAACAAAAACATCATATACATGAAAGCAACATTTTTAAGTTTGGGAAAAAAGAAGAAGAAGGGATTCTCTCATGGTTGGTTCAACATTTCCTTTACTAGAAAGGATGGAAAATGGAAGTTTTCTTGCATTTCCTTTTTGGTGATCATCATAACATCATCAAGAAGAGATTTGGAGATGAAAAGAGGAAGAAAATACTCACCCAAAGTAGGAAGAAGAAATGGAGGAAGAAAAGCTCTCAACTTTGACTCTTTCTCTCACTAAGTTTCTTACTTTCTCTCCACTTCTCTTTCTAACATTTTCTAACACATCACATAAAATGTAAAGGATATAAAATGCACTAATAAAAAGGGAGGGGAGTATTTTGAGCTCTTAGATTTTTTTTCCTACAAGGTATCATGGCAGACCATGCTTAAGGACAACGTTAGCCATACTTTGAACCATACCTTAACCATTCCTACACCATACCCCCCACCAACCACTCCCACCTACTAGATTCCTCTCTTTACTCTTGGTCAAATGGGTCACGGCATCGCAATATCGCGGCGTCGGGTGATCGGGTTACCGATTTCTCGCTCGCCGATTAATCGCGTAAATTAATTTGACGAGAATTTAATTCAATGCGTGACAAAGAAATTATTCTCGTATATTTTCTTTGCCAACAAATCATAAACTCTTTCTTAAATAATCACATATATTCACACCAAGCTACAATTCGAATTTCGTCGAAATTGGAATTCGTTAGAATTTTCTCCCGGGTAAAAATTACCCAGAGGCTCAAAACGTGACGAAACTTCGTTAGAATTTTTTGACGAGATTTGAACCATGAATTAATAATAAATATTAATTCTCAATTATCATTTCATCTTGATAAATTTTATTCACTTGATTAACGACAAAAATATGCGTCACTGTGTCAAGCAAAAGAACTTACAGAAAATCTTTCGGTGATTTCACATTAAAAGCATCATACGTCTATGCTTTCTATTAAGAAGGTTGAGTCTTGGGAGAAAAAGATTCTTTTTTCTATATAAACTAATTCTTTTGTTTTTGTGTTGTTCTTAGAAGTTGGATGTTTCCAAAGAAAAGAGATTTGGCGTTGAACTTTCTCAAGAAAACTGTGGGGGGTAAGTGTGTTAGCGATGCTTTTAACAAATTTTCTTGGCTAAAATATTTGGATTCAAAGGTTTTAGAAGTATAAATTTAGATCTTGGTTTGACTTATGAAGAAAATGCAAGTGAAGGTTTAATAGCTTTAGACCTTCACAAGAATCATAATAAAAATGAGTTTGAGATAGAAAATAATTTGTTTTCCTTTTTAATGGGGAGGCCGAATACTTGAGTGTGTGTGTGTGGTGTTTTCAAAAGTTTTAAGTGCTTCAAATTGAGTAGTCTTTGGACTATAAGCCTTTGAGTACTTTAAAGTGATGTTTTGTGTGAGGTGTTGAGTTTCTAAAACCTTTGTTTTGAACCTTGTTTAATTAGTGGGAGTGTGGGTAGCAAGCTAGAAATTTTAGAGTAGTATTACCCTAAATTTTAAGCCTAAGAGCCGAGGCCTAAGTTAGGGATAAAAGTTTAGAAGTTGTTTCTCAAACCCTGGTGTTTATTGTTTAAGGTTGTAGAAATCGTGTTGTTGTGGTTGAGTTCGAGATCATGATTGTGATTGTAACGAGGAAGGAAAGCCTAAGGTCAGGGCATCTTCCAATTTCTTGCTTTGAATGTGTTATGTTTTGGGTGGAAGTTAGAGTTGATGGTTGATGATGATGTGGTGTTTTTGATTTGGTGATGGTGTTTCTTGCAGAGTTGAGATTAATGGTTGTGAACTATGATTTCCATATTGCTGGTGTTAGGTAATTGAATATATTATGTGTATGTTCAATAATCGGAGGGTCATAAGAGATTACCAAGAACAAGTGGGAGATGGACTATTTTCGAATAAAAATAGTCCATTTGCATGTGAACCTCACATGCAAATGCTTGATATAGCTTGATGATGCATGCGGTCTATTAAGTATACATATGTATATAAAAGCCTGTTATTGCATTATATATATATATATTGTTTGTATGCGACATAGCCTATGATAAACTCGCGGACAAAAAATTTACCCTTGTACTGTTGTTGGATTAGACATTCTCATGGATGTTACTAGATGGAGGTTCACATTGCTGCTACTATTCCATCCTTTCTAGAAGTATTGAAGAATGAGCCAGTGGAGGAAGATTCCTCTGAGTGCTCTATGTTCGGATCTTGCTGAACGGTTTCTCAATAAGAGTCATAGTTGTTGGCCAACTTAGCTTAGGGTATTGTCATTGTTATTTGCATCATTACCCATTGTTTTGTAATTACTCTTTTCAGAAAACCTCGCCTCAGTGCGAAACGATTTGTAACATCCCAATTTTTAAGAAAAATTATTTTAGCAATAAAATTCCAGTTACTTGGAAGTAAGTCGTAGAGACTGATCAATGATTTACTGAGAGGAGGTGGAACTATCTTGGCTTATTTTGAATAATTTATTTTTTTTACAAATAATTATTATTCATGATGTCAATTCAAATTAATAGATAGCGTAGACGTATGCTGCTTGTAAGGTGACTTCATACGTATTTTTGTTGACTAAGAAAATGATTGAATTAAATCAAGATGAAATTAAATTTAAGATATAATATTTTATATTAATTCATGGTTCGAATATCGTCAAAATATTCTAACGAAGTTTCGTCGTATTTTGAATAGTCGGGTAAATTTTATCCGAATTAAAATTTTAATCGAACTCCGATTTTGATGAAAATCGAAACGTAACTTAATGTGATGAGGTTTGAGTGTTTTCAATTGTTTTTATTATTTATGAGAAATTATTATCACGCGATGAATTAATTTCTAGGTAAATTAATTTTCGCAAAATAATCGGCAAAAGAATAAATCGGTAACGCGATTACTCGATGCCGTATTTTTTTTAGTACACTCTAGCATGAGAAGAGAGGGATTAGATGTTTAGACTTGTGATTAGATTAGCATCTTGCTTTAAGTGCTAGGTGTCATTGATGTGGTGGTTAGGAGGTATCTTTCCTAAATCAATTCTAGCCAAGTAAATTACCCACATTAAATTTTATTTTTTTCCTCCTTAACCTTTCTTGTGATTGGCGCATCCTCCCTCCTCTCTCATTACTCTCTCATTTTTCATTCTTGTTTAAGTATTATTCTTTCCTTAAGTTATCTAGTTTTAGTGAATAAAAGGAAGTTAGTAAAAACCAAGTGTTTTACCTTTTAATAAAAAATTTTACCCCCATCTTTTGTTGCTCAGCCGAAACCCCCTCCCCTCATTTTCACTTTCATTTCATTTTCCTTCACCTTGCTCTTGGGTGAGGAAACAAAGCTCCTCCCATGGCTTACACCCTTTTTTTTTCTTCTTGGGAGTGAACCACCTCCCATTTTCCAACCTTCATCACTTCTAACTTCTTCTTCTCCTTGCCACCATCTTCTTGACATTGTAGGTGAGGAAGAAATCAACTTCCCTTGTCTCCTAAACAACCCCCAAAATCGTGAGCCTTTTCTTTTGGTATAGGAATGGTTATTTTGTTTCTTTCTTGTTTTAATGCTTTGTATATGACTTGAATAGGATCATGGAAGAGATGAACATGTTTTTCCCCAAATTTCTCAAACCCTAGATCTGTGGTCTAGGAGAAGGGGTTAAGTGATCTTCCATGTGATTCATTAAATTGAGATTCATTAAATTGATTTGTGTTTCTTACTTCTTATTAATTGTTATTGTTCTTGTAGTGGTTAATTTGTTATTTGAATCAAAGGAATGGCAAATTTTGTGAAAACCCTTGTTCTTGAAAAGTCACAAATTAGTATGGGACTTGAATAATGCTTTTGTATTGGAGATATTTATTGTTTTGTGAAAGAAATTAAGTGTTAAGTGGTGTTGTTTTGATTGAGTGGAAGTTTACAAATTTTTTTTTTTGGGAAGAAGGGATGATGGCCGCGAGCTCCTTAGGAGTTTTCGGGGAAAATTGTTTTGCATTCTTAGTTATTATTGTTGAATTGATGTGTGTTAGGCTTTGGAAGATTATGGAAAAGGTTTGATTTAAATTGAAGTTGTTTTGGATCTTTAAGGCTATGAAACACATAAGGTAAATTGGACTCTTTGACATCCTAAGAACCTAGTGGAACCTTGACCTAAGCTTTTTGAGAAAATGAAGTTGATTTTAGTATTGGTTTATGTTTCAAGTTTTGAGGGGATTGGGTTTGGTAATAGGAACCTTGTTTTTTTTCCAACTTGTGCATTATTTCAAGAAAGCTTTAAGTTTTAAAAAAATTATGAACTCTTAATTTGTATGTTTTTAAGTGTAAGTATTTTCCTATTTAGGAGATTCTTGAGGTTTGAGAACCTAGGAATTAGAACTAAGTCTAAGCCTAGGGGGTTACTTTGAGTGGCCTAGGATTATACTAAGTTTTGTTGTGGTGCTAGGACTTGTGAAACCTGAGTTCGTGCCACGTGAGATCGAGACATGCATTGGCTCGAGACATGACGACTGTGGTAAGGGAACTTCACATTCTCCATGTTTAAGTTTGTATAGTAAGTGTAAGGGCAACTTTTAGACATGTAAAGGATTTAATTTTATTTCGTAAAGAGAAATAGTCTGAGAACCTCAGGGTTCGAAGTGAGGGTCTTGTGCCCCTTCAATTTTTAGTTTCTTAAAGCTTTATATTGAATTGTTTGTGGGCTGGAAAAGTGGTTGGCGACTGCCCCCAACCCCCCACACTTGTTTCACTTCCTCTTTGCTAACTCCACCGAGTTGCAAAGGGACGAACTTGATTGATGTTGTTGTTTGTTGTATTGTTGGTTTGTCACGTACTGATGGATTATTGTGCGTGGTTGAATTGAAAAGCATTGTGGTGTGTGTATGCTTAAAATATGATTAAGATATATGCTGTGGATTTTTGTTGGATAATTGATGTTATTGATTATGCCATGATTGAAATATCAAATGTGGTGATATGTTCATTGGGGTGGTTAAAGGCATTGTTGCGTCGTGTCTTGTGGTAACGCCGACCTGTCTATCCTGGGTAGTGGAAATGCCCATGGCCAAAGGTATTCAGGAACATCGTTAAATTTTACCATCGCTGGGAAAAGTGTCGGTCTGGTACGTACAGCCCGATATGCCTCTGACGTATGGATTCCGGAATTAAAACTGCACTGGCATATAGTTGCATCAATAGGATCTTGGGTGCATCCTTATTGATTGTTCTGTTGCTATTGATATGGTTGTTATATACATTGGAGATTTGTGGCTTTATATTATATTGTGTCTATATAATATAAATGGCTGTTGTATTTGCTGTTCTGTGCTACTTGTTCTATTTTAAGAAGTTGACCCTTGCCAGTGGTTCTTTCAATCAATGATTGTAACCTAGATGACAAAGGAAGAGGAGTGTTCGGGACTGCAGAGAAGCGTAGCTGAGGATAGCCGGTCCGACTTCCTACTTGTGTTTCTGTTGCAACTTACTAGAGGACTAGTAAGCATTGTAGTGCTCCGACCAGCTATAGGGTGTCAGATGCTTTAATTATAATGTTGTAATTAATGTATTATGTTTAAAGGCTTGACATGTCGTATGTGTATGTTTTAAATAAATTCGTTGTATGGTTTTGTGAATTGGACATGGTATTTGATTTATTCACTGCCTTTGAAAATGCTGCAATACTCTGATTGCCAATTTCTTAAAAGAAGCTGAAAAGAAAAAAAATTAGACTCACATTTTTGAAAACCATGCAGCAGCGTGTTCCATTTTCGAAAGTATTTGAAATGCCGACAGTAATATCTAGTTTAGTAGCACTCCGAAAATGGGGTGTTACACGATTATGTTATGTGAAGCATACATTGTGATGTGATATACTCTGATGTTTTCAAAAGACTGATTATACATCATTTAGGAAATTGTAGTACTCTTTATGTCTCATTTTTTAAAAGGGTTTCAAGGGAAAGAAAAAGAAAAAAATTCACTCCTAATTTTCATTGCGAAATACAGAAGAGTACTTTTTACTGAAAGCATATTAGCATCAAATGTTTTCAGCATTAGATTGGGTTGCACAATAGCGCTTCGAAAACAGGGTGTTACAAGAACCAGTGTCCAAATGGATTATGGAGTTAGAATCATTATCAGGCCTGAATTCTGGAGTTAGAACCAGTGCCAAACTAGAGTCTGTAGTTAGACTGGTGTCAAGACCAGATTAGATCTGTGTCTTGCCATTTTGTGGATTCCTAAATGCACACTAATGCATTGATTTATATTGAATGATGATTACTTACGAAGTGTTTTTACATGCCATGTGATCACGTTTTTAATTATGGTCTGTTAGTATGATATGTTTATTTTCAGAAGATGACCCTTTCTATTCGTGCATTCTCATGGATGTCACCCCAGATGATGGTGCAAGCTGGAGAGTAGTATTCACTCAAGGTCAGAAAGCGATGCAGGAGAGGACTCCCTCCGATTACTGCTTTTAAGTCATGGTTATAAGACTTGCTGTGGGACACAGTAAGCGTTGTAGGGCCGACCAGCTATAGGTGTCCCTGATGTATTCTTTTTGAGATGTTATATGCATTGTATATTTTTCAAAACTTGGATCGTCTTCGTGCGAATGTTTATATATATATATATTTGCATTGTTATTGTGTTTTAGTTATATACATCACGTTTCGAAAAATGCTGTGATACTTTGATTTCTATTTTGAAAGAAGTTTGAAAAAAAAAAAATAGACCCACATTTTGCAAAAACCATGCAAACGGAGTATTATATTTCCAAAAGCATTTTCAACTTTAGAGGTTATATTAGATTAGTAGCGCTCCGAAAATTGGGGTGTTATATTGTGGTATCAGAATAGTTTGGTCCTAACTAGACTTTGAGTTGGGTAGCTATAGCTGGTTAAGTGTTGGGATTTGTCGGGTGTAGATGTGTAGTATGCTGAGTTGTGTGAACTATGTGCTATGTGTCTGGCTTGTGGTTGATTGAAGCAATTCTGTTTATAATTGTTTAGGATTGTTTCTTAATTGAAGCAATGTGTGCTAACACTCAAATTTATTGTGGGGTTTTGATGGGTTTCAAACCTTGTAGGAACCCAATGCCTCCTAGACGTGAAATCCCTATTGCCAGAGTTGATAACTCAGAGATGACCCAGATGACTTAGATAGCCAAAGTTATGGCTGAGATGGCAACCGTTGTTGCCCAATAAACTGCCGTGAAGAATCAGCAGGACCTGCTTAAGTAGCAAAGAGAGGAGTGAACTGCGAAGGCCAAAGGGTTTGTTGCCTTTTTCCCCCATAAGCCTCCTAAGTTCCACGGGGACTCTGACCCCGAGAAGGCATATTTGTGGCTATAAGAAGTAAAGAAAATCTTCGGGGTACTTAACTGCCCAACTGAAGTGAAAGTGAATTACACTACTTATCTACTGCTAGGAGATGCTGAATACTGGTGGAAGGGCACCAGGTTAATGATGGAAGCAGCTCATCAGGAGCTGAGATGGGAAAATTTCCAGGAGAAATTCTTGGACAAGTAATTAATTTTATAAGGGCTAGCTACTCCCTATTAGATTAAGCATACTAGAACCAACACATTCATAAAGATAATAAGGAATTCAAAATAGCAATTAAACGGATATCAAGAACATTGTGAAAGATCCCTCATCACCCCTAGTGATGGAATTAGCTACTCATAATGTCATGCAACAAAAGAAAGTAAAACAAATCCAAACTCCTAAAAGACATGAGTTTAAGAACCGGGACACCCTTTTGGTATGACGGCAATCCTCTCGTGTGTTCCTCACGTCTCCACGGACTCCAGTAGCAATTCAGAATTGATGGGAAGCTTCAATGATCCAAACTCACTCCAATCGTATGGTGTTTTCGAATGATTCTCAATAAGGGGGCTCTTGACTCAGAAATTCGTCAAAAGGTCTTTGTAACATGTTAAGAACCCCTATTTATAGACTGGGCTGCGAATTAGGTTTTCTGGTTTCAAATCTGCACTGATCAGAGACGGGGTATGGCCATACAGCAAATATACACAGCCGTACCGAGCTTCTTAGATAACGTTGGCCCGTACCCGTTCATTCTGTTTCCCTGACATCACTTGTGTATGTCCGTACTGCCTGAGGAACGGCCATACTGGACTATTTTATCGGCGTCAGATGGTACAGACTTAGGGGGTACGCCCTTACTGGGATTCTGCTCTAGGTACGACCGTACCATTGGTAGGTCAGGCTGTACCGCTTGTCTAGTAGTGCTAAAACTCCCCAAAACTAGCCAGTTTTTTGTCCTTTTTCGCATCTTCTGCTCCAAGTGGTGTCTTCATGATATTTTTGCATAATAAGACATAAATGAGTACCTTTGTGCATTAATCAGTACAAAATGGTGTAATTAGATACTAAAAATCCCCTATAAATATAGACAAATTGGTGTGTTAACACATTCCCACACTTGAACTTTGCTTGCCCTCAAGCAAACTACTTAATTAATTATAGTAAGAAAACTATTTCTACTGAATAAGGGCAGAAAAAGAAGTGAGACAACAATATGATATCACAAAACATGTCAGTCAATAGAATGCCCAATTAGAGATGTAAGTTCAAGTAAGCTAACAATCTGTGATTTTTGAGTCAGACTCTCACCAATCTCAAAGTGTTTGTAGGCATAGTCATTAACACTCAGATTTTTCAAATGAAAAGGCATTACCATAGGCTTGTACATTGACCAAAAACTCTACTATTAGAATCTATAAGACATGCAAAAGAGGAATAAGGGTCTTTCATTGGTTGTAATGGGGCCAAGGTAATAATGTGTGGTATGATAAAAGAAAGAAAAGGTCATGCAAAGGGTCAGAAACAAATCAACCAAAACAAGCAACCTAATTCTTTTTCACTTTCAAGAGCAGGCAATAATCCCAATTTTTCAATCAAAATATTTTTTTTTTTTGCAACTTGTGAAGGTATGAACATTATCTCAATTTTTTTTTCTTTTTCTTTTCCTCCTTTCATGCAATTATGCAGCAATCAATCATTTTTAAGAATTAGGAGGGGAACAAATTGATAAGCCTTCTCTTTTTGTAAACAAATAAAAGGGACTTTGCAACATTATTCAATAAATTTTTGCCACTAATTGCTCTCAAATAAAATTTTTCCAAGGTTGACTTCACAGAAGATAATCAATAAAAACAAGAAGGGTACCAAAGAAACTAAATATAATACTCTTAGGCTCAAAAGTGGGCAACTAGTGGGATAATATATTCAAAAGGTAGTGGCCTGAAGAATTCCTAAAAATTGCCCTTTCCAAATTCACATGCAAATAAATTCATATTCGCTTCGTAATGGTCTCGGCATAAGTTCTAGAATGCACGTTCTATGAAAAATATCACTCAACAAAGAAGAGAGACAAAAGCATGATGTTGCCTCTTATTTCAGGCTGAAAACTCACATTTAATAGCTTACACAGAAAGTCAAACTCATAGAACTTCAATGCTAATTTTCAGCAAATTCCAAAACTAGCAACAAATTGATTCAATCAAAAGTTGTTATAAAAAAATTGCATAACCCCTAAATCAGCAAAAATTTAAAGTTTTTCTATAATTGGAAGCAGTTATAAGCACAACCAAGTAATAAGTATAATGTAAAACTCCCTCCCCTCACTTATTTCAAGCAGTGTCCCCATTGCGACTATTTTAAAGCAATCACAACAATATAAGATAAAAATTAAAAATAAGTGCTATAAAAGAATGTGGAAAGGGGCTCGCCTCTGAAAAATATCACGAGCAAATTGATGGGGTTATCGATATTTCTATGCCATCAACTTCAGCTACCTAGAGTACCTCAGAGGTGATAAACAAACTACAAAAGTAAACAACTTAACAATTACTAAAAATAAATGATAAAAATTAAGTAAAGGTCTACAGCTTGCCTCTTGTGAAGCGCTTGTTTAACATCACAAGCCTGACGTGTTGCTTCAAGTGGTTGGTGATTGCAGTGAGATTTTGGATGTGGCCCTAGGTGTTCCTGCAACATAGATTTTTGCTCGCTGTCCGTTCACCTTGAAAGTTGACCCATCTTTAGAAACCGCTTCTATTGTTCCATATGGAAAGACTTGTTTTACTTCATAGGAACTTGACCAATGGGATTTGAGTTTCCCTGGGAATAGTCGAAGTCGAGAGTTGTAAATTAATACTCTGTCTCTAATTTGAACATCTCTCTTCTGTATGTGTTGATCGTGCAGCTTCTTAGTGCGCTCCTTGTACAATTTTGCATTTTCATAGGCTTCCAATCGAAATTCATTCATCTCATTTATCTGTAATAGACGATGCTCACCTGCCATCTGCATATCAAAATTTAAAAATTTGGTAGCCCAATAAACCTTATGCTCTAACTTGACAGGGAGGTGACAAGCTTTTCCAAACACTAGTCTATAAGGTGACATTCCTGTAGGTGTTTTAAAAGTGGTTTTGTATGCCCACAGAGCATCATCTAGTTTGAGAGACCAGTCTTTTCTTGATGCACTAATAGTTTTTTCTAGGATTTTCTTGAGTTCCCTGTTAGAGATTTCTACTTGGCCACTGGTCTGGGGATGATAAGGTGTGGCCACTCTATGGTTGACTCCATATTTAGTTAAGAGGATGTCAAATTGTTTATTGCAAAAATGACTTCCACCATCACTTATTATTGCTCTAGGAGTTCCAAATCTAGTGAAAATATTCATTTTCAAAAACCTTACTACCCTTCGGGCATCATTAGTTAGTAACGCTACGGCTTCCACCCACTTGGAGACATAATCTACTGCCACTAAGATATACATGTTGTTATTAGACTTAGGAAAAGGTCCCATGAAATCAATGCCCCAAACATCGAAAAGTTCACAATAGAGAATAGTATTTAGAGGAATTTCTTGTCTTCTAGAGATATTTCCACTTCTTTGGTAGGGGTCACAAGCCTTGACAAATTTATAAGCATCTTTAAACAAGGTAGGCCAGAAAAAACCACATTGTAAAATTTTCTGAGCTGTACATGTGGGTCCATAATGGCTTCCTACTTCTCTAGAGTGACAGTGTTCTAAACTAGATTGGTATTCTGTTTTTGGAACGCATCTTCTAATTATTCTATCGGTACAAGTTTTAAATAAATAAGGTTCATCCCAGAAGTAATGCTTAACATCAGAAAAGAATTTCTTACGCTGTGCATATGATAAATTGGGTGGGAGTACCTTACCGACGAAAAAGTTAACATAATCAGCATACTATGGTGCCGTAGAAATAGCATACAGATGCTCCTCTGGAAATATTACTTGAATTTGCTCCTTCTCATGTGGTCTTACTGCTGCATCTATCATTGAAAGATGGTCTGTGATGACATTGTCTATGCCCCTTTTATCTTTAATTTCGATGTTGAATTCTTGAAGTAATAGAATCCATCTGATTAGCCTTGGTTTTGCATCCTGTTTGGCAAGTAAATGTCTAATAGCAGTGTGGTCAGTATAAATTATGATTTTAGACATCACTAGATTGGAACGAAATTTATCAACTGCAACTATAATGATTAATAACTCTTTCAAGAGTAGTGTAATTTCATTGCTTAGCCGTCCAGTCCTATTAGCATAGTAAATAGTATGAAAGTTTTGTCTTTCCTCTGTCCCAATACTGCACCAACTGCGACATCACTAGCATCCCACATTAGTTCAAAAGTAATAGACCAATCAGGTGCTATCACAATAGGAGCATTAATTAGTACAGACTTTAAAGTTTCAAAAGCTTTCAGGCATGCTTCAGAGAATTCAAATGGTACATCTTTCACTAAAAAGTTAGAAAGGGGTTTTGCTATTTTTGAAAAGTCTTTTATAAATCTCCTATAAAAGCCAGCATGTCCTAAGAAACTTCTAATGGCTCTAACTAAATTTGGGGGTGGTAATTTCGAAATAACTTCAATTTTTCCTGGATCTACCTCAATGCCTTTTTGAGAAATTTTGTGTCCTAAGATTATGCATTCTGAAATCATAAATTGGCACTTTTCCTAATTCAAAACTAGATTTGTTTCTTCTATGCATCTTTTAGCACAAGTTCTAAATTATGTAAACAAACATCAAATGTGGATGCATAAACTGAAAAATCATCCTTAAATATCTCAATGCAATTTTCTAAAATATCAGAAAAGATAGCCATCATGCATTTTTGGAAGATTGCAGGAGCATTGCATAAACCAAATGGCATTCTTCTATATGCAAACGTCCCATAAGGGCATGTAAAAGTAGCCTTTTCTTGGTCTTTCTTAGCTACAGGAATTTGCATATAACCAGAATAACCATCCAAGTAGCAATAAAATTCATGACTAGATAATTTTTCAAGCATTTGGTCAATAAAAGGAAGAGGGAAGTGATCTTTCCTGGTGGCTTCATTTAGTTTCCTATAGTTGATGCACATACGCCATCCAGTCACTTTCTTTACTGCAATTAACTCTTTTTGCTCGTTCTCCATGACTGTGGTTCCTCCCTTTTTAGGAACTACCTGCACAGGACTCACCCAAGGGCTATCAGAAATAGGATAAATAATGTCAGCGTCAAGTAATTTGATAACTTCCTGCTTGACAACTTCTTTCAGATTTGGGTTGAGTCTTCATTGAGGTTGCACTTCGGGTTTGTGATTAATCTCCATGTAAATTCTGTTGGTACAAATTGTAGAACTTATCCCTTTTATGTCATTGATGCTCCATCCAAATGCTGCCTTGTTCTCTCACAAGATTCTTAAAAGTTTTTCCTCCACGGACCTGTTATAGAAGATGAAACAACAACTGGTAATGATGATGGTGGGTGTAAAAATACATATTTAAGATTAGCTGGTAGCGGTTTTAATTCCAGCTCCGGTGGCTCTTCTAGAGATGACTTGATTGCAGTCTTTTTGGTTTTATCTAGTCTTTCAAATCGCTGCACCCCGTTCAATGGCCTTGGTTCCATGCCTGCTTCTAGAGCTAAGACTTCCTTTTTTATTTCTTCTTCATCTGCGATGACTTCCTTACTGCAAGTTAAAACTTTTTCTAGAGGGTCTGTAAGTAAATGTACCTGCGAGTCGGGAGACATTAGAAAAGTTTCTGTTAAGGTGTCAATAAAATTGCACAAGTGAGAATTTGGTGCTTTTAAGGAGTCAAACACGCTGAAAACAATTTCCTCATCATCAAGCCGCAATGTAAGCTTTCCTTGGTGAACATCAATGATTGTTTTTCCTGTTGCTAGAAATGGTCTTCCCAAAAGAAGGGGTACTTCCTTATCTTCTTCCATGTCTAGGACTACGAAATCAGCTGGAAAAATAATATTTTCTACCTTCACCAAGACAGTCAATTATCCCTTTTGGGTGCACTACGGACCTGTCTGCCAGCTGCAATTAAAGTCTTGTGGGTCTGACTTCTTCTAAACCAAGTCGCTGAAAAATAGATAAAGGCATTTGATTTAAACTAGATCCTAAATCACAAAGAGCTTTCTCAAAATAAGAATTTCTAATTGTGCATGGTATTGTAAAACTCCCTAGATCTTGCATTTTAGGAGGTAGCTTTTTCAGGATTATGGCTGAGCACTCCTCGCTCAACCTAACAGTTGATAGCTCCTCTAGCTTTTTCTTGTTGGCAAGGATATCCTTCAAGAATTTGGCATATTTAGGCATCTGAGAAATAGCTTTCACAAATGGTATATTGATAGTTAGCTGCTTCAGGACTTCTAAAAATTTTGCAAATTGAGGGTCCTGCAAGTCATTTTTCAGTCTCTATACGAATGGCACAACAGGGGTTACGTCAGGTGGATTGACAAGCACTGTTGACTGTCCTTTCTCAGACTCTTTGTTTATTGTCTCTCTTTCTTCTGTCGGAGTAGGTGAATCTTCTTGGGGCTGAGTGGGTGTGGCTTTTTCTTTGCTCTTCTCAGATGGCCCCACGAGTACTGTCCCTCCTCTTACAGTTATTAAGTTAGACTGCACTTCTTAAGTATATGCCTTCTCTTCTTTCTTGGCCAAATGGTTTATCAAGAGAGCTAATTGATCTGCTAATTGTTTTCGTGTCTCTGCATTTGTTGTTACCAATTTTTCCAGTTGTTTAAATCTTTCGTCAAGTTTCTTCAAGTATCCCTGTACTAATGTAGAATGGCCTGGATATGGCTTCCTTCATGCTTGAGCTTGTTAAAATGAGCCTTGGTTTCTCCATACCAGATTGTTATTATTTGAGCAGTGATCACCATGTTTCTCGGTGCCTATGAAGTTAACCATCGCAACTTCATTCCTAATTGTTGAAGACTTCCCTGAAGTTATGATATGGGTATGAGATGCTAGCAGGGCTTCGAATTTTTCAGTAAGTGCATCCACCTTGGCTTCTAAAGATAAAGGAGATTGCCTCCCATGGCTCCCTATTTTAGGATCAACCTGTTTCCTCTCTGAAAACCATTGAGCATCATTCTGAGCCATCTCTTTAATAATTTCTATTGTCTCAGACGGTGCTCTTGTTCCCAGAGATCCCCCACAGGCAGCGTCATTGGCAGCTCTACTATGTGGATTTAACCCATTATAGAAGATTTGCACAAGTTGCCATGTATTAAATTTCTTGTGTGAAAAACCTCTCAGCAATTCTTGAAAACGCTCCCAAGCTTCGTGCATTAGCTCTAATTCAACCTGTTTGAAATTGGTTATTTTTGCTCTTAGTTTTGCAAATTTTGCTAAAGATAGATATTTTTGGAGAAATTTTCCTTTCAGATCTTCCCAAGTGGTGATTGAATTTGGTGCCAAAGAGTCTAGCCAAATTTGAGCTTTTCCCTGCAATGAGAATGGAAATAGTGTTAGTTTAATAGCTTCAGTTGGGATTCCATTATACTTAATAGTGCTAAGTATTCTTCGGAAGCTCTTTAGATGGGCATGTGGGTCTTCCGAAGGTAGCCACGAAAATTGTACTGCAGACACTAGCTTGATTAAGGCAGGATTATATTCGAAGTTATGCCGGCTAATGGCTGGGCCATTTATGCTCTCCTGAGTATCCACTGAAGCAGAGAAATACTCTTTAAGAGTGAGCTCTGGTTCTCCTTCCATTGCGGTGCCTGAGTACATAGATGATAGTAAAATAGTTATAGAAAACAGAAAATAGACTAAAAATGCTTAAAGTTACTAAGATCTCGTTGAACTAATATTGCTAAAATAGTCCCCAGCAACGGCACCAAAAACTTGTTGCATCTCAGGAAAGTGCACCTGATCGTAACTCGTAATAAAGTGGAGTATAGTTAGGACTTCGAAGTTCGAACCCACAGGGAATGCGCAAGTACCAGCGTAATAAAGATCTTTTAATTTTTTAAGCGAACAGAGTAATCGGATTGAAATTGAATAAAAAACTAAGCGAAGCGAAAGTAAGACTTTAAACTAAAATGATTAGAGCAAGATCAAATAAGAGAGGCCTAGGGGACCCGGGTTCACTAATACTAGAACTTGAATCTATTTCCTTGCTATTATGAATTGTATTTCCTTATTGAATGCCAACCACTTACTCTAAATTACTAATGGCTATCCTCGCGTACAGTAGCCTTCTTCCCAACTAATTAATCTGTTTGGTCCAAGAAGATAACTAAGCAATAAGAGCATTAAGAGCAGGCAAGTTTGTTAACTTAATAACTGATTGGAAATAAGTAATAACCTATCCGGCGTATATCACGAGCTCTGTGATCCTAGAGTTCCACTAATTAATTATGATCCTGTTACCACAACTAATTAATTTTATAAGGGTTAGCTACTCCCTATTAGATTAAGCATACTAGAACCAACACATTCATAAAGATAATAAGGAATTCAAAATAGCAATTAAACGGATATCAAGAACATTGTAAAAGATCCCCCATCACCCCTAGTGATGGAATTAGCTACTCATAATGTCATGCAACAAAAGAAAGTAAAACAAACCCAAACTCCTAAAAGACATGAGTTTAAGAACCGGGACACCCTTTTGGTATGACGACAATCCTCTCGTGTGTTCCTCACATCTCCACGGACTCCAGCAGCAATTCAGAATTGATGGGAAGCTCCAATGATCCAAACTCACTCCCATAGTATGGTGTTTTCGAATGATTCTCAATAATGGGCCTGTTGACTCAAAAATTCATCAAAAGGTCTTTGTAATGTTAAGAACCCCTATTTATAGACTGGGCTGCGAATTAGGTTTTCTGGCTTCAAATCTGCATTGATCAGGGACGGGGTACGGCCGTACAACAAATATACACAGCCGTACCGAGCTTCGTAGATGACGTTGGCCCATACCCGTGTGTGCTGTTGCCCTGACATCACTTGTGTACGGCCGACTATTTTATCGGTGTCAGGTGGTACAGACTGAGGGGGTACGTCCTTATAGGGATTCTACTCTAGGTACGGTCGTACTGTTGGTAGGTCAGGCCGTATCGCTTGTCCAGTAGTGCTAAAACTCTCCAAAACTTGCCAGTTTTTGGTCCTTTTTTGCATCTTCTGCTCCAAGTGGCGTCTTCATCATATTTTTGCATAATAAGATATAAATGAGTACCTTTGTGCATTAATCAGTGCAAAATGCTGTGATTAGATACTAAAAATGCCCTATAAATATAGATAAATTGATGTGTTAACAATCAGCTAGACCGGTAACGACACCTTCACGAACTGGATGAGCATTTGTGGTTAATGGGGCAGAGGAGACCTCATATTCAGGTATTTATCGTTAAATTTCGAGGACAAAATTTATTTTAATGGGGTGGGAATGTGACATCTCATTTTCCCATAACCTCGATTAATAATTCAAGTTGATTAGGTTAGAAAATAAACGAGTAGTAGAACTTTAATTTGAAGTAAATGGGCCAAAGTGGAGTCCAAAAGTGCAAGTTGGGCCCACAAACGTAAGGTGGGACCCACAAATGTTAAAAACCCTAAAAGGACAAGAATGACCCTGGAAAGGTATGGAACACCCTAGAAAACCCTAGAAACTAGATATTTTCGTTTTGGTTGCATTGCGATGTGACATGTTGTTTGCAACGCGATGGGACTCACAATCGCACCATTGGATTTGCGCCACATGTGCATCTGGAAGGCTCCAGAAGGTTCTATCGCGACGCGATGGTACCCATATCGCGAAGCGAAGGGAGCGAAACTCACCTATAAATACCCCTTTCCACCCTTCATTTTTCGTGGCACTGAATCTTTTTCTCCTTCTTTCTTTACAAACTTTCTTTCTCTAGAATTCCTCTAAAGAGTAAGCATGCTCTGCACTTGCCTCGAGTGAGGATTATGTGCATCAGAAAGCTCTTAGTTGGGAATCCTTAAGCTTGAGAGAAGAGTAAGGCTTAAAGGAGTAGTTCAAGGAAGGAACGCGGATAACGGTCAAGGGTTAATGCTTTCTAATAGGATCTTAGCCAAGAGTGCCAGGTGAGGGGAAAAATAGCTCAATTACTAGGGAAAACATGTAGTGGATTAGTACTGTTAGCATGCGTATGGGACCTCAAACCTTACTAGGGGTTGATATCAGCAACACCTTAGGAGAGGGGTTGAGGTTTGCAGTGGCTAAGGATAGTCACAATAGACCTATTAACCAATGTAGATTTTGCTTGGTGTGAATTGTGTGCTTGTTTGACTTACGTGTTTACTTGATTGATAACATGCCTAGTTGACAGTCGCCTTTGCGATGCTACGAATAGTCTATACGCTGATTACTTGTGACTGTTGATATTTTGATTAATGTGTTGATACCTATAACATGTTGATTGAATAAATATAATACCCGTGAGTGTGATGATTAATGTATGGTCTTAGTGTCAAGGGTGACGGCCTCTCGTTAGAGGATTACGAATCCCTAGACGGTAATAGTGAGTATTACCATTGATATTTTGTTTGTCAGTGGTGATAGCCAGGTCGGTGTACCTGAGGTTAGAGTACCTGAGGGTTGGAGATCGGACTGAGGGTATGGAGCTGTTTGGAGTAGGTCATTGACCTTGGGGATAAGCATTTAGCCTAACTTGGGGATAGGCTCGGTCATACCGACGAGGCTTTAGGACTCCACGTCCGATGAGGGGGTAATCCTGGTCATTCCCTATATTGGGAATGCCGTCCTCGTGCACGGCGACGTTGCCTTACTTCGGTGATCAGAGATGGTAGCGTATCAAGATATGTCTCTGGGACAACTAACTTATGTGTCATTCCTCTCGTGCCCTGAGACTGGTGATCAGTCTAGGGTGTGAATGGCCGGTGATCAGCCTGCATGCTCAGTGGTCTGTGTCAGTATGTGGTATCAAGGTATGATGTGGTCAGTGACTGTGTACTCAGGAGTCTGTGTGTGGTATCTGTGGTATCAATATTTATCAGTTATGTCGATGATTGTTTTCTTTGTGCTGTGCATGGTGACAATTACTCTGCTATTCTGTTTTCCTGCTTATTGGTGATTGACAGATTTCTTACCCTTTGTTTCTTGTGTATTTCTATGCTATGTTATGATAATATAGCAGACGGATAATAGCAGTCTGTGCTTAAAACTTATTCTTGGGGAGCGGGACCTAGCAGAGGTGACCGCGATGATAAAGCTGCCTAGAGGCGGTGTTCAGATTGTTGTATCACGGCCAGTGTGTCCTTTTGTTACCCCTTGTGGGTATGGTGTATATATCAACATGTGTGTATGTACCATGCTTTGCATACTCTAATAATTAATAATAAGTGGTGTTGCTTTGTACAGGTGTGTCATTATTTGAAAATAAAGTAACACCCTGTCAAGGTGGGGTGTCACAAGAAGCAACAACCAGAGAAGCTTTATTCCTGTTCCCAGGAGAATAACCAAGATCAATATTGTCCTGAAGCACAAGCTGTCGAAAATGGAAGTAGGAACAAACCAAACTGCGGATCGGATCAACGGTGTTTCAAGTGTGGAAATCAAGGACAGATGGCTGACCAGGACTCTTTCACAGAGACGCTTTGCTTTAACTGCAAAAAGCCGGGACATCTATCCAGAGACTGTTAAGTACCAGAGACTGAGCCTGCGGTCAATAATGTTGGGACTACAAGACCAACCACAAGAGGACGTGTCTATGCCTTAAGCGGGGAAGAGAGTTTGCCACCTAAAGACTTCATCCCAGAGTACGCGATATGAAGAAACTAGGAGTGAACATGAGCAAGGAACGAAGATATTCCGTGGAAGAAGTCAATTATTATCGTTATTATATGTACTTTAGTGTGTAAGTGGTTCTAAGTATAGGCCACATAAGTATTATGGCCTTTAGCATATTTTTTTTTCCTGTTACTAGATTTCCTTGAATCAAAATTACATTATGATTTAGAGATTATGATATGTTTCGTACTGCTATTTTCATCGATTTGGTAAAGATAAATTATAGTATTTTGATTTAATATATGAGCATAGTTTCTAGGACGAAACTATTTTAAGGAGGGTGGTAATGTAACACCCTAATTTTTAAGAAAAATTGTTTTATAAAGATAGTCCTGTGTACTTGAAGGTAAGTCGTAGTGACTGATCACCTCGATGATTTATTGAGAGTACAAAGAACTGTGTCTATTTATTTTCAACGATTTTCTATTCTAGTGTGAATTTAAATTAATATACAACGTAGACGTATGTTGTTTTTTATGTGAATTCACCGACAGTTTTTCTGTGAGTTTTCTGTTTGATGCGGTGACAGTATGTTTGATTATACAAAGTTTTGTGAAATTAATTTGGAGATTTTTTGGGGCTGGAAATCATGGCCATTTAGGGGCTGATTATGGTGTTTTTAATTAAGTTTTTGTTGCTTAAATTTTATGATTAACTTGTGTTAAGATGTAGTAATTAGATTTAGCATTTTTAGCAACTTGTATGGTTTGACATAAAATGAATTTAGGGGCTGTTTTGGGCTTCCAAAAATCGTGATTTAAGAGCAAGTTTTTAATGATGTTTTAACTTGTGTTTGGAGAAAATATGTGACTTGTTTTAGTTACAAAATGGTTGTGAAAACTTGTTTAAATTATAGGTGGTTAGATCTTATTGTTTATGTTGAAAAACAAGTTGTTTTATATAATTGAAAAATTACTTGATGGGGCTGTTTTGAAACAAAATTTTTAGATGTTTTAGGATGAGTTTTAACTTGTTTTAAATTGTATCAAAGTAGCAAAGAAGATGTCTTATGGTAAGAAGTTTTGATTAAATGAAGTTTGAAGGATTTAGGAGTTAATGGCTTGAAATTTTGAAGTTGTTTTGGAGCTTTGAAAACCGTGGCCTTCAAAGGGATTTTGTGACTTGTCCTTGACTTGTTTTATGCTTAAATATGTTGTAAAAAGTGGTTGTTGATTTGGTTTAGCAAAACAATTCAAAGAAGCATGATTTTGGAAAAAGTTTTGGGTTATGTCTTAAGAATTGTTTTAAACTTGTAATGAATTTAATTCTAGAATTTTGTGACATGTTTTAGTGCTTTGAAAAATGGTTCAAAGTTGGCAAAACACTATTCAATTGGTAAAAACACTATGCCAATTGGTAAATTTTGGTTTTAGTATCTTCTAAGTATGTAGCTTTTGTAAAAGTTTGAAAACTTGCATAGTTTGAACTTGTTTCATGATATGTGACTAGGTGTGAACCAAATGGGATTAAGTGAGTAATTCTTAGGCTTTAGGAACCTTAGAGCCGTGGCTGCCCTAGGGGTATTAGGGCTTGAGTTTTGATTTTAATTGATTGAAACTTGTGTTGTTAGGATACGCGCGAGGTATGACTTGACGATAGTTCGAATTTACCTTGCTTGGATTGTTAAAGCGCCCAATGTAAGGGAAATTTTTACATATTGAGTTTGGGCTTTTCGCCTTGTGTGTTGTTTGCTTGATTGTTGATTGATTGTGCGGTAGTACTTGTAGTATTACTATGTGTTGTTGAGATGTTGTAGCATGAAATGTTGTGTATTGATTTGGCCCTGTGTGGCAAGAATGAATTGTATTGTGTGACTTAAATCATGCTTGATTGATTTAATTGGACTTGAAATTGATGATAATATGTAGCAAGTTCTTGGCCCTGTGTGGCATTATGAGTTGTATTGTTTTCCTTGAATCACCTTGGATTTCATTGGAACTTGGTATTGAATTGGAATATGAAAAATATTATTGTTGATAATGGATTAATTAACAATGCGTTGATCGACTGCTATTGGTTGATGATTTACATCGGTAAATCTGATGCGATTCCACAAGCCAAATTCTGATTTCGTAAACAAATTGTTAAGGGCATTTTGATTTAAAAGTAAGCGTGAGGGTTTTAGTACAACTAGCCAAAGCTTGCAAGGAAATTTCAATGGAATAATAGTAGAGAAAAGAACTTGAAATAAATAGTACAATTTGCGAAAACGGTTGAGTTAAATGATGCACCTGGGAAAATTATGGCTAGGAAAGAGTTGGTAATTAAGAGTGTTCGCACTACCTCCCTTTCCTGGGAATTCTTCCAGTGTGTTATTTAGCACAACTAGGGTTTCAACGACCTAGAACTAAAAAGTATTTTCAGATACATAGGAGTGATACAAGAACTGAGAAAGAGATTTCATAGATCGGGATTTCGAAAGAATAAAACATAGGGAACCTAGTGTTCCTATTGAGCATATGGGCCATGTGTCCTGTGCTGGGACTTAATGTCCTGCTTGCGTGCACATTTTCTTGATTAAGGATTGGACCTAGTTTTCGTATGGTGTGCCTAGTATCTCAACCTAAAAATTGAGCCTAGTGTTTCGCATTACGTGCCTAGAGTTTCAATCTAAGATTGGGACTAGCGTTCCGCAATTGAACACCCAGACTTTGTGTCCTGTGTTGAACTCTTAGTTAATTGAGATTTGGAAACCCACTAAGTTGAGTGAGTAAGGGTTCGTCGATCCGCATTGATTAATTAAAACATTACTCGGGCGTTCACTACGGTGAGCATGCCATATTGTAGAATTTGTTGGATATTATGGTGAGCATGCTGTATTGTAGAATTTATTGGATATCACTCGGGCGTTCACTACGGTGAGCATGCCATATTGTAGAATTTGTTGGATATCACTCGGGCGTTCACTACAGTGAGCATGCCATATTGTTGAATTTGTTTGGATGCGTACTAACCATTGAGCATCGACACTCGGAGCGTTTGATTGGTCTTAAAGACTTCAAAAGACGAGTTGTCATGTCACTCGTAGCGTTTGATTGGTCTTACAGACTTCAAAAGATGAGTTGACACTGCATTGCCTAGGTAGAGGCAAGCCAAAGTAGTGGCAAGCCTAAGCAGAGGCTATCTTGTTCGGACGTTGGGAAAGTAGTCCCCGTCATACTGCTGACCTATTAAGGCTACAGGTGTATACACAACTTGTCATACTGCATTGACATGCATAGCTAACCACATTTATGATATGTGATGAATTTGATATTGTGATGACTTGATCACTGGTCTGTTGACAGATTTGCCTGCTCACATGCAATTATTTGTTATTGTGGTGACTTGATTGTGGATCTGTTGGTTGATTTGTTTGTTCACATGCAATGCTTGATATACCATGATGATGCGTGCGGTCTATTAAGTATGTATATGTATATAAAAGCATGTTGTTGTATTATATATGTATATATTGTTTGCATACGACATAGCCTATGATAAACTCGTGGACAAAGGATTTACCCTTGCACTGTTGTTGGATTGGATATCCTTATGGATGTCACTTCCATATGGAGTTCGGTAGCTGCTACAGTTTTGTCCTCCCGAGAGCATTGAAGATTGAGCCA
This sequence comes from Calophaca sinica, assembly GCA_037113605.1. Lineage (NCBI taxonomy): Eukaryota > Viridiplantae > Streptophyta > Magnoliopsida > Fabales > Fabaceae > Calophaca > Calophaca sinica. The sequence continues at coordinate 101,954,407 of CM073730.1, forward strand.
ATGGAGGAAGATTCCTCTGAGTGCTTCGTGTTATGGTCTAACTGAGCTGTTTCTCAGTAAGAGTTATAGTTGTTGGCCAGCTTAGCTTAGGGTAATGCCATTGTTATTTGTGTAATTACTCTTTTCAGAAAACCTCGCCTTAGTGCGAAATGATTATGTCATGTGAAGTATTATTTTGTGATGCATTATACTCTGATATTCGCAAAAGTCTGAATTGGCATCATTTAGAAAACTGTAGTACTCTATGTCTCATTTTGAAAAGGGTTTCAAAGGAAAGAAAATGAAAAAAAAAATACTCCTATTTTTCCACTGCGAAATACATAAGAGTACTCTTTAACTGAAAGCATACAAGATTAAATGTTTTCAGCATTAGATTGGGTTGCACAGTAGCGCTCCGAAAACGGGGTGTTACTTGCAGAATCGTATTACCAGAGGGAATTGTGCCACCAGATGAAATTGCTCCACCAGAGGAAATCGTACTACCAGAGGATAGTTCCACCAGAGGGATTGATCTACCAGAGGGATCGTTCTATTCGAGTGACCTGGCTTTCGCGAAGTGACCGAACGATCGCTATGGAACCAGACACTCGTGATGGAACTAGACGCTAGCTATTACCTGATGCAGAAGCAGAACGAGATGCAAACAACATTAGTGTGTCATTCTTCTTGTAAACTTCCTTCTGGGTTGAACGAAGTTCTAGAATTTTTTTTTTAAATCTTACACACTTCAAACTTATCAGAAGGTTCTAACAGTGGCTATGTGTTGGATCAAGAGTCAAAGAAGGAATCTAGTGGTTGAGAGTGGTTGGTGGGGGTATAGTGGAACATAACTTAAGGTAAAGTGTTCATGGTGAGTCATAAACCTAAAACTAGCCTAGTCATGAGATAGATTTTTGAGAGCTATTTTCCTTCCACTTCTTTCCCATTTGGTCGTGGCCAACTTCTCCTTTTTTTTCTACCTTTTTAAATTGTCCATTCCTTGCTAGAAAGTGTGGATAAACTTTGAGAGAAATAGCTAAAGTTGTGAGAAATTTTGAGAGTTATTTTATTCTTCTCTGCCCCCTTTGTATCTGTGAGCTTAGAGCTCATTTAGGGTAAGGATTCTTCACCCTTTTCGTTCTAGTTTGTTATGATTATGTGGTGAATCAAGTAACAAAGTTTTGAAATGTTTCTCCCCAAATTTTTGGTGAACAAACCGTGAGCTTTTAGAGAAAAAGGGAGATGATTTCAAAACTTTCATACTTGATCTCTTGATGATTTTGTTGTTGTTATTGTTGTTGTTGTTATCTAAGAGTTTTAGAGAAAGTTTGATCCAAAAGATTTTCCAAAAAGTAGTGATTTTGGTTGATTTAGTGCAGATCTAAGTTTTAATCTTTGTTCAAGATGTGTAAGTTTTGATGTTTTGAGACAATGAGAATCTAATCTTAATGAAATCTTTGTATTTCAAAAAGAAGGTTGAGTCTTGGGAGAAAAAGATTCATTTTTCTATAGAAACTAATTCTTTTGTTTTTGGGTTGTTCTCAGAAGTTGGATGTTTTCAAAGAAAAAGGATATGGTGTTGAACTTTCTCAAGAAAACCGTGGGGGTGTGTGTGTGTGTCTGTTAGTGATGTTTTTAACAAACATTCTTGTTTAAAATATTTGGATTCAAAGGTTTTAGAAGTATAAATTTAGATCTTGGTTTGAATTATGAAGAAAATGTGAGTGAAGGTTTAATAGCTTTACACCTTTACAAGGATCATAATAAAAATAAGTTTGAGATAGAAAAGATTTTCTTTCCCTTTTTGTAACGCCCCAAAATTCCTCAACTTTAGTTTGAAATTATATGCATGAGCTTAGTATAAGTTACTTGTGAAATTCAAATGATTTCAAGTTGATAATCATAATTACGAGATGAGGATGTTGTGTCTTTGATGTTCTCAAGTAGTTAGAAGAGTTGAAATCAGCTTTAAAGTGATGCTAAGTGTTGATGGTATGTTGGTTCAAGAAAGAGTAAGGAGTAGGTCTCAAGATTGGGTGTTAGAATTAAGTTTCTTTGATTTTTCTGCAGTGGGAATCGAATCCTACAAGGCCTGAATCGATTCAAGCACTTACAATCCTTTGGGAATTGAATTTGAGCAGTTAGGAATCGATTCACACACTCTGTGAATCGATTCTTGCAAAAACAAGTCTCTGGGAGTCAAATTGGGAGCTGCAGGAATCGATTCACTCCCTTAAATTTGCAGCAGCCACTTTTTTCCTATGCGAATTGATTCACACCTATTATGTGAATCTATTCACAGCCTTATAAAAGCAGAAAAACGCAGCAGAAACACTCAGAACGCAAATTTGAGAGAGAGGGTTAGAGAGAGGGCGATTTGGTGAAGGGAAAATGGGAAACACACTAGGGTTTCTCAATCTTGATAGGAATTGAGTGATTCTTGCTAGATTTCACCTAATACTAGCTTAAATGAGAGATTAAGAGTGGAAATTTGAGTGTTGGTGATGAGTGTGGTTGAATCCTAGGATGAAGAAGAAGAAGAACGTGAAGGAGGAAGAGGAAGGGAGCCGAATTTCAACATTTGGAGCTCGAATCCTTGGTGTTGTTTATGAGTTCTTTCTTTTCTTAGGTGATGGGCACCCATAAGTCCCACAATAGGGTTTTTCTTTTTCTAAGCTCTATGTGAACCATTGGTTCAAGTTAGGGTTTGAACACCCATTTGGAATGGAGCATGTTATTGTTATTATTTTTATGATTTTATAGTGAGTTTGACTGAAAGAGGTTGGATGGCTGCCCCCAACCCCCCACAACTTGTATGTTTAAGTGTTACACTTTTGTTGGTTCCATAGAGCAGCAAGGGAATTTTTGGAGTCTTTGAGTGACTATGTCTATGCTTGTTGATGATTCTCTTGTGAACTTGCATTGTCTTGATTCTTGAGGTTGTCAAATATACATGTTTTGGGAAAAGAAGTTTCAAATGCATGTTATGTTTAATCCGTTGATTTTATTACAAATTATTTGGATTGATTGAATGATAATGAGGATGTAACTTCCTAGGCTGCTACTTTACTAAATTGTAAACATGCATGAAAGCATAAGCATTGTGATAAAAATTACAATAAAAGACACCAAGATTCCTAAATAGAGGATTGATCGGTATGGTTAGCCTCGTAAGACGCCACTTGGACGGTTAAGGCATCTAACCACCATATCGAAAGCGTGTAATTGGGGTTGTATGGACGTAAGCATGTGACACTACCCAGTAACACAAGCCAAAGATGAATTTGGTAATTCATAGTAAGAAGTTGCATTGCATCTTTTGTGAAATCTATTTTATGATAAATAGTACGAGTTTGAGGAGAGACGGTGAGGAGTCGAGGGAAGAATTCACTGAGATTTTTATCTCACCCCTCTTCTTTATTTATTTTTACAGATCCACAGGTCGAGAAGGAAGACTGAAGGAAAATTGGAAGGCCTTAGCCTTTTGTTTTGTATTTCCAGATTATGTAATAGTCTTAGGGGTTTGATGCAGAAAGACCATTGTTTTTGTATTAAATACTTAGGAGATTGTGTAATTGCGAGATTATGGGATATTTATTTCCAGTTTTGGAATTAAGAAACTTGTACTATTTAAACTTGATGTACTGTCTAAATTTGAATTTTATTTGGAAATGTCTGTATCTAATGTCAATTATCTTACTTTCATGTCTGGTTGGAAGCCGTGGAGAAAATTTTTAAAGTGGTCAATTGCACTGAAGAGCAGAAGGTCACCCAAGCTTCCCATATGCTGGTGGAAGAGGCAGAAAACTAGTGGAATGGGGCCCGAGCCTATATGGAGGACGAGGAGACACCCTTAACTTGGGAAAATTTTCAGACGGCCTTTTTGGAAAAATATTTTCCACAAACTGTCAAAGATAGGATGGATAGGGAGTTTGTTCAACTTCCACAAGGCAATTCCACGGTTTTTGAGTATGTGAACAAGTTTGAAGAGTTAGCAAGATACTCCTCTGTTGCCCAGTTTGCATCAGATGAAAATTGGAAGATCAACCAGTTTAAGTGGGGTCTTAGGCCGGACATTCAGAAGAATCTTGCACAGACTGAATTCACCAGTTTTGCCAAGGTGGTCCACAAGAGCTATATGGTTGAAGAAAGCTTGAAGAAGATGTATGAATATAGGCAAACAAGGTGGCAAGATAAGAATAAGTCAAAGAGTGAGGACAAGAATGCTCAACACATGAAGCCGGAAGGGAATTTGAACAAAGGAAAGCAAGTTCAAACATTCGAGCCCATGAAATACCATTCTTGCTCTAACTGTGGAAAAGTGCATTAGGAAGAGTGCATGAAGGGAAAGAATGTTTGTTTTGTCTGCCATCAACCAGGACGTATGGCAAAGGAATGTCCTCAATACAAGAAAGGGAAGGGGTCTAAACCTAGTGATCCTACCTAAGGGAGAGTCTTCACCCTGGACGCCAAGAAAGCAAAAGGTGCTGAGAATATGATGAAAGGTACTTGTTTCCTCCAAGATGAACCCTTAGTTGTTCTGTACGATTCGAGTGCAACCCATTCGTTTATGTCTTGTAAGTTTGTTCAAAGGCTAGGGTTGTACCTCACTTTGTTACAATTTCCATTGACTATGCACACACCTGTAGAAGGTAGCATTTCGACTTCGTTGATGTGCGAGAATTGTCCTCTCGTAATTCAAGGGAGGACGTTTTTAGTGAACCTTGTGTGTCTACCTCTTGAGGGGATGGACATCATTCTAGGTATGGATTGGCTCTCCGCCAATCAAGTTGTCCTAAATTGTTATTGTAAGAATAGATTTTCCCGTAGTACAGCCATCATTTGAAGAATCAAATCCTAATGTTTTGGCCAGTGTCCTTCAGTTAAATCACTGTCTAGTAGAGGGTCATGCAGGATACATGATGTTACTTTCCTTAACCTCAGAGGTTAGCCTAGATCTGGATGCTATCCCTGTAGTGAATGAGTTCTTAGATGTGTTTCCTGACGAGGTAACCACCTTACCTCCAGAAAGAGAAGTGGAGTTCTCAATAGAATTGGTTCCTGGCACGGGATCGATCTCTATAGCCCCCTATAGAATGTCACCTCTAGAGTTGAGAGAGCTGAAGACACAATTGGAGGATTTAATTGCCAAACAGTTCATTATACCTAGTGTGTCCCCTTGGGGTGCACCTGTTCTTTTAGTGAAGAATAGGACGGTAGTATGAGGTTAAGTATTGATTACCGAAACATCAATAAGGTCACAGTGAAGAATAAGTACCCACTGCTCAGGATAGATAATTTGTTGGATCAACTTAGAGGAGCCTCGCTTTTCTCTAAGATCGATCTGAGTTCTGATTACCACCAGATTAGGATTAAGGCAAGAGACATTCCAAAGACTGCATTTAGAACTAGATATGGGAATTACGAGTACTTGGTTGTGCCATTTGGTTTGACCAATGCTCCGGCCGTATTTATGGACTATATGAACAGAATTTGTAGGCCTTTTCTCGAAAAGTTTGTAGTGGTCTTCATAGATGACATCCTAGTCAATTCTAAGAATCCTCAAGAATAAGAGGAACACCTTAGGATTGCTCTAGGTACCTTTAGAGAAAAAAGCCTATTTGCAAAGCCTGAGAAGTGTGAATTCTGGCTTAGTGAAGTTAAGTTCTTGGGGCATGTTATTTCTCAAGCGGGAGTATCGGTAGATCCTAGTAAAGTGGAAGCAGTTCTCAGTTGGGAACGACTAACCATAGTCTCAGAAGTTAGGAGCTTTCTAGGGTTAGCTGGTTACTACCGTAGGTTTATTCAGGGGTTTTCCCAATTAGTATTTCCCCTGACAAGGTTAACCCGAAAAGGGGAACCAATTGTGTGGAATAAGATTTGCGAGAGTAGTTTCTTGGAGCTTAAGATTCGGTTGACCTCCACACCCGTCTTAGTTATCCCCGACCTAGCTTTGGGATTCGAAGTTTATAGTGATGCCTCCAAGAAAGGATTAGGTTGTGTTCTCATGCAGAACCGACAAGTTGTGGCCTATGCCTCTAGGCAGCTAAGACCTCATGAAGAGAACTATCCTACCCATGATTTAGAACTTGCAGTAGTAGTCTTTGCTCTAAAGATTTGGCGGTACTACTTGTATGGTGCCCAATTTGAGGTGTTTAGTGATCATAAGAGTTTGAAATATATCTTTGATCAGAGAGAACTTAACATGAGGCAGAGGAGATGGGTTGAGTCCCTGAAGGATTATGATTTTGAATTGAAGTATCATCTTGGCAAAGCGAATATAGTCGCAAATGCCCTAAGTAGGAAGTCTTTTCATATTTTTTCAATGATGATTAAGGAGATGGAGTTGTTGGAATCTTTTAGGGATCTAAATTTGGGGATGTTTCCCACGGGAAACAGTCTCATATTATGTCACCTAGAGATTTCTTGTGACTTTAGGGGCCAGATTAGATTAGCCCAGAGTTTAGATGAAGAGTTGCATTCAAGCAAGAACAGCCCCGGTTTCTCTGAAGCTGAGGATGGCACTATACTATTCCATAAAAGAATCTGTGTGCCTAAAGATGATTTCACTAAGAAGCAGATTCTAGGAGAAGCCCAGAAGAGTGGATTCTCAGTGCATCCTGGTTCTACTAAGATGTATCAAGAGCTTAGATAGAGGTACTGGTGGCCAGGCATGAGAAATGATGTAGCAGAGTTTGTAGCCCAATGTTTGGTTTGCCAGAAAACCAAGATAGAGCACCAAAAGCCTTCAAGTCCTCTCCAGCCTTTAGCGATTTCGAAATGGAAGTGGGAAGGTATTGCGATGGACTTTGTAGGAGGTTTACCTCATACTCAGTCAGGATATGACTCTATTTGGGTCATAGTAGATAGATTGACCAAATCTGCCCACTTTATTTCCATCAAGTCCACTTACAAGACCGCTAGGTTAGCTGAGATCTATATCAACAACATTGTTAGGCTCCACAGAGTTCCAACTAGCATTTTCTCTAATAGAGATCCTAAGTTTGTTTGTCTCCCGGTTTTGGAAGACCCTCCAACAAGCCTTAGGGACTAGGTTAAGTCTTAGCATAGCTTATCATCCTCAGACGGATGGTCAGTCAGAGAGAACTATACAAACCCTAGAGGATATGCTTAGAGCTTGTGTTTAGGAAGATGGCGGTAGTTGGGATAAGTATTTGTCACTAATTGAATTTTCATACAACAATGGCTATCACTCTAGCATAGGTATGGCACCGTACGAGGCTCTCTACGGTCGCAAATGCAGAACTGCTCTATGTTGGTTTGAAGTAGGAGAGAGGAAGTTGTTAGGTCCTGATGTTGTTCAAGAAACTACTGATAAGATTCACATGATCAGGGAGAAGATAAAGACTGCCCAGAGTAGGCAGAAAAGTTGTGTAGACCGTAGGCTCAAACCCCTTGGGTTTGCGGAAGGTGAACATGTACTCCTGAAAGTCACTCCCACTATAGGTGTCGGTAGAGCTCTTAGGGCCAATAAGTTAACTCCTCGGTACATAGGTCCTTTTCAAATTCTAAGTCAAATTGGTCCTGTGGCTTACCAAGTCGCCCTACCCCCGTCCTTATCCAATCTCCATAATGTTTTTCATGTGTCTCAGCTTAATAAGTACATACCGGATCCATTCCAATCCTTGGATCATGAGTTTGTACAACTTAGATCAGATTTGACGTATCAGCCAGAATCGGCCCAGATAGTGGACTGTGCTTTTAAGACACTCAGGAATAAGTCTATTCCCTTAGTTAAGGTTATCTAGGACAAATCCACTGCAGAAGAAGCCACTTGGGAATTGGAAGAGGAAATGAGAGATCAATACCCTTATCTATTTCAATAGGTATGTAATTTTGTCTAATTTTTTAGGACAAATTTTTTTTAAAGGTGGGTAATAATGTAACGCCCCAAAATTCCTTAACTTTAGTTTGAAATTATATGCATGAGCTTAGTATAAGTTAATTATGAAATTCAATTTATTTCAATTTGATAATCATAATTATGAGATGAGGATGTTGTGTCTTTGATGTTCTCAAGTGGTTAGAGGAGTTGAAATCAGCTTTACAGTGATGCTAAGGGTTGATGGTATGTTGGTTCAAGAAGGAGTAAGGAGTAGGTCTCAAGATTGAGTGTTAGAATTAAGTTTCTTTGATTTTTCTGCAGTGGGAATCGATTCCCACAAGGCCTGAATCGATTCAAGCACTTCTAATCTTCTGGGAATCGAATTTGAGCAGCTAGGAATCGATGCACACACTTTGTGAATCAATTCAAAACAAGTCTCTAGGAGTCGAATTAGGAGCTACAAGAATCAATTCACTCCCTTAAATTCGTAGCAGGCACTTTTTGCCTGTGTGAATCGATTCAAACCTATTATGTGAATCTATTCACAGCCTTATAAAAGTAGAAAAACGCAGTAGAAACACTTAGAATGGGAATTTGAGAGAGAGGGTTAGAGAGAGGGCAATTTGGAGAAGGGAAAAGGGGGGAACACACTAGGGTTTCTCAATCTTGAGAGGGATTGAGTGATTCTTGCAAGATTTCACCAATTACTAGCTTGAATTTGAGATTAAGAGTGGAAATTTGAGTGTTGGTGAAGAATGTGGTTGAACCCTAGGAGGAAGAAGAAGAAAAATGTGAAGGAGGAAGAGGAAGGGAGCTGAACTTCAATATTTGGAGCTCGAAACCTTGGTGTTGTTTATGAGTTCTTTCTTCTCTTAGGTGATGGGCACCCATAAGTCCCACAATAGGGTTTTTCTTTTTCTAAGCTCTATGTGAACCATTGGTTCAAGTTAGGGTTTGAGCACCCATTTGGAATGGAGCATGTTATAGTTATTATTTTTATGATTTTATAGTGGGTTCGACAGAAATAGGTTGGATGGCTGCCCCCAACCCCCCACAACTTGTATGTTTATGTGTTACACTTTTGTTGGTTCCATAGAACAATAAGGGGAATTTTTTGAGTCTTTGAGTGACTATGTCTATGCTTATTGATGATTCTCTTGTGAACTTGCATTGTCTTGATTCTTGAGGTTGTCAAATATACATGTTTTGGGAAAAGAAGTTTCAAATGCATGTTATGTTTAATCCGTTGATTTTATTACAAATTATTTGGATTGATTGAATGATAATGAGGATGTAACTTCCTAGGTTGCTACTTTACTAAATTGTAAACATGCATGAAAGCATTAGCATTGTGATAAAAATTACAATAAAAGACACCAAGATTCCTAAATAGAGGATTGATCGGTATGGTTGTCGGATGCCACTTGGACAGTTAAGGCGTCTAACCACCATATCGAAGCATATTATTGGGGTTGTATGGACGTAAGCATATGACACTACCCAGTAACCCGAGCCAAAGATGAATTAGGTAATTCATAGTAAGCAGTTACATTATATCTTATGTGAAATCTATTTTATAATAAATAGTATGAGTTTGAGGAGAGACGGTGAGGAGTCGAGGGAAGAATTCACTGAGATTTTTATCTCACCCCTCTCCTTTATTTATTTTTACAGATCCACAGGTTGAGAAGGAAGACTGAAGGAAAATTGGAAGGCCTTAGCCTTTTGTTTTGTATTTCCAAATTATGTACTAGTCTTAGGGGTTTGAGCAAAAAGACCATTGTTTTTGTATTAAAAACTTAGGAGATTGTGTAATTCCGAGATTATGGGATATTTGTTTCTGCTTTTGGAATTAAGAACCTTGTACTATTTAAACTTGATTACTGTCTAAGTTTGAATTTCATTTGGAAATGTCTGTATCTAATGTCAATTATCTTACTTTCTAATATCTTGAATGTATGGTGTTACACTTTTTCTTGGGGCGGCCGAATACTTGAGTGTGTGTGGGGTGTTTTCAAAAGTTTTAAGTGCTTCAAAGTGAGTAGTCTTTGGACTATAAGCCTTTGAGTACTTTAAAGTGATGTTTTGTGTTTGGTGTCGAGTTTTTTTTAACATTGTTTAATTAGTGGGAGTATGGTTAACAAGCTAGAAATTTTGGAGTACTATTACCCTAAATTTTAAGCCTAAGAGCCGAGGCCTAAGTTAGGGATAAAAGTTTAGAAGTTGTTTCTAAAACCCTAGCGTTTATTTTTTAAGGTTGCAAAGATTGTGTTGGTGGTTGAGTTCGAGTACGAGATTGTCATTGTGACTGAAACGAGGTAGGAAAGCCTAAGGCTAGGGCATCTCCCAATTTCTTGCTTTGAATGTGTTATGTTTTGGGTGGATGTTTGAGTTGATGGTTGATGATGATGTGGTGTTTTTGATTTGGTGATGGTGTTTCTTGCAGAGTTGGGATTGATGGTTGTGAACTATGATTTCCATATTGTTATTGTTAGGTATTGTTATTGTTAGGTAATTGAATATATTATGTGTATATGTTCAATAACCGGAGGGTGATAAGAGATTACCAAGAACAAGTGGGTGATGGACAACAGTGTTGACATGGTTAAGTATTTTTCGAATAAAAACTTAAAGGATTTTTAGTTAAAATCAACGAGACACTTTAATGTGGATTTTTCTAAAAACCCTAAATTGGTAATGGATTAACCACCTTTTTCTTAAAAAGAATCAAGGGAGTGATAGAATAATTAAAAATAATTATTTTCGAACTAACAGAGGGATTTCTAAATACCGACATTTTTATAATTAGTAGGAAATTTTGAAGGAAGAGGAGTTAGGAATACCAAGTGAGGTTTCGAAAGGATGAGGCGCAGTTCTAGACTACGAGTGTTTAAAATAGGAGTAAAGTGATCCTGGTCACTCTGTGCGAGTGATCCAATTGCGGTGGCTAACAGTGTTGATGCACTTCATGCATACACCTATGATTGTTCTAGAAATCTGGAGTCAGATTTAGGCCGTAAATCTGGTTGACGTGGGAAGGAGTGTGAAGACCTGGATTCTAGAGTTAGAACCAGTATGCAAATGGATTCTGGAGTTAGAACCAATGCCAAACTAGAGTCTGGAGTTAGACTCGTGTCAAGACTGGGGTTTGGAGTTAGATCCGTGTCTCGCCACTTTGTGGATTTGTGAATGCACACTAATGCGTAATTTATATTGAATGATGATTACTTGTGAAGTGTTTCTCCATGCCATGTGATCACGTTTTTAATTATGATCTGTTAGTATGATATGTTTATTTTAGGATTTGGGATTCTCATGGATGTCACCCCAGATGATGGTGCAACCTGGAGAATAGTATTCCCTCCGAATACTTCTTTGAACTTATGGTTATGAGACTTGTTATGGACACAATAAGTGTTGTAGGCCGGCCAGCTATAGGTGCCCCTAATGTATTCTTTTTGGGATGTGTTATGCATTGTACATTTTTCAAAACTTGGATCGCATTCGTGCGAATATTTATTTATATATATATTTGCATGGTTATTGTGTTTTATTTGTACATCACATTTCAAAAAATGTTGTGATACTCTTATTTATATTTTAAAAAGAAGTTTGAATAAAAATATGGGCCCACATTTTATGAAATCCATGCAAGCGGAGTATTATAATTCCAAAAGTATTTTCAACTTTTAAAGGTTATATTAGATCAGTAGCGCTCCGAAAATCAGGTGTTACACTGGGGCAAAAGTTGTGACCATCATTAGTAACTTCGCATTCAAGATTTCATTCTAGTTTCCGAGCTACCCAAAGGGGTCTGTCTTATAACATAGATTCTTCCTCACATGGCTGGACAAAGGCCAAAATGACACCAAAAAATATGAGGATCAAAGGTGGTCAATCCAATCCTCTCAAAAGCATCCAAAGCTTGAAAAAAAGATTCAAGGATCCACAAAGATAGGCAAGATGATCTATCAAGTAGGAAATATGCAAATCTTATGCATTGTAAATTCAAACATTTGGACAAGCAAGCCAACAGGAAGTTATCAGCCCATGATTCTAGGGGTAATGTCCTCAAAGGGATTCAGGAAAAGCAAAAAAAAAAAACTTTCTTTCCAAATAGAACAATACTCATGCAATGCATACCATTCATTGCATCTTGCATGATTATCAATACTTTTAGGCCCACAACCCACCTTAAAAAGTCATCATAACTTTTAAAACAAAAATAGCATGTCATGCACGACATACCATTCATTGTATCTTGCATAACTATCAAAGTTTTTGGGTCAACCAACCCAGCCTCTCCAATATTGCAAACAATTGGTCTGTTATTTACTCAGCAAAAACTAGTACTCATCCTACCCAATTCATACCTTTTAGCAAGAGTAAGGAGCATGTCCTACACCATGCCAGGAATTACTAGGAATCAGACCTAGATTCTCCCACCAATTTTGTAAGAGCTAAGAAACAGATTTATGCCTTACAGGGAGTTCACTGTGAACTATACCTAGAATCTCCTACTAATTTTGTAAGAGTTGGGAAACAAACCTATGCGTTACAGAGAATTCATTGGGAATCAGATCCAAAATCTCCCTCCAAGATGTAAGAGTTAGGTATCAGACCTATCCGTACTCGTAATTCACTAGGAAATCAAACCTAGAATCTCCGATCCAAGGAATTCACTAGAAAATCAAACCTAGAATTTCTAACCCTGGGAATTCGCTAGGAATCAGACCTAGAATCTCCCACCAAAGATGCAAGAGTTAGGTATCAAACCTATTCTAACCCAAAATTCTCTAGGAAATCGAACCAAGAACCTCTGACCAAAGGAATTCACTAGGAAATCAAATCTAGAATCTCCGACCTAAGGAATCCACTAGGGAATCAAACCTAGAATCTCCGACCCAAGGGAATTCACAAGGAACTGAACCTAGAATCTCTGACCTAAGGAATCCACTAGGGAATCAAACCTAGAATCTCCAACCCAAGGGAATTCACTAGGAACCGAACCTAGAATCTCCCACAATTTTGTAAGAAATAAGAATCATAGCTATACTTTACAAGGAATTCACTAGGAATCGAACTTAGAATATTCCACCCATAATGAATCAAACCTATATCCTTTTTAGGAATTCACTAGGAACCAAATCTAGAATCCCCTATCAAAGTCGGGAACAAATCCCGCATTCTCGAACCACTTGTTTCGGACAAAATTAGAGTGCTCAATCCTTTTACGTTTTATAACGAATGCACGAACATCTTCAAGTAAAATGTAATTAAGATGGGACAGCTGTCATACCCTAATTTTGTCCAGCCTTTTTTATTTATTTTTTCTTAAATTAGTAGTGTTAATATTAAATAAAAATAATAAAAAATAAAAATAATTTTTTTGGTCTTGAAATAAAAAAGAAGGAGGCAAAAAATGAATAAAGAGAAAAAGAAGAAAAAAGAAAAAGGAGGAAAAAGAAAGGAAAAGAAAGAAACGAAAATTGAAAAAAGGGATACAAATATTAAAATGGTAGGTACCAATAAGAGCGCCCCAAAAGCTGGCTAGCCCAGCAGGCCAGCGCTTACCTCTCCTCTCATATGCCCATCCCCATATTCTGATCGCGCTTCCCAGCGCACTCCCTCTCCTTTTGCTTCGCGCCCCTGTTTTTTATTAGCACACTCCTCAAGCCCATAAAACTAGGGAAGGCAAAGCGGGCCAACCCGCCCCAACCCGCCCCAACCCACTTTAGCCCGCCAAAAAGCGGGGCGGGGCGGGCTGGCCTGCCATGGGTGGCGGGTTCAATTTTTTGGCCCACCCCGCCTAATGGTCAAGGGCTGGGCAGACCGCCCACCCAACATAAAAAAATTACATTTTGGCATTTTTATTGTTGGGTATAAAATTCAATATGCAAAAATCATTTTTTTGCCCTTTGATTGCAAGCCCAATACTCAACATATAATCCTCGGTCTAATAATTTTTTTGTACCATTTTTTTAGAGTGATTTAATTTGTTGAGCTATTTTTATTTGAATAGCATATGTACTCTATATTCTAAATATTTTTTTAAAATCAAATCAGTACACCATAGCTATCTAAAAAAATACTCATCGAATAGTTTTCCAAATAACTATGTTTCATATTTTTATCGACACGTTGACAGCCTCGTGTATTTTCGACATCTCAAAATATCAAACACCTGATTATAATGTAGATATCACCAAGTCCAACCAAAAGTCTCAAATACACAAAACACACATTCAGTGCACAATACATACACATCCAATATTACAAGTCCCAACTTCCAAAATAACATCATGAATAAAAAAAATGGGCTGGCGGGCTGGCCCGCCCCGCCCCGCCTCTGGCCCGGTGGGTTGATGGTCCAAGCGGGGCGGGTTATGTGGGTTGGCGGGTTCAATATCCCAACCCAACCCGCCCCATTTTGGCGGGTTGGCGGGCCGGCCCAACGGGCCAGGCCCACTTTGCCACCCCTACATAAAACCTAAACAGATCCGACTTACACACATAACCCCAATTATAAAATGTTAAAGTCACCTCTAAACCCTCACTGCCTCCAGATGAGACCCCGCACTTCCCTCCCTAATTTTTGCGCTCTCTTCTTTCTCACTCTCACTCTCGGCCTCCTCCCTCTCCTCTCTTCCATCTTTCTCTTCTTTTCTTTATTCCCTGAAACCCTAATCCTAGGTCAAAAACGGTGCCATCTTCCTTCATCTTCTCTTCTCTTCTTTATTCCTCTTCTCCACCAAAACTTACCCTATTCTCAAACACTAGCCGCAGTCAATCAGCCAAAATCTCGCCTTTAAGTGCAAAATCAGAACAATATCACACAGATTCTAGGAAGGAAAAGGAGAAAAGAGAAGGAACCTCATGTGGTTCCCCAAATCCGGTCCTAGAGAAGTTAATCAGGGGAGGCTTCTATTTTTTCTCCCATTTTCCTTTCTTTTTCTTTAAAAAGCATTCACTCCTTTTCCGTAGGTAATGCAAAAACCGAGGCTTGAAGGCTATAAAAGGGGAAGATCGAGACACAAAGAAGGTGGAGTGGACATGGAGAGAAGTCGAGAGAAAAAAGGTGAGTAGAGCGAAAACTCGAAGCAGGGAATGCGAGGAGCAGAAATGGGAAGAAGAGGTCCCATAGAAAAGAACCTGTGAGGCCACCAAAAACCCAAAATTAAACACTGTCTAGTCTTAGGTTGTTTTTTTTTTAATTCCCCATCCTCAGATTCTGTATAATTTTCTAGGAAGCTTATACCCAAGTTTCATCTTCTTCCTTTTTTATATATTTAATTTTTCTATTATTTATATGATCCTGTAACAGAAACTTAAATCAAAGGATTGTAATCGAACTCCATTGCATTTTTTCACCTTTCCTTATTTTTGTTTTTATTTTTGGTGATTGTTTGGTTGTTGCTTAATTACGGTTCTGCATGAAATTAGGTTTAGTTTTTAGCCTTCCAATGGGGCCAAACCCTAGATAGGGACCAATCTGCAAATATTTCACTAAGAGGGGTGTAATAGCAAAAAAAGAGGTGTTTCTGAATTTCTGTTCCTTCACACGTTTTTTAAGAAATAATTTGACTAATATAATTGTTTTAATTTTGTGGAATCAACCTTCATTCCAAAGTCTCAATACTTATTAGATTTACAGAAAATAAGATAATAATAAAATACAAAAAAAGGGGAATTTTCTTGGTTCTATGCGATGTTTCCTCTTCTTAGGTAATTTTACGGTTATTTTGCATTGAAAAAAAAAGTGGTTTTCTATTATTCTAATGTATTTCCTTTTAAAGGAATTAATATTTTTCTTTATAATGGATTATAATTAATAGAAACATAAAATGAGCGTTTCTAAACAAAATAAATATTTTTTTAATGCGGTGACAAACAAATTTCTATTTATTTTTAGGATTTGAAAATTAGAGGATTAGGATTATTTGGAGCTCGTTTGGTAAACAACTATTAATTTTCAAGGCAAACACTTGCTACCATTGTTGGGCGTCACAGGGTGCTATACCTTCCCTGCGCGTAATCAACTCCCAATTCCCGACCCTTATTTTGGTTTGCAAGGCTTTGTATTTTCTAAAAGGGTTTTTCCTATTATTTTTTCTTAACAAACATAGGTGGCGGCTCCATTAAAATTTTGGGTGGTTGTCACATCACGTGAATAGATTACAATGTCATTAATAAAGACGACAACAAATTTGTCCAGATATGGACATAATATCCTATTCATGTAATCCATGAATACAGATGGGGCATTAGTCACTCCAAATGGCATTGATATTCGCAGTGTCCATACCTGGTTCGGAAAGCCGTCTTAGGGACATCTTCTTTCCTAATACTAATCTGATGGCATCCAGATCTTAAGTCTATCTTAGAGAAGATAGAGACTCCTTTCAAGTGATCCATTAGATCATCCATTCTGGGTAATGGGTATATATTCTTCATGGTGACCTTATTGAGTTGCCGACAATCCACACATAATCTAGATGCACTGTCCTTTTTCTTAATGAACAGTACCGATGCACCCCATGGTGAGATACTGGGGCGAATGAATCCTTTTCCCAACATTTTGCCTATTGTTTCTTCGGCTCTACCAATTCTAAGGGTGACATTCTATAGGGATCTATTGAGATGGGTCCTGTTCTAGGTACTAGGTCAATGGTGAATTCTATTTCCTTTTCGAGTGGAAGTCCTGGAATGTCATCAAGGAAAACTTCGGGAAATTCGTTTACTATTGGCATATCACGTAAGTTCGGAGAGCCCTTTCCTTCTAGTGAACACAATATTATGCATATCTGAGACTTTCTCTTATCTTTCCTGGTCTCAGCACTGGTAGATTCATTTTTAGGGGGTTCCGAAAAGGTTAAGGTTTTTCGGGTACAGTCTAGTATTACATGGTTAGACGAGAGCCAATCCATGCCTAGAATAATATCTAATTGTTGTAAAGGTAAACAAACTAAATCAATAAGAAATTCACGATTTTCAAATTCTATGGGGCATTAATGGCAAACAGATGTAGTGGGAAAAGATTCATTTGTAAAGGTGGAAACTATTAAAGTTCGTGGTAAAGGTGACACAGGAAGTTTCAAATGATCCATACAGTCATTCGAGATAAAAGAATGAGTAACACTCAAGTCGAAGAGTACAGACAGAAGATAACTATAAACGAGGCACATATCTTGAATCATATCAGTCGATTGAGAGGTCTTGGACCAACTTATTGAGACAACAAAAGTTTCAAGGAATTCATGGAACAAGAGACATGAGGATGTCACTTCTATGCTGCAGTTTATAATGGATCAGTTGAAGAAACTTTAGATAGCCTTTAGGTTTTTATTCACCCTTTTGTTTTTAGCCTTGTACTTGTTTTTATATTTTTAGTTGGAAAACAATTTTGTATTATGTTATTTTTACCTGAGAAATGAAATCATTATCGTTTGATACTTATTCTATTTTAACTTTATCTTTCTCAAACTTTGTTTTGACTATGATGTTCTTTATTTATTCTTAACCTTTTTATCTGATGATAAAATGGGAAGAAGAAAATATAGAAATGTAGAGTAATTGATAAACCTGATGTATCAACTAAGTGTCGTCATGCATTGCATTTTTGCATTATTTACTCTGATACATTAACTTGGAATGTATAATCTGATGATGTGTTAATATATATATATATATATATGCTCTGATAGACCTCTCTATTTATGAAAGCTTTGATACTTTATTTGCAATGCTCTGATGTGATACATTCATCTGATGTGACTTTACATTTAGATAATATTTATATGTGCTTAATTCAAGGGGAGCCTCTGAAATTCTTTTAAGTAAATATTTCTCTAAAGGAAAATTGTTCATCAATCTATGTATTTGTCATCATCAAAAAGGGGGAGATTATTGGAATCAAGTGGATTCAGAAACAATGACCCTTAATTGTTTTAATGATAACAAATAGTTAATAGAATAATTTATCCCCTGATGTGTTTGTCAGTGTGCAGAAGTCACTATTTATCAGAAGGAATTATCTCAGAAGACTAAGTGAAAATGTGTTTTTCACTCTCAATTTCGTAAATCTTAGTCTGGCATTAATCCTCTGAAAGTTGTTGACATCATCGTCTGATAGCATCACTCTATCTTGGTCAACGCTCTATTTTTGGTCAACGCTCAACAGGCTATGAACAGACTACTCAGTGGAAGTCTTCGTCTGTTTCTACAAGACTCTGTTATACGAAAGGCCAACAAATTCTGTACTGAAGAACTTGTCTCTGGTTCAAGCTCTCTCTGGTGAATATAATATCTCAGTAACAAGCATCGTCTGTTTGACAGATGCTCGGATTGGAAATCAGACTGAGTGTTCATTAAAGGCTACTTCATGTATTAAAGAGACCCCATTGATGAGTATTTTAATATACGAGGAATCAAAGGCCAAAAGGAATGTCAACGGTTATAATCATCAGAAAACTTGCTCAAGAAGTGTCTAATATTCAAAAAGCTCACAACGGATAGAGATCCTGATTTTATCTGTTGTGTCAGTATGCAAGAGCAGAGTGGAAAACGATGTGACTTGCTAAAGCCACAAAAAGGGGATCTGAAGTTTTGTCCATTGGTGAAAGAGTTGTTAGGACACAACGACACTATTTATAACTTTAGCTATATATGCCTTACTTTTCTCACTGAAGTAGGTTAAGAAAAGCAAAACAAAAATGCTATGATACAAATGAGCAACCAAGAATCATTCCAAGTATCTGAGATCACATTGAACAAGCACTTAATTGTTTTATTCTTTCTGTTTGAAAGTTATTTCTTGAGCTTAAGTTTTTCATTATATATCCTCTCTATTGAGAGTTATTTGATATTATTTCAAACCATTTTTGAACATTGTATCTAGCGCAGTAGTGGCTGTATTCCTTTGAGGCTTGACTGCACTAAGTCGTTCTAAGAAGTTTTGAGTATAGCCAGTTTGGCAGTATTATACTCTCAAGTGTAGTCAGGTTGATTATAGTGGAGAAATCCTTCAAGTGTGTGAACGGACTAGATGTAGATATAAGGTGATAGTGAACTTGTATAAATCACTGTGTCATTATCTTCTCTTCTCCTTGCTTACTTACTTTGTTATTTTATTAACAAGTTGTTTTGAAACGATTTTCATAAACAATCAAGTTTTGCGAAAAGATTTTCTAAAACCCAATTCAAACCCCCCATTTCTTGTGTTTTTGCAATGTTCAATTGGTACCAGAGCTCGACCTCTTGGTTGAGCACTTAATAGTGTAAGAGTAAAAGATCTTATTCTTTATACATGGCAAGCAACGAAGCCGGTGGTCACGTTAACCGTTCTCCTTTGTTCACTGGAACAAACTTCAACTACTGGAAAGATAAAGTTAAATCCTTCTTCGAGTCTCAACAATTCGAACTCTGGGATATGGTTAAAAAACAATACAATGAACCGGTTGATTTCAAGAATAAAACTATTCCTAGGGACAAATGGGAAGATGAGCAAAAGAAAGCTTATCAACTACATCAAAAAGCGAGATATTACCTTATCTGTGCTATTTCTGAGAAGGGATACGTGAAATGCGAAAAGAATGAAATTGCCAAAGAAATTTGGGACTCATTGGCCTTGGCCTATGAGGGTACTTCCCAAGTGCAAGAAACCAAGGATAATATCTTGGTTAGACAATATGAACTCTTCAAAATGGAAGAGGGTGAAAGCATTGAAACTATGTTTGGAAGATTCCAAACATTAGTTCATGGTCTAAAGGTTCTTAAGAAAAGCTATACCACTGCTGATCACGTAAAGAAAATCTTAAAAAGCCTACCAAAGAAATGGAGACCTAAGGTCAAGGCTATTCAAGAAGCCAAGGACCTGAATGTCTTGTGTCTTGAAGATCTTCTGAGTTCCTTGAGAGCTCATGAGCTTGAGCTAGATGAAGAAGAACCTCCTAAGAAATTAAAGTCCATTGCTTTGAAATCTACAAACAAAGCATCCTCCTCCAAAGCACTTCAAGCTGAACTGGAAGCAGACGAAGGATCGACTGATGAGAGTGGTGGAGACAAAGACGAAGAAATATCCTTAATATCAAGGAAAATTCAACATATGTGGAAAAACAAACGAAGGTTTAGGAAGCAGTTCCACAAGAAGGACTCAATGGAACAGAAAGATTCAAGGGATAAAAAGGACTACAAGGACAAAAGTCAAGTTAATTGCTACGAGTGCAAAAAGCCAAGACATTTCAAGTCTGAATGTCCACAACTCGAGAAAGAGAAACCAAGGAAAGGTGCTTTCAAAGGCAAGAAGAAGAAGGGTCTCTTGGCAACATGGGATGATTCTGATTCATCATCATCTGATGATGATGAGGAACAAGCCAACATGGCTCTGATGGCTACCATAGGATCAGATAGTGAAGAAGAAGATGAAGAGGTAGATTCTAACTCATCTTCTGATATTCAAATAGCTTTTGATGAACTCTTAGATGAGTCTTCTAAGCTCAACATTGAGTATAAATCTTTGAAAAAGAAATTCTCAAAACTTTTAAAAGAATTTCAAATACTCAATGAAAAGAATGAGAAACTCAAAGCTGAAAATCACCGTCTGGTAAGTGATAGCTCTAAGACTAAGGAAACGATTGAATGTAACTCTTCAAATTATGAAGAGGGATTTCAAAGATTTCTTGATGAGTGTGTTACATGAAGCAAACAAGCATCTATGATTTGGGTGTAAGCCAAAATGGTAAAAAGGGTCTTAGTGACAAACCAGAGGAACCCACATTTCAAAACACAAATTTGAAATCCAAAGATACTAACAATCATAGTGACTGTCTGATTTGTACTTTCTGCATTTAGAAAGGACACATAAAAAGTACTTGCTATGAACAAAAAAAATAAGAAGGACAAGTTTCCTTCTAGAACTAACAAAAAAGGATCCAAAAAGATTTGGGTACCTAAGGACAAGATTGTATATGTTGCAGATCTGCTTAGTAACAGAGTTGAAACACCAGTCCTGTACTTGGACAACAGCTGCTCACGTCACATGACGGGAGAAAGGTGTATGTTCCAAGAACTCCAACTTAAAGAAAGTGGAACAATGGGTTTTGGAGGAAACCAAAAAGGTAAAATCATTGGAAGTGGAAAAATTGGTGAGAAATTTCTACCTTCAATTGATAATGTCTTACTTGTTGATGGTCGGAAGCATAACCTACTTTGTAAGAAAATTATGCGACAATGGGTATGATGTTGGCTTCAGTGATAATGCGTGTATAGTCAAGAGCAAGAAAGATGGATCCATTTTCTTTAAAGCAAAGAGAAAGAATAATATTTATAAAATAAAACTTTCTGAGTTGGCAAATCAAAATGTCAAGTACTTTTTATCAGTTGATGAAGAATAATGGACTTGGCATAAAAGATTGGGTCATGTCAGCTTGAGGTTAATCTCAAAGCTTAGCAAGAAAGAACTTGTTAGAGGCTTACCAAATCTTAGTTATCAATCAGATGCTCTTTGTGAAGCATGCCGAAAAGGGAAACAAACAAAATCTTCTTTGGAATCCAAAATTATTGTTTCCATCTCAAGGCCACTTGAGCTTTTGCATTTAGATTTATTTGGTCCAACCAGAACTGCATCTTTGTCTGGAAAGAAATATGGACTTGTAATTGTTGATGACTATACTAGATGAATATGGGTAAAATTAATTGCATACAAGGATGAGCCATTTACAGTGTTTTCTATTTTCTGCAAACAAGTGCAAAATGAAAAAAGTTTTTGTATTACAACAATTAGAAGTGATCATGGTGGAGAATTTGAAAATGAACAATTTCAAAACTTCTGTGAAGAGCATGGCATCTCTCACAATTTTTCATCACCTAGAACACCACAACAAAATGGTGTTGTAGAAAAGAAAAATAGATCCCTTCAAGAAATTGCCAGAACCATGATTCACGAAACTAATGTTGCAAAGCACTTTTGGGCAGAAGCAGTTAACACTGCATGTTATATTCAAAATGGAATCTATATTAAACCTATTTTGAATAAGACTCCATATGAATTATGGAAAAGAAGAAAACCCAACATTTCATATTTTCACTAATTTGGGCGTGACTGCTTTGTTCTCAATACAAAGGGCATTCTTGGAAAATTTAATTCAAAATAACACAAAACTATCTTTTTGGGATATTCTGAACGCTCTAAAGCTTACAGAGTATACAACAAAGAAACATTAATTTGTTGATGAGTCTATGCATGTGAGATTTGATGATAAGAAGCCTAACAATGAAACGTCAGAGCTAGACGAGATCTTTGCAGATATGCAGATAAGCAAAGAAATAGATGATAGCGTCACAGGTGCTAGCTCTGATTTTGCGTCTGGTGACAAGAATCAAGAAGAGATCACGACAGATTGGAAGTTCAAAACTCGTCACCCAAAGGACCAGATCATTGGTATCATCTCTTAGAGAACACTCTGACTTTACGTTGCTGTCAGAAATTGAGCCTAAGACAATTGATGAAGCCCTAACAGACGATGGATGGATACTTTCTATGCAAGAAGAGCTCAATCAATTCCAGAGAAATGATGTTTCGAAGCTTGTGCCTCCACCAAAGGATAAGCAAGCCATTGGAACCAAGTGGGTTTTCAGAAACAAACTTGATGAAGATGGCAAAGTGGTAAGAAACAAAGCTAGACTTGTTGCTCAAGGGTATTCACAAGAGGAATGTATAAATTATACTGAAAACTTTGCTCCTGTTGCTAGACTTGAAGCAATTAGAATTTTATTATCATTTGTTTCACATCATGGCATTACTTTATATCAAATGGATATAAAAAGTACATTTTTAAAAGGTTTTATAAGTGAGGAAGTGTTTGTAAAACAACCACTTGGATTTGAAGATATTGCTTATCCAGAGCATGTCTTCAAACTTAACAAGGATCTCTATGGTCTTAAACAAGTCCCAAGAGCTTGATACGACAGACTGAGTTCCTTTTTAATGTCACATGGTTTTGAAAGAGGACAGGTGAACACTACACTCTTTAAAAATCATGTAAAAAGCATTTTATTATAGTTCAAATATATGTTGATGATATTATCTTTGGTGTTACTAATGAATCTATTAGTGATGAATTCTCTATGTTTATGCAGAATGAGTTTGAAATGAGTATGATGGGAGAATTAAAATTCTTCCTTGCTATTCAAATTAAGCAATGTCAAGATGGAACCTATATCTATCAGACTAAATATGTGAAAGAACTCTTAAAGAAGTTCAAGCTTGAGGAAACCAAACCAATGAGCACACCAATGCATCCAACATGTGCTCTCGGCAAAGATGAATCCAGTAAAAAGGTAGACCAAAAGGTATATAGAGGTATGATTAGTTCACTCCTTTATCTTACTGTCTCAAGGCCTGATATTTTGTTTAGTGTGTGCTTATGTGCAAGATTCCAATCTGATCCTAGAGAATCTCACTTAACTGTTGTCAAGAGAATCTTTAGGTATCTCAAAGGAACAACTAACCTTGGTTTCCTTTATAAGAATTCAGAAAATTACAAGTTAGTAGGTTTCTGTGATGCTAACTTTGCTGGAGATAGAATTGAAAGAAAGAACACAAGTGGTGGCATCCAATTTCTTGGAGCAAACCTTATCTCGTGGTCCAGCAAAAGACAAAGCACAATTGCACTATCAACAACAAAAGTTAAGTACATCTCTGCTACAAGCAGTAGCTCACAACTTCTATGGATGAAGTATCAGCTTAAGGACTATCAGATTAAAGAGAGTAACATTCCTATATACTGTGATAATACCTCTGCAATATGTTTGACTAAAAATCCTATTTTGCATTCACTTGCTAAACATATTGAAATTAAACATCACTTCATTAGAGACTATGTTCAGAAAATGATACTTGAAATTAAATTTATTGATACTGACCATCAATGGGCAGATATCTTTACAAAACCCCTCGTTGAAAATAGATTCAACTTTATAAGAAAGAACTTGAATTTTCATCTTATAAAGGAATAAGTGTTTAATTTGAATATATATGTGCCTCTGATTTTTGTGCCTCTGAAATGTCTGCGTCTGATTGCATATGTGCCTCTGTTTTCATGTGTGCCTCCGATTGCATGTGTGCCTCTGTTTTCATGTGTGCCTCTGATTGCATATGTGCCTCTATTTTTATGTATGTGTCTGTTTTTGACATGTGCCTCTGTTTTAGTTATAGCGTCTGTTTTTCTAATATGCCTCTGTTTTATATATATTCATTATTCATTATTTAATTATTTATTACTATTTGTATCATCTGTTGTTGTTAACTGTTCATATTCATGTGAGTCTGTTACAAAGTCCCTCTAGGAATCTTTGTGTACACATGTCTCTCTGAGACTGGTTGATGCGTTAGTGGCTGCGATTTACTCTCACTAAGTCATTATTATTTTTACTGCCCGAGGACAGTTTTACTGCGCCTCTTAATTGCTTTACTTGACACGTTTCATTTATGAAATGACAAATTTTTTTAATTCATTTATTTTGAAAACTGAACAAGGCGGTTTGCCTTCTTCAACACGTTTATTTCCCACTCACCCCACTCACTTCACCCACTACTCACACTATCTCTCTTTGAGAAGCCACACTCTTGAAACCCTAAACCTCTGTCTCGCTACCTGCTCTCTGTATCTCTATGCTTCTCTGCAATGGTCGCTCCATAGCAAGTTGTATATGGTCTTGAACCAGAACCCTAACCTACTATGGCGAACGTCGAGCAACACCAACTGAAGGTGATGTGTGAACATCAAGTGGACTTCAAAGATTTGGCTGATATTGGGTACGCATTTAGAACTGATTTTGCTGATATGGGAATCATTGATTTCTTCTGCATGGAGAGCTTCCCCGTCTATCAAGAACTAGTGAAGGAATTCTGGATGTATGCTAAATGTAAAGACAACACCATCCATAACTACGTTTAAAGAAGAAACATTGTGATAACTCTGGATATAATTTCTGATGTTATCAAATGTCCTAATTCTGGAAGAGTAATCAAGGATTACTGAGAAAACGAGTATGGTGGAATGGATACCATCAATGATACAATCTTTGAGAAGCTTAGTGGTTCAAAGGCCGTGGATATGAAGAACAAGTTCAGGGTGCTCTTCAAGGTCATCATGAACTGCATTATGCCAAAATCTAGGTCTATTGACACATTAAGCAGTGACCACAAGTTCATCATATGGCATTACGAGGTTAAATCCAAACTCAATATGCCAAGTTTCATCTTTGACCACCTGCGCAGAAACATTATGTTCTACAGGAAAGGAAATAACTTGAACATACCCTATGGAAGGATCATTTCTATAATTCTGGATAATCAAGGCCTGATTAGGCATCTTCAAGGGCTAAATACTGAAGAAGCTGGAGTTGCACTCCAAACCATAAGTGTACCAACCTTCAACAGTGATAACTTGAAGAGGATGAGAGTTTTATCTTTAGAAATTATTGCTAAAATCCAAAAGGAAGAGGAAGCTGCTGCCAAGCCCACCAGGAAGGGAAAGAGAAAGATTACTGAGGTTGCCTCTCTTAAGCTTACTAGAAGAGTAACAAGGAGTACTGGTATTTCGATTGGCTCCCATGCACCTCCACTGGTCCCACCAGTGAGACCTGCCTTCATGCCCTCAGTAATACCAGAAGAAATAGAGGAGAAGAAGGTTGAAGTTGATGAGATGATTTTAAAATCTCAAGAGGAATGCCGCTTATTCCATGAGGATCTTAGATGGAAAAGGCTTTAGGATGAAGCCTTTGCTGCTGCAACTGCTCCTCCTATGGTTGCCTCCACTACTGCGACTATAACCACCACAAAGTTGAAGTGATTAACCAAGTTGGCTGATCTCCCTGCTGTAAGAAATCGAAGGTACTTGACCAAGTTGTTAATCTTTATGACTCGGTGTATGGTACTGGTACTGCTGCTACAGGTTCCTCTGCAACCCAACCCTCACAATCCTCTCAAACTCTACCCTCAAACCCTATTCCTCCC
This sequence comes from Calophaca sinica, assembly GCA_037113605.1. Lineage (NCBI taxonomy): Eukaryota > Viridiplantae > Streptophyta > Magnoliopsida > Fabales > Fabaceae > Calophaca > Calophaca sinica. The sequence continues at coordinate 101,980,248 of CM073730.1, forward strand.
ATCCAACCATCAAATCCTATTCCTACTCCACAACCTTCTATATCTGTTCCTTCTCCCAAACCTTCTAAACCTTCACCTCCTAAAAAGCCTTGGCCTCTATTACCCTTTGACTCTTTTTCATCTGATGATGATGATGAAGATCATGTTCCATTAAGACAGAGACAGAGACCTATACCTAAAGTCTCAATTCCTTACATTGAGCCCTTCTCTGTTGCCCACCCAACAACAAACACTACTGCATCTATATCTTCACCACAACCCACACCAATTCCTTCACCTCAACCATAAACAACTACCACAACACCACCACGACTAGAACCCACGAAAACTCCATCACCACAACCTAAACCTACCACTCTTTCATCTAGTCCTAAATCACCTCCATTAGTTCAACCTGACCTAAACCTACCATCACATCCTGAAACAGAACCTGAGCCTATTATCCAGGAACCACAATCCCCTACACCTGGATCTGATATGATTTGTGATGATCAACCCCTCATTACCTTATAGCCCCTTGCTATACTACAACATTCACCACCACAAATCTCTTCTCCAACTCATTCACCAATTCTTCCTGAGCCTGAATCTACTACAGAACTAATTGTAGATGATGATCTAGTCATTACTGCTACAATTGTTGCTGAAGTAGTTCAAGAACTTGAATTGGAAAATGATGATGTAACCATCATTGATCCACCAACCCTGCACCTTCCTGCACCTCCTGCTCCAGTTGTTCAAACTGGGTGTGAACCTCCTCCCAACCATCATGAGGCAGTAGTTGTGCCTCCTTATCCATGCCTCTTTGCAAGAGATGAGGGGCTTTTGAGCTGGATATAGAGAAATACATTGAAGAAGACAGAATGGATGGTGTTGGATCTACTTTGACTCTGGAATACTTCATGGATAACTGGTACTTTGTGAACTTTTAATTTGAGAAACACAAAAGGGATCAACTTGAGAGAAACAGAAGACTCCTAACTGCTTCTGCTTCGAAGGTACCTCAAAGGGTTATAACCCCAGCTGTTTGGGAACCAGAACCTGCTCCCATACCCCCACCTGCCCTTGTTCCTCCACCTGCACCAGAACCAGTAAATCTTCCTCTTGCTTCAACTACAATAGTGACTTAACCTTCTGCTTCTAGGTCTGCTTCTGCATCCACCAGTCATTCTGTTGTTATCCCTAAAGAGGTCTTGGACTAGCTTGTTGAAGACAACAAAAGTTTCAAGGAATTCATGGAAGTTTTGAACAAGAGACATGAGGATATCACTTCTATGCTGCAGTTTATAATGGATCAGTTGAAGAAACTTTAGATAGCCTTTAGGTTTTTGTTCACCCTTTTGGTTTTAGCCTTGTACTTGTTTTTATCTTTTTAGTTGGAAAACAATTTTGTATTATGGTATTTTTACCTGAGAAATGAAATCATTATCGTTTGATACTTATTCTGTTTTAACTTTATCTTTCTCAAACTCTGTTTTGACTATGATGTTCTTTATTTATTCGTAACCTTTTTGTCTGATGATAAAATGGGAAGAAGAAAATATAGAAATATAGAGTAGTGGATGAACCTGATGTATCAACCAAGTGTCGTCATGCATTGCATTTTTGCATTATTTACTCTGATACATTAACTTGGAATGTATAATCTGATGATGTGTTAATATATATATATATATATATGTGTGTGTGTGTGTGTGTGTGTGTGTGTGTGTGTGTATATATATGCTCTGATAGATTTCTCTGTTTTTGAAAGCTCTGATACTTTATTTGCAATGCTCTGATGTGATATATTCATCTGATCTGACTGTACATTTAGATAATATTTATATGTGCTTAATTCAGGGGGAGTCTCTGAAATTCTTTTAAGTAAATATTTCTCTAAAGGAAAATTGTTCATCAATCTATGTATTTGTCATTATCAAAAAGGGGGAGAGTGTTGGAATCAAGTGGATTCAGAAACAATGACACTTAATTTTTTTGAAGATAACAAATAGTTAATAGAACAATTTATCCTCTGATGTGTTTGTCAGTGTGCAGAAGTCACTATTCATTAGAAGGAATTATCTTAGAAGACTAAGTGAAACTGTGTTTTTCACTCTCAGTTTCATAAATCTGAGTCTGGCATTAATCCTCCAAAAGTTGCTGACGTCATCGTCTGATAGCCTCACTCTGTCTTGGTCAACGCTCTGTTTTTGGTCAACGCTCAACAGACTATGAACAGACTACTCAGTGGAAGTCTTCGTCTGTTTCTACAAGACTCTGTTATATGAAAGGCCAACAAATTATGTATTGAAGAACTTGTCTCTGGTTCAAGCTCTCTCTGGTGAATAGAGTATCTCAGTAACAAGCATCGTCTGTTTAACAGATGCTTTGATTGGAAATCAGACTGAGCGTTCATTAAAGGCTACTTCATGTATTAAAGAGACCTCATTGATCAGTATTTTAATGTATGAGGAATCAAAAGCCAAAGGGAATGTCAACGGTTATAATCATCAGAAAACTTGCTCAAGAAGTGCTAATATTCAAAAAGCTCACAAGGGACAGAGATTCTGATTTTATCTGCTGTGTCAGTATGCAAGAGCAGAGTGAAAAACGACGTGACTTGCTAAAGCCACAAAAAGGGGATCTGAAGTTTTGTCCATTGGTGAAAGAGCTGTTAGGGCACAACAATACTATTCACAACCCTAATTATATATACCCTACTTCTCTCACTGAAGTAGGTTAAGAAAAGCGAAACAAAAACGTTGTGATACAAGTGAGCAACCAAGAATCATTCCAAGTATCTGAGATCACATTGAATAAGCACTTAATCGTTTTATTCTTTCTGTTTAAAAGTTATTTCCTGTGCTTAAGCTTTTCATTGTATATCATCTCTGTTGATAGTTATTTGATATTGTTTCAAACCATTTTTGAACATTGTATCTAGCCCAGTAATGGTTGTATTCCTTAGAGGCTTGACTGCACTAAGTCATACTACAAAGTTGTGAATATAGCCAGTTTGGCAGTATTATACTCTCAAGTGTAATCAGGTTGATTATAGTGGAGAAATCCTTCAAGTGTGTGAAGGGACTAGACATAGCTATCAGGTGATAGTTGTAACGACCCGTTTCCGGACCGCTACCGAGCTCAACATACCGAGCTCGAGTTACCGAGCTCAACACACCGAGCTCAACCAAACCTGTATGAGATGTGTTTTAAAACGGTACTCTTGTGCCTTTTAGAAAGTACGGTCTATTTTTTTTTTTTTTTAAAAACCAACTCGTGCACATCAGAGTAATCACAGCTTTTCGAAACATGGTGCAACTAAGACACAAGACATAAATTCTAATAAAACATACATGCATAACATACATATATATATCACTCGAAATAATAATGTATACAAAATACAGAGTAGTAAATGTACAAAGAAAATACACCTAAGGTATGACGACTTCGAGAGAGCAATCATACCCTGGGGGTACTTCCAGAACTCCCACGCAGTGGGCTGCTCCAAAAGTAAACCGCTACTACCCTCAGAGCAACAAAACATAACCGCCCAAACTGGTCACGACCTGCGAACACAAAGAAAAACAAAGTACAATCATCGAAAAACAAACATCCAACAACATAATCAATCACGACAAATAGAGGTCGCCGCTCGATCCTCGCCGAGCTCCTCCTCGCCTTCGTCATTGCCGAGTTCCTCGCACTCGACATCGTCTGGGTAACCATCATGGATTGAAGGCACCACGGGAAAGGGTCAACTTCTCAACAATTCAAGATAAACACGACATAAAGAAATAAGCAAACAGTAAAGTATAACATTCACCAACGTGACTCGACCATCTCACTCTAACTCGACACAACTCGCAATCCATTTTCTCTCGACTCGACAATTTTTCGGGAATGCACACGCCGTACCGTATGTCGGAAGGTCCAGTAAGCCTTGGGATCCTCGCTCTCCCTAGGGCGGTAACTCAGTCCTATAGCGTGGCGACGTCTAGTCAATCTCCCGTAAACAAAAGGGGACCTAGCACCCTTAGTTATCCGGGTCACGGCTCAAAAACGTCATACGACTCACCTAGCTCGCTCACTCGATGAACAATTCGCCGGATACGATATTCAAAGAGTTATACACAAGATATTCAACTGCATGTCAAATAAAAAGAGCAAGCTCGACATGAAGAAACGTAATTCAACATGCAATACACAATTCACATCATATATTCAATCACATATTAAATACATGCAAAAACCCAATCATATCACAACATTTCATGCTCGACACCAATCAAGGAATCCATACACAATAACATATAAAATAAAGTCTTAATAATGTCTAAAAGCTGCCCTTACGCACAAAACATAAACACGTAGAATATGAAGTGCCCTTATCGAACTCCAAGCTACGCTGTTCGACAACGACCTCGACACGGCTGTCTTCAAACGAGTTCGACAACGACTTCTCTTACTCGATCTCGACACGTACGCTTCTCAGTCGACCTCGACACGCATTCCTCGATCCGATCCCATCGCTTCCACGTCCTCGGATTCGCTCTCCCGTACACCTTGATTCGGAAATCACACGATCTCGGGAATCAGACTTCCTAATACAAGCACAACTTAGTTTGATCTATGGGTTCTAATAACACTTAGCTCTCATCCCAAGCTTAACCACAACCCAGTAGATATTAAAACTCAAGAACTTAAATATATTTTTCCTCTAACACAAAGTTAGGGTTTTCGATCAAAAGTTCATGAAAAGGTTATCTGATGCTACAACAGATAAATCGACAACAACGACAACCAGAAGCAACAAACGAAAAACAAGAAATCGAAACAAACCAAAAAGGAAAGGTTTTTGGGCACTGCCTATTGCAGAAATCAGAGGAAGAAAATTTGTTTTACAAGCTCAAATAATCGGTTAGAAAGGTAGGTAATATCATGAAGAAGAAAACCCATAAATATGAGATGATTTGGAAGCATAAAACTGGCTAAAATGGAAGGAAGAAGTAGCGCTAAACAGTAGCATGAAGAAGAGAAAATCTGTTTTTCATACCTCAAATGGTGGTCGAGATGGTGAGATATAGGTCGAGAAGATGATGAGGAACAAGATTGATGAAGAAAGTTTATGCAGAAGCTCGATGGAACTCAACGTTCTTCGATGGAGGTTTTTGGAGAGAACGAAAAAAGAAACTTCGAGAAGGAAGGAAGAAGAAAGAAAAGAGAAAGTGAATGTTTGAGGGAACCGATCGTGGTATACAGCTGGTGAGGGAAGGGGCATTATCGTAACTCCAGCTATGAGATGCCAATGCCATCAGCCAATCTACCCATCTAATCGCTACTCTCTCATGATTACCCTCTACTCTATAGGTTCAGATCTACAACACAATGACGAACGGCAGTCGACAATATAATTATTACAAACAATATAATAATAACGCTGAATAACGTTCGTAAGAATACGAGTGTCATCATCTCGACACGATGTCGACCAGGGTGCTCGTGCAAGCGCACAAGGATCTAACATGGGTTCGTGCACGCGGCCTCCTTAGTTCGACATGCGACCTCCTCAGCTCGGTACGCGGCTTCATCAACTCGACACGCGACCTCTTCAGCTCAGCAGCTAGTGCACGCGATCTCCTCAGCTCAGCATATGACCTCGGCACGCGATCTTGGCACGGGATCTCGACACAAGGTCTTGGTACGAGGTCTCGACACGAGATCTCGACGCGAGGTCTCGATCCGACGTCCTAATACGAGGTCGATCTCGTCCTCAGGTGTTACAATCTCTCCCTCCAAAAAATTTCGTCCTCGAAATTGCAAATAAGATTCTTACCTCGGAAAAGTTCAGGGTACTGAGTCTTCATCTTCTCCTCCAGCTCCCAAGTTGCATCTCCCGTCTTCTGATCCCACACAACTTTGACAAGTCAATCTCTTTGTTTCGCGAATCGCTTGATTTCCGATCAACGATCCTTGCTGGTGATGCTTCGAAAGATAGGTCGTCCTTCAGTTGTATCACATCCGGTTCGATGACATGAGAGGGGTCGGAAATATACTTCCTCAATTGTGAGACGTGGAAGACGTCGTGAATGTTTGACTAGAAGGGTGGCAAGGCAATCTGATATGCCACTGGACCGATACGACGTAGAATCTGATAAGGTCCAATGAATTTAGGGGTAAGTTTCTTGGATTTGATCGCTCGACCAACTCCAGTAGTGGGGGTGACTCTAAGAAATACATGTTCTCCTTCCTTGAACTCGAGTGGTCGACGTCGTTGGTCTGCATAACTCTTCTGTCGACTTTGAGACGTTCGCATCCTATCTCTGATCAAACGAATCTTCTCAGTAGTCTGCTGGATCATATCTGGTCCTACAATGTAACGCCGCCGATCCTGGTACCAACAAAGAGGCGTCGACATTTCCGCCGCATAAAGGTTTGCTTCATAAGGTGCCATTCCAATACTCGCATGGAAACTGTTATTGTAGGTGAACTCCACCAATGGTAAGACGTCGTCCCAACTTCCTCGGTGATCTAACGTACAAGCTCGCAACAAATCTTCAAGTGATTGGATCGTTCTCTCAGTCTGACCGTCAGTCTGGGGATGATATGCCGAGCTAAGCCTGAGCTCGGTTCCCATCGCTCCTTGCAATTCCCTCCAAAAATGAGATGTGAACTTCGGATCTCGGTCCGACACGATTGAAGAGGGTATACCATGAAGTCGTACTATCTCCGCGATGTAGATCTCGGTCAGCTTTTCCACGTTGTATGTCGACCTCACTGGTAAGAAATGAGCAGATTTGGTCAATCGGTCGACGATCACCCAAATCGAATCATTCTTCTTCTGCGTCTTCGGCAAACCTACAACGAAATCCATGGAAATACTGTCCCATTTCCATCTTTGATCGTCAGCGATTGTAGCATTCCCGCGGTCGTTGGTGCTCCACCTTGCTTTCGACACGTTAAACACGAGCTACGTGCTCACCACTTGCTTCTTCATTCCGGACCACCAAAAATGCTTCTTCAAGTCTTGATACATCTTCGTAACTCCCGGATGAATACTAAAGTTGCTCTTGCGCGCTTCGTCGAGTATTAACTTTCTCGGCTCGGCTCGTTAGGTACACACACTCGACCATTGCATCTTAAGATGTCGTCCGCTCCGACTTTGAATTCGTCGCCTTCCTTGCGCTTATCAATCGAACCTTCTCTTGCGTGAGCTCATTATGAACTTGCTGGTCTCGGATCTCGTCCAACAATCTGTTAGAAATGGTAAGCATACCAAATCTCAGCTTCCCCGGTGAAACTTCGACACTCAACTTCAAGTCTCGGAACTTCTCGAGCATCTCCAACTCCTTGATCATCATTGCTGAGGTTAAAACGCTCTTTCTGCTCAATGCATCTGCTACTACGTTAGCCTTACCGGGATGGTATTCCAACGTAAAGTCGTAGTCCTTGAGAAATTCTGTCCATCTTCGCTGACGCATGTTGAGCTCTTTCTGGTCGAACAGGTACTTCAAGCTCTTGTGATCGGCCGAAAGCGAAGAGTGCTCCCATAAAGGTAGTGCCTCCATATCTTCGGCCAAAAAAACTCTGCCGCCACTCCAAGTCGTGAGTAGGGTAGTTCCTCTCCGTGAATCTTAAGTCGTCTTGAAGCATACGCGACCACCTTCCGATGTTGCATCAAGACGCATCCCAATCCCTGGTGTGACGCATCACAATACACCTCGAAAGGCTCTTCGGTCGGGCAAAATCAAGACGCGCCGCTGCCAAAAGCTCCTTCAGTCTTTGAAAACTGGCTTCACACTCCTCGGTCCAGGCAAAAGGTTGATCCTTCCTCGTAAGTCGTGTAAGAGGCACGACAATCTTCGAAAAACCTTCAATGAATCTTCGATAATAGCCTGCTAAGCCAACAAAACTCCTGACCTCGGTAACCGTCTTCGGTTGTTCCCACGCTAGCACCGCCTCAATCTTAGTTGGATCCACAGCTATCCCTTCTTTGGAAATCACATGACCAAGAAAATTCACCTCTTCGAGCCAAAATTCACACTTCGACTGGTTGGCATAGAGTTGCTTCTCTCGTGATATCTGCAGTACTCGACGTAAGTGTTCTTCGTGCTCTTCTCGGTTCTTCGAGTAAATCAAGATGTCGTCGATGAACACTACAACAAACTGATCCAAGAACGAATAGAAAATCCTATTCATGTAGTCCATAAACACAGCTGGCGCATTTGTCACTCCAAACGACATCACCAAGTACTCGTAGTGACCGTATCTAGTCCTGAAAGCTGTCTTGGGGACATCTTCCTCCTTCACGCGAATCTGATGGTAGCCCGACTTCAAGTCTATCTTGGAAAAGATCGCCGCTCCACGAAGTTGATCCATCAAGTCGTCAATACGAGGTAACGGATATCGGTTCTTCACAGTAACCTTGTTGAGCTTCCGATAGTCCACGCACAGCCTTGATCGTCCATCCTTCTTCTTAACCAACAACACTGGAGCTCCCCACGGTGACACACTCGGTCGTATGAATTGTTTTGACTCCAAGTGTTCGATCTGGGACTTCAGTTCTTTCATCTCGGCAAGAGACATCCTGTATGGCGCTTTGGAAATCGGTCCTGTTCCTGGAATCAGGTCGATGGAGAACTCGACCTCTCGCACTGGTGGTAACCCTGGCACGTCTTCTGAAAACGTCCTCAAAGTCACACACCACTGGTACATTCTTCACGTCGATCTGCTGGAAAACTTCCGAACTAGCCAGATACATGTATTCCCTAGTTCCTTCTTTCAAAGAAACTCCGATACGTTCAACAGAAAGATAATTGGAGACTCCAAGGTCTGGGAAAATTACAGTTTTACGGGCACAGTCCAAGAGGACATGGTGGTGTGACAACCAATCCATCCCGAGGATGACATCTAGGCCCCAAGAGGCAAACAAACCAAATTGACCACAAACTTTCTACTCAATAACCACTACACAATTAAGACATGCGGTGTTTGTGACTAAGGTTTTAGCAAATGGGTTGTAACTACCAATTTGAACTGCAAAGGCCACAAATAAGTTCAAATGGTTCACACAATCAGAAGAAATAAAGGAATGGGTTGCACCCGAATCAAAGAGGACGGATAAGGATTTACCCTCAATCTCACATTCACCTTGAATAAGATCATCAGCTTGCTCTGCTTCCTCACCGCTCATGCAGAAGACTCTGTCTTTTGCTACCTGACGCTTCCCTTTGGCCTTGGCCGCAAGCATTGTCGGTTCAGCTTTAGGTGTGGGACAATCCTTGGCAAAATGCCCTGGCTTCTTACAGTTGAAACACACCTCCTCCTTCTGAGTACAGTTACTCGCATAATGTCCTGGCTTCCCACAACGATAGCAAGTCACCTCGACACCGGTCTGACCTCCACTCCTCGCTCCCTGGGTCATCGGACGATACTGTCCTCTGTTGTCGTTCCCCTGAGGTCGGTCGTAAGGCTTCTTTGCGCTTGTTTCCCTTCGTGTAAACCTCGCCCGCACTGGGGTCTCACCGGCCCACCTACAACAGCTTTTCTTCAGGGTTTACTCCTTCTACCTCGACACAGCGATCAATCAGCTCTTGGAGGTTTCGGATCCTCAATGACACCACTGACTTCTGAATGTCAAATCTCAGACCTCGTTGGAATCTCTCACTTAACCATCTTTGGTCAACTCGATCACGAAATGGACTGAAATACCTCGCCAGCGACTCGAACTTGGCTGCATACTCGGACACTGTCGAGCTGCCTTGCTGCAATTGAAGAAACTCTTGCTCCTTCTCGGCTCGTGCAGTATCTGGGAAGTACTTGTCCAAGAACCTTTCACGGAAAAGCTCCCAGGTCATCTCGCGACGTTCTGCTATAAATGTTTGCTTCACTCCTTTCCACCAATACTCTGCGTCTCCTAGCAGCAAGTAGGTAGCGTAGTCGACCTTCACGTTATTCGGGCAATGGAGTGCCTCGAAGATCTTCTCGATCTCTTGCATCCAAAGATCAGCTTTATCTGGATTTGGCTCACCGTAGAACTTCGGTGGATCATGCTTCCTAAAGTCTGCCAATCCTCTCGCTTCAGCACTCCGCTCACGCTTTCATTGTTGTTCTTTGAGTTCTGCTGGGTTAACATTGCCGTCTGTTGAGCCATCGCGTTAGCCTGTTGAGTTGCAGCAGCTGATTGTTGAGCCATGGCTGCCGCCATCTCGGTCATAGCTTGGATTGCTCGTTCCATGTCGACGTTCTCGGTTACAGCTGTCGTATCTCTACGAGGTGGCATTAGATTCCACAAAGTTCAAAACCCTGTCAGAATCTCACAACAAGGATGTGTTAAAACACACTGCTTCAATCAAGAAACAGTTCAAACAATTTTTCAAGCAATAAGTGCGTCACTTAATCAAACAGCAATCAACATAATACAACCATGTACCCGACACACATAACCCGACAACGTTGACTACCCAAAATTCCTATGCACACTCGGCCGAACCGAATCGCTCTGATACCAACAATGTAACGACCCGTTTCCGGACCGCTACCGAGCTCAACATACCGAGCTCGAGTTACCGAGCTCAACACACCGAGCTCAACTAAACCTGTATGAGATGTGTTTTAAAACGGTACTCTTGTGCCTTTTAGAAAGTACGGTCTATTTTTTTTTTTTTTAAAACCAACTCGTGCACATCAGAGTAATTACAGCTTTTCGAAACATGGTGCAACTAAGACACAAGACATAAATTCTAATAAAACATACATGCATAACATACATATATATATCACTCGAAATAATAATGTATACAAAATACAGAGTAGTAAATGTACAAAGAAAATACACCTAAGGTATGACGACTTCGAGAGAGCAATCATACCCTGGGGGTACTTCCGGCAGACTCCCACGCAGGGGGCTGCTCCAAAAGTAAACCGCCGCCTACCTCAGTAGCAACAAAACATAACCGGCCCAAACTGGTCACGACCTCTGAACACAAAGAAAAACAAAGTACAATCATCAGAAAAACAAACATCCAACAACATAATCAATCACGACAAATAGAGGTCGTCGCCCTGATCCTCGTCGAGCTCCTCCTCGCCTTCGTCTGCTGTCGAGTTCCCTGCACCCTCGACATCGTCTGGGTAACCATCATGGATTGAAGGCACCACGGGAAAGGGTCAACTTCTCAACAATTCAAGATAAACACGACATAAAGAAATAAGCAAACAGTAAAGTATAACATTCACCAACGTGACTCGACCATCTCACTCTAACTCGACACAACTCGTAATCCATTTTCTCTCGACTCGACAATTTTTCCGGAATGCACACGCCGTACCGTATGTCGGAAGGTCCAGCCGAAGCCTTGGGATCCTCGCTCTCCCTAGGACAGTCAACTCAGGTCCCATAGCGTGGCGACGTCTAGTCAATCTCCCGTAAACAAAAGGGGACCTAGCACCCTTAGTTATCCGGGTCACGGCTCAAAAACGTCATACGACTCACCTAGCTCGCTCACTCGATGAACAATTCGCCGCATACGATATTCAAAGAGTTATACACAAGATATTCAACCGCATGTCAAATAAAAAGAGCAAGCTCGACATGAAGAAACGCAATTCAACATGCAATACACAATTCACAGCATATATTCAATCACATATTAAATACATGCAAAAACCCAATCATATCACAACATTTCATGCTCGACACCAATCAAGGAATCCATACACAATAACATATAAAATAAAGTCTTAATAATGTCTAAAAGTTGCCCTTACGCACAAAACATAAACACGTAGAATATGAAGTGCCCTTATCGAACTCCAAGCTACGCTGCTCGACAACGACCTCGACACGGCTGTCTTCAAACGAGTTCGACAACGACTTCTCTTACTCGATCTCGACACGTACGCTTCTCAGTTGACCTTGACACGTACAGTTCTCGATCTGGATCCCACTGCTTCCACGTCCTCGGATTCGCTCTCCCGTACACCTTGATTCGGAAATCACACGATCTCGGGAATCAGACTTCCTAATACAAGCACAACTTAGTTCGATCTATGGGTTCTAATAACACTTAGCTCTCATCCCAAGCTTAACCACAACCCAGTAGATATTAAAACTCAAGAACTTAAATATATTTTTCCTCTAACACAAAGTTAGGGTTTTCGATCAAAAGTTCATGAAAAGGTTATCTGATGCTACAACAGATAAATCGACAACAACGACAACCAGAAGCAACAAACGAAAAACAAGAAATCGAAACAAACCAAAAAGGAAAGGTTTTTGGGCACTGCCTATTGCAGAAATCAGAGGAAGAAAATTTGTTTTACAAGCTCAAATAATCGGTTAGAAAGGTAGGTAATATCATGAAGAAGAAAACCCATCAATATGAGATGATTTGGAAGCATAAAACTGGCTAAAATGGAAGGAAGAAGTAGCGCTAAACAGTAGCATGAAGAAGAGAAAATCTGTTTTTCATACCTCAAATGGTGGTCGAGATGGTGAGATATAGGTCGAGAAGATGATGAGAAACAAGATTGATGAAGAAAGTTTATGCAGAAGCTCGATGGAACTCAAGGTTCTTCGATGGAAGTTCTGGAGAGAACGAAAAAAAAGAAACTCAGAGAAGGAAGGAAGAAGAAAGAAGAAAAGAGAAAGTGAATGTTTGAGGGAACCGATCGTGGTATACAGCTGGTGAGGGAAGGGCGTTATCGTAACTCCAGCTATGAGATGCCAATCCCATCAGTCAATCTACCCATCTAATCGCTACTCTCTCATGATTACCCTCTACTCTATAGGTTCAGATCTACAACACAGCGACGAGAACGGCAAGCCGACAATATAATTATTACAAACAATATAATAATAACGCTGAATAACGTTCGTAAGAATACGAGTTATCATCTCGACACGATGTCGACTAGGGTGCTCGTGCAAGCGCACAAGGCTCTAACATGGGTTCGTGCACGCGGCCTCCTCAGTTCGACATGCGACCTCCTCAGCTCGGTACGCGACTTCGTCAACTCGACACGCGACCTCCTCAGCTAATGCACGCAGTCTCCTCAGCTCGGCAAATGACCTCGGCACGCGATCTTGGCACGGGATCTCGACACAAGGTCTTGGTACGAGGTCTCGACACGAGATCTCGACGCGAGGTCTCGATCCGACGTCCTAATACGAGGTCGATCTCGTCCTCAGGTGTTACAATAGTGAACTAGGATAAATCACTATGTCATTCTCTTCTCTTCTCCTTACTTACTTACTTTGTTATTTTATTAACAAGTTGTTTTGAAACGGTTTTCATAAACACTTAAGTTTTGCGAAAAGATTTCTAAATCCCAATTCAAACCCCCCTTTCTTATGTTTTTGCCAAGTTCAACTATCACCGTTCCCATTGGGATCGATGGTTTCTCGTTTCTGTTCCTGGTTCGAACCATTGTTTTCCTGCAATCTAAAGTTTGTTATCCATAAGATGTGCTATATCTTATGAATAATTTTATCAATCATCTATATCTACTCTCCTCAGACAACATAATTTCTAATCGGACTCTATACCCTTCTAAATATAGTTGGCATTCGGTGGGAACCCAACTAGGAAATGGGCCAGATTTTTGTCATCCTAATGACTCAGAGTCCGGTTAGGACTGAAGTGCTCTGATACCACCCAAATGAGGCATCCTCATCCCATTTATGATAACACTTTTAATAATAATCTAAATGCATATTCAAACGATAAGTAACAGAGTGCACAAAAAAAATGTTAATATAAACATCCATATATATGTGTGTGTGTGTGTATCAAAGTTTATGGACAACAAGGGTTCCCTCCTAGGAACCTCCGAAAGAATAATGTATAAGATGTTTGAGTAAATATATACATGAACCCATCTTGGTATACTAAAGAATACAAAATAATCAAAAGTATATCCACTATATGTGAGAGTCCTCCTACATGAACTGATCCTAGCCCTGTCTACACGAACCCATCCTAGTCCTAATACATGAACCCATCCTAGCCCTGTCTACGTAAACGAATGCGCGATCGTGGCTGTAAATGGGAGTCACTGATAGAAGGGTGTCCCTAGAGTCAGGAAGGATCGATCCTCATAGGCTCTGCCATAGGTATCACTCGAGATGAGGGAACAGAAGACTCAGATCGAAGACGAAGCTCCCATCTATTGCAATCAAGTGGATTCAGAAACAATGACCCTTAATTGTTTTGATGATAACAAATAATAAAAAGAATAATTTATCCTCTAATGTGTCTATTACTGTGCAGAAAGCTTTGGCTCTGTGCGTAATTAACCCTCGGGTACATTCTATTGAGTCTGGAATTGATTATCTGGTAAGAGCTGATGATGTCAGCATCTTATAGCATAGCTCTGTTGACAAAGCTCTGGTAAGATGCCTCTGGTGGGACAACACTCTGTTGGAATCTTGCTTATGGTACAACAAGGTTCTGGTATATGGAAGCCTTTATGAAACTATGCTTTGAGGAACGTGCCTCTGGTACAAGCTTACTTTGGTAAGCAGTGAATCACAGTATCAAGCATCATCTGGTAGAAGATGCCTCGGTATACAACCAAACTGAGTGAAGCATTAAAGACCTCTTGAAGCATTAAAGGATCCTCATTGATGACTTCTTTAATGTACGAGGAATCAAAGGCCAAATGAAATTTCAACGGATATAATCATCAAATATGTCTTGCTCTGAAATGATCACAAATTCAAAAAGGATCATAAAAGGAAAGATACTGCATCAGACAGATGTGTCAGTGTACGGAAGCAAAGTTGAAAACGACACGACTCACTGAAAACCACAAAAAGCGGATCTCAAGCTTTCTCCATTGGTGAAAGACTTGTTAGGTCACAATGATACTATTTGGAACCCTAGTTATATATACCTTATTCAAATCACTGAAGAAGGTTAACAAAAACGCTGAGAAACGAAGTGAATCATTTTTACGATACAATGAGCAACCAATAAATATTCTAAGTCTCTGAGACCAAGCGAACATAAATCAAATTGTTTTATCCTTTCTTTAAGAAAGTTATTTTCAAGTGCTTAAGATTTTATTGTAAATCCTCTCTTGCTGAGAGTTTGACTATATTGTTTCAAAGTGTTTTTGAACACTTGTATTTAGCCCAGTAGTGGCTGTATTTCCTTAGAGGCTTGACTATACTAAGTCGTTCTAAGAAGTTTAGAATATAGCGAGTTTCCCAGTAGTATACTCTTGAGTTATAGTCAGTTGATTATAGTAGGGAAATCCTTCAGTGTGGTGAAGGGACTAGACGTAGCTACTAGGTGGTAGTGAACTAGTATAAATCACTGTGTCCTGCTCTTTCTGTTCTCTTTACTGCCTCTTATAGTTATCTTTGTTAAAGAGTTATTTTGAAAAAGGTTTTCAAAAACATAAGTATTTTGGAAAAGATTTCTAAAACCCAATTCAAACCCCCTTCTTGTGTTTTTGTTACGTTCAATTGGTACCAAAGCTGGCCTCTTGGTTGAACACTTAACTAGCGTGAGAGGAAAAGATCCTATACTTTATCTTGTAAACAATGAAGCTGGTGGTCATGTTAACCGTCCTCCTTTGTTCACTGGAACAAACTATGACTACTGGAAAGGATAAAGTTAAAACCTTTTTTGAGTCACAATAACTTGAACTTTAAGATATGGTTGAAAACTCATATACTGAACCAGTTGAAGCTAAGCTAGTTCCCATTCATAGGGATAAGTGGGATCCTGAACAAAAGAAAGCATATCAACTGAATCAAAAAACAAGATATTTCCTTATCTGTGCTATTTCTAAAAAAGAATATGAGAAGTGTGGCAAGAATGTCATTGCTAAAGATATTTGAGACTCATTGGCTTTGTCCTATGAGGGTACTGCCTAAGTAAGAGAAACAAAGGCTAACATTCTTGTTAGACAGTAAGAACTCTTCGAGATGGAAGAAGGAGAAGACATTAAAACAATGTTTGGGAGATTTCAAACATTTGTTCACGGCCTAAAAGTTCTTGATAAAAGCTACACTACTGCTGATCACATGAAGAAAATATTGAGAAGCCTGCCCAAGGGACTCATTGGCTTTGTTCTATGAGGGTACTGCCCAAGTAAGAGAAACTAAGGCTAACATTCTTGTTAGACAGTACGAACCTCTTCAAGATGGAAGAGTGAGAAGACATTGAAATAATGTTTGGGAGAATTCAAATGTTGGTTCACGGCTTACAAGTTCTTGATAAAAGCTACACTACTGGTGATCACTTGAAGAAAATATTGAGAAGCATATCCAAGCAATGGAGACCCAAGATCGCAGCTATACAAAAGCCAAGAACCTAAATGCCTTGCATCTGTACCTACTCAATTTCCTAAGAGTTCACGAGCTAGAGCTGAATGAAGAGGAACCTCCAAAGAAATCAAAGTCTATTGCTTTGAAATCTAGTAATAAAGCTTCCACCTCTAAGGCTCTGCAAGCTGAACAAGAAACAGACGAAGGATCGTCTGGTGAGAGCAGTGATGGAATAGACGATGAACTTTCTTTTATCTCAAGAAAGATTCAACGTATGTGGAAGAAGAAAGGAACATTCAGGAGGCAATTCCAGAAGAAGGATACAAGGGGAAAGGAGGAGTACAAAGACAAGAGCTAAGTAGTCTACTACAAGTGTAAGAAGCCCGGACACTTTAAATATGAATGTCCAATGCTTGATAAAGAGAAACCAAAGAAAAATGGTTTCAAAGGCAAAAAGAAGAGTCTCATGGTAACATGGGATGACTCTGATTCATCATCGTCTGATGATGATGAGGAACATGCAAACATGGCTCTGATGGCTACCATTGGATCAGATAGTGAAGAGGAGCAAGAAGAGGTATATTCTAACCCATCCTCTGATTTACGAAAGGCTTTTAATTAACTCTTAGATGAGTCTTCCATGCTCTCCATTGAATACAAAGTGTCAAAGAATTTTTTTTCAAAACTATCAAAAGAGTTTCTAACTCTCAATGAAGAGAATGAGAAGCATAAAGCTGAAAATCTCAATCTGGTGAATGTAAGCTCTAAGATAGAAGAAAACTTGAATGCAACTCTTCAAAATATGAAAAGGGATTTCAAAGATTTCTTGCTGAATGTGTGACACGCAGCAAACAAGCATCCATGATCTGGGTTGTTAGTCAAAATGATAAAAAGAGTCTTGGCTATAAAACAGAGGACCCACTTTTCAAAACACCAATTTAAAAGCTGATGAGACTAATGATCATAGTGATAGTCTGCTGTGTACTGTTGGAACCTAAACGATTGAGAAATTTAGACCCTCAATAATTTTGATGATAACAAAGTATCTAAAAGAGAACAATTTAAACTTCTGATAAGTCTTGAAGTGTGTAGGTATTAAAATCACCAATGTGTAGGTATTAAAATCACTCAAGCAAGAAGAAGAAAGTCACAAGAAGATGAATATTTTCACTAGTGTCTACATCCGGTTAACTCGAGCATCTGATATATGCAATTCTAGCGAGCGTCCGGTATTGCATATCTTATGACACATGGAATACATATTTGCAGCGAGCGTCATATGAATTCTGAGCGAGCTTCCGGTTGTTTAATGAAACACGTGCTAGTCACGTTTATTCTTTCTGCTCTTTACCTCATCTTTCTGAAATGAAATTCAAATTTGATTTTGTGCGCCCAATTTGATGTACGAGGTATCAAAAGTGACACCTTTGGGATAAGACAAAATTCGTACAGCGCAAATGATTGAAAAGCAGATAATACAAAACGGTAAAGTGTGCTATTCTAAAATTCTCTGAAAAGGAAGATAAGGACATATTTCAAATTTCATCACTCAATGATTTGGAGCTATGTATTCCTACAACGGTAATATTCTCAAGGATCTCTACGAATACTCTAAGCTCTCCATTGGAGAAGGTTGCTAGAAACCATATACTACGAAAGTTATTATTCAAGTGAGCAACCAAATTTCTATGCCAAGTTTCTGAGAACCAGAACTGAACTTCAGTGTCTTACTCTTTCTTTTAGAAAGCTAATTATTTTGAACTTAAGTTTTTCATCCTCTCCTGTTAAGAGTTATTTGATTGTATTCAAAAATTCTTTGTGTAACTTGTAATGCCTAGTTACATGCATATTTCCTCAAAGGCTCGAACGTACTGAGTTGTTTTGAGAAGTTAAGAGTAATGTCAAGTTTGTGACAGTAGAATACTCTTAAGAAATTTGTAATCTCGGTGATTATAGTGAAAATCCATCAGGAATGAAGGGACTATACATAGCTACCAGTTTGATGGTGAACTTGTATAAATCTCTGTGTCTTATTCTTTACTGCTTTATCTTTACTTCTGTTTTGCGAAGATAAACAAGTTTTCATAAACTTCACTCTAGCGTCCGGTCATTCTTCAGCATCCGGTAACAAACAATTTCCAAACAAACTTGTTTTAAAATGTTTTTAAGTGAAAGTTTGCGAAAAGTTTTCAACACAATTCAACCCCGTTCTTGTGTTCACGTTCAGTTGTTACCAGAGCTCGGCCTCTTGCTTGAGCACTTAACAGTGTAAGAGAAAAAAATCCTATACTTGTGAACATGTCTGCAGAAGGTGGCCACATGAACCGTCCTCCTCTATTTATTGGAGAAAAATTTGATTAATGGAAAGACAAGATTAAAGCATTCTTTGAGTCTTAACAACTTGAGTTGTGGGACATAGTTGAAAATGGCTACATTATTCCCATTACTGCTACTGATGTTGTTTTATCTAGAGAACAGTGGAATGTTGACCAAAAAAAGA
The DNA here is from genome assembly GCA_037113605.1 of Calophaca sinica. NCBI lineage: Eukaryota > Viridiplantae > Streptophyta > Magnoliopsida > Fabales > Fabaceae > Calophaca > Calophaca sinica. The sequence continues at coordinate 101,999,015 of CM073730.1, forward strand.
GATATCAGTTGAATCAAAAAGCTAGATTCATTCTTATCTATGCTATGGCAGAGAAAGAATATGACAAATGTGGTAAATTTGATACTGCCAAAGAAATCTGGGATTCTCTTGTTTTGTCTTAACAAGGCTCTGCCCAAGTAAGAGAAACAAAAGCTAGCATGTTGGTTCGCCAATATGAGTTATTCAAGATAGAAGATGGTGAAAACATTGAGTCTATGTTTGGGAGATTCCAAGCTCTTGTTCATGGGTTAAAAGCCCTTAGAAAAAGCTACACTACACCTGACCATGTGAGAAAGATCCTGAGAAGTTTGACCAAGCAGTGGAGACCCAAAATCACTTTTATACAAGAAGCAAAAGATTTAAATACTTTACATCTTGAAGATCTTTTGAGTTCTCTGATAGCTCATGAACTTGAGCTGAATGAGGAAGAACCTGTGAAAAAAAACAAGTTTATTGCTTTGAAAGTTAACAAGCATAAAACTAATTCTTCTAAAGCCCTTCAGGCTGAAGAAGAATCAGAATATGAAGTTTCAGAAGGTCAAAGTGATGGATCAGATAATGAGCTTTCATTCATATCTAGGAAGATCCAAAGAATGTGGAAGAAAAAAGGGAACTTCAGAAGACAGTTCCAAAAGAAAGGTGTCAAGGACAAAAAGGAAAGCAAAGACAAGAGTTAAGATATTTGTTATGAATGTAAAAAGCCAAGACACTTCAAGTCTGAATGTCCTAATCTTAAAGAGAAGTCCACAAAGATTTCTTTCAAGGGAAAGAAGAAAGGTGTAACATCCCAACTTTCCCTAAGCTTAGTAATTAGGGATCCTAAGTGAAAAAGGGATTTAATCCCTTAGAATTAATAAAATTTATAGCCTTCAATTTAGTAAGTTAAAGCAAAGTTGGAACTTAGAGGTAAAATAGTAATTTTTTCCAAGGAGTTAGAAAATGTGGAGCTAATTATTTAGGAGTAGTTTTAATTGATTAAATTGCCCAATATTTTATTAGGGACCAAAGGATTAATTGTGGAATTAAAAAGAGGACTTATAAGTTCAATTTTAGTAAAAACCCACACCATTAGCCGACCATACACCACATTTCACTTACCTCAACCATAGCACCCTCCAAATCTCTCTTCTCTTCCCTTTTATTCGATATGAGAAAGAATAAAGGAAACAGAGAGGGAAAAAATAGAGAAGAAAGAAAAGGGAAAAAAGAAAGAAGGAAGGGAAGGAGAGAAGAAGGAGGCACACAACCAGAGGTGGAAGAGAAGGGAAGGAGCCGCGGTGGCTCCGACGAGCGTGATGACGAACCACTAGCGCGCCACTGTCAGGGACGAGAGAGAGAGCGAGACAGGCCGAGAGAGAGAAAGAGTCAGAGACCGAGAGGAAGAGAATGAGGAAGAAGGGGAAGAAAGGAGAAGATCAAGCTACTAGGAGAGAAATCAAGAGTGGAGACCCATCATCATCATCTCCTTCAATTTCCAAACTTAGGGTTTGGTTCTCCAAGCAAACAAGGTGAGTTTCCTTTTTGGAGTTACTTCATATGAAGGTTGGGAACCTTTAAAAACCCATTATTAGGTTGATTACATTGATTGCCTGTCTTGATGATTTGTATGAGATGTACTTGTTGTGTTTTATTATGAATTGGGGTTGTAGAAAGAACCCCATGTATATTGCATTGGGTTTCTTTATGTGCCCATAAGGTGTTTGTGTTATGTTCTCAAAGAGCTTTCTTATAAATTTGGAAGTAAAAACCATGAGCCAATTCAAAGGCTCATGGACATGCTTTGGAACGTTCAAGATTGTTTAAATTTAAGTATGTTATGGAAATTGTTAGTGTCCTTTTTTGATTGGTGGGAATACCACCTTCAATTCATGGAAGCCTCAAGGATTATATTGATTGACTACTATGGGTCATTGATGAGCAAATCTTTATGTTAAGCATTGTAATGCATAAGTAAGGGTAAGGGAATGTGGAAGGATCTCAATTGATGAAGGTTCAAGCATCTTTTCTTACTCAAATCAAGTTATCTTCTCTTAAGAATAGTGTTGGCTTGTTGTTGATGAGCTTAAATTTGAAATGAATTTCTTTTAAATAAAGTTTTAAAATTAGAATTATTATGAATCTTACATCTTCATGCTATTGATTTGGTATAACTCGTTTTGATTGATAATTGTCATTCATGAACGGTTTGTAAGGGGATGGGGATAAGGGAACTCACTGAGATTTTTATATCTCACCCCTTTCCTTTATTTATTTTAGTTGACAGGTGTACCATTGGAGACTAAAGAATAAATTATGAAATTACTTGACAGTCAACCTATAACAGAGGATGTCCGTCGTTAGGCTATACTGATCACGAGTCGTTGTAAATTGTTATTAGGTTATGTTGAATTAATGTTAGGAAATAGATTTATAAACTTTTGTGGTTTTCATTCCTTCATTTTATTATAAAGTCTTGTTCTTATTTATATTAATTTCCACTCTTTAAAAACTCCTATTAATGTATGCCGATTTTTAGTGTATTAAAATGTTAACTTTGATTAGTTTAGTAAGTAATTCCCTGATTTGAGTCAGGGCGTTGCATTATGGTATCAGAGCAGTTAGACCCCCTCGACAGTGAGTTAAGTGTGTCTAGAAGTGATCCGGTTTAGGAAAGAGTCATTTGTCACTACAAGAAAATCTGTTAATACCGTGGGCTCATCATGGGCCACATTCCGTAGGTTATTTGCTCGACGGTAACTTTTACCATGGGCCTTTTTGTAGGCTGCGTGTAATTAACGTGGGCACTGGCCCCAGGTAATTATCGTCGGCCAGTTCCCCAGGTAATTGGCTAGACCATTACCGTGGGAAAAAGCCCACGATAAAATGAATAGGCATTTTAAAAAAATAATAATTAAATTTAACCAGTTTTTAAACTGATTAAATTTAATTATTAATTAAAAACTAAAATAATCAATTTTCAAAATCTATCAAAAACTAAAAAAATCTCTCATTACAATCTATCTAAAATACTAAGAAAAACCTAAAAAATATATTTGTAATTTTAACTGAACCTTAAGTTTAATTGCCACTAACCCTAAATAAATAAAATACAAGTGCTTCTTCTTCTTCACAGAAATGAGTGGTTCATTGCCATTAACCAAAGAATCAGGTTACAGAGAAGATAAAATAAAAATTAAAATAAAAACCAACCAAACATTTACAGAAATAAAATAAAAATTAAATAAATAAAATAAAAATTACAAAGAATCAGGTTACAGAGAAGAGGAAGGAGTCGAGGGCTGAGAAGGTGGTTACAGAAAAGAAGAAAAAAATACAAACGAAAAAAAAAGACAAAAAATCAGATCTGTCTTCGATTTTGCTTCTTCTAGTTCGATTCTCTGTCTCTTCTGGTTCGCTTTTGCTTCTTCTCGTCCAGATTCTACGAAAATCAAAGGCAAAAAAAAGATAAAAAATCAGATCTTTTGAAATAGATAAAGAAGAAGAAGGAGCCGAGGGCTAAGAAGGTGGTTATAGAGAAGAAGAATAAAACTAAAAATGAAGAAATAAACAAAAATAAGATCTGTCTTCGATTCTGCTTCTTCTAGTTCGATTCCCCGTCTCTTCTAGTTCGCTTCTGCTTCTTCCCGTCCAGATTCTGCAAAAATCAAAGCCAAAAAATAGACAAAATCAGATCTTTTGAAATAAACAAAAAATAGAAGAGAACTGAGACGAGATAAGAACGAGAGAGAGGATGGTGACTTGAAGCCAGATCTAAAAGTGGCCTCCCTTTTCTTCCTTCGTATTGTGGCCGTGATTTGGAGGCCGTGAGTGAGAGAAAGAGATGAGAACGAGAGAGAGGATGGTGACGAGGGGGCGGAGGGTGGGTGATGAGGGTGAGCAGAAGAAGAGCTGAAGAAGAAAAGGCCAATTAGAGAGAAGAGAGAAGAGAGGAGGATGTGCGCCGCGGCAGAATGGAGAGAAGAGAGAAGAATGAAGGATTATGGTTTTTTTTAGGTTTTTATGGTTTGAGTGGCATGTTTGGGTCGGGTGGGTGTTTGGGCCGCATCTCACACAATGTGGCCTAGGGGGCGTAGTAGAAAAATGGGGGGTACGTGAAACAAAAAAATAGAGGGAGGGCCTGGGTGTGCGCTAGCTAGGCTGGGCTTTCAGCCCACTGGCTTCTTCAATGCTATTAGCACCCCCATTTTCCTTTTTGTTTTTTTTTTTACCTGTTTTCACTGTATTATTTTTTTACCTTCTTCTTTTCCACTTTGAGACCAAAAATATTATTATCATTATTTTATTTAATATCATTGCTTTTAAATTTAAGAAAAAAATAAATTTAAAACAAGGTCAGACAAAATAAATCATTACTACAGCGATTTAACGGAAAGGCACTAACATAGATTGTAACGTCCCACATGGCGTTAAAAAGACATTAGTTCTTTAAAATGAAACACAAACACAACGAAAATCCTTATGGTTCGCACACATAAATTAAATCCACAAATTAAAAACCATACATGTCATATATATATATATATATATATATATACCAAGAGGGGGTCGGAAGCAGAGTTGGACTAGCGGAAGGGAACTACAGTAGGAAGTAGGACTGAGACGGACTCAGCATCAGTTCAAATGGGGAACAAACCCCAGAAATGTAAAGAACTTAAAAAATAAAAAACTAAAACTTAAAGGTTAAACCATGCAAGTATGCAAAGCAGTTATCCAGCCATGAAGGCGGTTATGAATGCATCAAGAAAAGAAAATAATAAAAGCAGAGTCGGTCACGCTTTTATTTATTGAATTTAAAACATTGCAGAAAGCAATAACATAAGAGGAGGAAGAAGGGGAAGAGACCTCACTGAACTCTCACTTCTCACTCTAGAACTTGAATTGAGGGGGAGCCGAAGCGTGCTTAACAATGAGCAAGCGCCGGGCTTTTAAAGAAAAATTGAAAGTACTATTAAAACAGTACAGGTAATCAAACCTAAACTATTACAACAGTACCGGTTATAAAATTGATAAGTCTGCTTTACCACTTTCGGTGCATAATGGCAGACAAAAGGAATCTTTGACTACTCTGGTGAAGGGAGAAAGTCATCATCCGAATTGGCTGGCTCAGAGAGCAAATCATCTTCTTCAGATTTGTAGAAGATAATGTCAGTGCTTGAGCCTTCATCAGTTGGTTTGAGGGCAGCTGGCTGAAGAATTTGCTTCTTCTTTTTGATAGCTGTCTTCATGATTGGTTGTTTACTTGTGGATGGCTGATCATCCTTCTTGTTGTCAGTCATTCTCTTCTGGAGAAGCTGAGTTATGCTTTGGAGGCTGCTTATCATATCTTCTTCAGAGGAAGAGCCTGCTATGGCAGCCGCAATTTGAGACTTTTGGTTTTGAAGAAGGCAAGTGCTAGGTTCAGCATACTTTAAAAGTTTAGGATTCTTCCTAAACCAGTTCTTGACTCCTTCTTTTGAAGCTTTGGACCCATCAAATTGCACCACCATTTAACATAGGCTTGTTGTACCAGCCATGGGTGGACATTTGGAAGAGGGTTTTTGTTGAGATTGTACTGCCATGAGAACACCCAAGACAGAGAAAAATAAACAAAAAAGTTAAGTAAGATTGGAAGACTATCAGCCTCACGATCATACTTAGTTTTGAAAAAATTGAATCCTTCAATAACATCCAGGGGAAGTATTTCAGGAATTGGCCCAAAAGAGTCCCACCATTGGAGGAACCAATTAGGAAATTAATACCTGGTACCTGTCTTAAAATAGATAAACCAGGAATGTTTAAAATTTTTGTTTTGGAGTCCCAAAAGGGTTATCTCCCAAGCTTTGATATAATCCCAGTAGCAAAAGCCAATTGGATCAAAAGTTCCGGAGAATTTTTTGAAATTGCTGGGATTTTGTCCCCAAGCCGAAGGTGTTAAAACCTCAAGGATTTGGAGGGTTGAATGGGTAATATTTGAGGGGTCTTTGGGATCCCTATGATGTTTGATTTTCAAAGACTCGGTATCAATTAATATTAACTGATAAAATTGGTGAGTCTTATTTGGGGCCAAAGGCACAAAATTGAATCCTTTAGGGAGGATTTTGGAAGTAATTTTGTTTATGTTTGCATCCCAAAATTCTGGTTCTAATCCTATGATAGGCCAAAATTTTGGTTTCTGAACATATTGGGTTTTGGATGTTCCTGCAACAACAGTTGTAACAGGTTTTGGGTTGGCTTGATAAATTGAGTTTTTCGAGTTTTGGATCATAAGATCTAAACTCTCAATTGGTTTTCCTTGGACGGTTCCTGCCCAAGTGTTGGTTAGTAATTGAGTCAAGCCCTGTTGTTGAAAGGCTTGAAGAGTCTGAATAGGGAAGAAGTAGTCTTCCTTAGACTCATGTTTGGTTTGGCTACGGGTTTTTGGCCCGGCAATTTGAGCATGGGTAGAAGACCCAGTTGGACTTTGGGTGGATGACCCAATTGCTAATTGGTTTTGGGTCGAAGACCCAGATTGGTTTTCCTGTGAAAGGACATCAAAAGGGTTAAGAGTAGTTTTACCTTTGTCTTTCCCTTTGGCACCTTTTCCTTTCCCCGTAGGGAAGGAGGACATTGTTGATATTGGATAAACCTGGTTAACTTCTTTTCCCTGCAAATATTCTCTGGTTAGAAAATCAGGAAGGGAATTTTGAGAACCTTTGAGGTATTCAATATCAAAATCAAAAATACTTAAAATTGATTGCCATCTGGCAAAAATTTGTTTTGAAGCAAGATTTTTAACATCTTTTTTCAAAATATCTTTTGCTGATTTACAGTCAACCCGAACCAAAAACTTCTGGTTTAGTAAATCAGATTGAAACTTGGAAATAGATAAAACAATTGCCAAAACTTCTTTTTTGACAGTGGAGTAATTCTGCTGGGCAGGATTCCAATGTTTGGAAGTAAAGGCAATAACTTGCTCTTTACCAGAAGAAGTTTTCTGTTTGAGAATGCCACCATAACCAATGTCTGAGGCATCAGTTTCGACAATCTTTAAAAATTGAGGATTGAGAAGGTAAAGACACGGGAGTTCTTTAACCTGGGTTTTGACTTGTTTGACCACATTGGTATGAACATCAGTCCAAGGAGGAGGATCCTTTTTGAGACGATCATGGAGTGGTTTGATCAGATTGGATAATTGAGGCAAGAAGTCAGAGACGTAGTTGAGACATCCAAGAAATCTTTGCAATTGAGTTTTGTCAATTAATTGATTAGGAAATCTATCAGCAAAGCTAATAGCACGGCTAATAGGCACGATAGTTCCTAAGTGAATATTGTGACCAAGAAATCTGATCTTAGTCTGAAACAAATTGATTTTTGTTTTGGACAAGGCCAAGCCACTCCTCTTAACAACTGAAACAAAAGTGTTAAGGTGTTTGAAGTGTTGATCCACCGATTGAGAATAAATTAAAACATCATCGATATAAACAATGATGAAATTGGAATAAGGATTGAAAATGTCATTCATAATTCGTTGGAATTCTGAAGGAGCATTTTTGAGGCCGAATGGCATGACATTCCATTCGTATTGACCGAAGGGGACGGTAAAAGCAGTCTTATACCTATCCTTCTCATCCACCTGGATTTGCCAGAATCCAGATTTCATATCAAACTTGGAAAAGATCTTGGCATTGTGAAGCCGATTTAAAAGATCTTTTTTGTTTGGAATTGGATACCTAATCCAGCTAAGGGCTTGATTAAGAGGTTTGTAATTGATAACGAGACGAGGGGCACCCCTCTCAATCTCAGAAGGTTTGTTGACATAGAAGGCAGAGCAAGACCATGGGCTCTTACTTCTACGGATGAGACCCTTGCTAAGCAAGTCTTTAATCTCAGATTGACAGAATTGAAGGAGTTCATGACTCATTTGGATAGGACGAGCCTTAGTAGGAATTTGCCTATCAGAAAAATCCTTTTCATAGGGAAGATTAACAACGTGTTGTTTTCTTTCCCAAAAAGCATTTGGTAAGTCAGAACAAATTGAATTTTGAATCTGGTCCAAAAGGCTGTTAATCCTTTCATGAACATCAGATTGCTTTAATTGAAAATCAATATTCTTAAAAGAGATTTCATCTTTAAGAAAACTGATTTGACTTTGTTTGAGGGAGATGGGATTAAGATCTCTGACAATAGGTTCTTTCAAAAATTTGAAAAGAATTGGTTTACTCAAATGTTGGGCAATAATCCCATTTTCATTTGTTTGATAAGGAAAAAGTAATTTTATAAAGGGGGTTCCCAAAATTACTTTGTTCTTAAGATTTTTGACCAATAAGAAAGAAGTTTCAATCTTAAGGGTTTGATTTTGGATAAACACCGAAGAGAGTTTATAATTGATTTTTAACTTTGAACCATTTGTCAGATCGAGCTTTTCAAAGAGTTTTTTCAAAGTATTTAGTAGGAATTAATCCTTCTAAAATACAATTTGAATCAGCTCCAAAGATCAAAAAGGGCTTCGTTTCAAGAGTAAAATCTTTTACAACAATTTTGATGTTTATAAAAACTTTTGGATACTAACAAGATTGTTAATATCAAAAATTGTTTGAACTTGAAACCGTAGTTTCATCATTTTGCAAAACAGTTTGTAAAGCGGTTTTGTTATTTATTTGAATTTGTTTTAGGTCTTCAATCTCGGACCTAAGTTTGTTAACTTCAAAGCGGAGATTACTAATAGTGATATTCCTACTAGGAGACTCGAGAATCGAGTATTTAATTGATATTGAATTGGAGCAGTTATCTGAATAAAGAAATTGTTATTGTTGGCTAAGCAATTTTCCCAAAAATGCTCACCAAGAGATTGTTGACTCTGTAGTCAATTTCTTTGCAAATTCTCCTGTCAAAATGACAGTAGTATTTTTTGTGACCACTTTGTCCGCAATTGGAGCAAACATCATTGTGGCGAGAATTGAGACTATTGTTAGGAAGATTATTGTTCCTAATAGTCATGATAGAAAATTGATCCGGACGATTCATAGAGTTGGAATCATGTGTCGGATTATTGAATTGGATATTGGCAAAAGGATTAGTAGTTAAGACCTTGGGAATCCTAAGCTTACTAAAATCCAAATGAATATCAGAATTGATTGGAGTATTAGTATCAGTAGTGGAAAATACTACGATATCTTTACTAATATCCAAGGATTTGGCAAGGTCCATAGTGGTTGATGAGTTGGAATCAACTATCGTGGCACTATTACCTAATTGACTAGGAGTAGTGGAGGGGACAGAAGTCACAATCGCATTACTGCTAGGAGTACTAATAATAGAGGTGTTGGTAACAACGTCGGTGACAGCTGTTATTTTACTATTATCAGTTTGAAAATTGTCAGACAAAGTTTTTTCAAAATTGTCTTTTTCAAAATTGTCCTTATCCTGTAAAGAAGACAAGGTAATAACAGTATTTCTACTATTATTGTTTTTAAAATTGTTTTTGTCAGAAAAGGATGAAGACGTATCTTTTTCATACGAATAAGATAAAGCCTTATCTTTTTTCTGTTCAAAATGCTTTGGGTATTTTTGAGAAATTATTTCTAAAGTCTCTTGGTGTAAAGACTGACTACTGAAAGGATAATAGTATCAACTTTCAATAGTAACAGTATTAAACCATTGGAAAAATACCATATTGTAATTGATTTTTTCAATATATTTATGAAATTTTTCATAAATTATTTTTCTTTGATTTTCAGAAAATTCATTAAGAAACCATTCCCTTTGAAGGGTCCAATTTTCAGAATGAAAATCTTTTTTGAGAAATTCTTTGTCATTGACATACTTGGAAGAATTGATTTGGGTATCCTTAACAGGATTCTTGGAATTGTCACGAGCTATAGATTCTTCAATAGCACTGAGTCTAGATTGAATCTCATCATCAAAACTTTTCTTTTTAGGGAAAGATTGACGATTTTGTTTGAGAAGAGCTTTGGCAACCCGAAGGTTATCTTGAGTAGAATTGAAAGGATCAAAAGATCCATAATTGGATATTTGACTCATACTGGATGAGCTAGATTGGGTAAATTGGGAGGTAAATTGGGAGGTTAAGGATTGAGAAGATCGAATAGATTGAGAAGAACTATAAGAACAAAAAGATAAATTGTCATCGGAGTAAACAGAATAACAAGACATAATGAAAATAGAATAATTGCCCAAAGGAGATCAATCTTAACAAGCCTTCCTCACCCGTAAGTACCATTGCCATCACCTGGTTCGTTAGGACAGTAGGATATTGATCAAGAACTAACAAATCATGCACTAAGATACTTTAACTGGATTTAACCATACATATTTGATAAAGCGGAACTATGGTTATTAAGAAAGAATAAATAGTTACAAACTAATAAACTAGATTATGAAATAACCGGGTATTGAGTTCAGACAATAGTCACAAACGTTACTATATCAGATTGGTTCTTATTAAAATAAAAGATCAATCAAGTTAGTTGAATATAAATCCGTTAAATATGATCACCTCAACCCTGCAACTGTGCAAAACCATTTGAAAGGAAGAAATTCTTTGAATTTAAAAAGTAAAAAATAAATATATATTAGTCAAAGACCTTCATCTAAAAAACAAAGTTTATTCCTATCCAACCCGTCAAGATATGAAGATAGATCCAGAGTGAATTTGGCCTTTTTCTTACATCAAAAGTTGTTCCATTATTACTTTGTCAGAGCTTTCCAGAGTCGTGAGACTTACTGCCACATCCGTCGGGACTTAGTGCTCCTCCTATTACTCTTTCATCATTCTAATGAGACAAAGTCTGATGTAATAGAAAGATTCATTCTGGGCTATCGTTCATATATAAGTTGAATAGTTCAAAAAGTTGAATAATGAACAAAGACTTTAACATAATGTTCTATTCATTTTCCATCAAGCTAATTAAATAAAGACTTTTCACAAGCAACAAAGAGGATCCAGTCTTGCAAGGGCACGCAATCATAGAAAAGTAGACTCATACTACCTAACAAGAGACTAATACAAAATAGTAGGTCAGATCTGATACATTGAACATCTATAACTACAGTGATGAACTCTTTGAATGGTTAATCATAAACAGTAAATCAGAAGAGTAACCAAGTATTCTAATACAGAATAACATCTTCCCACCGCACTTTAGAATGATTAAACATAGAAAGTATATTAGATGCATCATCAACAGTTCAAGATCAATATCACGTTCCTACTTCCCCATCAGGCTCTGATACCAAGAGGGGGTCGGAAGCAGAGTTGGACTAGCGGAAGGGAACTACAGTAGGAAGTAGGACTGAGACGGACTCAGCATCAGTTCAAATGGGGAACAAACCCCAGAAATGTAAAAGAACTGGAAATAAAAACGATAAACTTAAAGGTTAAAACATGCAAAGATACAAGCAGTTAACCAGCCATGAAGGCGGACTATGAATGCATTAAGAAAAGAAAATGATAAAAGCAGAGTCGGTCACGCTTTTATTTATTGAATTTAAAACATTACAGAAAGCAATAACATAAGAGGAGGAAGAAGGGGAAGAGACCTCACTGAGCTCTCACTTCTCACTCTAGAACTTGAATTGAGGGGGAGCCGAAGCGTGCTTAACAATGAGCAAGCGCCGGGCTTAAATAGAAAATTGAAAGTACTATTTGAACAGTACAGTTCAACAAACCTAAACTATTACAACAGTACCGGTTACAATTTGATTAGTCTGTTTTACCACTTTCGATGCATAATGGCAGACAGAAGGAATCTTTGACTAGGGCGTGCCGTGGTTAAGGCTCCATCCTATTTTCCAAATTGTGGAGTTCCACATCATCAAGATCATCATTATTGTCTGAGACTTCTCCGGACGATTGTGGACTGTTGATTTCTTCAAACATTGAAGAATAATTGTTGAAGAAGGGCAATGATATCTTCGTTGGAAGACAGTTTGGGGTTGCCCAGAGATTGTAGATAGGAGATTCTCCTATTTTCTTGAGATTGTACCATCCAGTTGGAGGAGTGAATTCTTGTCTGGTTAGTTCATGTCTTAACCAGAATGAATTGATAAATTCTTTTGATTGGGCTGGCCAATTGATAAAGGGATTGAACATAGCAAGGCTGGCTATAAAATGGTGTTGTGCAGGAACCACATATAACCTGTTGCTTGTTGGTAGGGAAGACTTTAATCTAAAAGTAACTCTCCCTTTTCTTGAGATAATTGCTGCTGCAAGCAGGTATAACTTTTGTGGACCAAAAACCAAATCAGATGAGTCATTAGTCCAAAAAGAATCTAACATACCCAGATCAAGAAATGTCCAGATAGTATATTCTTTTCCTTTGAAATGAATTGGCTGAAATTGTGGAAGGCTTATTCTAGCCTTTAAAATTCCAGTATAGGGACGTTGAATATCTTCACCGTCTTCACAGAGATTGGAAGGAAGACTAAAGTAAGCCATAGGTTGGCAGACATAGATTCCTTGAGCTTGGACGTTCCTTACAGAAATTTCCCAAAGGCATTCCTGGGCTTGAACGTATTCTTGGAAAATTGATTTGGATAATTTATCTTGGATTAAGAAACTGGTTTCAAAATCCACATGATTGGTTAATTGTCCGATAATCAGAGAGGTCTGTAAAACAAACCTTTTCTTCATATTCTCATAATTGAATTTAGTTAAACACTCAACCTTACGGGACAGTGTTTGATTGTAGGTTTGTGTTTGAATTCGCTCGGAACTCTCACACTCATCCTCACCTTTGAAATTGGCTTTACTTTCCTCAGATAGATCAATGATCTTATCCTTGAGTTTGAGCTTATGAAATTCAATTTCATAAAATGATTTTGTTTTTTGAAAATCTTTGAAATTATTATTAAATTTTGAAAAATAAGCTACAAGAGCGTTTATGCAATTGAGCTTTTCTTTTAAGTCTGTTGATAACCAAAGATTATCAATAAGACATTGTTGAGTTTTATCCAACTCAGTTTTTGGCTGAGGATAGAACTGCTTTTCAGAGAACATTGGAAGTTTAATATTGTTAAACTTCATTACTTGCTAAGGTACCTGCAAAACAGAATCTTGATCTTCTTCGAGAGGATCGCAATGGTTAACAGGGTTAATTGAAATATTTGAAAAAATTGGAATTTTCAAAAATTTGAAAATAACTTGCTGATTTTGGTATTGTGTAATAATACCTTCATCAGTGATTTGAATAGGGAAAAGTAATTTTATAAACGGAGTTCCTAAAATTACTTTATTTTTTAAATTTTTGACCAGTAAAAAAGAGGTATTAATTCTTAAATCCTGGTTTTCAATTGTAACAGAAGACAATTTGAAATTGATTTTTAGAACAGAACCGTTAGCAGTGTTAAGACGATCTGTGGTTTTTTCAAAGTATTTTGAAGGAATAAGTTCTTCCAAAATACAGTTTGAATCAGCTCCGGTATCAAAAAGAGCTGTTGTATCAATAATAAAATCATTAATGATAATCTTAATATTGATATAAAATTTTTCTAAAAAATTGGCAGACCCAAGGAACTTAAGATCAAGAAGATCGTCATTCTTATGAGTCGAAGAAGGGGTGCCAGAGTTTTGTGTTTTGTTGGATAGGTAATCCATTTTTAATTGGAGACTCTGGACATTTTGTCTTAAATCATAAATTTCAGATTTAAGAAGATTGATTTCAGATTGTAAATCTGAGATTGTAACAGGCTTGGTATTATTATTCTCAAGCCGTTTGAAGGTATTTTTGAGGTTAAACTTGTTGGTTACCAAAGGATTTTTAGGAGGCTTGGCAACCAGAGTGGCTTTGAGTTTTTCAAGATACCCAGTTCTATCCTGAGTATTAGGAATTGCACAGATAACCTCGAAGAGGAGATCTTGTTCTTTGGTTAAGACATTGATAGATGATTCGGGGGAATCATCATTTTGGATTTGATTTAAACTCTCTGAAGAATCATGAGAGGAATCATCAAAAGAGGTATCTTCAAAGGAAGAATCAATCAAAAGATTGTTGATTTTGTCCTGGATAGTTTTGTGTAAGTTAAGAGAACTAATCTTCTTATTGAACTTACAAAATCTACTATAATGGCCAGGTTTACCACATTTGTAGCAGATAACTTTGGTTTTGGGTTGAGAATCTTTATTCTCATTATCTAATTGGATCTTGGGCCTAGGTTTGGACTTCCTAGGGTTTTGTTTGTAAAATTGAGGTCTGGGAAGACCGGTTTTGGTTTTAGGTTTGCTACTGGGCTTCTTAGCACAGGGTAACCCAAATTGTTCACAGAAGGTTCCTAACTCCCTACGGGTTTGGGCCTTCTCTTTTGCTAATTGTTGTTGCACTTTGTCATCTTGACAAATCTTGAGTGCAACTCTTTGGATTATGGCAATAAGCTGTCCATAGCTTAATTGGTCATAAGGAATTGGAGAATTGGGATTTTGGCTTCTAAGTTTATCTCTAACCTTATCGCCAAGGGATTTGGGAAGGCCAGCTAAGAATTTCTCTTTCCAGAAAGCTTGCTGACTGTCTTCTCTGGTATAAACCCTAGTTAGGAAAGTATCTTTATACCACCTAAAATCACCTAAGGTTTTACACCTAAGATTGGCCAATAACTCAGCAGATCTATCCTTGATAACAGAGGGATCTCCTATGAAATGTTGAGCTATGGTAAAAATTAAGGTATTAACGGCATCAGGTAAAGTAACACCGCTTTCAACAATTGGGGTACCATCAGGTTTAGTCTTAATGGCACTAAGAATTGAGTGTCTTTGTTGGTCAGATAGATAATTATCCCACCAGCCTTTGAGTTGGCCACAGAAACCTGCAACAAGAATTTCCACAATCATAGATTCAGGAAAATCATTAGTGGTTTCGTAAGCAGTGGCAACCATAGTCATATTTTGAAGAATTTGGTAATGCCATACTCATTTTCACCATCTATGTTCCATTCATAGACGTTGTTGGCACTAAAGCTTTTGAAATTGGAATTGGAATCCTTTTCTTCCAAAAGAAGATCAGGGGCAGTTGCTCTAGGATAATAGAGCTTTGTAGGATTTCTCTAATTGGGACCTGTAATAACTGGATTGATATTAATGTCAGAGTCATCTTCAGAGGGACAAACCGAAGAAGGTTGGCCAAGGACATTAATAGAGTTCTTGTTTTTGGGATTCCTATGTGGTAGAGGAGTTTCTATCTCAGGGGAATCAGGGATAACATTGCAAAGTTCGATTTGCTTATTAATCTTTGTGAGGAATTCAGTATGAACATCCTCAACTTCCCTTTTGATTTGAGCTTTAGGTCCAAAAAGACGAAGAGCTTTTTTGCCATTGTTAGAAATCTGGTAGGGTTTAAACAATGGGTTTTCAATTTGAAAAGAATTACTTTTGGCCGAAGGAGTATTATGATCAAGAATCTTTTCTCCTAGGGTTTGAAGATAACGATTGGTGTAATTGGATTGTTCCATAAGGGTTTTGATGTCCTTAGGGGAAATTGGATCAGTTCCTATCTTAGAACTGAAAGGAGTTGCAATGACAGTTGTGGGAGAATCCTTACTGGTGAGGGTAAAGGATGTCTTAGGAGGTAACTCAGAATGAACCTCTTGACCATCTCCTAAATGCCATTTTTTGATAACCTCAAGGTCTTTGATGTTCAAAGAAAGATCTTTGAACGGATAATCCATATTGTTTTTAATGGCAATACCATTAAACCAATAAAAGAATGGAAGATTGTAATGTTGGATATTGGCAAAAGGATTAGTAGGTAAGACCTTGGGAATCCTAAGCTTACTAAAATCCAAATGAATATCAGAATTGATTGGAGTATTAGTATCAGTAGTGGAAAATACTACGATATCTTTACTAATATCCAAGAATTTGGCAAGGTCCATAGTGGTTGATGAGTTGGAATCAACTATCGTGACACTATTACCTAATTGACTAGGAGTAGTGGAGGGGACAGAAGTCACAATCGCATTACTGCTAAGAGTACTAATAATAGAGGTGTTGGTAACAACGTCGGTGACAGCTGTTATTTTACTATTATCAGTTTGAAAATTGTCAGACAAAGTTTTTTCAAAATTGTCTTTTTCAAAAGTGTCCTTATCCTGTAAAGAAGACAAGGTAATAACAGTATTTCCACTATTATTGTTTTTAAAATTGTTTTTGTCAGAAAAGGATGAAGACGTATCTTTTTCATACGAATAAGATAAAGCCTTATCTTTTTTCTGTTCAAAATGCTTTGGGTATTTTTGAGAAATTATTTCTAAAGTCTCTTGGTGTAAAGACTGACTACTGAAAGGATAATAGTATCCACTTTAATAGTAACAGTATTAAACCATTGGAAAAATACCATATTGTAATTGATTTTTTCAATATATTTATGAAATTTTTCATAAATTATTTTTCTTTGATTTTCAGAAAATTCATTAAGAAACCATTCCCTTTGCGGGGTCCAGGTTTTAGAATGAAAATCTTTTTTGAGAAATTCTTTGTCATTGACAAACTTTGCGGAATTGATTTGGGTATCCTCAAGAGGATTCTTGGAATTGTCACGAGCTATAGATTCTTCAATAGCCCTGAGTCTAGATTGAATCTCATCATCAAAACTTTTCTTTTTAGGGAAAGATTGACGATTTTGTTTGAGAAGAGCTTTGGCAACCCGAAGGTTATCTTGAGTAGAATTGAATGGATCAAAAGACCCATAATTGGACATTTGACTCATACTGGATGAGCTAGATTGGGTAAATTGGGAGGTAAATTGGGAGGCTAAGGATTGAGAAGATTGATAAGAATTATAAGAACAAAAAGATAAATTGTCATCGGAGTAAACAGAATAACAAGACATAATGAAAATAGAATAATTGCCCAAAGGAGATCAATCTTAACAAGCCTTCCTCACCCGTAAGTACCATTGCCATCACCTGGTTTGTTAGGACAGTAGGATATTGATCAAGAACTAACAAATCATGCACTAAGATACTTTAACTGGATTTAACCATACATATCTGATAAAGCGGAACTATGGTTATTAAGAAAGAATAAATAGTTACAAACTAATAAACTAGATTATGAAATAACCGGGTATTGAGTTCAGACAATAGTCACAAACGTTACTATATCAGATTGGTTCTTATTAAAATAAAAGATCAATCAAGTTAGTCACAAACGTTAGAATGATTAAACATAGAAAGTATGTTAGATGCATCATCAACAGTTCAAGATCACGTTCAACTAACTTGATTGATCTTTTATTTTAATAAGAACCAATCTGATATAGTAACGTTTGTGACTATTGTCTGAACTCAATACCCGGTTATTTCATAATCTAGTTTATTAGTTTGTAACTATTTATTCTTTCTTAATAACCATAGTTCCGCTTTATCAGATATGTATGGTTAAATCCAGTTAAAGTATCTTAGTGCATGATTTGTTAGTTCTTGATCAATATCCTACTGTCCTAACGAACCAGGTGATGGCGATGGTACTTACAGGTGAGGAAGGCTTGTTAAGATTGATAGTTTTTGGATCATCGTGCTTTTTTCATTATGTCTTACTATTCTGATTACTCCGATGATAATATTTCTTTTTGTTCTTATAGTTCTTCTCAATCTATTCGATCTTCTCAATCCTTAACCTCCCAATTTACCTCCCAATTTACCCAATCTAGCTCATCCAGTATGAGTCAAATATCCAATTATGGATCTTTTGATCCTTTCAATTCTACTCAAGATAACCTTCGGGTTGCCAAAGCTCTTCTCAAACATAATCGTCAATCTTTCCCTAAAAAGAAAAGTTTTGATGATGAGATTCAATCTAGACTCAGGGCTATTGAAGAATCTATAGCTCGTGACAATTCCAAGAATCCTGTTAAGGATACCCAAATCAATTCCTCCAAGTTTGTCGTTGACAAAGATTTTTTCAAAAAAGATTTTCATTCTGAAAACTGGACCCCTCAAAGGGAATGGTTTCTTAGTGAATTTTCTATAAACCAAAGAAAAACAATTTATGAAAAGTTTTATGAACTTATCAAGAGAATTCAATTAAATATTTAATTTTTTCACTGGTTTAATACTTGTGCTATTGATGGTAATTACAACTACCCGTTCAATAATAAGTCTTTACACCAGAAAACTTTGAAAACAATTTATCAAAAAATTTTTTCAAACCTTTATGAAAAGCAAGACTCGTTGTCTTTTTTCCAAAAATATTTTGAAATCAATTTTAACAATTTCGAAAAAGACAATTTTGAGAAAACTTTGTCTGACAATTTTCAAACTGATAATAGTAAAGTAACAGCTGTCACTGACGTTGCTACTGACACCTCTATTATTAGTACTCCTAGCAGTAATACGATTGTGACTTCTGTCCTTTCCACTACTCCTAGTCAATTGAACAATAGTGCCACAATAGTTGATTCCAACTCATCCGATACTATTGATTCCGTCAATCCCTTGGATATTAGTAAAGATATCGTAGTATTTTCCACTACTGATACTAATACTCCAATCAATTCTGATATTCATTTGGATTTTAGTAAGCTTAGGATTCCCAAGGTCTTAACTACTAATCCTTTTGCCAATATCCAATTCAATAATCCGACACATGATTCCAACTCTATGAATCGTACGGATCAATTTTCTATCATGACTATTAGGAACAATAATCTTCCTAACAATAGTCTCAATTCTCGCCACAATGATGTTTGCTCCAATTGCGGACAAAGTGGTCACAAAAAATACTACTGTCATTTTGACAGGAGAATTTGCAAAGAAATTGACTACAGAGTCAACAATCTCTTGGCTGAGCATTTTTGGGAAAATTGCTTAACCAACAATAACAATTTCTTTATTCAGGATAACTGTTCCAATTCTGAATATCAATTAAATACTCTCGATTCTGAGTCTCCTAGTAGGAATATCACTATTAGTAATCTCCGTTTCGAAGTTAACAAACTTAGGTCCGAGATTGAAGACCTAAAACAAATTCAAATAAATAACAAAACCGTTTTACAAACTGTTTTGCAAAATGATGAAACTACGGTTTCAAGTTCAAACAATTTTTCTGATATTAACAATCTTGTTAGTATCCAAAAGTTTTTTATAAACATCAAAATTGTTGTAAAAGATTTTACTCTTGAAACAGAAGCCCTTTTTGATACTGGAGCTGATTCAAATTGTATTTTAGAAGGATTAATTCCTACTAAATACTTTGAAAAAACTACTGAAAAGCTCAGTACGGCAAATGGTTCAAAGTTAAAAATCAATTATAAACTCTCTTCGGTGTTTATCCAAAATCAAACCCTTAAGATTGAAACTTCTTTCTTATTGGTCAAAAATCTTAAGAACAAAGTAATTTTGGGAACCCCCTTTATAAAATTACTTTTTCCTTATCAAACAAATGAAAATGGGATTATTGCCCAACATTTGAGTAAACCAATTCTTTTCAAATTTTTGAAAGAACCTATTGTCAGAGATCTTAATCCCATCTCTCTCAAACAAAGTCAAATCAGTTTTCTTAAAGATGAAATCTCTTTTAAGAATATTGATTTTCAATTAAAGCAATCTGATGTTCATGAAAGGATTAACAGCCTTTTGGACCAGATTCAAAATTCAATTTGTTCTGACTTACCAAATGCTTTTTGGGAAAGAAAACAACACGTTGTTAATCTTCCCTATGAAAAGGATTTTTCTGATAGGCAAATTCCTACTAAGGCTCGTCCTATCCAAATGAGTCATGAACTCCTTCAATTCATTAACTGAGATTAAAGACTTGCTTAGCAAGGGTCTCATCCGTAGAAGTAAGAGCCCATGGTCTTGCTCTGCCTTCTATGTCAACAAACCTTCTGAGATTGAGAGGGGTACCCCTCGTCTCGTTATCAATTACAAACCGCTTAATCAAGCCCTTAGCTGGATTAGGTATCCAATTCCAAACAAAAAAGATCTTTTAAATCGGCTTCACAATGCCAAGATCTTTTCCAAGTTTGATATGAAATCTGGATTCTGGCAAATCCAGGTGGATGAGAAGGATAGGTATAAGACTGCTTTTACCGTCCCCTTCGGTCAATACGAATGGAATGTCATGCCATTCGGCCTCAAAAATGCTCCTTCAGAATTCCAACGAATTATGAATGACATTTTCAATCCTTATTCCAATTTCATCATTGTTTATATAGATGATGTTTTAATTTATTCTCAATCGGTGGATCAACACTTCAAACACCTTAACACTTTTGTTTCAGTTTTTAAGAGGAGTGGCTTGGCCTTGTCCAAAACAAAAATCAATTTGTTTCAGACTAAGATCAGATTTCTTGGTCACAATATTCACTTAGGAACTATCGTGCCTATTAGCCGTGCTATTAGCTTTGCTGATAGATTTCCTAATCAATTAATTGACAAAACTCAATTGCAAAGATTTCTTGGATGTCTCAACTACGTCTCTGACTTCTTGCCTCAATTATCCAATCTGATCAAACCACTCCATGATCGTCTCAAAAAGGATCCTCCTCCTTGGACTGATGTTCATACCAATGTGGTCAAACAAGTCAAAACCCAGGTTAAAGAACTCCCGTGTCTTTACCTTCCCAATCCTCAATTTTTAAAGATTGTCGAAACTGATGCCTCAGACATTGGTTATGGTGGCATTCGCAAACAGAAAACTTCTTCTGGTAAAGAGCAAGTTATTGCCTTTACTTCCAAACATTGGAATCCTGCCCAGCAGAATTACTCCACTGTCAAAAAAGAAGTTTTGGCAATTGTTTTATCTATTTCCAAGTTTCAATCTGATTTACTAAACCAGAAGTTTTTGGTTCAAGCCGATCAGAATCAAAGAAAAGATATTTTGAAAAAAGATGTTAAAAATCTTGCTTCAAAACAAATTTTTGCCAGATGGCAATCAATTTTAAGTATTTTTGATTTTGATATTGAATACCTCAAAGGTTCTCAAAATTCCCTTCCTGATTTTCTAACCAGAGAATATTTGCAGAGAAAAGAAGTTAACCAGGTTTGTCCAATATCAACAATGTCCTCCTTCCCTACGGGGAAAGGAAAAGGTGCCAAAGGGAAAGACAAAGGTAAAACTACTCTTAACCCTTTTGATGTCCTTTCACAGGAAAACCAATCTGGGTCTTCGACCCAAAACCAATTAGCAATTGGGTCATCCACCCAAAGTCCAACTGGGTCATTCACCCAGAAACACCAAAGTCCAACTGGGTCATTCACCCAGAAACAATTAACAATTGGGTCTTCGACCCAAAACCAATTGACAACTGGGTCATCTACCCAAGGTCCAACTGGGTCATCTACCCATGCTCAAATTGCCGGGCCAAAAACCCGTAGCCAAACCAAACATGAGTCTAAGGAAGACTACTTCTTCCCTATTCAGACTCTTCAAGCCTTTCAACAACAGGGCTTGACTCAATTACCAACCAACACTTGGGCAGGAACCGTCCAAGGAAAACCAATTGAGAGTTTAGATCTTATGATCCAAAACTCGAAAAACTCAATTTATCAAGCCAACCCAAAACACATACAATCAAGTTGCAGGAACATCCAAAACCCAATATGTTCAGAAACCAAATTTTTGGCCTATCATAGGATTAGAACCAGAATTTTGGGATACAAACATAAACAAAATTACTTCCAAAATCCTCCCTAAAGGATTCAATTTTGTGCCTTTGGCCCCAAATAAGACTCACCAATTTTATCAGTTAATATTAATTGATACCGAGTCTGTAAAAATAAACATCATAGGGATCCCAAAGACCCCTCAAATATTACCCATTCAACCCTCCAAATCCTTGAGGTTTTAACACCTTCGGCTTGGGGACAAAATCCCAGCAATTTCAAAAAATTCTCCGGAACTTTTGATCCAATTGGCTTTTGCTACTGGGATTATATCAAAGCTTGGGAGATAACCCTTTTGGGACTCCAAAACAAAAATTTTAAACATTCCTGGTTTATCTATTTTAAGACAGGTACCAGGTATCAATTTCCTAATCGGTTCCTCCAATGGTGGGACTCTTTTGGGCCAATTCCTGAAATACTTCCCCTGGATGTTATTGAAGGATTCAATTTTTTCAAAACTAAGTATGATCGTGAGGCTGATAGTCTTCCAATCTTACTTAACTTTTTTGTTTATTTTTCTCTGTCTTGGGTGTTCTCATGGCAGTACAATCTCAACAAAAACCCTCTTCCAAATGTCCACCCATGGCTGGTACAACAAGCCTATGTTAAATGGTGGTCTGAATTTGATGGGTCCAAAGCTTCAAAAGAAGGAGTCAAGAACTGGTTTAGGAAGAATCCTAAACTTTTAAAGTATGCTGAACCTAGCACTTGCCTTCTTCAAAACCAAAAGTCTCAAATTGCGGCTGCCATAGCAGGCTCTTCCTCTGAAGAAGATATGATAAGCAGCCTCCAAAGCATAACTCAGCTTCTCCAGAAGAGAATGACTGACAACAAGAAGGATGATCAGCCATCCACAAGTAAACAACCAATCATGAAGACAGCTATCAAAAAGAAGAAGCAAATTCTTCAGCCAGCTGCCCTCAAACCAACTGATGAAGGCTCAAGCACTGACATTATCTTCTACAAATCTGAAGAAGATGATTTGCTCTCTGAGCCAGCCAATTCGGATGATGACTTTCTCCCTTCACCAGAGTAGTCAAAGATTCCTTTTGTCTGCCATTATGCACCGAAAGTGGTAAAGCAGACTTATCAATTTTATAACCGGTACTATTGTAATAGTTTAGGTTTGATTACCTGTACTGTTTTAATAGTACTTTCAATTTTTCTTTAAAAGCCCGGCGCTTGCTCATTGTTAAGCACGCTTCGGCTCCCCCTCAATTCAAGTTCTAGAGTGAGAAGTGAGAGCTCAGTGAGGTCTCTTCCCCTTCTTCCTCCTCTTATGTTATTGCTTTCTGTAATGTTTTAAATTCAATAAATAAAAGCGTGACCGACTCTGCTTTTATCATTTTCTTTTCTTAATGCATTCATAGTCCGCCTTCATGGCTGGTTAACTGCTTGCATCTTTGCATGTTTTAACCTTTAAGTTTTTCGTTTTTATTTCCAGTTCTTTTACATTTCTGGGGTTTGTTCCCCATTTGAACTGATGCTGAGTCCGTCTCAGTCCTACTTCCTACTGTAGTTCCCTTCCGCTAGTCCAACTCTGCTTCCGACCCCCTCTTGGTATATATATATATAAATAGACAAAGTCTAATCATTGTGTACACCACCGTAATAATCACCGCCATCGTCCCCACCATCTCGTGGCTGTCCATCATATAGCTGATTATTGGACGGGTTGATAAAACCTGCCATCGATATAATGGTAGAAAAATCACTGGCCATTGCGTCTGCAGTGGGGCCCTGGCTAGTCAGTGGCGCCTGAATATTTAAATGGGGTTGTTGCAGAGGTAGTTGTGGCCTGTAGTAGTTCTGTGGCAGTGGTTGTGGCGGTGGCTGTTGATGTGGCTGTGATGGTGGTGGACAATAGTTGTAATGGTGTGCCGGTGGGCGGGAATAATATTGTTGACCTGTTGGTGGCGGTGGCGACGACGATGGCCTCCCCTGCTGCTGATACAGTAATGCAATTAATTGTCTTTGTTGCTCTGCCATCTCATCGATCTTTGCCTCTAATACATCGTTCTTCTGAATAGCCTCATCCACCTTACGCTGTGTATCTTCTAGTCTCTTCTTGAGCTCCACACGATAGGCATCATCCCTGTGAGATCGTCCAATACTGGCGGCAAAAGAAGAAGAAGCGGCATTAATGTCGAGGTAAGAAACCCATTTTTGTAACATGAGGATAGTACCCCAGCGCCGTACAGCCGTCCCTTTTTCTTCCCGCCAGCAACCGCCACCCATTTCTTTAGCTGAAAACGACCCACGTCATCTCAGTTAGTAGATGTGGACGAGTCAATAGTAGCATGAGCCTAAGAAAAATACCGATTCATCGCTGCGCCAAAGGCCTCCTGATGATTTTTAAATTTAAAAACAAATGAGTCTGAATTAACAACTATATATAAACATTTAAAATTTTAAAAAATTAATATAAATTGAAATTACCTGAACCTGCCTCGACCGGTCATCAATAAATTTGCCATTTGCCTTCCGAATGTGGACCTTGCGATGCAGCTGATGCACTCCCACAGGTCGCCCGAGTTCCTTCTCCTATAAGTAACTCCACATATAAAATATATAATAGTGAACAATAATAAATAATATTAATTAATTAAGTATAAAATAACAATAAGTATATATGCATGTACCATGCGTTCTCAGATCTGTGCAGTGTTAATGGAACCTCCGTTGTGTAAGCTACCACCCTTCTCTGATGCCCTGCTAGTCTTGTTCCGTTCGCGAATTTTATTGTACTCTTCGCTTCTCCAATATGCGGACAAGGCTTTGAAAACATTACCTCCCATCCAATGGTGATGCTTTCCCTTTTGGCGCACACTCCTAAGCATATTGGAGTAGCAGCGTGCGGCTCTGTGATGAAAGTTTTCCTCGACTTGCTTGTCATCACATTTTTCTTGTAATATAGGATATTAAAATATAAAAGATAATATATCACCTAAAACTACTTATGCATGAAATTTTAAATCACAACTTACTTTAAAAGTGTTGAACATCATCTCTGCATCAGCTTCATTGTCCTTAATCAGACCCCATGAGGTCCACGGATGGTGACATTTCTCCTTAATAACAGCTATGATTGTGTTCGAAGAAGGTTTAGAGGGAAGAAACCTTAATAATAAAATGAAATTATTGAATAATAAAACTAAAATAATCAATAAAACTTAAATAACCAAAAAAATTAATAAATACTTACGCGCTCCCCGCGGGTCTAATAACAACTCACCCATCTGGCATATACATCACCTCGTCATCAACAACATCATGTAAGTTAGAACTATGGGTGTCATCCTCATCACCATCATTCGGGGAGAAGGGCGAATCAATAGTGTTGACATCCTCGTCAATGTGGTGCGGATCACTAGGGACTGTAGAAGTAGTGCCATGCTCAAAGTTAGAATTGTCATGTGTGGGGGCTATCGGTGGCATGTTGGTGGTGGGCATAGGGTGATAAATACTCGTATCCTCAACAATGCGAGGCGGCCCCCGCTTGCGATGGCAATGAGAAGGAACCTTCTCCTTTCCTTTTCCACTAGAGGAAGGTGTTGGATCACGTCCTCCTGAAACCATGCTATATATATATATGCATGCAAGTTAATTATTTAAATTGTAGACAAATTAACCTTTGGATCATCAGAACATTTCAGCACTATTTCATAAAAATTATGAATACAATATTCAGTACTAATTAACATGCCATAACAAATAAAACACATGCTAAATGATACAAATAATAGTTACACAATATGGATCATTCGTCCCATTCCTCCTCGAGCGACCCTTCGGATTCAATCCCATCCTCCATGATTTGTTCTTTGTTTTTGGCATCCGCTGCGTCATCGTCGTCCACTTCTTCGCTGGCATTTGGCACACATAGGCAGCTAAAGCCTTCAACTAGAATCACATCATCCACATTGGACATTTCATCCACCCGATAAGGCACTTCTTCCTCTGGATCGCCTTCTACTTCAATGCGAGATCTTGGTTTTGTCTTAATTGCAACACACCAACCTCATTTGTCCGTTCGTGTTGATGGATAAGGGACATAATACACCTGTCTCACATGTTGTGCCATCACGAACGGATCAAATGGATTTTGGATTCCTCTTCGTTAGTGTCCGCCGTATTAGATTTTGGATTCCTCTTCGTGCCTCTATCAGATGGATCAAATCACGTGCAATAAAATAACACCGCCTTTTTACTATATCCTAGAGTAATGTAAGCTAGTTCGTATATGTGTTCAATGACACCGTAAAAGTCATCTTCACCTCCTTCAGTGTCACATTTGATGTAAAATCCACTATTTATTGTTTCTTTGCCCTCTGTCCATGACTGGGTGTGAAATTTGTACCCGTACAAAAAGTATGTGTGCCATTCATTAACACATGTACGAGGACGATCAGATAAGTTCCTCAAGTGTTGGGTAAGGGGAGTTAGTGGACTGCAATGCACCTACGCAAGCAAATGATGAAATTGGTTAAGAGGAATTAGTGAAATTGTGATACACCTCAGCTATTTTGTCTATAAGTATGTACCTGTTGCGTAAACCATCCAGGAAAGTTTGCATGTATATCCGCCGAAGATCCTTGTTCCGCTAAGAATGCCCAAATGAAATTGGATAATAAATAAACAAGGTAGGGTGTCTGGATAAGAAAATAAGTTTATTATATGATATACGTACTCTAGATAGGGTTTCACTTCGGTGCAATTAATCAGAACATGAACATGTGCTGAATTTAACTCTTCATCCATTAACCAATGAATCAATTCTCTCCCAGCATGACGATCAGGCAGGCAAAAGACTGATAAGGCTAACAGATGTCTTTCACATTCAGCAAAGACTTTATTCCTTCAATTCCGTGGGGATAACATTGATTTGTTGAAATAATATGAACAAAAATGGGTTGTTTCGTGATGTAAGTAAGACGAACAGATTGATCCTTCAACCCGAGCCTTATTTTTCACCGATCGTTTAGAATCACCCATCAACCTATATAACAAGGTTAACAAATTTAGTATCTTTGACGAAAATGGAAGTATAGATTTCATATTTATATAGGAAACATGTTGCAAATATACCTTTCAAATGGATATATCCACCTATATTGAACAGGTCCACCAAGTCTAGCTTCATATGCAAGATGCACTGGGAGATGCTACATAGAATCAAAGAAACCAGGGGGAATATCCTCTCCAACTTACATAGAATGAATGAAATGTTTTGCTCTATCTTAATAAGATCATCCATTTCCAAGGTTGCAGAACACAAATTTTTAAAAAATTGACTAATTTTAATTAATGGGTTCAAAACATGTGCTGGCAACTTACTAGGCAGTAAACACTCCATGAATACATGACAATCATGGCTCTTCATTCCTTGCATCTTCCCCCTATTCACATTGGCACAACTTGCTAAATTGGAAGAATAACCATCTGGCATTTTGAGATCTGTAACCCATTGATAAACTGATTTTGCATCGTCGGGTGATAAAGTGTAATTGGCCACCGGTTTTAAGGTCTTCTCAGTAGCCTGGTCATCTACCAACAACAAGTCCTTTAGCCTACAGTATATAGCCAAGTCCCTCCGGGCTTTGTCATTTTCTTTGATTTTGCCTTTCACGTTCATAACAGTGTTAAATATGTTGTCAAAAAAATTCTTCTCAATGTGGATAACATCGAGATTGTGTCTCAAAAAATTGTCTTTCCAATACTGGAGATCCTAAAAAATACTTCTTCTTGTCCAATTATGCCACAAGCCATAATTTTTCGGTTGTTTAATAACACCATTTATAACTTGTACTTTTGGTACATCCTTGACTCTATTCCATACCTCTTCCGATATTAACCTACGGGGTGGGACCAAATTTTTAGCTACACCCCTTACGAAGGCATTTTTATCCATCCTAAATGGATGATCGTTTGGTAAGAACTTGCGGTGCGAGTCAAACCAAGAAGTCTTCCCTCCGTGGTGCAAGGTAAATGCCTTCGCGTCCTCCATGCAAATCGAACACGCCAATTTACCATGACTCCCCCATCCAGATAACATGCCATAAGCAGGGAAATCATTAATGGTCCACATCAGGACTACTCTCATCATAAAATTTTGCTTTTTGGCAATATCATACATCAAACCACCATTCCACAACCTCTTCAATTCATCGATCAAAGGCTATAAATAGATATCAATACCAGTCGTTGGTGAATTTGGCCCCGGGATTGCACATGATAAGAACGTGTAAGGTTTAGACATACACATATCAGGAGGAAGATTGTACGGTTTGACAATAACTGGCCAGTAAGAATAAGCTTTAGCTGTTAACTGGATAAATGGTGTAAACCCATTAGAGCATAACCCAATTCGTACATTGCGTAGATCCATGGCAAAATCAGGATGTACCCAATCAAAGTGCTTCCACGCCTCACCGTCAGACGGATGGCACAACTCACCTGAACTTCTTCTATTTTCATAGTGCCATGTCATTTTACCTACAGTTTGCATTGATACAAACATTCTCTGCAGCCTTGATATGATAGGCAAAGAAAATATTGCCTTCCTTGGAACTGGTTTACTCCGAATTGTACCTGTTTTGCGAAGATGATACATTGGCTTTATTGGAACCTAAACGATTGAGAAGTTTAGACCCTCATTAATTTTGATGATAACAAAATATTCACAAGAGAACAATTTATATGTTCTAACAATTCTTGAAGTGTGCAGATACTAATATTACATAAATTTCTAAGCCACTTAAACAAGAAGGAAGAAGCTCTCAAGAGAAGGATACACTTCATGTGTCATCATCCGGCTCATCCTAGTAAACTGTCTTCGTGAGCGTCTGGAATTATCCTTTTGTGACATTAGTCTTATCCATTTGCTTTAAGCGTCCGATCTTTCATTCTGAGCTAGCATCTGAACTTCATTTTATATCACGTGTTGGTCACGTAATTGCTCTTACTCTCAGAAGGTTCTGGAACGGATTTCGAATTTGATCTTATGCGCCAAAATTGTTGTACGAGGTACCAAAGGTGACACCTTTAGCTACAAGACAAAAATCGTACAAGCAATTGTGAAAAGCAAGGTAGTACGAAAACGGTAATATGTACTACTGAGATAATTCTCTAGAAAGGAAGATAGAGACAACTTTTTGAAATCACCTCACTCAATGGAAAGGAGCCATTTTCTTTATGCAGTAATATCCTTTAGAACTCCTATAAATCCCCCAAGGTATCCATTGAAGAAATAGAATTTGAAATCACAAATCAAGAAATCTGAAAACTCTACAAGAGAATATTGCTTCATTCTCGAGAACAAGCTCTGTTGCTATACACTAAAAAGAGTCAATACTCAAAGCACCGCTTACGTGAGCAATCATGTTTCGAGCCAAGTCTACGGACTACAAGAATCGAACTCGGCGTCCGATACTTTCTTTTAGAAAGCATTTCTATATTGAGCTTAATTTTTTATCCTCTCTGTGAGAGTTATTTATACTTGTATTCAATTTAACTTGTAAAAGTTGTTTTGGCCTAGTTAAAATTTGTTCCTCAAAGGCTCATTGTCTTGAGTCGTTTTGAGAAGTTGAGAGTATTGTCAAGGTTGTGACAGTAGAATACTCTTGAGGAAATTATGTCAGTTGATTATAGTGGAAAATCCTTGAGGAGCAGAAGGGACTAGGCGTAGCTACGGTTTGGTAGTGAACTAGTATAAATCTTTGTGTCTCTTGCATTCTGCTTTCTATTTATCTTTATCTTGCTTTGATAAAAACAAGTTTTCACAAATAGCCATTGTCAGGTTTATTTTCAAAGATCCGTTTAACAAACTGTTTTGAAAAACCTGTGTTCTAAGTGTTTTAAACTTAAAGTTTGCGAAAAGTTTTCAACACAATTCAACCCCCTTCTTGTGTTCACGTTCAGTTGGTACCAGAGCTCGGCCTCTTTGTTGAGCACTTGATGTTAAGAGTAAAGATCCTCTGGGAACATATGCTGAAGGTGGTCAAATGAACCGTCCTCCTCTATTCAATGGAGAAAAATTTGATTACTGGAAAGATAAGAAGAAAGCATTCCTTGAGGCACAAAATCTTGATTTATGGGATATAGTTGAAAGTGGATACATTTCTCCCGCTAATGCCCTTGGTGTTGCAATACCTAGGAAAAGCGGGTGATGATCGAGAAAAGAGATATCAAACCAATCAGAGGGCTAGATTTATTATAAACTGTGGTATGACAGAAAGAGAATATGATAAATGAGGCAAGTTTGATAATGCAAAAGAAATCTGGGGTTCTCTTGTTTTGTCTTATGAGGGTTACGCCAAGTAAGAGAAACAAAGGCGACATGATGGTTCGCCAGTATGAGCTATTCAAAATGGAAGATGGAGAAAACATTGAAACTATGTTTGGAAGGTTCCAAACACTTGTTCATGGGTTGCAGGCCCTTGGAAAAAGTTATACCACACCTGATCATGTGAGAAAGATCTTGAGAAGTTTGACTAAGCAGTGGAGACCCAAAGTCACTGCTATTCAAGAAGCAAAAGATCTAAATGTCCTTCAACTTGAAGATCTAACGAGTTCTTTGAAAGCTCATGAACTTGAGCTAAATGAATAAGAACCTACCAAGAAGAGTAAGTCTATTGCTTTAAGAGTTAATCAACATAAACCTAGTACTTCTAAAGCTTTTCAGGCTGAAGAAGAAGAATCAGATGATGAAGCTTCAGAAGGAGATTATGATGGATCAGATGATGAGCTAGCTTTCATATCTAAGAAGATCCAGGAATGTGGAAGAAAAGAAACTTCAGAAGGAGGTTTCAGAAGAAAGATACAAAGGACAAGAAGGAAAGCAAAGACAAGGACAAAGCCCAAGTCATTTGCTATGAATGTAAGAAGCCTGGACATTTCAAGTCCGAGTGTCCTAATCTTAAGGAAAAGCCCACAAGAAGCTCCTTCAAGAAAAAGAAGAAAGGTCTCATGGCAACATGGGAAGATCTTGACTTAGCCTCCCCCGAGGAGGATAAAAAACAAGAAGCTCACATTGCCCTCATGGCGGATTAATCGATCTTGATTCAGAAGAAGAAGTTGAAAAGGTAATAATATATGACTCTTATTCTGAACTTCAACTTGCTTTTGATGATTTGTTAAAGGATTCTGCCACTCTTTCTATTGAGTATAAGAATTTGAAAAAGAAATTTTCAAAACTATCACAAGATTTTCATTCTTTACACAATGAAAACTCTGTACTCAATGAAGAGAACCAGAAATGGCGAAAATCAGCGTCGGTGGATAACCAGCGTCTGGAAGCCAACAAGCAAACTGTGAGAGCTCTCAAGTCAAAAGCTCTGTGGTTACAGGCAATCCTAACTGCAAATCAAATGACTATGAACATGCATTTCAAAAGTTTCTTGCAGAGAGTGTAACTCGAAGCAAGCAAGCTTCTATGATTTGGGGTGTCAGTAAAACGACAACTCATGGTTTTGGTTATATATCAGATGAACCTCTTTTAGAAAATGATTTAGCATCTGATAAATCCAATAATCATAGTAAATGTTTGTATTGTACTTACTGCAATAAATCTGGTCATTTGAAAAGTGCATGTAATGTGTTTACAACTAAGAAGGACAAGCATCCTTCAAGAACTAACAAGAAAGGACCCAAAAAGATATGGGTACCTAAAGATAAAATAGTCTATGTTGCAGACTTGCTTAGCAACAAAGTCAACACACCTATCTTGGCACTTAGACAGTGGATGCTCGCGTCACATGACGGGAGAAAAGCATATGTTGCAAGAACTGAGACCTAGAGAAGCTGGGTTCGTTGGTTTCGGAGGAAACCAGAAAGGTAAAATAGTTGGAATTGGTCGCATAGGTAAAGGCTCTCTTCCTTCTATTGATAATGTTTTATATGTTGAAGGACTGAAACATAATCTACTGAGCATAAGTCAATTATGTGACAGTGGTTATAATGTTATCTTTACAGAAAATGGATGTTCAGTAAAAAGCAAAAATGATGGATCTATATTCTTTACAGCAAAGAGGAAACAAAACATTTATAAAGTTGATCTTTCTAAACTTGCAAAACAAGATGTCAAGTGTCTTATGTCTGTTGAAGATGAGAAATGGATTTGGCACAAAAGATTGGGTCATGCAAATTTGAGGTTAATCTCAAAATTAAACAAGCACAATCTTGTTAGAGGCTTACCAAATCTTAAGTTCCAATCTGATGCCTTGTGTGAGGCTTGTCAAAGAGGAAAACAAGTTAAAACTTCTTTTCATTTAAAAAATGTTGTTTCAACCTCGAGACCACTTGAACTTTTACATCTTGATCTTTTTGGTCCCACAAGGACAGCCTCTTTAACTGGAAAGAAATA
This sequence comes from Calophaca sinica, assembly GCA_037113605.1. Taxonomy (NCBI): domain Eukaryota; kingdom Viridiplantae; phylum Streptophyta; class Magnoliopsida; order Fabales; family Fabaceae; genus Calophaca; species Calophaca sinica. The sequence goes on from CM073730.1 coordinate 102,030,951, forward strand.
TGGATTAGTCATTGTTGATGATTTTACTAGATGGACATGGGTTAAATTCCTTGCCCACAAGGATGAGTCTTTTAAGGTATTTACTATTTTCTGCGAATCAGTTAAAATTGAAAAAGGCATCTGTATTTCTTCTATTAGAAGTGATCATGGGGGAGAATTTGAAAATGAAAACTTTCAAAAATTCTGTGAAGAAAATAACATCTCCCACAATTTCTCCTCTCCTAGAACACCTCAACAAAATGGTGTTGTAGAAAGGAAAAATAGGTCCCTCCAGGAAATGGCCAGGACCATGATCAACGAAGCTGATATTGCGAAACATTTTTGGGCAGAAGCAGTAAACACAGCTTGTTATATTCAAAATAGAATTCTAATAAGACCTATTTTGAATAAGACTCCTTATGAATTGTGGAAAGGTAGAAAACCAAACATTTCTTACTTTCATCCTTTCGGTTGTAGTTGTTATATTTTGAATACTAAAGATCAGCTTAGTAAGTTTGATTCCAAGGCTGACAAAGGAATCTTTTTGGGATACTCTGAAAGATCTAAAGCTTTTAGAATATACAACAAAGAAACTTTGACAGTTGAAGAGTCCATTCATGACAAGTTTGATGATAAAAAGCCTGACACTACTATGTCAGAGCTAGATGAGTTATTTTCAGAATTAAACCTCGGTGACAAGTCAGACGGTGAACATGCATCTTCATCATCCGGTGGTGACAAGACGAAGAATTCTACTCAAGCAGAAGCTGAAGCAAGAAAAAGCTGGAAGTACAAAACCAATCATCCAAAAGATCAAATCATAGGAGAACCTGGTGATAAAGTTCGGACCAGATCCTTTTTCAAGGATCATGCTGATTTTGCACTTCTCTCTGAGATGGAACCTAAGACGATTGATCAAGCTTTGGAAGATGAAGGGTGGATTCTAGCAATGCAAGATGAAAGAATCAGTTCCAAAGGAATGATGTATGGAAGCTAGTCACTCTACCAGAAGATAAGCAAGCTATTGGTACTAAATGGGTATTTAGAAATAAGCTTGATGAAGATGGTAAAGTTATGAGAAATAAAGCAAGGTTAGTTGCTCAAGGTTACTCACAAGAAGAAGGTATTGATTTCACTGAAACTTTTGCACCTGTTGCAAGACTAGAAGCTATTCGCATTTTACTTTCATTTGCAGCACATCATGAGATAACACTATATCAAATGGATGTGAAAAGTGCTTTTCTAAATGGTTTTATAACTGAGGAAGTTTATGTTAAACAACCTCCTGGTTTTGAAGATACTGAGTTTCTAGAACATGTTTTTAAACTTAAAAAGGCTCTATATGGTCTTAAGCAAGCTCCCAGAGCATGGTATGATAGACTAAGTTCTTTTTTAATGAAAAATGGATTTACAAGAGGTTTAGTTGACACTACTCTTTTTAGAAAATCCTCTAACAAGCATTTCATACTTGTTCAAATCTATGTTGATGATATCATTTTTGGAGCCACTAACGAAAGCCTTTGCAAAGAATTTTCTAAGCTTATGCAGGCTGAATTTGAAATGAGCATGATGGGAGAATTAAAGTTTTTCCTTGGAATACAAATCAAGCAATGCAGTGATGGTATTTACATACATCAAAGCAAATATATCAAAGAATTATTAAAGAAATTCAAGATGCTGGATTGCAAGCCTATGTGTACACCTATGCATCCTACTTGCACTCTTAATAAAGATGAAATTGGTAAGAAGGTAGATCGAGAAAATGTACTGAGGTATGATTGGATCTCTACTTTATCTTACGGCTTCAAGACGACATTATGTTCGATCTGCACGTGTGCTAGATTTCAATCGGATCCTAGAGAATCACACCTAAGTCTTTGTTAAAAGAATATTGAGATATTTGCAAGGAACTACTAATATTGGTTTGCTTTATAAGAAATCAAAAGATTACAAATTAGTAGGTTTACGTGATCTTGACTTTCTTTGAGACCGAATTGAAAGAAAGAGCACAAGTGGTAGCTGCCAATTCCTTGGAGCAAATCTTGTATCTTGGTCAAGCAAAAGACAAAGCACTATTGCACTCTCAGCCAGGTTTGAATACATCTCAGCAGCAAGTTGCAGTTCTCAACTTCTGTGGATGAAGTATCAACTTGAAGACTACTTGATAAAAGAGAGTAACATTCCTATCTTCTATGATAATACATCTGCCATATGTCTTACTAAAAATCCTATATTGCATTCTAGAGCAAAGCACATTGAGATTAAGCATCATTTTATAAGAGACTATGTTCAGAAGGGTATTCTAGAAATAAAATTTGTAGACACTGATCATCAGTGGGCTGACATATTTACAAAACCCCTTGCTGAAGATAGATTCAATTTTATAAGAAGAAATTTAAACTTTCATCTTATAGAAGAATGATTAATCTCAGCGTCTGAAAATAAACAAAATCTCAGCATCTGATATGACATAAGCATGTATGTGCATTAGCATCTTATTTGTCATATGCATCATAACTCATCATCCGGTGAATTGGTTGCATGCGTCCGAGCACACCCACACGTGTCACACGTGTTAAAGACTCAAGCGTCTCATCATATCTACTGAGTCATGATTATTTACGTTTTCAATAAAATCTTTAACTTTTATTTTGGCATCTGCATTTAATGAAAAGGCGAATCTTTATTTTCTTTTCTTTTTTATTTAATTTTTTATGTGGAAATACGAAGCGATATTTTGAAAAGTAACTATACCAATTACAAAACCTTCCCACTACTCCTTCTTTTTCGCTCCACAATCACTCTCTCTGTTTTCAGTCTGAAAAACAGTTTTCCTTCTCTTCTCTTTTCTTCGTGACTGTCCTAAAACCCTAAACCTCCATTTCTCTATCTCTCAACTACAATCATGTCTGGTATAACAACCTCTGAGTATACTGCCATTTACGACACCATGGCTGAAGGAAAAGTCTTGCTGGAAAATCGAGTTGATTTAGAAAACTTCAAACTCTATGGCTTCGACTTCTACAGTGGTTTTGTAACACCTGAGGACGAGATCACGAGATTGACCTCGTGTCGAGACCTCGTACCAAGACCTCGTGTCGAGATCCCGTGCCAGGAATGCGTACCGAGCTGATGAGGTCGCGTACCGAGCTGAGGAGGTCGCATGTCGAACTGAGGAGGCCGCGTGCACGAACTCGTGTTAGAGCCTTGTGCGCTTGCACGAGCACCCTGGTCGACATTGTGTCGAGATGATAACACTCGTATCTTTACGAACGTTATTCAGCGTTATGATTATATTGTTTGTAATATTTATATTATCGGTTTGCAGTTCTCGACGCTGTGCTTCTTTATAGATCTGTAACCTATAGAGTAGAGGGTAATCATGAGAGAGGAGAGATTAGATGGGTAGATTGATTGATGGGATTAGCATCTCATAACTGTAGTTACGATAATGCCCTTCCCTCACCAGCTGTATATTCGATCAGCCCCTCAAACCCTCACTTTCTCTTTTCTTCTTTCTTCTTCCTTCTTCTCTGAGTTCCTCTTCCTCTCCAAACCTCCATCGAAGAACCTTGAGTTTCATCGAGCTTCTGCGTAAACTTTCTTCATCAATCTTGTTCCTCATCATCCTCTCGACATATCTCACCATCTCGACCACCATTTGAGGTATGAAAAACAGATTCTCTTCCTTCATGCTACTGTTTAGCGCCATTTCTTCTTTCCATTTTAGCTAGTTTTTATGCTTCCAAATCATCTCATATTGATGGGTTTTCTTCTTCATGATATTACCGACCTTTCTAACCGATTATTTGAGCTTGTAAAACAAATTTCTTTCTCTGTTTTCTGCAACAGGCAGTGCCCAAAAACCCTTCCTTTTTGGTTGTTTTGATTTCTTGTTTTAGTTTGTTGTACGTTGCTTCTGGTTGTTGTTGTCGTCGATTTACCTGTTGTAGCATCAGATAACCTTTTTCATGAACTTTTGATCGAAAACCCTAATGTTGTGTTAGAGGAAAAATGGCTTTGTCTGGTAATGTATGAAAGAAGTTTTCAATAAAATTTTAGAGAAAAGGAGTTATTTTGTAATGTTTACTTGGGTTGTGGTTAAGATTGGGATAATGAGAGCTTAGTGTTATTAGAACCCATAGATGGAACTAAGTTATGCTTGTATTAGGAAGTCTGATTCCCGAGATCGTGTGATTTCCGAATCGAGGTGTACGGGAGAGCGAACCCGAGGACGTGGGAGCAGTGGGATCCAGATCGAGAACTGACGCGTGTCGAGGTCGATCGAGAAGCGACGCGTGTCGAGATCGAGTAAGAGAAGTCGTTGTCGAACTCGTTTGAAGACGTGTGTCGAGGTCGTTGTCGAGCAAAGATTAGCTTGGAGTTCGGTAAGGGCACTTCATATTCTACGTGTTTATGTTTTCTGCGTAAGAGCACTTCTAAACATTCTAGGATTTTTATTGTTATATTGCTATGTATGGATTCCGTGATTTGTGTCGAGCATGTAATGTTGTGATATGATTGGGTTTTGCATGTATTTAATATGTGATTGAATATATGTTGTGAATTATGTATTGACTGTTGAATTGCGTTTCTTCATGTCGAGCTTGCTCTTTTTATTTGACATGCGGTTGAATATCTTGTGTATAACTCTTTGAATATTGTAAGCGGAGAGCTGTTCATCGAGTGAGCGAGCTAGGCGAGTCGTTATGACGTTTTTGAGCCGTGACCGGATAACTAAGGGTGCTAGGTCCCCTTTTGTTTACGGAGATTGACTAGACGCCGCCACGCTATGGGACCTGAGTTGATCGTCCTAGGGAGAGCGAAGATCCCAAGGCTTCGCTGGACTTTCCAAAGTCTGATACGGCGTGTGCATTCAGGAAAAATTGTCGAGTCGAGAGAAATGGATCGCGAGTTGAGTCGAGTCTAGAGTGAGAAGGTCGAGTCACGTGTGGTGATTGATATACATTATTGTGTTGCTTATTTCTTTATGCCGTGTTTATTTTGAATTGTTGAGAAGTTGACCTTTTCCCGTGGTGCCTTCAATCCATGACGGTTACCCAGGCGATGTCGAGGGTGCAGGGAACTCGACAGCAGATGATGGCGAGGAGGAGCTCGACGAGGATCAGGGCGACGACCTATACTTGTCGTGATTTACTTTGTCTATTTTTTTGTGTATAGTGGTTGTGACCAGTTGGGCCGGTTATATTTTGTTGTTACAGGGTAGACTGATGGTCTTACTTTTGGAGCAGCCCCCTGCGTGGGTGTCTGCCGGAAGTACCCCCAGGGTATGATTGCTCTCTTGAAGTCGTCATACCTTAGGTGTATTTTCTTTATACATTATTACTCTATATTTTGTATACATTATTATTTCGAGTGGTATATATGCATGTATGTTTTATTAGAATTTAAGTCTTGTGTCTTAGTTGCACCATGTTTCGAAAAGCTGTAGATACTCTGATGTGCACGAGCTGGTTTTATAAAAAAAAAAATATAGACCGTACTTTCTAAAAGGCACAAGAGTATCGTTTTAAAACACATTGCATACAAGGTACTTGAGCTCGGTGTGTTGAGCTCGGTAACTTGAGCTCGGTGTGTTGAGCTCGGTAACTCGAGCTCGGTATGTTGAGCTCGGTAGCGGTCCGGGAACGGGTCGTTACAGGTTTCAAGGCAATGGGTTGGGAACACTACTTCTTTTGGAAACAGGTTGAGGTTCTAGTTACTGCTATCAATTTTGGGGTAACGCTCGTTTACACCAAGGTGGTATTTTTGAAGGAACTGTGAGAGGTTACAAGTTCGTTTTTACCGTTACCAACATCTCTGAAGTCACTGGTTGTCCCTGTGAAGGTATCGTTTACTACACAGATTGGGCTGATGCATTTCATGGCCTTGAGAAGGTCAATGAGGATTTGTTTGAGAACTATAAACAGTTGAAAGAATCTGGTGAAACTCCTACTGCAAAGAATTTGAAGAGTCATTACAGAGTTCTTCACAAGATAATCACCAAGAGTGTCTGGTTGAAGGCTGGCTCTAGTGACATAGTCAACTATGAACAGAAGTTCATAATGAGGCACTACATGGCTGGTAACAAGGTAAACCTGCCAAGATTGATTTACAACAACCTGATTAATGCACTGGTTAATTCGAGGAAAGGAGTTGCTGACAAGAAAAACACCTACAAGTGCATTCCTTATGGTGTTCTGCTCACTAAGATGATGACCAAGAATCTGGTTGTAAACAAGCTGACTGCTTTGCCAGATCAAGAAAAGGTGAAGTATTTTGGCACTGAAAATGTTGTGATTCCTGACACCTTCGGAGTTAACATCTTGGTCAGAATGAAATTGATCACTGGTGAACAAATGAAGAAGGTGAAAAAGGAACAGGGAATAGAATCTGGTCCCTCTCTCAGCAAGAAGTCTACTTTTGACAAAACCACCAGAAGTTCTATAACTGGTGTGAAAAGGACTTCTGATTCTCCACGAGAAGAGACAAGAAGGAACAAGCGAAGGTGGCTTCGCACCTAAAGAAGGCCGAATCGAGAAGATGAGGACTGCGTTCCCATCGATCGGTCCCGATGAAAAAGCAAGCCGTGGTCGAGAAACAAGTTTCACGTCCTGCACAAAAGAAGGCAATTCATCGTCCGCCTCCAGCTGCTGCCCCTAGACAGACGCTGAAGAGATTGGTCAGGCAGTCTGAACTTGACCCTAAGGTACTGAATCCTACTGATGATTATGTATCTATTTTTGAAACTGATAATACCATTCCTGCTCCACCTATATCTGTTGCACAACCATCAACCATTCAAACCCGTGCACAGAAAACCAGAAACACAACCACCTCTATAGCCCTCAAACAACCTACCCAAACACATACCAATACACTCACCATCTCCTCACCTCGAACCTCCACATATACCTCCTTCACTTCATACATTTCCAAACTTCATTCTCATCCTTTTAACCTCCTTTTCAAAGTCCCTCCATTTAATCCTTTCAAACCCTACATCCCTCCCAAGTACAATATCACAGTAGTAACACCAAAAACTACTGCCCTAATTCCTAAGAAACCTGTCCCTCTTGTCATTAGACCAAAATTTGTCAGATATGAGTCATATAACTCTATCTACAATCACCCATCTGTATGGCACTTGAAGACCTTCACTTCCGGAGTTTCAAGACTGGAGATACTTCCTCCAATGAATGTTGTCTTCAAGGATGGAAAAGACAATGTTGAGATGTCTTTCAAAGGAAGGCTGAGACCCAAACCAAACAGCAGGGCTATCCCCTTTTCTGTTGATATACCAAGGTTCCTACCCCAGAATGAACCTCTTATATTAGAGGAATGTGGTAGATGGATTACAGAAGCTGAAGCCTGTATGATGGCTCATTGCTATGAGCAGAAAAAGCTTGAAGTCATTGGACACTATAGAGACCCATCATCTGTCTCTATAAAGATTGTTCCAGATAGGCAAAGGTGGTTACCTTGGTATATTCCTGGAAAAAGAAAGGAAGTTGCACCTGGCAAAATGCCATTCAGTAAGATAGGGCCTCAAGAATATGAGAAAGCGCCCAGAGACTACAAGGTCAAGGAGTTTACCCAGCTTCCGATAAAGAAAATATCTGAAGATCATGCCAGAAGATATTATCTAAGTGCTCTGAAGAAAGATCAATGGAGAACTGGATCCTCCAATCGCCGCAATGCGTAGAAGGCCACTATTCCAACGGTTAGCACAATCGTGAGTGCGACATCAATCTTAAAACAGTCTACTTCGATGATATGTTCGGATGCTCGATGTCAGGCCTTTGACCGCATGAAGATATATGACCAATGGGTCTTTGTGACCAAGCACTTCGACATTGGATTTACTTGGAGTCAATGGTCTGAGTCTTGGAAAGCCAAAGCTATGTTACCATACCTCGTCCCCCTAGTGCTAGAAGAAGATGACAGGGAAAATCTGCAAAGAATTTACCTGGCAGAAAATGAAGCACTCTCCTTCACTTGTGAAGCCTTGAGTGTCTTTATCAGAAGTTTATGGGGAGAAGAAGCTGGAAATAGATTTGATGCTTTCACTGCAGATGTTGTTCTTCACAGAGAAATCATCTTCATGAATATGCTGTATCCAGAAGATGTGAAGTATCAATGGGAAATTCAAATAGCATCTGAGCTCAGAAAACTTGGAAATTTCTTCAAATGGTCTATGACAAATGACGCATTCTTTCTAAGAGCTCAAAGGAAGAAGGAATTGAGACTTAAGCTATCTAACTGGGTGCTAGCAGAGCATCAGAAGATGAAACTCGCACCGTGCAGAAGTTGGATCTTCTACTGCAGATTGAGATGGTCACTATTCCCAAAGCAGAATTTGAAGAGATGAAGGCCACAAACATGAAAGTCACTCAGCTGGAGAATGCTTTGAAATTACTTTATGAACATCTCACTATCCCTCCACCACCTCTTCCAAACCCTTAAACTTTGTTTTGCTTTATTTTTTTTTTGGTACTAACTGTTATTTCTTATTTTTGGTTGATACACTTATATATATACACTATCTTTGCTCTTATTATCTGACTTATATTCAAATTTTTCTAAGTCTTATTTTGACTATGATGTGTTTTTACACTCTTTTTGTCTGATGACAAAAGGGGGAGTAAAAGAAAGGTATGATGAACACGTGAAAATCTGACTAACTCACCGTCCGATGTTCACACTCCGATGAATACGCTGGAACTGAAGTATCATGCATAGCATTTCATACATAGCATTTGTGTGGTTATTCATTAATGCACTAATATTCATTGTTCTAGTGCTCTTATAATGATAAATAAATTTGGTACTAGTGCTCTTATAAAGATCAATAGCATTTGGTACAATTTGATTAAATCAATCTTTTTGATCAGCATCCGATCTTACTCTGATACATCTACGTATTTTGCTTTGCGATCACTTAATTGAATTTGTTTATCAACTATCGCCTAAATACTAGAATTATCTTATATATCAAAATTGTTAAATTCAGGGGGAGACCCTTGATGTCATTTTGAAACTAAATTGTTCATCAACCTTAGATATTTGTCATCATCAAAAAGGGGGAGATTGTTGGAACCTAAACGATTGAGAAGTTTAGACCCTCATTAATTTTGATGATAACAAAATATTCACAAGAGAACAATTTATATGTTCTAACAATTCTTGAAGTGTGCAGATACTAATATTACATATATTTCTAAGCCACTTAAACAAGAAGGAAGAAGCTCTCAAGAGAAGGATACACTTCATGTGTCAGCATCCGGCTCATCCTAGTAAACTGTCTTCGTGAGCGTCTGGAATTATCCTTTTGTGACACTAGTCTTATCCATTTGCTTTGAGCGTCCGATCTTCCATTCTGAGCGAGCGTCTGAACTTCATTTTATATCACGTGTTGGTCACGTAATTGCTCTTACTCTCAGAAGGTTCTGGAACGGATTTTGAATTTGATCTTATGCGCCAAAATTTTTATACGAGGTATCAAAGGTGACACCTTTAGCTACAAGACAAAAATCGTACAAGCAATTGTGAAAAGCAAGGTAGTACGAAAACGGTAATATGTACTACTGAGATAATTCTCTGGAAAGGAAGATAGAGACAGCTTTTTGAAATCACCTCACTCAATGGAAACGAGCCATTTTTACTGTAACGGTAATATCCTTTAGAACTCCTATAAATACCCCAAGGTATCCAATGAAGAAACTGCCGAATTTTGAAACTGCCGAAACTGAAGAAACTGCTGAAAACTCTACAAGAGAATATTGCTTCATTTACTGAGAACAAGCTCTGTTGCTATACACTAAAAAGAGTCAATACTCTGAAAGCACTGCTTCTGTGAGCAATCAAGTTTCGAACCAAGTCTCTGGACTACAAGAACTGAACTCAGCGTCCGACACTTTCTTTTAGAAAGCATTTCTATATTGAGCTTAATTTTTTATCCTCTCTGTGAGAGTTATTTATACTTGTATTCAATTTAACTTGTAAGAGTTGTTTTGGCCTAGTTAAGGTTGTTCCCTCAAAGGCTCGACTATACTGAGTTGTTTTGAGAAGTTAAGAGTATTGTCAAGGTTGTGACAGTAGAATACTCTTGAGGAAATTGTAATCAGATTGATTATAGTGGAAAATCCTTCACGAACGAAGGGACTAGACGTAGCTACCAGTTTGGTAGTGAACTAGTATAAATCTTTGTGTCTCTTGCATTACTGCTTTCTATTTATCTTTATCTTGCTCTGATAAAAACAAGTTTTCACAAACTGCTTTTCAGCGTCCGGTTTATTTTCAGCATCCGTTTAACAAACTGTTTTGAAAAACCTGTGTTCTAAGTGTTTTAAACTTAAAGTTTGCGAAAAGTTTTCAACACAATTCAACCCCCTTCTTGTGTTCACGTTCAGGCTCTTTACAAAATTTACATTCAGTCAAAGCACCGTTATTTATGCCAAATTCATTATCATAATACAACATGCAATGTTTCACACAATAATCGATCCTCTTAACACCTAATCCCAGCTTCGACACTAACCTTTTAGCATCATAATAACTTTGTGGCAAACCGGCTCTAATAGGTGTTGCATCTAACATAATTCTGGTCATATAATCGATGCACTGCTCGGGAACATTAAAGGTTGACTTGAGACCTAAAAGCCTCACACACATTGATAATTTAGAGTCTTCAGACCCTTCATACAATGGCTTATTTGTCTCCATCAGAAGAGTATAAAGTCTTTGTGCTGCCTCATTCGGAAGTTCATTAGTCTCATCATGTTGCTGCTCTTCGAACGACAGATTCACCCTAAGAGCATCTAAAATCATCCCCTGCATCGCATCAAAATGCTCATAATATTGATCTCTCATATCCGGTGGGCCACTGCTTGAAGTACCTGTGCAATTCTCTTCAACCCATAAATTAACACCGGGAACAACTTCACCATGAGTAGTCCAAATCCAATAATTAGGCTTGAACCCCCACATATACAAGTCGTACTTGACTTCACTTCCAGTCTTAACACTTTGACACTTGCATACCTCGCACAGACATCGAATCCCCCCTTCAATGCGGTAACTATCCTGATTTTTGCGTGACGGATAAACTGTTTAATCCCTTTTACAAAAGCTCGTTTCAAACCCCCTCTTCCAGGATAAAGCCTATCATACATCCAACTACGATCCATTTTCTGCATATTACATAGACGCTAATTATACAATGCTATCAATTATAACAATAAAAAATATTGTTATAATTAAGTAATCTAACATTATAACTTAATATACATTTCCCCTGACATATAATTAACTTACCATCATAAACCCTAAAAATTAACAATTGACATAACAAAAAACTAATTTAATCTCTAAACCTAAATGTATTATCTAAAATTAACACATATATATTAAATAAAAATAACCTACATTTTCCCTAACATAAATCTAACTTACCATAATCCTAATAACAATTAACAATTACCAATTAACATATATAAGAAAAAACTAATTTAATCTCTAATCCTAAATGTGTTATCTAAAATTAATACATTTTTATTAAATACAAATAACCTACATTTAATACTAAAAATAATATAATACAATTTAAAACTAACGTAAATTAATTAAAAAACAAATATATAAACAATTAAAAACATATAAAACATTATCCTAAAGTATATTTCTCTATAACTAAATTAACAAAATTTATTTAATAAAAAAGCCACTATATAAAAGTATTCTACATATATTAATATATTACTAAAAATGTATATATATATATATATATTAACAACAAAACAAATTTTCAAAATATTATATATTAAAAAAAATGTAATATACATATTTATTGACAAAAAATATTAACGGTCAATAAACTAATTTCTAGTATAAACAATTTCCTATTCACACAATTTCAGAATATTATACATATTAATAACAAAACAAATATTCAGATTTCATAAAAAAAACAAATATTCAGATTATATATTAACAAAAATAATATATTTTTCCCTTTTAAAAAATATATTAACAGTCAATAAATATATTTATATAATTAATAAATTACTAAATAAATATATAATAAATATTCTGTTAAAAAAATCAAATAATACCAACCTGTGAGTAAATGATTCTGGTGGTGGTGAATCCGGTGGTGGTGAGTCTGGTGAGGTGGTTCCGGATTGACTAACAAAAAAAGAAATATATAGATGAGTGTAGATAATTTTTTTATGAAATAGAGATAAATACTGAAAGAGATAAATAAACTTACAGTTAGGTGTAAAATGGAGAAGAGAGGGAGAGGGAATGGAGAATATCAGGGACGCATATGCAAGCTATGGGCGAGTGAGAGGGAATGAAGAAGAGGGAATTTTTTTTTTTATGAAACTGAAGAAGAGGGAAGATGAAAGAAAGAAAGAAGGATCGGGAAGATTGAAGATGAGGCGGACTGCACGAGGTGGTTTTTTTTTTTCCACGGCCTTAAGATCATACCATGGACTTAGGCCCACGTTAAATGAGCGCCTGTTTTATCGTCAGTGGTGACCCACGATAAGTGGTCAACCGTGTTAGAAACCAATGGCTCTTTTTTGGTGACTCGTTTTAGCATGGGATAAGGCCGACGAAAACATGACTGACGCAATACCGTGGGTCAGGGCCCACAAAAATGTGTCACGAAATTCATATTTGTCATTTCTTGGGGCTTAGGCCCACGATAATTACCTTCCGTCTTGGCCCATGAAAAAAGGCTATCGGTAGGATTGTTTATTCTTGTAGTGTGTGATTGTAAATCCGAATTTTCTAAGTTCATTTGATGAATTATTGAGGCAGGCCACCTCAAGGATTTGTCTAAAGAATGAGGAGAATGAAGATGAGCAGGAGTTAGTGTAGTGCTATGTATATACTTACACGTGAGGCTGTATACATATATGCAATTATTTGGATGAAGAATTACTTTAATTGTGTGATATTCTGTTAGTTTGCTAATGTACTGACTTCATTCTTGAGTATTGTTGAGAATGGATAGGTGGTGATTGTGTGTGTTTAGAGTGGATTTGATGAATATACTCATGATTAAAAATTTTGCTATTTTGATTTAGTGTTGAAATGTTGCATCCTTTTAGGTGGAAAAGGTTTGGCTGCTGACCCCACACCGACATATGCTTTTGCAGTTATGTATTTTTTGACTAGAGAATATACGTAAGTGAGTATCCTTATATTCCTTACCTATATTTGAGAATTTGAGTTAAAAGACTCTATTAACTCTGCACTTGTTTGCTTGGTAGAATGCATGTTTGAAATTGGAATTTGCATGTGGGTTAGAGTAGAAAAATTCTGCACTACCAATATTCATTGGGATGTTTGGATTGGTACGAAAATTTTGTTGGAAAAAGGTGTACAATTATATCCAGGATTGATGATCATTTGATGAGTTTTCGTGATGATTTTTAGATGAGTTTGTGATTGCTTGAGGCTCATGTGTTAGATGTTTTATTCTTTCATATGTCATGCTTTAATCCTTGATCTTTAGCTTTAAATTCGTTGGATTAGTTTGGATTGAGGAGAAGTTATGGTTGAAAATGTTAAAGTGCAGAAAAATGGATAGGAATAAGGGTGAGGTGCTGTCCCTCAACCCGAATTGACACCATGTTGGTGTTTTGCTCATAACTTTCTCCATAGAGATGGTCATGAGTTGATTTTTATGCCATTGGAAACTAGACACAATTTTCCTCAATTTGGACTTATGGTTCTCTGTTTTTCATTAAGTATTGAAAGATAAATGTATGTTACAAATTAGAGAATATTTGCTGTCCGGTTTTCGGAACCTAGTGTGTTTTGGCTCAAAACTATACTAATTTAATGGTTGTATTCTAAAATAAAAATTAGATTTAGAAACTAGACACCTTATTCTTTCCAATGAGTGGTCGTTTGCCTAAAACCGACATCGTTTGATATTTTAATAAAATCGCTCAAGTTGATGTAAGTTTGCAGAAAACATTCCTTGATTCTGGCTGAAATTCACTCAAGCGAATTTTCCTGAGCTGAGCGAATTTGATAGCATATTATGCAGAAAATCTTGCAGTATACATTAGCTTAGCGAAATTTTTAGGCTTAGCGCAGATTAGGCTTAGCGAACTTTTCATGCTAAGCGAATTTCTGTCAGATTTTCTCTACTTCCTTGAAATTTTATCCTCTTATAAGTTAACCTAGTACAATGTTATAATCACATTAAAGATGAATCTATTTGTTTGGTTCCTTATGTTATCCAAGATAAATGTTTTGAATCCCCAAAATGAATGTGCTAAATCACTGTTCGATAGTCCTCTAAGATTGGATTGAGATATGAATTATTATGTTGTGATTTGAGGAAAGTGATGGTGAGTCTTTCTCTCCTTTAGGTGATGGGCAACCAATAAGTCTCTCATTAAGGTTATTTTCATCTCCTCTTGCATATTCTCGTAGCTTCTAGGATTGGGTTTAGGAAAAGCATGAAGGGGTTTTGGATTCACATGATTTTTGTGGGTTGGATTTGGCATGTAATATGTGTTGAATCTCCTATGTATCATGCTTGGATATTTGAATTGGAGTTCTAATTTCATGAAATATGGTTATGGAATGGATTGGTGTTTGAAACACGGAGCTTTTACAGCAATCTCTGAGAAATTCGCTTAAGCTAAAGAAATTCGCTTAAGCAAATTACAGCAAATCCTGCAGAACTCAAATTTGGCTCCCAAATTCGCTTAAGCTAAAGAAATTCGCTTAAGAGAATTGCTACAAATCCTGTAGACTTAGGTTATATATATATATATATGTGTTTTGATGTTAATGGCCTATAAATTGGGTCCTTAATGGAGAGGTTTCAACCCTATAATGAGGGCAATGCTAAATTAATAGACTTGCTATGAGATTGATGCTTTTGATGTTTGAATCTTGATTGTGTTTGGAGTGTTTGTTGTCCAAATAGCAATTTGGCGGCAAACCCGTCGGTTGTGAATCGTTGCAACGTTTACCGGCGGGGACCCCCTTAGTTGATTACCCGTTAATGGGATCTTAGCTCAATTTCAATTGAGTCAGGCCAAGGGAGTACATTTGAGGAATTGTTGTGAATTCTTGCATTTTGAAATATACTTGAGGTTTGAATTATGACTTTATGTATACGATGTTTGTCGGTCCAGTAGTTTCACGGCCGGCGACAAACCCGACTGTTCGGTAGTTTCATGGCGGGCGTCGGGGACCCCCTTGGTTGATTCCCCGTTAATGGGATCTTAGCTCAATTTCAATTGAGTCAAGCCAAGGGAGTACATCTGAGGACTCTTTTTGAATTATGTTGCACTGTGAATGATAAATTATGATTGATGTAAGATATTGTTTTGAATGGGATGGATTATATTAAATTCATCGTTATGGTGCTTACGCACAAATTATGTTTTGAATGTGAATTGAAATGAATTCTTCATTGAATTATGAATAACATGACCACACGAGTTCTACCAATAATGGTTTAACTCAAGTTATGGAAATTATGTTAGTAAGGCAATACTCAAGGGTATGATGCCTTAGAGATCACATCATATGTGGAACCTTGATGTTTGGCAAGGTGCATTGGCGCTAGTGATGATTTAAGGACTATGTGGTGGGGCTCATATATGGTCTCTTGATGTTTGGAACGCCGATTTTAGGTTAATAGAAACTGTCGGTTCCATTTACGTTTAGAACTTTATGTGCTGTCCTAGGTGATATTTCGTGACTCCATAAGAGTCTTAGTCTTAGCTAAAACGGCGAAAATTCAAAGTTATTAATGTCTACGCTAGATCTATTAACCGATGTATGTAGTGACCTTGTTCGACCAATTACAAATTATGTCTTGACTTAATAAAAAAATTATTGGGAATAAGACTTAGTTTATAACTGGTTTACAAAATCACCGAATTCTCTGGATAATTGATCTATTGTTGCAATTAATTCCTTTTCGAATTTCCAATGATTTAGAACGATCAAGAAAAGGATGCATTTACATTGTTTGGATTATCTTTGATGTCATCCTTGTGTAAATTCAGTTATTAGCCTAGTGTCAATCCTGTTTCAGCTCTAGTTACTAATATAAGTTCATTATGGTTTAATCTGAGTTTCTGGGAATGATGAGATGGTTTTCCGGTCCAATTATAATTGAACCATAAAAGAACACGTCCATATTAGTTAGAGCCTAATTGTCAAAGGCATACTAATCTTCAAGAATGAGGGAAGTAACCTTGGATTGACCTAAGCCAAAGAAAGGAACTCACTCATTTGGAGTGGAATAGGACTGTAGTTCGCAGCGGAAGCACGGAGGACGGATCCTGTAGAAGAATAAGATAAGAAGGTGGGAATTTTGGAGACAAAATTCCTAAAAGGAGGGGAGTAATATAACATCCCAACTTTCCCTAAGCTTAGTAATTAGGGATCCTAAGTGAAAAAGGGATTTAATCCCTCAGGATTAATAAAATTTATAGCCTTTAATTTAGTAAGTTAAAGCAAAGTTGGAACTTAGGGGTAAAATAGTAATTTTATCCAAGGAGTTAGAAAATGTGGAGCTAATTATTTAGAAGTAGTTTTAATTGATTAAATTACCCAAGATTTTATTAGGGACCAAAGGATTAATTGTGGAATTAAAAAGAGGACATACAAGTTCAATTTTAGTAAAAACCTACACCATTACCCCACCATACATCCCATTTCACTTACCTCCACTTAAGCAGCCTCCAAATCTCTCTTCTCCTCCCTTTTATTCGATCTGAGAAAGAAGAAAGGAAACAAAAAGGGGAAAAACAGAGAATAAAGAAAAGGGAAAAAGAAAGACGGAAGGTAAGGAGAGAAGAGGGAGCCGCACAACCAGAGAGAAAGAGTCAGAGACCAAGAGGAAGAGAACGAGGAAGAAGAGGAAGAAAGGAGAAGATCAAGCTACTAGGAGAGAAATCAAGAGTGGAGACCCGTCATCTTCATCTTCTTCAATTCCCAAACTTAAGGTTTGCTTCTCCAAGGAAACAAGGTGAGTTTCCTTTTTGGGGTTATTTCATATAGAGGTTGAGAACCTTTAAAAACCCATTATTAGTTTGATTACATTGATTGCATGTCTTGATGATTTGTATGAGATGTACTTGTTGTGTTTTGTTATGAATTAGGGTAGTAGATAGAACCCCATGTATGTTGCATTGGGTTGCTTTGTGTGCCCAAAAGGTGTTTGTGTTATGTTCTCAAAGAGCTTTCTTATAAATTTGGTAGTAAAAACCATGAGCCAATTCAAAGGCTCATGGACATGCTTTAGAACCTTCAAGATTGTTTAAATTTAAGTACATTATGGAAATTGTTAGTGTCCTTGTTTGATTGGTGGGAATACCACCTTCAATTCATGGAAGCCTCAAGGATTATATTGATTGACTACTATGGGTCATTGGTGAGAAAATCTTTATGTTAAGCATTGTAATGCATAAGTGAGGGTAAGGGAATATGGAAGGATCTCAATTGATGAAGGTTCAAGCATCTTTTCTTACTCAATTCAAGTATCTTCTCTTAAGAATAGTGTTGGCTTGTTGTTGATGAGCCTAAATTTGAAATGAATTTCTTTTAAATAAAGTTTTAAAATTAGAAAGATTATGAATCTTACATCTTCATGTTAGTGATTTGGTATAACTTGGTATAACTCACTGAGATTTTTATATCTCACCCCTTTCCTTTATTTATTTCAGTTGACAGGTGTACCATTGGAGACTAAAGAATAAATTCTGAAATTACTTGACAGTCAACCTACAACAGAGGATGTCTGTCATTAGGCTATGCCGGATCACGAGTCGTTGTAAATTTTTATTAGGTTATGTTGAATTAATGTTAGGAAATAGATTTATAAACTTTTGTGGTTTTCATTCCTTCATTTTGTTATAAAGTCTTGTTCTTGATTATATTAATTTCTGCTCTTTAAAAACTCTGATTAATGTATGCCAATTTTTAGTGTATTAAGATGTTAACTTTGATTAGTTTAGTGAGTAATTCCCTGATTTGAGGCGGGGCATTACAAAAGGTCTCACGGCTACATAGGAAGACCTGGACTCATTTTCCTCTGAGGATGATGAGAATGAAGAAGAAGCGAATGTTGCCCTCATGGCCAACATTGATTCAGATTCTGAAGAAGAAGTTGAAGAGGAAATATATGATTCTTACTCTGAACTTCAGAGTGTATTTGATGATCTTCTTAAGGATTCCTCGACTTTCTCCATTGAATATAAAGCTTTGAAAAAGAAGTTTTCAAAATTATCAAAAGAAACAAAAACATTCCGTTAGCAGCTGCCATCAACAATATTATTACCAATGTGAGTCTCACAGGTAATCTCTCTGCTGGTACGACAACCGGAAATATTCATGAGTTTGTTCTTCTTAAAAATTTCTTTATTAAGGGTAAGCTGAGTACGGCCCCAAAAATTATAGAAGTTAACTGGCATCCCCCCATTTGCTCCTGGATCAAAGTCAACACTGATGGTGCGGCTAAGGGTTCCCCGGGTATTGCAGCCTGCGGAGGTATTTTTAGAGATAGCAGAGCAGCTACATTAGGTTGTTTCAGTTTCCATATTGGTATAGCCAATGCTTTTTATGTTGAGTTGATGGGAGCGATTATAGCTATTGAGTTGGCCAGCCGCAATGGGTGGAACAAATTGTGGTTGGAATGTGATTCTATGCTGGTGGTTCTGGCTTTTTCCAATCATGATATTGTCCCTCAGAATCTCCGCAATCGGTGGGTAAATTGCTTACACCTGACTAAGAATATGTGGTTCAACTATTCTCATATATATAGAGAAGGTAATTCCTGTGCAGATAAATTGGCTTCCAAAGGTCTCTACTCTCATGGTCTTACTTGGTGGAACACTATCCCTTCTTTCGTAGTGGCGGAGTTCTCTCGCAACAGAGCTGGTTTGCCTTGTTATCGTTTCAGATAATGCTGTTGGTTTTATTTATGGTTTCATTTTGGTCTAGGTCCTTTGGTAGTATACTGCAAATGATTGTTATTGTCTTTGGTGCCAACCTCGTTGGGATGGGAGACAGTATAGTGATGCTTTTGCATACTGCTTTTGGTAGTTGTAGATGTCGTTTAATTTATGCTACTCATCTTGTCTTTTCCCATGGGTCTTGGCCTAGTCCCCCCATTTTGTTTTGTTGTTTTTTTCCCTTTTTATAATAAAATATAGGAGGGAGTACTCTT
The DNA here is from genome assembly GCA_037113605.1 of Calophaca sinica. Taxonomy (NCBI): domain Eukaryota; kingdom Viridiplantae; phylum Streptophyta; class Magnoliopsida; order Fabales; family Fabaceae; genus Calophaca; species Calophaca sinica. The sequence continues at coordinate 102,050,152 of CM073730.1, forward strand.
TTTCCTGCTTGGTGTTTTTTTCCCCAAGGAGGGTTTTGCATCAGTAGGTTTTAACGAGGCTCCCTACCTCTCTTTTGCTTAAAAAAAAAAATTTCATGTTTTAAACAATGAAAACTCAAAGCTCAATGAAGAGAACCAGAAGCTGAAAACTAAAATTTAGCGTCTGGTGGATCATCTGCGTCTGATAGCTAGTCAGTGTCCAGAAGCTGAAAGCTCACAAGCTAAGGGCAATCCTAAGTGTAAATCAAATGATTAAGAATATGCCTTTCAAAAGTTTCTTGCAGAGTGTGTTACTCGAAGCAAGCAAGCTTCAATGATTTGGGGTGTCAGTAAAACAACAACTCAAGGTCTTGGATATAAATCAGATGAACCTACTTGACAAAATGAAAATCTTGCATCTAATGAAACCAATGATCACAGTGAAAGCTTGGATTCTACTTAATGCAATAAACCAGGCCATTTGAAAAGTGCATGTAATGCTTTTAAGATTAAGAAGGATAAGTATCATTCAAGAACTAACAAGAAAGGACCCAAGAAGATTTGAGTACCTAAAGATAAGATAGTCTATGTTGCAGATATACTTAACAATAAGTTCAACACACCTATCTTGGTACTTAGACAGTGGATGCTTGCATCACATGATGGGAGAAAAGCATATGTTCCAAGAGCTAAAGCCTAGAGAAGAGGGATATGTTGGTTTTGGTGGAAACCAAAAAGGTAAAATAGTTGGAATTGATCGCATTGGTAAAGGCTCTCTTCCCTCTATTGATAATGTACTTTATGTTGAAGGACTAATGCATAACTTATTGAGCACAAGTAAATTATGTGACAATGGTTATGACGTCATTTTTATATAAACAGGTTGTTTAGTAAAAAGCAAGAAAGATGGCTCTATATTCTTTACTACAAAGAGGAAACAAAACATTTATAAAATTGATCTTTCTAAACTTGCAAAACAAGATATCAAGTGTCTCATGTCTGTTGAAGATGAGCAATGGACTTGGCATAAAAGATTGGGTCATGCCAGTTTGAGATTGATCTCAAAATTGAACAAGCTTGGTCTTGTCAAGGGCCTACCAAATCTTAGATACCAATCTGATGCTCTCTGTGAGGCATGTCAAAGAGGAAAACAAGTTAAAAATTCTTTTCATTCTAAAAAGGTTGTTTCAACCTCTAGACCACTTGAGCTTTTGCATGTTGATCTTTTTGGTCGAATAAGGACAACATCTTTGACTGGAAAGAAATATTGTTTAGTCATTGTTGATGACTTTACTAGATGGACATGGGTTAGGTTCCTTGCCCATAAGGATGAGTTATTCAAGGTGTTCAGTGTTTTTAGCAAATCAGTTCAAAATGAAAAAGGAATTTGTATTTCTTCAATTAGAAGTGATCATGGGGGAGAATTTGAAAATGAAAGCTTTCAAAAATTTTGTGAAGAAAATGGCATCACCCACAATTTCTCCTCTCCTAGAACACCACAACAAAATGGTGTTGTAGAAAGGAAAAATAGGTCCCTCCAGTAAATGGCCAGGACCATGATCAATGAAGTTGATATTGCAAAGCATTTTTGGGCAGAAGCAGTAAACACAACTTGCTATATTCAAAACAGAGTCTATATAAGACCTATTTTGAAGAAGACTCCATATGAACTATGGAAGGGTAGAAAACCCAACATTTCTTATTTTATCCATTTGGTTGTATTTGTTATATTTTGAACACTAAGGATCTACTTGGTAAGTTTGATTCCAAAGCAGACAAAGGTATCTTTTTGGGATACTCTGAAAGATCAAAAGCTTTTAGAGTATACAATAAAGAAACTATGTTAGTAGAAGAATCTATTCATATCAAGTTTGATGATAAAAAGCCTGACACTGAAATATCAGACCTAGATGAGTTGTTTTCAGGTTTAGACATTGGTGGAACAACAAATAGTGAACCTACAACCTCAGCATCTCGTGGTAACAACCAAATACAGGATTCAACTCAATCAGAAGCTGAAGCCAGAAAGAGCTAGAAATTCAAAACCCGTCATCCTAAAGATCAAATCATAGGAGAACCTGGAGATAAAGTGAGAACAAGATCCTCTTTCAAGGAGCATGCAGATCTTGCACTACTCTCTGAAGTGGAACATGTAACACCCCATTTTCGGAGCGCTACAGTGCAATCCAATCTAATGCTGAAAACATTTAATGCTTGTATGCTTTCAGTTAAAGAGTACTCTTATGTATTTCGCAATGGAGAAATAGGAGTAATTTTTTTTTATTTTCTTTCCTTTGAAACCCTTTTCAAAATGAGACATAGAGTACTATAGTTTTCTAAATGATGCCAATTCAGACTTTTGCAATTACCAGAGTATAATGCATCACAAAATAATACTTGACATAACATAATCATTTCGCACTAAGGAGAGATTTTCTGAAAAGAGTAATTACACAAATAACAACGGCACTACCCTAAGCTAAGTTGGCCAACAACTATAACTCTTACTGAGAAACAGCTCAGCAAAACCATAACACGAAGCACTCAGAGGAATCTTCCTCTATTGGCTCAATCTTCAATGCTCTTGAAAGACGAAGCTGTGACAGCTACCGAACTCCATCTAGAAGTGACATCCATAAGGACATCCAATCCAACAACAGTGCAAGGGTAAATTCTTTGTCCACAAGTTTATCATAGGCTATATCACATGCAAACAATATATACATATATAATACAACAACATGCTTTTATATACATATACATACTTAATAGATCGCACGCATCATCATGGTATATCAAGCATTGCATGTGAACAAACAAAACAACCAACAGATCAACAATCAAGTCACTACAATATCAAACTATTGCATGTGAGCAGGCAAATCTATCAACAAACCAGTGATCAAGTCATCACAATATCAAATTCATCACATATCATAAATGTGGTTAGCTATGCATGTCAATGCAGTATGACAAGTTGTGTATAGACCTGCAGCCTTAATAGGTCAGCAGTATGACGGGGACTACTTTCCCAACGTTCGGACAAGATAGGCTCTGCTTAGGCTTGCCACTACTTTGGCTTGCCTCTACTTAGGCAATGCAGTGTCAACTCATCTTTTGAAGTCCGTAAGACCAATCAAACGCTCCGAGTGACATGACAACTCATCTTTTGAAGTCTTTAAGACCATTCAAACGCTTCGAGCGTCGATGCTCAATGGTTAGTACGCATCCAAACAAATTCAACAATATGGCATGCTCACCGTAGTGAACGCCCGAGTGATATCCAACAAATTCTATAATATGGTATGGTCACCATAGTGAACGCCCGAGTGATATCCAACAAATTCTACAATATGACATGCTCACCGTAGTGCACACCCGAGTGATATCCAACAAATTCTACAATATGGCATGCTCACCGTAGTGAACGCCCGAGTAATATTTTAATTAATCAATGCGGATCGACGAACCCTCACTCACTCAACTTAGTGGGTTTCCAAACCTCAATTAACTAAGAGTTCAACACAGGACACAAAGTCTGGGTGTTCAATTGCGGAACGCTAGTCCCAATCTTAGATCAGAACTCTAGGCACCTAATGCGGAACACTAGGCTCAATTTTTAGGTTGAGATACTAGGCACGCCATACGGAACACTAGGTCCAATCCTTAATCAAGAAAATGCGCACGCAAGCAGGACATTAAGTCCCAGCACAGGACACATGGCCCATATGCTCAATAGGAACACTATGTTCCCTATGTTTTATTCTTTTGGAAACTCGATCTTTGAAATCTCTTTCTCAGTTCTTGTATCGCCCCTATTTATCTGAAAATACCGTTTAACACTAGGTCGTTGAAACCCTAGTTGTGCTAAATAACACACTGGAAGAATTCCCAGGAAAGGGAGGTGGTGCGAACACTCTTAATTACCAAGTCTTTCCTAGCCATAATTTTCCTAGGCGCATCATTTAACTCAACCGTTTTCGTAAATTTTACTATTTATTTCAAGTTCTTTTCTCTACTATTATTCCATTGAAATTTCCTTGCAAGCTTTGGCTAGTTGTACAAAAACCCTCACGCTTACTTTTAAATCAAAATGCCCTTAACAATTTGTTTACGAAATCAGAATTCGGCTTGTGGAATCGCATCAGATTTACCGATGTAAATCGTCAACCAATAGCAGTCGATCAACGCATTGTTAATTAATCCATTATCAACAATAATATTTTTCATATTCCAATTCAATGTCAAGTTCCAATGAAATCCAAGGTGATTCAAGGAAAACAATACAACTCATAATGCCACGCAGGGCCAAGAACATGCTACATATTATCATCAATTTCAAGTCCAATTAAATCAATCTAGTATGATTTAAGTCACATAATACAATTCAGTCTTGTCACACAGGGCCAAATCAATACACAGCAGTTCATGCTACAACATCTCAACAGCACATAGTAATACTACAAGTACTACCACACAATCAATCAACAATCAAACAAACAACACACAAGGCAAAAAGCCCAAACTCATTATGTAAGAATTTCCCTTACCTTGGGCACTTTAACAATCCAAGCAAGGTAAATTCGAACTATCGTCAAGTCGTTCCCCGCACAAGCCTTATGCACGAACCTTAACAACGCAAACTTAATCCAATTAGAACCAAAAACCCAAGTCCTAAGACTCTAGGGCAGCCATGGTTTTAGTCCTAAAAAGGGCCTAAAATCTTTCTAGCTTAACCTATTTGGATCACACCTAATCATATGCCATGAAACAAATTCAAACCACGCAAGTTTTCAACCTTTTACAAAAGCTACACACTTAGAAAAATAGCTAAACCAAAATTTACCAATTGGAATAGTGTTTTTACCAAATGAATAGCGTTTTGCCAACTTTGACCCATTTTTCAAAGCACTAAAACATGTCACAAAATTCTAGAATTAAATTCATTACAAGTTTAAAACAATTCTTAAGACATAACCCAAAACTTTTTCCAAAATCATGCTTCTTTGAATTGTTTTGCTAAATCAAATCATCAAGCACTTTTACAACTATTTTTAAGCATAAATGCAAGTCAAGAACAAGTCACAAAATCCCTTTGAAGGCCACGGTTTCAAGGCTTCAAATACAACTCCAAATTTTCAAACCTTTTAACATCAAAATCTTACAAACTTTGCTTAATCAAAACTTCTTATCAAAACTAAACTTCTTTGCCACTTTAATACAATTAAAAACATGTTGAAACTCACCCAAATTGTGCTATTAAGCTATTGTTTTGAGAGCTCCAAAACAGCCCCAAATTTGATTTATTTCAAACAATTTTTCAAAGTTTCACACATACAAATTCACTACATTCAATTCCTTTAACAATAAACCAACTTCCAACTCACTTTGATACACTTAAGAGCAAATAAAAACATCATCAAAACTATATTAATGGGCCACGGTTCTAGCCCCCATTTACAAGCAAATTCATTTTTCCAAAACCTTGTAAACATGCTTATATGATTAGTATCCAACATACAACTTATAAACCTTCAAGAACTAACTCCAAGACCACAAAATCAAGCCAAGAATGAACCCCCTAACAACTCCTAGTATTCGGCCAGACCTCAAGGTTAGGGTTCCCAAATTTTTAAATACTCTAATCATGCTTAATCATGGAGGAAAACAAAGGGTTATAAGACTAATCATGCTAATCTAGCAAAGTCTAACACTTTAACTAAAAAACAACTCTTAAATCAATGAGATCTCATCCATGGCAGCCATGGAGAAAGAAAAAGGAATTAGGAATCTTACCCACAAGGATGGTGGTGATCGAATCAGGGAGGAAGAAGAAAGGATCAAGATTAAAGGTTAAATCACAAACTTTCTTCAAGAACACCACTTTCTCTCTCAAGAATTTTTTTCTCTCCAAGTCATGAATGGAAGAACTGAAATGGGGCAGCCAAGGGAAGGAGAAGCCACGAAATTTTGAGGGGCAATGGTGGAAGAAAATGTTCATTTAGTTGGAAACTAACTAACTAGTCACAAACTAACTAAACTAACTTCCTACCATTTACTAACTAACCAATCATAAGCTAACACTTGTCATGGAAGGTTCTAAGGATGAGGTTCAGCTCCCCTAGTGGCTGGATGCATCTCCCCTTAGCCCAAAATATCTACATATTTCGTTTCGTCGCGTTCTCGCTCAATCGGGTGCGCGGCGTTACACGTATATTAGGGTTTTTGTATCAAAAACTCCAAAAATAAATCTAATAAATTATTCTATAATAAAAAAATTATTAATCAACCAAAATTTCTCTAAAAATATTAGAAGTATTTCTATGAATATCGCTTTCTCGATTTACGAGCTAAAACGCGACCGTAATGCAGTTCTGGGCTTAGAAAACACCCTATATTATTATGATGCCCAAAAATTCCAGAAAATTTTCCAATAAATCATAAATATTGGAAAATGCTAAGATCTAAAATTTTGTAAAATTCGGATCACGATTGCGTATGTTTCAGTTAGAAACACACACAATAGCCTAGTTACTGCAGAATTCAACAGAATTCTCGCAGTGTAAGAAAAACTATAAATTTGTGAGGATCACTAATTTCAATTTCTCTTATTAACTAGATATTATTCAAACAATAAAATTATCAAGACAAAATCTTTAAAATAATAGTTATATTAAATATGACATAAAACAGACAATTAATACAACAACTAAACCATGAAAATTCAAACTATGACTTGAAAATATTTATTAAATCCTGAAAATTATTTCTCTTTCAATAAAATAATTTTCTTTAATCAAACAACAATCTTTCACATTTTTCGATATTAATTCATATTAAAAACAGTATACGTCTGCACTGTCTCTTAATCTGAATTAATTGCTAAAACAGTAAATTGTTTACAATAAATCTTTGTTGTTCTTCGTACTTTTAACAAACCATTGAGGAGGTGATCAATCTCTATGATTTATTTTCAAGTAGTCGGAAACTATAAAATAATTTTCATAAAAATTGGGATGTTACAGAACCTAAATTGATTGATCAAGCATCGGAAGATGAAGGTTGGATTCTGGCTATGTAAGAAGAGTTAAATCAGTTTCAAAGAAATGATGTTTGGAAGTTAGTCACTCTACCAGAGGATAAACAAGCTATTGGCACTAAACGGGTATTTAAAAATAAGCTTGATGAAGATGGTAGGTAGTGAGAAACAAAACAAGGTTAGTTGTTCAAGGTTACTTACAAGAAGAAGGTATTTTACTGAAACCTTTGTACCTGTTGCAAGCTTAGAAGCTATTCGCATTTTACTTTCATTTGTTCACACCATAAGATAATTCTTTATCAAATGGATGTGAAAAGTGATTTCTTGAATGGTTTCATAACTGAGGAAGTCTATAGAAACAACCTCCTGGATTTGAAGATATTGAATTTTCTGAACATGTCTTTAAGCTTAAAAAGGCACTATATGGTCTTAAACAAGCTCCCAGAGCTTGGTATGATAGGCTGAGTTCCTTTTAATGGAAAATGGTTTTATCAGTGGTCAAGTAGACACCACTCTGTTTAGAAAAACTTCAAACAAGCATTTTATGTTTATGACATTATTTTTAGTGCTACTAATGAAAGCCTTTGCAAAGAATTTTCTAAGTTAATGCAGGCTGAATTTGAGATGAGTATGATGGGAGAATTGAAATTCTTCTTTGGAATTTAAATCAAGCAATGCAATGATGGTATTTACATACATCAAAGCAAATATATCAAGGAATTGCTCAAGAAATTCAAGATGGTGGATTGCAAGCAATGTGCACTCCTATGCATCCCACTTATATTTTAAGCAAATATGAAACTAGTAAGAAGGTAGACCAGAAGATGTACAGAGTTATGATTGGTTCTCTACAGCTTCAAGACCTGATATTATGTTCAGCGTCTGCCTGTGTGCTAGGTTTCAATCTAATCCTAGAGAATCACACTTGAGTGCTGTTAAAATAATTTTTATATATTTACAAGGAACTACTAATCTTGGTTTGCTTTATAAGAAATCAAAAGATTACAAGTTAGTAGGATTCTATGATGCTGATTTTGCTGGAGACCGCATTGAAAGAAAGAGCACAAGTGGAGATTGTCAATTACTTGGAGCAAATCTTGTGTCTTGGTCAAGCAAAAGACAAAGCACCATTGCACTCTCAACAGCAGAAGTTGAATACATCTCAGCAACAAGTTGCAATTCTCAACTTCTGTGGATGAAATATCAACTTGAAGACTATTTGACTAAAAAGAGTAACATTTCTATCTTTTGTGATAATACTTCTGCAATATATCTTACTAAAAATCCAATATTGCATTCTAGAGCAAAGCACATTGAGATTAAACATTACTTCATAAGAGACTATGTTCAGAAGGGTGTACCTAAAATTAAATTTGTTGACATTGATCATCAGTGGGCTGACATTTTCACAAAACCCCTTGCTAAAGATAGATTTAATTTTATAAGAGGAAATTTAAATTTTCATCTTATAAAAGAATGATTAATCTCAGCATCTTGTGCATCATGCATTTTACTATTCTGCATCTGGTATGACATCTGCATTTAAACATGTAAGCATCTTATATGTCATTCACATTATATTACTCAGCATATGGTGAATGTGAATGCTTACATCTGGTTACACACGTGTCACACGCATGCGGGGCTGAAATGTCTCATCTTACCTACTGAGTCATGATTAATTTACATTTTTAATATATCTTTTATTGATTTACCTTTATTTTGGCTTCTGAGCATTTAATGAAAAAGGAATCTTTATTTTCTATTTTCTTTTTGATTTAATTTTTATTGTGTGAAATGGGAAACAGTTTACAAAAAATTAGCTATACTATTTTGTTCAAAACTTTTCCACTACTGTTCCCACTCTCCCACTACTTCAAACTATTCCTTCCCTCTGTTTTCTGCAAACTACTCTCTTTATCTTTTTCTATCTGAAAACCCTAAACTTCCTTCTCTAGCTCCTCAACACCGCCACTATATCAAGTTTATTTGAAACTACTGCTATATTCAACATTATGACCGATGGAAAGGTCCTAATAGAGAACAGAGTTGATTTGAGGCATTTGAAACAATTTGGGTCTGATTTCTCTGATGGATTGAAGAAAATGGGCTGGTTAAATTACTTTAAATGGGAACTGAAGGAAGTTCACTTAAACACGGTTAGAGAACTATGGGGTACTGCTAGACTTCATGCTGGAAGTCTCATCAAGGCATATGTTAAAGAATTTGAGGTACAAGTAACTCCTAAGCATATTGCTGAAATTGCTAGTTGCTCTGATGAAGAGGCAAGTATTTCTGATGGTTGGGAAACAACTTTTGGTGGTATGGATGCTGTGGATGAAGCTCTGTTTGAGAACTATCATCAGCTGAAGGCTTCAAACCAATTTTTGTTGCAAAGAATTTGAAGGCTCACTGTAGAGTACTTCATAAAATGATCGCCAAGTGTGTTGTTCGGAAGGCTGGCTCTAGTGACATTGTGAACCATGAACAGAAGTTCATAATGAGTCACTACAGAGCTGGGAACAAGATCAATCTGCCTAGATTGATTATGACCACTTTGAAGCAGGCGATTGCAAATTCAAGGGTTGAAGTCGGTGAAGACAAAAAGATCTACAAAGCCATTCCCTATGTTGTTCTCTTCTCAGAACTTGCCAGGAAGCAAGGGATTATAGAAAAACTTACTGTTTTGAAAGGAGAAGAAAAAGACAAATACTTTAGAAAAGGTGCTAAGACACTCCCTGATGTCTTTGGGAGAAACAACTTGGTCAGAATGCAGTTGGTTAATGCCGAACAGATCAAGAAGGTTCAACAAGCTGAAGAACAAGAAGTTGGTGTTGCTGGTGATGCATAAACTTTTGTTCCTATGGTTGAAACACAGAGGAAACCCACCAGAAGCTCAAAAGGCTCTGCCTCTAGTGTGAAGAGACATGTTGAGCTTCTGGTCAAGGTGGCTAGAAGTATGAAGCAGAAGACACTTTTTGCTCAAGCATCTGCCACTGTGGAACCAGAAGATGATGAGGACTTGGTCCCAATCAATAGCTTGATGAAGAAGGCAGAAGCTGACATGCCTATTCCAGCCTCTGGTCCTACGAAGCAATCCTCTATTCCTGCTCCTCCTGCTGCTGCTGTGGTTACACAAACTAAGAGAAGGAAATTGATCAAGCTTTCTGAGAAGCCTAATCCAAAGGTATTAGATTTCATTAGTGATGACTCTGTTGTAGCTTTTGGCAGTGATGATCCAATAACTGCACCCCCTCTTTTTGTTTCATCACCATAACTTCCACCTTCATAACCTGATCTCACCAAACCTCAAACACAGAAATCCTTTCACAGAACCACAAAGAAAACACACCCTCTGTCTGGTGTTGTGACTTTCTTAGTCCAAATCACAGTCTATTCCCTCCACCACTCCACAACCTCCACTTCCCTCCATATATGAATCCAAATCCATCAAGCCATTTGTTACCTCATCAGGAACAATTTCCTGGTACTTAGCAAACCGAACACCCAAACCTATCCAAGCCATAACCTCTTCTGAAACCCTAACACTACTCAAACCTCAGTCCACTGCCTCCTCAAATACTACCCTTAGCCACATCCCTCTCTCACCCTTTCAATCAGTTATTCAAAGTCACCCACACCAAACAAAGAACCTACAAAATCACTGCCACTGCCACTCCCACTCCTACTTCCTCATCCACTCCAGTATTCACATCTACCTCCACAACAGACAACACCTATTTTGGTGAGTCCAGGATTAAACTAAGGCCTACTCATATTGTCCCTATTTGAGAAGAAGAGTATCATTCTGTTTATGATCACCCTTCTCTTTGGCACTTGAAGACATTTACTTCTAGAGTAGCTAAATTGGAAATTCCTCCTTTCAGCTACAATGACATTGTGGAAATGTCCTTTGGCAAAAGGCTCAAGTCTCCTCCTAACCGGGGAGTACTTCCTTTATCCTCTGAGCTTCCGATGTCCCTACCACAGAATGAACCACTTACTCTAGAAGAGTGTGGTAGGTGGATCTTTGATGATGAGAAAGCTTTCATGAATCATTGCCTGGAAATAAAGTGGCATGAGATGGTTCTACTTAACAGGGACCCCTCTCTCGTCTCTGTAAAGATAAATCCAGATAGGCAATGATGGTTGCCATGGTTGATTCCTGAGAAAATGAAAGCTAAAGTACCTCAGAGGCTACCAAAGATCATGACCTTGAAAGAGTTCAAGGAGGCTCCCGGAAAGTATAACATCACTTTTTTCTCTCTGGAAACTGTTGAAGAGAGATCAAAAAATCATGCAATAGAAGTCTATCTCATAAGCCTCAAGATGGATTCCAAAGCTACTGCTTCATCTGGTATATGCCAAGCAAAGAAAGCTGAAATTGCTGTTGTTGGGGAAATAAGGAAAGTTTGGGACACCAATTTAGCCATTCAGCACTTTAATGATATGCTGCAATGTGCTGTGATCAGACCTCCTACCCTGCTGGTTGAAACAAGACAGAAATTCATAAGGAACATCAAAGGGTGCTTACCCAATGATGGTTTCTTCAAGGAGTTTCAAATGAAAAAGGAAAGAAGGATGAAGTTGTCTCAAGGAGTTCTACTAGAACATGTCAAGATGTCTACTCAGAGATAGCAAAGGGCAATCTCTTGGCCTAGACCTGCAGAAAGACCTGAATAGGTTGAATGGGTTCCCGAACCTACTCCTGATGAACCTGTTGTTATTTCCAGAGCCCAGTTTGAACACTTTGTAGAAGCTATAAGATCTGTAGCAAGGCTAGAGATTACTGTTCAACTTCTGATGGATCGCCTTAAACAACTTCTGCCTCCTCCTTAGATTTTTCTTTTTGATTTTAAACTTGTGTACTTTTGGCTCTGATACACTTATCCTTTACATTCCTACTTTGTTTATATGAATCGGTTGCATTTTTGGATTCAAACATTTCTCTTATTTATTTTTGTTTTGACTATGATGTGTTTTACACTCTTTTTGTCTAATGATAAAAGGGGGAGTAAAAGTAAAGGTTTGATGAACATGCCTCAGTAACAAGTATCATGCATTACATAGCATCATTCATCGTATTTTGATACATATAGTAGAAGTTAAAACTGCTCTGATACTTAGTATATGTTATTCAACATTTGTTTATTAATATTATGATTTCAGCATCCGCTCCTCAATACTTATATATGAAAATGCTCTGAAACATGTATGTATTGTTTTTAAATACAAATGGCCTGATACTTAGAAATATCTGTCAATATTTTTTGACTGTTGAACTCAAGGGGAGACCCTTGAATTTTTTTTTATAAATTGTTCATCAACCTTGGATATCTGTCATCATCAAAAAGGGGGAGATTGTTGGAACCTAAACGATTGAGAAGTTTAGACCCTCAATAATTTTGATGATAACAAAGTATCTAAAAGAGAACAATTTAAACTTCTGATAAGTCTTAAAGTGGGTTAGTATTAAAATCTCTCAAATTTTATAACTCACTCAAGTAAGAAGAAGAAAGTCACAAGAAGATGAATACTTTCACCAGTGTCTGCATCCGGTTAACTTGAGCATCTGATATATACAATTCTAGCGAGTGTCCGGTATAGCATCTCTTATGACTCGTGGAATATATATTTAGAGCAAGCATTTTATAAATTCTGAGCGAGCTTCCGGTTGTTTAATGAAACATGTGCTAGTCACGTTTATTCTTTCTACTCTTTACCTCAGCTTTCTGGAACGAAATTCAAATTTGATTTTGTGCGCTCAATTTGATGTACGAGGTATCAAAGGTGACACGTTTGGGATAAGTCAGTACAAATGATTGAAAAGCAGATAGTACAAAAAGGTAAAGTGTACTATTCTGAAATTCTCTAAAAGGAAGATAAGGACGTATTTCAAATTTCATCACTCAATGATTTGGATGTGTATTCCTGCAACAGTAATATTCTCAAGGACCTCTATAAATTCTCCAAGCTCTCCATTGAAGAAGGTTGCTAGAAACCATATACTACAAAAGTTATTAGTCAAGTGAGAAACCAAGTTTCTGTGTCAAGTTTCTGAGAACCAAAACTGAACTTCAGCATCTTACTCTTTCTTTTAAAAGCTAATTGTTTTGAACTTAAGTTTTTCATCCTCTCCTGTTGAAAGTTATTTGATTGTATTCAAAACTTCTTTGTGTAACTTGTATTGCCTATTTACAGGTATATTTCTTCAAAAGCTCGAGCGTACTGAGTCGTTTTGAGAAGTTAAGAGTATTGTCAAATTTGTGACAGTAGAATACTCTTAAGGAATTTGTAATCTCGGTGATAATAGTGAAAATTCTTCAGAAACAAAGGGACTAGACGTAGCAACCAGTTTGGTGGTGAACTAGTATAAATCTCTGTGTCTTATTCTTTACTGCTTTATCTTTACTTCTGTTTTGTGAAGAAAACAAGTTTTCATAAACTTCGCTCCAGCATTCGGTCATTCTTCAGCATCCGGTAACAAACGATTTCCAAACAAACTTGTTTTAAAGTGCTTTTAATTGAAAGTTTGCAAAAAAATTTCAACGCAATTCAACCCCTATCTTGTGTTCACGTTCATGTACATACTGTAACAAGAGTGGTCACATAAGAAGCACATGATATGCCTTGAAAAATAAGAAGGACAAGTTTCGTTCTAGAACTAACAAAAAGGAACCCAAAAAGATTTTGCAGATCTGTTTAGCAACAGAGGTGAAACACCAGTCCTGGTACTTGGACAGTGGGTGCTCACGACACATGATGAGAGAAAGGCGTGTGTTCCAAGAATTGCAATATAAAGAAAGTGGAACAGTTAGTTTTGATGGAAACCAGAAAGGAAAAATCATTGGCATTAGAAGGGTTGGTGAGAAATTTGTACCTTCTATTGATAATGTTTTACTTGTTGATGGCCTTAAGCGTAATCTACTTAGCATTAGTCAATTATATGATAGTGGTTATGATGTTGGCTTTAGTGAAAATGCCTGTATAGTTTACAATAAAGAGGAAAAATAATATTTATTAAATCAAGCTATCTGAGTTGGCAAATCAAAATGTCAAGTGCTTTTTGTCACTTGATAAGGAACAATGGACTTGGCACAAGAGATTGGATCATGCCAGCTTGAGGCTAATCTCAAAGCTTAACAAGAAGGAACTTGTTAAAGGCTAACCAAATCTCAAGTTTTAGTCTGATGCTCTTTGTGCAGCTTGTCAAAAAGGGAAACAAACAAAACCTTCATTTCAATCAAAAAATGATGTTTCCACTTCAAGGCCACTTGAACTTTTACATTTGGATTTATTTGGTCCAACTAAAACTGCCTCTTTGTCTGGTAAGAAATATGGTCTTGTTATTGTTGATGACTATACCAGATGGACATGGGTAAAATTCCTTGCCCACAAGGATGAGTCTTTTAAGATATTTTTTGTCTTCTGCAAACAAATGCAAAATGAAAAAGGTGTTTGTATTAATACTATTAGAAGTGATCATGGTGGTGAATTTGAAGATAAACTATTTCAAAACTTCTGTGAAGAACATGGCATTTCTCATAATTTTTCTTCTCCTAGAACACCACACAAAAATGGTGTTGTAGAAAGGAAAAATAGATCTCTTCAAGAGATGGCCAGAACCATGATACATGAAACAAAAATTGCAAAGCACTTTTAGGTAGAAGCAGTTAACTTTGCTTGTTATATTCAAAATAGAATTTATATCAGATCTATTTTGAATTAGACTTCTTATGAATTGTGGAAAGGGAGAAAACCCAACATTTCATATTTTCATCAATTTGGGTGTGACTGCTTTGTTCTCAACACAAAAGACAGTCCTGGTAAATTTGGTTCTAAGGCTCAAAAAGGTATCATTTTAGGATACTCTGAACGCTCTAAAGCCTACAGAGTATACAACAAAGAAACTCTTATTGCTGATGAATCAATACATGTAAGGGTTTGATAACAAAAAGCCTGACACTGAAATGTCAGTGCTAGATGAGATTTTTGCATATGCAGATAAATAATGGAACAAATGTTGATGCATTTGGTGGTAACTCTGATGTTGCCTCTGGTCCTATGTCTGGTGATCAAACCCAAGAAGAGCCAAGAAGATATTGGAAGTTCAAGACTCATCACCCAAAGGACTAGATCATTGGTGAACCAAGTGACAGAGTCAGAACCAGATCATTTCTCAAAGAACACTCTGATCTTGCATGTTGTCAGAGATAGAACCAAAGACAATAGATGAAGCCCTCATAAACGATGGTTGGATACTTGCTATGCAAGTGGAGCTGAATCAATTCCAAAGGAATGATGTGTGGAAGCTACAGAGGATAAGCAAGCCATTGTAACCAAGTAGATTTTCAGAAACAAACTTGTTGAAGATGGTAAAGTGGTAAGAAATAAAACATGGTTATTTGCTCAAGGGTATTCGCAAGAGAAAGGTATTGACTATACTGAAATTTTTGCACCTGTGGCTAGACTAGAAGCTATTAGAATTTTATTATCATTTGCTGCACATCATGGCATTACTTTATATCAGATGCATGTAAAGATTGCATTTTTAAATGGTTTCATAAGTGAGGAAGTATTTGTAAAAAAACCACCTGTTTTTGTTAAAAACATGTCTTCAAACTAAAAAGGCTCTATATGGTCTTAAACAAGCTCCAAGAGCTTGGTAAGATAGACTTGGTTCCTTTTTAATGTCTAATGGTTTTGAAAGAGGACAGCTGGATACAACCCTCTTTAGGAAATCATCTAAAAAGCATTTCATGTTAGTTCAAATATCTCTAGATGATATTATCTTTAGTGCTACTAATGAATCTCTTTGCAAGGAATTCTCTAAGCTTATGCAGAATAAATTTGAAATGAGTATGATGGAAGAATTGAAGTTCTTACTTGGTATTCAACTCAAACAATGTCAAGATGGAATTTACATCCATCAGACAAAGTATGTGAAAGAACTCCTGAAGAAGTTCAAGCTAGAGGAAACTAAACCAATGAGAACACCAATGCATCGTACCTGTGCTCTTAGCAAAGATGAATCCTGTAAAAAGGTAGACCGGTATACAGAGGTATGATAGGTTCACTTCTTTATCTTACTGCCTCAAGACCGGATATAATGTTTAGTGTATGCTTATGTGCTAGATTCCAATCTGATCCTAGAGAATCTCATTTAACTGGTATTAAGAGAATCTTTAGGTATCTTAAAGGAACTACTAACATTGGTTTGCTGTATAAGAAATCAAATAATTACAAGTTAGTAGGTTTCTGTGATGCTGACTTTTCTGGAGATAGAATTGAAAGAAAATGCACAAGTGGTGGTTGTCAATTTCTTGGAGCCAACCTTATCTCATGATCCAGCAAAAGACAAAGCACAATAGCACTTTCAATAGCAGAAGTTGAGTATATATCTGCAACAAGCTGTAGCTCGCAACTCCTATGGATGAAGTATCAGCTTGAGGATTATTATTAGATAAAAGAGAGTAATATTCCTATCTTCTGTGATAATAACTCTGCTATATGTTTGACTGAGAATCCTATTTTCCATTCTAGAGCTAAACATATCAAAATTAAACAACATTTTATAAGAGACTATGTTGAAAAAGGGATTGTTGAAATTAAATTTATAGAAACTGACCATCAATGGGCAGATATCTTTACAAAACCCCTTGTTGAAGATAGATTCAACTTTATAAGGAGAAACTTGAATTTTCATCTTATAAAGGAATGATTGTTTAAATTAAATATATTTGCCTCTGATATGTGTGCCTCTGATGTACTTGCACCTGATAACATGCTTGCCTCTGATATCATATGTTGCCTCTGATACCATGCTGCCTCTCTCTCTATATATATATCCTTTGTTATTGCTCATGCATCTAGTACACTGTTTGCATTTGCATGCGTCTGGTGCATTCATTACCTCTTCCCTCTAGGAATATTAATGTACACGTGTCTCTCTGAGACTGGTTGATACGTTAGTGGCTGAGAATTTCTCTTCGCTGAATCATAATTATTTTTACTGCCCGAGGACAGTTTTACTGCGCTCATTTAAAGTCTGTTTGACACGTTTCAATTTCTTTTATTTTGAAAACTGTTGTAAGGCGGTTTACCTTCTATACACGTTTCGAACCCACTCAGTACACTTCACTCACCCACTACCCACTCTATCTCTCTCTAAGAAGCCTTAAACTTTGAATCCTAGCCCCTTTCGCATTCTTCTTCTCTTTTTCTCTCTAAAATCTCTATGTAAACTCTCTACCATAGCTGAACAACGACAACAACAACAAGTAGTTGCTCCCTAGAACATCCCTGTACCTACGGTTGATATTGAATCCAAAGATCTCATTGTCATGCCTGAAGCAAGGATTGACTTTAACGAACTTGCTGAAAATGATTACGACTTCAGAACTCACTTCATTGACATGGGTTGGAGGGATTTCTATTACATTGATTCAAGAGACATCTACCCAGAGTTGGTCAAGGAATTCTGGAGGTTTGCAAGGATTGCAAATGGAGTCATCATCAGTTATGTTCAAGGAAGGCAGATTGTGGTAAATCAGAGTTTGATTGATCAATCTATCAACTGTGCAAGCAAAGGAACATAGATTACTCCTAACCGGGAACAAGACTATGATGGACCCTCTGTGATTGATGATCACATTTATGAGAAATCTGGTGCTACGAAGGCTGTGGACATGAAGAATTACTTCAGTGGACACTATGAGCTCTGATCACAAATTTGTGATCTGGCATTATGACCTACGCACAACAGTCAACCTCCCAAGCATTATTTTCAATTTTTTGAGAAGAGCTATGACCTTCTCTAGAGGTGGGAAGAACAAAAATATACCCTATGGAAGGGTTATTTCTGCGATACTGGAAGGTCATGATGTAATCTGGCACCTTCAAGCAGTAGACATTGAAGAAGCCGGACTTATGCTTTGTAAGTACTTTGCCCCCATCTTTGACAACAACAACAACCTGAAAAGGATGAAGCTATTAACAACATAGCTAATTGCCAAGTCACCAAGGAGGAAGAATAAGCAGCTAAGGCTGAGGAGAGGAAGAAAGGAAAAAGAGTCAAAACTGTTGATGCTGGTTCCTCTCAACCTACTAAGAGAATCACCAGAAGCTCTATTGGGATCCCTATTTCCTCACATGCACCTACCTTAGTTCCCTCAGTTCGTCCTGCCTTCTTGCCTTCTGTTATGACTGAGGAAGATGAAGACAAGAAGGGACCTTTGAAGGAAATGATTGAGAAGTCCATGTAAGGATGTTCACAATTCCACGATGAACTTAGAGCAAAAAGGCTTCAAGAGGAAGCCTTTGCAAAGGCACCTCAACACGCTGCATCTGGTGCTGCTATTGCCTCTAGTGCTACTGCTGCCTCTGGTGGTAGGAAGAGGAAGCTTGTCAAGACCAATGAGCTACCTGCAAAGAAAACCAAGGTACCTGATAATGTTGTTCAACTTTTTGAGTCTGTTTATGCTGATCCTAGCGGTGCCTCTAGGGTAACCTAAACCCCTCAATTAACCAGTGCTCCCCAAATAACTCTACCCTCTGTTATTGAATCTGATGAATCAGAAGATGATATGCAATTAAGACAGAGAATGAGAACCACAACCTCAATTCCTGTACTCAAAGAACCTACCTCCACAACAAACAGATCCTACCCCTCCACCTCTATCCAAACTTACCTCTCCACCTCAAACTGAACCCACTCCAACTTCACAACAAGTTGAAACTCAAACTGAATCTCAAACAGAAACTCAACCTGAATCCATTTCTCCAACACAAACAGAAGTTGAACCCATTACCCAGGAAACCCAAACACTTAACCCTGGCTCTGATACAATTCTAGAGGTTCAACCTTTAGCTTCATTTAAGCCTACTTCCCCACCTTCAACACAATCAATTTCAACACAACCTATTTCACCACCTCCATCACCCAAACACCACACTAAACCTTCAACTACAACAGATCCAATCATAGAAGATGAAATTGTCATCACTTCTAAGATTGCCTCTGAGGTAGTTGAAAACCTTGAATCTGAACCTACCTCACTAGATTCCCATTCTACCTAAGTCGTTCCTTCGAGACTCATCAATTCTTTACCCTCTGAAATCCCAAACCAAACCCAACAAACCACTGAACACTAATCTCAACTAACCACTGATATCCAAACTCAACCATCCTCTGCTACCCTAAACCAGATCCAACCAATTCTTATAAACCAGACTTAACCTGTAATATCCCGATTTTTGTGAAAATTATTTTACAGTTCCGACTACTTGGAAATAAATCATAGAGATTGATCACCTTGATAATTTATGAAAAGTACAAAAAGCTGCTACATTTGTTGTAAACAATTTACTGTTTTAGTAATTAATTCAGATTAAGAGACAGTGTAGATGTATACTGTTTTAATATGAATTAATCTTGAAAAAATGTGAAAAATTATTGTTTGATTAAAGAAAATTATTTTATTGAATGAGAAATAATTTTTAGGATTTAATAAGTATTTTTAAGTCACAGTTTAAATTTTTGACGTTGGCTATTTTATTAATTGTTGGTTTTATGTCGTATTTAAGGTGACTTTTATTTTAATAATTTTGTATTGATGATTTTATTGTTTGAATAATATTTAGTTGATAAGAGAAATTGAAATTAGTGATCCTCACTAATTTACAGTTTTTATTACGCTGCGAGAATTCTATTGAATTCTGCCGTAACTAGGTTATTGGGCGAGTTTCTAACCGAAACATACCCAAACGTGATTGAAATTTTATAAAATTTGAGATCTTAGTATTTTCTAATATTTATGATTTATTGGAATTTTTTATGGGATTTTTAGGCATCAGAAAAATATAGGGTGTTTTCTACGCCTATAACTGCATTACGGTCGCATTTTAGCTCGTAAATCGAGAAAGCGACATTCATAGAAATATTTCTAATATTTTTAGGGACATTTTGGTTGATTAATAATTTTTGATTATAGAATAATTTATAAGATTTATTTTTGGAGTTTTTAGTAGAAAAATCCTAATATACGCGTAACGTCGCGCATCCGATTGAGCGAGAACGTGACGAAATGAAATATCTAGATATTTTGGAGCAAGTGGAAGTTGAGATAAGGCTAGGGGAGCTGAACCTTGATGCTTGGAAGCTTCCATGACAAGTGTTGCAAGATGATTGGTTAGGTTGTAAATGGTGGGTAGTTAGTATGGTTAAAACCTAACTAGTTTGGTTAATTCCTAACTAATTACAACAAATTCTTTCCCTCCTTATCCTCATCAATTTCGTGGCTGTCCAGCCCTCTTTTGATAACCTTCATGCATCCTCCATTGTTGGTAAGCACCAAGAAAAACATTAGTGAGAGAAAGTGGTGTTCTTGAAGAAAGTTTAGTGATTTAGCCTTTGATCTTATCCTTTCTTCTTCCATCCTTGTCCCTCAAAATTTCGTGGCTGCTCTCCCCATATTGGCTTCAGCCCATTCATTTCTTCCATTGTTGAAAACTTGAGAAAAAAATTTTAGAAAGAGAAAGTGTGGATTTTGGAAGAATTTAGGGATTAAGCTTGCATCCTTTCTTCCTTCCTTCTCAATCCTTGTTCAATCATCATCTAATCTCTTGGTAAGCTCCATGATCCATCCCTCATCTCTCTTGAGTTTCATGAAATGGGTTTGGTTGATTTTAGAGTTGATTTTGCTTAGAAAGTGTTGAAACTTGTTAGATTAATTTGATAAACCATTAGATCCACCATTTTCCTGCAAGATTAAACTTGTTTGATGAATTTAAAAATTGAGGAACCCTAACCTTGAGACCTGGCCGAACCATAGGGGCTGTTCAAGGGCTTGTTATTGGCTTGATTTTGTTGTTTTAGAGTTAGATCTTTGAGGGTTTTGGTTTAGTATGCTTAAACTAATCATATATGCATGTTTAACAAAGTTTTGAGAAATTAAATTGGTTAAAGTTTGGGGCTGGAAACCGTGGCTGATTTATAAGTATTTGGGGATGTTTTAATTTGTTTTTAAAGTGTGTTAAGTGTTGAAGAAGTTGGTTTTTGATTAGGACTTTAAATCTATTAGGATTTGTAAGTTTAAAGCTTTGAAAAATTGTTTGAAACAAAATAAATTTGGGGCTGTTTTGGGAGCTTAAAAACAGTAACTTATAAGCATGATTTGAGTGACTTGTTTTTAGTTGTATTAAAGTGGTAAAGAAGTTTGATTTTGGTAAGATGTTTGTATATACCAAAGTTTATATGATTTAGGAGTTAATGATTTGAAAAATCGGAATTGTTTTTGAACCCTAGAAACTGTGGCATCTAAGGGAGTTTTGTAACTTGTTCTTGACTTGTTTTATGCTTAAAAATAGTTGTAAAAGTGGTTGATGATTTGATTTAGTAAAGCTTTTCAAAGAAGCATGATTTTGGGAAACGATTTGGGTTATGTTTCAAGAATTGTTTTGAACTTGTAATGAAGTTGTTTCTAAAATTTTGTGACATGTTTTAGTGTTTTAAAAAGTGATTCAAAGTTGGCAAAACACTATTCATTTGGTAAAAACACTATTCCAATTGGTAAATTTTGGTTTAGGTATTTTCTAAGTGTGTAGAGTTAGTAAAAGTTTGAAAACTTGCATGACTTGAACTTGTATCATATTATGTGACTAGATATGAACCATATGGGATTAAGTGAGTAATTCTTAGGCCTTTTAGGAACCTAAAACCATGGCTGTCCTAGGGGTCTAGGATTTGTATTTTTTTGGGTCTAATTGTATTAAGTTTGTGTTGTTAAGGTTCGTGCTTAAGGTACGCGCGAGGTGCAACTTGACGATAGTTTCGAATTACCTAGTGTGGATTGTTAAAGCGCCCAAGGTAAGGGAAATTCTTATATAATGAGTTTGGGCTTTTCGCCTTGTGTGTTGGTTGGTTTGATGTTTGGTTAAATTGTGTGGTAGTACTTGTAGTATTACTATGTTGTTGAGATGTTGTAGCATGAATTATTGTGTATTGATTTGGCCCTGTGTGACAAGACTGAATAGTATTGTGTGACCTAAATCATGTTTGATTGATTTGATTGGACTTGAAATTGGGGAAAGTATGTAGCAGGTTGCAGCTTACAGAATTGTTATGTGTTGTATGAAATGCTGTAGCATGTTCTTGGCCCTGCGTGGCATTATGAATTGTGTTGTTTTCCTTGAATCATGTTGGATTTAAATGGAAATTGATATTGATTGGAATATGCAAGATATTATTGATGATAATGGATTAATTAATAATGCGTTGACCGATTGTTATTGGTTTGACGACTTACAACGATAAGTCTGATGCAATTCCATGAGCCGAGAAATGTTTTCATAGTAAACTAAAGGTATCTTCTAAAATAAGTCAGTGTACAAACACACTTTATGGATCGAGAGGGTTAGAAGTTGTTTAAGAGGTTCTTTTAAAAAGAAAACATTGTAAATTTTGAAAACGGTTGAGTTAAGTAATGTGTTTGGGAATTATCCTAGAATATTATTTAGCACAACTAGGGTTTCAATGACCTAGAGCTAAAAAGTATTTTCAAATATATAGGAGTGATACAAGAACTAAGAAAGTGATTTCAAATATCGAGATTACGAAAGAATAAAATATAGGGAACCTAGTGTTCCTATTTAGCATATGGGCTATATGTCCTGTGCTGGGACTTAATGTCCTGCTTGCGTGCGTATTTTCTTGATTAAGGATTGGACCTAGTGTTCTGTATGGCGTGCCTAGTAACTCAACCTAAAAATTGAGCCTAGTGTTCCTCATTACGTGCCCAGAGTTTTGATCTAAGATTAAGATTAGCGTTCTGCAGTTGAACACCTGGACCTAGTGTCCTGTGTTTGAACTCTAAGGGGTATTTCTCATCATATCAGTTCACTGCGTGATGAAGAATACCTGGGCATTACTTGAGTAGTATGGGATGCTCATTGTAGTGCTTAAACTTTGAGTTCCCTCCACCTTTTCGAATGTGAAACATAGTTGAAGTTTATCGATCCGCATTGATTAATTAAAACATTACTCGGGCACTCCCTACGGTGAGCATGCCATATTGAAGAATTTGTTTGGATGCATACTGACCATTGAGCATCGACACTCGGAGCGTTTGATTTATCTTAAAGACTTCAAAAGACGAGTTGTCATTACACTCGGAGCATTTGATTGGTCTTAAAGACTTCAAAAGACGAGTTGTCACTGCATTGCCTAATGTGTGGAAAGCCTAAATTGAGGCAAGCCTAATGTGTGGCTATCTTGTTCGGACGTTGGGAAATAAATTCCTCGTCATATTGTTGACCTATTAAGGCTGCAGGTGTATACACAACTAGTCATACTGCATTGACATGCATAGTTAACCATATTTACGATATGTGATGACTTGATCGTTGATCTGTTGATAGAATTGTTGTTCACATGCAATTGTTGGATATTGTGGTGACTTGATTGTTGATCTATTGGTTGATTTGTTTGCTCACATGCAATTATTTGATACTGTAATGATGTGATTATTGATCTGTCGATAGAACTGTTTGCTCACATACAATTGTTTGAGATTGTGGTGACTTGATTGTTGATCTGTTGGTTGATTTGTTTGCTCACATGCAATGCTTGATATACCATGATGATGTGTGCAGTCTATTAAGTATGTATATGTATATGTATATAAAAGCATGTTACTGTATTATATATGTATATACTATTTGCATGCGACATAGCCTATGATAAACTCGTGGACAAAGAATTTACCCTTGCACTGTTGTTGGATTGGATATCCCTATGGATGTCACTTCCAGATGGAGCTCCATAGCTGCCGCAGTTTCATCTTTCCAGGAGCGTTGAAGATTGAGCCAATGGAGGAAGATTCCTCTGAATGTTTCGTGTTTTGATCTTACTGAACTGTTTCTTAGTAAGAGTTATAGTTGTTGGTCAGCTTAGCTTAGGGTTTTGTCTTTGTTGTTTTGTAATTACTCTATCCAGAAAACCTCACCTCAGTGCAAAATGATTATGTTATGTGTTATGTTATGTGAAGTATTATTTTGTGATGCGTTATACTCTGATATTTACAAAAGAATGATTTTGCATTATTTAGAAAATTGTAGTATTCTTTATGTCTCATTTTTTAAAAGGGTTTTCAAAAGGGAAGAAAAAGAAAAAAAATTACTCCTATTTTCCATTGCGAAATACATAAGAGTACTTTCTAACTGAAGGCATACAGGCATCAAATATTTTCAGCATTAGATTAGGTTGCACAGTAGCGCACCGGATACGGGGTGTTACATAACCAATCCCTCTGTACCAGGGTCTAACTTGCTCTCTACCTCTGCTAATCCATCATATCTTTCCTACCTTTAAGAGACATATGAACTAACAGCATGAACTAGTTGAAATAGAACAGCAAATTGTCAAGGATCTTGCAATGTCTACTCATACTTGGCTACCTTTAGGAAACTATTATGCTGAATGGTACAATGTGACTGAATGGTTTGAAAGCCACAAGCAGCAGCAACTTCAGCTCACAAGAATGCTCTTGGCTGCTCCAACTTGGAGAAGGACTCCTCCTCCACCTCCAGCTATTTGGGAACTTGAACCTGAACACCTATTGTCCCAGAAACAACTCCTCCTACATCTTCATCTGCTTTAGTTGCACAATCATCTGCCTCTGCTCAGTCAAGTCATTTTGATCGCAATAACGTTCCAAGGGATGTGCTGGACAGGCTGGTTGAAGACAACAGAGAATTTAATCAGTTCATGGTTACCTCAAGCAATAAACAAGAAGAACTTGCTGACATGTTGAAGCTGCTTTTGGAGAATGTCACTAAGCCTTAGATTGCCTTAGGATTTTCACCTTTTTTCCCCCTATTTTGGTCCTCCTTTCTCTGTTTTGTTTTAGCTGTTTAAATTTTCAACTCTTGTAACTTGGTACACTTGTGAATCAAATGACAAAGTTACATTTTGGTACTTTATGTGTTTTAACATTTATCTTTTATGTGTTTTAATGTTTATCATTCAATAGTCTGTTTTATTTTGGCAATGATGTTCTTTATATCTTTAACCTTTTTGTCTGATGACAAAAGGGAGAGAAGAAAATAGAGAATTATATAGAGTAATTGATGAACTCAATGTATCAACCAAGTGTTAAAAAAGAAATGAACACCAAGCATTTACACTCTGATATGCCTTTTACACTCTGATATATCATATGAATGAATGAATATAAGCATGCATCTGATATGACATTGCACTTAGAAAATATTTATATTAAGGGGGAGCCTCTGAAAATCTTTTAAATGAATATTTTTCTAATGAAAAATTGTTCATCAATCCATATGTTTGTCATCATAGAAAAGGGGGAGATTGTTGGAATCAAGTGGATTCAGAAACAATGACCCTTAATTGTTTTGATGATAACAAATAATGAAAAGAACAATTTATCCTCTGATGTGTCTGTTAGTACGCAGAAACTAGTAAGTAAATCACTATTCATTAGATGGAACTGTCTCAGAAAGCTTTAGCTCTGTGCGTAATTTACCCTCTGGTACATTCTATTGAGTCTGGCATTGATCATCTGATAAGATGCCTCTAGTAGACCAACCTCTGGTGGGACAACACTCTGTTAGAATAACGCATCTGGTACAACAAGGCCCTAGTATATGGAAGCCTTTATGAAACTACGCCTTGAGGAATGTGCCTCTGGTACAAGCTTTCTCTGGTAAGCAGTGCATCACAGTATCACGCGCCATCTGGTAGAAGATGCATCTGGTATACAACCAGACTGAGTGAAGCATTAAAGACCTCTTGAAGCATTAAAGGATCCTCATTGATGACTTCTTTAATGTACGAGGAATCAAAGGCCAAATGGAATTTCAACGGATATAATCATCAAATATATCTTGCTCTGAAAGGATCACAGATTCAAAAAGGATCACAAAGGAAAGATACTGTATTAGACAGATGTGTCAGTGCACGAAAGCAAAGTTGAAAATAACTTGACTCACTGAAAGCCACAAAAAGCGGATCTCGAGCTTTCTCCATTAGTGAAAGACTTGTTAGGTCACAATGACACTATTTGGAACCCTAGCTATATATACCTTATTCAAATCACTAAAGAAGGTTAACAAAAACGCTGAGAAACAAAGTGAATCATTTTTACGATACAGTGAGCAACCAAGAAATATCCTAAGTCTCTGAGACCAAGCGAACAACAATCAAATTGTTTTATCCTTTCTTTAAGAAAGTTATTTTTAAGTGCTTAAGATTTTATTGTAAATCCTCTCTTGCTGAGAGTTTGACTATATTGTTTCAAAGTATTTTTGAACACTTGTATTTAGCCCAGTAGTGGCTGTATTTCCTTAGAGGCTTGACTATACTAAGTCATTGTAAGAAGTTGAGAGTATCGCCAATTTGGCAGTAGTATACTCTTGAGTTGTTGTCAGTTGATTATAGTGGAGAAATCCTTCAGTGTGGTGAAGGGACTAGACGTAGCTACCAGGTGGTAGTGAAATAGTATAAATCACTGTGTCATGCTCTTTCTCTTCTCTTTACTGCCTCTTGTTGTTATCTTTTTTAAAGAGTTGTTTTGAAAAAGGTTTTCATAAACGTAAGTATTTTGGAAAAGAATTCTAAAACCCAATTCAACCCCGCTTTCTTGTGTTTTGTCACGTTCACCATCTCCCTATGCTATCTCTCGCCATACTGTAGGATCCGGAAGAAGAAGGGGTAGCAGAATATCAGTCGTGATACCTAGTCATAGGCTCCTACCACATGCGGTGAAAGGGTAACCACTGCACAATCCTAAAATCACCTATAAAGGAGGCTCTCAGTGATCCTAACAAACGGAAGAAAATAATAACTAATCTAGTGTAGATCACGACATGGCGCCCATAATTAATCTCCCAGCAGTCATCGTCCATGTCGTGGTAATACACCTTGACGTCACCCTATACCGGGATGCTCGGCTCCTAAAGAATCAATGGGTGGATGTAGTGCGTCATCTTCGATGTCAGTATCTTAGGGCTCCTCAGGATCTATCGCTAGAAGGATGGCAAGGATAAACAACGCAAAGGGAGATAAGAACACACAATGCGTTATATGGACAAGAAGCAGGAAGATAGAATATGTGTACCGAATAGGTACTCAGATCACACGCGTCTCCCTATCGACTGTTGGATCATCACATAACTACCCACGACACTCATGTGTCCTAGATCTATATGCCTACGTGGCCACACAGTAATAGACAGCAACAACGGCCCCACCTTAGCCATAGTAGATAATAGGAACCTCCCATCAGCCTGTGAAGGGCGGGTCGAGTCAGTTGTCCATTCACATATCCTGCTCATTGTACCCCCAAGAGTGTATCCCCGTTCCCTAACTTTAGTGATAGGGACAGGTATCGAGGTGGTACTTGGGATCTTCACTATGGACAGTGAATACAACAGTATACCGTCAGGATGACCAGGCATTCTGACGTCCCGACACAATGGAGGCCAAACCTTTGGTCACCTGTGAACTTTTTGGAACGCAGACTATCCTCAAGGACCGGCATGTCCTGTACTGACTGTACTCATAACTACACTCAGGTACCTGACCTCGTACGACAGCCTAAGCGTACGATGGTGGATTTCAGCTATGCATGTGGAACCTCACCATGTAATTTCCCCCATAACATAGCCTAATCATCTCATTTTCAGCTTATATCAGCCCGCTATAAAATTACTAATCAACTCAGCCAGTTTATAAAGTATCATAATCTCTCATATCACAATAGATATCAACATAAATTAATCAATCAACCATCAACATGTATGTGAATCGGTATCTTCGCTAAAGGTGACCGTTATCTATACACACAATCAAACCCAATCAATAAAAAACATCATATGCATCCCAATATTCATCATACAACAGCCAGTGCTCCTACTGGTTGATAGACTAACGATAACTATCCTTAACAATCGCAGTCACAACACCTCTTCTAAGGTGTTGAGGTATCATCCCTTAGTAGCGTTAGGGCCAGCCTACCTCCCTATTCTACACCTATCATACTCCTACCATCTCTAGTGGATAGGGTTTAGATCTCCTCATACCTGACTAGAAGACTGTTGTCGCTCGCGCCCCCGCCTCGCTTTCAGAGCTGCTCCCCGTGTCCGCGAGAGAACGTTGGAGAGTCGAAGGTGTGTAACAGCCCACCCAAGCGCATACCGGCCTTTAGCCCTCTGTAACGGGTAACACCATTACTCACAGGACTACTTTCCCCCTCAGGAAGAGTTTTTGCCTTATTGAGGATTCGAACCCATGTCCAGAGGGTTAAAGGTAATGGGAATCCACCTCCTATCACCCTTGTATTTAACCTCTAGGTGCAAGGCTCAAATCCTTAGGGAGGCAAAATCACCATTAATTTGGACAAGGCCAAAAGGGGGTGGTGAAATCCTCTGAGTTTCACCGGACACTGCTGAGGCCTATATGGCAACGGACTGGACCGGACAATGGGCCAGGGAGTCCGGTAGGCAGTGGGTCGGGCAGTTCTATGGTACGACCTAATAGTGGCGGCGGCCCAGGCTGTTACAAGGTGGTAGGCAGTGGGTCGGGCAGTTCTGTGGTACGGCCCAATAGTAATGGCGGCCCAAGCTGTTACAAGGTGGTGAAGTCCTATGAGTTTCACCGGACACTGCTGAGGCCTATATGGCAACAGACTGGACCGGACAATGGGCAAGGGAGTCTGGTAGGCAGTGGGTCGGGCAATTCTGTGGTACGGCCCAATAGTGGTGGCGGCCTAGGCTGTTACAAGGTGGCTTTTGGGGATGGGAGGAGCGCTATTTATAGTTGTGGTTTAAGGCCATCATGTTGCGTTGGTACCACTCATAGGTACTGTCGCTTCGTGACTTTACCTTTCTCTTTACATGTGCCAATGGACCAACGGTGGTTGATTAACTTGGCAGGGACTATCATGTCGCAATGGTACTTTCTCGCAGCTCCATCGTGTAGCGATGCGACGAATATGGAAAATATCTAAATTTTCATTTTCTAGGAACTTCTAGGGTTTTCTTTATCTCCATAGGGGTATTTTTGTCATTTTCATCCAATTTAGGGTTTTTGCAAGTGTCCCTTAGCCTATTTTTATTTCCAAATTTACCGTTTTTATTTTTCGGGTTGTTACAAATTCCACGTTGGTTGATCAATTAACCAAGGGATACATGCTTGTAATTATTTATTTATCATTATCTTTTGAGAACATGGGATCTATGACTTTGTATAATATGCTTGGTTAGTGGGAGTTTGTGCTTTATGTTATGTTAGCTCTCATATTGTTAACACTTATGGTGTTTTGATAACATTTTCCTTTTGATTTGAGAATTAAGTGTGAATTGAATTATGTTGTTATGTTCTTTTGTATATGTATATCAAATGCGATAATTTTGAAACTTGGTGTCGTTGAGACCACTATGCCCGTGGTCGACGCCATGTAAGAGTTGTGGCATGATGGTTTTGTTAAACCATGAAGCACGGTGTCGCTTTGACCATTATTGTGGTTTTGTTGAACCATGTAGCTCAGTGTCATTGGGATCACTGTACCAGTGGTCGACACCATGTTGGAGCTTAGACATTTGTGGTTTTGTTGAACCACATAACTCAGTGTCATTGGGATCACTATGTCGGTGGTTGATACCATGATGGAGCAAAGAGATAATGGTTTCTTGATGAACCGTGTAATTTCTCTTGCTTTCAGACTTTTGAGAGAAATTGAGGACTGACAAAGAAAATGACAATATAGCCATTAGATCACATTGTCATGACATTTTCTTGCTACACTCCACAAAGATAACTAGCCGATGGAGTTGGTGGTATTTGTAAATATGGAACATGTTATATCAATATAGGACGTGACAACTGCCATATTTCGATATTATATGACTTTTGTTGGATGAGGTCATAATTAGGTGTTGCATCTTGGGATCATATGTTTAGTTGCCATAGTAGAAAATGCGTTATTAGCCCGAGAGTCGTTTTCTAAAAATTAAATCTACACAATTGATTTTGCCCAAATGGGAGAATGTTAGATTTTTTTTTTCTAATAAATTCTTGTGGGCTACAATCAATTGTAGTTTTCGGTTTTCCAAAAACGAGCCAATGTTATGATCCATGTGATGATGCTTATGCCCGCTAGTTATGTGATAAATTAGTAATGGGCTGGGACACCTAATATTGATCTGTGTGAGAGACAGTGTAGTCCTAACCACTTGGCCCATTATGGGAGGTGTCTAAGGTTAATATATAGTAAGGCTAGGTCCCCTATTCAGTTGCTCGCTCTACGATTTACCTCATTGAAAACCGAGATCTCGGAGTGTGTGAACAGGCAAATGAAGACTTCGTTTTGATTCTTTCAAGAGCTCTACGAGACAAGGGTAGTCGTAATCATGTCGGTGTTCTAATTTCATATAATAGATCCTGTTAATTCTTACATCTTTCTCTTATAGATTTTTAGTTCTAATGAATTTGTTGGGTTTGCATCCAATGTGAATAACAGTTGATGTGAGTTATAATATTTAAATGGTGGCTAAAATTTCAGAATTGAGTTTTCAATTTAATTAGAAACCAACTTCAAAAGTTTTCATCTGTGGCTTTAAAGGGATACCAAATTGATCCCTCCCTAATTTCCCTTTTCCCTTTTTGTATCTTTATTTTTCTTCTCTATCTTATATTAATTTTTGTTGGAAAATACAGAAGAATAAGGGTAGTAGTGTTAGGAACAAAAGGAGAAGAAGGATGTTGTAGTTGTGGCGTGGCAAAAACCACTTCCCCGAAAGCAAATTCTGGTAGACCTCCGTTGCAACCCAATATCCGATTTGCTCCCCAAGTTTTTCACAGCATCGTGTCTAGACCCATGCACTCGAGGCCGAACACATTGGGGATTCACAAACAATACCCAGATTAGAAAGAGTAGGAGAAAGGAGAATATCAAGAGAGTGGTGTAGGAAGAGAGAATATTATGTGGTTGTATCTAAAACCCAAGCAACTAACCCTTTTTTATAGCATATATCACATGGCTATAGGAATATTCGAATATGACTGTCGGAATAGTAATAGTCATTGAAAATATAAAAGGCACTTGAGTGACATTATTTCAACAATCCCCCACTAATGGCAATCAAGTGAGGGAAAAATCTTTTTGCAAGGAAAGGTTTTTTCATGTTTAAGGGTTAATGTTCTGAGAATTGAATTAACATGTAGTGAAATTAACATGTAGTGAAGTGAGGCAAAACCTTACGTCTAAGAAGTGAATTACTCTTGAACTTAATGGACTTAAAATGAGACCCCCACAACATGCACTTTTACCTTTAAATTTGTGATAGCTCCGCGATAAATTATTTCCACAGTAATTTAGGCTTTTGTATACCCTGGGTTGCTCATGAGTGCTCTAGAAAGATAGCTAAGTCTTTCATAGAAGGTTGTCTATGCCTTCACACTCACGTAGGTAGATACATTAAGTGCGTCTCAATAGCACCATCCACATCATAGTTTGTGTATCTATTAAGAGCTCATAGTGCATAGGAATATTCATATGGCTTCGTTTGACCACTAATTGGGTGTCCACTATACTTTCCTCCACTCAAGGCTTTAAGCTCATCCCCGTCGACATATCCAGGACAACTTTCCTGGATGATCCTTTTAAAAGGACATGGAATATTTTTCTCACTTTTCACATACTTAAGTGAGATAACACAATTTTTAATTAGATGCCTGACAACACTGCGTCTCATACATATATGGCTTCTCTTATAGAATAAACATTATTCTTAGCCACACCAATTGTAAGTTTAAAATAATAAACTCACACTTCATTATAAAATTTTATAGTTCTACTTAGATTAATACTAAGCGGCAACATTTCTATTAGGATAAAAAATCAACAATAGATTTATTGTCATTTGAATCAAATCCAATTACCATAATTGTATCCTTATAATACAATGGATACTTCACTATATGCAATAGCATAATTCACGGTATCTCGCAAAATGCCACAAAAATATTTTTAACGCTAAATTCACTACTATGTGACATCACCCTCACTAGGGATAAAAATAAATCTACTTTTAGATTCATTCTAATATGGATCAAATATAACTAACACCATTGTATTATTCCAACAAAGTGGAAACTCCACCATATAAAATATCTTATCTCACATTGGTACCTCTAAATATTTGAGGAGTCCACAAAATAATTTTTCTTTTACAATAAACTCATGAATTTTTTTAAATATAATAAACTTTCAATAATTTATAAATACTCAGTGCTAAAAATAAAGCATACTCAATGATATTTAACTCCAAAGTGGTCAAAATTATTAAGAAGTTTCTCAAAATATCATTCTAGTAATAGTGTCATACTACCACCCTTTTATATGATTTAACTCCTAAAATTACACTTGATTCACCCATGTATATCACATACGTATTTTCATAAATTCCCCAATAATGTCTCATAAAAATATGATTCAAGAGTAAAATAAATTATGACATTTCATAGTAAAACTCCTCAAATTGTGGTACATATACACACATGTCAATATAAAATCTCAAAATATAAAAATTAAACATCACGATATAACACACAAGCTAAATGACAACATAGAAGCTTAAAATTCTCTATCATAGATCAATTAACCCATGATATTAAGCACACCTTGATCTTTACAAATAGAGTTTGGCCCCCATGAGCTGTCAATTTTATGGCATATCAAAACAACTTTATTTTTAATTGAGTAAAACACATAACATGTGTATAAATAAACATTGAAGGAAAAACTGAGAAGATGAAAAACACACTCCATCACTTATATAGTAATTAACTTAGTTAGCCACTAAGATACGACTAAGGCAAAAATACAACAAAAATATTTTTCACACGCGTTCTTGATTTTTGCATGGTAATAATAATATATATTCATTTCATGTTTCCAATAGTTTCAAATAGATCTCTCTCACTTTTCAATATTAATAATTGAGAGTGAAAATCAAATATAATGAATTATCCACTATCTCAAGACAAATATTCTTGGAATTAAAAGAAAGAATAATGCTATATGTCACGAAAAAAAATGGTCGCGAATCTCGCGAACCTTTTAGAACAAACGAAAAAACAACTTCAAAGCTCGCTAACAGCTACAAGTTCTAAGCCTCTCTGTACTAACCTATTCAACATTTCAACCCCACTTTGTTTTTTGTAACGACCCGTTTTCCAGGACGCTACTAAGCCAGTATCTTGACAAAAGTTTACATATTTCCGAAAGGCGAAATACTCTGCCTTGCACGTTTTCTAAAAATGTGGTTCTATTTTTTTTTTCAAAACTTCTTTCTCAAAATGGCTATCAGAGTATTACAGCGACTTCAGAAACATGGCGGAATTATTTAGAGACACCACATAACCACATTCAATTATTACATCAACTCACACATAACAGCATGTGCCTTAAAACATAATCGACATTTATTACAAAACAGAAATAAATTCAAACGTCCTATAGCTGGTCAACACAACAGGCTCCTCGCAAGACTACTAGCAGGTTCCGCAACCACAACACAAGTGGAAAGTTAAACAACCATCCCCAGCTGCTCCTCCTTGTAGTTCCAATCCTCTGCTTGTTCCGCCATCTGGGTTACAATCATTAATTGACAGAACCACTGGCAAGGGTCAACTTCTCAACAGATCATGATAAACCAAGGCATAAAGCAATAAGCAACCACAGTTTATACAATTCACAGGCATTAAGCAAACAACAATGTATATCATTCACAGAACGTGACTCAACTCTCTCACTCTAGACTCGACTCGACTCACTACTCATTTTCTCTCGACTCGACAATTATTCCGGAAAGCAGACGCAGATCCATCAATCGACATACCGGTAGTAGCCTTGGGCTCTTTCGCTTCTCCTTAGATATGCCGTCCCGGTCCCTACGCTGCGACGCCTAGTCAATCTCCCGTAAACAAAAGGGGACCTAGCACCCTTAGTTATCCGGGTCACGGCTCAAAACGTCATAACGACTCGCCTAGCTCTCTCACTCGATGAACAGCTCTCCGCTTACAATATTCAAAGAGTGACGCATAAGATTACTTGACCGCATATCAAATAAAGAGAGCATGCTTAACATGAAGAAAACGCAATTCGACATTTTAAGCAATAAAAACACCCTGCATGAAGAAACGCAATTCAACAGCAACACGCAATTTGTGGCATATATTCAATCTCATATCAAATAATGCATAACTCAATCATATCACAACATTACATGCTTGACACGCAAATCAAGGAATCCATACCTCTGCAACTCAATGGAATTAACAGAGAGGTACAAACAAGTGGGGGGTTGGGTTCAGCAGACCAACCACAAAGTTTTCACCCACGAATGACTCGAAATATGTTCGACCGCACGACAACAAAAACGAAGGGGTTCGAAGACCCTAACTTCGAACTCGTAGAGTTCTCAGACTTCTTCGTATTTAAGTAAAGCAATTTAAATAACAAAACAATAGCTTAAGCATATCCAAAATTGTCCTTACACAGGGACATAAAAAATGAATCCTAAATGTCTAGAAGTGCCCTTACCGAACCCCAAGCTGCACGTCCACGTGTTCCTCGATCCTACGCCGCACGATCTCGAATTTACTCAAAGCCTATCAAAATAAATAACTTAGCACAATTCTTAGCTAACTTAAGCCCTCAAGCCTAACCCTTTTCCTAACCAAAAATTCATTCAAACATTTAATTCCTAGTTACTTGAAAATAAAATAAATAAGGTTTTAAAAATCAAAATACTTTTTAAAAGATAACTTATCACATAACAATTTATAAACCTTAACCTATTTGAAAGTAAAGTTTTTGAAACCAAAAAACTTCCTTGAACCTCAAGGTAAAGATCATGCAAGAAATCATAAATTTTAAAAACCTAGACACATATTCATACAAGCATTTTCACAATTAACAAACCACTATTTCCTTTCCTACTCCCTTTTTAGGCCTCTCGGCCACACCTATTCCCATAACCATCTAATTTCATGACAAAGCATCAAGACATCAAGTTTCAACAACTTCATATAACAATTAAAATACATAAGGAAATTTAAATCAAATAGGTTCCAAGATATTTTTCAAATATATTTCAAAGCATCAACTATCAAGACAATACCAAACCTAACTTAAGCACCTTCAAAGATATGTTGCTAAAACATTTTTCACAACATTCTAGTGTCATTTCCATAGCCTCTTTCCTTTTAAGACAAATCCTGCTCAAAGCCCATTTACAAGTTTTCATGGTTCACTTACTCAAAACAATTCCAAAACAAGAGCTCTTAAAGAGTTCTTTCAATTAGGCCATTTTCAAAGATCCCAAAAACATTGAAACCATGCTAAGAAAATAAAAACAACTTAATCAAGTGTTACATGCCATTCTAATCCTCTAAGAATCAATTTTCCACAAGACATAAACTAACTCTCATCCTAACTCATGCTTCACTACTCCATTAGCAATTAAACCAACCCAAACAATTAATTTCTAGAACAAGAACACTAATCAAGACCAATCCTAAATCAAGTCTCTTTCAAGAATAAGTGTTTTCATAAAATTCTTTCAATCTTTGATTCAAATCAATTTTAACAAGTACAATGGCAATAATAACTAACAAGAAGCAAGAAATACAAGCTAGTTTGCATGATTCACAAGATGATCACCCAATTATACTCCAAGACCTCAAGGCATCAAGACATATCCAAAATATACTCCAAAACCCATGCCAATTTCCAAAATAGTTTTCAATGTCATTTTATATGCAGTTTCCTTCACAACAACAACTATAGCCCAAAAGAAAGCTTCATTAAAACCCAAATCCATTTTCAAGAATAGGTTCTTTATCAAAACAATACCCAAAAATTGCTCTAATTCCAAAACTACTAACCACATCATTCCAAATCATTATTTCTTTTAAAACAACAATTTGCTTCCCAACACAAAACATTAATCAAGCCTAAGGACAAATCACAACTTCTTCAAGAACAGGAGCTTCATACAAAACTTATCAATCCATCCTCAAATTCCAACTAATATTTAAAGTAGCAACTAGAACATCTAATAACCAAGAAACACCAATTAATTACATGAATCATAATCATAAACCCCACTAATCCTCTTTTCTCAAGAATAGATTTTTATCAAAACAATACCCAATCAAGGTTTTCATCCCAAACTACATATCAATTTAAAGCAACAACAACATCAAACAGCTCAATTAACTATCAAGACACAAAATCAAGCATATAACCAAGAACTAAGCAAGAAACACAAGACTACCCACACACCCACAGTTCTGCTAAGAAGAACAAAGGAAGAAAAAAAAAATTGATTTGGTTCAAACCTCTCATTCAAGAACTTAGCTCCAATTCTTCCTCCGATTCGGCCCCCTCCTTCTCTGTCTCTCCCTCAAGCTGCCTCTCTCTCTCTCTCTCTCTCGCGGTCTCTCTCTCTCCCAAGTTCTCTGCCTCTCTCGATCCGTCTCCGCTTCTTCTTTCCTTTCTCGCTCGCGATTCGCTTCGTGCCACCACGCCTCAAAGCCGCTGGCGCAAGGTCCGGCTTCCCCTTCCTCCATCGCCGCCTCCTCTTTCTCCCATGTTCTCGCCTCGCTCTCCCTCGCCTTCTCTCCGCAAGACGGTGGCACGCCGCCAACCACAGGGTCGTGCGCCTCCCTTCTCTCATCCACCATCGCGCCCCTTCTTTCCTCTCTTCTCTCCTCCCTCTTCTCTTCTTTTCTTCCCCTGCCCCTTGTTCCCTTT
Organism: Calophaca sinica; assembly: GCA_037113605.1. Lineage (NCBI taxonomy): Eukaryota > Viridiplantae > Streptophyta > Magnoliopsida > Fabales > Fabaceae > Calophaca > Calophaca sinica. The sequence goes on from CM073730.1 coordinate 102,087,013, forward strand.
CTTCTCTTTCTTTTTTTTTTCTTTTCCAGCTTTTGCTTCTAACTTCTTTCTCACGCAGCGATGGGGTAAAAGGGAATAGGGAGAGTGCTAGGGTGGGGAACACATAAGTGTGGTGTATGGTGGAGTAGATCATGATTTATTAAAAATTAAACCAATTAACTCCCATTTAACTATCATCAATAATAAAACAAGTGAAAACACTCAAAAATAATCTTAACAAATTACGATTTCGATTTTCATCGAAATCAGAGTTCATTTTTTATTTTAATGTGGATAAAAATTACCCGGCGATTCAAAACGCGACGAAATTTCGTTAGAGTTTTTCGACGATTTTCGAACCATGAATTAATATTAAATATTAACTCTTAAATTTAATTTCATCTTGATTTAATTCAATCATTTTCTTAGTCAACAAAAATACGCTGCTATCACACGCCGAAGACTTACATAAAGTTTAAATTGACGAATTCGCATTAATGCAGCATACGTCTACGCTGTCTATTAATTTGAATTAACATCATGGATAATAATTATTTATAATAAATAAATTATTTAAAATTAGTCAAAATAATTCCACATACTCTCAGTAAATCATTGAGGTGATCAATCTCTATGACTTATTTTTCGAGTATTCAGGATTTTATCGCAAAAATCACTTTTCTTAAAAATTGGGATGTTACAATACTATCCCTCTTAAAATAGTTTCGTCCTCGAAACTACACTGATAGTAAAATATGAAGAATTTACTTTACTCAATCTATAAAATAATTTGCACACAAGGACACTCTAGTACATATTACTATATGTAGTATTATAATAATTATAGCTACATAACATAGCATGCAATAGTAGCAATCACAAGGCATAAACATGTAGCACGCCACAAAGTAAGCGTAGTTAGTGATCTAAAAAAATTCCTTATACGGTGGTGATGCTTCATTCCAGAGCCATGTTATCTGCTTAATCTCGAACACGAACACAACCACGAACACGGGTACGAGAACGACTATGGCTTCACACCGTTACTACGGAAATAATGCTAACCTATTCGCAGGTACCCACATTTACACATATCAGGAATATCAAAATTTCACTTAAAACTTGCAGAAAGATTAAAATTCTTTTCTCAAATCATTCATTTCTCATAAAACAACATCAAAGCTCTTAAGAATCACATTAAATGAAGAACTGGTAAAACAAACTTTCTCAAGACTCAACCATTCCCTTGGGCACTATAGTTCCTTTGAGATTAGGTCCTCATCGTCTCAAATTTTAACCAACACACTTCAGTCCAGGATTAACCCATATTAATAACTCATTTATCTTTAAAATCCTTTTAAACCAAAACTTTTCTAAAATTCTCCACTCATGAATAACTAAGCTTTTAACTTCAACATTAGAAAATCATTTTTCTTTCGAAATTCAAGAAATTACTAAACTTCTAGAATGTCTAATTAACCAACACTATCAGTTAGGCACGTAAAATTTTAAATTACTATCAGAATATCAAATACTCCCACAGTTTCAAACAATAAGATATCATTTAAGAATTTTCTCCTCTCAAAGTTTTTGCAATCATAACACTAATACTAAAACAAATCAAAGATTTTAAATACTTCATTCCCTAAGACTCCACCTTGTTTAGGAATACTAGGATTCCCTTGACATCAGGTGTTTCATTGTCTCAAAATACTACAATAACATTTTACAAAATTCTTAACTTAACCAAACTTGTTCCATTGATTTATGATTTAATAGAATTCTTTTAAAACTTGAAACTATTTTCAACAAAAACCATTTTTAGTAAATAGGCTGGAATCACTTATAAGTTTCCAAGGAAGTAAACAAGAACCAAATGAAATTAAAGTTTTCTAGTACTCTACTCCAAAAGTCTTTTCAAAACCATACTTACCCATATATGGACTTATAGTAAAAGGGTTTAGCGCCAAAACTACTATCTTTTACATGAGAGAAAACAAAACCATTTTCCAGCATTTACTACTAAATCATGATTTAACAGAATCATCTAAAACTTGGAACTTTTTCAACAAAATCAATAACAACCAATACAAGATAAAAATGAAATAATAATTTAACAAAAATCATTTTAAAAACTTAAAACCATCGTCAACAATATCGGTAACAAAGATACAAGTATTGAAACAAAATAACTAGAACACTCACCTAAAATCTTCCAGGAATTTGCGGTTTGGGGAGGGACAGGAGGATTGCTATGATCACCAACCATATAATCGCCCATAACATCACCCAAGGATACAAAGGGTATAAGGAACAGTCCTCACTTGACATTTCTTAGATTTTTGGCTTGACTAAGGACTTGAAGGAAATGATTTCCAAGTTTCTCACACACTTCAATGCCACGAGATCTAGCACTACTTAAGGGAAGGATCGAATAGCACAGGGGTCCCTTAATAGAATTTGTCCAAAACGCATAAGAGGAAAAGAAGGAAGGAATCGAGGGTTGTCACCTTCTAAAATTTTTTATTTTTATTTTTTTTTCACGGTTCCTCCCACTTCTCACCATTACACGGCTTATTTAGGAAAAGGATTGGACAAGAATGAGGATCCCTTGTGTAAGAAGGGCGCACTGTGCATAAGAGAAGGAAAAAGAAAGAGAACTAGGTTCCCTCTATCTTTCTATGCCCACAATAGAACTCGTAATACAACTAATTATTCTCTCCCACTTTTCTAAACTTAGTGTCACCTAAGGAAGGAATTGAAGAATAGTGGGGGTCCTCTAAGTAGGATTTGTTCGCGGCATACCCTAGAAGGAAAAGAAAGGAATCCAAATCCAACACTAAGACCAATAATGCAAAATGAATTATTCTTCCCTTTTTTTTTTTAAACCGTCGACGCAAATTTAAAGAAGGGGAAAAGATTCACAAATTTTTGGTCCAAGGTCTTCATCACCTACTAGCACTATAACTAAAACAGAATATTTCCTTTTGCACCCTTTACAAGTGTGTGGTCGGCTAAGTAAATACAAGGAAAGATGAAAATAAATTATTCCACTTTGCTTGGCTCTCCTCTTAAAAGGAAAATTTTGTGATCAAAAATTCGGGAGAAGGTTTAGTAAAAGAATTTTGGCTACTACCCACTACTAGCTAGGCAACCTGTCACGTACTAAAACTATTACCCGCAACTCTCACTAATTTTCTAGCTCCCATTCAACTGAGTCAAATGGTTCCCACATAAATTAAGTTGTCACAAGACAATTAATCTGTGCTTGCTAGAAGGTAGTCGCGTTTAATATTTTCGTTGAAGAATATTAATACGCTCACACAAATAACAAACACACAGTTAGTCGCACATATTCACAGCAGTACAAGAATAGACTACTGCGAAAACATAAATGTTAATGGCAAACATGTTGCATTCAGAAAATCATGAAATTGTTTTGATTTTCAACCATAATATATATATCAATTTACTTCAAACATCAATCATTTACGTGATCTATATCTAGGATCACTAACGCGTCAAAGATCATATTCATCAATAATAGTAATAATAGCATCTCCGACAAACAGCCCTTTGGTTTCTGCAGCTTGCTCTTCTCATTGATATCCTAGCAGTTCACATTGATTCTTCGTGTCAGTCCGTTGGGCAATAGCAACCATTATCCCTGCTACATCTTCTGCTATCTGAATTTTTCGGTCCATCTCTGACTTATCTACTAAAACAGGAACAATCATTCGTTTCGGAGGTATTAGATTTCCACGAGGTTTCTCAACCTAATAAAAATCCCACAATAGGTTTGGTGTGTCTCAGCACACGTTGTTTCAATTAAGGAACAATTTCAAACAATTACAAGTAGAGTTAATCCACTTGAGGAACAATCACACAACCATAGTTTGACTCCCAACAAAACACAGTTTGACTCCCTACAATCTAATCTCTGCACCACCCGACACTTGACCAGCTATAAATTCCCAACTCACAGTCCGGTAGAACCGAACTGCTCTGATACCACTATTGTAACGACCCGTTTTCCAGGACGCTACTAAGCCAGTATCTTGACAAAAGTTTACATATTTCCGAAAGGCGAAATACTCTGCCTTGCACGTTTTCTAAAAATGTGGTTCTATTTTTTTTTTCAAAACTTCTTTCTCAAAATGGCTATCAGAGTATTACAGCGACTTCAGAAACATGGCGGAATTATTTAGAGACACCACATAACCACATTCAATTATTACATCAACTCACACATAACAGCATGTGCCTTAAAACATAATCGACATTTATTACAAAACAGAAATAAATTCAAACGTCCTATAGCTGGTCAACACAACAGGCTCCTCGCAAGACTACTAGCAGGTTCCGCAACCACAACACAAGTGGAAAGTTAAACAACCATCCCCAGCTGCTCCTCCTTGTAGTTCCAATCCTCTGCTTGTTCCGCCATCTGGGTTACAATCATTAATTGACAGAACCACCGCAAGTGGTCAATCTCTCAACAGATCATGATAAACCAAGGCATAAAGCAATAAGCAACCACAGTTTATACAATTCACAGGCATTAAGCAAACAACAATGTATATCATTCACAGAACGTGACTCAACTCTCTCACTCTAGACTCGACTCGACTCACAACTCATTTTCTCTCGACTCGACAATTATTCCGGAAAGCAGACGCAAATCCATCAACTGACATACCAGCCGTAGCCTTGGGATCTTTCGCTTCTCCCTAGATATGCAGTACCCGGTTCCTACGCTGCGACGCCTAGTCAATCTCCCGTAAACAAAAGGGGACCTAGCACCCTTAGTTATCCGAGTCACGGCTCAAAAACGTCATAACGACTCGCCTAGCTCTCTCACTCGATGAACAGCTCTCCGCTTACAATATTCAAAGAGTGACGCATAAGATTACTTGACCGCATATCAAATAAAGAGAGCATGCTTAACATGAAGAAAACGCAATTCGACATTTTAAGCAATAAAAACACCCTGCATGAAGAAACGCAATTCAACAGCAACACGCAATTTGTGGCATATATTCAATCTCATATCAAATAATGCATAACTCAATCATATCACAACATTACATGCTTGACACGCAAATCAAGGAATCCATACCTCTGCAACTCAATGGAATTAACAGAGAGGTACAAACAAGTGGGGTTGGGTTCAAAGACCAACCACAAAGTTTTCACCCACGAATGACTCGGAATATGTTCGACCGCACGACAACAAACGAAGGGGTTCGAAGACCTAACTTCGAACTCAGAGAGTTCTCGACTTCTTCGTATTTAAGTAAAGCAATTTAAATAACAAAACAATAGCTTAAGCATATCCAAAATTGTCCTTACACAGGGACATAAAAAATGAATCCTAAATGTCTAGAAGTGCCCTTACCGAACCCCAAGCTGCAGGTCCACGTGTTCCTCGATCCTACGCCGCACGATCTCGAATTTACTCAAAGCCTATCAAAATAAATAACTTAGCACAATTCTTAGCTAACTTAAGCCCTCAAGCCTAACCCTTTTCCTAACCAAAAATTCATTCAAACATTTAATTCCTAGTTACTTGAAAATAAAATAAATAAGGTTTTAAAAATCAAAATACTTTTTAAAAGATAACTTATCACATAACAATTTATAAACCTTAACCTATTTGAAAGTAAAGTCTTTGAAACCAAAAAACTTCCTTGAACCTCAAGGTAAAGATCATGCAAGAAATCATAAATTTTAAAAACCTAGACACATATTCATACAAGCATTTTCACAATTAACAAACCACTATTTCCTTTCCTACTCCCTTTTTAGGCCTCTCGGCCACACCTATTCCCATAACCATCTAATTTCATGACAAAGCATCAAGACATCAAGTTTCAACAACTTCATATAACAATTAAAATACATAAGGAAATTTAAATCAAATAGGTTCCAAGATATTTTTCAAATATATTTCAAAGCATCAACTATCAAGACAATACCAAACCTAACTTAAGCACCTTCAAAGATATGTTGCTAAAACATTTTTCACAACATTCTAGTGTCATTTCCATAGCCTCTTTCCTTTTAAGACAAATCCTGCTCAAAGCCCATTTACAAGTTTTCATGGTTCACTTACTCAAAACAATTCCAAAACAAGAGCTCTTAAAGAGTTCTTTCAATTAGGCCATTTTCAAAGATCCCAAAAACATTGAAATCATGCTAAGAAAATAAAAACAACTTAATCAAGTGTTACATGCCATTCTAATCCTCTAAGAATCAATTTTCCACAAGACATAAACTAACTCTCATCCTAACTCATGCTTCACTACTCCATTAGCAATTAAACCAACCCAAACAATTAATTTCTAGAACAAGAACACTAATCAAGACCAATCCTAAATCAAGTCTCTTTCAAGAATAAGTGTTTTCATAAAATTCTTTCAATCTTTGATTCAAATCAATTTTAACAACTACAATGGCAATAATAACTAACAAGAAGCAAGAAATACAAGCTAGTTTGCATGATTCACAAGATGATCACCCAATTATACTCCAAGACCTCAAGGCATCAAGACATATCCAAAATATACTCCAAAACCCATGCCAATTTCCAAAATAGTTTTCAATGTCATTTTATATGCAGTTTCCTTCACAACAACAACTATAGCCCAAAAGAAAGCTTCATTAAAACCCAAATCCATTTTCAAGAATAGGTTCTTTATCAAAACAATACCAGAAATTGCTCTAATTCCAAAACTACTAACCACATCATTCCAAATCATTATTTCTTTTAAAACAACAATTTGCTTCCCAACACAAAACATTAATCAAGCCTAAGGACAAATCACAACTTCTTCAAGAACAGGAGCTTCATACAAAACTTATCAATCCATCCTCAAATTCCAACTAATATTTAAAGTAGCAACTATAACATCTAATAACCAAGAAACACCAATTAATTACATGAATCATAATCATAAACCCCACTAATCCTCTTTTCTCAAGAATAGATTTTTATCAAAACAATACCCAATCAAGGTTTTGATCCCAAACTACATATCAATTTAAAGCAACAACAACATCAAACAGCTCAATTAACTATCAAGACACAAAATCAAGCATATAACCAAGAACTAAGCAAGAAACACAAGACTACCCACACACCCGATTACGCTAAGAAGAACAAAGGAAGAAAAAAAAAATTGATTTGGTTCAAACCTCTCATTCAAGAACTTAGCTCCAATTCTTCCTCTGATTCGGCCCCTCCTTCTCTGTCTCTCCCTCAAGCTGCCTCTCTCTCTCCCTCTCTCGCGGTCTCTCTCTCCCAAGTTCTCTGTCTCTCTCGATCCGTCTCCGCTTCTTCTTTCCTTTCTCGCTCATGATTCGCTTCAGTGCCACCACCGCCCTCAGGCCTTGCAGCTGCGTCCGGCTTCCCCTTCCTCCATCGCCGCTCGCCTCCCCCTTCCTCCCATGTTCTCTGCCTCGCTCTCCCTCGTCTTCTCTCCGGCACGGTGGCACGCCGCCAACCACAGGGCCGTCGCGGCCTCCCCTTCTCTCATCCACCATCGTGCCCCTTCTTTCCTCTCTTCTCTCCTCCCTCTTCTCTTCTTTTCTTCCCCTGCCCCTTGTTCCCTTTCTTCTCTTTCTTTTTTTTTCTTTTCCAGCTTTTGCTTCTAGCTTCTTTCTCACGCGGCGATGGGGTAAAAGGGAATAGGGAGAGTACTAGGGTGGGGAACACATAAGTGTGGTGTATGGTGGAGTAGATCATGATTTATTAAAAATTAAACCAATTAACTCCCATTTAACTATCATCAATAATAAAACAAGTGAAAACACTCAAAAATAATCTTAACAAATTACGATTTCAATTTTCATCGAAATCAGAGTTCATTTTAAATTTTAATGCGGATAAAAATTACCCGGCGATTCAAAACGCGACGAAATTTCGTTAGAGTTTTTCGACGATTTTCGAACCATGAATTAATATTAAATATTAACTCTTAAATTTAATTTCATCTTGATTTAATTCAATCATTTTCTTAGTCAACAAAAATACGCTGCTATCGCTGGCCACGAAGACTTACATAAAGTTTAAATTGACGAATTCGCATTAACGCAGCATACGTCTACGCTGTCTATTAATTTGAATTAACATCATGGATAATAATTATTTATAATAAATAAATTATTTAAAATTAGTCAAAATAATTCCACATACTCTCAGTAAATCATTGAGGTGATCAATCTCTATGACTTATTTTTCGAGTATTCAGGATTTTATCGCAAAAATCATTTTTCTTAAAAATTGGGATGTTACATTTTTCATCTCTCTCATAAATAAAAACTACATTTTTCTATGTTCCTGCAGTAGTTGTATACGTAGCAAATGATGTTCCTATTAGTCTTTGATGTCACATCAGCTATTAGGCTTCTCTCACCTTGATGAGAACCATACCAGAGATCTTGCTCTCCCCGTGTTACTGTAGCTTTTATTTGTGTGTGAGTCGGCTTGAGATTTCAATTTGTTACGCCTATGAGTTCTCGTGAGATTCGCGAAAATGTTTTCCGCTACATATAGCATTACTCTAAAAGAAAACATTGATCTCACATAGAAGCTAGAATAATCAAGATACTCAAAAGGAAAAAAGAAAAAAACTAAATAACAAATAAAATATAACTTACACTAGTGTGTTATATTAAAGGCACATCATCCGGTCATAATATAAATCAAATTACTCCAAACCTTTCTGGCAATCATCAATATATTGATTAAAACATTGCAAAAAGGAACCGTTAAACATAAATGCTTAATAAAATAATTTCAATCAATATATTAATTGTAATAAAAGTATAAATTGCACTAACATTTCATTATAAAAAAAAACACAAACGTTACAAAGTAATTTTTTTTTATGAATAAAAGTTTAGCTTGGGGAGATGCTCACCCCCGTGCAGGGCCAGGGAGAACCACCAACTTGAGTCAGGATTTACAGTGGAATTTACATATCGTCCACCAATGCAGTCACCTGGAATCGAACCCAAGTCGCAGCGTGTGCGAGCAGAAGGCCGAACTAGTTGAACCAAGCTACGTTGGCCAGTCATTTTTTTTTTGACAGAACGTTACAAAGTATTAAATATTGTTATCAAATATAGTTCATATTTGTTATATATATATATATAACTCTATAAATTATTAAATATTGTTATCAAATATAAAATATTGTGATATTTACTAACATTGGTTATCTACAACATTAAGTGCTATTTATTATCAATATAATTATAATAATATTCATTAGTTGTTAATATTAAAGTGTTGATACACTCTTATTTAATACTTAAACTTAATATAAATTATTAATAATAATATATTATATAATTTAATATACTTAACAACGACAATGACATATAGTTCTATTTTTTCTTATAAAAAAAATATAGTTCTATTTTCGTAGTTAATATTTAGTAATATATAGTGACGTCTTTTTTTATTCAATTTTATTGAAACAAAATGATATATATAAGACTAATAACATAAATTTTTAAGTATTAATTATAAATTTACTCAGATTTTATATGAAATATTTTATTGTAATATCTTAAATCTTTTTGTTATAATCTAAATTAATAGATTCTTTTATAGATTGCAGTATATATTATTAAATATAATTTTTAATATATATATATATTAATATCAAATAATTTTAGTATTTAAAATATATGTGTAAGAAGTTGTATATTTAATATTTAATACAATTAAAAATATAAAGTGACATTAAATATATTTCATATTGTTTTGTAACTGAATTGGTGAATTTCTTGACCTATGGCATGCCAATATTAATTAGTATAATTGAGTTTCTAAATTAAATTTTTGAATTAAGACTTTAACAAAGCCTTTGTAGTCTTTTCCTTTTCCATTTATATGACTGTTACTATTGTAATCATATATAAATATGAAAGGTGTTTGTGGGTACTGGGTATCACCACTCTTTGGCTTACTCCTTTGCCTGCGATCTACTAGATTAGGAACTCTAATTCTAACACTACCAAATTGTCTTCTCTTCTTCGTTGATTACTGCCTCGCCAAAGAAGTTACGGACCTTGCTCACTATAACCTCGTTATAATCCTTGATGATTGTTCGATGCGCTGTTCCCGTCGCCATGTCTTCGTTGTTGGAAATTCCATGACATCGGTATATTCTTCATCCGCATCATGATATTTTTTTTTTTTTAGGCAAATGAGAGGAGAGAGGCCTTGTTAAAACCTTCTGATGCAAAACCTTCCTTAGGAAAAAAACACCAAGAAGAAAAAGGAGTACTCTCGCCTAAAATTTATTAATAAAAAGGAAAAACAAACAAATATGGGGGGACTAGACCAAAACCCATGAGTAAAAACAAAATGAAGTCAAATCATCCGCATCATGATATTAGTTTAACTTATTGAAGTCAAATCATCTTATCTCACATAATTATAAAAAATAAAAAAAGAATTATCAAACATTTTCTTTTTCAGACTTATTCTTAAATTCTTAAACGTGGTTGAATATTTTAATAATTATTGTATTTCTGATTTTTTTTTGTAATATTTATTTTGTTTCACTGTATTCTGGGTAGTTGTTATTTTTTCCAACATAATTCCATGCTCATCTCCTTTGGAGTTAGTGCTTATTGCTTTTCATTACTTAATTAAATTTATGTCTTTTGTTTTATTATAAAAAAATGTATAAGTATTATTATCACACATGGAGAAGTCAGGTGAAAGTGATAAATAATATATATATATATATATATATTAGAAAAGACTTGAGTATAAATATTAATATAAGACTTAAATAAAATTTATTAGCTTCAGTTTTTTATTAATTGTCATTATCTATCATAATGGTAGGTTGAATTCATTTTTAAGAATAAAGATAAAACAAATAATTATAAAACTAATTAAAAAAATAAATAAAGGACAAACTAATATTACATTTGGTAGGAAGATCATCTCTATTACAATTAGTGTTATATATGGACCTCAATTAGAAAATACTTAGTTACTACATGTTGCTACTTTTTTCATTTAAATGGTGTTTTATCATTATCTTATCATAAAAAAATTGTTAGTCAAAATATTAAAAGTTAAAATATTGCAAAAAACTTTGATAAGTAATAAAATAACTTCTTGAATGTTATTTTGCAAACTTTAAACGTGTTAAAAAAATAAAGAATGAAGATAGAAATCATTAAAATAAAATTAAAAAATTCAATTGTTTGAAATTGGTTAATAAATTATAATTTTTATTACCTCAGCATTGTAATTCTGAAATGGTTAAATTATTTTATTATTCAAAATTTTTAACATTCCATTATTCAAGTTACTAATTCTTTTTATTTTATTAAATAACGAAAGCTTACATACTCAATACTCAATACTCAATTTCAAGCATTTAATTTTTATTTTCAATTATTTTTCATTTTCTTTCATAACATTAAAGAATTCACCATGTTTTCTCACTACCCTTAGATTTCAAATCACACATTTATTTTGTGTATAACATACATTGTAAGAGATGAAAAGTCGTGACCTTTCATATTATTGGCTTGATTATATTTAAAACTTATTTAGCTTAAATACACTTTTAGTCTCCCAAGTATCATAAATTGATGATTTTTGTCCCCTACTTTTAAAACAAGCTAATTGAATCCTGAATGTATATCCATAGCGTAACAATATTTAACTACATTATATTTATGATACAATAATTATTAAATATTAGACTTTTATTTAACTATTATGGGAATATATTAATTTATCTAACTATAGAAATATTGCAACGAATTAAATCATATAAAATCTATGTAAAATTATAATTAAAAAATTACTTAAAAATTAAGTTTTCTTATAAACTTACAAATTAAGTTATTAGTCATATATATGTATTTTCATTTCAATGAAATTGATTAAAAAATCAAATGTCACAATATATTATTAAATATTGAGTACAAAATATATTAATATATATTATCGTTGTTATAAAAAAAATTAAAATGACAATGAAATATATTAAAATAGTTAATCATTATATTATATAATATATTAGCATTAATTAATTTTATTTTAGTTTGAGAATATTTAGAACTAAAATATCAATTAAAACACAAAAAAACAAGTAAATTACTAAAATATTACTTAATAATTATAGATGTCCTTAAAAAATAAAATAAAAAATATATCATCTATCTATCTACTATTTTATATTTTTTCCTTGTGTAACAAAAAAAAATCTACTATTTTATATATATAAGCAAAAGAAACTCGAGCTTTAGAATTAAATACAAATTTATTTTATTACATCAGTTACAACCTTTCAATTGTCATTATTAATTAATTTCATCATTTCATTACTCTATTAAATATTACTTGTATTGTATTAGCTATTAAATATGAAACTTCTTAGATATTCTATTAAATATCAAAAATTTTTAATGGTAATGTTAATTATTAATGACAAGTGGAAAAAAAAACTAAAAATACTATTAAGTTACACTATAAATTATTAAATATTATTATCAGATATAAAATATAGTGTTATTTATTAAAATTAGTTAATGACAATATTAAGCGATATTTATATTTGAAAAAATACGTTAAAATAATTGAATGATATTTATAATGTGTCACTAGAGGTTATATCAATTCGCGGTCAATTATAATATTATATTGACTATGAAAATTAGATGTATTTTCTATTAACAATATCCCATTAATGATTAACATTCTTTAGAAATGTTTCTAACATGTGAAATTATGTCATGAAAATAAATAGTAAAGAATAATTATTTTTATGTTAGTATTGAACCACCTTATTATTTCTTCAAATTTCTTTATTAGTTATGTCATATGCTCCGATTCATATATTTAGTTATTTGCGACCATAATGTCTAGAGTATCGCAACAAGAGAAATATGTGAAATCGTCTTTTAAAAAAATATTAAAAAACTTTATACAATCTTAGTATAAAAATTCTATTAAGAGAATGCTTACTCTTATCTTATGTATTGTTATTTTAAATTATTGAATTTACTAAAAATATGTTTCCTCTTAAGTTATGATCAAATTTGTTATCATGTTGTTCTTTACTGTATTTAAACTTCTTATTATTAATGCTTGATTAATTAATGTTAAAATTAATTATTTATTATTTAAAAATATAATGTTCTATGAAAAATGTTACAGGAAAGTTTAATAAATAAAATATAGTTTGAAAAATAAATATATAATTTAATGGCATAATTGGAGAACAAAAATATAGTACCAAAATTTATATAAAAAATCTATCAAAAAATTTAGATGAGAAAAACAATAATTCATTTGATTAATGAAAACATAAATTTTACTATATTTACAAAAAAATATTAATTATGCTACTTAAAAATATTACTTTTACATCAGGAATGTGTAATGAAATAAACCTCCTCATTGAAATAGATTAAATAATTTAAATAAAGATCATTATAAAAGTGACACTGATGTAAAAGTACTTATTTTGTAAATAATTTCGAATAAATGACTCCAAATGACATTTTATCTGTAAAAAAAATAACATCCAATAATTAGATTCTATACGATAATCAAAAGCCTATAATAATTGCTAAATTATATGAGATTACACTTGATAAAATCTATTTTTATCATGAGCAGTTACATATCTCATTGTTAACAATAATATAACCATAAGGATTGAAATTATTTCCTAATAACTAAGATAAGAAATATGCATTATAACAAACACATTGATAATTCTAATTATTAAACATTATAACAAACATTATATACAAAAATAATTTATAAATAAATGAGTTAGTTAATAGTGTTTCAATAAGACTATACGAGTTACTTCATTTTTACATGTTATTCTATAATTAATAAAATTTTATTTATTTACATTTTTTGTAATAAGGAGGGTCTAAGGCATAAAGAAAAAAGCTAAAACCTAATCTTTCAAGATGAAGATAACCCTACCAAATATGTCAAAAAAATTAAAAACACGCTAAAAGATGACTATACATCAAGTGAACATTAATCTATTGAAAGATTTGTATAAAATATTTTGATATATTTAATTTATATATCTTTCACATATGTTTTTATTAAAAAATTGTATAAAATATATACAAACCCGTGCAACGCACGGGATTACGTCTAGTTTAAGTTAATCGTAAACTGATGTCGATACCAACATATATCAACGTATAAGCATCGATAATAAAACACTCTCTCACCAATGACAAAAAATTTCTCATCCAAAATTTCAGAATTATTATCAAGACTCTTTCATACAAATTAAATAAATTAAGAACTTTTGTCAAAAAAAATAAAATAAAATAAACTAAGAACCCCAAAACAAATTCAAATGGAATACACAAATTTCATTAAAAAAAATACCATCGATTCTCAGTCATGCTTAAAAGAAAATATTACACAAACCCATAAACTAGCTAAGCCTTAGTAAACCAATAATTATCAAACTCAAGTATAATTAAAAATCCAGTGAAACAAGTGAGAGATAAAAGAATACCATGAAATTTTTGTATTTTTTTAATGAAATTTGTGTAGTTGTTGCACACCTGTCAACCTTTTCCGTCATACTAATGAATTGAGGCTGTTGACGTTTCCTCTCCAGAAATATTGGCAAGGGACCATGTAGTGATCCGACGGGATTATTAGTTAAATCATTGAGATTGTTGTAATATTAGATGTCTCTAACGCTCTAAATCACAAACACAACAAATCAAAATGAGATAGAGAAACATCACAAACATGTATCATCATTATCAAGCATATTTCAAAAGAGAAAAAAGAATTTGCTTTTCAGATTGAAAAAAAAAATGAATTCATTCACAATTTTATTATTTATCAAATCGAATTCACACCTGATAACGATTTTGTGAATTCATTAACAAGACCAATGAAACAAAAAAATAAAATATAATATAATAAAATCACGGTCAATCCGTTTTCAAAACGCACACCAAAAAATTGAAAGTGACCAATTCACGTTTATTCTAAGACATGATTCACGCTTACCTTTTCAAAGAGTTTTGAATCTACTAATAGTTTATATGGCATTGAATTCAATAATCCAAAAACCAATCAAAAGGGATAATAATCAGCGATAAAAAACACTTTTGTCCCTCTTTTTTTTTCATTCTGGAAAACCATTCCACGGTCTCTCAAATGGAACTATGATCTGACAAATTAAATAAATGCAAAGAGAAAACTTGTTCCGGGCAAGGAACGTAGAACTGGCCGAAGTCGCTGAGGTCGTCGGGTGCGGTAGAGGTGACGACGGAGAACGGCGGTGGGGTACCTGCAAAAGGCACTCCGACGCTCAAGTCAGTATATTCTCTGATGAGGTCAATATGATGCAATCAATACATACCTTGTTAGGGTTTGAAGTAAATGGATGGTGATTGGACGACTAAGTCCCTTATCATTTGCTGTGGTCCATTGATTAGATCGACGGTCATAGTTCGGTAACGTAAAGGCAATGCGAATCAGAGACCGTTGATGAATTGAACGTCTCAGATCGGTAGCAATTGATCGGGCGTGATCAGTTATTTGTATTGGGCCGCAGAGGTAGGTTCTAGGAGGAATGGGCTTTGGCCCAATCCAGAACAGTTGCACCCCAAATCGATGTCCGAGTATTGGAGGACTTTGACTTAAATGGTGATTTGTTCAGATCATGACTTCAACTTAAACGAGAGTCTAACGAGTTTGCAATGTAGACACGTGTTACCGAAGTATGAATTCGGAAAGGCCACTGCCGTACACGACACGCGTCGCTGCCTAATGACGGTTTCTAGGTGTTCTATGTTAGAAACCCTAATCGACGCGTCACTTCAATCATTTCAAAATTGAAGAGGCGGCCTCGTCTCGCGCACGGGTGGCGTGCCAGTCCTTCAACCTAGGCGACGCTTAGATTAGCGTGCCATTCAATGCAGGTAATCATTGTTCTGGCTCTATAAATAAGAGGGGGAGGCTTTCATTTAGCATTTTCGCTATTCTCCGCTCATCTATGCGTTTTGGTTCTCTGGAAAGCTTTTGGATTTATCCACTTTCTCTGTTTACATTACTGCGCTTGCGGTTCTCCCTGTTTGATACTCGATGTATGTTCTTTCTTTCATCGTCTTGTTTCTTTCATGTATGTTTCTGGACATGGCCGCCGCGGAGGCTGGCCAAGGTTCCCTTTCCTCGCGGCGACCCTTATTTCGTCCGGGTATTCTTGTTATATGCCTTGTTTGTTTGAGTTTTCTGGCGATAATTATGAATTTTTCGACGAAGGTTATGAGTTTTCTGGTGAGGCTTATGTTAGGGTGTCCATTTTAGTGAAGACTTTCTGGGTTTTTGTTGGTTAGGGAGTTCAGTATTTAAATGATCCTTTCTTTGGGCAGGTTGGAGATGGGCAAGACCAAAGACCTCCAAAGTAAAAGGGGATATTATGTTCCTCCCAACGCCAACAAATATTCGTGGTTGACCAAAGATGCTCTCTTCGCACGGTCGATCTACAGTAACGAAGCGACCCTCATTGCGTTCTTACTGTATCTGGATGTCGGTAAGGGCAAAGGGGTATTAGATGATTGGGAAGTGATCTTGCCTGGTGCTAACGATCGAATTTGCTCTAGGCCGGCTGATGGAGAAGATTTCTTCCTTCCGATGCATAAAATGTATTTCACCGAACTAGGTGTTTGGCTGCCCTTTTCGGAGTTCGAGATTGATGTGTTTAACCACTTGAGAGTGGCTCTGTCTCAGCTCCATCAGAATTCATGGGCGTTCATAAGGAGTTTTGAGCTTGCCTGCTTGCATCTAAATATCCCGCCCTTAGTGAGCGTTTTCTTTCACTTGTTCAGCCCCCTACGTTCGGCAGATTAAAGCAGTTCTCCGCAAGGCTGGTTATCGCTGAAGCCAAAGTTTAGGCTTATTGTGGCGTATAGTGATTCTGTTCGAGGTTTCAAATGGGAATACTTCTACCTCAGACCTCGGAGCGAAGAAACAAAGATATGTTTAGTTAGGAACCAAGGGGGATGCACCGAGGAACTCTTCCAACCTTACTGGAGCCAAGACCACTTCCTTGTCAAATGTAAGGAGTTCGGATTTCCAGAAAGTGTCTTGAGTGTTCAAGATATGGAGTATGTGACCCGACTAAAGGAATATGTTGCGGGATTTCAGGCTGAAGTGAGGGAGACTCCGGTAGGAGTAAAAACCGTCACCCGATACGTGAATAGCCAGATGCTATTTAGTTGCACTTCAGTAGACGAAACCAAAGAGTGTTTAGGTATATGTGTGTGCATAAGTTTTTGTTTACCTTATGCATGATTTCTGATCTTTCTGCTTTTGATTTCAGGTGCAATGGTGGACATCGCAGTTTGAACGAGTTCTTGAATAAGAAGAAAAAGCTATTTTAGGAGGCTTCTCATCAGTTGGTCCTTTAGGAAGCTCTTCGGTGGGTTTGCCCTCATCGATCGTGGCGACCTCCTCGTCTCCGGCTCCCCGCTGTGCCCTCACTCCCACCTCAGAACATACTGAAACTCCAAAAGTCAAAGAGATTTCAGCCCCCATCACTCGGGGTGAGAAAGGGAAAGACGTCGACACTAAACCGGTCGCCCCTCCTTCGAAGCGGCAAAGGAGAGAGAGCGGAAGGAAACAACTTTGCCGTTTGGAGAAGGTCACTGGGAGCGGCGATTTCTTAGGGAGCGATGGTCCTGCAGTGTGGACACACCCTAATGTTCAAACCTTTAAGGAGCTGTGCCATTACACTTCAACCGAGGACAAGATTTATCTTTCGACTTTATCGAGTTCTCCTCGCAAAGATTCGGCCTTGGAGTGTGCAAGTTGGATCGTTTGAAGTCTGAATCTGCTGGTTCATACTATGGAGAACAATGCTGCCCTCGGGAAGGAGAATTCAGAATTCAAGACTTCGGCGAACAAGCTCAAAGAGCGGGCCGAGGACCTGCAGAAGCGAGAAGCTAAAATGACCGATCTCGAGAACAATCTTCTAGACCAGACCGATAAATTGAACAACACTAGGAACGAGGTCGCGAATTTGGCTCAGTGGGTCCTTGATCTTGGCAAAGAGCGATACCAATTGCTTTCTGACAAGAAAGCTCTCCAAACTGAGAAAGACGAAGCTCTCGAAGAAAAAGAGAAGTTCCAGAAAGATTTAGAAGAGGCTAAGACAACTCTTACTTTAGCAAATGAGGAGAAGGATAAGTGGGTAAAGATTGTTGTCAAGTTTGGTGATCAGTAATTTGAGAATGTTGTCGACCAAGTTTTTCTGCTTTATTCGACCTTTGATGTGGATATTTCTAGGCTTTTCAGTAGGGGTGTCGTCCTTGAAAGTCAAATCCTCGACCCCAAGACAATGGAAGTCCTATATGATGCGGCTCCTATATCGGAGAGGGACACGGCACCTACGTTAGAAAACATGGAAAAGGATGTCAAAGAGCTGGAATGAAGACCTGGGATGCCAGGATTTATTTGTAACTTGTGAAATATTTGAACAATCTGCGTTTTATACCCTTTCAGAGGGTTGTTTGTAAACAAATGTTTTTGTCCTTCTTTGGGGGATTGCTTGTAAACAATTCCCTTTATGTTTCGTTTTAACGCTTGTTTTGGCAATTTATCTCGCAATTCTTAATTGCTTGCGCGCTTTTTAGAGCTTTCTTCCGATTTAGTTGCTTCAGAGTTGGTTCCGATTTGGTTGCTTCGGAGTTAGTTCCGATTTAGTTTCTCAGAGGGTCCAAACCAGCCAAGGGATGGTCCTCCTCTGCCCCAATTTATGGAGTACATTCCCTTTGACAGGTGAACACTATTTTGGCACGACCTATCCTGGAAAGACTGGCTAGGTCGATCAGGTGGTCTACCGCGTGTTCCTTTCGAGGTTCTTCAGGAGTGTTATTTTACGTCCAGAATACATTCGAAGCAGGTACTGGGAGTTATGAATTTTCAGCATCGCATGCCGTTTTCTGAGAAGTCAGAGTCTTTGATAGGCGACTCCCATTCGGTATTTCAACCGAGGTTAGCGTGTGAACCTGACCCTGCCATTTTCCCAAATAAAACATAAGAAATATTAGAAGTGTAACTTGCATTGAAAATTGATGTCGAAATACAATTTTATGACAAACTATAAACGATTTAGTCGAACTCCGACATAGAATGGTTCAAATAAAATAGCGACATAAGCATACAAGATGTGGTGGAGTACTATCAGTGGTTGATCTTAATCGTAGTGATCAGACTCAACTGTAGTACTTCCGAAACTTTGTCGCATTCCAAGTTCAGGCGATAGCCCTTCCTTGGATGTCTTCCAGGTAGTAGGCTCCCGTCCCGGTCTTTGTAGTGACTCGGTAGGGTCATTCCCAATTCGGAGCCAGTTTCCCCTGCGTGGCATTCTTGAGGCCAATATCTGCTCTTTGAAGAACGAGATCTCCGATTGCGAAGTCTCGCAGAATTACCCGCTGGTTGTATCTCGCAACTATGCGTTGCTTAATGGCGGCTTCATTCAGGGCTGTGATCTCTCGATTTTCCTCCAGAAGGTCCAATTCTTCTCAAAGATATTGATAATTCAACCTCGGTTCTGGTGGGTATAAGGTTCTCCAGCTCAACTCACCGACCACGACCGAAATTACTGCTTTCGAGTCGTAAGTTAGGCGAAAAGGTGTTTGTTCAGTCGACAAATGTGGAGTTGTCCTGTAAGCCCACAGAACCTGAGGTAGTTCGTCTACTCATTTGTCCTTTGCTTCGTCGAGGCGTCGTCGGAGACAGCACAAGACACACGATTTACTGCTTCTGCCTGCCCGTTTGTCTGGGGATGTTCAACTGAAGTGAAGTGGTGTTTCACTTTAAGTCAGTAAGAGTCTTCTAAAATTGTTGATCGATGAACTACGTGCCATTGTCGGTCACCACGACCTAGGGAATGCCGAACCTGGTTAGAGTTGAAGAATTTGATCAGGTTCTTTGCCGTTATTTTTGCAAGAGGTTGAGCTTTCACCTACTTCGTGAAGTAATCGACCGCTACTGCTAAAAACTTGATCTGCCCTGGAGCCAAAGGAAATGGGCTCAGAATGTCGATTCCCCACTAGGCGAACGCCCATAGGGATGATAGGTTAGTCAGTTCGGCAGGAGTTGCGATATGGACATCAGCATGTCTCTGGCACTTATCACATTTTTTTACATACTCCTTGGTGTCGACTTCCATAGTCGGCCAATAGTATCCTGCTCTCAATGATTTCTTTGCTAATGCCCTTCTGCCTAAGTGTTGTCCACATATGCCTTCGTGTATTTCGGCTAGTGGGCTTCCGACGTGTCAAGAGACTTCAGTATGGGCATGGAGAAACCTCTTCGGTATAACTTCCCTTCGACAACAGAATCTTGCGGAGCTTGGATGCTTCTGTCAGTTCTGCTGGTACTTCTCCCAAATAGAGGAGCTTCAATATCAAAGTCATCTAGGAGTCCCCAAAGTCTATGATGTTTGAATTTGTGAGGCTACGCATATAAGTTGCTGTGGCAACCTTTGCTGCTTCGATTACAGACTCCAAAGGGCTTTCGGAACTAGACTCTTGGACACCGAGGGTGGTCAACATCTCCTAGATTACTGATCGGTGTGAGGTTGGCATCTTTGTGCTTGTGAGCTTAGAGAGGACGTCGGCTCGCACATTTTGCTCCCTCGGCACATGTATGAGCTCAGCTTGGACAAATTGGCTCATCCGTGTTCTAACCTGGGCAAGATATTTCTACATCAGTAGGTCTTTGGCTTGGTAATTGCCATTGAATTGTGAGATGTGATGAGTTACGAGTCGGAATGAACGACAACATGTGCTGCACCAAGTTCGTAGGCAAAGGTGAGTCCGGCTATGCACGCCTCATACTCGGCCTGGTCGTTTGAGGTCAGAAATGCAAACGCCAGTGAGTATTCAACGACCAAACCATCCTCATTTTCAACGATTAAACCGGCCCCGCTTCCCTTTGGGTTAGAAGACCCACTGAGGAAGACTGTCCATGTAACACTCGTATTTTTACGATGCATTATTTGGCATTATTTATTGTATTTTCTCGTATTTATGCTATAATAGCAATTTCTTGTTCCCTAAGTAAGTGAATTAATTAAATCAAGATCAAATTATATTTGAGAGTTAATATTTTATATTAATTCACGGTTCAAATATCGTCAAAAAATTCCAACGAAGTTTCGTCGCGTTTCGAATCGCCGAGCAGTTTTGCCGCAGATAAAATTATAAATGAATCCCGATTTCAATGAAAATTGAAACGTAACTTGTTGAGGCTATTTTTGAGTGTTTGACATGATTTGTATTATTTATAATTAAATATTATCATGCGATGAATTAATTTCTCGTTAAATTAATTTTCGCGAATTTATCGGTAACGCGGGTTTTTCGACGCCATGTTTTCACAACCCTTAGACTCTAGAATTAGAGGGTAATCATGAGAGATGTGAGATTAGATGGGTTGGATTAGTTGATGGGATTAGCATCTTTACTTTATTGTAGGTGTCATTATGTGTGTGATTAATTTGAAAAATTCCTTTTTACTAAACTATGCTTATTTATTTATTTTAAGTAAAATAAATGAAAGGAGGGAGCTATATGCAGCCCCATTTTCGTGACCCTCCCTCTCTCTACCCTTCATATCATCTTCTTCTTCCATTTCTAGAGAAAGAAAGGGTTTGGAGCTCCATAGTCTTTAACCTTCATCTTCTTGAGTTTTTGACCTCCAATCTCCACCATTTTTGCACCCAAGTTCTTCCTCCACTTGATCCTTCATCTTCCAACCATCCAAGCAAGAAGAAAAAGTGATTTTCCTCCCCCATTTTTCTGCACAAACAGCGCCTCCCTCCTCCTCCTTACTAGGTTGATTTCTTTGCTTTCCTTTCTTGATTTTCATGCATGTTTTGTGTTTGATTCTACTTGGTTGTGATCTATGATGGATGTGAGCATCATACCCCCAAATCCATGGAATCCTAGGCGTGACCTAAGGGGAGAAAAAGGGGAAAAAGATTTGATCCTAGTGAATCAAGAATTAATTGGTTGAATGAGCCTCTTTGATGATGTTGTTGTTGTCTTAGTTGTTAATTTTGGGATTGTATGCATGATTAGGAATTTATTTTGGAATTTTAGATTCTTGAATGTTGTAAGAACATGCCTAGCTTTGATGAGGATTTGTTTGAGTGTTTTAAGTGTTGTTTGATGAAGTAGAAGAATTGATAAAATTGGTGTTGGTGAGGTTGTATGAAAAATTGTAATTTTTCTTTGAAAAAGGGAGTAGGGCCATGAGCCCTAGGAGGAGATTAGAAGGGAAAAAATTGTTTTGCATCTTCCTTTTTATTAGTGAATCACGTATTTAATTGATGAATAACATGTCTTGATTGATTTAATGACTATTGGATGTGTTATGCATGCTTAAGTAAGAGAATTAGTAAGTGATTTGTGAAAAATTGGTTCTTGAGGGATTAGAATAACATGTGGAACTTGTTTGGGTTGTTCTCTAATCATTAGCATTGTTGTGGCCATGATTAAAATGTTTTGGAATCAAAAGAATTGGAAGGACTCTTTGAAACTTCTACTTTTGGAGATGTTTTTGTAAATGAGTTATGAAACTTGGTGAATTTGGTCTTGATCATGACTTGTTGTTTGAAAGAAAAAAAATGCTATGTGAAATGATGCTAATCTAAGATTTGGAAACTTTGCTCTTGAAGTAATTGGAAATGGTTTTGGAATATGTTTGAGATGTGCTTTGAATTATGTCTTGTGTATGTCCTGATGTTTTGATGTATTGGAGTATAGGTAAATGATTTGGAAATGGGTTGTTAGATTGTAAAAAAGAAGTTTTGTAAATCTTTTGTATAGAATAAGGGTGGTGGCCGAGAGGCCATAAGGGAGGTTGGAAGGAAAATTATTTTGCGTGAATTTGTTTAAATGATTGTATGGATGTATTGCTAGGCTTAAGAGAATTATGAAAAGTGTGGTTAATTGGAATTGTTTTCATTTCAAAGTCTTCAAAGAAATAAATATGTGTTATGTTTAGTTTTTTTTTTTAAGAAAAGATTTTAGTTCCAAAACCTCTTTCTTTCAAGTTGTAGTGATTAAATGAATTGTGTTACTTTAAAGGTTTTCAAGAATATTAGAAAATGTATTATGTTTAGTTTTCTTAAGAAATGATTTTGGTTCCAAAACCTTATTATTTTCAAGTAGTTGGTGACTAAATGTTTGGTGTGAATGCTTGGTTAGAAATGGGTTATGTTGAGAGCCTAGGTTCCTAAGTTGAGTTTATAGAATTGTGCTAAGTTTACTTGTGGTGATAGGAGTTCCGAACTCGGAGATCATGCAGCGTGGACGCGAAGCTTGCAGTGCTACACTAGTTAGGATTTGTGGTAAGGGCAACTTTAGATATTGATAGGAATTTAAATTCAAGTATTTATGCGAAGAAGTCTGAGAACCTCAGGGTTCAAAGTGAGGGTCTTGTACCCCTTCGTTTTATTGCTTTGTGATATTATGATTATTTAGTGGGCTTGTCTGCAAGTGGTTGGCAACTGTCCCCAACCCCCCACACTTGTTTGATTGCCTCTCTGCTAACTCCATTGAGTTGCAAAGGGAAGAACTAAGTTGTTTGATTGTCGTTGTTTGCGGAGTTATGATTATTGAGATGAATTGCTTATACTGCTGAACTGTTCGCACTATTTTGAGCTTGGCATGAATATTATTTGATATGCGGTCTAATAATTATTCAATTGTTCCTGAATTATCGTATGCGGCGATTTATTCATTGGAGTGCAAGAGTTTAGTCGAGTCGTTGAGTGTCGTGACGTTTTTGAGCTTTGATCCGATTAACCTAGGGTGCTAGGATCCCCTAAACGGCTCCGACTAGTTTTTCAGCAGATTAGCTAGGCGTCGTAGCGTCAAGGAACCTGAGCTGAATGTTCTAGGGTGAGCAGAGAGCCTAAGGCTACGGCTGACGTTCAGTGGATGGATCGGCGTTACATTCCGGAAAATTGTCAAGTGTCGAGAGAATATGAGAATTGAGTCGAGTCTTGTGAGAGTTTGATTTTCGTCTCGAATACTGTGCATATATTTGTTTTGCCCATTGTTATGAATGTTATTTCCTGATTTATTGAGAAGTTGAACCTTTCCCATGGTTCCTTCAAATGATGATGGCAACCCAGGCGATGGCGAGGACGCAGAGGATCTGATGGCGGACGATGTTGAGGAGGACCCCTCCGAGGATCCGGGCAACGACTTTTATTTGTCGTGACTGACTGTTGCATTTTGTGTTTTGGGATGACTGTAGTATTTACTTTTGGTGTACAGTAAGTTGGCGACCAATCGGGCTCGGGATTTTTTTTTGTACTACAGGGTAGACTGGCGGTTTACTTTTGGAGCAGCCCCTTGCGTGGGTGTCTGCTGGGAGTACCCCCGGGGTATGACTACTCTTACGAGGGTCTTCATACCATAGGTGTATTCTCTGTTCATTTCTGCACTATTTTATTTTGTACGTACGGTATCTGATGACTTGTCTATATATGCATGTAGGTATTCCCAGTGCAAGTGTCTTGTGTTCTAGATTGCACCAAGTTTCGAAACGCTGTAAATAATCCGTGCGTGCTTACGGATGATGTTGTTTTTTTTAAAAAAAATTGTACCACATTTTCCGAAGGACACATGAGTACCGTTTTAAAAAATTGCGTCACATATAGGTTTATTTCTAGTCGAGTAGCGGTCCAGAAATGGGTCGTTACAATGGTGGTATCAGAGCAGTTCGGTTCCAACCGGACTGTGCATAGGAAATTTGGAACCGGTCAGTATGTCGGGTTGTGTTTGTTGAGTGATTAGTTGTGTTGTATTGCTATTGTTTGCTGAGGGAAGCAGTTTGTCTGCCAATTGTTTGAATTGCTTCTTGATTGAAGCAATGTGTGTTAACACATCACTTGTTTGTGAGATTCTGACAGGTTTTGGATTTTGTGAAATCTAATGCCACCTCGCAGAGACCCTACAGCCGGATTAGATAACTCCAACATGGAATGAGCAATTCAGGCAATGACAGAAATGGCGGCGGCTATGGCTCAGAAATCAGCTGCTGCAACTCAACAGTCTAATGCTATGGCTCAGCAGACGGCAGCTTTGACCCAGTAGAATTTGCGGCAACAGCAAAAGGCAGAACGGAATGTAGAGGCAAGAGGATTGGCGGATTTTCGGAAGCATGACCCACCGAAGTTTTTCGGCGAACCGAATCTAGATAAGGCAGATTATGGATGCAGGAGATAGAGAAGATCTTCGAGGCACTTCATTGTCCAGAGAATGTCAAGGTGGACTACGCAACCTACTTGTTGCTCGGAGATGCTGAGTATTGGTGGAAGGGAGTGAAGCAGACTTTGACGGCAGAGCGTGGTGAGATCACTTGGGAAACTTTCCGCAGGAGATTCTTGGATAAGTACTTTCCTGACACTGCATGAGCTGAGAAAGAGCAGGAGTTTCTTTGACTACAACAAGGTAGCATGACGGTGTCCGAGTATACTGCCAAGTTCGAATCGCTTGCTAGGTACTTCAGTCCGTTCTGTGACCGAGCTGACCAGGGATGGTTGAACGAGAGATTCCAGCGAGGCCTAAGGTTCGACATCCAGAAGTCGGTGACATCTCTAAGTATCAGTAATCTTCAAGAACTGATTGACAGGTGTGTTGAGGTGGAAGTTATGAGGAGATCCAAGAATAAGATTGGTATTGGCGGACCAGTGAGACCCCAGAGCACAGGGCAGAGGTTTGCTCAGAAGGGAAAACAGCAGAAGAAGCCGTATAGTCGACCCCAAGGGAATAACAACATGGGACAGTATCGTCCGATGGCCCAGAATGCGAGAGGCGGGAGTCAGACTAGCGCCGATGTAACTTGTTACCATTGGGGGAAGCCAGGACACTATGTGAGCAGATGTACTGAGAAGGATGATATATGCTTTAGCTGCAAGAAGCCGGGACACTTCGCTAAGGATTGTCAAGCACCTAAGGCTGAACCGGCAAAGCACGCAGCAAAGGCTAAAGGGAAACGCACGATGGCTAAAGGCAAGTCTTCTGCATGAGCGGTGAAGAGGCGGAGCAGGCTGAGGATCTCATCCAGGGAGACTGTGAGATTGAGGGAAAATCCCTATCTGTTCTTTTTGATTCCAGTGCAATCCATTCTTTTATTTTCTCTGATTGCGTAGATCGTTTAAAATTAACCGTGACTGCTTTACCATTCAAACTAAGTAGTTACTACCCTAGCTGCTAAAACCTTGGTTACCAACACTGCATGCCTTAATTGTGTAGTGGTTATCCAGGGTAGAAAATTTGTGGTTAATTTGGTCTGTTTGCCACTTAAGGGTCTAGATGTTATTCTCGGGATGGATTGGTTGTCTCACCATCATGTCCTTTTGGACTGTGCCCGAAAAACCGTGGTTTTTCTTGACCTCGAAATTTCTAACTACCTATCTGTTAATCACATTGGTGTTTCATTAAAAGAGGGAACTCAGGAATACATGTACTTGGCTAGTTCAGAAGCTTCTCAAGAGCTCGAGTTGAAGAATGTTCTTGTGGTTTGTGACTTTTTCGATGTTTTTCCGGAAGATGTGCCAAGATTACCACCAGCAAGGGAAATCAAATTCTCCATCGATTTTCTTCCAGGAACATGACCAATTTCGATAGCGCCCTATCGGATGTCTCCAGCTGAGATGATAGAGTTGAAGTCTCAGATTGAGCACTTGGAGTCGAAGCAGTTCATACGACCGAGTGTGTCGCCATGGGGAGCCCCAGTGCTGCTAGTGAAGAAGAAGGATGGAAGATCAAGACTGTGTGTGGATTATCGCTAACTCAAAAAAGTTACTGTCAAGAATTGGTATCCATTGTCGCGTATCGATGATTTGATGGATCAACTACGAGGAGCTGCAATATTCTCCAAGATCGACTTGAAGTCAGGCTACCATCAGATTTGAGTGAAGGAAGAGGATATCCCTAAGACAGCTTTCAGGACGAGATATGGTCACTACGAGTACCTGGTGATGCCATTTGGAGTGACGAATGCGCCCGCAGTATTTATGGACTACATGATCAGGATCTTTCACCCATTCTTGGATCATTTTTGTGGTAGTGTTCATTGATGACATTTTGATTTACTCGAGGAGTAGAGAGGAGCACGAAGAGCATCTACATCGAGTACTGCAGATACTACGAGAGAAGCAGCTTTATGCTAACATTTCTAAGTGTGAGTTCTGGTTAGAGGAGGTGAATTTTCTCGGACATGTGATAACTAAGGATGGAATAGATGTGGATCCAGCTATGATTGAAGCTGTGTTAGCATGGGAACAACCGAAGACCGTAATAGATATCAGAAGTTTTATTGGATTAGCAGGCTACTATCAGAGATTTATCGAAGGTTTTTCGAAGATTGTCGCACCGCTTACACGACTTACGAGGAAGGATGAACCTTTTGCTTGGACTAAAGAGTGTGAATCTAGTTTTCGGAGACTGAAAGAGCTTTTGACAACAGCAGCTGTGTTGATTTTACCCTAACTGGAAGAATCTTACGAGGTTTATTGCGATGCGTCACACCAAGGATTAGGATGCGTGCTGATGCAACATCGGAAAGTTGTGGCTTATGCTTCAAGACAGCTTAAGATTCACGAGAGGAATTATCCTACGCACGATTTGCAGCTTGCTGCAGTGGTTTTTGCACTAAAGATTTGGAGGCACTACCTTTATGGGAGTACGCGTCATCGCCTACTGGCGACCACAAGAGCCTGAAGTACTTGTTCGATCAGAAGGAGCTCAACATGCGACAACGAAGATGGACAGAATTTCTGAAAGACTACGACTTCACTTTGGAATATCATCCAGGGAAGGCGAACATGGTAGCTGATGCACTGAGCAGGAAGAGCATTTTAGTTTCAGCAATGATGATTAAGGAGTTGGAGATGCTAGAGAAGTTCCGAGACTTGAAGTTGAGCGTGGAAGTGTCGCCAGGAAAGCTGAAGTTTGGTATGCTCACCATTTCTAATGGATTATTGGAGGAGATTAGGGAACATCAGGCTCATGACAAGCTACTACAAGAGAAGGTTGAGCTGATAGCACGAGGAAAAGCAACAGAATTCAAGGTTGGAGCAGACACAATCTTGAGATGCGATGGACGTGTTTGTGTACCCAACGTAGCTGAGCTGAGGAAGTTCATTCTCGACGAGGCGCACAAGAGTAGTTTGAGTATTCATCCGGGAGTTACGAAGATGTATCAGGACTTGAAGAAGCACTTTTGGTGGCCCGGAATGAAGAAACAAGTGGCAGAGTATGTGGCTTCCTGTCTAACTTGCCAGAAGGCGAAGGTATAACATCAGCGACCAGCAGGGATGCTACAACCGCTTGACGTACCAGTGTGGAAGTGGGATAGCATTTCTATGGATTTCGTTGTGAGATTACCGAGGACGCAGAAGAGGCATGGCTCGATTTGGGTGATCGTCGACCGATTGACCAAATCTACACATTTCTTGCCAGTGAGATCGACATACAACGTGGAGAAGCTGACAGAGATCTACATCGCGAAGATTTTGCGATTGCATGGCGTACCTTCTTTCATCATTTTCGATCGAGATCCGAAGTTTACATCTCATTTTTGGAGGGCATTGCAAGAGGCAATGGGGACAAAACTCAAGCTTAGCTCAGCATATCACCCTCAGACCGATGGTCAGACCGAGATAACGATTCAATCAATAGAAGATTTATTACGAGCGTGCACATTGGATCACAGAGGGAGTTGGGACGATATCTTACCGCTAGTGGAGTTCACCTACAACAACAGTTTTCACGTGAGTATCGGTATGACACCTTATGAAGCGTTGTATGGACGTAAGTGTCAGACGCCTCTTTGTTGGTACCAGAATGGTGAGAGTTCTGTCGTGGGACCAGACATGATTCAGCAGACTACAGAGAAGATCCGATTGATCAGAGATAGGATGCGGACGTCTCAGAGTCGACATAAGAGTTACGCAGACCAGGGACGCCGACCGCTGGAGTTTGAAGAAGGAGAGCATGTATTTCTCCGAGTCACACCTATTACTGGAGTTGGTCGAGCGATCAAATCCAGGAAACTTACTCCTAAGTTCATTGGACCTTACCAGATTCTTCGTCTATTGGTCCAGTGGCATATCAGATTGCTATGCCACCCTTCTTGTCAAACATTCATGACGTCTTTCACGTCTCACAGTTGCGGAAATATGTTTCCGACCCCTCTCATGTCATTGAACTGAATGTGATTCAACTAAGGGACGACCTATCATTCGAAGCATCACCCGCAAGGATTGTCGACCGAAAGGCCAAGCAGTTAAGGAACAAGGAGACTCAACTTGTCAAGGCCGTGTGGGATCAAAAGACCGGAGATGCTACATGGGAGCTGGAAGAGAAGATGAAGAACCAGTATCCAGAACTTTTTATTGGTACGTATTTTACCCGTGGTTTCGAGGACGAAACTATTTTTAGAGGGGGGTATTGTAACACTCGTATTTTTACGATGCATTATTTGGCGTTATTTATTGTATTTTGTCGTATTTATGCTATAATAAGCAATTTCTTGTTCCCTAAGTAAGTGAATTAATTAAATCTAGATCAAATTATATTTGAGAGTTAATATTTTATATTAATTCATGGTTCGAATATCGTCGAAAAATTCCAACGAAGTTTCGCCGCGTTTCGAATCGCCGGGCAGTTTCGCCGCAGATAAAATTCCAAATGAATCTCGATTTCGATGAAAATCGAAACATAACTTGTTGAGGCTATTTTTGAGTGTTTGACATGATTTTTATTATTTATAATTAAATTTATCATGCGATGAATTAATCTTGTTAAATTAATTTTAACGAATTTATCGGTAACACGAGTTTTTCGGCGCCGTATTTTCACAACCCTTAGACTCTAGAATTAGAGGGTAATCATGAGAGATGTGAGATTAGATGGGTTGGATTAGTTGATGGGATTAGCATCTTTACTTTATTGCTAGGTGTCATTATGTGTGTGATTAATTTGAAAAATTCTTTTTTACTAAACTATTTTATATTAACTATGCTTATTTATTTATTTTAAGTAAAATAAATGAAATGAGGGAGCTATATGCAGCCCCATTTTCGTGACCCTCCCTCTCTCTACCCTTCATATCATCTTCTTCTTCCATTTCTAGAGAAAGAAAGGGTTTGGAGCTCCATAGTCTTCAACCTTCATCTTCTTGAGTTTTTGACCTCCAATCTCCACCATTCTTGCACCCAAGTTCTTCCTCCACTTGATCCTTCATCTTCCAACCATCCAAGCAAGAAGAAAAAGTGATTTTCCTCCCCCATTTTTCTGCACAAACAGCGCCTCCCTCCTCCTCCTTACTAGGTTATTTCTTTGCTTTCCTTTCTTGATTTTCATGCTTGTTTTGTGTTTGATTCTACTTGGTTGTGATCTATGATGGATGTGAGCATCATACCCCCAAATCCATGGAATCCTAGGCATGACCTAAGGGGAGAAAAAGGGGAAAAAGATGTGATCCTAGTGAATCAAGAATTAATTGGTTGAATGAGTCTCTTTGATGATGTTGTTGTTGCCTTAGTTGTTAATTTTGAGATTGTATGCATGATTAGGAATTTATTTTGGAATTTTAGATTCTTGAATGTTGTAAGAACATGCCTAGCTTTGATGAGGATTTGTTTGAGTGTTTTAAGTGTGGTTTGATGAACTACAAGAATTGATAAAATTGGTGTTGGTGAGGTTATATGAAAAATTGTAATTTTTCATTGAAAAAGGGAGTAGGGCCGTGAGCCCTAGGAGGAGATTAGAAAGGGAAAAATTGTTTTGCATCTTCCTTTTTATTGGTGAATCATGTATTTAATTGATGAATAACATGTCTTGATTGATTTAATGACTATTGGATGTGTTGTGCATGCTTAAGTAAGAGAATTAGTAAGTGATTTGTGAAAAATTGTTTCTTGAGGGACTAGAATAGCATGTGGAACTTGTTTGGGTTGCTCTCTAATTATTAGCATTGTTGTGGCCATGATTAAAATGTTTTGGAATCAAATGAATTGGAAAGACTCTTTGAAACTTCTACTTTTGGAGATGTTTTTGTAAATGAGTTATGATACTTGGTGAATTTGGTTTTGATCATGACTCGTTATTTGAAAGAAAAAAAAATGCTATGTGAAATGATGCTAATCTAAGATTTGGAAACTTTGCTCTTGAAGTAATTGGAAATGGTTTTGGAATATGTTTGAGATGTGCTTTGAATTATGTCTTATGTATGTCCTAATGTTTTGATGTATTGGAGTATAATTAAATGATTTGGAAATGGGTTGTTAGATTGTAAAAAGAAGTTTTGCAAATCTTATGTATAGAATAAGGGTGGTGGCCGAGAGGCCATAAGGGAGGTTGGAAGGAAAATTATTTTGTGTGAATTTGTTTAAATGATTGTATGGATGTATTGCTAGGCTTAAGAGAATTATGAAAAGAGTGGTTAATTGGAATTGTTTTCATTTCAAAGTCTTCAAAGAATTAAATATGTGTTATGTTTAGTTTTTTTTTTTTTCAAGAAAAGATTTTGGTTCCATAACCTCTTTCTTTCAAGTTGTAATGATTAAATGAAATGTGTTACTTTAAAGGTTTTCAAGAATATTAGAAAATATACTATGTTTGGTTTTCTTAAGAAATGATTTTGGTTCCAAAACCTTATTATTTTCAAGTAGTTAGTGACTAAATGTTTGGTGTGAATGCTTGGTTAGAAAAGGGTTATGTTGAGAGCCTAGGTTCCTAAGTTGAGTTTATAGAATTGTGCTAAGTTTACTTGTGGTGATAGGAGTTCTGAACTCGGAGATCGTGCAGCGTGGACGCGAAGCTTGCGGTGCTACGCTAGTTAGCATTTGTGGTAATGGCAACTTTAGATATTGATAGGAAGTTAAATTCAAGTATTTATGCGAAGAAGTCTGAGAACTAAGGGTTCGAAGTGAGGGTCTTGTACCCCTTCGTTTTACTGCTTTGTGATATTATGATTATTTAGTGGGCTTGTCTGCAAGTGGTTGGCAGCTGTCCCCAACCCCCCACACTTGTTTGATTGCCTCTCTGCCAACTCCATTGAGTTGCTGAGGGATGAACTGAGTTATTTGACTATCGTTGTTTGCTGAGTTATGATTGTTGAGATGAATTGCTTATACTGCTGAACTATTAAGGGTTCGAAGTGAGGGTCTTGTACCCCTTCGTTTTACTGCTTTGTGATATTATGATTATTTAGTGGGCTTGTCTGCAAGTGGTTGGCAGCTGTCCCCAACCCCCCACACTTGTTTGATTGCCTCTCTGCCAACTCCATTGAGTTGCTGAGGGATGAACTGAGTTGTTTGACTATCGTTGTTTGCTGAGTTATGATTGTTGAGATGAATTGCTTATACTGCTGAACTGTTCGCACTATTTTGAGCTTGGCATGAATATTATTTGATATGCGGTCTAATAATTATTCAATTGATCTTGAATTATCGTATGCGGCGATTTATTCATTGGAGTGCGAGAGTTTAGTCGAGTCGTTGAGTGTCGTGACGTTTTTGATCCAATTAACCTAGGGTGCTAGGATCCCCTAAACGGCTCCGGCTGGTTTTTCGGCAGATTAGCTAGGCATCGTAGCGTCAAGGAACCTGAGCTAAATGTTCTAGGGTGAGCGAAGAGCCCAAGGCTACGACTAACATTCAGTGGATGGATCGGCGTTACATTCCAGAAAATTGTCAAGTGTCGAGAGAATATGAGAATTGAGTCGAGTCTTGTGAGAGTTTGAGTTTCGTCTCGAATACTGTGCATATATTTGTTTTGCCCATTGTTATGAATGTTATTTCCTAATTTATTGAGAAGTTGACTCTTTACCATGGTTCCTTCAAATGATGATGGCAACCCAGGCGATGACGAGGACGCGGAGGATCCGATAGCTGACGATGGTGAGGAGGACCCCTCCGAGGATCCGGGCAACGACTTTTATTTTTCGTGATTGACTGTTGCATGTTTGTGTTTTGGGATGACTGTAGTATTTACTTTTGGTGTACAGTTAGTTGGTGACCAGTCGGGCTCGGGATGTTTTTTTTGTACTACAGGGTAGACTGGCGGTTTACTTTTGGAGCAGCCCCCTGCGTGGGTGTCTGCCGGGAGTACCCTCAGGGTATGACTACTTTTACGAGGGTCTTCATACCATAGGTGTATTCTCTGTTCATTTCTGCACTGTTTTATTTTGCACGTACGGTATCTAATGACTTGTCTATATATGCATGTATGTTTTCCCAGTGCATGTGTCTTGTGTGCTAGATTGCACCATGTTTCGAAATGCTGTAGCTACTCTGTGCGTGCTTGCTGATGATGTTGTTTTAAAAAAATGTATCGCATATTCCGAAAAACACAAGAGTACCATTTTAAAAAAATGCGTCGCATATAGGTTTATTTCTAGTCTAGTAGCGGTCTGGAAACGGGTCGTTACAGTCCATTTCCCTGCGGGGGATGATGACTTCGAAGTAAGGTCTGCCATGAAGTCTGCAAGTGACTGTTCTTTGACTGCCTTTCTCGATTCATAACTGACATCGATCTCGGAGAGCTCAATGGACCACTTGATCATGCGACCTGCGAGGTCAGGTCAGTACAATATTTGCTTTATCAGCTGATCGGTTCTGACTATGAGCGATGAGATAAGAAGTACTGGCGAAGTCTCCGTGCCGAAACGACGAGACGATATCCGTCGATGTCTTCTCTTACCAGTACGGCGTTCAAAGCCTCCTCGGTCACAGACAAATAAAGATATAACGTCTCCCCTGCCTGGGGTCGACTCAAGACCGGTGGAGTAGAGAAGATCTCTTTTAACCGGGTAAAGGCCTCTTGGCATTTAGGGGTCCACTGGAAAGGACCACCTTCTTAAGTAGCTTGAAGAAAGGGAGTGGACGATGTGCCACTGTATCTCCTTCTTCGAGGTCAATTCCTTCATATCGGTGATTGCTCGACATTTGTCCGGATTGGCCTCAATTCCTCTTTCAGTTAGATAAAACCCGAGGAACTTTCCCGCCCTGGCTTCGGAAGTACACTTGTCTGGGTTCAAGCGCATGCTGTGTTTGCAACATTCAGAGAAAACTTCGGCAAGGTGGGTGATGTGGTTTTCGTCCTGGACAGTTTTGACGATCATGTCATCCATGTAGACCTCGAGTAATCTCCCGATATGCTTCTGAAAGACCTTGTTCATCATTTTTTGGTATGTGGCGCCCGCGTTTTTCAAGCCGAAAGGCATAACTTTGTAATAGTAATTTGCACATTCGGTCATAAAGGATGTTTTCTCTTGGTCGGGCTCATACATCGGTATCTGGTTGTAGCTCGAATAGGCATCCATGAAGGATAGGAACCGAAAACCAGATGAGTTGTCGACAAGCTTGTCGATATTGGGTAGCGGGTATGCGTCTTTCGGGCACGCTTTGTTGAGGTTGGTATAGTTTATACACATCCTCCACTTCTCGTTCGACTTTTTCTTGAGCACCACATTCGATAGCCAAGTTGTGTACTTAGCTTCTTTTACAAAATTGGCTTTGATTAGATGTGATACCGCTTTCTCGGGTGACTATCGGCGTCGCCTCTGCGTAACTCACTGGGCCGATGGGTTCAGTGCCAGCTTATGGCACACTACATCGGGCGATATTCCGGGCATCTCATCGGCAGTCCAGGCAAAGAGATCAACATTGTCTTGGAGGAATTTGATCAAGCTCGCTTTCATCTCTTCGGGGAGATCGTCCCCTACTTTAGTTGTTCGAGAGGGATCCTTCCCGATCTGGACGTGAGAGGATTCACCATTAAGAAACGGTCTTTCTAATTTCTTCGCGAGTTCCTTGGCCAACTGGTTGCCGATATCCTTGGTCTTGACCTTGACGACTTTAGCCCCAAAATGGGGGTCGACATCAGTTAACATCACACCGTGTCCGGATGAGGAATGTTTCTCGGCTGCCGAGATCTTTCCAACTCGATCAACATGTGTCATCTTGAGATTAATCTCGAAGAATCTTCTTGCTGCCTCTAGGTCACCATTCAGGGTGACAATATCGCCACTGGCGATGTGAAACCTCATCTTCAAATCGATTGTCTAATTCACTGCTCCAAGAGCAGCCAGAGTAGGTTTGCCGATGATAGAGTTATAGTCGTAGTCGCATGGGAGGACTAAGAACTATACCTTGACTGTTTTTTACTTCGGATAAGTGCCAAAGGTCACCATTAATTCGACATATCCCATCGGTGTCATCTTGGCCCCATAGAAGCCTTGTAATTCCATTCCCTCATAGGGTATGAGGAGGTCCTTCGAAGGTTTCAACGTATCAAACAATCTATTGTACATAATGTCGATGGAGCTTCCCTAGTCGACGAGAATCCTCCTAATGTCGACGTTTGCCATTACTACCCGGACTAAATGAGGAATGTCTTTATTGGGCTCTCCTCCTATCAAGTCTTCGTCATAAAAGGCAAGCAGGGGTCTACTTGACTTCGGACGATTAACAAGAGGGTAACTGGAGTTAACAGCAGCTACTACGATGTCCTTGAATTTTTTTTTCCGGTCTTGATGGACAGGCCACCCGGTTTGTTAGGTCCTCCAGTAATGACCATGGCGAGATCCTTGGTCTGGGATTGGTCTTCCTCATTGTCAACCCTACGCCTTGCATCACGACTTGTGGATGTGTCGTGAACGTGGGTGTTGGGAGATCTCGACCTCTTCTTCCCAGGTTTCTCGCGGGTATACTTCTGCAGCTTCCCTCGTCTTATCAGCTGCTCGATGACATCCTTTAACAGGAAACAACCCTCTGTATTGTGACCATTACTACGATGCCATCGTCAGTACTTTGTTTTATCTGTATCCGACCTTTGTTTTATCCGTTTGGGATTTTGATCCCGGTGTCCTTGAACTTCGTGTGCAGACACTCTTCAAAGATGCGGGCCCGCAAGGTGTTCAATGGTGTGTATTTGGTGTATTTAACTATCGAACTCTTCGAATCTTTCTCCTTTCTCGACTTGGACTCTTTGTGGGTTGATCCCTTTCCTTGTGCTACTTCTCTGTGGTCGGTCAACATGCACGGTTCCTCATAGCTGATGAGCCTTTCGGCTCGGCGCAAAAGGTCGTTGTAATCGCGCGGGCGATTGACTTCGATATGGATGTGGAACAAACTTTTCTTGATCAATCCCTACTAGAGTAGCTATATCTTCATGTCTTCCCGGACTTCCCTAGCCAGCTTGGCTTCTTGGGTGAACCTCTCGATGTATTTCCTTAAGGATTCATTTTCCCCTAGCCGAATAGCAGTAAGGGTTGCTTCTGACCTGGGCTGAGGCCGAGAAGTGATGAAATGGTAGGTGAACTTCCTGCTGAGCTCGCCCCACGATCTGATGGAGTTTAGTTTCAACCCCTGAAACCAAGCCAAAGCTATTTTCGATAAAGTCAAAGGGAGCAATTGCGTTTAACCGGTCCCATAGCGTTCTGATATCACATGATGGTATCGAAGCGTCCGATGTGCTCATTGGGATCCCCTGTTCTATCGTAGAGCTCGAATGTTGATGGCTTTTCGAGCGAATAAGGAATCGAAAACAATGTGATCTCTTCAGTGAACAGTCCGGCCTGGAGGAGATCGTCGTCGTCGCCGTACCTTCTCGTACGGCGAGGTGACATGCTTTCGTTTGAAGCTAATGACACGTACGGTGATTGACGCGACGAAGATCTCCTCTGAGAATACGGTGAAGTGTGATGTCTTCTATTCGGTGATCGATCTATGGTTCTGCCAACGCGTGACGATCAGTGGTGTGTCTCTCTCCTTAGGGGAGATCGTTCACCTGACCATCCATGATGTGGCGACCCAACGGTGCGGTGGCCTCTAGTGGTGGATCAGTGGAATTTTCCAGATCTGGGATTCTCATGGTGCCTCTCGGTTCTGGACGCGTGCAGAGATCAGCCTGTTGAGTCTCCATCCTAGCGATTATGCGGTTCTGATCCTCGATCATCTGAGTTTGTCTCTGGATGATCGAGAGGATGTTCTCCAGAAGAGACGGTTGAGTATTGACAGGTGGTTGGGTCGTTGCAGGAACTGGCAGAACTTCACCATGCAGAAGTGGTGACATCGGGACTTCTTCGACGGTCATGGAGAACATGATTGGTTTCGGTGTGACAGAAACCAACTGTTCGTCAACCTAAGGCGACAAAGGGTGAGATCTAGGGTTCTGCCTGGTAGAGCGGCAGACCATTTACGATGGGCCAGCCATCGTGTGATTGGAAAGATCTGTTTAGTAGGAAGTGAATCTCCCACTGTGGTCGCCAGTGTTCCGGGCAAGGAACGTAGAACTGGTCGGAGTCGCTGAGGTCGCCGGGTGCGGTGGAGGTGACGACGGAGAACAGTGGTGGGGTTCCTGCAAAAGGTACTTCGACGCTCAAGTCAGTATATTCTCTGATGAGGTCAATATGATGTAATCAATTCGTACCTTGTTTTGCCATGGGCCTTTATATGACTCCTTTAGGGTTTGGAGTAAATGGCGGTGATTGGGCGACTAAGTCCCTTATGATTTGCTGTGGTCCATCGATTAGATCGACGGTCCTAGTTCGGTAACGTAAAGACAATGTGAATCAGGGATCATTGATGAATTGAACGTCTCAGATCGGTAGCCACTGATCGGGCGTGATCAGTTAGTCGTATTGGGCCGCGGAGGTAGGTTCTAGGAGGTGTTGCTTAAGCATTGAACAAAACCCATGGTTTCTTAAGCATTGAACAGCCTTAGCGTGAAAATTATTTGTGCCAACCTCAAAGATTTTTTTCAATTTCGGAAAGAGCATTGACCTGGTAAATTATTAAAAACTGGGCAGGACAAAAATTAAAGAATTTTTCCAATTCATGATTTAAAGGGCAAATGGCCGGACCAAAAACAATACTGCACGCTAACAAAACAAATCGGTTCCATCTTTAAAACAAGAAAAGCGCGTACAACTCCAAACTTTTCAATTTACGGATTCGTTCCCAAAAGCGCACAATCAAAACAAGTAAACAATTTCACAATCTGTCGCGCAAGCAATAAAAATCACAGAAACGGAAACGATTCCAAATTTACGATCAGAAACCATCTCTGAAGGCAAATAGCAGTAACTAATATATATCACCATATTATATTTATATATATAAAAAGAGAAAGGATTCAAGCAATAGTGATACCACTGTTGTTGTTTTAAGAGAAACAATTTTAATTTTCATGATTGAAAAATCCGCTTGAGCGGAAAAACTCTCTTCCCATGGATTATTTCATTGCCAAGAATCACAAAGAAGGTTATCGTGTCTACCTCTCGAAGCGTGTTTTCTCAATCACCAAGCGTTGCAAGCGAGCAATACCTCTACTCAATCCACGCTAGCGATATCAAGAGTTGGGTGCATCAGTGCAAACAGACGACTTATGGGGAGAGCTCTAACCATCACATCTCATGTAGTTCAAGGGTCAAAAAACTCTTTTTAATGAAGGTAGCCCAGGTCCTATTTATAGGCACATCGACACTTGCTAATCACATCCCTCAAAATTGGTTTTGCACCTCCCTCATCAGGCTTTGTACATTACAAACCTATTTCATGTCTTATCATCAATTAATTAAATCGTATTTAATTAATTAACTATTACTATTTATTAATTAAATCATATTTAATTAATAAACTATTTCCATTGAATAATAAATCTCATTTAACTAATTAATTATTGACTAAATTAAATCGTATTTAAATTAACCAATTATTGACATGAATTAAATCACATTTAATCTAATTGCTTCGAATATTCACTCTATGCGTGTGACCTTATAGGTTCCTATTGAGTTGGCAATGATATTAAACATTATATTATTATTTAATAATTAATATAATATTCAATGTTTTAAAAACCGAACCGGACATCGAACCTGTGAGACTTCCGGGTCATGGTTCAACCGCTTTTAACCGCTCGAACCGGGACGAAACCGCGGTTGAACCACCAAAATAACCGGACCGTAAACAATGTCGGTTCAAGGTTCAACCGGTTAAACCGTCTGGTTCGGTTCGGTTTTTAAAACACTGATAATATTAAATATCATAAACAGTGAGCGGTATCTAGCAATGCATCACAGCTACTGTAACACCCTGATTTCGGAGCGCTACTGTGCAACCCAATCTAATGCTGAAAACATTTAATGCTTGTATGCTTTCAGTTAAAGAGTACTCTTATGTATTTCGTAATGGAAAAATAGGAGTCACTTTTTTTTTTCATATTCTTTCCTTTGAAACCCTTTTCAAAATTAGACATAGAGTACTACAGTTTTCTAAATGATGCCAATTCAAACTTTTGCAATTATCTGAGTATAGTGCACCACAAAATAATACTTCACATAACATAATCATTTCGCACTAAGGCGAGGTTCTCTGAAAAGAGTAATTACAAAACAATGACTAATTACACAAACACACAATACTCTAAGCTAAGTTGGCCAACAACTATAACTCTTACTGAGAAACAGCTCAGCAAGACCAAAACACGAAGCACTCAGATGAATCTTCCTCCACTGGCTCAATCTTCAATGCTCCTGAAAGGCGAAGCTGCAACAGCTACCGAATTCCATCTAGAAGTGACATCCATAAGGACATCCAATCCAACAACAGTGCAAGGGTAAATCCTTTGTCCACGAGTTTATCATAGGCTATGTCGCATGCAAACAATATATACATATATAATACAACAACATGCTTTTATATACATATACGTACTTAATAGACCGCACACAATCAGCATGGTATATCAAGCAGTGCATGTGAGCAAACAAAACAACCAATAGATCAACAATCAAGTCACTACAATATCAACCATTGCATGTGAGTAGGCGAATCTATCAACAGATAAGTGATCAAGTCATCACAATATCCAATCATTGCATGTGAGCAGGCAAATCTATCAACAGATAAGTGATCAAGTCATCACAATATCCAATTCATCAAACAATTCATCACATATCATAAATGCGGTTAGCTATGCATGTCAATGCAGTATGGCTAGTTTGTGTATACACCTGAAACCTTAAACAAGGTCAGCAGTGACGAGGAACTTTATTTCCCAACGTCCAAATCAACTCCCCTACCAAGGGTATTGCCACAAAGGCTTGCCACAAAGGCTTTCTGCCACGCGGGCATAGGGTGACAACTCGTCCTTTTGAAGTCCTGAAGACAATCAAACGCTCCGAGTGTCGATGCTCAATGGTCAGTATGCATCCAAACAAATTCTTCAATATGGCATGCTCACCATAGGGAGCGCCCGAGTAATGTTTTAATTAATCAATGCGGATCGACGACACCTCAACTCACTCACTCTACTTAGTGAATTTTCATGCTTCCAATTCTTATATTACCTGGGTGAGGTTGTATCAAAATAAATCACTCATTTAGCTTTGGGTCATTGGAACCCGAGTTTCATCAAATTCTTTATCTAGCATGGTTCCATTTCTACTTATCTATAAGCTTATGCTAGTCATACTACAACCCTCATGCTTATTTTTAAGCCAAAATACCTTTAACAATTACTTAGAGTGCAAACACAGGACATAAAGTCCGGGTGTTCAATTGCGGAACGCTAGTCTTAATCTCAGATCAGAACTCTAGGCACGTAATGCGGAACACTTGGCTCAATTTTTAGATTGAGATACTAGGCACGCCATACGGAACACTAGGTCCAATCCTAAACCAAGAAAATGCGCACGCAAGTAGGACATTAAGTCCCAGCACAGGACACATAGTCCATATGCTCAATAGGAACACTAGGTTCCCTATGTTTTAATCTTTCAAAAACTCGATCTTTGAACTCTCTTTCTCTATTCTTATATTACTCTGATGTATCTGAAAATACTCGTTAACTCTAGGTAGTTGAAACCCTAGTTGAGCTAAATAGTATGCTAGGATAATTCCCTAACACTTTACTTAACTCAACCGTTTTCAAAATTTACAACGTTTTCTTTTTAAAAGAACCTCTTGATCAACTTCTAACCCTCTGATCCATAAAACTGTTTGTACACCGACTTATTTTAGAAAAATACCTTCAGTTTACCATGAAAACATTTCTCGGCTCATGGAATCGCATCAGACTTACCGTTGTAAGTCGTCAACCAATAACAGTCGATCAACGCATTATTAATTAACCCATTATCCTCGAAAATATTATCCAAATTCCAATCAATTCCAAGTTCCAATAAATCCAACATGATTCAAGGAAAACAACACAAATCATAATGCCACGCAGGGCCAAGAACATGCTACAAAGATTTCATACAAAGACCTAATAATTCAGTAAGCTACAACATGCTACATACTTCCATCAATTTCAAGTCCAATCAAATTAATCCAACATGGTTTAAGTCACACAATACTATTCAGTCTTGCCACACAGGGCCAAATCAATACACAATAATTCATGCTACAACATCTCAACAACACATAGTAATACTACAAGTACTACCACACAATTTAATCAAACATCAAGCCAACCAACACACAAGGCGAAAAGCCCAAACTCATTATATAAGAATTTCCCTTACCTTGGGCGTTTTAACAATCCAAGCAAGGTAAATTCAAAACCATCGTCAAGTCGCACTGCACTCTAAGTACCTAACCTTAACAACACAAACTTAACAAAATTAGAACCAAAAACCCAAGTCCTATGACTCTAGGGCAGCCACGGTTTTAGTCCTAAAAAGGGCCTAAAATCTTTCCAACTTAACCTATTTGGATCACACCTAATCATATGCCATGAAACAAATTCAAACCATGCAAGTTTTCAAGCTTTTACAAAAGCTACACACTTATAAAAATGGCTAAACCAAAATTTACCAATTGGAATAGTGTTTTTACCAAATAAATAGTGTTTTGCCAACTTTGAACCATTTTTCAAAGCACTAAAACATGTCACAAAATTTTAGAAACAACTCTATTACAAGTTCAAAACAATTCTTGAAACATAAACTCAAACTTTTCCCAAAATCATACTTCTTTGAATTATTTTGCTAAATCAAATCATCAACCACTTTTACAACTATTTTCAAGCATAAATACAAGTCAAGAACAAGTTACAAAACACCCTTGAAGGCCACGATTTTCAAAGCTCCAAAACAACTTCAAGATTTCAAGTCATTAACTCCTAAATCATACAAATTTTATTCAATCAAAACTTCTTATCAAAACCAAACTTATTCACCACTTTAATACACTTAAAAACAAGTTAGAACTCACCCAAAATTTAATCATAAGCCACTGTTTTGGAAGCCCCAAAACAGCCCCAAATTCATTTGTTTTTAAACCATTTTCCAAAGCTTCACACATACAAATTCACTACATTTTAACACAAGTTAATCATAAATTTTAAGCAACAAAGCTTGATTAAAAACAAACATAAACAGCCCTTAATGGCCACGGTTACCAGCCCCAAAGTTCACCAATTTGATTTTACAAAAACTTGCTTGTTATGCATATAAGTCTAGTTTCAAGCATACCACTTAAAACCCATCAAAGAACTAACTCTAAATCAAACAAAATCAAACCAAAACAACCTTGAACAGCCCCTAATTTCGTTCAGCCCCAAAACCTAGGTTTTCACAAATTTTAAAAACCAAGAACAAGCCTAATCTAGGTGGAAAATAAGGGGTTAAGGAACTAGTCATGCTAATCTAGCAAAATCTAACACCATTAAGCAAAAACAACTCCTAAAATCATGAAAGGCACAATCATGGCAGCCATGAGAAGAGGAAAGTGATCAAGAACACTTACCAACAAGATTAGAGATGATGGATCAAGGATTAAGAAGAAAGTAAGGAAGATTGAAGCTTAAACATCAATTTCCTTCAAGAATCAAAACTA
This sequence comes from Calophaca sinica, assembly GCA_037113605.1. Taxonomy (NCBI): domain Eukaryota; kingdom Viridiplantae; phylum Streptophyta; class Magnoliopsida; order Fabales; family Fabaceae; genus Calophaca; species Calophaca sinica. The sequence continues at coordinate 102,129,930 of CM073730.1, forward strand.
AAATCATGAGAAACAACACAAATACCATGAAAACTCAACTATGGTAGCAAAGAGGAAACAATAGGGGTTATGAAGCTTACCCATCAAGGATGATGATGATTGAACAAGGATTGAAAAGGAAGGAAGCAAAGGTGGAAGCTTAATCACCAAAATCTTCCAAAAATCCACTCTTTCTCTTTCTAAATTTTTTTTTCTCAAGTTTTCAACAATGGAGGAAATGAATGGGCTGATCATGAGAGGGCTGAGTAGCCACGAAATTTTGAGGACATGGAAGGAACAAATTTGTTCATTTAGTTGAAAACTAACTAAACTAGTTACAAACTAACTAAACTAACTTCCTACCATTTACTAACCAACCAATCACACCTTGACACTTGTAAATGCAATCATTAAAAGCACATTCAGCTCCCCTAGTGGCTGGATGCATCTCCCCTCAGCCCAAAATATCTCAGGGTCTCGATACGGCGCGTTTTCGCTCAACCGGGTGCGCGGCGTTTCGCGTATATTAGGTTTTTAATTACTAAAACTCCAAAAAATAATTCTAATTATAACCCCACACCCAAAAATAATTGTTTGGCCAAAATTTTCCTCACGGCATGAGAAATGTATCTATGTATCTCGTTTTCTCGAAATGCGAACCTTGTCGCAATTAAATGAGTCTCTGGCCATAGAAAATACACTAAATATTTTCTGATGCCCAAAAATTCTAGAAAAATTACAATAAATCCTAAATATTGGAAAATACTAAGATCTCAAATTTTATAAAATTTGGATCACATTTGAGCAAGTTTCAGTTAGAAACTCACCCAATAGCCTATTTACGGCAGAATTCAACAGAATTCTCGCAGCGTAATAAAAACTATAAATTAGTGAGGATCACTAATTTCAATTTCTCTTATCATATAGATATTAATCAAACAATAAAATTATCAAAACAAAATCTTTAAAATAATAGTCATATTAAATATGACATAAAACAGACAAATAATACAATAACTAAACCATGAAAAATCAAAATATGACTTGAAAATATTTATTAAATCCTGAAAATAATTTCTCATACAATAAAATAATTTTCCTCAATCAAATGGCCATTTTTCACATTTTTCAGGATTAATTCATATTAAAAACAGCATACGTCTACACTGCCTCTTAATCTGAATTAATTACTAAAACAGTAAATTGTTTACAATAAATCTTTGTTGTTCCTCATACTTTTAACAAACCATTGAGGTGATCAATCTCTATGATTTATTTTTAAGTAGTCGAAACTATAAAATAATTTTCCTAAAAATTGGGATGTTACAGCTACCCAACCCATAAGAATATCAGTGATCTGACTAGAAACTTACTGCAACCAAAAATCACTGTGAAGCCAATGTCCCTTCTTCCGTATGTCTTGATTGAACACTAGGCATAAATGTGTCATCCTAATTAAGTGCAATCATTTGTTCCCTATACCCAAATAGACGTGTAATCACGAAATGTGCCAAATATCCCATATTGCCCCATCTCGACATGGTTACGCATATTTTCACGTCCTACTCTATCGAGAGGCCTAAGACACCACTCCTGTTATGTAGGAGGGACGAATTCTGTCTACGTCACTCACACCCCTCAACATGATTTATTGCAGGTCCAAGTACTACCTTATGATCATCTTGCTATGGATGACGTTCGATAACAATAAAGCCTGCAACTCCTCTTGTAGGAATTGCACTGACTTCAAGTCGAAGGACTATTTAACTATGGTCGCCATGAGGAGCGCCCATGACACTTACTTTCTTCCCATGGATCACGTAATTGCCAAGAATCACAAAGAAGGTTATCGTGTCTACCTATTGAAGAGTGTTTTCTCAAGCACCAAGCGTTGCAAGCGAGCAACACCTCTACTCAATCCACGCGAGCGATATCCAGAGTTGGGTGCGTCAGTGCTAACAGACGACTTATGGGGAGAGCTCTGACTATCACATCTCATGTGGCTCAAGTGTCAAAAAACACTTTTTAATGAGGGGAGCTCAGGTCCTATTTATAGGCACATCAGCACTTGCTAATCGTACCCCTCAAAATTGGTTTTGCACTTCCGTCATCAGGCTTTGTACATTACAAGCCTATTTCATGTCTTATCATCAATTAATTAAATCGTATTTAATTAATCAACTATTACTATTTATTAATTAAATCATATTTAATTAATAAATCATTTCCATTGATTAATTAAACAATATTTACTTAATTAATTATTGACTAAATTAAATCGTATTTAATTTAACTAATTATTGACATGAATTAAATCACATTTAATATAATTGCTCCGAATATTCACTCTATGCATGTGACCCTATAAGTTCCCATTGAGTAGGCAATGATATTAAATATTATTTTAATATTTAATATTTAATATAATATCAAATATCATAAACAGTGAGCGGTATCTAGTAATGCATCACTGCTACCCAATCCATAAGAATATCATTGCTACCCAATCCAAAAATCATTGTGAAGCCAGTGTCCCTTCATCCGTATGTCTTGATTAAACACGAGGCATAAATGTGTCATCCTCATTTAGTACAATCATTGATTCCCAATACCCAAATAGACGTGTAATCACGAAATGGGCCAAATATCCCTTATTGGCCCATCTTGTCATGGTTACGCATATTTTCACGTCCTAGTCGATCGAGAGGTCCAAGACACTACTCCTGTTATGTAGGAGGGACGAACCCTGTCTACATCACTCAAACCCTTTATTGCATGTCCAAGTACTACCTTATGATCATCCTGTTACGGATGACGTTTGATAACATTAAAGCCTGCAACTCCTCTTGTTGGAATCGTACTAACTTCAAGTTGAAGGACTACTTAAGAATGGTCACCATGAGGAGTGCCTATGACACTTACTCTCTTCCCATGTATCATGTCATTGTCAAGAATTACAAAGAAGGTTATCGTGTCTACCTCTTGAAGCGTGTTTTCTCAATCACCAAGCGTTGCAAGCGAGCAACACCTCTACTTAATCCACGGAAGCGATATCCAGAGTTGGGTGTGAACGTGAACACAAGAAGGGGGTTGAATTGTGTTAAAAACTTTTCGCTAACTTTACGTAAAAAACACTTCAACACAGATTTTTCAAAACTGTTTGTATACCAGATGCAGAGAAATAAACCGGATGCAAAAAATAAACCGCTTATGAAAACTTGTTTTACTGAGCAAGGTAAAGATAAATATAAAGCAGTAAAGGATGAGACGCAGAGATTTATACTAGTTCGCCACCAACTGGTAGCTACGTCTAGTCCCTTCGTTCCTGAAGGATTTTTCATTATAATCAACTGATTACAATTTTCCTCAAGAGTATTCTTCTGTCACAAACTTGACAATACTCTCAACTTCTCAAAACGACTCAGTGCAGTCGAGCCTTTGAGGAACAAAGCCTTAACTAGGCTAAATACAGTTTACAAAAGAGATTATACTTTTGAATACAATCAAAATATCTCTCACAGAGAGGATGAAAAGATTAAGCTCAAAACAGAATGGCTTTCTAAAAGAAAGTATAAGATGCTGAGTTCAGTTCTGTGTAGACAAAAAACTTGGCACGAAACTTGATTGCTCACTTGAGTAATATTGCTTTTGGAATGAAGTTTCTTCACAGTTTTTCCAACATCTCTTCAATGAATACCTTGGGGTATTTATAGGAGTCTTCAAGGGTATTACCGTTGCAGTAAAAATATCTCCTTTCCATTGAGTGAGGTAATTTGAAATGTAGTCCTTTTCTTCTTTTCCAGAGAATATCAGAATAGTACACATTACCGTTTTCGTACTATCTGTAATTTGCAATTGCCTTGTACGATTTTTTGTCTTATGCTAAAGGTGTCACCTTTGCTTCCTCGTACATCAAAATGAGCGCATGAAATCAAATTCAATTCGCTCCGCACGCCGAGGCTAAGAGCAAAAACGTGATCATCACGTGCTTCATTAAAGAGATCAGACGCTCTCTCAGAACAAAGGACGGACGCTCGCAGCAATTGAGTATTCCACGCATCAAAGAGTAACACTACTGGACGCTTGCTGTTAGCAAGACGCTGGAGTGAGTTCGGATGCTGACACTAGTGGATTGTATTCAATTCTTTTGTAAATTTCTTCTTCTTCCTTGAGTGTTTTGTACATATATATGAAGCTTTGATACCTGTACACTCAAAGATATGTTAGAAGATAAATTGTTCTCTTGAAAAATACTTTGTTATCATCAAAATCAATGAGGGTCTAAACTTCTCAATCGTTTAGGTTCCAACAATCTCCCCCTTTTTGATGATGACAAATATCCAAGGTTGATGAACAATTTAATTTCAAAATAATATCAAAGGTCTCCCCCTGGATTTAACAATTTATATAAATAAGAACAATTTAGGTATTAAGGCAATTGTTGATAAACAAATTCATTTAAGTGATCGCAAAAATACGTAGATGTATCAGAGCATACATTTAACAAAGTGAGATCGGATGCTGATACGCATTAATAGATATTAGAGCAATGAGTAACCGTACAAATGCTATGTATGAAATGATATGCATGATACTTCAGTTTTAGTTTATCCATCGGAGTTTAAACATCGGACGGTGAATTTTGTCAATCAGACTTTCACGTGTTCATCAAACCTTTCTTTTTACTCCCCCTTTTGTCATCAGACAAAAAGAGTGTAAAGCACATCATAGTCAAAATATGGCTTAGAAAAATTTGAATATATATAAACATATAATCAGATATAGGTATATATATAAACAGATAATCAGAGTAAAAAAAATGAATATATATATAAGAGTACCAAAAAAAATTTTATATCACACAAAAAATTTAAGGGTTTGGTGGAGGTAGTGGAGGGATGTTGAGACGTTCATATAATAACTTTAGTGCATTCTCCAGCTGAGTAACTTTCAGGTTAGTGGCCTTCATTTATTCAAACTCTGCTTTAGGAATGGTGACCATTTCGACTGCAGGAGTAGAAGTAGACGGTCCAGCTTCTGATTCTGGTGCAGGTTTCATCTTCTGATGCTCTGCTAGCACCTAGTTGGAGAGCTTCAGTCTCAGTTCCTTCCTTTTTTGAGCCTTTTGAAAGAACGCGTCATTTGGTATAAACCATTTGATGAGACTTCCAAGTTTCCTCTGCTCAGATTCTGCCTGAAATCCCCTTCTTTTCTCCAGCTCTTCTGGATACAGTAAATCCATGAAGATAGTTTCCCTATGCAGAAGAACATCAGCAGTGAAATCATCAAACTTGTTTCCAGCTTCTTCTCCCCATATTCTTCTGATGAAGGCACTCAAAGCTTCAAAAACGAAAAAGAGTCCTTCATTTTCTGCCAGGTATATTCTTCTCAGATTTTCCCTATCATCTTCTGTAAGTACTAGGGGGACGAGGCATGGTAACATAGCTTTGTCTTTCCAAGACTCTGACCATTGACTCCAAGTAAATCCAATGTCAAAGTGCTTGGTCACAGCAGCCCATTGGACATATGTCATCATGCAGTCAAGTGGCCTGATTACTGAACACCTGAACGTATCATCAAAGTAGACTGTTCCCAGATTGGTGTCAGTAACTCTGCTGATAGTGCCAACTGTTGGAATTGTGGCTTTCTCGGCATTGCAGCAGTTTGAGGAGCCAGTTCTCCATTCATTTTCCTTCGGAGAACTAAGGTAAAACCTTCTGGCATGATCCTTAGTGATCTTGGCAATCGAAAGTTTAGAGAATTCTTTAAGATTATACTTCTTGGGAGCCTTCTCATACTCTATGAGCCCGATCTTGCTGAATGGCAGCTTGCTAGGAGCAGGTTCTTTCCTTTTCCCAGGGATAGACCAAGGTAGCTGCCTTTGTCTGTCTGGTACAATCTTTACGGATACAGAAAAAGGATCCCTGAACTGTCTAATAACTTCAATTTTCTTCATCTCAAGATAGTGTGCCATGAAGGCAGCTTCTTCATCTGTAATCCATCTTCCACACTCCTCCAGTGTGAGAGGTTCAGTTTGTGGTAGGGATTTAGGAAGGTCAATAGAGAAAGGAATTGCTCTGCTACTAGGTACTGGTCTTAGTCTTCCTTTGAATGACATCTGAAAATGGTCTTCTCCATCCTTGAAGGTAGCAGTCATTGGAGAGACAATCTCCAGTCTGGCAATTCCAGAGGTGAAGGTTTTCAAATGCCATGTAGAGGGACGATTGTAGATGCTGTGATATGACTCATACTTAACAAACTGAGGTTTGTTAATGCACGAGATATTCTTCCTTCCACCGAAGTCTGTAGGTTTTTGGGTAATGGTGAGCGAAGTGGGAGTGGTTTTGGTGATTGTATAGGTTTTAGGTGTGTAGGGTTTGAAGGGATTAATGGGAGGTACTTTGAATAATAGGTTAAAGGGATGAGAGTGAAGTTTAGAAATGTATGTGGTAAGTGAGGTATTTAAGAAAATTTGTGGTAGGTCAAGGTTGAGTGTATTGGATAGTATTTGGGTAGGTTTTGAGAGGGTAGAGGTTTGTCGGAGGCTCATTCTGGTTTTCTTGGTTTGTGGTTGTGAAACAGACAATGGGGGTACAGGAATAACATCATGAGAATCGAAGATACATACTGACCCATCAGCAGCAAAGTCGAGTACCTTTGGGTTAAGCTCAGAAGACTTAACCAACCTTCTTTTTGTTCCTCTAGGGGAAACAACGACAGGAGGAGGAGGAGGGACTTGCTTCCCTTGACCAGACGCTGAAGCATCTTTTTCAGCTGCTGGCTTATTCTTTTTCTCCAAGACCTTTCTGATGGGAATTCTATCCTCATCTTCTGGTTCCTCAACAGTAGGTGCAGGAGCCACCTTCTGTTTCATTCTTCTAGTCTCCCTTAAAGGATATTTAGCAGGTCTCTTCACACCAGCCATTGAGCTTCTGGTGGTTTTCTTTTCACCTTCTTTATCATAGAGCCAGTTATCAGCTGCATTCTGACTAGACTGTTGACTCCAAAAACTTCCGGACGAACAACAGTGCCAACACCAAAGTATTTTTCTTTTTCTTCTGTGTTGGTAGAGTCAGCCAGCTTTCTCACAACACCATCTTTAATCATCATTATGGAGAGAAAAACTCCATAAGGGATAACTTTGATGATATTATTTTTATCGACACTCTTCCTTGAGAAGACAAGAGCATTTATCAGATTATTGATAATCAACCTTGGCAGATTGATTTTCTTCCTATCCATGTAGTTTCTCATAATGAACTTTTGCTCATAGTTCACTATGCCGCTTGAGCCAGCCTTTAGAATCATGCTCTTAGCGATGATTTTGTGCAGTACTCTGTAGTGGCTTTTCAAGTCTTTGGCAGTGGGAGTTATGTTCTTCTTCTTCAACTCACGGTAGTTTTCAAATAGGGCTTCGTTGACGTTTTCCAGTCCTTTGTAAGCGTCAACCCAGTTAGCATGGTAACTGATTCCTTCACAAAGGCACTTGATCGTCTGAGCAATAGAGTTGATGGTGAAGCGTAACTTGAAGCCTCTGATGTGTCCTTCTATAATTTCTCCTGAAAGGAGGTAAGTGTTCCCCCAGAACTCCTTTATAGCATAGCTCAGTACGTCGACTGGTTCCCAGATGAAGTAATTTTTCCAGCCTAGTTTCTCCAAACCTTCTTCAAAATCAAAACCATATAGCTTGAAGTTCTCAAAATCAATCCTGTTCTCATTCATGAGTTTTGCTTCTGAGAAGACATCGAAGGCAGTAGTGTATTGTCCAACCTTTCTATCAGCCATGGTAGCAGTTGCAGAGAGGGTAATGGAGGTTTTAGGGTTCAAAATCACACACAGAGAGAGAGAGAGAAAGAACAGTTTTGCATGAAAATGCAGAGTGAAGTGATGGAGCGAAAAATGTGGATTAGTGGGAAAGTTGATAGAAAATGGTACAGTCCTTTTTCAAAAAATCGCTTCGTATTTCCACACAAAAATTAAATCAAAAAAAGAAAAGAAAAATGAAGATTCGCCTTTTCATTAAATGAAGACGCTAAAAGAAAAGTAAGATCAAGTAAAAAGATTTTATCGAAAGACATAAATAATTATGACTCAGTAGATGTGATGAGATGCTTAAGTCCTTTACACGTGTGACATGTGTGTGTGCGCGCTCGGACGCACGCAAACGATTCACCAGACGTTGAGTTATGATGCACATGACAAATAAAATGCTTATACGTATACATGCTTATGTCATACCAGATGCTGAGATGATGCATATCATCTGACGCTGAGATTAATCATTCTTCTATAAGATGAAAATTTAAATGTCTTCAGCAAGGGGTTTGTAAATATGTCAGCCCACTGATGATCAGTGTCTACAAATTTTATTTCGAGAATACCCTTCTGAACATAGTCTCTTATAAAATGATGCTTAATCTCAATGTGCTTAGCTCGTGAATGCAATATGGGATTTTTAGTAAGACGGATTGCAGAAGTATTATCACAAAAGATAGGAATGTTACTCTCTTTTATCAGATAGTCTTCAAGTTGATATTTCATCCACAGAAGTTGAGAGCTGCAACTTGCTGCTGAAATATATTCAGCTTCTGCTGTTGAGAGTGCAATCATGCTTTGCCTTTTGCTTGAACAAGACACAAGATTTTCTCCAAGGAATTGGCAGCCTCCACTTGTGCTTTTTCTTTCAATTCGGTCTCCAAAGAAAGTCAAAGATCACGTAAACCTACTAACTTGTAATCTTTTGATTTCTTATAAAGCAAACCAAGATTAGTAGATCCTTGCAAATATCTAAAGATTCTTTTAACAGCACTCAAGTGTGATTCTCTAGGATCTGATTGAAATCTAGCACACAGACAGACGTTGAACATAATATCAGGTCTTGAAGCTGTAAGATAAAGTAGAGATCCAATCATACCTCTGTACATCTTTTGATCTACCTTTTTACCAGTTTCATCTTTACCAAGAATGCATGTGGGATGCATAGGAGTACACATAGGTTTGCAATCCACCATTTTGAATTTCTTTCGCAACTCCTTGATATATTTGCTTTGATGTATATAGATACCATTATTGCTTTGTTTGATTTGAATTCCAAGGAAAAACTTCAGTTCACCCATCATGCTCATCTCGAATTCAGCCTGCATTAGCTTAGAAAATTCTTTGCAAAGGCTTTCATTAGTAGCTCCAAAAATAATGTCATCAACATATATTTGAACAATTATAAAGTGCTTGTTTGATGTTTTTCTAAAAAGAGTAGTGTCTACTAGACCTCTGGTAAAGCCATTCTTCATAAAAAATGTACTCAGTCTTTCATACCAAGCTCTGGGAGTTTGCTTAAGACCATACAGGGTCTTTTTAAGCTTGAAGACATGTTCTGGAAATTCAATGTCTTCGAATCCAGGAGGTTGTTTTACAAAGACTTCCTCAGTTATAAAACCATTTAAGAAAGCACTTTTCACATCCATTTGATAAAGGATTATATCATGATGTGCAGCAAATGAAAGTAAAATGCGTATAGCTTCTAACCTTGCAACAGGTGCAAATGTTTCAGTAAAATCAATACCTTCTTCCTGTGAGTAACCTTGAGCAACCAATCTTGCCTTGTTTCTCACAACCTTTCCATCTTCATCAAGATTGTTTCTAAATACCCATTTAGTCCCAATAGCTTGCTTATCTTCTGGTAGAGTAACTAGCTTCCATACATCGTTTCTTTGGAACTGATTCAACTCTTCTTGCATGGCCAGAATCCAACCTTCATCTTTCAATGCTTGATCAATCGTTTTAGGTTCCATTTCTGAGAGTAGTGTCATATCTGCATGCTCTTTAAAAGAGGATCTTACTGTATCTCCAGGTTTTACTTTGATTTGATCTTTAGGATGATTGGCTTTGTACTTCCAGCTCTTTCTGAATTCAGCTTCTAAAGATTCTTATGTCTGGTCACCACCGGACGATGAAGATGTAGGTTCACTATTTGTAGTATTACCTATATTTAATTCTGAAAATAATTCATCTAGCTCTGGCATGGCTGTGTCAGGCTTCTTGTCAACAAATTTGACATGAATAGATTCTTCCACTGTCATAGTTTCTTTATTGTATATTCTAAAAGCTTTAGATCTTTTAGAATATCCCAAAAAGATTCCTTTATCAGCTTTTGAATCAAACTTACCAAGCTGATCCTTAGTATTTAAAATATAACACGTACAACCAAATGAATGAAAATATGATATGTTTGGTTTCCTTCCTTTCCACAGTTCATATGGAGTCTTCTTCAAAATAGGTCTAATAGAAATTCTATTTTGAATGTAACAAGTCGTGTTTATCGCTTCGCCAAAAATGTTTTGCAATGTTAGCCTCATTGATCATGGTCCTGGCCATTTCTTGGAGGGACCTATTCTTCCTTTCTACAACACCATTTTGTTGAGGTGTTCTAGGAGAGGAAAAATTGTGGGAGATGCCGTTACCATCACAAAATTTTTGAAAGCTTTCATTTTCAAACTCTCCCCCATGATCACTTCTAATAGAAGAAATACAAATTCCTTTTTCATTCTGAACTGTTTTGCAGAATACAGTAAATACCTTGTATGACTTATCTTTGTGAGCAAGGAATCTAACCCATGTCCATCTAGTAAAATCATCAACAATGACTAACCCATATTTCTTTCCAGTTAAAGAGGTTGTCCTTGTTGGACCAAAAAGATCAAGAAGCAAAAGCTCAAGTGGTCTAGAGGTTGAAACAACATTTTTTGAATGAAAAGAAGTTTTAACTTGTTTTCCTCTTTGACATGCCTCACAGAGAGCATCAGATTGATACTTAAGATTTGGTAAGCCTCTGACAAGACTGTGCTTGTTTAATTTTGAGATTAATCTCAAATTGGCATGACCCAATCTCTTGTGCCAAATGCATTGTTCTTCGTCAACAGACATGAGACACTTGACATCTTGTTTTGCAAGTTCAGAGAGATCAATTTTGTAAATATTTTGTTTCCTCTTAGCAGTAAAGAAAATAGAGCCGTCTTTCTTGCTTTTTACTAGACATCCAGTTTCTGTAAAGATGACTTCATAACCATTGTCACATAATTGACTTATGCTCAATAAGTTATGTTTAAGTCCTTCAACATATAGTATGTTATCAATAGAGGGAAGAGAGCCTTTACCAATGCGACCAATTCCAACTATTTTACCTTTCTGATTTCCTCTGAAACCAACGAATCCAGCTTCTTTAGGCCTTAGTTCTTGGAACATATGTTTTTCTCCCGTCATGTGATGCGAGCATCCACTGTCTAAGTACCAAGATAGGTGTGTTAACTTTGTTGCTAAGCATGTCTGCAACATAGACTATTTTTTCTTTAGGTACCCATATCTTTTTGGGTCCTTTCTTGTTAGTTCTTGAAGGAAGCTTATCCTTCACAGTTTTAAAAACAGTACATGCACTTTTCAAATGACCAGGTTTATTGCAGTAAGTACATTGCAAGCATTTACTATGATTATTGGATTTATCAGATGCTGATTCTTTTTTCTAAAAGAGGTTCATCTGATATATAACCAAGACTATGAGTTGTCGTTTTACTGACGCCCCAAATCATTGAAGCATGCTTGCTTCAAGTTACACTCTCTGCAAGAAACTTTTGAAATGCATATTCATAATCATTTGATTTGCATTTAGGATTGCCTGTAACTTTAGAGCTTTCACTGAGAGCTCTCACTGGTTGCTTGTTAGCACTGACGTCAGTTATCCACCAGATGCTGATTTTCAGTTTTCAGCTTCTGGTTCTCTTCATTGAGTACATATTTTTCTTTGTTTAAAGCTTGAAAGTCTTATGATAATTTTGAAAATTTCTTTTTCAAATTCTTATACTCAACAGAGAGAGTGGCAGAGTCCTTAAGAAGATCATCGAATGCAAGTTGAAGTTTAGAGTAGGAATCATATATTATTACCTCTTCAACTTCTTCTTCTGAATCAAGGTCAGTGTATGCAATGAGAGCGAGATTTGGTTCTACTTCATTATCTTCCTCAGATGAGGATAAATCTAGATCTTCCCATGTAGCCATGAGACTCTTCTTCTTTTTCTTGAAAGAACTTCTTGTGGGATTCTCCTTAAGATTAGGACATTCGGACTTGAAGTGTCCAGGTTTTTTACATTCATAGCAAATGACTTGAGCTTTGTCCTTGTCCTTGTTTTCCTTCTTGGTCCTTAGTGTCTTTCTTCTGAAACTTCCTCCTGAAGTATCTCTTCTTCCACATTCTTTGTATCTTCCTGGATATAAAAGCGAGCTCATCTTCTGATGTGTCAACATCTTCTTCTGAAGCTTCTTCTTCTGATTCTTCTTCTTCAGCCTGAAGGGCTTTGGAAGAACTAGCTTTATGTTGAGTGACTTTCAAAGCAATAGGCTTGCCCTTTTTGACAGGTTCTTCTTCATTTAGCTCAAGTTCATAAGCTTTCAACAAACTCATAAGATCTTCAAGTCGTAGGACATTTAGATCTTTTGCTTCCTGAATAGCAGTGACCTTGGGTCTCCACTGCTTAGTCAAGCTTCTTAAGATCTTTCTAACATGGTCAGGTGTAGTGTAACTTTTTCCAAGGGCCTGTAACCCATGAACAAGTGTTTGGAATCTTCATGGTTTCAATGCTTTCACCATCTTCCATTTTGAACAACTCGTATTGGCGAACCAACATGCTAGCTTTGGTTTCTCTTACTTGGGTAGAGCCTTCGTAAGATAAAACAAGTGAGTCCCAGATTTCTTTGGCAGTATCAAATTTGCCACATTTATCATATTCTTTTTATGTCATAGCACAGATAAGAATGAATCTGGCTTTTTGATTGATTTGATATCTCTTTTTCTGCTCATCATTCTAATCTCCTCTGGCTATAGCAACACCACGAGGATTAGTGGGAGGAATGTAACCACTTTGAACTATATCCCACAACTCAAGTTGTTGTGTCTCAAAGAAAGCTTTTATCTTATCTTTCCAGTAATCAAATTTTTCTCCATCGAATAAAGGAAGACGGTTCATATGACCACCTTCAGTAGACATGTTCACAGTATATGATCTTTTCTCTTAACACTGTTAAGTGCTCAACCAAGAGGCCGAGCTCTGGTACCAACTGAACGTGAACACAAGAAGGGGGGTTGAATTGTGTTAAAAACTTTTTGCTAACTTTACGTAAAAAACACTTCAACACAGATTTTTCAAAACTGTTTGTATACCAGATGCAGAGAAATAAACCGGATGCAGAAAATAAACCGCTTATGAAAATTTGTTTTACTGAGCAAGGTAAAGATAAATGTAAAGCAGTAAAGGATGAGACGCAGAGATTTATACTAGTTCACCACCAACTGGTAGCTACGTCTAGTCCCTTCGTTCCTGAAGGATTTTTCACTATAATCAACTGATAACAATTTTCCTCAAGAGTATTCTTCTGTCACAAACTTGACAATACTCTCAACTTCTCAAAATGACTCAGTGCAGTCGAGCCTTTGAGGAACAAAGCCTTAACTAGGCAAAATACAGTTTACAAAAGAGATTATACTTTTGAATACAATCAAAATATCTCTCACAGAAAGGATGAAAAGATTAAGCTCAAAACAGAATGGCTTTCTAAAAGAAAGTATAAGACGCTGAGTTCAGTTCTGTGTAGACCAGAAACTTGGCACGAAACTTGATTGCTCACTTGAGTAATATTGCTTTTGGAATGAAGTTTCTTCACAGTTTTTCCAATATCTCTTCAATGAATACCTTGGGGTATTTATAGGAATCTTCAAGGGTATTACCGTTGCAGTAAAAATATCTCCTTTCCATTGAGTGAGGTAATTTGAAATGTAGTCCTTTTCTTCCTTTCCAGAGAATATCAGAATAGTACACATTACCGTTTTTGTACTATCTGTAATTTGCAATTGCCTTGTACGATTTTTTGTCTTATGCTAAAGGTGTCACCTTTGCTTCCTCATACATCAAAATGAGCGCATGAAATTAAATTCGAATTCCGTTCCAGAACAGTCTGAGGCTAAGAGCAAAAACGTGATCATCACGTGCTTTATTAAAGAGATCAGACGCTCGGTCAGAACAGAGGACGGACGCTCGCAACAACTTAGTATTCCACGTGTCAAAGAGTAACACTACTGGACGCTTGCTGTTAGCAAGACGCTGGAGTGAGTTCGGATGCTGACACTAGTGGATTATATTCAATTCTTTTGTAAATTTCTTCTTCTTCCTTGAATGTTTTGTACATATATATGAAGCTTTGATACCTGTACACTCAAAGATATGTTAGAAGATAAATTGTTCTCTTGAAAAATACTTTGTTATCATCAAAATCAATGAGAGTCTAAACTTCTCAATCGTTTAGGTTCCAATAGGGTGCGTCGGTGCTAACAGACGACTTATGGGGAGTGCTCTGACCATCACATCTCAGGTGGCTCAAGTGTCAAAAACCTCTTTTTAATGAGGGGAGCTCAGGTCCTATTTATAGGCGCATCAGCACTTGCTAATTGCACCGCTCAAAATTGGTTTTGCACCTCCCTCATCAGGCTTTGTACATTACAAGCCTATTTCATGTCTTATCATCAATTAATTAAATCGTATTTAATTAATCAACTATTACTATTTATTAATTAAATCATATTTAATTAATAAATCATTTCCATTGATTAATTAAATCATAATTAATTAATTAATTGTTGATTAAATTAAATTGCATTTAATTTTACCAATTATTGACTTGAATTAAATCACGTTTAATATAATTGCTTCGAATATTCACTCTATGCGTGCGGCCCTATAGGTTCCCATTGAGTTGGCAATGATATTAAACATTATTTTAATATTTAATATTTAATGTAATATCGAATATCATAAACAATGAGCAGCTTATAGCAATGCATCAATGCTACTCAGCCCATCAGAATATCAGTGATCCGATCAGAACCTTACTGTAACCAAAAATCACTATGAAGCCAGTGTCCCTTCTTCCGTATGTCTTGATTGAACATGAGGCATAAATGTGTCATCCTCATTAAGTCCAATGATTTGTTTCCGATTCCCAAATAGACGTGTAATCATGAAATGGGCCTAATATCCCATATTGGCCCATCTCGGCAAGGTTACGGATATTTTCACGTTCTACTCTATCGAGAGGCCCAAGACATTTCTCCTGTTATGTAGGAGGGACGAATCCTCTCTACATCAGTCACACCCCTCAACATGATTTATTGCACGTCCAAGTTCTACCTTATGATTATCTTGTTACAGATGACGTTTGATAACATTAAAGCCTACAATTCCTCTTGTAGGAATCATACTGACTTCAAGTCGTAGGACTACTTAACTATGGTCGCCATGAGGAGCGCCTATGACACATACATAACTATTATGAAGCGTTCTCATAGTGGGTCAATCCGGTATAAATATTACTCCTAATATTTTTACATGTGTGCCGACTTGATATCACAAATGCATGATCCGTGAGATGTGGTCATCAGTCTACTTACGCAATAGTCTCTATGTATTATTGTCTTCCTAGTTAACAATAATACTTCGACTATAGATACTTTAAGAATAGTGTTATATAGTTGAATAGAGCCTCATGATCAAATCATATTTGATGTTCCATTGAACGAACTGTCTATTCTAAGGACTTTATTTTGCAATACACTAATAACATAATAAATGATGCATTTACATATATTAAATATATGACTAAAGTCATGATGAAAGTAATAATCTACACAAAATAGATTGGCCACTATGGCTTACACCAACAATTATATGCCATGCATGATAGGAAGGGTATAAGGGTAATTAGACGTCTTAGAAAAGGATGTTTTAGCACTTTTCGCACATTAATCGATTAAAGTATGTTCCTTAATCGATTAAGAACTTCCAGACTTAGCAAATTTAGAATTTGGCATGATCTAATCAATTAGACCACGAGCCTTAATCGATTAAAACGCATCAGATAGTCGTTTCTTCAATTCTTGAAGATAATCGATTAACTACCCGTCATGTTAATCGATTAACTGCAGAAATTATGCAAAAAACATAAAGGCATGGGACTTCAATGGCTATAAATCCATTCGTTCTAGACCTGTCCTGACCTAGTTCAGCCGTCTAAAAACCCTAGAAATCGAGTTCCTTTCTCCCTTGGTCATTTCCTCCATTGTTGGTGATCCTTGGAGCCATCACTCATCTTCTTGAGAGGACTTTGCAAGCTTTGGTCCATAATAACTCCAACAGATCCTTAGCCACACGAAAGTTACTAGGTATAGGGAGTATGGGATTGATGATATAGGGGATAGGGGAATACTGTAGCCTAAAGAGCATGATTGTATGATGACTTGATGTGTGTGCCCTAGTTCTTGATATTTTTGTATGAATGCTTGTTATAATGCTCAATTCTGTAGATATCATGTTCTAAGTATATCATGCCGTAGTTCTTTGAATTGTGTTTGAGATATTCTGTTCTACCATTTCTGTTATCTGTCGAAGTTTAACCAATTAGAAATGACAGAGTTAACCAATTAAGATTTGTTATAACTGATTAATTATTGATCTTAACCGATTAGGTACAGAACCGAATTCGTTAATCGGTTAGGATAGAGGCATTAACCAATTATAATGCACACTAGAGACAGGAATAAGAGTAAAATACTACCCCTTGGATGATTAGCTATACAAATCAAGGATCCCATATGCATACAAAGGTTTAGAATATGATAAATTGTGTTGACATCAGATTAGACACGCAAAAGCACATTGGATAAAGAAATCTAGAGGTTTTAGGTAATTCTGTCATGTTTAACCGATTAGATATAAGTTGTTAACCAATTAGAAACGATTAGATAATTGATTATAGATTGAAATAGAATCCTAAAAAATGCCTGAGCTTTGTTAATCGATTAAGGGATGGCAGTTAACTAATTAAGATGGATTTTAACCGAGTAGACATTAAGATAAGGATTGATAACCAATTAAGGTGTAATGTTTAACTAATTAAAGAAGTCTACAAGAGATAATTGATTAGCATCAGAAGCCTAAACGATTAAGTGATAGATTTAATTGATTACAGAGCCCATATAACCCATTAGACAAGCCTAATCACTGATTAGATCCCTGGAATGCTGTTCTGAGGGTGTTCACGATACCGGTATGTTGTTGGGATCGATCCTACTCAAATTGAAAAGGTTGTGCATCATTTTTAATATTGTTAATGACCACGGTGAATGCTTGATACTATGGCTTTCACCAGTCATCATGCTTGCTTGGCTGCTAGCCGTGTTAGTACATGTTGGAATGTTCGATGGATGAAACCCAGTTTAGAAAAGCCTGTGGGTGGGTGCTCGGCTCATCTAGTTATGTGAGGAACCCAGCTCTAAAAGGGCTTGTTGGCGGTACCAGGCTTCGAAAAACTTGTTAGTGGGACCTAGCTCTAAGGAGCCTGTTGGTGGGGACCAATCCAAAGAGCCTGTTGGTGGACCCGGCCCTTAAGAAGCCTGTTGGTGGGTGACTTGGCCGTTAATATCAATAAGTCTGCAATGACATTGTTGATGGATCCACATAGCATACGGCGTAGATTAGAGTTTGCGTGCATGAGCATACGCATACATTTGCATTGTGATATTGATCCACGACCACTATGTTTCTTTCACTTGCTTAATATACTTCAAGTCTAACTAATTCGCTTGCCCTATATATGATCTGTTTTATACTCACCCATAGTTTGCTCACGTGGACTTGAGCAGAGAAGGAGATGATGGCAGATTAGTCTTATGGAGAGGAGAGACCGACCGAGGAGTCATCTAGTGCGACTTTCCAGCGGTAGCAAGGATTCAGACATTTTTTTTATGTTAGTTATTTATGTTTTGTAAAACGGACTACCAAGCTCTGATAAATGTGACATCAGGGAATGAGACATTTTATTTATGTACTTTCAAAGTTTATGTGATAACCTTGTAAACTCTTTATGATCTTATAATTAATTTGAATTGACTTGGAGATTTGAATGATGCATGTGGTGCTATTTACTCCTAGTAGAAGTTTTTTTTTTTGTTTTTGAAAATCATATTTTTACTTGTACTAAAGATTTCACTTACTTATAATAAATACATGTTGGGGTAGAGGGTGTCATAAGCACAAGTAGAAGGAAAGTTATCTACTTCTCAATTCTAGTATATAGGCTCCTATTACTGGTCCAAGACTGTGATAACGCCTATTCGAAGACTCGCCAATGTTCTCCATCTCTGGAGAATCCTCCGATGGACCTCCTTATCCTCCTTTTGGTAACTCGAAGTTTCCCTGAAGGTCTTCCTTAACCAATCATTGTTGAGTCATACCCCCTTCCTTGTTGTCTCAAGTGTATAAAGAACAGGGTGAGGTACACTCCTATCAGCAGTACGCCTCATCTAAGGGCCAGGGTGCCTAAGATGAGAAGAAATAGTGCTATCACTAGGCTCGAGTGTGGACACGCACCACATCCTATCAAAAGGCAACTCAAACTCCATGGTGGTGTTCAAGTAAGTCTAGACGCATGATACTTTCTAAAGGTGTGTCGGATCCTTACCTCTCTAGTATAAATGACACGAAGGGTCTCCCAATCAATCTACCTGCTCACGTCATCTTCCCTATCGAGGACTTCAGTCCTTTTGGATCCTGGAGTGTATCAACGATCTCATCAGCATCATGTGATCACACGCCCATAAATAGAAAAGAAGATACATTTTCGAATTAGATAAAGTTAAAATAGTGACGGAAATTAAAGACAGAAAAAATGAAGTTAGTCTCTAAATTTGGCATCGCTAACACTTTGCGACGGAATTAGAGACGGATTGTCATTTTTCGACTCTAAATTTCGGTCGCTGTTATAACATTTTCTAGTGATGAGATAGCAACGGTCCTTATAGATGCTAACTTCGATTTAATGAAAAATTCAAATGAAAAAATGGGCAATATTGTTGGGTTAAGCCAACGCTAATTAGAGACGGAAAAAATGAAATTAGTCTCTAAATTTGGCATCGCTAACACTTTGCGACAGAATTAGAGACGGATTGTCATTTTTCGACTCTAAATTTCGGTCGCTATTATATCATTTTCTAGTAATGAGATAGCAACGGTCCTTATAGATGCTAACTTAGATTTAATGAAAAATTCAAATGAAAAAATGGGCAATATTGTTGGGTTAAGCCAACGCTATTTTTATGCTGCTGAGACTTGTTTGTTTTAGTTTTTACGTCAGTGAAAAACAAAGTTGACTGAAGCACCACCGCACAAGCTTATGCGGTTAGTGCCCTAGGATGAAAATATTTGGCGTTGTTGTGGTCATAAAAAACTTAAACAAATAGACACTAAATTTCATCATTCTTGTAGTGGCAGGAAGTACCCAAAATGGAGAAAATGTAATACTTCCATATGCTTCAAAGATGTTTGATGAAGAAGATTTTGTATTTTATATAAAAGTTTAAAATTATATGTTTACATCGATATTCTTAGAGCTGTGTTGATCGATCTAACATTAGACTGGGACTTTGGTATCATAATTTGAAAACATCAAAATTACAAAAATCAGACTAAAAGCGTTTGGAATAATTACATGAAATGAAATTAACAACAATATTCTTAAAACTATGACGATTTTGAAAACATTATGATCCGAAGTGGATCTGCGAAGTGGCCGGAGTAGAATCACGAACAGCGGAGACAACCGTGGGGGGTGTACCTGCACACACTCTGATGCTTAAGTCAGTATCGAAATAAGGTAAGGTAAGAAATGAACAGTGCGTACCTTTATTGATTAGGTCATGGACCTTTTATAGGTGAGGTCAGATTGCTGACGTGTGGATGTTCTCAGGTAACCCTAGATCGATCATCAGCTGTAGGATGTATCCGACGACCGAGTGTAGTTTCTAGGGTTGTGGGGCTAGAAGGTTGCTTTTAGGTTTAGTGTCGCAATGCTTGCATTCTAGGGTTTCACGCCGTGGCGATGTGATCCCTAGGGTTTATTATCCCGAATGTAGAACTCCTTGGTTGGGTCGGCTGCCCGAAGTGGGCCCTGGGCCATTTCGGGTCAATATTGTTTCAGCATAGATCCTTCTCGTTGGGTCAATATTGCGGAGTGGGCCTTTGGCCACTTCGGATATTGTCTAGTCAAGGGCATTGTTCGTCGAGCGTCGTTCTGTTTTCGACTCCTTAGTCCGACATAAGGATTGCTTACTTCGGTTACGTTTGTCGTATCTCATCTGAGAGGGGATTTTTTAGTCCGAGGCGGTTTATTTTCAAATTCGAGGCTTTGAAAAGACACGTGTAACACCTCGCATTTTCCATACATGGTATATTTTTAAAATATTTGTTTATTTCATTACTTACTGTGATTTGTAGATTTAGAGATTCTGATTCCCCTATGTGTGTTTGAATTGTTGAAAAGGGTTGAATTGGTATTTATTTGTTTTCTAGGAAATATTAGCATTTAATTGTAGTTTTAGATAATATTTGTAGTATATTAATTAATTAATTATTTTTATAAAATATTAATATTTGAAATATTATTATTTTGGGATTTTATTTTATGTATAAGAGGTATTAAAATGAGTTTGTGTGGTTGAAAAGGTTTTTTTTTTTGGTCAAAGGTTGAAAAGGTTTTAAAAAATTATATAAATATGTAATTTTGGGCTTATCCTTTCTTAAAAATAAAGCCTTGCTAGTGGCACCCTTTTTTCTCACATGTGCACCCCCCATTTCCACTAAAATCCTATTTATCTCTTCCTCGTCAAAGAAGAAGCAGCATCGTTCTTCCTTTTTTTTTTTTTTTAAAACCCTAACCCTCAAAATCTTTCTCTTAATTCTCTCCCTCTCCTCCTATGGCAGCCTATCAGGCGCCACCTTGAGCCGCCACGACGCACCACCACGTGGCCACCATAGACCAGCATCGCGTTCTCTCTCTCTCTCTGTCTCTCTCCCTCCACACGTTTTTTGTTGGACCGCCATGGCTGACGGCTGACCATTCTTTGGCCGCGATTCTTCTTCCTTGATGGCCTTCCATCACTTTTGAACACCTCCTCCCTGAAATTCGCCATTAAAGCCACCTTGAACCTCCATGGCCGCCGCCTTTGAGCTCGATTTTCGACCTCCATGTGCTGCGTTTCATAAAACCAACACCATAGCCGGAGTCCTCGTCGCTTACGCTACACGAACCACCCCTTGTTTCATGAAAACGGTGCCCGTGAGGAAACTCCGCCATGAGCACTGCCACCTTTGAAGCTCGATTCCGGCCACCACGAGCGTTGTCGGCAGAAATGGAGACCATATTTGTGATCCTCGCCATGAGAGTTTTCTGGTTTGGTATATAGTTCGTTGTTATGCAAAGGTTGACGAAGTGCCTGTTTTGCCCAGAGCCACCATTTCGGGTCTCATTTCCGGACACTCTGGGGATCGTATTGACGAACGGAGACTTGCTTTGGACTCATCGAAAAACATCTCCCACCCTATCCAGTCAGAATTGCAAACCGAGACATTTCAAAAATTGACCCTATCCTCCCTGTGCGTTTTGGGTGCGCAATCTGCCTTCGAGAATATTTGATTATTTAATTGACTTTGAACTGTATTTTTAAGTGATTTATTTTTATATATTTTATGCTTGTTTGTGATTACCTGTGATGATTCGACGCCGATGAGGTCTTTGTTGTGACTACTGACGGGGATGGAGAATCGGTAACGTTGAACAAGAACTGTGATACTATTGCTGGAATGATTTGGAGCATGTGAGTCTGGGTGCATGTTCATTGTAGGAGCAATGTAACGAGCTAAATAGTATGAGTATGTGTATGCTTGAAGGTACTTGACTAAATTTACATATGGAAGAAATTGATAACTCTGTGATAACTGTATGTTCAAATATATATATATATATATATATATATATATATATATATATATATATATATATATTATATGATGTAATGATACTCTGCTTATACCTTGATGGATTGGTTGTTGGACTGGATGCGGCAGCACTGGGTTGCAGTAATTGTTGTATTTCAATTATGTAGAAATTATGAGGATATGATTTGTTGTTTTCTAGCTTAGTCCCACTTAGTTTTTGCATTTGGATTGTTTGTTTGGATTGGTTTTGCGTTAAAGGGAACCTCGTCGACGTACTGACGTAGTGGTACGTCAAGATTGACACATAGGCCGGTTGCCAATGTGATTGGTTGTGATTACGCTTTAATCAATAGATTGGATTGATAGATAGGCTGGGTACCATGCATTATTTATGTAGTGTCTTTTGGGTGGTGAGCAAACAATTTCATGGGGAACAGTTCGGAGACGGCCTTGAGGAGCTCTGCTCGGCCTTGAGGGTAGTTGCCAGTAGGGGGTCTTACGTAAAGGCAAGGCACTATTAGGGCGTCCCATTTATACACTAGATCACCCTCACTAGACTCAATCTGTATCTCTGGATGTTGAGGGCACTCTCATCCGCTCACCTAGAGTGAAAAGGATCCTGAAGATTTCGACGGAGTAGATGTTAGGTTCGTATTAGCTGGTTGCCAATGTAGGACCGTTGACTGATTAGCCTTCGTTGTTAAGATTGACTTGGTTTTGTGATTGAGTTATGAGCTTTTGAAATGGATTTCACCTTGTACTTGTATGAATGGAACATTGGTTGCTATTGATTTAATGTGGTTTGTATTAAATGTTAAATGACTCAAGTTGTTGCATAAGCTCATTATGCCTGCTGCATGAATGCTTGTCTCTTTTGCATGCTTTGTTTGTTAATTGCCGGGTGCGTGTGTGTCAGGAACACTCGCTGAGATTTTTATCTCATTCCTCTCCATTTATTTTATAGTTAATTGGCTTGGAGAACTGAAGATGCTCTTGAGTTAAATTTGAATATTTAGAACGAATATTTGTAAATAAAGTTCTAAGTTTGTAACTTGTCTTTGTATTAAGGAATTCTTGCATTGGGTATTAAAAATGTATTTTGGACCAAAGTGTAATATTTTATGGTGATTTGCAAAGGTTTAATATTAAAGTATAATTTCTTTTAAAAGCTTTGTTTTTGGAAAAGGTTGCATTGACGTGTTTTAAATGACCAAACGAGTTATCTTAGTCGTCGCGGAAAGGACAATGTGTAACATCCTGTTTTTCAGAAAAGAATATTTAAAGTATAGTAGACGGTGAATGAGCATTAAAAATTCTAATTTGAAAGAAAATAGGTCTAGATATGTTATAGAAACACTCAAAAGGACCAAAAACAACCCTAGGAAGAGTATAGGAACCCTAGAAATGTCTAGAATGGAAGAAAATAAGAATGTCTCTTTAGATTGGGTCGCAACACGACCAAGATTGCACTAGAGGTAATCGTGACGCGATGGTGAAAATTCTGGAACCAGTAAGTCGGTGAATACAGCCAATGAGTGCGTGACACGTGGCCTAATCACGACGCGATGGGCAACTGTGTCTTGTACCATCACGACGCGATGGAGCCAAGTTTTTCCTATTAATAGAGCTCGCCCCTCTCCAGTCTGCCAAGCCCTCCAATGGAGCATTTGGAGTGCGAAGAAGGGAGCTTGGAGGAGGAGGAGTAGCGGGACGTGGGCAGCATGAGCAACAACGGTCTTCTAAGCCAGGTATGTCCCAACCTCTTCTCTCTCTAGTTATTCTCTCTCTAGGAACTTCTACGAAGTAAGTATGCTCTGTGCTTACCTCTAATGAGGATCTGGCACATCAGAAAACCCTTGGTAAGTAATCCTAGAGATTGAGAAGGAGGGTAAGCCCAATAGGGCCACTAAGGAACAAGTATGCTCTGCACTTGCCTCAAGAGAGGATCTTGTGCATCAGAAAGCCCTTAATAGGTAATCCTCTAAGAGAAGAGGATAAGGGCGGCCTAGTAGATTAGGAAGGAGTATCCAGAGGTAGAAGTACAAGTAGCGAACACGGCAGGAGAGTAGAGAGTGGCAGCAACTACGGCAGTCTTCTAACCAGGTAAGGAGACTTAACCCTATCCACTAGGGATTGTAGGATTAGAATAAGTGTATAATTAAGCGTAAGGTGACCTAAGCCCTACTAGTGGTTGATAACAACAGCACCTTAGGAAAGGGGTTGTGGCCTATGATAGCTGAGGACAGTTGTCAGAGATCTGTCAATCATAGGAATGATCTACTAATATTGATAGAAGGATGTTGATTGGTGTGATGCTAATTCTACATGATTGCTTATGGTTATGTGTGATTGATTGATGGTAAGTTGGTTGATAATATGACTGTAGTAGGTTACCCGAGCGAAATTAGGGTTGATCCATATATTGATCAAGGATGATTGATAATTGATGTTGTGCTGGTTGATCTATAAGTCATTCGAGGATGGTTGAGTATTGATAATGTGTTGGTTGATTTACAATATGCTGTAAATGCTGGTAATTCTGCTTATGCTTGTTTTATGTAAAGTTATTAAATAATGATGTATGTGGGGTATGGTTGAAGCTATCTAACTATAAAGATCTGTTAAGTGCTGAGATAAGATGATGATGCTGGGGGAGATAACGAGTTGATGTGCTGAGCTGATGAATAATGAAAAGCTGATACGGTGCTGAATAATAAATGGTCATATGCATGTGCTGTAATCAACCGCCGTGCACATAGGCTGTGTGCGAGGCCAGGTGCCAGAGTGCGGGCACGATGCAGTCGGTATAGGACACGCTTCGCATGGATCCTTGAGGATAGTATGGGTCTGACAAGTCCATAGGTGACGGATGGCTAGCTACCATCTTGTCGGGACGTTGGGTAGCCCGGTTATCCTGACGGTGTACTATTGCATCACTGTTCATAGTGTCGATCCCGAGTGTTGCCTAGACACTTGTTCTTATCGATGAGCAGGGATGTACTCTTACGGGTACGATGTGCAGGATAGGGGGATGGACAACTGGCTTAGCCTACTCACACGCCAGTGAGAGGTCACTGTTATCTATAAAGGCAAAGTAGCTAAGGTGGGGCTGCTGTTGCCATAATTAAGCTGTGTGGCCACGTAGGGATATAGACACAGGTTGCATGGGAAGGGTAGCTAGGTAATGATCCAAACAGTTACTGGGAGATGTATGATTTAATCTATCGTATATTCCATTGTTCTGTTTTGCTGTTATACTTATGTGTGATGCCTAGTTATGCATCAGTTATAAATCCTATGTTTCCATTCAATAGTGCGTATAGTGCGTTCTGAGTCTCCGGCTCTATTTCTTGTTTTGTATATATCTGCTCTTGGATATTAGCAGGTGACAGATGATTCAGGAGGAAAGATGGTATCGGGTGTTCCATAGCCAGTGAGTCTGAGTCAGTAGATGGGAAGTCCAAGTCACTATCCCTATATAAACTGTATCAGGATCCTATGGATGAGTATCTTTAGGTACAATTGTACACTTCTGCTTACTAAAATAAAATAAAAATTATTTCCACTATTAGTGTATAAACTAATATATTTAATATATTGGAAAAATTCACTAGGATGTCACATTATGGTATCAGAGCAGTTCGGTCCTAAACCGGACTATTGAGTCATTAGGGTGTCATCACTGGCTGTGTTTAGTCGGATTCCCATTGGATTCTGACTATATAAGGGAGTAGCGTATTCGCTTAGGAGTTATTGACGTCATATAAGTGTTAAGCTAGGTAGTTGCTCTAGTCTACTTATAGGACAATCAAATCTCTTAGGATTCTTAATAGAATTCGTGGTTACCTATTGAAAAGTGATGAAATTACTATATGAAGATAGCTGAGACTAATATGAAGGTTATGTAAGTAGAAAACAATAGACAGGAGTTCACTTGGAATAGAGAAGAGATTAGCGATAATCATTTTTGCCATAGGAAAGCCTATATAGACATTTAATGAGAAACAAAGGTACCAGAAAAGATCTAGTGGGGATGAAATGGAGATTTATTTTACTGAGAATTGGTGGATAGATAGATGGAGGAATTTGGAGGTTGATTTGAGTTAATGATAGGAGTATTGAATAAACATTCTTAGATCTTAGCTGGATGTTTAAACCTCGATTGGGAAGGAAATTGAAATAGTCAATTCGGGATGGTGAAAGAGATGGAAATGCTGTTAAAGCCAATAGTTTAGCAACTAAAATAGTTTGGAATAGGATATGAAGAAAAGAGTATCAGGTACAAGAAGCAAATAAGTGGAAGATAATAATTCTTAGAATCCGTCTTTGAGAGGAATCTTCTGGATTGGTGTAAGAAAGAATGAATAAGGTAACTTGACTCTAGATGATATAATTGTTGTGAAATCTTTGATTATTAGCCGAACCTTGAAATGGATGAATGATGATCCAGAGGTACCCGATTCGATAGTAGTGAACTTTGTGAAGGATGGATTTGAATAGAGAAGGTAAAAATAGAAGTGATGAAGAGAAAGATGAAGGGCATGATAAAGAAGTGGATAAAACCAGGCTCAGATATAATGATTCCTGGGGTCTGATTAGGAAAAGTTATTGGAAAGAATTTTTTTTTGGATTGTAAAGTAATTAGTAAGGGTGAGATAAGAGACTTAACTCAAGGTAGTATAATTGTGGAACTTCGATTATTATTAGCTGAATTTTAAGGGTGGATGTAAGGTAGTAGAGGATTTAGAACCAAAAGATGACCAACCTGATAATGGTAGATTCAATACAAATTAGATTCAGAGGATTAAGTATAGAGGCAAAATAGAGATCGTTAAAGTAAGATAGTATTACTAATCTGTGAAACTAGAAAGTTTTCTGGGAAGAATGAGTTACCACTATGTGACTAGTGAATCTAGTAGAAAGCGTGGTTAGGATAAAGCCATGTAGTTTTGGGCAAACAGATTAAAACTAAGAAAGAAAGGTATAAAATATCAAAGTAGTAGAATCCCAGATGAAAAGGTATGAGCTAATCAAAGTTAGCAATCAGGACGACTATTATAGGGAAGTAAGAGAATATGGGCAAAGACATGCAACCATTAGAAAAGGGGGGTGTGATATATGAAAAGAGAAGTATTTGGGAGAAAAAGGTCTTAGATAAAGTCGTAGATGCAGGAAGAGCTTTACAGATGACAAATAATAATATAAAAGGAAGATTAGTATAAATCTAGGAGTAAGGAATAAGGATAGAATGTGATTCCCTAAAATAAGATTTACAAGTAGCAAACTAGATTAGAACTCTTGAGAATTTTTCTCGGAACAAAGGAGTAAGTTTCTACTATATAAGAAGTAGGATTGAGGTGAACAGTGAAGGTGAATAACATTAGAGGGAAGAATAGTAAAAGAATGGACTTTCAGGTGATGAGATGAGGTTGGTAGTGATTAGGACAACAATTATGAGAAAGTGAAGACTTTGACATATCAGTGTGAGATAAGGAGTTACATGTGAAAGGATGGAGGATTTGGTCTAGATGGTAACAATGTAAGATGAAGGTATAAGGAGTGTCGGACTAAAAACAAATCTTGAGGAGAATCATAATAATCTTTAGAATTAGAAGCAATAATTACAAGGAGGATTTATTATCTGGAAAATAGGAAGGATCAAGGATAATAAGGGATATTGACCAGCTTGGTTGTCATTTTCAGAAGTCAATTAGGAAAATGATCATCTGTAGAATAATTATCAGAGGTTAGGAAGAGATAATGTTCCCCAGATGGATGTATTTAGGAGAAACTTAATGATAGAAGAATTAGATAAAGTCTAATCATAATAATTTTGGGTCCAGTAGTAGATTATGAAGATGAAATCATCATGCTAATGGTTGACCTCACTCTTTTGGAAAATCCTTAAAAGTAATAAGCATAAAATCTCTCATCTCTCTCGGGTAAACTCCAATATTTTCCTTGAGGTTGTTTTCTCTTAACATGAGTAGTAATAGAATAGACTTGAGAAGATAAATCTCCAAGTTCTAAAAAAAACAATTAAGAAGCTAAGTATATAAGTTTAAGCCTTAAATAAGAGTCGAAGTAGTACGAGTGTTTAAATCATGTATTGAAGCATAGAAGAGTGTATGAGGTATGATTTGGGCTTGACTAAGGATTGAGTAAGGAAAATCATAAAGTTCAGTTAGGAAGTGGTTGGGTGTCAAGATGAGGGTTAGGTCAAGATTTCAGAAATTGAGGTGAAGTCTGAGATGAATAATAGCGAGATTTGGAAAAATTGATTGATAAGATTAGGGGTTTAATTAAGTGTTAGAATATGGGGTGGTTTAATAAATCCAGAAATTACAATGGATTTAACAAAAAAAAACTAGCATTATTAGTAGTTTCTATAAAATAAGCAAATAGATTCTTTCAAGGAATTAAAATACAAATCATGTGGCCCAGTAGAAAGTAAGGAGAAGGACTAAGAAGGAACAAATAGCATGGAACTGATGGATAAGAGGATTAAGATGAAAGATGTAGAATTGATTTTGGGTATAGCTAGTCTATAGATACTTATAATAATGATTTGAGAGGACAAATAAAGTTTACAATTAGAAGTCGTAAGATATTGATATTGGAAGGATTAGATATTGAAAGGATCCGAGATAGTAATAGAACTAGAATGGTGTATTTGACAATCTTGGTACAACACTGATAAAAACTAGAAAGAGGAATTTAGACGAGTTATAGGTATTAGTGAGAAAATCCCCTTAGTATAGGTTGGTAAATGTAACGCCCTAACTCTAATTAGGGAATTACTTGCTAATTTAAGATTGAAAACTACACCTGAAAAATTTTCTCAAATATAACAACATTAAGACATAAATAAACCTTGTTCAAAAGACCTGTTTGACTTGGAAAGAAATATTTCAAAGTCCCAAACATGACACATATATCTATCAGAGTTTCAAAAGCGAAATAACTTTATCATTTACATCACTTTTTATAAAATGACCACAAGATAAAACAAATATAATCTATACATTATTTTCTAATTGCAAAGGACTCATCCTAGAGATAAGGACCCTGACTCGTGATCCGGTGACTCAATGTCTTGCCGAGGGCGAGACCGAACATGCTTCGTGCTCTAAACCTCCTCCAACAAGTATACCTGAAAACAACGCCCCAACGGTGAGTTTATAAAACTCAGTAACATAGACTTAGAAGAAAATGCCTTTACCGTTGTTTCCAGCCATACGCGTGTGCTACGTATGGAAAATCCTCCCTGACAACATATACTTAACATATACTAATACTATGGCCAGAACTTAACATCATCTTCATTCATTCAGTCAAACTCAAACATAACTTGCTTCAAGAACATTCATTTGCAAGGTAACATAATTCATACACATAACATACAATCACAGAATTCAAATCAAACATAATGGGCCTCCTTGTAAGTCTTTTATCGCAACACCCGGGTTACTGGACTTTATTGTCCAGCCCAGTGGCTTACCCCACTGGTGAGCCCGCAATGCCACATCACATAATTCGTAATACAAGACATTAAACTTTATTCGTCATACATCATAGCATAGGCATCCTCAATCTTTTAAGAAAACTCACTAGGTAGTTAAGTGTGAGCAACTTAACCACACCAGTTTAAAAATTTTGATACGGCAGTCAGAGCTCGGTGACCACGGTTAGACGTCTCTTTAAACCGCTAATACCGTATCCTAGCCTTTCAAATAGAAAGGACTTACTAAAACAGTTTGGGTCTCACCCACATATATGTGGCCCATGATAGCTAGCCTTTAACGGAAAACATGGTATTTCTCCAGACATAGACTATCCTAAGATTTGGATGCTATGTTATAATGTAAGCGATTCTTTCATCCTTCACAAATGGATAGGAGAATCAAATCATAATTTCAAGACCATAGAAAAATCAAAATCAAGCCAAGGAATAGGCAAGCACATCATAACTAAGCACACTCATAAGTACTTAAAAGATAATATAACAATAAGTTGTACTTTGCCATTATCTAGCACAACAAGTAGTACTTATGTTATCTTTAGTAAAAACTTGTTATATCGTGTTTTGGTTCACATATCATTCAACGTTAGCAATATAGTACTTACTATACGTTAAAGTTAATTAACCTACTGGTTCTAGAAACAGAAGCTATGTACACACTACATTACTTAATTATAACACCGTTGTTTAATATGCACACATGAGTATACGACAGCATACAGATACGCACATATCACAGACAATGTATCAAATCACTATTGAATTGTCACGTGTGTTGCATGCGTTGTATATTAGTACAATGTAATCCGACTACACACGTACAGGATCGTTGGAAATTCACAGAGGATGCAATATTATATATTACATTAGTTACATATTTATGCAGACAACCTACAACATTCACGCATGTTCATACAAAAACAACAACATAGTAAGTGAATATATAGTTTCTCTAGATTACATACTTAAATTTCCAAAATAAATATTCTTATTATTAAACTGTATTATAACAACAACAACATCAACAATAATCCTTACACCTAGGACAACACACACAAGATTAAATTCATCATATGACATTCATTGTACCTAAAATAAGTGTCTTGGAGCCCAAACTCATACAAATGGGCTAGCTCGGGTGCCGAGCCATTTCAGAATCGAAGTCATACATTTCAAAGAAACATAGCAGTCACATAAATAATCCGAGTGAGGCTCGATGGAGCTCACAAGTAACAAACATCAAACATTGGTTTAGGGGGTCAGCCGGCCCAACCCTATTTGATCAAACCCCATACAAGACCATTCAAGATGACTAATAAGCTAATTATTGAACTAATAAAATTAATAATAAAACCTAGCACACTCTAAGGGAGGTTTTGGGGAAGTCTATGTTACCCGAGCAATCCCAAGTTAGGGATTTCAATTCCAAAAATCCCCATTCCTCCATGGAAATGAGCTCAAGCTTCAATCTTCATCTTCTTCACCGAATGGCACATGCAACATCTTCTTCTTTGATTTTCGAGCTCCTTTCCTCCAAACCTGTCTCGATCTCTCTGCTTCTTTCTCTCCCAAGCACTGTCCATCTTCCTCTCGGCCTTCTCTCGTTCTTTCTCTCCTCGGCCCAACTCTCCTTCTTGCTCAGCGCGCCACCACGTGCGCCGGTGGTCGGCAGCGTGGCCATCGTTGCCGCCACCTCCTCCTTCTCTTTCACGATCGCAACCCTCTTCTTCTTTCCTCTCGATCGCATAGCCTCTTCTTCTCTCTCGGCGGTTCTCGCTTTTTCTTCCCTCGTGGCGGCATGGCAGGCCGCATGAGCCCCAAGGCACGCGACCTCCTTCCTCTCACCGTCGACAACATCTCCTCTCCCTTCCTTCTTCTTCCTTTCTTTTCTCTTTCCCTTTTTCTGATTTTCAATTCCTTGTTTCTTTCTGGAGTTTCACGCAGAGGGAGAGTAAATGGGTGATGGGAGGAACTAGGGTGGAGTTAAGTGAAATGTGGTGCACGGTGGGGCATAGGTTTAATTAAAATCTTATAAATGAACCCCTATTAGCTTCCTTAATTTAACCTTTGGTTTCTAATAACATCTTGAGTAATTTTAATCAATTAAAACTGCTCCTAATTAATTGGTATCAAACTTCCTAAATCATTGGGTAAAATTACCATTTTACCCCTTAGTTCCTAATTGGTTTTAAATTACTAAATTAAGGCTATGAACTATTTTTAATCATCGGGGTTAAACACCTTTCTCACTTAGGATTCCTAATAATTAGGCTTAGGGAATTTGGGATGTTACATTACTCCCCACCTTTTAGGAATTTTGTCCCCAAAATTCGCCTTAACCTTATAACCCTATCCATATAAAGGATTTGTTCTCGGTGTTTCCGCTGCGAACTCTAATCCTTCTCTGCTTCGAATGAGTAAGTTCCGTCTCTTGATCGTTCTAAATCGTCAGAATCTCGAAAAGAATTAGTAGCTACCCTAGGTCAACTATCCGTAGAATTTGTGATTTAGCTAACCAGTTACAAACTAAGTCTTATTCCCAATAATATGCTTATTAAGTCAAGATGAAGTTTGTAATTGGTCAAGGAAGATCACTTCACCCACCGGGTAGTGAATCTAGCGTATACACTAATATCCTTGAATTCCCGTTGATTTAGCTATAACCAATACCCTAGTAGTCCCAAAACTATGGTCTAACATTCTTCCTTATGCTAGTTAATTCATCAAGGTCACTATGCCTAGGGAACTTAGGGCTCGATTACCTTCAGGGTTCCCTAAATGCAACTGAAGCATTAAGAAATCTGGCTCAATACTATCCCTTGCGGTTATAGAAAACACTAAGGTATTTCTAATCAAGGTCCAATAGGTGCTTTAGAGAGCTTCGTGGTTATCAATCAATTTGGGATCCATTCACAATGGTTAGATCAAACAAGCTTGACTAGTTAACAAGTGTTGAGAGCCTAATCGATTACGAACACCCATCCCGAATTGATTGAACCGCACAGCTAAGAGTTCTTACTTATCAATTCTAGATGCTATTGTAATAGACAGTCACAATAATTCAAACAGTGCAGGGTCATAGGTTCTAAGGCAACTACGCCAAGCTACCACAAGATTTAGGCTCACTATATCCAAAGTGACCTTCACATTTCCTGCTTCAGAATCGTCTCTCTTCTCAGGTTCATAACATTCTAGGTAACTCTAGCAACTTCCTAACATAAGCCTTGGTCGCTAACACAGTATGGAGGGTTAAGACTCTCAGTACATCTGCGGGATATAGGTGAACTAAATCAATTACACAAATGATAGGTAGCACCTAATTCAAGATCATGCAATAAGAATTTCAAAGAACTCTTTTTAACTTAGATCCAAATCGAATGGTGATTTGAAACCACTTGAATGTATTTAAATGGAATTCAAGACACAATCAAGTCAAGTTTCAAACATAGGAAAATGGATGAACTCGCATATAACTCACGAACAACAGCAGATCCTACCACATTTAACTCCCTTACATACACATATCCATATGTATTTAAACAAACATTCTAAATTTCCTTTTAACCATTATCTTATCTTAATATTCAAGTGTGAGCATCAATCCATGTAAAGGCATGCATATACATATACACATATACACATTTATCATGCTTAGAAACACAATGCATGCTTGGTTTTTGAAAACTGACAATCTGACATTAGCTATTAGATTACTCACCTTACAAATTCACACGCACAAGAAGAAAGGGAGAAGATTATATAACATAATAGAACTGGTCATAAAACCTTTATTAAGTTTATTAAATCATATACAATGGACTTTTCCCAAATAAGACTATAGAGGACAGTGTAATGTAACACCACATATTATCTATTCTCTGAGAATGGGAAAAAATGATCGATTCTTAGTAATCTCAAATGTTTCCAATCACTTGGAAGTTGAAGACATCCCCTCAAGAAATATAAATATAGCAATTATCTGTTTCTCAACAAAAATAAAAATTAACACATCAGTTTCCATGTAACTTGATGTTCTGTATAAATATTAGTTGACAAAAAGAAGTGACCAAGAGAAGGAAATTTTATATAGAAGCTATTAGATTAGAGGACCAAATAATGAACCCAAAAGCTGAAAAATGATAAAGAAGTGAAAGAACAATTTCATTTGTCAATTACAAGGACAACTAAAGACTGAGGACACAATAGAAATGTCAAACCTGGGATCAGATATTGAAAATAGGTAGAGCAGTACATAAAAGCAGTATTAAAATGAACCAGGTCATGAAAAACTCCAAAATCACATATGAACACCAAATATACAGGCTTGAGACAAAGCAATAACTCATACAAAGAATAGATAAATGATTTAGAAAACAATTTCATTTGCCGAACAGCATTCTATGACCAAATTAGAACCTTCAGTGATGACTCACAATTGAAGCAATATGCAGAAAAAGATATATCAAAGCTAAAATTCTAATGGTCTCAATGTCAATAGAAGCAAACTTATAAATGTTACAGTGATTATCCTGACGGAAATACATGAATAGACTCAATGTCTTGATAAAACTGTATAACTTGTTTGACGACTTCACAAGAATCTACTAATGCAATCAAATAGACAAATAGCATCTAGTTAGCCAGAGCCAACTCATCCTCAATCTAGTCCATAAAGGTCGGAAACACAAGACCCAAAGATATCATAAATTATAAACAATCAATTGGAGGTAAAATATAAGTTGCAAATTGAATATTGTCTTTGACTTCTTAATAAAAATGGAACACTTAGTTTGAACCCTTGGATAGACCCTAGACAATCACATATTCAGACTTAATAGGAACCCAAAATTTGAGTGTGGCGCATAAGTCCAGAGGCTACTTTCATTTCCCTTTTGAATACCATTATTGTATCAAAATAAAATCATATTTAGTCCTGTGGGATTAAACATATACATTATACGCCACAAATAAATGTGATTTCATATGCATCCATACTTTCTGAAACAGGCATTTATACACTGTATATTAACCCTCTACATTAACCACCACACAGTCTTATAAATTCGGTAGATTTAACAAGAACTAGAATTCAACAATTGCAGACAACATTATAATCACTGAAAGCGTAACAAAGGAAACCAAGGATGAATAATAATATAGCTCAAAAAAAAACCTTAAACCATATTCCAAACTTCTGCCACAAAAGCAAGTATGAAAGTGAGAATTGGATCCCTTATACTCTCGTAGTCCCGTAACTACTTTGATCATCAAATTCGTTCTTCCAGAACTTTCGTAATGATCTTCCAGTGGTAGCAGAGTTTAACGTGGCCACTAAGCTCAATCACGCCGGTATGCATCCCGTGGACTTAGGCGGCCGAGTGGTCAAAATCCTTCACGACCTGAACTACTACTAGATGATCATCACGGAATCTGAAACTGTATTTAGGAGTAATTACATATATGAGAATGTCTCACGAAAGAGTACATGCCTCTAGTATTCCCTGCAAATCTTCATCCTCCTCATTCCTTTAATGAATCCTTGAGGTGGCCAACCTCAATAATTCACCAAAAGAACTCAGAAAACTCGGACTTACACACACAAATGACTCTTTTCCTAAACCGGATCACTTCTAGATACACTTGACTCACAGTCCGAGAGGGTCGAACTGCTCTGATACCATAATGTAACGCCCTAACTCTAATTAGGGAATTACTTGCTAATTTAAGATTGAAAACTACACCTGAAAAATTTTCTCAAATATAACAACATTAAGACATAAATAAACCTTGTTCAAAAGACCTGTTTGACTTGGAAAGAAATATTTCAAAGTCCCAAACATGACACATATATCTATCAGAGTTTCAAAAGCGAAATAACTTTATCATTTACATCACTTTTTATAAAATGACCACAAGATAAAACAAATATAATCTATACATTATTTTCTAATTGCAAAGGACTCATCCTAGAGATAAGGACCCTGACTCGTGATCCGGTGACTCAATGTCTTGCCGAGGGCGAGACCGAACATGCTTCGTGCTCTAAACCTCCTCCAACAAGTATACCTGAAAACAACGCCCCAACGGTGAGTTTATAAAACTCAGTAACATAGACTTAGAAGAAAATGCCTTTACCGTTGTTTCCAGCCATACGCGTGTGCTACGTATGGAAAATCCTCCCTGACAACATATACTTAACATATACTAATACTATGGCCAGAACTTAACATCATCTTCATTCATTCAATCAAACTCAAACATAACTTGCTTCAAGAACATTCATTTGCAAGGTAACATAATTCATACACATAACATACAATCACAGAATTCAAATCAAACAT
Organism: Calophaca sinica; assembly: GCA_037113605.1. NCBI lineage: Eukaryota > Viridiplantae > Streptophyta > Magnoliopsida > Fabales > Fabaceae > Calophaca > Calophaca sinica. Next base: position 102,165,638 of record CM073730.1, read on the forward strand.
AATGGGCCTCCTTGTAAGTCTTTTATCGCAACACCGGTTCTTGGACTTTATTGTCCACCAGTGGCTTACCCCATCGGTGAGCCCGCAATGCCACATCACATAATTCGTAATACAAGACATTAAACTTTATTCGTCATACATCATAGCATAGGCATCCTCAATCCTTTAAGAAAACTCACTAGGTAGTTAAGTGTGAGCAACTTAACCACACCGCTTAAAAATTTTGATACTAAATCGAGCTTCGGTGACCACGGTTAGACGTCTCTTTAAACCGCTAATACCGTATCCTAGCCTTTCAAATAGAAAGGACTTACTAAAACAGTTTGGGTCTCACCCACATATATGTGGCCCATGATAGCTAGCCTTTAACGGAAAACATGGTATTTCTCCAGACATAGACTATCCTAAGATTTGGATGCTATGTTATAATGTAAGCGATTCTTTCATCCTTCACAAATGGATAGGAGAATCAAATCATAATTTCAAGACCATAGAAAAATCAAAATCAAGCCAAGGAATAGACAAGCACATCATAACTAAGCACACTCATAAGTACTTAAAAGATAATATAACAATAAGTTGTACTTTGCCATTATCTAGCACAACAAGTAGTACTTATGTTATCTTTAGTAAAAACTTGTTATATCGTGTTTTGGTTCACATATCATTCAACGTTAGCAATATAGTACTTACTATACGTTAAAGTTAATTAACCTACTGGTTCTAGAAACAGAAGCTATGTATGTAACACCTGAGGACGAGATCGACATCGTATTAGGACGACGTATCGAGACCTCGACCAAGACCTTGTGTCGAGATCCCGTGACTAGATCGTTTGCCGAGATCATTTGTCGAGCTGATGAGACCACGTGCACTAGCCGCCTGGTGAGGAGGTCGCGTGTCGAGATGATGAAGTCGCTGCATCGAGCTGATGAGGACGCAAGTCGAGCTGAGGAGACCGCGTTCACGAACTCGTGTTAGAACCTTGTACGTTTGCACGAGCACTCTTGTCGACATCGTGTCGAGATGACACCTCGTATTCTTTCGAACGTTATTCAGCGTTATTATTATATTGTTTGTAATTATTACATTGTCGGCTTGCCGTTGACCGACAGAGTAGAGGGTAATTATGAGAGGAACGATTTAACGGGTAGATGATTATTGGGATTGGCATCTTATAGCTGGAGTTACGTTTATACCCCTTTCTCGCCAGCTGTATACCACGACCGATTCCCTCACGCTCATTCTTTCTCTTTTCTTCTTTCTTCTTCCTTCCTTCTGCTCTGTGTTTCGTTGTTTTCTTCAAAAACTTCCATCGACAAAACCGTGAGTTCCATCGAGATTCTGCACAAGCTTTCTTCATCAATTTTGTTCATCATCAACTTCTTGACCCATATCTCGTCTGCTCGATCACCGTTGAGGTATGAAGAACAGATTTTTCTTTCATCTGTGCTACTGTTTAGCGCTAATTCTTCTTCCATTTTTAACCAGTTTTATGCTTCCAAATCATGTCAAATTGATGGGTTTTCTTCTTCACAATATTACCTATCTTTCTAACCGATTAATTGGGCTTGTAAAACAAATTTCTTTCTCTGATTTCTGCAATCGGCAGTGCCCAGAAACCTCCATTTTTGGTTCGTTTCGATTTCTTGTTTTTCATTCGTTGTTCTGGTTATTGTTGTTGTCGATCTATCTGTTGAAGCATCAGATAACTTTTTCATGAAATTTTGATCGAAATCCCTAACTTTGTGTTAGAGGAAAAATATATTTCAGTTCTTGAGTTTTATATTTTTCTGGGTTGTGGTTGAGTTTGGGGATGAGAGAGCTAGATGTATTGGAAACCATAGATCGATCTAAGTTGTGTTTGTTTTAGGAAGTCTGATTCTCGAGATCGAGTGAATTCCGAATCAAGGTGTACGGGAAAGCGAATCCAAGGACGCGGATGCAGCAGAATCCAGATTGAGAAGCGTACGTGTCGAAGTCGTTGTCGAGCTCGTTGAAGACAGCCGTGTCGAGATCGAGTAAGAGAAGTCGTTGTCGAGCTCATTTGAAGACAGCTGTGTCGAGGTCGTTGTCGAGCAGCATTAACTTGGAGTTCGGTAAGGGCGCTTCACATTTATACTTGTTATAGTATGCTAGTGTAAGGGCAACTCCTAGAAATCTCTAAGGCTTTATTTTATAAGTCCTTAAGTAAGGGCATTTCATATTTTACGTGGTTATGTTATTGTGTATGGATTTTCCTGATTTGTGTCGAGCTGAAATGTTGTGATATGATTGAGTTTTTGCATGTATTTAATATGTGATTGAATATATGTCGTGAATTGTGTCTTGCATGTTGAATTGCGTTTCTTCATGTCGAGCTTGCTCTTTTATTTGACATGCGGTTGAATATCTTGTGTTTAACTCTTTGAATATCGTATGCGGCGAATTGTTCATCGAGTGAGCGAGCTAGGTGAGTCGTATGACGTTTTTGAGCCGTGACCCGGATAACTGAGGGTGCTAGGTCCCCTTTTTGTTTACGGGAGATTGACTAGACGTCGCCACGCTACGGGACCTGAGTTGACTGTCCTAGGGAGAGCGAGGATCCCAAGGCTTCGGCTGGACTTTCCGACATACGGTCCGGCGTGTGCATTCCGGAAAATTGTCGAGTCGAGAGAAAATGGATTTGCGAGTTGTGTCGAGTTTAGAGTGAGATGGTCGAGTCACGTCGGTGAATGTTATACTTTGCTGTTTGCTTATATTTTTATGTCGAGCTTATCTTGAATTGTTGAGAAGTTGACCCTTTCCCGTGGTGCCTTCAATCCATGACGGTTACCCAGGCGATGTCGAGGGCGCAGTAACTCGGCGATGAAGCGATGCGGAGGAGGAGCTCGACGAGGACCGGAGTGACGTCCTCTATCTGTCGTGATTGTTTATTTGTTGGATGTTGGTTTTTCTGAGGACTGCATTTCGCTTTTTCTTTTGTGTTTGAGGTCGTGACCAGTTTGGGCGATGTTGTTTTGTTGCTCTGAGGTAGACTGGTGGTCTTACTTTTGGAGCGACCTGCGGGAGTCTGCTAAGTACCCCCAGGGTATGATTACTCTTTTGAAGTCGTCGTACCTTAGGTGTATTTTCTTTACACATTTGCTACTCTGTATTTTGTATACATTATTATTTCGAGTGATATATATATATGTATGTTATGCATGTATGTTTTATTAGAATTTAAGTCTTGTGTCTTAGTTGCACCATGTTTAAAAGTCGTAATTACTCTGATGTGCACGAGTTGGTTTTATAAAAAAAAAACATATCGTATTTTTAAAAAGGCACAAGAGTTTTGTTTTTAAAACACATCTCATATAGGTTTATGTTGAGCTTGGTGTGTTGAGCTCGGTAACTCGAGCTCGGTATATTGAGCTCGGTAGCGGTCCGGAAACGGGTCGTTACCTTTGTTGGTATCGAGCTGATTCGGTTCACCGAGAAGTGTGCATAGGAATTTGAACCAGTCAACGTGTCGGGTTATGTGTGTTGGGTACCTAGTTGTATTATGTTGATTGCTGTTTGATTAAGTGAAGCACTTATTGCTTGAGAAATTGTTTGAACTGTTTCTTGATTGAAGCAGTGTGTTTTAACACATCCTTGTTGTGAGATTCTGACAGGGTTTTGAACTTTGTGGAATCTAATGCCACCTCGTAGGAATACGACATCTGCAACCGAGAACGTCGACATGGAACGAGCTATTCAAGCTATGACCGAGATGGCGGCAGCCATGGCTCAACAATCACCGCTGCAACTCAACAGTTAACGCGATGGCTCAACAGACGGCAGCCGCTAACTCAACAGAACTTGCAACAAAGAACGAGCGTAACGAAATGCTGAAGCGAGAGGATTGGCCGACTTCAGGAAGCATGATCCACCGAAGTTCTACGGTGAGCCAAATCCGGATAAAGCTGATCTTTGGATGCAAGAGATCGAGAAGATCTTTGAGGCACTTCATTGCCCGGACAACGTGAAGGTCGACTATGCCACCTACTTACTGCTAGGAGACGCAGAGTATTGGTGGAGAGGAGTGAAGCAAACGTTTATAGCAGAACATCGCGAGATGACCTGGGAGCTTTTTCGTGAGAGGTTTTTGGACAAGTACTTCCCGGATACTGCACGAGCCGAGAAGGAGCAGGAATTTCTTCAACTGCAGCAAGGCAACTCGACGGTGTCCGAGTATGCGGCCAAGTTCGAGTCGTTGGCGAGGTATTTCAGTCCATTTCGTGACCGAGTTGACCAGAGATGGTTGAGTGAGAGATTCCAACGGGGATTGAGATTCGACATTCAGAAGTCAGTAGTGTCGTTGAGGATCAGAAATCTCCAAGAGCTGATTGATCGATGTGTCGAGGTAGAAGGAGTAAGGAGCCACAAGAAGAAGATTATTGTGGGCGGACCGGTGAGACCCCAGAGTGCGGGGCAGAGATTTGCACTGAAGGAAACCACCGCAGAAGAGGCCTTATGACCGACCTCGGGGGAACAACAACGAGGGACAAGATCGTCCGATGACCCAAGTACCGAGGAGTGGAGGTCGGACCGGTGTCGAGGTGATTTGCTACCGATGTGGAAAGCGGGACATTACGCGAGTAATCGTACTCGAGAAGGAGGAGGTGTGTTTCAGCTGCAAGAAGCCAGGGCATTTTGCTAAGGATTGTCCTACACCTAAAGTGAACCGACTATGCTTGCGGCAAAGGCCAAAGGGAAGCGTCAAGTGGCTAAAGCGAGTTTTACGCATGAGTGGCGAGAAGCGGTCGGTGATGATCTTATCCAAGGTGAATGTGAGATCGAGGTAAATCCTTATCCGTTCTTTTTGATTAGTGCAACCCATTCCTTTATTTCTTACGATTGTGTGAACCATTTGAACTTGATTTGTGGCTTTACCGCTTTAAATTAGTAGTTACAACCCATTTGCTAAAACCTTAGTCACAAACACCGCATGTCTTAATTGTGTAGTGATTATTGAGTAGAAAGTTTGTGGTCAATTTGGTTTGTTTGCCTCTTAAGGGCTTAGATGTTATCCTCGGGATGGATTGGTTGTCACACCACCATGTCCTTTTAATTTGTGCCGTAAAGCTGTAATTTTTCCGGACCTTGGAGTCTCCAATTATCTTTCTGCGAACGTATTGGAGTTTCTTTGAAAGAAGGAACTAGGGAATACATGTATCTAGCTAGTTCGGAAGTTTTCCAGCAGATCGGCGTGAAGAATGTTCGGTGGTGTGTGACTTTGAGGGCGTTTTTCGAAGGCGTGCCAGGATTACCACCAAGACGAGAGGTCGAGTTCTCCATCGACCGATTCGAGAACAGGACCGATTTCCAAAGCGCCGCATAGATGTCTCTGCCGAGATGAAAGAGTGAAGTCCCGGATCGAACACTTGGAGTCGAAGCAATTCATACGACCGAGCGTGTCACCGTGGGGAGCTCGGTGTTGTTGGTTAAGAAGAAGGATGGACGATCAAGGCGTGCGTGGACTATCGCGAGCTCAACAAGGTTACCGTGAAGAACCGTTATCCGTTACCACGTATTGGCGACTTGATGGACCAAACGTGGAGCGGCGATCTTTCCAAGATAGACTTGAAGTCGGGCTACCATCGATTCGGCGTGAAGGAGGGAGATGTCGCCAAAGCGACTTCCAGGACTAGATACGGTCACTACGAGTACTTGGTGATGCCGTTTGGAGTCGAATCGCCCGGTGTGTTTATGGACTACATGAACAGGATTTTCCATTCGTTTTTGGATCAGTTCGTTGTAGTGTTCATCGACGACATATTGATTTACTCGAGGAACCGAGAAGAGCACGCAGAACACCTATGTCGAGTACTACAGATATTACGAGATAAGCAACTCTATGCCAACCTGTCGAAGTGTGAATTTTGGCTTGAAGAGGTGAATTTTCTTGGTCACGTGATTTCCAAAGAAGGGATAGCTGTGGATCCAACTAAGATTGAGGCGGTGATAGCATGGGAACAGCCTAAGACGGTTACCGAGATCAGGAGTTTTGTCGGCTTAGCAGGCTATTACCGAAGATTCATTGAAGGTTTCTCGAAGATTGTCGCGCCTCTTACACGACTGACGAGGAAGGATCAACCTTTTGCTTGGACCGAGGAGTGTGAAGCCAGTTTTCAACGACTGAAGGAGCTTTTGACGACAGCGGCGCTTTGTCGATTTTGCCTCAACCGAAGAGCCTTTCGAGGTGTATTGTGATGCGTCACACCAGGGATTGGGATGCGTCGATGCAACATCGGAAGGTGGTCGCGTATGCTTCAAGACGACTTAAGATTCACGAGAGGAACTACCCTACTCACGACTTGGAGCTAGCTTGATAGTTTTTGCTTGAAGATATGGAGGCGCTACCTTTACGGGAGCCCTCTTGCTTTTCGGCGATCACAAGAGCTTGAAGTACTGTTCGACCAGAAAGAACTCAACATGCGCCAACGTAGATGGACGAGAATTTCTCAAGGACTACGACTTTACGTTGGAATACCATCCGGTAAGGCTAACGTAGTAGCAGATGCGTTGAGCGGGAAGAGCGTTTTAACCTCGGTAATGATGATCAAGGAGTTGGAGATGCTCGAGAAGTTCCGAGACTTGAAGTTGAGTGTCGAAGTTTCACCGGAAGGCGAGATTTGGTATGCTTACCATTTCTAACAGATTGTTGGGCGAGATCCGAGACCAGCAAGTTCATGACGAGCTTCGCAAGAGAAGATTGATTGATAAGCGCAGGAAAGCGGCGAATTTCAGGTCGGAGCGGACGACATCTTGAGGTGCAATGGCCGAGTGTGCGTGCCTAACGATCCGAGTGAGGAAGTTGATTCTCGGCGAAGCGCATAAGAGCAACTTTAGTATTCATCCAGGAGTTACGAAGATGTATCAAGACTTGAAGAAGCATTTTTGGTGGTCGGAATGAAGAAGCAAGTGGCGAGCACGTAGCTTCATGTTTGGCGTGTCGAAGCGAAGGTGGAGCACCAACGACCTGCAGGGAATGCTACAATCGCTGACGATCAAAGATGGAAATGGGACGATATTTCCATGGACTTCGTTGTAGGTTTGCGAAGACGCAGAAGAAGAATGATTCGATTTGGGTGATCGTCGACCGATTGACCAAATCTGCTCATTCTTGCGGTGGTCGACATACAACGTAGAAAGGCGACCGAGATCTACATCGCGGAGATAATGCGACTTCATGGAATACCCTCTTCGATCGTGTCGGACCGAGATCCAAGTTCACGTCTCATTTTTGGAGGGAATTGCAAGGAGCGATGGGAACCGAGCTCGAGCTTAGCTTCGGCATATCATCCACGCATCGACGGTCCGATCGAGAGAACGATCCAATCGCTTGAAGATTTGTTGCGAGCTTATGCGTTAGATCACCGAGGAAGTTGGGACGACGTCTTACCATTGGTGGAGTTCACCTACAATAACAGCTTCCATGCGAGTATTGGGATGGCTCCTTTTGAAGCGGTGTATGGGCGGAAATGTCGACGCCTCTTTGTTGGTACCAGGCGGCGAGCGAATCGTCAGAGGACCAGATATGATCCAGCGGACTACGAGAAGATCCGTTTGATCGAGAGATCGGATGCGAACATCTCAAAGTCGACGTAAGAGTTATGCGGACCAACGACGTCGACCACTCGAGTTCGAGGAAGGAGAACATGTATTTCTTAGAGTCACCCCCACTTTGGAGTTGGTCGGCGATCAAATCCAAGAAACTTACCCTAAATTCATTGGACCTTACAGATTCTTCGTCGTATTGGTCGGTGGCATATCATTGCCTTACCCCCATTCTTGTCGAACATCCACGACGTCTTCCACGCGTCTCACAATTACGGAAGTATGTTTCCGACCCTTCTCATGTCATCGAACCGGATGTGATTCAAGCGAAGGGCGACTTATCTTTTGAAGCGTCACCAGCAAGGATCGTTGATCGGAAAGCCAAGCGATTGCGGAACAAAGAGATCCAACTTGTCAAAGTTGTGTGGGATCGAGGACGGGAGATGCGACTTGGGAGCTGGAGGAGAAGATGAAGACTTCGGTACCACTGAACTTTTACGAGGTAAGAATCTTATTTGCAATTTCGAGGACGAAATTTTTAGAGGAGAGATTGTAACACCTGAGGGCGAGATCGACATCGTATTAGGGCGACGTATCGAGACCTCGACCAAGACCTTGTGTCGAGATCCCGTGACTAGATCGTTTGCGAGATCATTTGTCGGTGATGAGACCACGATGCACTAGCCGGCCGAAATGAGGAGGTCGGCGTGTCGAGATGATGAAGTCGCGTCATCGGTGATGAGACGCAAGTCGGTGAGGAGACCGCGTTCACGAACTCGTGTTAGAACCTTATGCGTTTGCACGAGCACCCTTGTCGACATCGTGTCGAGATGACACCTCGTATTCTTTCGAGCGTTATTCAGCGTTATTATTATATTGTTTGTAATTATTACATTGTCGGCTTGCCGCTGACCGACAGAGCAGTAGGTAATTATGAGAGGAACGATTTAACGGCAGATGATTATTGGGATTGGCATCTTATAGCTGGAGTTACGTTTATACCCCTTTCTCGCCAGCTGTATACCACGACCGATTCCCTCACGCTCATTCTTTCTCTTTTCTTCTTTCTTCTTCCTTCCTTCTGCTCTGTGTTTCGTTGTTTTCTTCAAAAACTTCCATCGACAAAACCGTGAGTTCCATCGAGATTCTGCACAAGCTTTCTTCATCAATTTTGTTCATCATCAACTTCTTGACCCATATCTTGTCTGCTCGATCACCGTTGAGGTATGAAGAACAGATTTTTCTTTCATCTGTGCTACTGTTTAGCGCTAATTCTTCTTCCATTTTTAACCAGTTTTATGCTTCCAAATCATGTCAAATTGATGGGTTTTCTTCTTCACAATATTACCTATCTTTCTAACCGATTAATTGGGCTTGTAAAACAAATTTCTTTCTCTGATTTCTGCAATCGGCAGTGCCCAGAAACCTCCATTTTTGGTTCGTTTCGATTTCTTGTTTTTCATTCGTTGTTCTGGTTATTGTTGTTGTCGATCTATCTGTTGAAGCATCAGATAACTTTTTCATGAAATTTTGATCGAAATCCCTAACTTTGTGTTAGAGGAAAAATATATTTCAGTTCTTGAGTTTTATATTTTTCTGGGTTGTGGTTGAGTTTGGGGATGAGAGAGCTAGATGTATTGGAAACCATAGATCGATCTAAGTTGTGTTTGTTTTAGGAAGTCTGATTCCCGAGATCGAGTGAATTCCGAATCGAGGTGTACGGGAAAGCGAATCCAAGGACGCGGAAGCAGCGGAATCAGTTGAGAAGCGTACGTGTCGAAGGCGGTGGCGGGCTCGTTGAAGACAGCCGTGTCGAGATCGAGTAAGAGAAGGCGGTGTCGAGCTCATTTGAAGACAGCTGTGGCGAGGTCGTTGTCGGGCAGCATTAACTTGGAGTTCGGTAAGGCGCTTCACATTTATACTTGTTATAGTATGCTAGTGTAAGGGCAACTCCTAGAAATCTCTAAGGCTTTATTTTATAAGTCCTTAAGTAAGGGCATTTCATATTTTACGTGGTTATGTTATTGTGTATGGATTTTCCTGATTTGTGTCGAGCTGAAATGTTGTGATATGATTGAGTTTTTGCATGTATTTAATATGTGATTGAATATATGTCGTGAATTGTGTCTTGCATGTTGAATTGCGTTTCTTCATGTCGAGCTTGCTCTTTTATTTGACATGCGGTTGAATATCTTGTGTTTAACTCTTTGAATATCGTATGCGTTAATTGTTCATCGAGTGAGCGAGCTAGGTGAGTCGTATGACGTTTTGAGCCGTGACCGGATAATCGAGGGTGCTAGGTCCCCTTTGTTTACGGGAGATTGACTAGACGCCGCCACGCCACGGGACTGAGTTATCCCTAGGGAGAGCGAGGATCCCAAGGCTTCGGCTGGACTTTCCGACATCTGATGCAGCGTGTGCATTAGGAAAAATTGTCGAGTCGAGAGAAAATGGATTTGCGAGTTGTGTCGAGTTTAGAGTGAGATGGTCGAGTCACGTCGGTGAATGTTATACTTTCTTTGTTTGCTTATATTTTTATGTCGAGCTTATCTTGAATTGTTGAGAAGTTGACCCTTTCCGTGGTGCCTTCAATCCATGACGGTTACCCAGGCGATGTCGAGGGCGCAGTAACTCGGCGATGAAGCGATGCCGAGGAGGAGCTCGACGAGGACCCGAGTGACGACCTCTATCTGTCGTGATTGTTTATTTGTTGGATGTTGGTTTTTCTGAGGACTGTACTTCGTTTTTCTTTTGTGTTCGAGGTCGTGACCAGGTTGGGCAGTGTTGTTTTGTTGCTCTGAGGTAGACTGGTGGTCTTACTTTTGGAGCAGCCCCTGCGTGGGAGTCTGCCGGAAGTACCCCCAGGGTATGATTACTCTTTTGAAGTCGTCGTACCTTAGGTGTATTTTCTTTACACATTTGCTACTCTGTATTTTGTATACATTATTATTTCGAGTGATATATATATATGTATGTTATGCATGTATGTTTTATTAGAATTTAAGTCTTGTGTCTTAGTTGCACCATGTTTCGAAAAGCTGTAATTACTCTGATGTGCACGAGTTGGTTTTATAAAAAAAAATATATCGTATTTTTAAAAAGGCACAAGAGTTTTGTTTTTAAAACACATCTCATATAGGTTTATGTTGAGCTTGGTGTGTTGAGCTCGGTAACTCGAGCTCGGTATATTGAGCTCGGTAGCGGTCCGGAAACGGGTCGTTACAATGTACACACTACATTACTTAATTATAACACCGTTGTTTAATATGCACACATGAGTATACGACAGCATACAGATACGCACATATCACAGACAATGTATCAAATCACTATTGAATTGTCACGTGTGTTGCATGCGTTGTTTATTAGTACAACAGAACTGACTACACACGTACAGGATCGTTGTCAATTCACAGAGGATGCAATATTATATATTACATTAGTTACATATTTATGCAGACAACCTACAACATTCACGCATGTTCATACAAAAACAACAACATAGTAAGTGAATATATAGTTTCTCTAGATTACATACTTAAATTTCCAAAATAAATATTCTTATTATTAAACTGTATTATAACAACAACAACATCAACAATAATCCTTACACCTAGGACAACACACACAAGATTAAATTCATCATATGACATTCATTGTACCTAAAATAAGTGTCTTGGAGCCCAAACTCATACAAATGGGCTAGCTCGGGTGCCGAGCCATTTCAGAATCGAAGTCATACATTTCAGTAAACATAGCAGTCACATAAATAATCCGAGTGAGGCTCGATGGAGCTCACAACAGAACAAACATCAAACATTGGTTTAGGGGGGTTGGGGGCAGCGTCAACCCTATTTGATCAAACCCCATACAAGACCATTCAGTATGACTAATAAGCTAATTATTGAACTAATAAAATTAATAATAAAACCTAGCACACTCTAAGGGAGGTTTTGGGGGAAGTCTATGTTACCTGAGCAATCCCAAGTTAGGGATTTCAATTCCAAAAATCCCCATTCCTCCATGGAAATGAGCTCAAGCTTCAATCTTCATCTTCTTCACCGAGAATGGCACATGCAACATCTTCTTCTTTGATTTTCGAGCTCCTTTCCTCCAAACCTGTCTCGATCTCTCTGTTTCTTTCTCTCCCAAGCACTTGTCCATCTTCCTCTCGGCCTCCTCTCGTTCTTTCTCTCCCTCGGCCCAACTCTCCTTCTTGCTCAGCGCGCCACCACGTGCTTGTAGGTAGAGCTGGCCAGCGTGGCCATCACCGCCACCTCCTCCTTCTCTTTCACGATCGCAACCCTCTTCTTCTTTCCCTCTCGATCGCATAGCCTCTTCTTCTCTCTCTCGTGGTTCTTCTTCTTCTTCCCTCGTGGCCGGCGGTGGTCATGCCGCGAGCCCCAAGGCATACGGCCTCCTTCCTCTCACCGTCGCACAACATCTCCTCTCCCCTTCCTTCTTCTTCCTTTCTTTTCTCTTTCCCTTTTTCTGATTTTCAATTCCTTCTGTTTCTTTGCTGGAGTTTCACGCAGGAGGGAGAGTAAATGGGTGATGGGAGGGGAACTAGGGTGGAGTTAAGTGAAATGTGGTGCACGGTGGGGCATAGGTTTAATTAAAATCTTATAAATGAACCCCTATTAGCTTCCTTAATTTAACCTTTGGTTTCTAATAACATCTTGAGTAATTTTAATCAATTAAAATTGCTCCTAATTAATTGGTATCAAACTTCCTAAATCATTGGGTAAAATTACCATTTTACCCCTTAGTTCCTAATTGGTTTTAAATGACTAAATTAAGGCTATGAACTATTTTTAATCATCGGGGTTAAACACCTTTCTCACTTAGGATTCCTAATAATTAGGCTTAGGGAATTTGGGATGTTACAGTAAACTATTAAGAAGACCACAGTGATTAGGATGAATCGATGTTCGAAGAAGGTTAGAAGAAAAGTTAGTTAAAAAATTCAGGATAATAGTTCTAGCAGTATAACCACCGCTAAATTTTCGAGGACGAAAATTATTTAAAGGGGGTAGTAATGTAACATCCTATTTTTTAGAAAATAATATTTAAAGTATCGTAGACGGTGAATGAGCATTAGAAATTCTAATTTGAAAGAAAATAGGTCTGGATGTGTCATAGAAACACTCAAATGGACCAAAAACACCCTTAGGAAGAGTCTAGGAACCCTAGAAATGTCTAGAATGGAAGAAAATAAGAATGTCTCTTTAGACTGGGTCGCGACGCGACCAAGATTGCACTAGTGGCAATCGCGACGCGATGGTGAAAATTGTGGAACAAGTAAGTTGGTAAACGCAACCAATGAGTATGTGACACGTGGCCTAATCGCGACGTGATGGGCTACTGTGTCTTGTACCATCGCGATGCGACGGAGAAAAGTTTTGCCTATAAATAGAGCTCGTCCCTCTCCATTCCGCCAAGCCCTCCAATGGAGCATTTGGAGTGCGAAGAAGGGAACTTGGAGGAGGAGGAGGAGTAGCGGGACGCGGGCAACATGTGCAACAATGGTCTTCTAAGCCAGGTATGTCCCATCCTCTTCTCTCTCTAGTTATTCTCTCTCTAGGAACTTCTAAGGAGTAAGTATGCTCTGTGCTTGCTTCTAATGAGGATCTAGCACATCAGAAAACCCTTGGTAAGTAATCCTACAAATTGAGAAGGAGGGTAAGCCCTAGAGAGCCACTAAGGAGCAAGTATGCCCTACACTTGCCTCAAGAGAGGATCTTGTGCATCAGAAAACCCTTAGTAGCTAATCCTCTAAGAGAAGATGATGAGGGCGGCCTAGTAGATTAGGAAGGAGTGTCCGAGGAAGAAGTACAAGTTGCGGACACAGCGAGAGAGTAGAGAGTGGTAGCAACTACGGTAGTCTTCTAACCAGGTAAGGAGACCTGAACCCTATCCACTAGGGATTGTAGGATTAGAATAAGTGTATAATTAAGCGTAGGGTGACCTAAGCCCTACTAGTGGTTGATAGCAGCAGCACCTTAGGAAAGGGGATGTGGCTTATGATAGCTGAGGATAGTTCTCAGAGGTCTGTCAACCATAGGAATGATCTGCTAATATTGATAGAAGGATATTGATTGGTGTGATGCTAATTCTACATGATTGCTTATGGTTGTGTGTGATTGAATGATGATATACTGATGGTTGTGTGTGATTGATTGATGGTGTAACACCCGTATTTTTACGATACGTTACTTAGCGTTATTATAATAGATTTTTGTCGTATTTATGCTATAATAAGCAATTTCTTGTTCCCTAAATACATGAATTAATTAAATCAAGATCAAACTATATTTGAGAATTAATATTTTATATTAATTCACTGTTCGAATATCGTTGAAAAATTCTAACGAAGTTTCGTCGCGTTTCGAATCACCGGGTAGTTTTTATCCGCGAATAAAATTTTAAATGAACACCGATTTCGATAAAAATCGAATCGTAACTTGTTGAGATTATTTTTGAGTGTTTTAGATTGTTTTTATTATTTATGATAATATAATATCACGCAGTGAATTAATTTCTCGCTAAATTAATTTTCGCGATTTTATCGGCGGGTAATTAATCAGTAACGCGGTTACTCTACGCCGTGTTTTTAGTACCCTTAGACTCTAGGATTAGAGGGTAGTCATTAGAGAAGAGAGATTAGATGTTTTAGACTAGTTGATTTGATTAGCATCTTACTTTATGGAGTTTAGGTGTCACACTTTTGGTGACTAATTATTTTATCCTTATCCTAATTCATTCTTAACCAATTAAACAATAGTTCATTTAATTTTTTTTTCTTATCCACTTTTTCCCTTCACCAGCGTGACCCCTACCCCTTTTTACTCTCACTCTCATTTATCACTCACATTCTTTATTTAATTGGTTTCCAAGTGATTAATAATTGTTTTATTAAATTTTAATTCCTTGCCTTTTATTGGAAGCATCAGAACGTGACCCCCCTTTTTCTACCCCTCATTTCTTTTTCTTCTCTTCTTCTTGTTCAAGTGGAGGAAAGCAAGCAAGCTAAGTTTCCATGGCTTCTCACCCACTCCTTCCATGCAAGATTCCTCTTTATTTCTTCCATCTTGTTAGCTCCTAGTTTTTCTTCTTCTTGCTACCATCCTTCCCATCCTAGAAGTAAGTATGGAGACCCATTTTCTTGCCCCCCTTATTCAGCCCCAAATCGTGGGGTATATATATATGCATAGGATTGAGTTTTCTTGCTTTTAATCTTGATTTATGTCTTGTTTATCACTTGATAATGATCAATGGAAGGTATGAGCACAATATCCCCAATTTTATTGAACCCTAGGTGCATGACCTAAGGATTTGGGATTTGTGTGATTTTTCTTGTGAATCCTTTAAATTTGATTGTGTTTCTTGCTTCCTAGTGGTTGATAATGTTATTGTACTTGTTAGAATTTAACTTGAATCAAAGAATTGTTGTGTTGTTGAGGAATCCTATTCTTGAAGAGCATAAAAAAATTGAGTTTGAGCTTGATGAGTGCCTATGTTTTGATAATTGATTAGTTGATGATCCTTGTTTCTTGGTTAGTATAATTGTGTTGTGATTGTTGAAATGGTTGAATCAAGGGAGTTAGTAAAATTTGATTGAAAACCTTTGTTCTTGAGAGACTTGAAAACATTTTTGGGACTTGATTAAACTTTGCCTTGAGCTATAGTTTGTTATGTTGAGAAAGGAATTTCAAATGAATTGGTGTTGTTTAATTGTTTTGATAAGTTTGGAAATTGTCTCCAATTTTGGGTGTGAGGGCCGCGAGCCCTATGGAGCATAAGGAAGGAAAATTTGTTTGCAAAATTGTTTTTAATAGTTGTGTTGATGTTTGTTTGAGGTTTGGAAAAAGTTAGGGAAATGGTTAGCTAATTTAAATTGAAGTCTTGCATTTTAAAAAAAAAAGTGGGTCTTTGTAGTATAATCATGTATCCAAGTGTTAAATGATATGTTTTGGGTGCTATTAAGACTATTGGAAGTTGTTTGATGATTATTTGAGTTATTTTTTTTATTAGCATGTTTAACTTGTGATTTCATGATTTTTGGCCTACTCTTGAATTAGTGGAAGTATGGGTTAAAATTGTGAATTTTGTCTTAACGGTTAAATTGAATATTTTAGGTAATTTTAAGGTTTTTGGAATAGTTATGCATGAGTTAGCATAAGAGTTAGTTTATGTTTTGTGTAATATTGATGCTTGAATGATTAGAGTGACATGTAGGACTTGATTTAGTTGTTCTTCAAATTCTTAGCATGATTATGGCCATGATTCTAGTGTTTTGAAAATGGTTTGTTTTGAAAGAACTCTTAAAATTCTTATTTTTGGAAATGTTTTAGTAAGTGATCTATGAAGCTTTGTGAATTGGTCTAATTGAAAGAACTCTTTGAGAACTCTTGTTCTTGAAAGGAAGATTTTAATTGTGAACTTAGATTTAATACTTGTATGTGATATGCTTTAGGCATTAGAAATATTATGAAAAGTGCTAATTGATTATGTTTATGCTTTAAGTTCAAGAAAGTAAGTGTTATGTGATTAGGTAATTTTCAAGAAAAGAAGATTTGCAAATATTTTGGGGAGAAAAAGAGTTGGCCTAGGTGGTTTTTGGGAAGGAAATTTTAATTTATTAACTTGTATAAATGCTTGTATCAATATGTGTTTAGGCTTTGAAAAATTATGATTCCTTGCACGGTGTTACTTGAAGTTCAAGAGAGGTGTTTAGTTTCAAAACCTTACTCTTTTCGAATAAGTTTATGTTTCTAAGTTGTTATGTGTTATGTTACCTTTCCTAGAAGTGTTTTGATTTTAAAACTCCATTTATTTTCAAGTAGCTAATGATTTAAATGCTTGAGTGGGTTTTTGGTTAGAAAAAGGGTAGGTTTGAGAGCTTAAGTTTAGTTAGAATTTATAGATTGTGCGAAGATGCTTGTGGTGATAGGAATTCCGAACTCGAAGATCGTGCAGCGTGGACGCGAAGCTTGCGGTGCTACGCTATTATATTTGTAGGCTTTTATTTTTGTATGTCCTTGTGTAAGGGCAACTTTAGTTATTGCTTAGGAATTTAAATTCCAGTTTTTACATCGAAGAAGTCGGAGAACCTCAGGGTTCGAAGTGAGGGTCTTGTACCCCTTCGTTTTACTGCTTTTGATATACTGATTATTTAGTGGGCTTGTCTGCAAATGGTTGGCAACTGTCCCCAACCCCCCACATTTGTTTGTTCCTCTCTGTCAACTCCATCGAGTTGTAGTGGGATGGATTCTGTGATTAGTGGCCGTGATATGATTGGTTGCGTTGATTGCTTATTACTGTTGGACTGAGTTGTATTGTATTAAGCTTTGCATGAATATATATTTAACTTGCGGTTGAATCATTATTCAAATTTTTTCTTGAATTATCGTATGCGGCGATTTATTCATTGGAGTGCGAGAGTTTAGTCGAGTCGTCGAGTGTCGTGACGTTTTTGGAGTTTCAATCTGAACTACCAAGGGCGGTGTAGAAGTCCGGAGCTACGGCTGGGTGGTGAAGAAGCCCGAAGCCAAAGCTGGTGTTCAGTGGCCCGAACAACCAAGGGTGGTGTGGAAGCCCGACGCCACGGCTGAGGTGGTGTAGAAGCCTGAAGCCACGGCTGGTATTCAATTGCTCAGTTGACATCTGGTGGTGTAGAAGCCCGAAGCCAAGGCTGGTGTTCAAATTGCGCAGTGGGCGTCTGTGTTGTCAAGGAACTTAACCTGGATAACCTGGGTCGTGATGAAACCCAAGGCTACGGCTGGTATTCAGTGGATGGATCGACGTTGCTTTCCAGAATTGTCGAGAGTGTCTCAGGAGATATGAGTGGCGTTTTGAGAAATTGTACATCTTGTTATCTTTTGTTTTGTGATTTGTTATTTCTATGATTATTTGAGAAGTTGACCCTTTCCCGTGGTGCCTTCAATCTATGATGGTTACCCAGGCGATGGCGAGGACGCGGAGGACCCGTTGGCGGGCGATGAGGAGGAAGACCCCTTCGAGGATCCGGGAAATGACTTTTATTTATCGTGATTGGCTGTTGCACGCTTGTATTTCAGATGGCTGTAGGATTTTGTTTATAGTGTACAATTGTTGTGGTGACCAGTCAAGCTTTTGGTGTTGTTCTATGCGTACTGCAGGGTAGACTGGTGGCATACTTTTGGAGCAGCCCCTTGTGTGGGTGTCTGTCGGGAGTACCCTGGGGTATGATTGTCCTCACGAGGATTCTCATACTTTAGGTGTATTTTCTTGCACATAGTTATGCACCGCTTTTATTTTGTATGCACTGATTATGTTTTGTATGTACTGTTAGGACTGTCATGCTTATATATATATATATATATATATATATATTGTGTATGTATTTCCAGTGCATAGTCTTGTGTCTTTAAGATTGCATCATGTTTGGCTTATTGTGGCGACTACGAGTGTGCTTTGCTTGGGCTTGATGTTGTTTTAAAAAATAAAAAAAAAGACCGCATTTTCCCAAAGGACACAAGAGTACTATTTTAAAAGTACATCGCATATAGAGTTGGTTCTAGTTTAGTAGCAGTCCGAAAACGGGTCGTTACAATGGTGGTATCAGAGCGGTTCGGTTCTAACTGGACTGTGTATCGGGTCATTAAGCTGGTCACCGTGTCGGGTTTTGTTTTGTCGGGTAACTAGCTGTGTTGTATTGTCATTATTTATTGAGTGAAGCAGTTTTGCTTGTCAATTGTTTGAATTGTTTCTTGACTGAAGCAATGGATAACGCCACGATGGAGAGAGCGATTCAAGCCATGACAGAGATGGCGGCGGCTATGGCTCAGCAATCGGCTGCTGCAACTCAACAATCCAATGCTATGGCTCAGCAGACTGCAGCTTTGACCCAGCAAAATCTGCAACAACAGCAAATGGCAGAGCGGAATGCAGAGGCAAGAGGATTAGCAGATTTAAGGAAGCATGACCCACCGAAGTTTTTCGGAAAACAAAATCCGGATAAGGCAGATCTATGGATGCAGGAGATAGAGAAGATCTTCGAGGCACTTCATTGTCCAGAGAATGTCAAGGTGGACTACGCAACCTACTTGTTGCTCGGAGATGCTGAGTATTGGTGGAAAGGAGTGAAGTAGACTTTGGCGGCAGAGTGTCGTGAGATCACTTGGGAAGTTTTTCGCAGGAAATTCTTGGATAAGTACTTTCCTGACACTGCACGAGCTGAGAAAGAGCAGGAATTTCTTCGACTACAGCAAGGTAGCATAACGGTGTCAGAGTATGCTGCCAAGTTCGAATCACTTGCTAGGTATTTCAGTCCATTCCGTGACCGAGCTGACCAGGGATGGTTGAGCGAGTAATTCCAGCGAGGCCTAAGGTTCGACATTCAGAAGTCGGTGACATCTCTAAGAATCAGGAATCTTCAAGAGCTGATTGACAGGTGTGTTGAGGTAGAAGTTATGAGAAGCACCAAGAAGAGGAGTGGTACAGGCGGACCAGTGAGACCCCAGAGCACAAGACAGAGGGTTGCTCAGAAGGAAAAGCAGTAGGAGAAGCCATATAATCGACCTCAAGGGAACAACGGCATGGGACAATACCGTCCGATGGCTCAAAACATGAGAAGCGAGAGTCAGACTAACGCCAACATGACTTGTTACCGTTGCGGTAAGCCAGGGTACTATGCAATCAACTGCTCTGAAGAGAAGAACAACGTGTGCTTCAACTGCAGGAGACCGAGACACAGGGCTAGAGACTGCAAGGCTCCAAAGGTGAAACCGAGAGTGAACGCAATAAGAGTAAAAGGGAAGCGTCAGATGGTTAAGAGTAGAGTCTTTTGCATGGGTGGCAAAGAAGCAGAGCGATTAGGAGATCTAACTCAGGGGAATTACAAGATTAAGGGTAACTCTCTATTCATATTCTTCGATTCTAATGCCGCACATTATTGGATTTCTTGGTTGTGTGAGCTGATCTAAAATTTCTTGTGACTGTTTTATCTTTGGCTTAGTAGTGATTACTTCAACTGCTAAGACTCTAGTTTCTAATACTGCATGACTTCGTTGTGTGGTGATTGTCGAGTGTAGAAAGTCCTTGTCAATTCGAGTCGCGTATCTTTAAAAGTCTTACCATTATTCTCAGGTTGGATTGGTTTTCGAATCACCATATCCCTTGGGACTGTGCCCAAAAATCGTAGCTTTCCCAATTTTTGAGTTTTCAAAATATCTTTCTGTTAATTCCATCGAAGATATGTAAGAAAGAGCTCAGGATTTTATATTCCCTTGCTAGTTTAGAAGTTACCAAGTGACCAAGTTGAAGAATGTATCAGTTTGCAATCGTATCTACGGACGATATCCTTATTTATTCGAGGAGTAGAGAGGAGCACAAAGAGCATCTACGCCGAGTACTGCAGATACTACGAGAGAAGCAGCTTTATGCTAACCTTTCCAAGTGTGAGTTTTGACTTGAAGAGGTGAATTTTCTTGGACAAATGATAACTAAGGACGGAAATTCAAGGTAGGAGCGGACCACACTCCGATATGCAATAGATGCGTGTATGCACCTAACGTGGGAGCTGAAAGAGAAGATGTGGGATCAGTATCCAGAACTTTTTCTTGACACGTATCTTACCAGTAGTTTCGAGGACAAAACTATTTTTAGAGGGGGAGTATTGTAACACCCGTATTTTTACGATACGTTACTTAGCGTTATTATAATAGATTTTTGTCGTATTTATGCTATAATAAGCAATTTCTTGTTCCCTAAGTAAGTGAATTAATTAAATTAAGATCAAATTATATTTGAGAATTAATATTTTATATTAATTCACTGTTCGAATATCGTCGAAAAATTCTAACGAAGTTTCGTCGCGTTTCGAATCACCGGGTAGTTTTTATCCGCGAATAAAATTTTAAATGAACACCGATTTCGATAAAAATTGAATCGTAACTTGTTGAGATTATTTTTGAGTGTTTTAGATTGTTTTTATTATTTATGATAATATAATATCACGCGGTGAATTAATTTCTCGCTAAATTAATTTTCGCGATTTTATCGGCGGGTAATTAATCAGTAACGCGGTTACTCTATGCCGTGTTTTTAGTACCCTTAGACTCTAGGATTAGAGGGTAATCATGAGAGAAGAGAGATTAGATGTTTTAGACTAGTTGATTTGATTAGCATCTTACTTTATGGAGTTTAGGTGTCACACTTTTGGTGACTAATTATTTTATCCTTATCCTAATTTATTCTTAACCAAGTAAACAATAGTTTATTTAATTTTTTTTTCTTATCCACTTTTTCCCTTCACCAGCGTGGCCCCTACCCCTTTTTACTCTCACTCTCATTTATCACTCACATTCTTTATTTAATTGGTTTCCAAGTGATTAATAATTGTTTTATTAAATTTTAATTCCTTGCCTTTTATTGGAAGCATCAGAACGTGACCCCCCTTTTTCTACTCCTCATTTCTTTTTCTTCTCTTCTTCTTGTTCAAGTGGAGGAAAGCAAGCAAGCTAAGTTTCCATGGCTTCTCACCCACTCCTTCCATGCAAGATTCCTCTTTATTTCTTCCATCTTGTTAGCTCCTAGTTCTTCTTCTTCTTGCTACCATCCTTCCCATCCTAGAAGTAAGTATGGAGACCCATTTTCTTGCCCCCCTTATTCAGCCCCAAATCGTGGGGTATATATATATGCATAGGATTGAGTTTTCTTGCTTTTAATCTTGATTTATGTCTTGTTTATCACTTGATAATGATCAATGGAAGGTATGAGCACAATATCCCCAATTTTATTGAACCCTAGGTGCATGACCTAAGGATTTGGGATTTGTGTGATTTTTCTTGTGAATCCCTTAAATTTGATTGTGTTTCTTGCTTCCTAGTGGTTGATAATGTTATTGTACTTGTTAGAATTTAACTTGAATCAAAGAATTGTTGTGTTGTTGAGGAATCCTATTCTTGAAGAGCATAAAAAATTTGAGTTTGAGCTTGATGAGTGCCTATGTTTTGATAATTGATTAGTTGATGATCCTTGTTTCTTGGTTAGTATAATTGTGTTGTGATTGTTGAAATGGTTGAATCAAGGGAGTTAGTAAAATTTGATTGAAAACCTTTGATCTTGAGAGACTTGAAAACATTTTTGGGACTTGATTAAACTTTGCCTTGAGCTATAGTTTGTTATGTTGTGAAAGGAATTTCAAATGAATTGGTGTTGTTTAATTTTTCTTTTTTTAGGCAAAAGAAAGGAGAGGGGCCTCGTTAAAACCTTCTGATGCAAAACCCTCCTTAGGGAAAAAACATCCAGAAGGAAAAAGAGTACCCCCGCCTAAAATTTATTAATAAAAATTGGAAAAAAAAAAGAGAAAATGGGGGGACTAGGCCAAAACCCATTAAACAGCAACAAAGCAATAACAATAGGTCCGACCAAAAGCCCTATGCAACTACAATAAAGAAGAAAGTAATGTTGGTATGCAAAGGCATCACAATAATGTCTTCCATCCCAACGAGGTTGGCACCAAAGACATTAACAATCATTTGCAGCATACCAGGATTTAAAAAACAGGGAAGCAAAGAAAGGCAAAAGCAGACCAAGACCCCAAGAAGAATTATCTGAACCGGTAGCATGGCAGGCCATATCTGTTGCGAGCTTGTTTTGATAAGTTTGGAAATTATCTCCAATTTTGGGTGTGAGGGCCGCGAGCCCTATGAAGCATAAGGAAGGAAAATTTGTTTGCAAAATTGTTTTTAATAGTTGTGTTGATGTTTGTTTGAGGTTTGGAAAAAGTTAGGGAAATGGTTTGCTAATTTAAATTGAAGTCTTGCATTTAAAAAAAAAAAAGTGGGTATTTGTTGTAT
This sequence comes from Calophaca sinica, assembly GCA_037113605.1. Taxonomy (NCBI): domain Eukaryota; kingdom Viridiplantae; phylum Streptophyta; class Magnoliopsida; order Fabales; family Fabaceae; genus Calophaca; species Calophaca sinica. Next base: position 102,188,047 of record CM073730.1, read on the forward strand.
AATCATGTATCCAAGTGTTAAATGATGTTTTGGGTGATATTAAGACTATTGGAAGTTGTTTGATGATTATTTGAGTTATAGTTTTTTTATTAGCATGTTTAACTTGTGATTTCATGATTTTGGGCCTACTCTTGAACTAGTGGAAGTATGGGTTAAAATTGTGAATTTTGTCTTAACGGTTAAATTGAATATTTTAGGTAATTTTAAGGTTTTTGGAATAGTTATGCATGAGTTAGCATAAGAGTTAGTTTATGTTTTGTGCAATATTGATGCTTGAAGGATTAGAGTGACATGTAGGACTTGATTTAGTTGTTCTTCAAATTCTTAGCATGATTATGGCCATGATTCTAGTGTTTTGAAAATGGTTTGTTTTGAAAGAACTCTTAAAATTCTTATTTTTGGAAATGTTTTAGTAAGTGATCTATGAAGCTTTGTAAATTGGTCTAATTGAAAGAACTCTTTGAGAACTCTTGTTCTTGAAAGGAAGATTTTAATTGTGAACTTAGATTTAATACTTGTATGTGATATGCTTTAGGCATTAGAAATATTATGAAAAGTGCTAATTGATTATGTTTATGCTTTAAGTTCAAGAAAGTAAGTGTTATGTGATTAGGTAATTTTCAAGAAAAGAAGATTTGCAAATATTTTTGAGGAGAAAAAGAGTTGGCCTAGGTGGTTTTTGGGAAGGAAATTTTAATTTATTAACTTGTATAAATGCTTGTATCAATATGTGTTTAGGCTTTGAAAAATTATGATTCCTTGCACGGTGTTACTTGAAGTTCAAGAGAGGTGTTTAGTTTCAAAACCTTACTCTTTTCGAATAAGTTTATGTTTCTAAGTTGTTATGTGTTATGTTACCTTTCCTAGAAGTGTTTTGATTTTAAAACTCCATTTATTTTCAAGTAGCTAATGATTTAAATGCTTGAGTGGGTTTTTGGTTAGAAAAAGGATAGGTTTGAGAGCTTAAGTTTAGTTAGAATTTATAGATTGTGCTAAGATGCTTGTGGTGATAGGAATTCCGAACTCGAAGATCGTGCAGCGTGGACGCGAAGCTTGCGGTGCTACGCTAGTTAGCATTTGTGGTAAGGGCACTTCTAGATATTTGTAGGCTTTTATTTTTGTATGTCCTTATGTAAGGGCAACTTTAGTTATTGCTTAGGAATTTAAATTCCAGTTTTTACATTGAAGAAGTCGGAGAACCTCAGGGTTCGAAGTGAGGGTCTTGTACCCCTTCATTTTACTGCTTTTGATATACTGATTATTTAGTGGGCTTGTCTGCAAATGGTTGGCAGCTGTCCCCAACCCCCCACATTTGTTTGTTCCTCTCTGTCAACTCCATCGAGTTGTAGTGGGATGGATTCTGTGATTAGTGGCTGTGATATGATTGGTTGCGTTGATTGCTTATTACTGTTGGACTGAGTTGTATTGTATTAAGCTTTGCATGAATATATATTTAACTTGCGGTTGAATCATTATTCAAATTGTTTCTTGAATTATCGTATGCGGCGATTTATTCATTGGAGTGCGAGAGTTTAGTCGAGTCGTCGAGTGTCGTGACGTTTTTGGAGTTTCAATCTGAACTACCAAGGGCGGTGTAGAAGTCTAAAGCTACGGCTGGGTGGTGAAGAAGCCCGAAGCCAAAGCTGGGGTTCAGTGGCCCGAACAACCAAGGGTGGTGTGGAAGCCCGATGCCACGGCTGAGGTGGTGTGGAAGCCTGAAGCCACGGCTGGTGTTCAATTGCTCAGTTGACATCTGGTGGTGTAGAAGCCCGAAGCCAAGGCTGGTGTTCAAATTGCGCAGTGGGTGTCTATGTTGTCAATGAACTTAACCTGAATAACCCGGGTCGTGATGAAACCCAAGGCTACGGCTGGTATTCAGTGGATGGATCGACGTTGCTTTCCGGAATTGTCGAGAGTGTCTCAGGAGATATGAGTGGCGTTTTGAGAAATTGTACATCTTGTTATCTTTTGTTTTGTGATTTGTTATTTCTATGATTATTTGAGAAGTTGACCCTTTCCCGTGGTGCCTTCAATCTATGATGGTTACCCAGGCGATGGCAAGGACGTGGAGGACCCGTTGGCGGGCGATGAGGAGGAAGACCCCTTCGAGGATCCGGGAAATGACTTTTATTTATCGTGATTGGCTATTGCACGCTTGTATTTCGGATGGCTGTAGGATTTTGTTTATAGTGTACAATTGTTGTGGTGACCAGTCAAGCTTTTGGTGTTGTTCTATGTGTACTGCATGGTAGACTGGTGGCATACTTTTGGAGCAGCCCTCTGTGTGGGTGTCTGCCGGGAATACCCCGGGGTATGATTGTCCTCACGAGGATTCTCATACTTTAGGTGTATTTTCTTGCACATAGTTATGCACCGCTTTTATTTTGTATGCACTGATTATGTTTTGTATGTACTGTTAGGGCTGTCGTGCTTATATAAATATATTGTGTATGCGTTTCCAGTGCATAGTCTTGTGTCTTTAAGATTGCATCATGTTTCGAAACGCTGTGGCGACTCTGAGTGTGCTTTGCGGGCGCAGTGTTGTTTTAAAAAATAAAAAAAAGACCGCATTTTCCCAAAGGACACAAGAGTACTATTTTAAAAGCACATCGCATATAGAGTTGGTTCTAGTTTAGTAGCAGTCCGGAAACGGGTCGTTACAGATGGTATGCTAGTTGATAATATGACTGTAGTAGGTCGCCTGAGTGAAATTAGGGTTGATCAATATGTTGATCAAGGATAATTGATAATTGATATTGTGCTGGTTGATCTATAAGTCATTCGAGGATGGCTGAGTATTGATAATGTGTTGGTTGATTTACAATATGCTGTAGATGCTGGTAATTCTGCTTATGCTGGTTTGATGTAAAGTTATTAAATAATGATGTATGTGGGGTATGGTTGAAGTTATCTAACTATAAACACCTGTTAAGCGCTGAGATAAGATGATGATGCTGGCTGAGATAACGAGTTGATGTGCTGAGCTGATGAATAATGAAAAGCTGATAAAGTGCTGAATAATAAATGGTCATATGCATGTGCAGTAATCCACCGCCGTGCACATAGGCTGTGTACGAGGCCAGGTGCCAGAGTGCGGGCACGATGTAGTTGGTATAGTACACACTTCGTGTGGATCCTTGAGGATAGTCTAGGTCCGACAAGTCCACAGGTGACGGATGGCTGGCTACCATTCTATCGGGATGTTGCGTAGCCTGGTTATCCTGACGGGATACTATTGCATCACTCTCCATAGTGCCGATTCCGAGTGCCGCCCCGACACCTGTTCTTATCGAAGAGTAGGGATGCATTCTTAGGGGTATGATGTGCGGGATAGGGAGATGGACAACTGGCTTGGCCGACTCACGCGCCGGTGAGAGGTCACTGTTATCTATAAAGGCAAAGTAGCTAAGGTGGGTCTGCTTTTGCCATAATTAAGCTGTGTGGCCATGTAGGCATATAGACACAGGTTGCATAGGAAGGGTAGCTAGGTAATGATCCAAATAGTTACTAGGAGATGTATGATTTAATCTATCATATATTCCATTGTTTTGCTTTGCTGTTATACTTCTGTGTGATGCCTGGTTATGCATGAGTTCTAAATACTACCTTCTCATTCAATAGTGCATATAGTGCGTTCTGAGTCTCCTGCTCTATTTCTTGTTTTGTATATATCTGCTCTCGGATATTAGGAGGTGACAGACGATTCAGGAGGAAAGATGGTATCGGGTGCTCCACAGCCAGTGAGTCCGAGTCAGTAGATGGGAAGTCCAAGTTACTATCCCTATATACACTGTATCAAGATCTTATGGATGAGTACCTTTAGGTACAATTGTACACTTCCGCTTGCTAAAATAAAATAAAAACTATTTCCACTATTAGTGTATAAACCAATATATTTAATATATTGAAAAAATTGACTAGGATGTCACACAATGTCTTATGAAATACGGTTTTCAAATTGATGGTAAATGGAGTTTAATAACTTTGAATTTATCGCAAAAATGATTCTCGTACGTGTCATGTTTTTTAAGAACTGATTTATGAACATAGTTATTCTTTCGGAAGAAAGATTTTTAATTACTCATCAAAAGAATTTGTTTTGAAAAGAAAACTCGACTTATTTTATCAAATATTTTGAAATCTTATCGTCTTATAATAATATAAGCGTTAGATAATTAGGGTGTTACATTTAGTGATATCAGAGCAGTTCGGTTCTAACCGAACTGTATATGTGGTCTATTATGTTTTTACTGTGTGGACTTTGTATATGTGTGACGTGTTTATGTGTAAATTTTATGTCATGCATTCTCTATGTATGTGAAATCTCTGACTTGGTATCACCTTTGTGCCTGTTTAATCTCTACCTATGTGTGATCTGTTTTATGCAAACATGTACTGAGATTAATTCGATGAACTGTTATTGGATTATTTTTTTTATGGGATATTCACATGCGTTTTGGGTTCAATAGTGAGTCTTGTTTAATACCCTTCATTGTGGCCTGTTTGATCTTAGTATCGACATTCCAAATTGACACTTGCATATGATCATGTTAATACCGTTTGGTCTTATGTGATGGTTTCAAATAGTATGAATGTGTTGTGTGACTTGATTACTTAATGGGGCAATGTGTGATACATGCTATGAGCTGCAGCTTACAGGAATGTATAACCTTGTGTTAACCATGTTTAGAATGTTTAGTTTATGATAAACCTTTGCTAAATCCTTTTGTGAGTAGCATGATTCCTCGTGCAAATTTCTTTTACTCGTATGAGTCGTATGTCTTGAGAAACTTGAATGTTGTTGTGTTCCCAATACTTTGTCGTGTACACTTTACATGAATACATGATTAATACGTGTTGTGCTTACTCTGTATATGTGTGATCTTGACATTCTTGTGTTCTGTCAAGTGTTGTGTTAGCTTTGTATTAGCGTGATCTCTAGGCTGTCTAGACTCGTAATAGTGCATTATCTACATTAAGTTGAATTTTATGCTTAGCTGTATAATATATTCGTCAGAATAAAATAGTTTAGTCTAAGATTCCATGAGATTTTATGTTATGATGTGAGCTCACTGGTTACTTCTATAACAACCACTAGATTAGAGGAATTTCTTGGGACGTAAGACCCAAAAGTTTTTCCCATAAATTTTTCTTAGTTCTTCTTCAAGCGTTTTGCATGGGAAGGCTGTCAGGATTTTTTTATTGTCTTTAAAAATTCTTATCTGAAAATTGTGGTTGTCTCAGTTTATGCACCACGTCATTATTGACATTGTAGTTCCTTATCCCTTGTTTTTTGAGTTTCTTTCTCGTACCACTGTACTCGTGATTGCATTAGGTAATCGAGTAGACGAAAATTTGTTTTTATTTTTTACCTGATTATCCTACCTGATTGTCCTTTGCTTGAAAGTTTCCATGACCATTTTGCTTGAGTTGCAATGTTTATGGAAATTCACGTGGAAGAAGAAACTTCAGTAGAGTCCCGTTTGTAAGCATGTGTTAGGCCAACACATTTTTACACTTAGGAATATATTGGGTAATATTTATACACGTTGCATGCTCATTAGCTTCGGTTAGAAAAATTCTTCATTATACTTTCTCGTGAAAATAAAGCCAAGGAAGTTTCTTTTCTGAAAATTCATTTCTCATCTTCTAAGACAATGTTTTGTTGTTCATGCCTTTGAGAAGATTTGTCTCTCGTTGACTCGTTTAATCCTTTTTCTTACAACTATGGTTAACATTCTCTTTTTCCAAAATTACAATAAAGTTTTGATCATCCTTCTACACTGCTGAAACTTTCGGAGTATAGCGAACGAGTATTAGATAGGTGACACCTCTTCTATTTCGTCCTTCATGTTTACGCAAATTTTGAGGGCAAAATTTCTTTTAAAGGGGGTATATTATAACACCCCGCATTTTCCATACATGGTATATTTTTAAAATATTTGTTTATTTCATTAATTACTGTGATTTGTACATATAGAGATTCTGATTCCCCTATGTGTGTTTGAATTGTTGAAATCAGTTGAATTGGTATTTATTTGTTTTCTAGGAAATATTAGATTTAATTGTATTTTTAGATAATATTTGCAGTATATTAATTAATTATTTATTTTTATAAGATATTAATAATTGAAATATTATTACTTTTGGAATTTTATTTTGTGTATAAGAGGTATTAAAATGAGTTTGTGTGGTTGAAAAGGTTTTAAAAAATTATATAAATATGTATTTTTGGGCTTATCCTTTCTTAAAAATAAAGCCTTGCTAGTGGCACCTTTTTTTTTACATGCGCACCCCCCATTTCCACTAAAATCCTGTTCATTTCCTTCCTCGCGAAAGAAGAAGCAGCGCCGTTCTTCCTCTTTTTTTTTAAACCCTAACCCTCAAAATCTTTCTCTTAATTCTCTCTCTCTCCTCCTTTGGCAGCCTATCAGGTGCCACCTTGAGCCGCCATAGCGCACCACCAAGTGGCCACCATAGACCACCATCGCGTTCTCTCTTTCTCCTCTCTCCACGCGTTTTTTGTTGGATCGACATGGCTGCGACGGGCAGCCTTTCAGGTGCCCCAAACCGCCACGGCTGACATTCTTTGGCCGCAATTCTTCTTCCTTGATGGCCTTCCATCATTTTCGAGCTCCTCCTCCCTGAAATCCGCCATTAAAGTCACCTTGAACCTCCATGGCAGCCGACTTTGAGCTCGATTTTTGACCTTCACGTGCTGCGTTTCGTAAAACCAACACCATAGCTGGAGTCCTTGTCGCTTGGGCTACACGAACCACCCCTTGTTTCATGAAAACGGTGCCCGTGAGGAAACTCTGCCATGAGCACTGTTGGAATCAAGTGGATTCAGAAACAATGACCCTTAATTGTTTTGATGATGACAAATGATTAAGAGAACAATTTATTCTCTGATATGTTTGTTAGTGTGCAGAAATCACTATTTATCAGAAGAAGATATCTCAGAAGACTTAGTGAAATCTTGAATTTCACACATCTAAGTCTGGCTTTGATCCTCTGTTTTGATGCTGACACGATGTGAAAGCCTTGCTCTGAAGTTGGTCAACTCTGTTAATGGTCAACGCTCTAGTGAGACCATACATGACTTAGTCAACTCTGTTGGTAAACGAAGCTCTGGCAAGACTAGCTCTTGACTTGGTCAATTCTATTGGTAAACCAAGCTCTGGCAAGACTAGCTCGTGACTTGGTCAACTCTGTTTGGTCAGTCAATGCTCTGGTAGACAACACTCTATTGAAACCACATTCTGATTGGTCAATGCTCTGGTCTTCAATCAACGCATACAACAGACTATGGTTAGACCACTCGATGGAAGCTCTCATGTAATTCTACAAGACTCTCTGTTATATGAAAGGCAAATGAATTTTATGCTAAAGAAGTTGCCTTTGTTTCGAGCTCACTCTGATGAACAGCGTAGCTCAGATAGGAAACAGACTGAAGCTTATTTAAGGCTACTTCACGTATTTAAGAGACCTCATTGATGAAGCATTTTACATGTACGAGGTATCAAAGGCTAAAGGGAATGTCAACGAATATAATCAAAAGGAAACTTGCTCTCAAACGGTCTAATATTCAAAAAGCTCACAAGAGACAAACACTCTAATTTTGTCTGCTGTGTCAGTATGCTTTGAGCAAAGTGGAAAACGACGTGACTTGCTAAAGCTACAAAAAGGGGATTTGAAGTCTTTTAACCAAGGTGAAAAGAGCTATTAGGTCTCAACGGAACTATTCACAAACCTAGCTATATATACTTTACTTCATCCACTGACGTAGGTTAACGCTGTGATACAAAGTGAGCAACCAAGAATCATTCAAAGTATCTGAGATCACATTGAACAAAGCAAAGCACTTAATCATTTTTATTCTTTCAGTTTGAAAGTTATTCATTGTGCTTAAGTTTTTCATTATATATCCTCTCTATGAGAGTTATTTGATATTGTTTCAAAACATTTTTGAACAATGTATTTAGCCCAGTAATTTCTACATTCCTTATAGGCTTGACTGTACTAAGTCATTCTAAGAAGTTGTGAGTATAGCCAATTTGGCAGTATTATACTCTCAAGTGTAATCAGGTTGATTATAGTGGAGAAAACCTTCAAGTGTGTAAAGGGACTAGACGTATCTATCAGGTGATAGTGAACTAGTATAAATCATTGTGCCACTCACTTCTCTCTTCTCTTTACTTACGCACTGCCTTATTTTATTAACTAGCTGTTTTGAAAAAGGTTTTCATAAACACTCAAGTTTCAAGAAAAGTTTCTAAAACCCAATTCAAACCCCCCTTTCCTGTGTTTTTGCCACGTTCAAGCACTGCCACCTTTGAAGCTCGATTCTGGCCACCACGAGCGTTCTTGGCAGAAACGGAGACCATATTTGTGATCCGCGCCATGAGAGCTTTCTGGTTTGGTATATAGTTCGTTGTTACGCAAAGGTTGACGAAGTACCTGTTTTGCCCAGAGCCGCCATTTTCGGGTCTCATTTTTGGACACTTCGGGGATCGTATTGACGAACGAAGACTTGCGTTGGACTCGTCGAAAAACATTCTCCCACCTAGTCCAGTTAGAATTGTAAACCGAGACGTTTCAAAAATTGACCCTGTCCTCCCTGTGCGTTTTGGGTGAGCAATCTGCCTTCCAGAATATTTGATTATTTAATTGACTTTGAACTGTATTTTTAATTGATTTATTTTATTTATTTCATGCTTGTTTGTGATTACCTGTGATGATTCGACGCCGACGAGGTCTTTGTTGTGACTACTGACAGGGATGGAGAATCGGGAACGTTGAACAAGAACTGTGATGTTGTTGCTGGAATGATTTGGAGGCTTGGAACAACGCAGATAATTGTTGAGTCGACAAAGGTGAGAGTTGTTGGAATCAAGAGGATTCAGAAACAATAACCCTTTAATTGTTTTGATGATAACAAAAGATTAAGAGAACAATTTATTCTCTAACATGGTTATAAGTGTGCAGAAAGTATTTATATTCAGAAGAATTCTGCTTCAGAAGACTTAGTGAAATCTTGAATTTCACTCTGGAAAGCCCGGCTCTGGCTCTGGTTCTTGGCACATAGAATCTGTTTGGTCAACGCTCTGGTGTAAGTCAACGACTACTGGTAGATCGATCTAAGAGACTACACTCTGTTTGGTCAACGCCCGGTGTAAGTCAACGACTACGGTAGATCGATCTAAGAGACTACACTCTGTTTGGTCAACGATCCGGTGTAAGTCAACGACTCTGGTAGATCGATCTAAGAGACTACACTGTTTAGTCAACGCTCTGGTCTTCAGTCAACACTCAACAGATTGTGTTATATGTGCTCCATGATAGACTTAGTGCTTTCCTACACGATTCTGTCATTTGATAGTCCATTAAATTCTACACACAAGAATCTAGTGATCTATGAAGCTCAGTTCTGATAGTAAAATTCAAGTACCTTGTTATACGAGGTATCTTTAGACAAGAAGAATGTCAAAGGATAAAATCATCAAGGAAACTTGTGCTTGAAGTGTCTATATTTTTTGAAAAGCTCACTAAGGACAAAGTTACTGACATTGTGTATAATACTCAGAATGCTTTTCGTCTTGAAAGCGACGTATCCTGCAAAAGCCGAAATTCAAGGATCTGAACTTTGACTTTGGACAAAATTTGGACAAAAAGAAACGTTGTGCGGACAAAAAGAGACGTTGTGTCACAACGGCACTTTTTCAACCCTAGCTATATATCCTACCTCATACACTGAAGTAAAAATAGATATTAAGTTTTCAACAAACGATTTTCAACACAGTTGTACGCAATCTAGCAACTTGAATATTTTTCTGAGTAGTGAGAGCATCAACATCTATCTTCTCAAACACTACCCAATCAAGAGACAGTGAGCAATCAAGAATTCATCCAAGTCTCTGAGATCGTTGAACAAGGCACTTCCTGTTTTATTCTTTCTTTTAAGAAAGTTATTTTGTGCTAAAAGTATTTTCATTGTAAATTCTCTCTGAAGAGAGTTATCTCTATTTTGTTTCAAAAACTCTTATTTGATTCTCAGTACTTAGCCCAAGAAGGGTCGTATACCTTAGAGGCTCAACTGCATCGAGTCGTTTCTAAGAAGTTGTGAGTATAGCCGGTTAGCGTAAATATACTCTCAAGTGTAATCGGTTGATTATAGTGGAGAAATCCTTCAAGTGAGTGAAGGGACTAGACGTAGCTATCAGGTGATAGTGAACTAGTATAAATCACTGTGTCTCTTTCTTCTCTCTACTCTTTATTCCTTGCACAGTTTACTCAATAGTTATTTTTCATAAACATTTGTATTTGCGAAAAAGTTTTTAAAAACCCAATTCAAACCCCCCCTTTCTTGTGTTTTGCCACGTTCAATTGGTACCAGAGCTCGGCCTCTTGGTTGAGCACTTAACAGTGTGAGAGGAAAAGATCCTATACTATCCTATGGCAAGCAACGAACCCGGTGGTCATGTTAACCGCCCCCCTTTGTTCACTGGATCTAACTATGAACTACTGGAAAGATAAAGTGAAAAACTTTTTCGAATCTCAACAGTTTGAACTTTGGGATATGGTTCTAAACAAGACATCGAACCGCTTGACTCCAAAAGAAATCCTATTCCTAGGAGTCTTGGACCGATGATCATAAAAAGGAATATACCTTGCACCAAAAAGCAAGATACTTTCTTGTATGTGCTATCTCTGAAAAAGAGTATGAGAAATGTGGCAATAACAGCACTGCCAAAGAAATTTGGGACTCACTGGCTTTAGCCTATGAGGGTACTTCCCAAGTACAAGAAACCAAGGCTAATATCTTGGTTAGACAATATGAACTCTTCAAGATGGAAGAGGATGAAAGCATCGAGACTATGTTTGGAAGATTTCAAACATTAGTTCATGGCTTGAAGGTTCTCAAGAAAAGCTATACCACTGCTGACCATGTTAAGAAAATCTTGAGAAGTCTGCCAAAGAGATGGAGACCCAAAGTCACGGCTATTCAAGAAGCCAAGGACTTGAATGAATTACGTCTTGAAGATCTCTTGAGTTCTCTAAGAGCTCACGAGCTTGAGCTTGATGAAGAAGAACCTCCCAAGAAAGCAAAGACCATTGCTCTGAAAACTTCAAACAAAGCATCTACTTCCAAAGCTCTCCAAGCTGAGCTTGAAACTGAAGAAGCTTCATCTGATGAGAGTGATGAAGATACTGATGATGAAATCTCCCTTATTTCAAGGAAGATTCAGCATGGTGAAAAGCAAAGGAAGGTTCAGAAAGAAGTTCCACAAAAGGGACTCACGGAAAGACAAGATTCAAAGGAAAAGAAGGACTTCAAGGACAAGAGCCAGGTGACTTTCTATGAGTGCAAGAAGCCTGGTCACTACAAGTCTGAGTGCCCACAACTTGAGAAATCAAGAAAAGGTGGCTTCAAAGGCAAGAAGAAGAAAGGTCTCATGGCTACATGGGATGATTCAGATTCATCATCTTACGAGGATGATGAGGAACAAGCAAACATGGCTCTCATGGCTACCATAGGCTCAGGCAGTGAAGAAGAAGATAAAGAGGTAGATTCTAACACATCTTCTAATATTCAAATAGCTTTTGATGAACTGTTAGATGAGTCCTCAAAGCTCAACAATGAGTACAAATCTTTGAAAAAGAAATTCTTAAAACTCTCTAAAGAATTTCAAATACTCACTGAGGAGAATGAGAAACTCAAAACTGAAAACCACCATTTGGTGAGTACTTGATTTTAACAGTATGAATAAGGTTGAATGCAACTCTTCAAAATATGAAGAGGGATTTCAAAGATTTCTTGCTGAATGTGTCACACGAAGCAAACAAGCATCTATGATCTGGGGAGTAAGTCAAAATGGTAAAAAGGGTCTTGGTTATAACCCTGAAGAACCAACTTTTCAAAACACCACTTTGAGAACCAAAGACTCCAACAATCATAGTGACTGTTTACTTTGTACTTTCTGCAATAAGAAAGGGCACATTAGGAGTACTTGTTATGAACTAAAAAACAAGAAGGACACGTCTCCTTCTAGGACTAACAAAAGAGGACCCAAAAAGATTTGGGTACCTAAGGATAAAATTATATATGTTGCAGATTTGCTTAGCAACAGAGTTACTACGATCCTGGTACTTGGGCGATGGTCGCCACGTCACATGACGGGAGAAAGGCGTATGTTCCAAGAACTCCATCATGAAGAAGGTGGAAATGTTGGTTTCGGAGGAAATCAGAAAGGTAAAATCATTGGAAGTGGAAAAGTTGGTAAGAGCTTTCTTCCTTCCATTGATAATGTATTATTAGTGGATGGCTTGAAGCATAACCTACTAAGTATAAGTCAATTATGCGATAGTGGTTATGATGTTGCCTTTAATGACACATCATGTATAGTCAAAAGCAAGAAAGATGGATCTATTCTTTTCAAGGCAAAAAGAAAAATAATATTTACAAAATTAAACTTTCGAGTTGGCAAATCAAAATGTAAAATGTTTTTTGTCAATTGATGAAGAGCAATGGACTTGGCACAAAAGATTGGGTCATGCCACTGAGGTTAATCTCAAAGCTTAACAAGAAAGGACTTGTTAGAGGCCTACCAAATCTTAAGTATCAATCGATGCTCTTTGTGAAGCATGTCAAAAAGGGAAACAAACGAAATCTTCTTTTAATTCCAAAAATATTGTTTCCACCTCAAGGCCACTTGAGCTTTTACATTTAGATTTATTTGGACCGACCATCGCCTCTCTGTCTGGAAAGAAATATGGTCTAGTCATTGTCGATGACTATACTAGATGGACATGGGTAAAATTCTTAACCCACAAGGATGAGTCTTTACGGTGTTTTACGTGATTACTGCAAACAAGTGCAAAATGAAAAAGGCTTTTGTATTACTACTATTAGAAGTGATCATGGTGGTGAATTTGAAAATGAATTATTTCAAAAATTCGTGAAAAACATGGCATCTCTCACAATTTTTCATCCCTAGAACACCACAACAAAATGGTGTTGTAGAAAGGAAAAATAGATCTTTGCAAGAAATGGCGTAACCATGATTCACGAAACTAATGTTGCAAAGTACTTTTGGGCAGAAGCAGTAAACACTGCATGCTATATTCAAAATAGAATCTATATTAGACCTATCTTGAATAAGACTCCTTATGAATTGTGGAAAGGAAGAAAACCCAACATTTCATATTTTCATCAATTTGGGTGTGACTGCTTTGTTCTCAATACAAAGGACAGTCTAGGAAAATTTGATTCTAAATCACAAAAAGCTATCTTTTGGGATATTCAAACGCCTAAAGCATCTGAGAATATACAACAAAGAAACATTAATTGTTGATGAGTCAATACTTGTGAAATTTGATGATAAGAAGCCTGATAATGACACGTCAGAGCTAAATGAAGCTTTTGCAGATTTACAAATTTGTAAGGAAACAAAAGCAGATGTCACAGTCTTGACTGCGATGATGTCTCTGGTCTTGACTACGGTGAAAAAGGAATATCCATAATGCATCGGAAGTTCAAACCTGATCACCCAAAGGACCAAATAATTGGTGAACCGAGTGATAGAGTTAGAACAAGATCTTCTCTTAGAGATCATGCTGATTTGGCACTTCTATCAGAGATAGAGCCAAAATCTATTGATGAAGCTCTAGCGATGATGGATGGATTATTGCTATGCAAGAAGAGCTCAATCAATTTCAGAGGAATGATGTGTGGAAGCTTGTGCCTCCTCCAGAGAATAAGCTAGCAATTGGAACCAAGTGGGTCTTCAGAAACAAACTTGATGAAGATGGTAAAGTGGTAAGAAACAAGGCTAGACTTGTTGCTCAAGGGTATTCACAAGAGGAAGGTATTGACTACACTGAAACTTTCGCTCCTGTAGCTAGACTTGAAGCCATTAGAATTTTGTTGTCATTTGCTGCACATCATGGCATTACTTTGTACCAAATGGATGTAAAAAGTGCATTTTTAAATGGTTTCATAAATGAGGAAGTGTTTGTGAAACAACCACCTGGTTTTGAAGATATTGAGTTTCCTGAACATGTCTTCAAACTTAAAAAGGCACTTTATGGTCTCAAACAAGCTCCTAGAGCCTGGTATGACAGATTAAGTTCCTTTTTAATGTCAAATGATTTTGAAAGAGGACAGGTGGACACTACACTATTTAGAAAATCATCTAAAAAGCATTTCATTATAGTTCAAATATATGTGGATGATATTATCTTTGGTGCTACTAATGAGTCTCTTTGTAAGGAGTTTTCTAAGCTTATGCAGAACGAATTTGAGATGAGTATGATGGGAGAATTAAAATTCTTCCTTGGTATTCAAATCAAGCAATGTCAAGATGGAACTTATATTCATTAGACTAAATATGTGAAAGAACTGCTGAAGAAGTTCAAGCTAGAGGAAACCAAACCTATGAGCACACCAATGCATCCAACATGTGCTCTTGGAAAAGATGAATCAAGTAAAAAGGTAGACCAAAAGGTATATAGAGGTATGATTGGTTCACTCCTTTATCTCATGACCTCAAGGCACGATATTATGTTTAGTGTGTGCTTATGTGCAAGATTTCAATCGATCCTAGAGAATCTCACTTAGCTGCGGTTAAAAGGATATTTAGGTATCTTAAAGGAACTACTAATCTTGCTTTGCTTTATAAGAACTCAGATAATTACAAGTTAGTAGGTTTACGTGATGTTTGACTTTCTTTGGAGACAGAATTGAAAGGAAAAGCACAAGTGGTGGTCGCCAATTTCTTGGAGCAAATCTTGTCTCTTGGTCGACAAAAGACAAAGCACAATTGCACTATCCACCGCAGGTGAGTACATATCTCGCTTCAAGTCGTAGCTCACAACTACTTTGGATGAAGTATCAACTTGAGGACTATCAGTTAAAGAGAGTAAAATCCCTATATACCGTGATAATACTTCGCTATATGCTTGACTAAAAACCCTATTTTGCATTCTCGAGCCAAACATATTGAAATTAAACATCATTTTATTAGAGACTATGTTCGAAAGGATTCTTGAAATTAAATTTATTGATACCGACCATCAATGGGCAGACATCTTTACAAAACCCTTCTTGAAGATAGATTCAACTTTATAAGAAAGAACTTGAATTTCCTTCTTATAAAGGAATAGGTGTTTGATCTGAATTTAGTTGACTCTGTTTGACTAAGTTGACTCTGTTTGAATTTAGTTGACTTTGTTTGACTAAGTTGATTCTGTTTAAATACAGTTGACTCTGTTTGACTATGTTGACTCTGTTTGAATAAAGTTGACTCTGGTTGAATAAAGTTGACTCTGTTTGATGTGTTTGACTTGTTGACTCTACGTGAGTGTGTTGGCTATGTCGTAGTTAAATCTGTTGATTCTGTTGATTATCTTATCTCGTTATATTCTTTTCATTAACTGTTCGTATGATCATTGCATAGCTGTCTCTAGGAATCTTAAGTACACGTGTCTCTCTGAGACTGGTTGATGCGTTAGTGAGTGACATTTGCTTTCTCGAGTCATAATTGATTTTATCACAAGAATGACAGCTTTATCGCGCCTTTTCAATTTTGACAGTTACTCTTTTGGAAAAGACAAATTTATTTTAATTCATTTCGAAAACTGGCGTATGGTGCTTAAACTTCTCGAACACGTTTATAACCCACTCACTCACATCACTCACTACCCACTCTATCTCTCAAAGAGAAGTCTACACATTTCAGAACCCTAAACCCCTTTCATCTTTGCACTCTGTGTTTCTCCGATTTCAACAATGGCTGCTCCACAAGTAACGCTGGAAAATCTTCAAACCTCAGACCTCAAAGTGTTGGTGGAACACGAAGTAAGGTTCGAGGATATGGCAAATGAAGGATACGACTTCAGAGCTGATTTCATCGACATGGGGATAATGGATTTCTTCTACATGACCAACTCAGTCTATGAGAATCTGGTGAAGGAGTTCTGGACTTATGCTTGGAGTAAAGATAAGACCATTACGAGTCATGTTCAAGGCGGCGCATTGTGGTCACTCAGGACCTAATTCTTGAAATCACCCATTGCCCTAATGATGGAGCGGTTGAAACCATTTGGTTGGGAAAAAGGATCTTTGGTGGTGGGATGTCGTGAATGAAACCATCTATGAGAAGCCGGAGGGACCAAGGCGATGGACATGAAGAACAGGTTTGAGCAATCGCTCGTAATCATCATGAACCGCTTGGTGCCAAAACCGCTCTGTGGATCTTGTCGCCAGACTCCACAAGTTCATAATGTGGAATTATGAACTCAAAGCAAAAATCAACCTTCCACAGATAATTTTTGAACATCTGCGAAGAGACTTAATGTACTCGAAAAGGAAATATATGAATATCCCTTATGGAAAATTTGTTGTCGTGCAATTATGGAGAACCAAGGTCTTATAAATCTTCTTCAAGGTCTCAACACCTTGGAAGCGTGGCTTGCCCTCGAAACGATGGTGATTCCTATTCTCTCTTGAGACAATCTAAGGAGAATGGGACTCCTTTCCAAGAAGGCTATTGCTTTGTAATTCAACAAGGTGAAGAAGGAGCAAGGAAGAAAGTTGTGAAGAAGGGAAGAAGATTGTGGTGGACTCTGGTGTCTCTACTGGACCAACCAGAAGGGGTCACTCGAAGCACAGGCATTCACATTGCCTCAGAATCCCCTCAGCTCACTCTCCCTGTGAGACCTACATGCATGCCCTCTATGCTTACAGAGGAAGAAGAAGAGAAGAAACTGGAGATTGATCAAATGATAAAGGAAAGGTTAGAGGAAACACGACTATATCATGAAGCAAGCTTGGCTGCAGGCCTTGTACAGCGTGAAACCTTTGCACCTCCAGTTCGTGCTCCTACCTCTGACCCTAGAGTGGCTATTCCTGCTGAGCCCGCCTCTGTTGATCCTGCTCAGAAGCCACCCCTGAAAAGGATACACAAGGTTGGAGATGCCCCTGCTGCAAAAAGGAAGAAGGCACTTGATAAGGTAGTTGATTTATATGATACTACTTATCAATCTGGTTCTGTTCCTGTTGCTTCTACAGTTGTTGAACCCCCTCCATCACAATCCTTGCCCAAACCTAAACCCCAATCTGTCTCTGCACCCAAACCAACACCTACCAAAAAGCCTTTGCCGTCTTTACCCTCAGACTCATCTTCATCTGATGAAGATGATGTTGCTCCCTTGAGGACTAGACAAAGACCTCAACCACAGGTTCAAATTCCCTATATTGAACCTTTAGCCTCTTTACCTCCAGATTCCACTATACCTCAAACCCAAACACCTTCACCACCTAAATCACCACCCAAACCAGCTTCTCCACCTAGAACCGCTTCACCCCCTCACCAACAACCAGACCTCAACATACCATGTGAGACTGAGTCCATTTCGAGGAACCTGACCGAGTCAAGGGTTCAAGAGTCTTCATCTCTTGAATCGCAATATGATTGTGTGTGAAACTCAACCTCTTCGCATGTTGCAACCTCTCACGACTCCTCTTTCAGACTTCCCATAATGGTACCCTTCATGTCTCAATCGTTCTCTCCTCCAAATTCTCCTCTCCGGGAAGAACCAGAATCTGTTGCGTAACTCCTGGGGATGATCTTTGATGATCTCTCTGTTGAGCCTCGCCACTTCTTCTCACCGCACCCTGGACCCTCTGAGCCTGGTCTTCGGGAACCAAGAATTGTGCCCAACGTTCTTCCCAATTTAATTGGTAGCATTGAGTACTTCAAAGCTGAAATATTCAGGGAATCTCGTTTCTGGGGTTTCCTTGGAAACGACAGATTTGATGAAGTAATCAATGATCTTGCTGAAGAAGATCGGTATGAGAATTGGGTGTCTGTGAACACTTGGTTTGACAAGCACAGGCAAGAGCAAGAAGAAAGAAACAGGAGATGGCATGCTGCCCTGACATGGAGAGTTCCTCCAAGAGAAGAGGTCACTGTTGTTTGGGAACCAGAACCTGCACCTCCTCCTCGTCCTCCTACTCCTCCAAGAGAACCTGTAACTCCACCACCTGCACACAATGCTATGGTTGCATCTACTTCTGGATCGGCTTCACATGACAGTCAATCTGTAGTTGTGCCAAAAGAAGTTTTTGATAGGCTGGTTGAAGAAAACAGGCAGTTCAGAAGATTTATGGAATCTACTGATCAAAGGCTGGAAGCCTCAGAAAAGAAGCAAGATTTGATGACTACTCTGCTGCGGCAAATTTTGGAGAGGATGGAGCAACCCTAGAAAACCTTAGGATTTTTTTTTACTTTTTAGTTTTCTCCCTTTTGATAGATTTGCTTTGAGTTTGTTCACTCTGTTTTTATTTCTAATGAAATTTATGACACTTGAAGTTTTCTCTTTATCTTTCTTTATCTTTGTTTGACTGTGATGTTCTTTATTTACTGTCTTAATCTTTTTGTCCGATGACAAAAGGGGAGAAAGAATATAGAGAGTATAAAGCAATTGATGAACCTAGTGTATCAACCAAGTGTCATCATGCATACATTATGTGTTCGATTAATATATTCATGTATGCTCAAACTTATATCTTTGTAATATCTCATGCTCTGTTACACTTAGAAATATTTATATATGCTTAATTCAGGGGAGCCTCAAATCATCTGAATAAATATTTTTTATAAAGAAAAATTGTTCATCAATATATGTATTTGTCATCACCAAAAGTGGGGAGATTGTTGGAATCAAGAGGATCTCGTAAACAATAACCCTTTAATTGTTTTGATGATAACAAAAGATTAAGAAAACAATTTATTCTCTAACATGGTTATAAGTGTGCAGAAAGTATTTATATTCGAAGAATTACCTTGAAGACTTAGTGAAATCTTGAATTTCACTGAAAGCCCGACTCGGCTCGGTTCTTGGCACATAGAATCTGTTTGGTCAACGCTCTGGTGTAAGTCAACGACTCTGGTAGATCAGTCTAAGAGACTACACTCTGTTTGGTCAACGCTCTGGTGTAAGTCAACGACTCTGGTAGATCAGTCTAAGAGACTACACTCTGTTTGGTCAACGCTCTGGTGTAAGTCAACGACTCTGGTAGATCAGTCTAAGAAAATACACTCGCTTAGTCAACGCTCTGGTCTTCAGTCAACACTCAACAGATTGTGTTATATGTGTGCCATGATAGACTTAGTGCTTTCCTACACGATTCTGTCATTTGATAGTCCATTAAATTCTACACACAAGAATCCAGTGATCTGTGAAGCTCAGTTCTGATAGTAAAATTCAAGTACCTTGTTATACGAGGTATCTTTAGACAAGAAGAATGTCAAAGGATAATATCATCAAGGAAACTTGTGCTTGAAGTGTCTATATTTTTGAAAAGCTCACTAAGGACAAAGTTACTGACATTGTGTATAATACTCAGAATGCTTTTCGTCTTGAAAGCGACGTATCCTGCAAAAGCCGAAATTCAAGGATCTGAACTTTGACTTTGGACAAAATTTAGACAAAAAGAAACGTTGTGCGGACAAAAAGAGACGTTGTGTCACAACGGCACTTTTTCAACCCTAGCTATATATCCTACCTCATACACTGAAGTAAAAATAGATATTAAGTTTTCAACAAACGATTTTCAACACAGTTGTACGCAATCTAGCAACTTGAATATTTTTCTGAGTAGTGAGAGCATCAACATCTATCTTCTCAAACACTACCCAATCAAGAGACAGTGAGCAATCAAGAATTCATCCAAGTCTCTGAGATCGTTGAACAAGGCACTTACTATTTTATTCTTTCTTTTAAGAAAGTTATTTTGTGCTAAAAGTATTTTCATTGTAAATTCTCTCTGAAGAGAGTTATCTCTATTTTGTTTCAAAAACTCTTATTTGATTCTGTACTTAGCCCAGTAGTGGCTGTATACCTTAGAGGCTCAACTGTACTGAGTCGTTCTAAGAAGTTATGAGTATAGCCAGTTGGCAGAAATATACTCTCAAGTGTAATCGGTTGATTATAGTGGAGAAATCCTTCAAGTGAGTGAAGGGACTAGACGTAGCTATCAGGTGATAGTGAACTAGTATAAATCACTGTGTCTCTTTCTTCTCTCTACTCTTTATTCCTTGCACAGTTTACTCAATAGTTATTTTTCATAAACATTTGTATTTGCGAAAAAGTTTTTAAAAACCCAATTCAAATCCCCCTTTCTTGTGTTTTGCCACGTTCAAGAGTTTCCTTTGTTTGGGGTACCCTGTGACCCCGAACTTATCCTTATATATTTTGTGCTATCACCATTGTACAAGCAATGGTGTGATTGTGATTATATGCTGTTATGTGAGTCTGGGTGCATGTTCATTGTAGGAGTAATGAAACAAGCGGAATAGTATGATTATGCGTATGCTTGAAGATACTTGACTGAATTTACGTGTGGAAGTAATTGATAACTCTGTGATGACTGTATCTTCAAATATATATATATATATATATATATATATATATATATATATATATTATGATGTGATGATACTCTGCTTATACCTTGATGGATTGGTTGTTGGACTGGATGCGGCAGCACTGAGCTGCTGCAATTGTTGTATTTGAATTATGCATAAATTATGAGGATATGATTTGTTGTTTTCTAGCTTAGTCCCACTTAGTTTTTCCATTTGGATTGTTTGTTTTGATTGGTTTTGGATTAGAGGGAACCTCGTCGACGTACTGACGTAGTGGTACCTCAAGATTGACATATAGGCCGGTTGCCAATGTGATTGGTTGTGATAACGGTTTAATCACTAGATTGGATTGATACATAGGGTAGTTTGCATGCATTATTTATGTAGTGTCTTTTGGGCGGTGAGCAAACAATTTCATGGGGAATAGTTCGGAGACGGCCATGAGGAACTCTGCTCGGCCTTAGGGTAGTTGCCAGTACGGGGTCTTACATAAAGGCAGGGCACTGCTGGGGCATCCCATTTATACACTGGATCACCCTGACTAGACTCATTCTGTATCTCTGGATGTTGACGGCACTCTCATCTGCTCACCCTGAGTGAAAAGGATCCTAAAGATTTCGACGGAATAGATGTTAGGTTCGCATTAGCTGGTTGCCAATCTAGGACTGTTGACTGATTAGCCTTCGTTGTTAAGATTGACTTGGTTTCGTGTTTGAGTTATGTGTTTTTGAAATGGATTTGACCTTGTACTTGTATGAATGGAACATTGGATTCTATTGATTTAATGTGGTTTGTATTAAATGTTAAATGACTCAAGTTGTTGTATAGCCTCATTATGCCTGCTGCATGAATGCTTGTCTCTTTTGCATGTTTTGCCTGTTAATTGTCGGGTGCATGTGTGTTGGGAACACTCGCTGTGATTTTTATCTCATTCCATTCCATTTACTTTACAGTTAATTGGCTTGGAGAACAGAAGATGCTCTTGAGTTAAATTTGAATATTTAGAACGAATATTTGTAAATAAAGATCTAAGTTTGTAACTTGTCTTTGTATTAAGGAATTCTTGCATTGGGTATTAAAAATGTATTTTGGACCAAAGTGTAATATCTTATGGTGATTTGCCAAGTTTTAGTTTTAAAGTATAATTTCTTTTAAAAGCTTTGTTTTTGGAAAAGGTTGCATTGACATGTTTTAAATGACCGAACGAGTTATCTTAGTCGTCGTGGAAAGGACAATGTCTTATGAAACACGGTTTTCAAATTGATGGTAGATGGAGTTTAATAACTTTGAATTTATCGCAAAAATGATTCTCGTACGTGTCATGTTATTTAAGAACTGATTTATGAACATAGCTATTCTTTTGGAAGAAAGATTTTTAATTACTCATCAAAAGAATTCGTTTTGAAAAGAAAACCCGATTTTTTTATCAAATATTTTGAAATCTTATCGTCTTATAATAATATAAGTGTTAGATAATTAGGGTGTTACAACGTGCTCGTTTCCCAAGACAATTGCGGCAGAGATTTGGTGATGATTTGATAGATAATCGCCTCGTTTCCTGCGCGTCTCATCATTACTCTTTTTTGCATTAATTACTGTCCGCTTCAGAATCTATAAATTCTGAAGGAGAGTTTAATTTTGCCTCTTTCGTTTTTGCTTCTCCTTCGTTTTCTCTACTTTTGGTTCCCAGGTTTTTCTCTGCAAATTTAGCCATTTGAGCGTCAAGCTTTGGAGTTCTTTCCTCCTTGCTCATGTCTCCTCGTTATATACCCAGAGGTATTTCTTCTTCCTTGCTTGTTTATTTGCTTTATTAGAAGCTGCTAAGGGGGGTATAAGAAAGTTTTTGAATCTCCATGGCCTCTCAAAGGTTTTCTCTTGAGGATAGAGCCTCTTCTCCCCCTTTAATTCCAGGTATTTACCCGGAGTGGGTATTTCTGGTAATGGGGGGTTTCAACCGGAAATCTCCCCTTCTGTTTCTACCTCTGCGGCGGTGCCCATGGTGGCGTTGCCACTTTCCGTGAGGAAGGGGCGGAGGAGCGTTTGAAACGCGGAGTAGAGATTACTCTCGAACGCTTAGATCATTTTTGGGTGGTTTTAGAAAACAAGTTACAACGTCCATGTAACCCTCGTGAAGTGGCTCAATGGTATAAAGAGGTATATGACACAGTCTCTTACCCTGAGATCCCCATGGACAGGTTCTCCATGGGAAAGAAATGAAGTATTGATCTGAACGAAACTTCCACCCTTCCTGCCGACGCGAAGGACTACATGTGGGTCTCGCGTGAGGTGCTGAGCCTCCGATCTGAATATTCAACCGACGAAGACATGGCCAACTTGGAGAGTCGGATTCGAATAGGTGAGACAGTTGAGTCCGGAGGGGAATGGACTTTCCTAGCTCCGGGGGTAGGTCATCAGATTTGTTCCATGGAAAGTGGTGGTTGGACCACATACCGATGTACAAAGTGTTGTTTGCTGAGCTTCATGTTGCCCTTCCCTTCTCGTCCTTCGAACTCTTTGTTCTTAGGCACTTGGGTGTGGCCCCTTCTCAGCTTCATCCTAACAATTAGGCTTTTGTAAGAGGTTCGACTTGGTTTGTTCGTATCTTCGGATACCGGCCTCTTATCGCATCTTTTTCCACTTGTTTTCGCCCATGAAGACCTCAGAGAAGGCCGACCAGCAAAGTTTTTGATTTGTACAGTGAATCCCTTAAAAGATTCAAGACAAAATACTTTTTTCTTCTTCCGATGGACGACGTCGCCCGGGAGTGTGTTTTTTATCTCGCCGAGGACGGTTCGGAAGTGCCCAAGTTCTCTTTTTACTGGTCAAAGTCGTTCTTCGACTGTCCTATTGGGTCTTATTTGTTCAAGCTATCTGCTCTCCGCGAACTCGAGCAGGGTTGGGTGAAGAGCATCAGAGATTAGGTTGGCGGCTTTGAGCCCGTTGTTTA
Organism: Calophaca sinica; assembly: GCA_037113605.1. Classification (NCBI taxonomy): domain Eukaryota; kingdom Viridiplantae; phylum Streptophyta; class Magnoliopsida; order Fabales; family Fabaceae; genus Calophaca; species Calophaca sinica. Next base: position 102,211,426 of record CM073730.1, read on the forward strand.
TACCGACCCCCAAACCCAAGAGCAAACATTGATTAAGTGGTTTATTCACACCAGAACTCTCCTACGGTGCACGACTTGGGGGGACGCTCGACGTTGCTTAGGTAGGGAGATATTTACTTGCGTTATTTTTTTTTGTTTGCCAAGTCTTTGTCTGATATGTTTGTTTCTTTTGTACAGAATCCATGTCGAACATTGCCAAGTTTGTTGCAGCTCAAGCCGCCCTAGCCAAGAAGTTGGAAGAACGGGGCTTCCAATTCTGGCACGTCGAAGAATGGGGGTTCCGGACCGGCTGCCTTGGCTCTTGAAGCGACTTCGGTGCCTTCTACTGTGCCTCAACTGGCCAGTGCTACCGTCGATATTATCAATGTGGAAACACACAAAAGGCTTGCTTCTTCTGATGTCCCTCCACCTACGCCAAAGAAGTCCAAGGGAGCGATGCAACAATTGTTGTCCTTTGTGAGCAAGGACTCCGCCCAAACTTCGGGGGAGGTCGGTCGTCCCCTTTGGCAACAAGTGGGCGAACAGGTGAAGGTTCTGGAGGAGGAAGTTGTGCGCTTTCGCAAGGTGAAAGGGTAAGCAGAGAAGGCCCTCAAGAAAGATCGGGAGTTGCGAGATCGGATTCAGAAACTTAAAAATGATAATCAGGACCTCCGTATCAAGGTGCAGAATGCGGTGGGTCTTCAGAACCAACTTTCAGAGGAGTCTAACCGGGCCGATGAGGCCGAGAGGAACTTTTGCAAGTTGACTTCTGCAAATGAAGAGCTTAAGAAGAAGAGCGAGGACTTCAAGTCCAAGGCGGAGAAGGCTACAAAGGAGAAAGAAGGCTTCCGAAAGGAAACAGATGCTGCTCGCTCCGAAGTCGCCAATTTGAAGAAGGCAATGGGGGAGAAAGACCAAGAGCTAAAGACTGTCGTGGCTGTAAAGGAGGCCAGCGATCAAACCATGGTGGAGATCAGGGCGGAACGGTTCGAGAACGGCGTCCAATAGTTAGTGTTCCTGAATCCCGGTGTGGTAGTTCAGACTGAGGGCATCACGAACCTTGGAGTGGTTTGGGGGGACCACATCATTCATGCTGAAACCAGAACTGTTCTTGTTGTCCGCCCTTCCCCTTCTTCGGTTGATGCTTAACTCCTTTAGTTGTATTTAGTTTTTGGTCGTTTTGTACTTGCTCCTTTGTGCCAAGGGCATTTTGTACTTGATAATAATTTGAATGAAATTTTTGTTTTTTTGACCTGCTTTGGTGGAACACTGTGTATGTAACTTGTAAATTCGCAAATTAGATTTAACTTGCGAGGTCGTCATCTCGAGAAGGGAGCCCGACCAAGGGAACCTTCTCTCTACCCCAGGAGCTTAGACTTGTCATCATGCTCGGGGGGCGATGTAATGGAAATGTCCATAGATCGATGTGGTGGCTAGTCACGTCAGTTAGGGCTCCCAAAACGACTGGTGTGACAATGTGGCACCCCGTTGTGGTCGGGGTTCGCTCATCTTCCGAATATGATAATGGTATTATAACCTTAACAAAATCGCGATAATAAAATATTCATGTGCCGAAGCCTCGTTTTATTATGCTTGAAATTTGATAAGTGGATTTCCTTTCATGAGGGAGCTACATGAATATTTAGCTATAATATTTTCTAAGTTTCGCAGCGTTCCATGTTCGTGGAATTGCTTGACCTTGAAGTGTTTCTAGGGTGTAAGCGCCAGTTCTGGTCTTTGATGAGAACCGATATGGGCTTTCCCAGTTCGGTGCCAGCTTCCCTTGGCTGGTATTTTTTGGGCCTACATCGGCTCTTTTTAGCACACGGTCATCCTTTTTCAACTCATGAGGAATGACTCGTTGATTCTATCTCGCTGCAATTCTTTGTTTCACAGCAGCTTTGTTTAGGGATGCTAGCTCCCGATTATCTTCGAGGAGGTCCAGTTCCTCTCTTAAGTATTGGTGATTGGATGAAGTTTAAAGTGGTGGAGCGTTCTCCAGCTCAGTTCTTCGACTTCGACTGGGATCACTGCTTCGGATCCATAGGTAAGCCGAAATGGCATTTCTCCGATGGAGGAATGGGGCGTGATTCGATACGCCCACAGTGGGAGCTCTTCTGCCAACATCCCTTTAGCTTCATTGAGTCTCTTTTTTAGACCTCTCAGGATTACTCTGTTTACTGCTTCGGCTTGCCCATTTTTTTGGGGATTCTCGACCGAAGTGAATCTCTGTTTTATCCCGAAGTCAGCTAAGGTTTTCCGAAACCCCTTATCCGCGAATTGTGTTCCATTATCGGTCACAACAACTTTGGGAATGCCGAACCTTGTGAGGATTTGCTTTTTGAAGAACTTGATCATGTTTTTGGATGTGATCTTTGCCACTGGTTTGGCTTCGATCCATTTCGCGAAGTAGTCTACTGCCACGACCAAGTATTTCACCTGGCCTAGGGCCATAGGGAACGGCCCAAGGAGATCGATTCCCCACCAAGCAAAAGGCTACGGGGAAGATAGAGCAGTCATCTCGCAAGGAGGAGCGCTATGTACATCGGCATGCTTTTGACATTTCTTGTACTTCTTTACATAAGCAATCGCATCTGCATCCATGGTCGGCCAGTAGTAACTGGCTCTCAGTTTTTTCTTGGCCAAAGATCAACCTCCGAGGTGGTGACCACAGACGCCCTCGTGGATCTCGGCAAGTACATACTGGGTCTCGGCTACGTTAAGGCACTTTAGAAGAGGTGTTGAGAAACCTCGCCGATATAGGCGGTCTTCGATGACGAAGTACGAATACGCTCTTCGACAAATTTTTGATACTGCCTTGTCTTCGAGGGGAAGTTCGCCTTGGCAAATGTATTTGAGAATCGATGTCATCCATGAGTTGCCGAAGTCAGTGATGGTGTACACTGAAGGGGTAATGAAGGCATGTTTGAAGTTTTGGTCAACCTTCTTCGAAGCATCTGGTGTCTCCGTGGTGGCCATAATACTTGGATGGGAAAAGGTCTCTTGAATGACCGATCTGTTACTCCCCATTGTTTTTGTGCTTACCAGTTTAGAGAGTACATCGGCTCTCGAGTTCTGCTCTCGAGGAACGTGTACGATTTCTATTTTCTGGAAGCTTTTCATTAATTCTTTGACTACGACCAGGTACTTCTGTAGCAGGGGATCTTTTGCTTGATATTCCCCATTGGCTTGAGAAGATACAAGTTAGGAGTCGGTGCGAAGACTGACCTCGGAGGCTTCAAGATCGTGGGCGAACGTTAGCCAACGATGCATGCCTCATATTCGGCCTGATTATTCGACGTGGGGAAGGAGAAGCTTAGAGAGAATTCGATTGTCAAACCTTTAGCATTTTCCACGATTAGGCCCGCTTTGCTTCCCTTCGAATTCGAGGATCCATCGATGTGGATGATCCACTTGGTGCTCGAGTCTTCTGTCGTTGGGGTCATCTCTGCTATGAAGTCGGCTAAACTTTGGGCTTTGACTGCTTGCCGAGGTTCAAAGGAAATGCTGAGTTCTGATAGTTCTATGGACCACTTAATCATCCGTCCTGCCAGTGAAGGACTTGTTTGGTTGGTTGGTCTGTCCGAACTACTATGTGTTGAGACAAAAAATATTACTGTAGTCGCCTCGCTGTGATGACCAGTGCTAGAGTGATCTTTTCAATTTTCTGGTATCGAAGTTCGGGACCTTGGAGCGTTTTACTTATGCAGTAAACCGGCTTTTGCTCTTCAGTGGTTTCCTTTATCAAAACGGCACTTAGTGCCTCTTTGGTGACCGCCAAGTATAGGTATAGGGTTTCCCCGGCACAGGGCCTTATCATTACTGACGGAGTTGACAGTGTTGCCTTTAGCTTTATGAAAGCTTCTTCGCAATTCGAAGTCCATTCGAACTGTACCCCCTTCTTCAGTAATTTGAAGAAGGGCAGCGCTCTTTGGGCGAACATGGAAATTAATCTAGTTAGGGCGGCTATCATCCCAGTTTGTTGTTGGACATCTTTCTTCGACTTCGGTTGTCGCATTTCGGTGATGGCGCGACATTTATCGGGATTGGCTTTGATGTCGTGCTCTGTTAAGTAAAAGCCAAGGAACTTGCCCGTTTTAATGCCAAATGTGCATTTCTCTGGGTTAAGCCTCATGTTGTGTCAACATGCCTGTTCGAAGACGTTCGAAAGGTCAGTGACATGGTGTATCTCTTCGGCTGATTTGACGATCATATCGTCCATGTACATTTCCAGTATGTTCCCGATCTGGTCCTTAAAGACCTTGTCCATTATGCGTTGATAAGTTGCTCCAGCGTTCATGAGACCGAACAGCATTACTTTATAGCAGCAGTTGCCGTTGTCGGTCATAAACGCAGTTTTTTCCTGGTCGGCAGGGTTCATCGGTATCTGGTTGTACCCAGAGTATGCGTCCATAAAGGACAGTAATCAAAAACCCGATGAGTTATCCATAAGTTTGTGGATATTGGGGAGGGAATAGGTGTCTTTTGGACAGGCCTTATTGAGATCGGTATAATCAACGCACATCCTCCATTTTCCATTAGCTTTCTTAACAAGAACAACATTTGAGAGCCAAGTTGTGTACTTGACTTCTCTTACAAAATCAGCCTTAATTAAATCACTAACAGCTTTCCTAACAGCTTTGGTCTCCTCTGGAGATTGCTTCCTGCTCCTCTACGTAACCCACTTCGCAGCTGGATCCAGGGCAAGATGATGACATGCGACGTCGGGAGAGATCCTAGGCATATCGGTTATAGTCCACGTGAAGTGGTTGATGTTGGCTTTAAGGCACTTGATCAACTCCTTTTTTACCTCGGGGGGAAGGTCGATGCCGATCTGGACAGTCTTCTTCTGGTCGTCCCCTAGTTGAATTTTTAGGAATTCCCCATCTGGGATGGGTCGCTTTATCTTCTTTTGAAGTTCTCTTGCAAGAGGGTCAGTCTCCTCTTCGATCTCGTCTTCGTGCTCAATTCTGGCATCGAAGTCAGTGAGATTAACATCGGAAGATTTAATGTTCTTTTTTGGTAGGGCCGGTTTACTGTCCTGCCCTTTGATTGACAGCAGATAACATCTTCTGGCTGCCTCGAGATCACCAAGGATTGTGATTATCTTCCCATCAGATGAGTGGAACCTCATTTTGTGGTGGACAGAGGAAGTGACTGCTCCGAGCACTCCCAGGGTAGGTCGGCCTAGGATGCAGTTGTAGGGCGATGGGCAAGGAAGGACAATGAATTGGACTTTGATAGTTCTAGTTTCGGGCTTGTCGCTGAATGAGGGTTTCGATGGCGTCCTTAAGCTGAACACACCCATCGATGTTGTGGCCTGCACTTTTATGAAACTGACAGTACATCGATTTGTCTGTGCCCGGCTTCTCCTTCAAAGGCTTTGGGAATCGGATTCCAGCGTCTCAAAACTCCACATTGGTACACTCATGCAAGATCTGTGATCGAGATGTCTTCAATGGGATATAGTCTTTGTATCTTCCATAGGGACCTTTGGGGTCCTTGTCTCGGCGGGGTCGATCTTCTTTGTGCCCTAAACTCTTCTCCTGGGGGTCCGTGTTAACACACAAAATTGTCTACTTTTATCGGCATTTTTAGTATCTAAATATACCATTTTACATTAATTTAAGGACAAAGGAACTCATTTATGTCTTATTATGCAGAAATATCATGAAGACACCACTCGGAGCAAAAGATGCGAAAAAGGACAAAAAACTGGCGAGTTTTGGAGAGTTTTAGCACTACTGGACAAGCGGTACGGCCTGACCTACAAGCGGTACGGTCATACCTACAGCAGAACTTCAGTAAGGGCGTACCCCCTCAGTCTGTACCACCTAACGCCGATAAAATAGTCCCGTACGGCCGTGCCAAAGGCAGTATAGCCGTACACAAGTGATCTCAGGGCTGCAGCACGCATGGGTACGGTCCAGCGTCATCAACGAAGCTTGGTTTGGCCATGTATATATGCAGTACGGTCGTACCCCGTCTCAGAATAGTGCATATTTGAAGCCATATGACCTAGTTCGTAACCTAATCTATAAATAAGGGCTCTTAACCTTTTCTAAAGACCTTTTGACGAATTCCCAAGTTAAGAGCCCCCAATTGAGATTTCATATCAATTCTTTGTCGGTGTAAGCCCTAGAGGCCAATGTTTTTCCTTTGGACTTATATTTTGTATCATGTCGTTTATTTATTATATGAGGCATTTTCAGTTATTATGTTTGTTTCAACGTAATAAAGTCCTTGAGTAAAAGTTCGTTTTCAATAGAACATCGAGTAGACGACTCGGTTGTGAGATACTAAAGAACTTACTCTAAATATCCGTAGTCGAGTATTATTATTATTAAGGACAATAATAATGCATCAAGACTATTATGTGGGTGGACTGATAACCTCATCTCACAGGTTATAGATATGAGATATCAAGTCACCACATAGGTACACGTTAGGGTAATTGTGTCCTGGATTGACCCGCCATGAGAATACTACATAGTGTGTTATGTAAGTGTCATGAGTTATTCTCATAGTGATAGTGGTGTATGCCCCCCTCGGACTGAAACCACTATGGTCCCTACATGAGGAGTTGAGTGTTTTATTGTCGCCAAACATTGTCCGTAACAGGACAATTATAAAGTCGATTAGCGGGCACTCAACGAGTCATGCAAAGAGATATGAGTGACCTAGATGGGATTTGCCCTCCTACATAACAGAGTAATATCTGTGGGCCCCTTGATAGAGTATGATTGTAAAATGCATGGCCATCTTTGAAATAAGTCAATATGAGATATTGATCTTATTTGTTGTTACTAAGTCTACTCGGGCATCAAGGAATATAATATTGAACTATACAAGGGTGACACATACTATGCCTTGTGTTCAATATAGATATAAGGGTAAAAGGGTAATTATACACATGATCATTATCACGGAAAGGTTACGTCACAACACTGACATTCTCGTTACTTGGGTAGCAGTGTGTTGCTAGACACCGCTCACTGTTTATAATATTAAATAGTGATTTAATATTATTGTCAACGTTACGGGAACCTACAGGGTCACACACATGAGAACAGGCTAATGGGAGATTAAATAAATGAGTGAGACTCATTTTATTCGGTGGTGCATTCTTACGATGCACCAGCGCGAGTCAAGAAAGACGCAGAACACGGTAAGCTACGGTGCGCTAGGTCAGTCTTAAGTGAAGTCTATAAATAGACTCGTTAAGACTGAAGTCTGGACACGGAATTAAAACCCTAGCCGTTCCAAAGATCGTGACTTGCATCGTGACTGGTTCCGTACGTCAGCTAGCACTGTGACGGAGACCGCTCCCATTCGAAGGCTGTTCGTGTGGACTACGTAGGCGTTGTTTTTACGTGCGACGCTCGTGCTCGATTCCAATTTTCGTCTGCAAACGATCTACGCTACAAGAGGTAATTCATATAACCCTGAGTCATGACCATTCGCAAGGATCCATGGAAGGGAAAGTTTAAATTTCCGCTGCGTTTTTAAACTCTGTTATTGCGCTATTTCCCTACATTCTTTGCCCTCTTCCATTGATTTACGTGTACTCCTTGGAGCTTGGTGCCATCTCCATCTGGTGTCGAACGAGGTTGAGGAGCTCGTTGACAGTGGCTGCGATCGTATAAGTTAGCGACGGCTCGGTGGCGGGATGGGCTCTAGTGCAGGGATGGGAACGGTTTCCACGTTTGGCTCTGACTGGGATTCATCTTTGACGGCGACAGGAATGTCGTCGTCCTGGCCGAGAACGTCAGTAGACGTAGGAATACGTGTCATGTTCCGTGTATGAATGGTTCGTCTGACTCCAGTCATGGTGAATCGGAAGATTCAAAGTGAACAGAAGAACTAGAAAGTTCACACAGACTGCACCAATGATCAGAAGTGGATCTGTGAAGTGGCCGGAGTAGAATCACGAACTGCGAAGTACGGCGGAGACGACGGTGGGGGTGTACCTGCACACACTCCGATGCTTAAGTCAGTATCGTAATAAGGTGAGGTAAGAAATGAACAGTGCGTACCTTTATTGATTAGGTCACGGACCTTTTATAGGTGAGGTCAGGTTGCTGACGTGTGGATGTTCTCAGGTAACCCTAGATCGATCATCAGCCGTAGGATGTATCCGACGGCCGATGTAGTTCTAGGGTTGTGGGGCTAGAATGTTGCTTTTAGGTTTAGTACTGCAATGCTTGCATTCTAGGGTTTCGCGCCGTGGCGATGTGATCCCTACGTTTTATTACCCCAAAGGTGGAACTCCCGGGTCGGGTCGGCGGCCCGAAGTGGGTCCAGGGCCATTTCGGGTCAGTACTGTTTCGGCGTAGATCCTTCTCGTTGGGTCGGATCTGTCTATTGCGGAGTGGGCCTTTGGCCACTCTGGATCACATTATAAAGAAATTCTTTAATTTAGCTTACCACTTGTTTTGGTATACGTCATCAAAAACATTTTAAAAATTTTTAATTAAAAAAATTATAATGATCCTTACGATGGACCTACTTAACTATAATATTATATAAAATAGAGTTTTGTCACGTAGACTCATGCCACGTGGCAGCTCCACATTTATCTTTTTCTTGCCAAAAGGAAAAATAATTTATTTTTTAATTCATGATACTTCATTAATTAAGGCATATCAATCACTTAATGCTTATCTAGACTTTTAATTTTTCATTCAAATTTAAAATGTAATAAATTAAAGCATATCAATCAGTTATTTAAATTATCATATTTGGGCAATTGTCATTCAATCAAAATTTTATCCAAGTCATGTGAAATATAAGAATCATTAATCTTTTTCCTTATTCAATTTAATTTTTTTAGTTATTGTTTTAATTATATCAACCATTATTACCTCATGCTAAACAATAATTTCATAGTGTAGATCATTAATAACTGTGAAACGAATTCTTGCGCAAATATTTTAGCCAATATGGATTATCAGGGTGATTTTACGTGGACTAATGTAGACGTCTATTCCTCTCTCTCTGTTTTACTTTACGTTCTCATGTAATGGGTGTGCTACCCCTAGGTTTGCGTCACAGTTCTTTTATTATTCAGTTTATTTATAAAAAAAAAGTATAAATCATTAATATATTCTCTTAAATGACTTACATATTTTTATTTATTAACTATATCAATTATCAGTCATTGTTCATCATTATTTTACTATATAAATTTGATTACTTTTAATTTTATAACTTTTTATAACTGATTTATTTTACTATGCACATTATAAAATTTAGGCTTAAATACCATTTTGGTCCCTTGACTTATTTTTAAAGTTCAATTTAGTTCTTTAACTATTTTTTGGGCCAAATAAGTCCTTTAAGTTTTTTAGTTGGACCAAATATGTTCTTTACGTTTTTGAGTTTGGCTAAATAAGTCGTACGTGGCAATGACTCATTTAGCCCAACTTAAAAACTTAAAGGACCTATTTGACCCAACTTAGAAGTTTAAAGGACCTATTTGTCCCAACTTAAAAACTTAAAGCCAAAAATGACCTATTTGACCCACTTTAAAAACTTAAAGGACTTATTTGACCCAAAAAATAGTTAAAGGACTAAATTGAACATCAAAAATAAGTTAAGGGACTAAAATGGCATTTAAGCCTAAAATTTAATAGAAAAATCATAACTATATAATGTTAAATTTTAATTTTTTTAATTTTTTTTTCATAATTTCTATATTTTATCTGTTAAACATTATTAAAATTTTAAATTTCGAACATTCCATTGAAGTACAAACATTCTCATTGCAGCGTTCACATAATTGTTTATGTTAAATTATAATAAATGCTAAATCAACATGTGTTTTTAATTTTTCTTATTAAAGTTTGGATATTATACACGATAGAAACCATAATTTATTCTAGGATAAATTTGTTGTCCAAAATAGATAATTGATCATCTCTTTTTCATATTACTTATTTTGAAGTTATTTGTAATTTAGATAAATCATTCAATTTTGTGCTTTATATTTTTTTTTTTGTTAAAGATCATAGTTGAGAAACCATATCTAGGAATAAAGAAAATAGAACCGATATTTTCTGTTTATTTGTTATATTTTTAAATTGGAGTATACGTATAAATACATATATTCTCTACTTCATAATGAATTATCTATAATATTTTTTGATAAATTGAAATCTGCTAATAGTCTTCAAATTTATTCCTACATTTTGGATATGTTTATAAATCATATGAATAACCCGTGTGTGTTAGAAGTCCCACATGGAAGAATGAGATGGCTTGATTAGTGGTTATAAATGGGGAGCAACCTTCACCCCATGAGCTAGCTTTTGGGGTTAAGTTAGGCACAAACCCAAATTCTAAGATGGTATCAGAGCCTATCATAGATCCATATATTGGGCCACCCGCTATCGGGCTATTCGGGTCACGCTCCAGTTGTCTAGTCCTGGGTCTGAGGCAGGGCCGGCTATTGGGCTGCCTAAACAGACCAATAGCACAAGGCCCCAAATTTTGCTCAACAAACGCACAAAAAAAGTTTCACCAAAAAAAAAATTGCTTCACGGGTCCCAAATTACGTTTTAGGCAAGGAACTTACGCACAGAAAATCAAACGTTCCAGTGCATGGCTACCTAATGGGGCCCAATTTAATTATTAAAATTGTCTTTTTTTATTAGGGCCCAATTTTTAAGATTAGAACAGGGCCTCCAAAATGTTTAAGACGGCTCTAGCGTGAGGGGGTGTATTAGAAGTACTATATGGAAGAATAAAATGATCTGATTAGTGGTTATAAGTGGGGGGGCAACCCTCACCCCATGAGCTAGCTTTTGGAGTTGAGTTAGGCTCAAATCCAAATTCAAAGAGTGCAAATACGTGTAAATACACTAGTATGTCACAAAGAACGAGAAGTAGTGAAGCAGTACAAATAATTTTGCTAGAAGAAAGGAAATCAGTATTAATTATTACATTCCAACCTTCTTCGACATACGAAAAGTTCACATAAGAGTAGCAAACAAAGCAATCACAAATCTAAGGTGATCGGTGTTATACATACCCTTTCACAGGAGGATATAGAACAATTCGATCCACATGCGTACGTGAGGACCATTATTTTTGGAGATATACACGAGATGAACCCAGAAAGCAAAGTTCAGTTCGGCGGAGGTCGTGCTGATATCTGTATAGCTGATGATGATCACAATTACTTGCCAGTTTTTCTCGGCGGAGGGCGCGTTACGGGTTGTGGTTTTGTAGGCCCAGAACTTGTACCTGAGGTTGGAGGATTTGGAGGTGGGGTAGGTGGGGTAGGACGATTTTTACCTATTTCAGTGGCGGCTTTTTTTGGATCCATGGTTGCTAGACTTCAAGAAAAACTAGGTAGCTGTAGCTCAGCTTGTAGCTGCGCAAATTGAGCTTTTCAGAAGCCCATCCTTTAGTAAGCCACAATTTATAGAGGTATATCATCCATGAGTTAATGTATTAAAATAGTCAAAGGCATGTATGTACCCCCAAAAAAAAAAATAGTCAAAAACATCTTGAACTATTAAGTTTTGTCAAAAAAAAAAATAGATAAATACTTGTACCATGAGTGGCTTGTTGATCCACTTAACTGTATTACTAGGTTATAGTCGGTTTTTATCCCCTCGTAATACCTTCGTGAGTAATTTTTTCCTGCGAAGTTTGAAATCCACAGGAAATTTCCTACAGATTTTCCAGGGAAAAAATCCGCAGGTAATTTTCCTGCGAAAAAGTCCGCAGGTAATTCCGCATGAAATTTCGCAGGTAAATCCGCAACAATGAAATTCGCGGTAAATCCGCAAGAAATTTGTACAGATAAATTTAAAGTGCAGATTTTTCTCTAAGAAAATCCGCAGAAAACATGAATAAAATAATTTATTTTTTATTTAATTTTAATATTCATATATGTTTAGATTTTATTTTAGTATATAAAATATTAACATTTTATTTAGTATATAAACTATTAATAAATGTTTAGATTATATTATCATTATAAAATATATAAATATGCTTCCAATAAGATATTTGATAATACTTTAAATTCAATATTTATAACATAATTTTTTCACAATATATAACTTAATATTTATAAAATATAAAGATTATACAATAGTTTCCACAATAAAGCATTAATAAATGTAAATATTACATCTATTAAAAGTCACAATGTATCACATCTATTACTCATATGCCACAATGTAACAAATTCCTCTAAACAAATTATTGATGTCTCCTCTGAACCAAATCAACATTTGCAAATAACAAATATAACCAACTGTTCTCATCACATATGCTTGTCTGCCCAGTTTCTTCATCTTCAGCCCTGCAATATATTTTTCCACATGAGAATCTACAGATTTACCTCTAGTTAGGGACATTTATTGGAGAAAATAAGGAGAAATAGAATAAGTAATTTTCTATGTATGTATGTATGTATGTATGTATGTATGTATGTTCTCTTTCTGATAAATGGGCTATCCAATCTCCTATTATAGATCTTAGTCTTACAACATATAATTCATGAAACCTGCAACAAAAGAATTTACAAAAATACTACTATTGTAAAAAAAAGGATGAAAAACAAACCTGAATTGTCAATCGTTGGTGATGTAACACCCCATTTCTGGAGCGCTACTGAACTAAAACTAAACTCTAAATACAACAATCTTTTTAAAAGATACTCTTTTGTCTTTTGAAAATTGCGGTAATTTTTTTTTTTAAAAAACATGTGTCTTCCACAAAACACAATCAGAGTATCCATAGCATTTAAAAAAAACTGATGGAATTCTACCATGCAAAAGACAGATACCATTGAAGACATATATATATGCATTTCCAAAAGATATACATAACCAGCTAGTACAAGATACTGAAGTAGAGAAATATCCACAAGGAGAATACACCTAAAGTATGAAGACCCAAACAAGAGTGATCATACTTCTGAGGTACTCTCGGCAGTTACCCACGCAGGGGGCTGCTCCAAAAGTAAACCTCCAGACCTAGCTAACAAGTACCACAAAAGACTGACAGACTAACGGGTCACTAACCAAAACTATGTACAACCAAACTGACGTCACCAACTAACCAAAACTACCCAACACTATCCATATCCTCTGACGGATCCTCCTCCTCGTCCTCCATCGGGTCGTCCTCATCATCCATAGTCAAGTCCACAAAAGGTACAGAAGCGGGTACTCCATCCGGCCTCATCTCCTCCACCAACACATCGTCAATCCATCCCACACCGCTGCATCCAACCTCACCACACACCTAACAAACAACAGAAGGATCCACAGACGAGGAAGGTGTCCTGACACGTACGAGAGGAGTCGGCACAGCCTCTGGCTCTGGCTCCGAGTCCACTATGGGACTAGGTCTGTCTATCGCTGCTCAGGAAGTAGAGGCTCCCAATGCCCAACATCTCATGCCCACACTCTTACGAGCAGTCTGCCAAACCTTAGCACCACCAGGAATGGGTGCGTAACGAAAAGTCGTCTCCCTAGGAATCTTGAAGTCAAAGGACTCATAAGCTGAGTAGAAGAAGTAGTCGGTGGCACTCGATCCTGCTGAGTGCGACGCCAGCTATCCACAACCCGATCAAACATGATAGGAAAGCTCACGTTACGCCGAGAGATTTTATGTCGAACAGCCAGTCCATCTACGTGGAAGGTCTCCACTGCATCCCTTGTATATACAACTCGACCGGAGGTGGGATCGGACTCTATGGTCGAGGGAATCTCCATATCTGGGAAGTCAAAGATCACCTCCGGTGACATCGTCATCACCAGGATCTCTATCGCATACGCCATCCTCTGGGTTACCATCATCAATTGAAGGAACCACGGGCAAGGGTCAACTTCTTAAAATAAACAAGCATAACACAGTACAAGAGAACATACAATTCAATAACTATGCACAATGCCTGCAAATGCGACTACATGCCACTGTTTACGATTTCATAATTCCATATGTTATGGTCAGTCGTCTGTACGTACCAGATCAGCACTGCATCATGCGATGGTTCGACTAACGACGCCCCTGAATTCCTTTGGCCATGAGGTAACCTTTCACCCCAGGATATTCAGGTCGAAGTTACACCACAATGCATGACAATGCATTCCAACGACTCCAATGAACATATCAGGCATATGATATTTCAACCAGGCATAATCAAATAAATATTTAACTTCCCAACATTAAGTAAATATTTAATTATCCAGCAACACCAACAACATATATTTCCACATAATCAATTCAACAATTCAACAACTCAGAATCACAGTAATTCCGCAAATTCAATCAATCTTGCATCCACATTTAAACAATAAACACATAAGCTCATAAACATACATCACTTCTCAATATATCAGTATCCAACCCTAATCATATCTAGAAGTAGACCTTATCGAAAAATACACTGCTCACGTGTCCAAGCACGTCACAACTTACTCAGCACGAATAACTCTTAAGGGTCCTATCAACATAACAAGGCTTAGTACAAGTCTAGACCACTCAAAATAATTCCCTAGGCTTAGACCCAATTCTAACTCCTAGGTTTTCAAACCCAAAAATAATTTTAACAAAGATACACACACTTGAAATGATAAGCAAATTTGAAATTAAAAGTTTTTAAAGACTAAGACTTACTTGAAAGAATACACAAATTTGAAAAACAAGGTTTTTAAATATTAAACTCACTTCTTTTTAGAACTTAAGACATGAAACAATACTAAGATTAAATACTTTTCATCAAAATCCTTGAATTAAGCCTCCACTTGGCTTTAGGATCACAAAATCCTAATTTGCCGTAAGTGTTTCATTGCCTTAACAATCAAAACAACTTCCAATCAAATCAAGCCATTTCCAAAAATTTTTCAAACTTAATCAACAACCCAAATGCACTTAATTTAGCTAGGAACACAAAATTTTATTCCTTCCCAAGCTCTTAGGAGCTCTCGGCCACACCCTTCCTTCTTAAAAAAAATTTGCAAAACTTTCACTTAATCAAAACAACACCTTTTAATCACTTAATTTCTTTCACAAAACAACAAATATTTCCAAAACCAAAACATTACCCAAGCCAAATACCAAATCATGACTTTCTCAAGAATCAAGGGTTTCACAAATTTCACCATTCATTTGATTCAAATAAAAAATTAACAACTACAACAACAATAACAATTAATAAGAGACAAGGACCCCTAATCAATTTGGAGATTCACATGGAAGATCACTTAACCCCTTCTCCTAGACCATTGATCTAGGGTTTGAAAAATTTGGGGAAAAACATGTTCAACTCTTTCATGATCACGATCAAGCTATATATAAAGCATTAAAACAAGAAAGAAGCAAAAAAAAAAAACTACTTCCTACACTTATAAAGAGGGGCCACGATTTTGGGGCTGAAATGAGGGAATGAAAGAGTTGATTTTCTTCTTACTTACAAGGCTTGGAAGGAGTGATCAAGTAGAAGAAGAAACTAGGAACAAGTTTGGTTGAAGATTGGAGATGAAAACAAGCCAAAATGTTGAAGAATGGAGGGTGCCATGGAAGGAACCTTGGAGCTTCTCTCTCAAGGCAATGAAGAAATGAAAATAAGGGTCAAATGGGGGTGGGGGGTCGCGGCCTACTGCTCATAAAAGGCGAGGGATTAAAAAAAATTAATTAAAAGGTAATTACTTGGTTAAGAAGGGTTTAAAATAAGAATAAAGAAATTAGTCACCAAAAGTGTGACACCTACACTTAAAAAGCTAGATTCTAATCTAATCACAAGTCTAAATATCTAATCCCTCTCTTCTCATGATTATCCTCTAATCCTAGAGTCTTAAGTGTACAAAAAATACGGCGTAGAGTAATCGCGCTACTGATTAATTATTTCGCCAATTAAATCGCGAAAATTAATTTACTTAGAAATTAATTCACCGCGTGATAATAATTTATCATAAATAACAAAAACAATTGAAAACACTCAATCATAAAACAACAAGTTACGATTCAATTTTTATCGAAATCGGAGTTCGTTTAAAATTTTATTCGCGGATAAAAACTATCTGGTGATTCAAAACACGGCGAAACTTCGTTAGAATTTTTTGATGATTTTTGAACCATGAATTAATATATAATATTAATTCTCAAATTTAATTTGATCTTGAGTTAATTCAATCACTTACTTAGCCAACAAGAAACTGCTTATTATAGCATAAATACGACAATTTATATTAAAATAACGCTAAATAATGCATCGTAAAAATACTATTACAATACTCCCCCTCTAAAAATAGTTTCGTCCTCGAAACTACGAGTCAGATACGTACCGAGAAATAATTCTGAATACTGTTTTCTCATCTTCTCTTCCAGCTCCCAAGTCGCATCACCTGTCTTCTGGTCCCAAACCACCTTGACTAGCTGAATCTCCTTGTTTCTCAGTTGTTTGATCTTTCTGTCAACAATCTTTGCAGGGGATACTTCGAAAGACAAGTCATCTCTCAACTTAATCATGTCAGGTTCAATAACATGGATGAGTCAGAAACATACTTTCGTAACTACGAGACGTGAAAGACATCATGAATATTAGACAGGAAAGGTGGTAAAGCTATTCGATATGCAACTGGACCTATACGACGAAGAATTTGATAGGGTCCAATGAATTTAGGAGTAAGCTTTTTGGATTTGAACGCTCAACCAACTCCAGTTGTAGGTGTGACTCGAAGGAATACATGCTCTCGTTCTGCAAATTCTAACGGTCGGTGACCCTGGTCTGCATAGCTCTTCTGTCGACTCTGAGACGCTTTAATCCTTTCTCTGATCTGTTGTATCTTCTCAGTAGTCTATTGAATCAAGTCTGGTCCCATAATAGAGCTCTCGCCGTCTTGGTACCAACAAAGAGGTGTCTGGCACTTGCGTCCATACAGTGCTTCATAAGGTGCCATACCAATGTTTGTATGATAACTGTTGTTGTAAGTGAATTCCACTAGCTGCAGAACGTCATCCCAACTTCCTCTATTGTCCAACGTACAAGCCCTCAACAAATCTTCAAGTGACTAGATCGTCCTCTCAGTCTGTCCGTCGGTTTGAGGATGGTATGCCGAACTAAGCTTGAGCTTGGTCCCCAACGCTTCCTGTAGTGCCATCCAGAAATGAGAAGTGAACTTTGGATCTCTATCAGAAATGATATTAGAAGGCACACCGTGGAGTCGTAAAATCTCTACTATGTAGATCTCTGTCAGCTTCTCTATGTTGAAAGTTGATCTAACAGGTAGAAAATGAGCAGATTTGGTCAATCGATCGACGATTACCCAAATCGAGTCATGTTTCTTCTGCGTCCTTGGCAATCCCAAAACGAAATCCATGGAAATACTGTCTCATTTCCACTTTGGTACGTCAAGTGACTGTAGCATCCCAGCTAGTCACTGATGTTCCACCTTCGCTTTCTGACATGTCAAACATGAAGCCACGTAGTCCGCCACTTGTTTCTTCATTCCAGGCCACCAAAAATGCTTCTTCAGATCATGATACATCTTAGTAGCTCTCGGATGAATACTTAGTCTGGTCTTGTGCGCTTCGTCGAGAATCAATCTCCTCAGACCTACTACGTTAGGTACGCACACACGTTCGTTGCATCTTAGAATGTTGTCCGATCCAACCTTGAGTTCAGTCGCCTTTCCTCGTGCAATCAGCTCTATCTTCTCCTGCAGTAGCTTATCACTCGCTTGTTGTTCTCTGATCTCATCCAACAGTCCACTAGAAATAGTGAGCATGCCGAACTTCAAATTCCCGGGTGACAAATCCACGCTCAGCTTCAAGTCTCGGAACTTCTCCAGTAACTCCAATTCCTTAATCATCATCGTCGAGACTAGAACGCTCTTCCTGCTCAAAGCATCTGCTACTACGTTTGCCTTCCCTGGATGATATTCCAACATAAAGTCGTAGTCCTTCAGGAATTCTTTCCATCTCCGCTGTCGCATGTTGAGTTCCTTCTGATCGAACAAGTACTTTAAGCTCTTGTGATCACTAAAAACAGTGAATGTGCTCCCGTACAAATAGTGCCTCCAAATCTTCAGTGTGAACACCACGGCTGCAAGTTCCAAATCACGCGTAGGATAGTTCCTTTCTTGAATCTTGAGTTGTCTTGAAGCATAAGCCACTACCTTTCTATGCTGCATCAGCATGCATCCGAGTCCCTGGTGTGAAGCATCGCAATAAACCTCATAAGGTTCTTCTGGTTGAGGCAAAACTAAAATAGGCGTCGTCGTCAAAAGCTCCTTCAATCATTGAAAACTGGATTCACATTCCTCAATCCAAGCAAAAGGTTGGTCCTTCCTCGTGAGTCGTGTAAGCAGTGCTACGATCTTCGAGAATCTTTCTATAAATCTCCAGTAGTAACTTGCCAATCCAACAAAGCTTTAGATATCTGACACCGTCTTCGGTTGCTCCCAGGCCAACACAGCTTCGATCTTAGCTGGATCCACAACTATCTCGTCCTTAGTTATCACATGTCCAAGGAAACTAAACTCTTCTAGCCAGAACTCACACTTGGAATGATTAGCATAGAGTTGCTTCTCCCATAGAATCTACAACACTTGTCGTAGATACCCTTCATGCTCTTCTATGCTTCGCGAGTACATCAGAATATCGTCTATGAACACCACCACGAACTGATCCAAGAATGAATGGAAAATCCTGTTCATGTAGTCCATGAATGCCGCTGGCGCGTTCGTCACTCCAAAAGGCATGACTAGATACTCATAGTGACCATATCTAGTTCTGAAGGCAGTCTTGAGAACATCTTCCTCCTTCACGCGAATCTGATGGTAGCCAAACTTCAAATCGATCTTGGAAAATATCACAGCTCCTCGCAGTTGATCCATCAAGTCATCGATACGCGGTAACGGATACCGATTCTTGACAGTAACCTTGTTGAGTTGTCGATAATCAACGCACAATCTTAATCGTTCGTCTTTCTTCTTCACTAGCAACACTAGAGCTCCCCATGGTGAAACACTAGGTCGTATGAACTGCTTCGACTCCAAGTGTTCAATCTACAACTTCAGCTCCTTCATCTCTGATGGAGACATCCGATAGGGCGCTATCGAAATCGGACCTATTCCTGGAAGTAAATCGATGGAGAATTCGATTTCCCTTACTGGCGGTAAACCTAGTACATCTTCAAGAAAAACATCTGGAAACTCACACCACTGGTATGTTCTTCAGCTCGATCTCTTGAGAAGCTTCTAAACTAGCAAGGTACATGTATTCCTGAGTTCCCTCTTTCAAGGTAACCCCGATGTGATTAGCAGAGAGATATTTAGAGACTCCAAGATCTGGGAAGACTACTGTTTTTCGGGCACAGTCCAAAAGGACATGGTGTGAGACAATCAATCCATCCCGAGGATAATATCAAGACCTTTTAATGGCAACCAAATCAAATTAACAACAAACTTTCTACCCTAAATAACCACCGCACAATTAAGGCATGCAGTGTTGGCAATCAAAGTTTTAGCCACTGGATTAGTAACTACTAATTTGAAAGGTAAAATAGTCACATACAACTTCAAACAGTCTATGTAATCCATAGAGATAAATGAATGGGTTGCACCGGAATCAAAAAGTACGGATAAGGATTTACCCTCAATCTCACAATCTCCCTGAATAAGATCATCAAATTGCTCTGCCTCTTCGCCACTCATGCAGAAGACTTTGCCTTTGGCTGCCAGACGCTTTCCTTTCGCCTTCGTTGCATTCACACTCGGTTCAGTCTTCGGAGCTGTGCAATCCCTTGCATAGTGTCCTGGTTGCAGTTATAACACAACTTGCTCTCTTCCTCGCAATTGTTCGTATAATGCCCTGGCTTGCCGCAACGAAAGCAATCCTGTCCATCTCTGGTCTGACTCCCACCACTTGAGTTCTGAGCCATAGGGCGATACTGACCCTTGTTGTTCCCCTGAGGTCGGTTGTAAGGTTTCTTCTGTTGCTTACCCTTCTGGTTATATCCCTGACCTTGATTCTGGGATCTTATGGGTCCACCTGCACCACCCTTTCACTTGCCGTTCCTCACAACTTCCACCTCATTGCACCTGTCAACCATCTCCTGAAAATTCCTAATTCTCAAAGATACTACAGACTTCTTGATGTCCAACCTTAATCCACGCTGGAACCTTTCACTCAGCCAATTCGCATCCGCCTGTCACGAAAAGGACTAAAGTACCTTGACAATGACTCAAACTTAGCTGCATAATCAGACACTGTCATGCTGCCTTGATGCAAACGGAGGAATTTCTGCTCTTTCTCCATTCGTGCAGTCTCCGAAAAGTACTTCTCCAAGAAACATCTGCGGAAAGTCTCCCAATCATTCTCCTGATGTTCCGCAGTCAGCACCTGCTTGACTCCCTTCCACCAATATTCAGCATCTCCCAACAGCAAGTAAGAAGCGTAGCTCACCTTAACATTCTCAGGACAATGGAGCGCTTCAAAGATCTTTTCCACCTCCTATAGCCACAGATCTACCTTGTCCGGGTTTGGTTCTCCATAAAACTTTGGTGGATCATGCGTGCGAAACTCCGAGAATCCTCTAGCATCAGCATTCCTTTCCGCCCTCTGTTGTTGCTACAAGTCCCGTTGGTTCATGGCTGCAGTCTGTTGAGCCACTACCGCTGCCATCTTAATCATAGCTTGAAATTCTCTTTCCATGTTGGAGTTATCGGGTCCAATCGTAGGGTCTCTGCGAGGGGGCATTAGATTCCTACAAGGTCCAAAAACCTATCAGAACCTCACACTCCAGTGATGTGTTAACACACATTGCTTCAATCAAGAAACAATTCAAACAATACTAAGCAAAGCTGCTTCACTCATCAAACAACACAATACTATTACAACTAGCTACCCGACACAACAAAACCCAACCAGTGACCAACCAGTGACCAACTTAGTCTTCCCAACACACACAATCCGGTTAGAACCGCACTGCTCTGATACCACTATTGTAACACCCCATTTCTGGAGCGCTACTAAACTAAAACTTAACTCTAAATGCAACGATCTTTTTAAAAGATACTCTTTTGTCTTTTGGAAATTGTGGTAATTTTTTTTTTAAAATAAGTGTCTTTCGCAAAACAAAATCAGAGTATCCACAACATTTTGAAAAAACTGTTGGAATTCTCCCATGCAAAAGACAGATACCATTGAAATATAAACATATATATGCATTTCCAAAAGATATACATAACCAGCTAGTACAAGATACTGAAGTAGAGAAATATCCACAAGGAGAATACACCTAAAGTATGAAGACCCTAACAAGAGTGATCATACTTCTGGGGTACTCCCGGTAGTTACCCACGCAGGGGTCTGCTCCAAAAGTAAACCTCCAGACCTAGCTAACAAGTACCATAAAAGACTGACAGACTGACTGGTCACCAACCAAAACTATGTATAACTAAACCAACATCACCAACTAACTATAACTACCCAACACTATCCATATCCTCTGATGGATCCTCCTCCTCGTCCTCCATCGGGTCGTCCTCATCATCTATAGTCAAGTCCACAAAAGGCACAGAAGCGGGTACTACATCCAGCCTCACCTCCTCCACCAGGACATCGTCAATCCATCCCACACCGCTACATCCAACCTCACCACACACCTGACAAACAGTAGAAGGACCCAAAGACAGGGAAGGTGTCCTGACACTTACGGGAGGAGTCGGCACAGCCTCTGGCTCTGGCTCTGGGTCCACTACGGGACTAGGTGTGTCTACCGCTGCTCGGGAAGTAAACGCTCCCAATGCCCAACGTCTCATGCCCACGCTCTTACGAGCGGCCCGCCTAACCTTAGCACTACTAGGAATGGGTGCGTAACGAAAAGTCGTCTCCCTAGTAATCTCGGAGTCAAAGGACTCGTCAGCCGGAGTAGAAGAAGTAGTCAGTGGCACTCGATCCTGCTGAGTGCGACGTCAGCTATCCACAACCCGATCAATCATGATAGGAAAGCTCACGGTACGCCGAGAGATTTTCTGTCGAACAGCCAGTCCATCTACGCGGAAGGTTTCAACTACATCCCCTGTATATACAACTCGACTGGAGGTAGTGTCGAACTCCATGGCCGAGGGAATCTCCATATCTGGGAAGTCAAAGATCACCTCTGGCGATGTTGTCATCGCCGGGATCTCTATCGTATTCGCCATCCTCTGGGTTACCATCATCAAATGAAGGAACCACAGGCAAGGGTCAACTTCTTAAAACAAACAAGCATAACATAGTACAACAGAACATACAATTCAATAAATATGCACAATGCCTGCAAATGCGACTACACGCCACTGTTTATGATTCCGGAATTCCATATGCTATGGTCAATCGTCTGTACGTACCAGATTGGCACTGCACCATGTGATAGTTCGACTAACGACGCCCCTGAATTCCTTCGGCCATGAGGTAATCCTTCACCCCAGGATATTCAGGTCGAAGTTACACCACAATGCATGACAACGCATTCCAACAACTCCAATGAACATATCAGGCATATGATATTTCAACCAGGCATAATCAAATAAATATTTAACTTCCCAACATTAAATAAATATTTAATTATCCAGCAACACTAACAACATATATTTCCACATAATCAATTCAACAGTTCAACAACTTAGAATCACAGTAATTCAGCAAATCCAATCAATCTTGCATCCACATTTAAACATTAAGCACATAAGCTCATAAACATACATCACATCTTATTATATCAGTATCCAACCCTAATCATATCTAGAAGTAGCCCTTACCGAAAGATACACTGCTCACGTGTCCAAGCACGTCACAACTTACTCAGCACGAACAACTCTCAAGGGTCCTATCAACATAACAAGGCTTAGTACAAGTCTAGACCACTCAAAATAATTCCCTAGGCTTAGACCCAATTCTGACTCCTATGTTTTCAAACCCAAAAATATTTTTAACAAAGATACACACACTTGAAATGATAAGCAAATTTGAAATTAAAAGTTTTTAAAGACTAAGACTTACTTGAAAGAATACACAAAGTTGAAAAACAAGGTTTTGAAATACTAAACTCACTTCTTTTTAGACCTTAAGACATGAAACAATACTAAGCTTAAATACTTTTCATCAAAATCCTTGAATTAAGCCTCCACTTGGCTTTAGGATCACAAAATCCTAATTTGCCTTAAGTGTTTCATTACCTTAACAATCAAAACAACTTCCAATCAAATCAAGCCATTTCCAAAATTTTTCCAAACTTAATCAACAACCCAAATGCACTTAATTTAGCTAGGAACACAAAATTTTATCCCTTCCCAAGCTCTTAGGAGCTCTCGGCCACACCCTTCCTTTTTAAAAAAAATTTGCAAAACTTTCACTTAATCAAAACAACACCTTTCAATCACTTAATTTCTTTCATAAAACAACAAATATTTCCAAAACCAAAACATTACCCAAGCCAAATACCAAATCGTGAATTTCTCAAGAATAAAGGGTTTCACAAATTTCACCATTCCTTTGATTCAAATCAAAAATTAACAACTACAACAACAATAACAATTAATAAGAGACAAGAACCCCTAATCAATTTGGAGATTCACATGGAAGATCACTTAACCCCTTCTCCTAGACCATTGATCTAGGGTTTGAAAAATTTGGAGAAAAACATGTTCATCTCTTCCATGATCATGATCAAGCTATATATAAAGCATTAAAACAAGAAAGAAGCAAAAAAAATAACTTCCTACACCTATAAAGATGGGCCACAGTTTTGGGGCTAAAATGAGGGAAGGAAAGTGTAACACTCTGTTTCCAGAGCGCTACTAAACTAGGACAATTCTAATGCAATGAAGTTTTGTAAAGTGATACTCTTCTTGACTTTTGGAAATTGCGGTAATTTTTTTTTCTTTTTATAAATAAAAGTCTTTCATAAAACACAATCAGAGTAACCATAACATTTTCAAAACATGAAGGAATTCTAAATGCAAAAGACTATTACAAGTGAACATAAACATATACAAAACTTCCAAAAGATAGCCAGTTGAAGAGTTTTACATACAGAAAACAGTAAAAAAATGTGCACAAGCAGGAATACACCTGGAGTATGACGACCCTACAAGAGTAATCATGCTCCTGAGGTACTCCCGGCAGGTACCCGCGCAGGGGCTGCTCCAAAAGTAATAACCTCATCACCTAATCAACAACTACCACAAAAGTCTAGCAATAACAGACAGACTGGTCACCAACGACAACTAAATACAAAGTAGACAGACATCATATTCTATACATCGCTACTCAAGTCCTCAGGACGGGTATCAGATCGTCGTCATCGACTCTATCATGCACCACTACAGTCAGCCCTACTACACGCCCAACATACAGGAAGAGGGTCCACTGGTGGAGTAGGGGTCCTGATAATCAAAAGACGAGTCGGCATCGCCTCTGGCTCTGGCTCCGCTATGGGACTCGGTGTGTCTATCACCCCACGTGAAGTCGAGGCTCCCGCTGTCCAACGTCTAACTCCCACGCTCTTTCGAGCTATCCTCCTAATCTTAGCACCTCTGGACATGGGTGCATAGCGAGTAGTGATCCGTCTAGGAATCCCAGAAGACTCCTCTGGAGAAGAAGAAGAAGCCGGTAGCACCCAATCCCTCTGAGTGCTACGCCACACATCCACAATCTGCATCATCCTTACTGGGAAGCTCACAGTCCGTCTCGAGGTCTCCTGTCGCAGTGCCAGTCCGTCCACCAAGAAAGTCTAAAGTACGTCCCCGATATATATAACTCGGCGGGAGATAGGGTCGAACTCCATTGCCGTTGGGATCTCTATATCTGCAAAGTCAAACACCATCTCCGGTGATGTCAGCATCGCCAGGATCACCACCGTCTTCACCATCGTCTGGGTTACCATCATCAATTGAAGGAACCATGAGAAACGGTCTACTTCTTAAATACACAAATATAACATAACACATCATAATATACAAATCAACAAATATGCATAAATGCCTGCAAAACTACATGCCCCTGCTTATGATTCCGGAATATCGCAAATTTCCAAAGTAATAGGTTTATCGGCTGGTCCATCCCCAGACCGACGCAATAGTTAATCGGATGATCTTTCCCCAAACCGAGTAAAGAGTTAGTCGGCTGGTCCATCCCCAGACCGATGTAATAGTTTAATCGGATGGTTTTTCCCCAAACCGAGTAAAGAGTTAGTCGGCTGGTCCATCCTCAGACCGACGCAATAGTTTAATCGGATGGTCTTTCCCCAAACCAAGTAAAGAGTTAGTCGGCTGGTCCATCCCCGGACCGAGGCAATAGTTTAATAGGATGGTCCATCCCCAAACCGATAATGGGTTAGTCAGCTAGTCCATCCCCAGGCCGATAATGTCAGTTACCACAAGACACGACAATGCCTTCCGCCTACCCCAATGAACATATCAAATGTGTATGATATTTCAAATGTGGTATAAACAATAAATATATAACCATCAAATACTATTGAACTATTCAACAACCTCCAACAATGTATTACCACAACAATCAAGCATACACCGACATAATAAATTCGACAGTCCAATCATCACAGAATCATAATAATTCATTACATGAACAATAAACACATTTCGTCCCTTTGAATCTCGATGGAGCTAGCAAAGAGGTAACCAAACAAGTGTGGGGGGTCAGAGTCAGAATACCAACCACTTTTAACCAAGCCCACGAAATAAATGTAAAGCTTAAAACAATAAAATCAAAGGGGTACAAGACCCTCATTTCGAACCCTGAGGTTCTCAGACTTCTTTGATCAAAAATAAAACTTAAGTCCTAAGCATATCTAGAAGTAGCCCTTACCTAAAGTAAACCGTTCCCATGTCAAGGCACGTCTCGGTCTTACGCAGCACGAACTCGGATCTCAACTCCTATCACCACAAAACAACTTAGTACAATCCTTGGAACTAGTCTGACCCTTAGGCTCTCAAAACCCATGAACCTCTTAGATAACCAAAACATTTGCATTTGAATGCCCAATATGAAATACATGTTTTTAAAGAATCACTTACACTTGAAAAATTAACAACAATCAAAAGAATAAGGTTTTTAAAAGACTAAGAATCATTTTCTTTTTAACTTAAAACATGAACAATACCACAATCAAATTCATTTTCCTAAAAATGCTTAATCAAGGCTCCATTTGGTTTTTAGGATCTCAAGGAGTCCATTTTTACCTTAAGTGTTTCATGGCCTCAAGCTCACAACACTTCCAATTCAATCAAATTTTCTTTCCAAAATATTTTTCCAACTTAACAACAATCCAACACAATTAATTTAAGCTAAGAACACAAAAATTTTCCATTCCTCAAGCTCTAGGGAGCTCGCAGCTAACACCCTTCATTCCTTTTAAAAAAAATTTGCAAACTTCCAATCAAATAAAACAACCTCATTCAATACTTGATTTTCTTTCACAAAACAACAAATTATTTCAAAACCAAAGCATTATCAAAGCCAAATACCCAATCATGACTCTTTTCAAGAATTCAAGGGTTTCCAAAATTCAAAATTCTTTTCTAAACAGTTCTCCAATACGTAATCCCTTTCCCACAACACTTAATTCTTTCCAAAACAAAGCCAATATTCAACACATTACCCTATCATAGTTTTCAAACACTCAAGGGTTTCTCAAAATTTTACAAGTCTTTTGATCAATACTAAAATCAACAACTACAACAACAATAGACATTTTCAAGAACTAAGAACCACAAAACAATTAGATGATTCACATGGAAATCACACAACCCCTTTTCCTTAGGTCATTCAACCTAGGGTTTGTAGAATTTGGGGAAATTAGTGTTCCGCTTTCTCATGATCATAATCAAGCTATACAATAAGCAAATAAAAAGAAATAAGCAAGAAAAATCATTCCCTACACCTATATGAAGCTCGCAGTTTTGGGAGGAAAATAAAGGGGGAAAATGGTTGTCTCCAACTTACTTATAAGCTCAAAAAGATGAAGATTAGGAGAAGAAACTAGAAATGATGGAGGTTGAAGGAATGGGAAGAAGTCCCGCAAGGAGGAAGAAGAAAGGAGCCATGGAAGTGGTCTTAAGCTTTTCTCTCCAAGACAAAGAAAGGAAAGGAAATGAAAGTGAAGTGAGAATGAGGGGAGGGGGGTCACGACCAGGTCTCCAAATAAAGGGGAGGGAATTAAAATTTTAATAAAACAAATATTAAACAAATATTATTACCTCACTTGGAAACCAATTAAATAAAGAATGTGAGTGATAAATAAGAGTGAGAGTAAAAAGGGGGGTGGGTCACACTGGTTATGAGAGAAAAAGGGAGGATTAAAATTTTAATAAAAGCCAAGCACTTGGTTAAGAGCGTTTTAAGAATAAAAATAATTAGTCACCAAAAGTGTGATACCTAAACTCCAAAAAGCAATATTCTATTCTAATCACAAGTCTAAATATTTAATCCCTTTCTTCTCATGATTACCCCTTAATTCTAGAGTCTAGAGTACCCCTAAAAAAATACGGCGTCGAGTAATCACGTTACCGATTAATTCTTTCACCAATTAATTCGCGAAAATTAATTTACTTAGAAATTAATTCACCGCGTGATAATAATTTATCATAAATAATAAAAACAATTGAAAACACTCAATCATGGTTACAACAAGTTACGATTCGATTTTCATCAAAATCGGGGTTAATTTAAAATTTTATTGGCTGATAAAAACTACCCGGTGATTCAAAACAAGGCAAAACTTCGTTAGAATTTTTCGACGATATTTGAACCATGAATTAATATAAAATATTAATTCTCAAATTTAATTTTATCTTGATTTAATTCAATTATGCTTATCAAACAAGAACTGCTTATTATAGCATAAATACGGCAAAATATATTATAATAACATTAAATATGCATCGTAAAAATACAGATGTTACAATACTCCTCCTCTAAAAATAGTTTCGTCCTCGAAACTACAAGTCAGATACGAGCCAAGAAAACAATCTAGACACTGCTCTCTCATCTTCTCTTCCAGCTCCCAAGTCGCATCACCTGTCTTCTGGTCCCAAACCACCTTGACTAGCTGAATTTCCTTGTTCCTTAGCTGCTTGGTCTTTCTATTAACAATCTTTGCAGGGAATACTAAAAAAAAACGGGTCATCTCTCAACTGAATCACGCCAAGTTCAATAACGGGAGATGAATTAGAAACATATTCTTGCAACTGTGAGACGTGAAAGACGTTATGAATATCAGATAGGAAAAGTGATAAAGCTATTTGAAAACTTCAGGATCAAGAAAACTACAATTTTTTGGCACAATCCAAAAGGATATAGTGGTACGAAAACAAATCCATCCCAAGAATAACGTCAAGACTTTTTAAAGGTAAGCAAATCAAATTAACAAGAACTTTCTACACTGAACAATCACCTCACAATGAAGACATGCAGTGTTGGAGACTTAAGCCTTAGCAGTCGGAGTAGCCACTACTAAGTTGAAAGATAAAGCAGTCGCATGCAATTTAAATCGGCTCACACATTCCAAATAAATAAAAGAATGTGTGGCATTAGAATCGAAGAGTATGGATAAAGAGTTACCCTCAGTTCCATAATTCCCCTGGGCTAGATCATCTGATCGCTCTGCTTCTTTGCCGCCTATACAGAATTCTCTAACCGAGGTAGTCGGACGCTTCCTCTTCGCCTCTGCAGCATCCACCCTCGGTTCTGTCTTTAGAGCTTTGCAGTCCTTGGCAAGGTGCCTCAGCTTCTTGCAGTTGAAACACAAATCGTTCCCCTTAGTGCATTTGTTTGCATAATGCCCCGGTTTGCCGCAACGAAAACAAACCAGTCCATCCTTGTTCTGACTTCCACTGCTTGAATTCTGAACCATAGGGCGATACTGCCCCTGGTTGTTCTCCTGAGGCCTGTTGTAAGGTTTCTCTGGCTGTTTCCCTCTATGATTATTCCCCTAGCCTTGATTCTGCGATCTAATTGGTCCACCTGAACCATTCCTTCTCTTGTTGTTCCTCACCCCTTCCACTTTGATGCACTTATCAACCAACTCCTGAAAGTTCCGAATTCTCAAGGACACCACAGACTTCTGGATGTCGAATCTTAGTCCCCGCTGAAATCTTTCAGTCAACTAACTCTGATCCGCCCGATTACGAAATGGACTGAAGTACCTCGAAAGTGATTCGAACTTGGCGGCATATTCCAATACCGTCATGTTGCCTTAGTGCAGACAGAGGAATTCTTGCTCCTTTTCCATCCGTGTAGTCTCTGGAAAGTACTTCTCTAAAAACCTCCTGCGGAAGATCTCCCAACCAATCTCTTGACGCTCAGCCGTCAACATCTGTTTGACTCCCTTCCACCAGTACTCAGCATCTCCCAGCAGTAAATAGGGCGCATAACTCACCTTGACATTCTCGGGATAGTGAAGTGCTTCAAAAATCTTCTCTATCTCCTGGAGCCACAGATCTGCCTTGTCCGGATTCGGTTCACCATAGAACTTTGGTGGATCATGCTAGCGAAAATCGGCCAATCCTCTAGCCTCTGCATTCCTTTCCGCCCTCTGTTGTTGTTGCAGTTTATGTTGGTTCATGGTAGTAGTCTGTTGAGCCACAACAGCAGATTGTTGAGTCACAGCAGTAGATTGTTGTGCCATTGCCGCTACCATCTCGGTCATTGCTTGAATTGCTTTATCCATGTTGGAGTTATCAGGTCCAAATGTACGGTCTCTGCGAGGGGGCATTAGATTCCTACAAGGTTCAAAAACCTGTCAGAACCTCACGATCAAGTCATGTGTTAACACACATTGCTTCAGTTAGGAAACAATCCACACAATTTTAAGCAAAGTTGCTTTACTCATCAAACAACATCAATACTAGCACAGCTAGCTACCTGACAAAACAAAACCCGACACGGTGACCAGCTTAGTTACCCAAAACACAGTCCAGTTAGAACCGGACCGCTCTGATACCACTATAGTAACACCCCGTTTCCAGAGCGCTATTAAACTAGGACAACTCTAATGCAATGAAGTTTTGTAAAGTGATACTCTTTTTGGCTTTTGGAAATTGCGGTAATTTTTTTTCTTTTTGAAATAAAAATATTTCGTAAAACACAATCAGAGTATCCACATCATTTTCAAAACATGACGGAATTCTAAATGCAAAAGACTATTACAACTGAATATAAACATATACACAACTTTCAAAAGATAGCCAGTTGAAGAGCTTTACATACGAAAAACAGTAAATAAATATGCACAAGCAGGAATACACCTAGAGCTCCTGAGGTACCCCCGGCAGTTACTCGCGCAGGGAGCTGCCCCAAAAGTAATAACCTTATCACCTAATAAACAACTACCACAAAAGTCTAGTAATAACAGACAAATTGGTCACCAACCACAACTATATACAAAGTAGACAGACATCATCATCTATATATCGCTACTCAAGTCCTCAGGACGGGTCCTCCTTGTACTCCTCCATCAGATTGTCATCATCGTCTCTATCTCGCACCGCTGCAGTCAGCCCTGCCACACGCCCAGCATACAGGAAGAGGGTCCACTAGTGGAGTAGGGGTCCTGATAATCAAAAGAGGAGTCGGCATCGCCTCCGGCTCTGGCTCCGCTAAGGGACTCGGTGTGTCTATCACCCCACGTGAAGTCAAGGCTCCCGCTATCCAACGTCTAACTCCCACGCTCTTCCGAGCAGTCCTCCTAATCTTAGCACCTCTGGACATGGGTGCATAGCGAGTAGTGATCCGTCTAGGAATCCCAGAAGACTCGTCTGGAGAAGAATAAGAAGCCGGTAGCACCCAATCCCTCTGAGTGCTACGCCACGCATCCACAATCTGCATCATCCTCCCTAGGAAGCTCACGGTCCATCTCGAGGTCTCCTGTCACAGTGCCAGTTCGTCCACTAAGAAAGTCTGAACTACGTCCCCGGTATACACAACTCGCGCGGGAGATGGGGTCGAACTCCATTGCCGTTGGGATCTCTATATCCGGAAAGTCAAACACCATCTCCGGTGATGTCGGCATCGCCAGGATCACCACCGTCTTCACCATCGTCTGGGTTACCATCATCAA
This sequence comes from Calophaca sinica, assembly GCA_037113605.1. Classification (NCBI taxonomy): domain Eukaryota; kingdom Viridiplantae; phylum Streptophyta; class Magnoliopsida; order Fabales; family Fabaceae; genus Calophaca; species Calophaca sinica. The sequence continues at coordinate 102,242,498 of CM073730.1, forward strand.
TTGAAGGAACCACGAGAAATGGTCAACTTCTTAAATACACAAATATAACATAACACAGCATAATATACAAATCTACAAATATGCATAAATGCCTGCAAATGCAAATACATGCCCCTGCTTATGATTCCGGAATATCGCAATGTTCCAAAGTAATAGGTTAGTCGGCTGGTCCATCCCCAGACCGACGCAATAGTTAATCGGATGGTCGTCGGCTGGGCCATCCCCAGACCGACGCAATAGTTTAATCGGATGGTCCATCCCCAAACCGATAATGGGTTAGTCAGCTAGTCCATCCCCAGGCCGATAATGTCAGTTACCACAAGACACGACAATGCCTTCCGCCTACCCCAATGAACATATCAAATGTGTATGATATTTCAAATGTGGCATAAACAATAAATATATAACCATCAAATACTATTGAACTATTCAACAGCCTCCAACAATGTATTACCACAACAATCAAGCACACACCCACATAATAAATTCGACAGTCCAATCATCACAGAATCACAATAATTCATTACATGAACAGTAAACACATTTCATCCCTTTGAAGCTCGATGGAGCTAGCAAAAAGGTAACCAAACAAGTGTGGGGGGTTGGAATCAGAATACCAACCACTTTTAGCCAAGCCCACGAAATAAATGTAAAGCTTAAAACAATAAAATCAAAGGGGTACGAGACCGTCACTTCGAGTCCTGATGTTCTCAGACTTCTTTGATTGAAAATAAAACTTAAGTCCTAAGCATATCTAGAAGTAGCCTTTACCGAAAGTAAACCGTTCCTGTGTCAAGGCACGTTTCGGTTATACGCAGCACGAACTCGGATCTCCACTCCTATCACCACAAAACAACTTAGTACAATCCTAGGAACTAGTTCTAACCCTTAGGCTTTGAAAACCCATGAACCTCTTAGATAACCAAAACATTTGCATTTGAATGCCCAATTTGAAATACATGTTTTTAAAGAATCACTTACCCTTGAAAAATTAACAACAATCAAAAGAATAAGGCTTTTAAAAGACTAAGAATCATTTTCTTTCAACTTAAAACATGAACAATACTACAATCAAATTCATTTTCCTAAAAATGCTTAATGAAGGCTCCACTTGGTTTTTAGGATCTCAAGGAGTCCATTTTTACCTTAAGTGTTTCAAGGCCTCAAGCTCACAATACTTCCAATTTAATCAAATTTTCTTTCCAAAATATTTTTTCTACTTAACAACAATCCAACACAATTAATTTAAGCTAAGAACACAATTTTTGGGGGCATACATAAAGGGTTTTCACGCTCGTCACCACAACGAACACTACTAGAATTTAACGATTTACCTGCGGAAAAAATCCGCAGGAAATTTTTGCAAATTTTACTTCAAAATAACAAATTTTCTTGCGAATATAAATCTGCAAAAAAATCCTTAAGAAATTTTAATATTTGCTACAGAATTACCTGCAAATTTAGTTCGCAGTGAATTTTCGCAGTATAATCCCCAGCAAACTCTGCCTGTGTAACGTCCGCAGCAAAATCTGCAGATATTACCGCAGGTATTACCTGCGGATTTACGTACGAATTCCAAGTAAGATTAAAAATATTAATTTACTGGATAATTAAAAGTTTTTAAAAATTAAAATTAAAAATAAATTACATCTTAGAGAGAGTACATTCCGGTGGGTACTCTGTGGATCTTTTCTATTGCCCTTAAATCAGATAAGAGAAGGAGCAGAAGAAGCTGCAATCTCCATCTTCTCACTGTATATTCGTCGATCTCCATCTTCTCCGAGCTTCATCGATCTTCTCATTCGTCTTCATCTTTTCTTGGCACGAACCCTAAAATCATTCATCTTCTGTGCGTTCGTCTTCACAGTGTGTGTTCGTCACAGTGCGCTCTTCGTCTTCACAGTGCGTTTGACACAGTGTGTTCTTCGTCTTCACAGTGCGTTCGTCGTTGTGTTCTCTGGTTCTCGAATGGTAAGCACATCGATTCATTGTTTTTAATCCTATCTTGGTCTGCTTGCTATGCAATTGAGCACATTGATTCACTGTTTTGAAGTATTCATTTCATCTTCCCTGGTTTCAGCGTTTTCTGGTTCGTTCCTGCCACCGATTCCCTTTTCTCTCTCGGTTTTTCTCTTCCCTCTTCCTAGGTACTTTCACGCTCTGTTCCATCGATTCCCCTTTCTCTATGCATTTCTCTAATTTCTAGTAGTAAATACTTAAATGTCTCTGCAACTACTTGATTGGATTGTACATTATAATCCAAGATTTGTTGAATATGCATTCAGGTTTTCCTTTCCTTGATTGATTTTTTAACTAACTTTTGCATTGCTTTACAAATAATATTCAGCTTTCCAGTCTATTGATTCTGATCCAGTAAGCGGATTCAATTAAGTCCTTCTATTTTCCGTTCTTTAATTTTTTGTTTGCCAGTCTGAACTCTAAACAAATCCTTTACTCTATCCATTACTGCAATTAAGTCCTTCCCTTTCAGGGACTTCTTTTAGGTTCAAAAGTAATTCTTCTCAAACCATTATCTGCACAAAGGTTTTAATGCCGCGGATCGATAAATCCATCTTCCGGTTAACATATCTCGTGGTTCTTAAATTATCATCATTATTTGGTTATGCAAAAACTTCGGAATCCCCATTTAAATTATGCCTCTTGCTTATGGTTGATTATGATCAGCGTCGATGACCTAGAAGGGGTCATTTTTGCTTCTATACTTTTAATTTTCTTTGCGTTGAGCTGTCATGACCTTTGGTTTTTACAAATGCATTCCATTAAATTATGCTAGTTACTTGTGGGAGAATGCTCTACCAAATTATTAATATATTATAACATCTGTTGTTTGAGAATGCTCTGTGGAATTCTAATTACTAGAGAAAGCGACATTAATTGGTGAACATGTCAAGGGGAAGAGTTAGTCTTCATTTCACCTGGATCTGATCAAGCAAAGCAAAGCTGCTGACAAGCAACTCAGAAACATAAATTAAGCGTAATCAATCATGATGAGGATTCACTATGCCGAGATGAAGTCCTTTCACACAAGGGTCGGCATGTAAGTCACTCTTTTGAATGGGACCTAACTTTAGCATCGGAGTGGCTTCGCAGGGACCCACCCCCGGCAGCACCACCACGACGGACTCCCGGACCGGCAGAGCTTCATCTTCATCCTTCCCCGAAGGTACCCTCTGGTTCCACACCGGAACATGTGGGAAAGCTAGCTTGTGTGATTGTTTGCTAAGGCTTTGTTTTGTTTGAACTTGGGAAGTTTGAGATTTGATAGATTGTGTGATTGTTTGCACTATAGTTCACATTATAGTTCACATTCTGCATTTTATGATGTAGGTGACAGAGGAAAACCTGGATTGGGAAGATGTACAATGGTCTCAAACCGATGTTTGGATTGCAGGAAAGGAATATACTCTTGCTCAATATTAAGAAGAGAGGTTATTTTGACAAGATACGTATCAATAGACTGCATATAATCTTCTTCTATAGCTTAACATGAAAAATCTAATACATTGAACCCTGTAGTAATGTGATTTTGCAACTTCATAAAGGCATAATTACTTATTTGAAATACATTTTTCTTCTGTACATGATATGTTTAATCAGGAGCAGCTGCAACAATTTGCTGCTAAACTGTTCAAGGTATTAAAAACTGCTTAACAGTCTCTATAAATTTGATGTTGTTATCATGAGTCTTATGAATTTATGTGTCTGCAGCTTTGGCATATTTGGTTGTTGAGGGAATATCTTGAACTAGATAGAAGATAGAAGATGAGTGTGCACCACTAGTAATCTTTTATTATTACCTTTTTGTTGTTATTTGGATGATAAGAATCATAGCTAAAGCAACTCAATATATACAAAATTTGTCAGCATTAACAGGAGTTGACTGAATGGATGGAGGTCCTATTGTTCCTTTTCTACGTGCTGATTCCTTTTAGAATGTTGTATTTCAAGGCACAAAATTTACTTGTTTCCTCGTTGCTTCTCTTGTTTCAATTTTTCATTTGTATTCTCTAATTTATAAGATTGAGTTTCATATCTGTGATACATGTAGATCAAGGTACGAAATGCCGATTTTTCAAGTCTTTTCCCCAATTTTTTAATTTGTAAAATATCATAAGCACATGCCGTTAATCTTCACCTACAATTTTCCATCCCTGCAGATGATTGTTGGGCTGAAATTAATCGGGATGATAAGGTATGGGTCTTATGATTTTCATATGCTTCATTCTATTTTCTTATTGGATATCTGAAAGTTCTTGTTTTCAATTAATCTTTTTTTCTTTCAAACAATGTAATAGGGTAATCTGGTGGCAAAGAAATCAACATTCCCTTGTAGCATCAAAGCCCTTGCTGATTATGTTCACAGCAAAGGTCTTAAGCTTGGTATTTATTCGTGTTGAGTTTTAACAAGAATAAATTGAACAAATAGACAAAGGCAACCAATACTAAAATAAATAGCAATCACAACAGTGTAATAAAGTCACTCAAACAAGGAGTAGAGAGTAGGAAGAATCACACCGCTATTTGGTTACGCAGTTCGGCCCCAAAAAGATGACCTACGTCTGCGGGAGAGAGCAGCCCTCCGTTTCACTATCAAAGAGCCTTTACAAAAGATTACAATTGCTTTGAACCCCTTTACAATGTCCAAGAAGAACAAAACCAAGAGTTCCCAATCCCTCTCTCTTTTCCTCTATGATAAACTCTCAAGAACAACAATAGAGAAAGCCTTCAATCCTCCCTCTATTCTCTCCTAAGATCCCAAGGTGTTTAACAGTGTTTCCCCTAAAACCTCACAAAGACGCTCAAGAACGGCCACACAACCCTAGAAAGATCGCACGTCAGACTACACAATTCTGCACACAGGTTTATAAAACCCGACTGTGAATCGATTCACAGACATAGGTGAATCGATTCACCTAGTTAAAAAACTTCCCCTGCACGAATTAATGAAGTGAATCGATTCCTGCAGGCTTCCCATGCGATTCACAGAGGCGTGCTTCGATTCACAGAGAACCAAACATGCTTAAATCGATTCACATAGCTAGGGAATCGATTTCCAGTGTTCAAGAAACACTTTCAAGCAATTCCATGATCCTCCAAACTGATTTTAAGGCACTCTAAACTCCACAATTCAGATGCAGGGTACATAGACTTAGCTAAACACCTAAACAAATTTGCCCCATGTGTTATTTTTCAATTCTTTTTTAACTAAGCTTTATGTTGGTCTTTCTAGGTATTTTACCTGCAGGTTACTGTCTTGGTGCTAAATTCCCTCATCCAGTTTTCGTAATCTTTCACTTAACACGGGCCACTTGAGTAGTGTATTTATTCATAATCGTTTCTTCTCATTGCTTAATAATATTCGTTACTTTTATCCCTGAATTTCCATGACTTCGACATTTGGACGTGTAGGTCCTGTTGGTGTGGCTTTGAAAACTTTTAGTGTCCAGCCTTCAGTATGTATTATCTTCTATATGTTATTATTTTTGGTTACTGAATGAAGCCCTTTGTTTTGTTTTTTATACTTCAGGAACGAGGAATTCTCCAAGAAGCAAACTTGGAGGGGGGGAAAAAAAAAAAAACCTCGCCCTTGAAAGAAACCACCGCTAAAGAGAGCAAGCATTGGGAAACACCAAATTCATATTAAAATTCCTGTATTTTAGGATTTTTTTTTTTTTACTATATTTCTTGTGAGAATGTAGTATAGGATTTTTATTTAATTAGGCATATTTCTTGTATATTAAAAATTCAGTACAACGTGACTTTTAATAAATGTAATATTTACTATAATATTTATATTTATTAATGCTTTATTCTGAAAAATTTTGTATAATTTTTATTATATATTATTAAATATATTATTGTAAACATATTATATATTTTGTAACAATAATAATAATATCAATAATTTTATTAGTATTTGATAAACTAAATAAAATATTAATATTTATATAATAATAACAAAATATACAAAATATTAATTTTATTAATATTTATATTAAAAATCTTTTAGAATGTATATACAAAATAAATAAATAAATAATTATTTTTTTAAATTTTTTTACAATTTCCTGCGGAATTACCTGGGAGAATTTCTTGCGGAATTACCTGCGAAATTCAAATTCGCAAAAAATTTTCTGCGGAGATAGCTGCGAATTTTTTCACAGGAAAATTACCTGTGGATTTTTTCCCAGAAAATTTCCTGCGAAATTTAACATTCGCAGGAACAAATTATCCACGAAGGTATTACATAGGGACGTAAATCCATAAAAAAATCCGTAGGAAACCTGTTTTCTGCGAATTTTTCAGTAAAACCTGCAGGAAATACCGCAATTTCTAGTAGTGGGAGGTCATTTTTAATTCCTTTATTTTTATTTTTTTAATCTTTGTTTAATACTATAATTTTTAACGTATACAATAATTCGTAGACAAAAAGCAATGACAGGTTGGGTTGATATTATTAAGCACTAACAGTCAAGAACCACAAGATTTTCTATTAAGGACGGGAAAAAATTCGTATTTTGTTATGAAAGAGAAATTTGCATATTGCTTCTATATAAAATTAGCTTATTTTTTAGACATATATAACGACATATTTCTTATGAATGAGGTATACTATTCGAGTTTTGGCAACTTATCCTCATGAGAAAGGAAACTTGGAGAACTTCAGTTCGATTCCTTGTAGAACCATTGTCAACGGTAGGTTGAGAACCAAAGGGTAACACTCTACAAAACCAGAGATTATTCTCATAGTAGGTCCGAAGAGTCTAAGCCGTGGAGATACTTTAGTGAACCCACTCGACCCAAAAGACTAACTAGGTTGGGATTCGACCCTAAAAAATATATATTTCTTTATAATATTTTTCTATTATAAAAGGACTTTGCTATTTGTTAGAAGTCCCACATGGAAAAATGAGATGACATGAATAGTGATTATAAGTGATGGACAACTCTCACCCCATGAGCTAGTTTTTTAGGTTGAGTTGTACCCAAGCTCAAATTCTAAGATAGTATCAGAGCCTATCATAGATCCAGTTTTGGGCAACTTGTTATTAGGCCACTCGGATCATGCTCCAAATATCCAGTCCTGGGCGTGAGGGGTTGTGTAACACCCCCTCAGTGTCACATTTCGTAAACCAAATTTAGCAGTTTGTTAAAACTTTTTGAAAGTTACTCAATAGAGTAGTTACGAAAAATCTGAACCAAGAAAACTTAAAACCAAACAAATATAAACTGAACCTCATCAATAATAAAATAAGATCGATTCTGCCACAAGGCACACATTTTTTCAATATTTCAAATACACCACGCATTTAATCAAAGTCAAAGAACCTGACTAAAACAACAAAAATCCTAAGAGCTGGTCTGACCAAGAACTGTAAGTCTACTGATCTAGATAACTAGTCAGAGACACAACAATGAAACCACACTTTATAGACAACATCTATAGTAAAGGCTCCTACCAGATGTATATCTAGTTAGCCTAAAACGTAAATCATCTCCAAATAACTCTCTGCTTCAGAGCTTGTCGGAACACTAGCAGTCTACATCTCTTCTTTCATGCCTCTTCATGATCAACAGCCAGATTACTCCAGCTGTTAGGAACTTTCCCATAGTACCTGAATGAGAAATGCGACCGGAGGCGTGATCGACCTCCTACACATCTGCAGTGTTCACCTCAAGGAACTCATAGGTCGTGCAACCTAGGTGACGCATCGGCCCTTGCGCCATCTAAAGTAACGACATTCAAACATAATCATAACAGAAAAACAGTGCAAGAGTCAATCCTTTGTTCACGAGTTTATCATAAGCTAATCACATGGAAAACAAAATACTACTTATAATACAAAGATCATGCATCATATTATAGCTTAATATCCATACACATCATCATGGCATATTAAAACACTCAACATGTGAATCAATCAACACTCTCAACAATCAACTCAAATAATCATCGACATTTTAACCACATCATCAATGTGTTAGTATGTCATGCTCTGTGCATATGAAACTTTGCGCGCGTATAAGCACACATAACAATGGAGCAAGACATTGGACGCTCTTCGATTCCTTTGTAAAAACAAAACATCCCATAACAATGGGATTCGCAACGTAGTCGGAAACTCGATTCCTAGGTTACACCGTCCTCTCTTAACCCTTGGTCCGTACTCGTACCTCGGATTGGGCAAAGGAACAACTACTCGGCACGAGTCAAAAACTCGATTCCTCGGCCAAGTATCGATGCTATCATGGTTTAGTATATGTATTGAAATCAAATATCCTCGTACGGGTTCACTCACCAGGAGTGTCCGAGATTCTTACTCATTATCGCTAATCCAATTTTTACGTTTCATCTCTCCATATTCATGAATCCTTTTATCTGAAAACTTTTTCTTTTCGAAAACTCTAATATAATTTGCAATCTCTTTTTACCCCAAAAATACCTTTGGGAAAAGTGGGTCATTGGAACCTTCAATGAAATCTCTTCGAAAACTCTTTGTTCGGTAAAAGCCTTTAATATAATTATTCTAATCCCTATCGAATGTGTTTCCTAATTCTTTTTAAGAAAAAAAATCCTTAAGCGTAATTTTGAAATATTTTCTCGGCTTTTGAGATCGCATCAAGCACACCGATGTATGCCGTCAATCCAATTAATTCGATCATTCGCATCTACTAAGCTTTTCATGCATATACCAACAATTTCAATTCAATTATTTACACACGATAATAATAACATGCCACCTAAAGGCAACCTAATACATTTCCATAAGTAATACTACTCACATATTACAACAATCTATCAATCAATTAATAGAACACCCAAGCAAACAATCAACACACAATGTGAAAGCTCAAACTCATTATGTAAGAAATACCCTTACCTCGTACGCTTTCCTTTTCGGAGGTCAATAAGTTAAGCCTTGTGTCAGTTGCTCCAAACCTCAAATCTTAACACAGAAGCACTAAGTTTTGGAACCAAATCTAGGGCACTAAGCCTATAGTTAGGCCACGACTCCTATGCCTAAAAACTAGGATTTTGTCCAACTTCATCTCTTAATATGCTAGCACCTAGAACTAGTAATATCAAGCTAAGAAAATTTAAATCCAACTAAAACACTTAGGTAACTTACGGCTCAAACATAAAAAAATGACAAGAGCTAGTTTCAAAATTTCTAAACATGTTTTTCCATGCATCTTTAATATTTATTAGTCCTAACACTATAACAAATTTGGGAATAAATAGCGCTTATTTTTTTCCTTAAATAGCGCTTAAAAGCACTGCTTATTCAGCCGCTACTGAATGTGTTACAAAAAAGCAGCGCTATTGAAAATAGGGAATAAATGACGCTTCCTTGAGGAAGCGCAACTTATTCCCACCTTTAAGCAGCGCTTCTTAGTAAGAAGCGCTGCTTAAAGGTGAGAATAAGTAGCGCTTCCTTGGAAGCACTATTTATTCCCCTTTTTTTTCTAGTATTACACGATGCAAGAAACTAAAGCAGAGCTCATGTTGCCGAGTCATTAGAATTCTTCCAAGCCAAAACATCCTAATTTCAATCGCTCAAGAACCGCATAGCTCTGGAATCACAAATCCATCTGTGACATCCAAATAATAAAATTAGTTACAGCAAAACAATAATCAATCTAAACAAAGAATCTTCAAATTAATGTAACGCATACCATGAAATCTTGAGCAATTTCGCGAACAAGACGCTGGAATGGAAGTTTCCGAAACAAAAGTTTCGTACTCTTCTGGTATTTTCGGATCTCACTGAAATCACACATCAAACAGAATATTCAAAACAAGTATGTGTTCAGATAAAACCATTACAGAGACTTGATAAGGAGAAGTATGATATTTGAAGTAAGGGTTTGGAGAAAAATTAGGGAAATCAACACTGAGACAAAACATGAAAAATGTCAACTCACCATGTGAAAGATTCCGACACGGTGGCTCACAGTGGTGGTGGCTCACAGATCTGGCCTTTATTTCGTCTGAAGCTGACCCATGGAGGCTGAAATCCGGTGCGACACGGGCATCTCCTCTTCTTCTTGCTGCAAAAAGAACAAACACATCACAACCCCCAAAGTAACAGTGAAAAGAAGGAAAGAATTTGAAAAGGGAAAGGGGGAAGGGGCGTGGCACTGAGAATTAGGGCTTTCTCGTTTCTTTCTTCTCTGAAAAAGGGTGTTGCACCCTAATTTTGTTCGGCCTCTTTTTTTATTTATTTTTCTTAAATTAGTAATAAGAAATAATTATAATATTTTTGGTCTTGGAATAGAAAGAAAAAGTGAAAAAAAAGAATAAAAAAAAGGAAAAAAGAAGAAAAAGAAAAAGGATGCAAATAGTAAATGAGGTGGTGCAAGTAACAATGACCCAAAGGCTCCCCACAGCCCAATTGGCCCGCAGCGCTATTCCCCTTCCTTTTTTCCCAGCACCCACTTTTTTTTTTTGCTGGCGTGCCCCCATCACCTCATCTACTCTCTTTTACTGGCGCACCTGCTTTATTTTTCTATTGCGCATACCAGGCCCTTTAGCCCACACGCCCAGGATCCAGCCCAACCCAGATTTAACCCTAAAAACATAACCCTAAGATCTGATCCTCCTCACTCCCTCTTCTCCCAACAGTGTAACGCCCCAAATTCCCTAAGCTGAGTTGAGTATAAGTTGTGAGAAGTTGTGTAATTGTGTTTAAGCTTAATTTGGATTCAAATTGAGTAAATATGATTACACAAAGCTTTAATGTGTGAGTTGTTGATTATGAGTTAAGAAATAAGTTGGATTCAATCTTAAAATGATTGGAAGTATTGATTAGGAGTTAATTGAAGTTGGTTTAGGGAGAAAGTCTCAAGATTGGGTGTTAAAATTGAGTTTCCTTGATTTTTATTGAGTAGGAATCGATTCAGGCAATTCAGATCCTCTGGAAGTCGAATTGGAGAAGCTGTGATTCGATTCACACTTCGATTCACAATAGGCACTGAAATGCCATTTTAAGTGGATGAATCGATTCACACTAAGCAATGAATCGATTCACAGACCTGAAAATGCATAAAACGCAGCAGCAGTGAACAGAACGCGAAAAGGGGAGGAAAAAGAAAGAAAAAGGAGCAAGAATGAGAGAAGAAAAAGGGGGAAACCCCTAGGGTTTCATGATTTGAGAAGGATTAAAGAGATTCATGTTGGATTTCTTCAATATCTTCCTTGAATAGAGAGCTAGAGAGTTGAGATCGAGTTTTAATGGAAGTTTGGAAGAACCCTAACTAAGAGGAAGAAGAAGAACCGAATTGAAGAAGAAAAAAGGAAGAAGACCATGCTTCTTCAAGGATGGCTCAATTTCTTGGACTTGAAGAAGAAGATTGAAGATTGTAACTCAAGATTGGGAAGATTTGAAGAAGCCCTAAGTTGAGAAAAGGGGGAAAACGTGAAGAAGAGCAAAGAGGGCAAAGCTCCATCATTCTAGCTCAAGACTTTGAAGAATAAAGGTGAGTTCTTCATCCCTTAGGTGATGGGCAACCATAAGTCCCACAAATAGGAATTCCTTTTCCTTAAGTAATATGTGAACCCTAGGTTCAAGTTAGGATTTTGAATACCTTTATGATATAGAATTTGTCATTATTGTTGTTATGATTTTGTAGTGGGTTTGGTTAAAAAGAGGTTGGATGGCTGCCCCCAACCCCCCCACAAATGTTTGTATGTTTGATGTTTTGCTCCCTTGTTCGATCCATAGAGCTTCAAGGGGATGAGTCTGATATGTGTGTTGTCCATTATATTGGTCAGTTTTGAGGCTTGCTAATGAGCCCAAGTTCATGAAAATGATATTGATTAAAGGATTTAAGGAAATTATGTGATAGGAAAGAATGTTTAAATCAGTTGTTCAATCATTTGGTCATATTTTGATGTTTGATTATGAGTCCTATGTGGGAACAATTTACCTTCTGATAAGTCTTGAAGTGTGTAGGAATTAAAATCACTCATATTTATAACATCACTCAAGCAAGAAGAAGAAGTTTTACAAGAAGTTGAATATATATAAGTCATGTCTGCATCCAGTTTACTCTAGCTTCTGGTTCATATACACTAGCGAGCGTCCGATTTTCAAATACTATGACATGTGGAACTTAAGCACTGCAAAAGCAAGTGTCTTATGCCTTTCAAGCGAGCATCCGGTTGTTTAATGAAATATGTGCAAGTCACACGTACTTTATCTGCTCAATACTTCAGCGTATCCTGAAATGAATTCAAATTTGATTTGTGCGCTCAATTTTATGTACGGGGAATCAAAGGTGACACCTTTGGGATAAGAAAAAATTTGTACACTATGTGCCTGGCTGTAAATGATTGAAAAGCTGATAGTACAAATGGTCATAAAGTGTACTATTCTGAAATTCTCTAAAAAGGGAATAAAGGATATTTTCAAAATTATCTCACTCAATGATTTGGAGCTGATTAATTTTGCAATGGTAATATTCTAGAAGATATCTATAAATACTCCAAGCTCTCCATTGAAGAAGGTTACAGAATCATACATAATTTATTACAAGTGAGAAACCAAAGTTTCTGTGCCAAGAACTCTACGAATCAGTACCTGAACTTCAGCGTCTTATTCTTTCTTTTATAAAGCTATTTATGTTGTGCTCAAAGTTTTTCACCCTCTTTTGTTGAGAGTTATTTGATCGTACTCAAATCATCTTTGAAAAACTTGTATTGCCTCATAACAGGCTGTTTCCTCAAAGACACGATCGTACTGAATCGCTTTTAGAAGTTAAGAGTATTGTCAACTTTGTGACAGTAGAATACTCCTAAGGAAAATTGTAATCATTGTGAATATAGTGGAAAATCCTTCAGGTACGAAGGGACTAGACGTAGCTACCAGGCTGGTGGTGAACTAGTATAAATCTCTGTGTCTTTTTCTCTATTGCTTTATCTATACTTCTGTTTTACGAAGAAAAACAAGTTTTCACTTTAGCATCCAGTACTTTCTCAGCATCTGGTTACAAACGTCTTTCAAACAAACTTGTTTTCAAGCGTGTTTTAACTTAGAGTTTGCGAAAAGCTTTCAATACAATTCAACAACCCTTATTGTGTTCACGTTCACAAGTTGTTAGCTTTCCATTAGTGGGATTGACAAGTTTCAATTCTTTACATACTAACCTATGTGATTGAATACTCTAAATGATGTTTTTGAGTGATGTGTTGAGCAGGAGAAGAAAATGGATTTTTCCTTGTGTGGTACAAAAACCCGTGTCCAAACTAGAGTCTAGGGTTACTAGTTTTAGCTTAGGAGCCGTGGCCTTAATCAATGGTATTAGTGGCTTAGAGTTATGTCTAAACTTTAGTGTTTGTTAATTTAGGGTTCTAGTGATCGTGTTGTGGGCAAGACCGTGATTTGTTCATTGACGAAACTGGTAGACAAGCTTGTGAGCAAAGCGCCTAAGGTCAGGGCATCTTCCAATTTTTTGCTTTATGAGTGTTTATGTTTGTGTGGATGGTTATTTGGAGTTGATGTTCTTGAGAAATTTGAGATGGTGATATTGATTATGAATATTATGTGGTTATGATTTGATGAATTGATTAGTGTTGTTGCTATGTTGTGATTATTGAATATATTATGTGTATACATGCTCAAAAACTGGTGGGTAATATGAGATTACCGATAATAAGTGGGTGAAGAACTATGTCATTGCGATTGTTAAGTATTTTCGAATTAAACCTAAAGAAATTTCTAGTTAAAATCAATGAGACACTTAAATGTGGATTTTTCTAAAAACCTCAATTAGTAAATGATTAACCACCTTTTCTTAAAATGAATAAAGTGAGTGTTAGAATAATTAAAAGTAATTATTTTTGAACTAATAGTGGAATTTTCAAATACTAATGTTTTACAACTAATAGCTGTTTTGACAAGAACGAGGACTTTAGGGATACCAAGTGATCCAGTTGCGATGACTAGCTGTGGTGGTGCATTTCCATGAATACATCGATGCCAACTTAGGAATCTGCGTGAGCCTAGTGTAGAGCTATCGTGCAGTGAGGCCAGACCTAGGTGCAAGTACGTACTGACAGTCAAGGAGAAACGAGCAACATGTCTCAGGTAAATCCTTGCATGGTACTTAACATGTATCCCTGCAAGGAAATTAATTAGCTCCGACCAGAAGCAATCTTGTTGTGGGCGAGTGTCCAGGCCGACCTGAAGCAATCCTGTTGTGGACCAGTGTCGATGACACCCTTGCGAGGGTGGTGTGTCAATATTTTAGAATCATGTGCATTGGCATATAGACTAACCAATAGGGATTTGAAGTGCATCTTTATTGGGCTGATTGTTTAAATGTTTCTTATGCCATGCTATCTCACATTTAATCATTATATATTGGTATGATGTGATATGTGTACATGTTATTGTTATTATATGATTTTTTTGGGAAGATGACCCTTTCTATATTCGGGCATTCTCATGGATGTCAACCTCTGACGATGGTGCAAGTAGGAAAGACGTAGTCACTCGAGATCGGTAAGCGAGGCGAAGGAGGACTTCATCCGATTTGTTTCTTCAAAGTTATGGTTTATTAGACTAGCTGTGGGACTCAAAAAGCGTTGTAGGGCTGACTAGCTATAGGTGTCTTTAATATATTCTTTAAGTTGTATATGCATCATGTATGTTCAAAAACTTGGATCGCCTTCGTGCGAATGGTTATGTTTATACATATATTTGTTTGCATGGTTATTATGCTATTAGTTCTACATCATGTTTCGAAAACGCTGCAATACTCTGATTGCCATTTTGAAAAAGATTTAAAAAGAAAAAAAATAGACCCACATTTTTGTAAAAACCGTGCAAGAGGAGTATTATATTTCCAAAAGCATTTCAATTTTAAAGTTATATTAGATCAGTAGCGCTCCGAAAAATTGGGATATTACAGTTCCCGATGGCCTAACCCGTTAGTAAATATTCAACTGCCATTACTGATGTCCTTGGTCCTTAGTAGTTGAAAATGAAGCTTATCGACGAGTGCTTATTGGTATAACCGTCGTTATATTTCCGTCGTTATATTTGGTGCCTTAATTTCCTTTCCCTTTCATGACGGACTAGGCAGTCAGTAAATTTCACTTTCAAATACTGACGACCATGCTCGTCGGTAAGGTATGTCATTACTGATGACCAATGCTGTCGGTATTGCGCTTTAATTTCCCAACCCATTACGGTAACATTACGCTTTCCAAAAAACCTTAAATTCATGTTTTTGATTAGGTATTAACTTGCAACTAGGTATGCAATAGTGAGATGGGTGTTTAGGAGCATAGATTAGGATATGAGCAACATTAAAACGAGCCAGAATGGGAAACCAATAATTTTCTTTCAACTTAGTTCATGATTCGATGAGGTTTACACAGGGACCATCGCGATGCAATCGTACCCTAACACCGTCTTTGTTCTTGCTAAGTCACGTGTGAAGAAGCAGCTCGAGATGTGATGGGGTTTACATAGAGACCATCGCGATGCGATGTGTACCCCGACATAATCTCTGTTCACATTGAGACACATGTAAAGTCAAGGGGTAGCTCGAGATGTGATGGGATTTACACTGGGACCATCGCGATGTGATGGAGTCAAACCTCAACTTTAAATAGGTGGTCCCCTCTTCTTTCATTCTAGCACTGAGGTTCAGGAACGAGGATAAGAGCGAGGCCTCGAGGAGTGGTCCCATGGCCAAAGCAAGGAGAGCGCATAAGTAGCAGAGTTAGGGGCTGCAAGTAGAAGCTCCGGTTCCAGTTGCGAGCTTTGGGCGATTCGAGTCATGTAGGGAGATTCAAACCCTATCCACTAGGGAGTGTAGGATTAGAAGGAATGTATGAATAAGTGTAGCATAACCTAATCCTAACTAGAGGTTGGTAAATAGTGATACCTTAGGAGAGGGGTTACGACCTACGACGGCTGAGGATAGTTGTCGTAAGTATACCAACCATATGAAATGATCTAGTTGAGATTGAGGATATGTGACAACCCTAGGATAGATGACTGCCGATGCACTGAAACCCTAGGGCTGATGACTTATCAATGGAATATGATTGTTGAGGTGTGATTGATAACTTGTTAGACGACATAATGCCAGGGTTGATCTATACATGCTTGAAGATGATTATGATTGTCTATGAGTGTAATGATATTGTTGGTACTGTGCATATCTGGGATGTAACATTTTGTGTACTAGGTGCATAGATGATAAATGTTGGTAACTAGATACTATTATATGATTATGATGGTTGGGTTGTTGTCTGGGGATGACTTTGATTGACGGCTTAGTTAGAGGTGTGACCAAGATAGAAAATGATACACTGTGTTGGATAGAGTTGAGTTAGACATGCTTTGGACTGATAGTTGAATTACTAGGCTATTATCTGGGAATTTTTTGGCAAGGATCACATAGACATTATACCAATATCATACGCATAGGTTAGCGTATGAGGTTACGAACCTTTGTACAAGTATGGGTACTATCAGTATAGAACACACTGGTCCTTGAGGATAGTATGGGTTCGACAAGTACCATAGGTGGCCTGTATTGTGTTCGCTATTGTGTCGTGGCGTCGAAGTGTCTGGTCATCCTATGGGGTACTGTGGTCTCACTATCCATAGTGATGGTCCCGAGTGCAGCTCCAATACCTACTCCAAGCGCTAAAATTGGGGAGTAGGGAAGCACTCTTAGGGGTACGATGAGTGGGATATATGAATGGACAAGTAACCTACCCGCCCTTCACAGGCTGATGGGGGTTGCTATATGATTGTAAATGGCTAAGTGGGTTCGAATAGGATATATGGCCACTTAGGACCTGGAAGTTGGAACCTACATCAGTAAGTCACGAACTAGGGGGTGCTTCCTCTGAATCTAATTTCTTCTTGTAAAATTTGTGACCCATGATGATTCTTCTGGTCCCTTATGTTGCTTTCTTCACGATTAAGGGTTTTGGTGCGAGTTGTGGTGTCGAGGGAACAAGGAAACTTGCCAGAACTTTGAAATTCATGGCTGGTCAGTCTCTTAGTGTCAAGAAAAAAATCATGGTTATTCCTTCGATGAATTATTTGTTCTTTATTAGTTACCCTAATTCTGACTTGACTTTGTTTTTGGCAAAATATGGATCGTGATGGTGTACTCAATGGAATTTTTGGATAATCTCAAGCATTGGTATTAGTCGAAGCATAGGGTGTTGATGGGTTGTGGCATCAATTGTCCCGTGGCGGAGGCCCAGGTGGGGTCAAGTCACAGTCGACATGTTGTGCTTGGGTGGTTACGGTTAAGTAGAAAGGGTTGCGCCCTGACTAACAGCTATAGCTTTTAGCCTAGTGGTAAGCACTCGATCCAACAATTGGTACCAGAGCTCGGCCTCTTGGTTGAGCACTTAACAATATTAAGAGAAAAGATCCTATACTTGTGAACATGTCTGCAGAAGGTGGTCACATGAACCGTCCTCCTTTATTTACTGGAGAAAAATTTGATTACTGGAAAGATAAGATAAAAGCTTTCTTTGAGACACAAAAACTTGAGTTGTGGGATATAGTTGAAAGCGGATACCTTATTCCCACTAATGCTGTTGGAGTTGCCATAGCTAGAGAAAATTGGAATGATGAGCAGAAAAAGAGATATTAGCTCAATCAAAAAGCTAGATTCATTCTTATTTGTGCTATGTCAGAAAAAGAGTATGATAAATGTGGCAAATTTGATACTGCCAAAGAAATTTGGGATTCTCTTGTTTTGTCTTATGAGGGCTCTGCCCAAGTAGGAGAAACTAAAGCCAGCATGTTAGTTCGCCAATATGAGTTGTTTAAAATGGAAGATGGTGAAAACATTGAATCTATGTGTAGAAGATTCCAAACAGTTGTTCATGGGTTACAAGCCATTGGAAAAAGCTACACCACTCCTGACCATGTGAGAAAGATCTTGATAAGTTTGACCAAGCAGTGGAGACCCAAAGTCACTGCTATACAAGAAGCAAAAGATTTAAATGTCTTACGGCTTGAAGATCTTTTGAGTTCTCTGAAAGCTCATGAACTTGAACTGAATGAGGAAGAACCTGTGAAGAAAAGCAAGTTTATTGCTTTGAAAGTCAACAAGCACAAAGCTAGTTCTTCTAAAGCCCTTCAGGCTGAAGAAGAATCAGAAGGTGAAGCTTCAGAAGAAGATGATGATGGAACAGATGGTGAGCTCACGTTCATATCTAGGAAGATCCAAAGAATGTGGAGGAAAAGAAACTTCAAAAGAAAATTCCAGAAGAAAGATGTCAAGGATAAAAAGGAAAGCAAAGACAAGAGTCAAGTCATTTGCTATGAATGCAAAAAGCCAGGACACTTTAAGTCAGAATGTCCTAATCTTAAAGAAAAATCTACAAAGAGTTCTTTCAAGGGAAAGAAGAAGAGTCTCATGGCTACATGGAAAGACCTGGACCTATCATCCTTTGAGGATGATAATGAAGAAGAAGCCAATGCTGCCCTTATGGCAAACACTGACTCAAACTCTGAAGAAGAAGTTGAAGAAGTAATAATATGTGATTCTTACTCTGAGCTTCAAATGGCCTTTGATGATCTACTTAAGGATTCTGCCACTCTCTCCATTGAGTATAAAGCTTTGAAAAATAAATTTTCAATATTATCACAAGAATTTCAAGTTTTGAACACTGAAAACTCAAAGTTCAATGAAGAGAACCAGAAGCTGAAAATTGAAAATCAACGTCTGGTGGATAGTCAGTGTCTGGTGGCAAGTCAGCAACTAGAAGCTGAGAGCTCTCAAACTGAAAGCTCTAAAGCTAAAGGCAATCCTAAGTGTAAAACAAATGATTATGAATATGTCTTTCAAATTTTTTTTGCAGAGAGTGTAACTCGAAGCAAGAAAGCTTCAATGATTTGGGGTGTCAGTAAAACGACAACTCAAGGTCTTGGTTACATTTCAGATGAATCCTCTTTACAAAATGAAAATTCAGCATTTGATAAACCCAATGATCACAGTGAATGCCTGCGTTGTACTTACTGCAATAAAACTGGTCATTTGAAAAATGCATGTACTGCTTTTAAGATTAAGAAAGACAAGTATCTTTCAAGAACTAACAAAAAAGGACCCAAAAAGATATGGGTACCTAAAGATAAAATAGTTTATGTTGTAGACATGCTTGGCAAAAAGGTCAACACACCTGTCTTGGTACTTAGACAGTGAATGCTCGCATCATATGACGAGAGAAAAGTATATGTTCCAAGAGCTAAGACCTAGAGAAAAATGATTTGTTGGTTTCGGAGGAAACTAGAAAGGTAAAATAGTTGGAATTGGTCGCATTGGTAAAGGCTCTCTTCTTTCTATTGTTAATGTACTTTATGTTGAAGGACTATAGCATAACTTATTGAGCATAAGTCAATTATGTGACAATGGTTATGATATCATTTTTACATAAACTAGATGTTTAGTAAAAAGCAAGAAAGACGGCTCTATTTTCTTTACTGCAAAGAGGAAACAAAACATTTATAAAATTGATCTTTCTGAACTTATAAAACAAGATGTCAAGTGTCTCATGTCTGTTGAAGATGGGCAATGGACTTGACATAAAAGATTGGGTCATTCCAGTTTGAGACTGATCTCAAAATTAAATAAGCATAGTCTTGTTAGAGGCTTGCCAAATCTTAGATTCAAATCTAATGCTCTCTGTGAGGCATGTCAAGGAGAAAAACAAGTTAAAACTTATTTTTATTCTAAAAATATTGTTTCAACCTCTAGACCACTTAAGCTTTTACATCTTGATCTTTTTGGTCCAACAAGGACAGCCTCTTTAACTGGAAAGAAATATGGGTTAGTCATTGTTGATGATTTTACTAGATGGACATGGGTTAGATTCCTTGGCCACAAGGATGAGTCATTCAAGGTGTTCACTGTTTTCTGCAAATCAGTTGAAAATGAAAAAGGAATTTGTATCTCTTCAATTAGAAGTGATCATGGAGGAGAATTTGAAAATGAAAGTTTTCAAAAATTTTGTGAAGAAAATGGCATCTCCCACAATTTCTCCTCTCCTAGAACACCACAACAAAATGGTGTTGTAGAAAGGAAAAATAGGTCCCTCTAAGAAATGGCCAGGACCATGATCAATGAAGCTGATATTGCAAAACATTTTTGGGCAGAAGCAGTAAATACAGCTTGTTGTATTCAAAACAGAGTCTTTATTAGACCTATTTTGAAGAAGACTCCATATGAACTGTGAAAGGGTAGAAAACCCAACATTTCTTATTTTCATCCCTTTGTTTTCATATGTTATAATCTGAATACTAAGGATTAACTTGGTAAGTTTGATTCCAATGCTGACAAAGGTATCTTTTTGGGATACTCTAAAAGATCTAAAGCTTTTAGAATATACAACAAAGAAACTTTGATAGTGGAAGAATCAATTCATGTCAAGTTTGATGATAAGAAACTTGACACTGCCATGTCAGAGCTAGATGAGTTATTTTCAGGTTTAGATATTGGTGGTACACCAAATAGTGACCGCTACTAAACTAAAACTAAACCTGTATGCGATGGATTTTTAAAACGGTACTCTTGTGTCCTTCGGAAAATGTGGTACATTTTTTTTTTATTAAAACAACATCATCCGTAAGCACGCACAGAGTACTTACAGCATTTCGAAACATGGTGCAATCTAGGACACTAGCTACATACTGGAAATACATACATGCATAATATATATATACCCATCATACACAGTACGTACAAAAGGAAACAAAGTAGTAATGTATGAGAGAATACACCTATGATATGAATACCCTCGCGAGAGTGATCATACCCTGGGGGTACTCCCGGCAGACACCCGCGCAGGGGGCTGCTCCAAAAGTAAAGCCACCAGTCTACCCTGTATCAACAAAACATCACCAGCCCGACTGGTTACCCACAAACGATACACAAAAAGACATATACTACAGTCCTCTCAAAAAGAAATATAACAACAGTTAGATAACACAACACTACAGGTAACTATCCAAATCCTCAGATAGATCCTTCTCCTCCTCGTCATCCATCAGATCCTCGCCTGTCAAGTTGATAACAGGTGCCACCGCAGGCATAGCCTCTGGCACATCTCCGGGAACATACTCTCCAGCAATCACATCCTCGTCAGATCTCGCTCCTAGACAATCCGCCTTTTCGCACACCACGCAAACAGGAGGTGGATCCACTGGTGGGGTGGGGGTCCTAACAACAGAAGAAGAACCTGGTCCTACTGGAGGACTCTGAACAATAGCTGCTTTGGAGGTTGACTCTCCTGCCATCCCGCGTCGAATCACACTCTTGCGAGTGGTCCATCTGACTCTCGATCCTCGCCCTCTAGCTCGGGCAGCAAGTCTGGAAGTAGTGCTCCTAGGGATCTCAAGGGGTCCCTCTGGTGATGAAGAAGAGACTAGCATAGCCCTCTTGTGCTGAATGGTACGCCAAGCATCAACCACCTGCATAGTCCAGATAGGAAAGCTCACTGTACGCCATGACACCTCCTGCCTCACAGCAACACCGTCCTCTCTGAAAGTCTGTACAATATCCCCGGTATATACAACACGACGAGCGATGGGGTCAAACTCCATCGCCACGGGCTGCTCGATGTCGGGGAAATCAAAGATGATCTCCGGCGACGTCCGCATCGCCGGAATCAGTACGCTCTTCACCATCACCTGGCTAGCCATCATGAATCGAAGGTACCACGGGAAAGGGTCAACTTCTTAAAAATAAAGAGCAGATACGCATATTTGACAACACACTCGACAATAAAACATGTAATAGCACAACATATTACAGGAATTAGCAAATCATGACAATAGGCAAAACAACAGTATGCACAGTTCTCAAGACACAATGCATGATTCACTCACGACTCATCTCACGACTCATTTTCTCTCGACCTTCGACAAATTTTCGGAAAGCAGATGCCGCACTATCCACTGAATACCAGCTGTAGCTTTGGGATCTTCGCTCTCCCTAGGACATTCAGCTCCAGTTCCATAACACTGCGACGCCTAGCAAATCCACCATGAGCGAAGGGGACCTAGCACCCTTAGTTGTCCGACTCACAGCTCAAAAACGTCTCGACGACTCGACTAAGCTCTCAGACTCGATGAACAATTCGCCGCATACGAAATTCAAGAGCAATTCGCATAATTATTCGACCGCATATCAAATAATTTATAGCAAGCTTATTACAGTGAAACGCAATTCAACAAACATAAGCAGCAAAAGCAATTCACATTGTGAAACACAATTCAATACATAAGCAATTCACGGCAGTTATTCAATCACATATTAAATAAATGCATAACTCAATAACATCGTCATTCACATTATGGAATCCATCCCTCTGCAACTCGATGGAGTTGACAGAGAGGTACAACAAGTGTGGGGGGTTGGGGTCAGGAGACCAACCACAATATTTTTCACCCACGAACGACTCGAAATATAGGCGACCGCATGACAATAATCACGAAGGGGTTTGGAAACCCTAACTTCGAACCCGGAGAGTTCTCAGACTTCTTCGCATTTAAAACTTGCCCTTACACGAAGACATACAAAATAAAAGCCTACAAATATCTAGAAGTGCCCTTACCACAAGCTGTCGCTAACGTAGCTCCGAAGTCCTCAGGTCTGCGTCGCTCGGTCTCCGGAATCATGATTCCTATCACCACAACAATTTAGTACACTTCTAGGTTAAAAAAAAAACTAAAACTTAGCTCTCAGCTTAGCCCTTTCCTAACCAAAACTCAATCAAGCATTTAGATCATTAACTACTTGAAATAAATAGAGTTTTAAAATCAAACCACTTCTAGGAAAAGTAACCTAAAACATAACAATTTTGGAACTCAAAACTATTTGAAAAGAGTAAGGTTTTGAAACTAAACCCTTTCTTGGACTCCAAGTAAACACTAACAATAACTCATTTTCATAAGTTTTCAAAAACATTAACACATAATCTTCAAGCATTTAAGCAAGTTAACAGCCAAAATTTCTTTTCAAAACCACCTATGGCCTCACGGCCTCAACCTCCTTTTCTCACCAAAAAAATTTGCTAGAACTCCTTTTCATAACTACAAGCATTTCCAAGCCATTCAACCACATTTAAAGGCAACAAAACATCAAATCTTATCTAAACATAATTTATACACATTTTGAAACATGTTCTGAGCCACTTTCCAAATAAATTTCCATTTCCAAAAATCAACTCTTAGAGCAATTAAATTCATCAAAGCATGCTATACCTTTAGTCAACACATGTTTTAACAATTAAGACCTACAAAGTTTCAAACTCATTTTCAAACATTTTCAAGAATAGGTTTTTCCCAAAAAATTCTTTCCGATTTCATGCTTCAACCCAACTTAATCATGGTCATCCCAAGGATAAAAATTAGAGAACAACCTAATCAATTTTTTTACATGCCATTTTAGTCCCTCAAAGATCACTTTTTCACAAAACATGAACTAACTCTTATACTAACTCATGCATATCAATTCCAATAGCCTTAAAACTATCTAAAACATAACATTCAACACTTAGATACATGATTCAATCACCTAAACCCACATTTTCTATAATAAAGAATAGGTCTCAATCATAAACTAACAAGTTAGGCATGCAAAATCAAAACTATAATTCAAACAATCATCATACAACTTCCATTAACTCAATTAAACCACTAATTAGGTGATTCAATGAGGATCACACCATTTTTCCCCTTTTCTCCTCTTAGGGTTTTCACCCTAGAGCTCAAGGAAGGGATTAAGAGAGTCTCATTTCCTCTTGATCATCATCAACCCATCAAACAACATCAAACAAGCAAGAAAACAAGATTGAAAAGCAAAATCACAAGAAGCAACAAAGGGGAGGGGGCGCGGTTTTCAACAGTGGCAAAGGGAGGAAAAATTGATTTTTCTCTTACTTAGATGATGAGAACGAAGAAGAATTAGGTAGAGGTGAAGGTTTGGAGCAACTTTGGTGAAGATTGCAAGTTGAAAAACTCAAAGGAAATGGAGGAAAGCATCCATGGAAGCTTGCTTCTCAAGAAGGAAAAAGAGGAAGAAGATGAGGGTTTGAGAGGGTGAGGGTGGCGTGAATGAGGGCTGATGGGGGGTCTCCACCTTTTATTTACTTAAAATAATTAAACACATAATTAATAATAGAAGGAAAATAAGTAAAAGTAATTTTTTTTTGAATAAACCACACACCAAGTGACACCTAGCTTACTTTATTAGATGCTAATCATATCACCTAGTCTATCCCATCTAATCTCACTTCACTCATGAGAACCCTCTAATTCTAGAATCTTAGAGTATAAAACACGGCGTCGAAAAATCGCGTTACCGATTTATTTCTCGCCGATAAAATCACGAAAAATTAATTTGCGAGAACTTAATTCATCGTGTGATAATATTATTTTATAAATAATAAAAATCATGCCAAACACTCAAAAATACTCACAACAAGTTACGATTCGATTTCCATCGAAATCGGGGCTCATTTTAAATTTTATCTCATGGCAGAATCGCCTGCGATTCAAACGCGATTTAAACTTTGTTAGAATTTTTCGGCGATACTCAAACCGTGAATTAATATAAAATATTAACTCTCAAGTATAATTTGATCTTGATTTAATTAATTCACTTACTTAGAGAACAAGAAATTTTCTTTATTATAGAGTAAATACGACAAAAATACACTAAATAACGCTAATTAATGCATCGTGAAGATACGCGTGTTACAGTGAACCTGCATCTTCAGCGTCCGATGGTGACAATCGGACACAGGATTCTACTTAAGCAGAAGCTGAAGCTAGAAAGAGTTGGAAATACAAAACTAATCATCCCAAGGAACAAATCATAGGCGAACCTAGAGACAGAGTGAGAACAAGATCCTCCATCAAAGAGCATGTAGATCTTGCACTTCTCTCTGAAGTGGAACAAAAAATGATTGATCAAGCATTAGAAGATGAAGGTTGGATTCTGGCAATGCAAGAAGAGCTGAATTAGTTCCAAAAAAATGATGTTTGGAAGTTAGTCACTCTACCATAAGATAAACAAGCTATTGGTACTAAATAGGTATTTAGAAACAAGCTTGATGAAGATGGTAAGGTAGTGAGAAACAAAGCAAGATTAGTTGCTCAAGGTTACTCACAGTAAGAAGGTATAGATTTTACTGAAACCTTTGCACCTGTTGCAAGGTTAGAAGCTATTCACATTTTACTTTCATTTGCTGCACACCATGAGATAATTCTTTATCAAATGGATGTGAAAAGTGCTTTCTTGAATGGTTTTATAACTGAGGAAGTCTATGTGCAACAACCTCCTGGATTTGAAGACAATGAATTTCCTGAACATGTCTTTAAGCTTAAAAAGGCTCTATATGGTCTTAAGCAAGTAGACACTACTCTATTTAGAAAAACATCAAACAAGCATTTTATACTTGTTTAAATTTATGTTGATGATATCATTTTTGGTGCTACTAATGAAAGCCTTTGCAAAGAATTCTCTTTGTTAATGCAGGCTAAATTTGAAATGAGCATGATTGGAGAATTGAAGTTCTTCCTTGGAATTCAAATCAAGCAATGCAATGATGCTATTTACATACATCAAAGCAAATACTTCAAGGAATTGCTCAAGAAATTCAAGATGGTTGATTGCAAGCCAATATGCACACCTATGCATCCCACTTGTATTCTTAGTAAAGATGAAACTGGCAAGAAAACAAATCAGAAAATGTACAGTGGTATGATTGAATCTCTACTTTATCTTACTGCTTCAAGACCTGATATTATGTTCAGCGTTTGCCTGTGTGCTAGATTTCAATCTGATCCTAGAGAATCACACTTGAGTGCTGTTAAAAGAATTTTCAGATATTTACAAGGATGTACTAATCTTGGTTAGCTTTATAAGAAATCAAAAGATTACAAGTTAGTAGGATTCTGTGATGCTAACTTTATTGGAGACCGAATTGAAAGAAAAAGCACAAGCGGAGGCTGCCAATTTCTTGGAGCAAATCTTGTGTCTTGGTCAAGCAAAAGACAAAGCACCATTGCACTCTCAACAGCAGAAGCTGAATACATCTCAGCAACAAGTTGCAGTTCTCAACTTCTGTGGATGAAATATCAACTTGAAGACTACTTGATAAAAGAGAGTAACATTCCTATCTTTTGTGATAATACATCTACAATTTGTCTTACTAAAAATCCAATATTGCATTCTAGAGCAAAGCACATTGAGACTAAACATCACTTCATAAGAGATTATGTTCAGAAGGGTATTCTTGAAATCAAATTTGTAGACATTGATCATCAGTGGGCTAACATTTTCACAAAACCCCTTGTTGAAGATAGATTCAATTTTATAAGAAGAAATTTAAACTTTCATCTTATAGAAGAATGAATAATCTCAGCGTCTTGTGAAATGTATCATTCAACATCTAGGATGACATAAGCATTAACACGTGTAAACATATGATATGTCATTCACATTGCATAACTCAGCATCTGGTGAATTCATTGCGTGCATCCAAGCACACATGTGTCACACACGTGTGGGACTTAAGTGTCTTATCACATCTACTGAGTCATGATTATATTTGCGTTTTCAATAAAATCTTTTTCATGATTTTACTTTATTTTGGCAACTGCATTTAATGCAAAGAGAATCTTTATTTTTATCTTCTTTTTGATTTATTTTGTAATTAAAAGAAATACAAAGCGGTTTTGAAAAAGTAACTGTACCTTTTGTTTCAAAACTTTTTAATTACTCCACTTCTTTCGCACCATTATGTACCCTCTGTTCTCTTTGTCTTCTCTACGAAAAATTGTTTTCCCTCTTTCTATTTGTTTGCTCTTTCTGAAAAACCCTAAACCTCCATCACCATTTCCTCTACTGCAACCATGACTGAAGTCAGAATTTATGAAGACACAACTATCTATGATACTATGACTGAAGGAAGGATCCTGATTGAGAATAGGATTGATTTGGAAAACTTTAAGCTCTATGGTTTTAATTTCAATCAAGGTTTGAAGGCTCTTGGTTGGAAGAACTACTTCTTTTGGAAACCGGTTGAAGTTCTGGTAACTGCCATCAAAGAATTCTAGGGAAATGTTCGTTTACACAAGGATGGCATTTTCGAAGGCCATATTAAAGGTTATAAGTTGGTACTTACTGTTAACAGTATTGTTGAGACTATTGATTGTCCATATGAAGGAATCGGTTTCTACACTGGGTGGGAAGATGCCTTCAATGGAATGGAAAAGGTGAACGAAGCGTTGTTTGAAAACTATCGTCATTTGAAGGAATCTGGAGAACCCCTATCTGCGAAGCATTTGAAAAGTCACTACAAAGTGCTTCACAAGATAATAGCCAAGTGTGTTCTTCTAAAGGCTGGGTCAAGTGACATCGTGAACTATGAATAGAAGTTCATTATGAGGACTTACATGGTAGGGTAGAAAGTGAACTTGCCCAGATTAATCCACACAAACTTGGTCAATGCACTGGTTAATTCAAGAAAGAGTTCTGCTGACAAGAAAAATATCAACAAGACCATTACCTACAGTGTTCTTCTTACTGCAACGATGATTAAGGATGGAATTGCAAGAAAACTAGGAGCTGTGCCTGAAACAGAAAGGCAAAAATATTTTGGAGTAGGTGCTATTGTTCGTCCTGATACTTTTGGTGTCAATAGTTTGGTATGAATGAATCTCGTCACTGGTGATATGATTAAGAAGGTGAAATTGGAGAAAGAAGAAGTAGTTGTTGCTACTGTTGGAGAAGCTATAAAGAAACCCACCAGAAGCTCAGTATCTGGTGTGAAAAGGTCTAGTCAGTCTCCAGCCAGGGAGACAACGAGCAAGAAACAGAAGGTGCCTCCTGCACCTAGAAGGAGAGATGAACAGAGGATGATGAGGATCGAGTCCCCATCAGAAATATCATGGAGAAGAAAAGAAAGGCAGAAGCTGAAAAACCCATTTCAGCATCTGACCCTAGGAAGGATGTTCTTGCACCTTTTCCTCCTGCTGGTGCCCCTCAAGGCAAGACAAAGAAATTGGTTAGGCTATCTGAGAAGCTTAATCCAAAGGTACTGGATTTTACAGTTGATGATTCAATTTCTACTTTTGGTTCTGATGATGCTATTACTGCACCACCACTATCTGTTTCTTCACCACAAACACAATCCACACTCCTTCCATCCACCGAAACACAAGCCAAGAAAACCACAAAATCCAAAACACAAACCATTGCCCTTATCACCACACAACCACCACCTCTTCCATACTATCAAAACCGATCCGTAAAACCTTACATAACCCCCTTAGGAACCATTTCATGGTACTTGGGAAACCAATCACCTAGACCTATCCATACATTAGTCCCACCAGAAACACTCACACTACCCAAACCATACCCCTTTACCCCCTTAAACACTTCCCTCACCTCATAAATGCCATTATCTCTGATTCATCCTTTTTATCAACTATTCAGAGTCACACCCAACAAACCCAAAAATTATAAAGTCATAGTGACTTCAACCCTCGCTCTCACCTCCTCATCCACAACTACCTCCTTCACTCCCTCTTCAAATACCTCATATGTTGGTGTCTCCAAGTATGTGTCAACTATAAACAAACCAAGGTTTGTAAGAGAAAAAGAGTATCATTCTGTATATGATCACCCTTCTCTCTGGCACTTGAAGACTTTTACATCTGGGGTTGCAAGATTGGAAATTGCCCCACTCTCTGATGAGAATAAAAAACTAAATACCACTTTTGGTGGAAGGTTGAGACCTCCTCCAAACAGAGGAATTATTCCATTTTCTGTTGATCTACCTCACAATCTACCACGACATGATCCTTTCACTCTGGAAGAGTGCGGAAGGTAGATCTCTGATGAAGAAAGGGCGTTCATGAATCACTGACTGGAAATGAAGAGGCATGAGTTAGTTTTTCTGAACAAAGATCCCTCCTCAACATCTGTCAAGATTGTGCCTCATAGGCAAAGGTGGCTTTTGTGGTCAGTTCCTGAAAAGAGGAAGAATAAACTGATCAGCGGTCGTACGCGGGTCAAAATAATTAAAAGATTTACTTATAGTATTCAAGGCAAGAGACCTTGGTCGTCTCACGAGGACCTCTAACACCAAAATTACCAAATTCAGGAAGTACAAAAATCAACAATAACGAAAAAGGGGGGGTTTGTGAAAACAGTTTCTGTTGAGAGAATTATCAGATTAGAGGCAGGTTGATTCGGTTTCGGGTGCTCGTCTTGGATTTATCACAGGTTCTAAATAACAACAATTCATTCAATTTCAGATTCACAGTTGACATAAACTAACTAAACAAGCGTTAATCAGTTTATACGAATTCACACCGTTTCAAGCAAGCGCCAAAACAGCGGGTTCAATCGGTCACGGGAGCGGACAAGCGCCGTCTTAAAACGCAACCAATATCATGACAGAATTCTAATCAACCTTCTATCAATTTCTACTCGAATCAATTAATTTAAGCAATCAACCAATTCGAAATAATAAAAGTTACGAAACAGATGCATATAATCAAGCGTTCATACACAACGGAATCGCGTTTCACAATGAAGACAGAACAATTAACTAAGCAGAAAACGAACTGAATAAATTGCATACATTCAAACCAAATTCGAAATTGATAGAGATGGAATTAAAGAAATTAAAATGAAATTGTATTAAACATTAGACACCGAACCTCAAAATCTGTAACGACAACTTTTCACCGATGAATCAACTTAGGAGCTTAGGCTTCCATGACGGCTAGGGCACAATAGTTTCGTAAAATAAAACATAAGATCAGATAAAACGGCTGATTAGTCTCTTTTTAAGTCTCAGCTCAAAGAATAACCTAAATCCCTTAACGGGTTATAAGATAAAAGCCCGATAAACGACCAAAATTAGGCCCAAAACCCGTTTTACATTTTACTGCGTCCGTAATTCGTAGTTTTGACATTGAAGACAACAGAATTGGGTTTCGAGCCCAACAAGAGAATTGTAGCTCTGTTCCTTAGCTTTCCAACGCATACTCGCACGCGTCAATCGGATAACTGTAGCCAAAGTTATGACCTGCAGAGTGGACAGGGGTCAATATGCAGTAAACACAAAAGTTAATCAATAATTTACTATACTGCTCAATTAAGACCCAAAGTCTAGAAATGTGCTAAGACTTAGATATTACGTACATAACACAATCAAAAACACTAAATGCAAAGCTATAAAGAGTGCATTAAAATGCACTGATCAAATTCCCCCACACTTAAGCTTTTGCACTCCGGGCAAAACTCACAAAACAAAGCAAAGATGCATTTCCAATGAATTCCAAGGATACAAAGTGGCAAGCAAAATGCTCATTCAAGGTTTCAAGGACTCATGGCAATCGTGAACAACATCTAATTACCTACAAAGCAACCAAGAGGATAGAATAACCAAAGAGTGCATCAAAAGTGATAGAATCCTCACAAGAAAGCATTTCTCTCAAACTCTCAAGTGTCTAGGCTAGTGTTTACACTCAAAGTACATCATGGAAGCTAGCACTACCATAGGCTTGACAAGACTCTAACATCCACACTTGAAACTCATGCACACAAAGATCAAAAGGTCTTTATTAAGGTTATAATGGGGCCAAGGTCAAGGTGGGATAAATGAAAGGGGAACTAGGCTATAAAATCAAAGAGGACAGAGGAGCAATGGAAACAATTACCAAATAATCATGGGGGGACAATTCAACCACAATTCAATCCATTATTTTTTTTCGAAATTGATATGCTCCACTACTCTTTTGTTTTCTTTTGTTTTTTTTTTATTATTTTTTTATTATTTTCTTTTGCCAAAATCCCAGTGAAGCAATGAAGCACAACAATACATTTTTTTTTTACAACCACAATTCTGAGCCCCCCCACACTTTTGCAAATTTATTCTCATTTTTTTTTCAAAGCTCCTTAATCCCCTAAGATTGGGTCATAACATTGTTTTTCACTTTTAGGCTTGGAATGAGCTATATAACAAAGAATGGGATAAATAGGCTCAAAGGGGCTAAACAAAGGGATAGTTGCAAGGCAGGCTTATTTGACTAGGGGCTAAAAAGAACAAAAATTGCCTAGATCATTTCAATGCATGCATGTGAACAAGAGTTTCAACAAGAGTCAAGTCAAGTTCTAGAGTAACCAACAATCATGAGTAACATCACACAAGAAAGAAAGAGAATGGCAAAATGTATTCCATCCATTATGAGGCCCAAAACTCACCAAGGAAAATATCTATCACAAAAGATGCACAATTTAATATTCCAAACCAACTTATCACACTAAGAATGCAAGGAAGTCATCCATATCATGCCACAAGACCTATAGTCCTAGAATAGTGAAATCACTCCCTACTCATACAAACCAAGAAACCCAATGAAAATGCATGCAATTTTTTTTTATTTTATTTTTTTTACAAATTACTCAAAACAAAAACAAAAACAAAACTACTAAGCTACTAAAAGACACCCCCCCACACTTAAACCATACATTGTCCTCAATGAAAACAATAAGCATAAAACAAGAGTAAGGAGGAGGGACTCCCTGGTCAAACTGCAGTGTAGGTGGGATGTTCCAATGAGAGTTCTTCTATGGGTGCATCTTCAAATGCGGAACTCTCATGGAATACTTTGAGGCGTTGTCCATTGACTTTGAAAATTTTGTTTGTCGCCTCACTTTTAACTTCAACTGCACCATGAGGAAAAACATTAGTAATAACAAACGGGCCAATCCACTTGGATCTAAGTTTCCCGGCCATAATCTTCAGCCGGGAGTTGAACAACAAGACTTTTTGCCCAATGGAGAACTCCTTCCTAGAAATCATCTTGTCATGGAAGTGCTTAGTTTTCTCCTTATAAATTATAGAATTCTCATAGGCTTCTAGCCTAAGCTCCTCAAGTTGTTGCAATTGAAGCTTTCTCTCTTTACCTGCTTTTTCCAGTTCAAGATTACATCCTTTTACCGCCCAATAAGCACGGTGCTCTATCTCCACCGGGAGGTGGCATGCCTTACCAAACACAAGTCTAAAGGGAGACATCCCTATTGGTGTTTCGTAAGCTGTTCTGTGAGCCCAAATAGCCTCTTCTAGCCTGCGGCTCCAGTCCTTCCTGCTTGGTTGCACCATCTTTTCCAGAATTTGTTTAATTTCTCTGTTTGAAATCTCAGCTTGCCCATTAGTTTGGGGGTGGTAAGGTGTAGAGACCCTATGCACCACCCCATACTTCCGAAGCAAAGCTTCCATGGTGCGATTACAGAAATGAGAACCTTGGTCACTTATGATGGCTCTTGGAATACCAAACCTGCAAAAAATTTGGGACCTGACAAAATCCACAACAACTTTAGAATCATTAGTACGAGTGGCTTTTGCCTCCACCCATTTGGAAACATAATCAACAAAGAAGCGGGATATAAGTAAAACCAAAAGAAACAGAAGGGCCCATGAAATCAATCCCCCAAACATCAAATACCTCACAAAAAAGCATGGGCTGCTGAGGCATTTCACTCCTACGAGTGATTGCCGTCCCAGCCCTTTGACACTGTTCACAAGTGCGGAAAGTCTCAAATGCATCTTTAAAAATGGTGGGCCAATAGAAACCCGAGTCTAAGACTTTTCTCGCTGTCCGCTGAGGACCAAAGTGTCCACCTACCTGAGAAGCATGACAGAATTGAAGAATGGATGGAACCTCATGGTAAGGTACACATCGCCTAATCACCTGGTCACTACCAAACTTCCACAAATAGGGATCATCCCACACAAAATATTTTGCATCACTTTTGAGTTTATGTACCTGTGCCTTAGATGCATGTGGGGGTAAGGCTCCACCCACAAGATAATTAACTATATCAGCATACCAAGGAGTTACCTCATGCAGCTGCATGAGCTGCTCATCAGGAAAGTCATCATGGAGTGGGAGGGAATCCTCAGCCCTCTCTATCCTGCTTAAGTGGTCAGCCACTAAGTTCTCTGCTCCGCTCTTATCTTTAATCTCCAAATCAAATTCTTGGAGGAGCAACATCCATCTTATCAATCTTGGCTTTGCCTCTGGTTTCTTTAAAAGAAATTTCAAAGCTGCATGGTCAGTAAAAACAACCACCTTGGAACTAAGCAAATATGATCGGAACTTATCAAGAGCAAATACAATTGCCAAAAGCTCCTTTTCTGTGGTGGTGTAGTTAATTTGTGCAGCATCTAAAGTCCTAGAAGCATAATAAATAACATGGGCAGCCTTGTCAACTCTTTGTGCTAGAACCGCCCCCAATGCATAATTAGATGCATCACACATGATTTCAAAGGGGAGGGTCCAATCAGGTGGCTGGATGATGGGGGTAGAAGTCAAGGACTTCTTGATACAATCAAAGGCCTGCTTGTATTTATCATCAAATGTAAAGCTAACATCTTTTTGCAGCAGGTTTGTCAATGGAAGAGCGATCTTGCTGAAATCCTTGATAAAGCGCCTGTAAAAACCTGCATGACCAAGAAATGAACGAATCTCGCGAATGCAAGATGGGTAAGGCAAACTAGAAATCACTTCAATCTTGGCAGGATCTACTTGCATTCCTTTTTCAGAGATCACATGCCCTAAAACAATACCCTGTCCTACCATAAAATGGCATTTTTCATAATTCAGAACAAGGTTAGTTTCAATGCATCTCTGCAAAACTCTATCCAAACTACTCAAACATGAATCAAATGAAGAACCATAAACAGTAAAATCATCCATAAACACTTCTATGCAATTTTCTATCAAATCAGCAAAAATACTAATCATGCAGCGCTGGAAAGTCCCAGGTGCATTGCATAAGCCAAAAGGCATCCTCCTATAGGCAAAAGTGCCAAAGGGGCAAGTGAATGTGGTCTTTTCTTGGTCCTCTGGTGCAATATGGATCTGAAAGTAACCTGAAAAACCATCAAGAAAACAATAATGTGACTTACCAGCCAACCGTTCAAGCATCTGATCAATGAACGGCAAAGGAAAGTGATCCTTTCTGGTTGCCTGGTGTAACATCCCAATTTTTATGAAAATTATTTTGTAGTTCCAACTACTTGAAAATAAATCGTAGAGAGTCATGACCTCAATGGTTTGTTAAAAGTATGAAGAACAACAAAGATTTATTGTGAACAATTTACTGTTTTAACAATTAATTCAGATTAAGAGACAGTGTAGACGATAATCGCTTTTTAATATGAATTAATATTGAAAAATGTGAAAGATTGTTGTTTGATTAAAGAAAATTATTTTATTGAATGAAAAATAATTTTAGGACTTAATAGTTATTTTTAAGTCATAGTTTGGATTTTTATTATTTAGTTATAGTATTAATCGTCTGCTTTATGTCATATTTAATATGACTATTATTTTAATGATTTTGTTTTGATAATTTTATTGATTGAATAATATCTATATGATAAGAGAAATTGAAATTAGTGATCCTCACTAATTTACGCTTTTATTACGCCGCGAGAATTACATTGAATTCTGCCGTAGATAGGCTATTGTGTGTGTTTCTAACTGAAACATGCCCAAACGTGATCCAAATTTTATAAAATTTGAGATCTTAGCATTTTCCAATATTTAGGATTTATTGTAATTTTTCTAGAATTTTTGGGCATCAGAAAATATTTAGTGTATTTTCTATAGTCAGGGACTGCCTAATTGCGACGTTTCGGTTCGCATTTCGAGAAAACGAGATACATAGATACTTTTCTTATGCCACAAGGAATATTTGTGATTTTTGGGTGTGGGGTTATAATTAGAAATATTTTTGGAGTTTTTATTATTAAAACCTATTATACGCGTAACGCCAAGACGCATTGAGCGAGAACGCAAAAACGTGATTTAAACGAATCCTGTGGCCAAGGGGGATGTATGGCAGCTGCACATGTGCTACGGGAGCTGAACATGGACCTTTAGAAGCTTCCTTGACAAGTGTAAGCTTAGGATTGGATGATGATTAAATGGTAGGTAGTTAAGGTGGTTACTTTGTAACTATGTAGTCATGATCCAACTAAATGAACTTTTCCTTTCCATTCTTGCCCTCAAAAATTTCGTGGCCTTCTCCCTTGCTCAAGATCAGATCCATCCATTCTTTCATTGTTGAAGGTTTGAGAAAAAAATTTCTTGAGAGAGAAAGTTCAAGATCTTGGAGAAACTTGAAGTTTTAGTCCTTAATCCTTGATTCCTTCCATCGTTTCTTCTTCCTTCATGATCAATCATCATCATCTTGGTTGGTAAGAGTCCTAACCCATTTCCTTTTCTTCTTGGCTGCCATGAATGGGTTTGGTTAGTTTTAGGAGTTGTTTTTGCTAAAAGGTGTTAGATTTAGCTAGATATGCATGACTAGTCTTTTAGCCCTTTGTTTCCTTCAATGATTAAGCTTGTTTTTGGTAATTGAAATTTTGGGAAACCCTAGGTTTTGGGGCTGAACGAAATTAGGGGCTGTTCAAGGTTATTTTGGTTTGATTTTGTTGATTTAAAGTTAGTTCTTTGATGGGTTATACTTGATTAGTTTGGAAACTAGCCAATATGCATGTTTAACAAGTTTTGTGAAAATAATTTGGGGATTTTTAGGGGCTGGAACCGTGGCTCTCACATGATGTTAGGGGATGTTTTAATTTGATTTTTAAGTATGTTAGGTGTTAGGAAAATTGGTTTAAGATGTAAAGATTTAAGTGTGATGGAATGATTTGTTTTGGAAATGAAAAAAATTGAAATTTGGAATTGTTTTTGAGTAACCAAAACCGTGGCACTTGGTCATGATTTTGATGATGTTTTGATTTTGTTTTAAAGTGTGTTAAGTGTTTAAGAAGTTGGTTTTTGGTTAGAACTTTAAAGCTATAAAGATTTCTATGTGTGAAGCTTTGAAAAATTGTTTGAAACAAATGGATTTTTGGGGCTGTTTTAGGGCCATCAAAACAGTAACTTTTAGGCATGATTTGAGTGGGTTTGAACATGTTTTTAATTGTATTAAAGTGGTAAATAAGTTGGTTTTGATAAGAAGTTTTGATTGAACAAAATTTGTAATGACTTAGAAGTTAATAGCTTGAAACTTTGGAGTTGTTTTTGAAGCTTTAAACCGTGGGCCTTATGGTGTTTTGGAACATGATACTAAATTTGTTTAGGCCTAAAATATGTTGTGAAAAGTGGGTAGAGACTTGGTTTAGCAAAATCTTTCATAGAGGTTTAATTTTTGGGAAAAGAATTGTGTTATGTTTTGAGAATTGTTTCACAACAATAAGGAAATTGTTTCTAGAATTTTATAACATGTTTTAATGTTTTAAAAAGTGGTTTAAGTTTGGAAAAACACTATTCATTTGGTAAAACACTATTCCAATTGGTAAGTTTTGGGTTTTGATATTTTCTAAGTGCTTAGCTTTTGAAAAAGTTTCAAAACTTGCATGGTTTGAATATGTACCTTGGCATATGGCTAGATAGCACCAATTAGGGATTAAGTCAATTAATTCCTAGGCTTTAGGATGCCTAAGCCGTGGCTGCCCTAGGGGCATTAGGACTAAGTTTTAGTTCTAATTTAGTTAAGTTTGTGTTGTTAAGGTTCGTGCTTAAGGTACGCATACAAGTGCGACTTGACGATTATTTCGGATTACCTTGCTTGGATTGTTAAAGCGCCCAAGGTAAGGGAAATTCTTATATAATGAGTTTGGGCTTTTCGCCTTGTTTGTTGCTTGTTTGATTGTTTGATAGTGTGGTAGTACTTGTAGTACTTTTATGTGTTGTTGGAAATGTTGTAGCATGCTTTTGGCCCTGCGTGGCAAATGGAATTGTATTGCGTGACTTAAATCTTGTTTGAGTGATTTGATTAGACTTGAAGTTGATGAAACTGTGGAGCATGTTGTAGCCTATTGAATTGTTATATGCTGTTGAAATGCTATAGCATGTCGTTGGCCTGTGAGGCATTTTGATTGATGTTGTTTCCCATGAATCAAGTAGGATTTAAATGGAATTTGGTATTGACTTGGAATATGAAAATATTGTTGTTGATGATGGATTAATTAATAATGCGTTGATCGACCGCTATTGGTTGACGATTTACATCCAGAACTGATGCGATTCCACAAGTCGAATCGATTTCGTAAGCAAATTGTTAAGGGCATTTTGATTTAAAAGTAAGCGTGAAGGTTTTAGTATAACTAGCCAAAGCTTGCAAGGAAATTTCAATGGAATGATAGTAAAGAAAAGAATTTGAAATAAAAAGTACGATTTAAGTAAAACGGTTGAGTTAAATGATGCGCTGGGAAATTACGGCTAGGAAAGACTTGGTAATTAAGAGTGTTCGCACCACCTCTCTTTCTGGGAATTCTTCCAAAGGTGTTATTTAACACAACTAGGGTTTCAACGACCTAGAACTAAAAGAGTATTTTCAGATACATAGGAGTGATATAAGAATAGAGAAAGAGAGTTCAAAGATCGAGTTTTTGAAAGATTAAATCATAGGGAACCTAGTGTTCCTATTGAGCATATGGACTATGTGTCCTGTGCTGGGATTTAATGTCCTGTCTGCATGCGCATTTTCTTGGTTTAGGATTGGACCTAGTGTTCCGTATGGCGTGCTTAGTACCTTAACCTAAAAGTTGAGCCTAGTGTTCCGTGACACGTGCCTAGAGTTACGATCCGAGATTAAGACTAGCGTTCGCACTGAGCACCGGACTTTGTGTCCTGTGGTTTGCACTCTAAGTAATTGTTAAAGGTATTTTGGCTTAAAAATAAGCATGAGGGTTGTAGTATGACTAGCCTAAGCTTATAGATAAGTAGAAATGGAACCATGCTAGATAAAGAATTTGATGAAACTCGGGTTCCAATGACCCAAAGCTAAATGAGTTATTTATTTTGGTACAACCTCACCTAGGTAATATAAGAATTGGAAGCATGAAAATTCACTAATTAGAGTGAGTGAGTTGAGGTGTCGTCGATCCGCATTGATTAATTAAAACATTACTCGCGCCCCTACGGTGAGCATGCCATGTTGTTGAATTTGTTTGGATGTATATCGACCATCGAGCATCGACACTCTGAGCGCTTGATTGTCTTGAGGACTTCAAAAGGACGAGTTGTCACCGCATGCCCGTGTGGCGTAAAGCCTAATGTGTGGCAAGCCTTTGTGGCAATACCCTTGGTAGGGAGTTGATTTGACGTTGGGAAATAAATTTCCTCGTCTCTGCGACCTTGTTTAAGGTCGCAGTGTATACACAACCAGCCATACCGCATTGACATGCATAGCTAACCGCATTTATGATCCGTGAGGAATTGTTGATGAATTGGATATTGTGATGACTTGATCACTTGTCTATGGATAGACTTGCCTGCTCACATGCAATAGTTTGGCATTGTAGTGACTTGATTGTTGATCCGTTGGTTGTTTTGTTTGCTCACATGCAATGCTTGATATACCATGATGATGCGTGCGGTCTATTAAGTATGTATATGTGTATAAAAGCGTGTTGTTGTATTATATATGTATATATTGGTTGCATGCGACATAGCCTATGATAAACTCGTGGACAAAGGATTTACCCTTGCACTGTTGTTGGATTGGATGTCCTTATGGATGTCACTTCCAGATGGAGTTCCTGTGAGTCGCTGCAGCTTCGTCTTTTAGGAGCATTGAAGATTGAGCCAGTAGAGGAAGATTCCTCTGAGTACTTCGTGTTCAGATCTTACTAAACGATCTTTAGTAAGGTTGTAGTTGTTTGCCAGCTTAGCGTAGGGTTTTTCGTTGTTGCTTGTGTAATTATGCATCGCCTTGTAATTACTCTTTTAGAAAACTCGCCTCAGTGCGAAATGATCATGTTATGCCTTATGTATGTGAGTATCGATTGTTGCATTATACTCTGATATTTGCAAAAGACTGATTTTGCATCATTTAGAAAATTTTGGTACTCTCTGTGTCTCATTTTGAAAAGGCTTTCAAAGGAAAAAAAATTCACTCCTATTTTTCGTTGCGAAATATCTAAGAGTACCTTTTAACTGAAAGCATACAAGTATTAAATGTTTTCAGTATTAGATTGGGTTGCACTGTAGCGCTCCGAAATCGGGGTGTTACATTAAGTGGTATCAGAGCAGTTCGGTTCTAACCGGACCGCTTTGTCTAAGCTGGCCTAGATTTTTGGGAATTGTCGGGTATAAGTTTGTTATGCCTAGGTTATGTGAACTTTGTTTGTGATTGTTTGTAATGTTTCCTAGTTGAAACAGGTGTGATATTGTGTGAAATTGTGTGCGATCATCTCAGATGATTGAATTTGTTGTGGGGATTTTGGTTAGTTTACTTCGTAGAAATTCGATGCCTTCGGGACGAACAAGTCTCTCTCTAGAGCTTGTAACTTAGACGTGAATCACGTAATTCGAGTGATAGTCCGAATAGCAATTACCGCCGCACAACGGACATCGTGTGAAGAATCAACACGATTGGCTAAGACAACGAGCGGAGGAGCAAGCTATTGGAAGGTCGCTTAGGCGGATTATCCGACCAAACAAAGATGAAGACAACAACAAGGAACATCTCATTTCCATCTTCAGAAATGACCACACCAGGATTGTCTTGTGGCATAGGCTATTGGGAATGGCCAGGAGTTGAAGTGGAGCCATCGTTAATGTGGAAGCAAGGAGCGATTAGTCAAGAATACTCATTGAAGGACCGACTATGTTGTGGATCGCAAGTAGCTAGGACATATTTTTAAGGACTATCAATTGCCAAATGTGGATCTTTGCGAAGGTTGCGTGCCCAACTCTTTGGAGGATATGTCTACATGATAGACGTAAGAGGGAATCACAAGTATCGATAGTCAAGACGCACTACTTCAACGGTGAAGATGAAGAGCACAACGCTAACCAAGATCCAACCAAGGAAAGATTATGCTTTAACCGCAAGGAATTGGGATATACGCCGAGATCGCAAAGCACCACGA
The DNA here is from genome assembly GCA_037113605.1 of Calophaca sinica. Lineage (NCBI taxonomy): Eukaryota > Viridiplantae > Streptophyta > Magnoliopsida > Fabales > Fabaceae > Calophaca > Calophaca sinica. The sequence continues at coordinate 102,282,495 of CM073730.1, forward strand.
GCTAAGTCTATTGTTGACAATGTTGAAGCTTATAAGACCAACCACTAAGGAACGTGTCTACACCCCAAGTAGATCGGAGAACTCATCATCTCAAGACTTCATCTCGAAATGCGACACAATGGAGCCGAGCGGCCGAGATTTACGAGAGGATTATCCGTAGGTGACGCTATAATTATCGTATTATATGTATTATGGTGTGTGCGTGGTTCTAAATATAGAACACATAAGTGTTTTAACTCTATGACGTATTTTAGTATTATATTAGATTCCAAAATCCAAATTTTTATTATATTTTGGTATTATGATATATGTTATTGTGATTATTCGTGAAATTATTAATGTGATTATTTTGTGAGCGTATTTCTTATACGCGAATATTTTAGAGCGCGTTGAATTAAATTTCTCTTGATAATTTATTTTACATGATTGGTCACCAACCAAGCAACCGACACGCTGACATTACCACGACATCGCAAATTGGTGCGATCCGTAAACCATGAGGGCTAAGTCAAGAGAACATTTTGGAGTAGGTGAGACATAGGGGAAGGAATATGGTGCATGATGACTATTGATTGGACATTTTAAAGAATCCTATCCCACCTTGTCTTTGTTCTTAAACACATTGAGGGCTTAATAGAATTTTGGGTAGGGGTCACTTTTCCTTCCTTTCTTTCTTGGCGATTTCGTCTCATTAACAAGGGGGGATGTGAGTCCATTATTAGTGTTGATATTGGTAGACATCTAAGATTCCTTTCTTCTCCTTTCTTGTGAGTTATCTTATTTCCTTTGACCATTGGCCAACCACACTTATATATATAAGGAGGAGAGGAGTTTGTTTCCATTTTAGTGTGAAGTGTCGTGAGTTCTAGTGTGAGAAAAACCAAATATTCATCTTCTTGTTCTCCTTGCAAAACCATGAGCTTTAGGATGACTTTGGGGGAAGATCCTTATACAATTCCTTGGCGTTTATGCTGGTTGATGTTGTCAGTGATTTTGTGTTTGGTGATCCTGCAAATTCTTCTTTCTTGTTTTGTCTACAGACCATGGGTTCATAGAAGATTTTAGGTTCCATGAGTATTTTTATGTTGGCAATGTCTTGTTGGGGTTAGCATGTGGCCAACAGCCTTCGTAACCATGTTCGTGACTGTGCGTGTTCGTGACTGTACGTGTTCGTGACCGTGTTTGTGATTGTGTTCGTGATCGTAGATTGGAATAAAGCGTCATTCGCGAGGACTTCTTCAACATGGACGTGCAGTATTGTGTTTTGTAAACGTTTAAGTTGATGATGTAGTGCCTTACTTTAGTAAGGATATATGAATAAAATGTATGCTTTATGTTTGATTATTGAGTGAAAAATTATTATGTTGTATTAAATTTCAAAGTTCATATTTATGATATGTTTAGTATTAAGTTATGACTTTTCATCATTTTGGTTTTGTTTTGGTTTATAAGTTAATTTTCGAGACTAAATTTTTTTAAGGAGGGTGGTAATGTAACATCCCAATTTTTATGAAAATTATTTTGTAGTTCCAACTACTTGAAAATAAATCGTAGAGAGTCATCACCTCAATGGTTTGTTAAAAGTATGAAGAACAACAAAGATTTATTGTCAACAATTTACTGTTTTAACAATTAATTCAGATTAAGAGACAGTGTAGACGATAATCGCTTTTAATATGAATTAATATCGAAAAATGTGAAAGATTGTTGTTTGATTAAAGAAAATTATTTTATTGAATGAAAATAATTTTAGGACTTAATAGTTATTTTTAAGTCATAGTTTGGATTTTTATTATTTAGTTATAGTATTAATCGTCTGCTTTATGTCATATTTAATATGACTATTATTTTAATGATTTTGTTTTGATAATTTTATTGATTGAATAATATCTATATGATAAGAGAAATTGAAATTAGTGATCCTCACTAATTTACGCTTTTATTACGCATGAGAATTCTGTTGAATTCTGCCAGTAGATAGGCTATTGTGTGTGTTTCTAACTGAAACATGCCCAAACGTGATCCAAATTTTATAAAATTTGAGATCTTAGCATTTTCCAATATTTAGGATTTATTGTAATTTTTCTAGAATTTTTGGGCATCAGAAAATATTTAGTGTATTTTCTATGGCTGGGATCGCTTAATCATGACGTTTAGGTTCGCATTTCGAGAAAACGAGATACATAGATACTTTTCTTATGCCACGAGGAATATTTGTGATTTTTGGGTGTGGGGTTATAATTAGAAATATTTTTGGAGTTTTTATTATTAAAACCTATTATACGCTCAGAACGCCGCAAGACCCTATTGAGTGAGAACGCCAAAAACGTGATTTAAACGAAACCTGTGGGCTAAGGGGGATGTATGGCAGCTGCACATGTGCTACGGGAGCTGAACATGGACCTTTAGAAGCTTCCTTGACAAGTGTAAGCTTAGGATTGGATGATGATTAAATGGTAGGTAGTTAAGGTGGTTACTTTGTAACTATGTAGTCATGATCCAACTAAATGAACTTTTCCTTTCCATTCTTGCCCTCAAAAATTTCGTGGCCTTCTCCCTTGCTCAAGATCAGATCCATCCATTCTTTCATTGTTGAAGGTTTGAGAAAAAAATTCTTGAGAGAGAAAGTTCAAGATCTTGGAGAAACTTGAAGTTTTAGTCCTTAATCCTTGATTCCTTCCATCGCTTTCTTCTTCCTTCATGATCAATCATCATCATCTTGGTTGGTAAGAGTCCTAACCCATTTCCTTTTCTTCTTGGCTGCCATGAATGGGTTTGGTTAGTTTTAGGAGTTGTTTTTGCTAAAAGGTGTTAGATTTAGCTAGATATGCATGACTAGTCTTTTAGCCCTTTGTTTCCTTCAATGATTAAGCTTGTTTTTGGTAATTGAAATTTTGGGAAACCCTAGGTTTTGGGGCTGAACAGAAATTAGGGGCTGTTCAAGGTTATTTTGGTTTGATTTTGTTGATTTAAAGTTAGTTCTTTGATGGGTTATACTTGATTAGTTTGGAAACTAGCCAATATGCATGTTTAACAAGTTTTGTGAAAATAAATTGGGGAATTTTAGGGCTGGAACCGTGGCTCTCACATGATGTTAGGGGATGTTTTAATTTGATTTTTAAGTATGTTAGGTGTTAGGAAAATTGGTTTAAGATGTAAAGATTTAAGTGTGATGGAATGATTTGTTTTGGAAATGAAAAAAATTGAAATTTGGAATTGTTTTTGAGTAACCAAAACCGTGGCACTTGGTCATGACTTTGATGATGTTTTGATTTTGTTTTAAAGTGTGTTAAGTGTTTAAGAAGTTGGTTTTTGGTTAGAACTTTAAAGCTATAAAGATTTCTATGTGTGAAGCTTTGAAAAATTGTTTGAAACAAATGGATTTTTGGGGCTGTTTTAGGGCCATCAAAACAGTAACTTTTAGGCATGATTTGAGTGGGTTTGAACATGTTTTTAATTGTATTAAAGTGGTAAATAAGTTGGTTTTGATAAGAAGTTTTGATTGAACAAAATTTGTAATGACTTAGAAGTTAATAGCTTGAAACTTTGGAGTTGTTTTTGAAGCTTTAAACCGTGGGCCTTATGGTGTTTTGGAACATGATACTAAATTTGTTTAGGCCTAAAATATGTTGTGAAAAGTGGGTAGAGACTTGGTTTAGCAAAATCTTTCATAGAGGTTTAATTTTTGGGAAAAGAATTGTGTTATGTTTTGAGAATTGTTTCACAACAATAAGGAAATTGTTTCTAGAATTTTATAACATGTTTTAATGTTTTAAAAAGTGGTTTAAGTTTGGAAAAACACTATTCATTTGGTAAAACACTATTCCAATTGGTAAGTTTTGGGTTTTGATATTTTCTAAGTGCTTAGCTTTTGAAAAAGTTTCAAAACTTGCATGGTTTGAATATGTACCTTGGCATATGGCTAGATAGCACCAATTAGGGATTAAGTCAAGTAATTCCTAGGCTTTAGGATGCCTAAGCCGTGGCTACCCTAGGGCATTAGGACTAAGTTTTAGTTCTAATTTAGTTAAGTTTGTGTTGTTAAGGTTCGTGGCTTAAGGTACGCCACATAAGTGCGACTTGACGATTATTTCGGATTACCTTGCTTGGATTGTTAAAGCGCCCAAGGTAAGGGAAATTCTTATATAATGAGTTTGGGCTTTTCGCCTTGTTTGTTGCTTGTTTGATTGTTTGATAGTGTGGTAGTACTTGTAGTACTTTTATGTGTTGTTGGAAATGTTGTAGCATGCTTTTGGCCCTGCGTGGCAAATGGAATTGTATTGCGTGACTTAAATCTTGTTTGAGTGATTTGATTAGACTTGAAGTTGATGAAACTGTGGAGCATGTTGTAGCCTATTGAATTGTTATATGCTGTTGAAATGCTTTAGGATGTCGCTGGCGCTGTGAGGCATTATGATTGATGTTGTTTTCCATGAATCAAGTAGGATTTAAATGGAATTTGGTATTGACTTGGAATATGAAAATATTGTTGTTGATGATGGATTAATTAATAATGCGTTGATCGACTGCTATTGGTTGACGATTTACATCCAGAACTGATGCGATTCCACGCCGAATTCGATTTCGTAAGCAAATTGTTAAGGCATTTTGATTTAAAAGTAAGCGTGAAGGTTTTAGTATAACTAGCCAAAGCTTGCAAGGAAATTTCAATGGAATGATAGTAAAGAAAAGAATTTGAAATAAAAAGTACGATTTATAAAACGGTTGAGTTAAATGATGCGCTGGGAAATTACGGCTAGGAAAGACTTGGTAATTAAGAGTGTTCGCACCACCTCTCTTTCCTGGGAATTCTTCCAGTGTGTTATTTAACACAACTAGGGTTTCAACGACCTAGAACTAAAAGAGTATTTTCAGATACATAGGAGTGATATAAGAATAAAGAAAGAGAGTTCAAAGATCGAGTTTTTGAAAGATTAAATCATAGGGAACCTAGTGTTCCTATTGAGCATATGGACTATGTGTCCTGTGTTGGGATTTATTGTCCTGTCTGCGTGCGCATTTTCTTGGTTTAGGATTGGACCTAGTGTTCCGTATGGCGTGCCTAGTACCTTAACCTAAAAGTTGAGCCTAGTGTTCCGCATTACGTGCCTAGAGTTCTGATCTGAGATTAAGACTAGCGTTCCGCAATTGAGCACCCGGACTTTGTGTCCTGTGTTTGCACTCTAAGTAATTGTTAAAGGTATTTTGGCTTAAAAATAAGCATGAGGGTTGTAGTATGACTAGCCTAAGCTTATAGATAAGTAGAAATGGAACCATGCTAGATAAAGAATTTGATGAAACTCGGGTTCCAATGACCCAAAGCTAAATGAGTTATTTATTTTGGTACAACCTCACCTAGGTAATATAAGAATTGGAAGCATGAAAATTCACTAATTAGAGTGAGTGAGTTGAGGTGTCGTCGATCCGCATTGATTAATTAAAACATTACTCGGCGCTCCCTACGGTGAGCATGCCATGTTGTTGAATTTGTTTGGATGTATATCGACCATCGAGCATCGACACTCTGAGCGTTTGATTGTCTTCAGGACTTCAAAAGGACGAGTTGTCACCGCATGCCCGTGGCGTAAAGCCTAATGTGTGGCAAGCCTTTGTGGCAATACCCTTGGTAGGGGAGTTGATTTGGACGTTGGGAAATAAAGTTCCTCGTCTCTGCTGACCTTGTTTAAGGCTGCAGGTGTATACACAAACTAGCCATACTGCATTGACATGCATAGCTAACCGCATTTATGATCTGTGAGGAATTGTTGATGAATTGGATATTGTGATGACTTGATCACTTGTCTATGGATAGACTTGCCTGCTCACATGCAATAGTTTGGCATTGTAGTGACTTGATTGTTGATCCGTTGGTTGTTTTGTTTGCTCACATGCAATGCTTGATATACCATGATGATGCGTGCGGTCTATTAAGTATGTATATGTGTATAAAAGCGTGTTGTTGTATTATATATGTATATATTGGTTGCATGCGACATAGCCTATGATAAACTCGTGGACAAAGGATTTACCCTTGCACTGTTGTTGGATTGGATGTCCTTATGGATGTCACTTCCAGATGGAGTTCGGTAGCTGTTGCAGCTTCGTCTTTTAGGAGCATTGAAGATTGAGCCAGTGGAGGAAGATTCCTCTGAGTACTTCGTGTTCAGATCTTACTAAACGATCTTTAGTAAGGTTGTAGTTGTTTGCCAGCTTAGCGTAGGGTTTTTCGTTGTTGCTTGTGTAATTATGCATCGCCTTGTAATTACTCTTTTAGAAAACTCGCCTCAGTTCGAAATGATCATGTTATGCCTTATGTATGTGAGTATCGATTGTTGCATTATACTCTGATATTTGCAAAAGACTGATTTTGCATCATTTAGAAAATTTTGGTACTCTCTGTGTCTCATTTTGAAAAGGCTTTCAAAGGAAAAAAAAATTCACTCCTATTTTCCGTTGCGAAATATCTAAGAGTACCTTTTAACTGAAAGCATACAAGTATTAAATGTTTTCAGTATTAGATTGGGTTGCACTGTAGCGCTCCGAAATCGGGGTGTTACACCTGGTTAAGTCTCCTGTAATCAATACACACTCTCCAGCTATTCTGAACCCTTGTGGGGATGAGTTCATTATTTTCATTCCTCACCACTGTGAGACCACTCTTTTTCGGAACCACTTGGACTGGGCTTACCCATTGACTATCAGAAATTGGGTATATGATGCCAGCCTGTAGGAGTTTGGTCACCTCCTTTTTCACAACATCTAAGATTAATGGGTTAAGCGCCTGGGTCGCCTAATGATTTCGCCCCATCCTCAAGTAAAATCTCGTGCATACACATGGATGGGCTAATACCAGAATATCGGCTAAGGTCCATCCGATGGCCTTTTGTATTTTTCAACATCCGCATGTACCTTCTCTTCCCGCCGTAATCAAGGTTAGCTGCAATAATAACAGGTAAATCACCACTCCTCTAAATATGCATATTTTAACTCTTTGGGAGTGGCTTAAGCTCTAGAACCTGGTGGTTTTTCAATAGAGGCGTAATCTTAGTAGCGGTTACATTCGCAACAAAGCCTATGTCATTGGGGACATTAGGCAAAGTGTCAACTCAAAAACAAATTTCAACTTCAAAGACAAGTATGAGTGTTAGTGCAACAATCACAAGTAACACTGTCAGCAAAATCAGCCAATGAAGGGAAATCTGCAGTAACAACATCAGAATAAACATCATCAACCAAATCAGTGAGCAATTCAATATGAAAAAGGGAATGCTCTTCCATGGGGTGTTTCATAGCATCAAAGATATTAAATTTTACAACGCTATCACCAAATTCCATGGAAAGAGTCCCAGTACCAACATCAATTTTTGCCTCGCGCTTTCAAGAATGGCCCGCCCAAAATGATGGGTGACTCGCTGGACTTAGTCTCGCTTCCATATCCGTAACATGAAAATCATAGGAAAATAAAGTTATCAACTTTAACAAGAACATCCTCAACTACCCAAAGAGTCGAGCATCGCTTCTATTTGCAAGTCAATGGTAACACTGCTTCCTCGCAAAGGTCCAAGAGCAAGAGAGTTAAAAACAGATGTAGGCATTACATTGATTGAAGCTCCTAGATCTAACATGGCATCATCAAACTAATTGTTGCCTATGGTGCATGGAATGGCAAAAGTCCCTGGATCCTTGCACTTTTGGGGCATGGATTGGAAGAGGGCTGAAACATTATGCCCCATGTTTATCTTTTCATTCCCTTTCAGCCTCCTCTTATGTGTACACAACTCTTTCAGAAACTTGGCATATCTTGGAATCTGCTTGATTGCCTCAAGAAGGGGAATGTTCACTTCCACCTTCCTAAAAGTATCCAAGATCTCCTTATCCCTCTCTCCCTCATCTTGTTTTTTTGTACTCACCGCTCTACAGGGAAAGGAAGGGCACTTTTGTTCATCAGAAATATGCTCAGGTGCCTTATTATTTTTCAAAACAATGGTTTCAGGCACCTTTGGGGTGTCAACAGCTTTCCCAGATCTCAATGTGATGGCACTAACATTGGGGTTTGGTGCATTCGGATTGACCACTGCTTGAGCTGGCAGTTGGTTTGCCCCCCGGGCTTGCATCTGATTAATTGTGGTAGCCATCTGTCCCATCTGTGTGTGCAAATTTTGAATTGAGGCATCTGTTCTCTGTTGGAACTGGAGGTTTTGGGCAGCCATCTGCTTAACTAGATCCTCTAATGAAGGTTCAGGCCTGACAGCAGCTTGCGGTGGGTTATTTTGCTTCCTGGGCTGTTGTTGTGCAGCTTGATTTCCCCATCTAAGGTTAGGATGGTTCCTCCAATTTGGGTGGTACCTGTTAGAGGACAAATCAACATTGGCTTGAGGGTTAAAGATGTTAGCCGCATATGCTTGAGGGGTGTCAGCATTAGGGTCCTCTTGCAGTGTAGGACATGCATCTGTGGGGTGCTCTACAGAGGTGCAAATACCGCAAACCCTTGCTGTCTGACCTGTTGCCAATTTTTTTACCAAAGCTGTGAGTTCTTCCAACCTCGCTTTCCAAGTTCTTCTCACTAGAGCTTTGTATCTCATTCACTCCCCTTGTTAGAACTGCAGAATTGCTTCGGTTGTGAATTGTTGGGAGTTAATGGACATATTTTCTATTAAAGCTCTTGCATCCGCTGGGGTTTTGTCTACAAGTGCCCTCCACTAGCAAAGATCCATAATATTTACGTCCCATGGGCAATAAACCCTCGTAGAGAATCTTTGGATGAGTAGTTTGCTGAGATTTGATGATGAGGGCAGCTTGCACAACTTCTTAAACCTCTCCCAAAGATTCATGTAAAGACTCGGTGGGTTCTCGCTGATGCCACATATCTCTTTTTCTCGATTGAAGCAAATTTCTAGACGCAGGAAAGAACTTCTAGGAACAACTTTTTCAAGGCATTCCAATTTTCAATGTAACCTGGTCAAGGTAATACAACCAATCCTTGGCTGCATCTTGGAGTGAGAAGGGGAAGGCCCTCAGTTTAATGTGCTCCTCTGGAATTCCTTGGGGCTTCATGGTCGAGCACACAATGTGGAACTCATTAAGATGTTTGTGTGGATCATCACCTGCAAGACCACTAAACTTTGGCAACAAGTGTATTCAACTAGATTTTAATTCAAAAGGAACAGCCACTTCGGGATAATTAATACACAGAGCATTGTAAGTAACATCAAGTGCAGCAAGTTCCCTAAGTGTTCTATCAGCCATATTAACAGAATTAGAATCAAAATCAGAATCAGAATCAGAATCAAATAGATTATGACTAAAGATGCTGTCACTATCACTATCACTAACTTCTATATGATCCCTAAGTCTATGATGCAATGTTCTCTCAATTTCAGGGTCAAAAGGATGCAAGTTAATAGTATTGGACCTAGTCATGCACTGTATATAGCAAGGAATAGGAAAATGCAACTATGTCCCTACGTTAAAATGAATGCAAAAAATAGAAAATGACTAAAATCTAATCTAAAAATTATAAAAATACCACGAAAAATCTAATTAAATCAAAAGAAAGATATGCAAATTTTTTTGGATTTTTTCGGAGATATTAAAAATTAAAAAAATTAATTAAAAATAAAAAACAAGGGAATTTGGGATTTTGAGCCCGTTATCCCATAAGCAAAAATTGCTATGGGACTATTGATCCTGGATTTTTTCCGGATTTTTCAGCTGTGGTTTCGGAGCAATATGACGAGATTGCCCGAAAACCGATTTTTTATTATTTTCGCCTACAAACCCTAGAATCAACAGTCAGCAGTCTCAGCGCCTACAACCTGTAACAAGACCTGGAAACACAACAACAAAAACGCAAGAAACGTCAGTAATTAGTGGGTCCTGAGATTGGCAATCTCTAATTAGAGATCCCCGGCAACGGCGCCAATTTGATCAGCGGTCGTCGCGGGTCAAAATAATTAAAAGATTTACTTATAGTATTCAAGGCAAGAGACCTTGGTCGTCTCACGAGGACCTCTAACACCAAAATTACCAAATTCAGGAAGTACAAAAATCAACAATAACGAAAAAGGGGGTTTGTGGAAAACAGTCATGAGAGAATTATCGACAGAGACAGTTGATTCACCTGCTTCGGTGCTCGTCTTGGATTTATCACAGGTTCTAAATAACAACAATTCATTCAATTTCAGATTCACAGTTGACATAAACTAACTAAACAAGCGTTAATCAGTTTATACGAATTCACACCGTTTCAAGCAAGTGCCAAAACAGCGGGTTCAATCGGTCAAGGGAGCGGACAAGCGCCGTCTTAAAACGCAACCAATATCATGACAGAATTCTAATCAACCCTCTATCAATTTCTACTTGAATCAATTAATTTAAGCAATCAACCAATTCAAAATAATAAAAGTTACGAAACAGATGCATATAATCAAGCGTTCATACACAACAGAATCGCGTTTCACAATGAAGACAGAACAATTAACTAATATAAAACGAATCAATAAATTGCATACATTCAAACCAAATTCGAAATTGATAGAGATGGAATTAAAGAAATTAAAACGAAATTGTATTAAACATTAGACACTGAACCTCAAAATCTGTAACGACAACCTTTCACCGATGAATCAACTTAGGAGCTTAGGCTTCCATGACGGCTAGGGCACAATAGTTTCATAAAATAAAACGTAAGATCAGATAAAATGACTGATTAGTCTCTTTTTAAGTCTCAGCTCAAAGAATAACCTAAATCCCTTAACGGGTTATAAGATAAAAGCCCGATAAACGACCAAAATTAGGCCCAAAACTCGTTTTACATTTTACTGCGTCCGTAATTCGCAGTTTTGACATTGAAGACAACAGAATTGGGTTTCGATCCCAACAGGAGAATTGTAGCTCTGTTCCTTAGCTTTCCAACGCATGCTCGCACGCATCAATCGGATAACTGTAGCCAAAGTTATGGCCTGCAGAGTGGACAGGGGTCAATATGCAGTAAACACAAAAGTTAATCAATAATTTACTATACTGCTCAATTAAGACCCAAAGTCTAGAAATGTGCTAAGACTTAGATATTAGGTACAGAACACAATCAAAAACACTAAATGCAAAGCTATAAAGAGTGCATTAAAATGCACTGATAAAAACCACCTGGAAGACTTCCCAAGATAATGACTCTCAAGGAGTTTAAGGAAGCTCCCAGAAAATTCAACTTGAAGGCCTTCTCTAAAAAGGTTAGAAAGCTGTCTGAGAACTATGCTATGCAAGTATGCCTGACCAAACTCAAGAATGATTCTAGAGGCACTGGCCCTTCTGGTTGTAGTAAAGCGGAGAAAGCCACTATTCCTACTGAAGGCTCTATCAGCAGGGTGTCTGACATAAACCTTGCCACTCTCCATTTCGATGATATGCTGATGTGCACTGTTATTAGGCCTCCTAGTTTTACTAAACTGCAAGGTCAATAGGCTGCAATTAGCAAATATTTGGACATTGGTTTCAATTGGAGTAGAATGGGAATGAATTGGAAAGACAAGGCTATTATGCGCCATTTGAAGCCTGTCACTGATAATGAAAATGACAAAGAAAATTTGAGAAGGATGTACTTGGCTGAGAATGAAGTTCTCAATACCTATCTAGCTTAGACAGAAGAAGCCATAAGAAGGAACTTATCAGAAGCTGAGTTGGTCAGATTTGATGCTTAATATTGATGAATTGTTCAAGCACAGGGAAACTGTATTTCTGAATAGGGTTTACCCAGAAGAGATAGTGCTTAGATGGGAACAAGACATGGAGTTTGAAAGATAGAAGGTTAGAAGACTCATTAAATGGTCTTTACCAAATGATGATTTCTTTCAGAAGGCTAAGGAAATAAAGGAAATGAGACTAAGATTGTCACAATAAGTGCTTGTAGAACATCAGAAGCTGTAATCACAAAGGGCTGTAATTGCACAAGCTGAACAAATTCCAGAACCTTCTCATGCTCCTCCTACTACAGATGATGAACCTGTCATCTTATCAAAATCACAGTATGAGAACTTAGTTGCTACAGCTCAGAAGGTGACTCAGTTGGAGAGTACTGTGAACCTGCTCATGAATCGCCTAAATCAACTCCTCCCTCCTCCACCTAAAAACATTTTGGTTTATTTAAAATATTTTTGTATTACTGGTTAACTTGGTACAATTGTTCTTTTGATCTTATTATCTTTTGAATGGTATTAAATCTTTTACCTTCAAATTTTTCTCTTATTATTTATTATGTTTTGACTATGATATGTTTTACACTCTTTTTATCAGATGACAAAAGGGGGAGTAAAAGTAAAGTCTGATAAACGCGCTTAAGTATCACATAATATGCATCATTCATCATACGTAACATATTTGTATTGCTCTGATATTCATTGATATTCATTGGCACAATTTTATTCTAGCATTGGTACAATGATCTCAACATCTGATTCTCAATACTATTTAAATAAATGCTCTGATACATGTATGTATTATGTTTCTAATACTTGAAAAATATTTGACTATATCTGAGTATGTTGAACTCAGGGAGAGACCCTTGGAATTATTTTGAAACTAGATTGTTCATCAACCTTGGATATTTGTCATCAGAAAAAAAGGGGATATTATTGGAACCTAAACGATTGAGAAGTTTAGACCCTCATTAATTTTGATGATAACAAAGTATTTGCAAGTGAACAATTTAACTTCTAATAAGTCTTGAAGTATGCAGGAATTGAAATCATTTATGTTTTATAACACACTCAAGCAAGAAGAAGTATTTTACAAGAAGTTGAATACATTCCATGTGTGTCTACGTCTGGTTTACTCCAGCGTCTTGTTTATAGCGAGCGTCCGGTAGTGTATTCTTATGACACGTGGTTACTCAATTGCTGCAAGCATCCGTTTGATTTCTAAGCGAGCATCTGGTTTTTTGAATGAAGCACGTGATGGTCACATTTATGCTCTTTTACCTCAGCTTTCCTGGAACGGAATTCGAATTTGATTTTGTGCGCTCAATTTTATGTACGAGGAATCAAAGTTGACACATTTAGAATAAGATAAATTCGTATAAGACAATTGTGTGAAAAGCAGATAGTACAATAACAGAAATATGTACTATTCTGATGTTCTCTGGAAAGGAAGAAAAGGACGTAATTTCAAATTACCTCACATAATGATTTGGAGCTAAAATATCTGCAACGGTATTATCCTAAAGACTCCTATAAATACCTCAACGTATTTATTGAAGAAGGCCAGAAACTACTTTCTGAAAGAGCTGTTACTCAAGTGAGCAATCAAGTTTCGTGCCATTTCTGGAAACCAAGAACTGAACTTCAGCGTCTTATATTCTTTCTTTTAGAAAGTTATTGTTTTGAGCTTAAGTTTTTTATCCTCTCTGTGAGAGTTATTTGATTGTATTCAAAACTACTTTGTGAAAGTTGTATTGCCTAGTTACAGGCTTGATTCCTCAAAGGCTCGAACGTACTGAGTCATTTTGAGAAGTTCAGAGTATTGTCAAGTTTTTGACAGTAGAATACTCTTAAGGAAATTTGTAGTCAGTTGATTATAGTGAAAATCCTTCAGGAACGAAGGGACTAGACGTAGCTACCAATTTGGTGGTGAACTAGTATAAATATTTGTGTCTCTTGCTTTACTGCTTTACATTTACTTTTATCTTACAAAGAAAAAAAATTCATAAACTTATTTCCAGTGTCTAGTCATACTCCAACTTTCGATAACAAATAGTTTTCAAAGAAAAGTGGTTTTACATTAAAGTTTTAAAGAAAAGCTTTCAACACAATTCAACCCCCTTCTTGTGTTCACTTTCAGTTGGTATCAGAGCCAAGGTCACGTGTTCGATTCCCAGCGAGAGCAATTGCTGAGGGGGAGATTGTTGTCGGGTTGTGGCATCAATTGTCCCGTGGTGGAGGCCCAGGTGGGGTCAAATCACAGTCGACACGTGGCGCTTGGGCTGTTACGGTTAAGTAGAAAGGGTTGCGCCCTGACTAACAACTATAGTTTTTGGCCTAGTGGTAAGCGCTCGATCCAAGGAGGAGTTTTGGTGTCCGTACGTTTGTTTGCGGTTGAGTGTGTGGATGTTCGTGGGAGCACAGGAAGTTGCATTGGATTCTAGGTCGGAGAAGTTGCATTGGATTCCAGGTCCGAGAACGAATGCACTTTCATTTGGGGTTTTTAATGTAGAATATATTGCATTGTATATAGAGGGTGACCTAAGCCTGACAAGGTGTTGAGTAGCTAATAACTCTTAGATCTCATTGGTGACTGCAACGGAGTAGTACCGTCCGAAGTTCTAAGCATTACGGGCCACTAGCCGACATGACTGTTATAAAGCTGATTGTGGTTGACTGATAATATGTTTTATTGGCAGGCTTGAGATTGTATGCTATATGTGCTTGTTGAAAAGTAATGGACAAAACACGAGAATGGGGGCTGAATTGTGTTTTCAAAACTTTTGTTGAAAAGTTCTAAGCATTGGGGGCAACGGCCATGCGGGAACCTCTACACATGCCTTGCATACTCTGATGATGCCCAAAATGAATGCTTTCGCTCAAGAAACTCCAATTTTCCATTCTTTTCCTCGAATTCCATCTTCTTAGACAAAATGGAGCAAGCCAGACTGATTTCTATAAGAATAATTCATTATGCCCTAAATTCCGGAGTAAATTACCCTCTAAATTAGTGCAAAATTAGGGTTTGGAACAAATTTAGAACGAACCAAAACCTAAAATTAAGATTCCCAATTTTTGTAACATGGGTATGTTCGCGATGTGAACGTGAGCTCATTGCAACCATTTGTGATGTGACACAACATGGCAGAGCTTGCGATGAGAACGTCCCTGCATCGTGATACGAACAAGTCGATTCCGAACATATGAATGCCCCCTTCCTACTTCATTTTTTTTCTCACACCTTTCCTCTTCTCCTTTTCTCTCTAGTTTCTCTCTCTCGAGTTTTATCTTAGGGGTTCTGACACCAAGGGTTGAGTAAGGTTCGAAGGTCGGTGTCTCTGGAAGTGGTCAAGAGGTCAAAGAAAGGAGGTACAAAAAAGAAAAGTGGGGTATGAATATAAGTTATTCAACCAAACTTGGTTGTCTAGATGTGTAAATCCTAAACCAACTCTGGTTTCTAAGAATTAGCATCTATTAGGCTATTTCTAGTCCCTATAAATGATCATTCGTAGTTTCAGTGTTTCCTGTGCGACTCTGTATGCGGTTTCAGATCTGGACGATCGAACGTGGGTGTAGAGTGAGAAATATTATTCAAAAGGCATAGAGTAGGATATCAAATGTTAAGTTGGTCGAGAGAGCCTCTAGTGCCAGGTAGGAGCACAAAACCTTACACATTAGGGATTGTAGGATAGACTAGTCGTATGAATGTGCGTGAGGTAACCTAAGCCCTAGTAGAGATTAGTAAACAGTGACACCTTAGGAGGGGGATTACGATTTGCGATGGCTGACGACAGTCATCATAAGTCTACCAGCCATAAGAGTCGATCTATTGGTACTTTAGGATGTGTGATAACCCTAGGATAGACAACTTATAATGCAATGAAACCCTAGGGTAGATGACTTATTAGTTGTATGTGAGACGACTTATTAGTTTTTCAAAAGCAAGTGCACCTTATCACAAATCGTAATAAAGTGAAACTGTTTAAGTCCCGCTTGTCGAACACATAGGGAATAATACTAATTACCAAACTACTTGGATTTCTTGGCTATCTAGGCGAGTCAAAATATTGGTTGTTACAGAATAACACGAGATTGGAAAACAGTAATTGAAATCAGAACAACAAAGCCTAGAGTCACAGTTTCACTTTTTCCTTTGAATCCCCCTTTATTTGTCAATTCCCAATTAATTCATATTATTAATCGATTGCAAATCCTTTTTCCTTATATCACTAATCCAGTTGGTCATATGAATTGATGCTCTTTCCTAAAATAAATCCTTAATTTTGATCGAACAGAATTTCAGATTGGAAAACGTTGAAGTTCTCAAAAGTTTAATTGATTACAAGATTATATCCTAAGCATGATTTACTAGTCTATTAATCCCAATATCCTATAGATCCACTGATAAACTAGATTATGATCGCTACTAATTTATTGATTTTTAACATGTAAAGGTGAATCATGCTAACATGTAATTAAGCGTATTAGAATAATTCAATCAGAATAACGGGAACTAAAAAAGGAATTAACTTATAAAATGCTAAGACATAGTGATAAGGGTTCTTAAAAAACAAGATCCACCTAAGATCCTAGAAAAGGAATTAGTTACTCATAGTAAACATTCAAATCAAAACGAGAATCATAGAGCAAAAGTAAAAGAAAACCGGTGATGAAATCTTGCTTTTTCCTTCAATCCTTGGCTTCAGCTCCTGAGCTCTCGAAACGGGGGCTAAGGTTCTTCTCAGCAGTCAGACGGTCTTCCCAGCTTATTCTAAGGGGTGTTTAACTGAGGTTAACACTCCTATTTATAGACCTCCTCTAATTTTGGCCCAAAAATGCACATGCACGACCCAAGCACAGCACGGTGCACAACTTTGGGTATTAAGTGAGCTTGTTTTCAGGATGCATGGCCAAGTACGAGATAATAATTTTTTTTTGATGCACGGCCATGCATATATGCATTGCTTAGTACAAGACGCTATAAAAGATGGGTGCACAGCCATGTATATTACTTGCATGCTCGTGCATCAAGGCTGGTTCAGGATCTGAGTTCTGGCATGTTGCACGGCCATGCAGAAATCTTGCGCAGGCTATGCATGCTCTAATGATGCCCAAAATGAAAGCTTTCACTTCAGAAACTCAAATTTTTTATTCTTTTCCTCTAATTCCATCTCCCTACACCAAATAGAGCAAACTAGACTGATTTTAATAAGAACAATTCATTATGCCCTAAATTCTGAAGTAAATTACCCTCTAAATTAGTGCATATTTGGGGCTTATCAATACCCCATCAAGATGACCAAGCATTCTGAAAACCACGACATGATGGTTGCTAGCCACCAGCCTCCTATGGCTCTCTATCAGACTTAATCTATCTCCAAGGCAACAACACATCCTGTACTGAATGTTCGTAACCACACTCAAGTACATGACCTCGTGCGATAACTTGGTAGCACGGTGGTGGATTTATGCAAATGAACCTCACCACTCACTCGAGATCAAACACTAATGACTCCTACTCAACGCTTTAACCTATTCATGCACCTCATCTATATGCCATAATCCAACTCAAATCATATGAATATGGGATGAGTACACTCTAAATCATTAATACCATCTTTACCCATGACAATCCATGTCAAATTCCTACACATACTAGATATACCTATCGCACTACTAAACAATACCTACCATTTATCCTAAAGATGCATATTCAAATATTATGAATAGAAATCCTATCCAAACGACTCTAAAGGCCAATCCTAGTTTCCCATACGGGAATCTCCTATCAATATATAATCCATCAAATACATAGAAATAGAGGCAAACAAATATATATCAAGAGGTCGTCTAACCTAGGGTTATCAAACACCGCAACTCTCCTTAGCCATCGTTTTCCACAACCTCTATCCTAAGGTGTTGCTAATCTCAACCTCTAGTAGGGCTAAGGTCCACTCTATGCATATATATACTAAAATTCTTATTGATTGCACCCCACCAATTGCCAAATGCCATCCCAAGCAGGTCTTGTGATGACCCCACTATTACGACTACATTATTAATCATATAGCCTATGTATACCAATGAATTAAGGTTACAGTTGAAAATAATAAATACACATTATTAAGCATTCAACATTCAATTACTTGAGGTTACATGCTTAAGATCTCGAATTAAGGTTTCCAAGATGAAATTTTTGGGATGACACAAGATTTTGATAGTTAGGCTTGATCTGTATCTTAGGCCTTGGAGATGAGTGCTTATGTGTATGTTTGTGCGTGCTGCAATTCTTATGTTTTGTTTTATACCTGTTTTCCCACCTTTTGGGTGTATATGTATTTCTATTGGAGATATAATTAGTAGTTAGTTTGTTAATAGTTTGGTTGCCTATATAAAGGCTTAGGTGTAAACACTTTGTACTTACTTTACTCATTTGTTCATTTTCCCTCATTCAATCAATATACATCTTTCATAACATTTCTTTCTTCTTCTCCATGGATGCCATGTTTACGGTATCAGAGCACATATGGTATCTTCCGTGAAGAAGAGTTCTTCCATTGCTCTCTATTTTTCTTTCCTTTTCTAAGTTTATTCATTTTCACTCTTTTTCCTTTGTTTTTTTTCCTTTTCCCGAGAAAATCCAAGATAAACCTCCAAAATTGATTTTCTTCTATGACACTTTGTTCTAGCCACATCTTCTTCTATAATTTCATCTTGTGAGATTGCCGATCTAATTATGATTTTGTGCATCGTCTGTGTTTGCGATCTGGCAATTGTATTTTCTTTCCGATTCACTTTGGCAATCGCGAAGACCTGTTAATTTTCATTTTGGATCTAGTTTCCATGTTCTGGCGAAGGTAGTTGTCTCTGTGAGGTCACCGACGGCGTTAGGTTTTTCAGCGCCGATTTGTTTCTTAGTTGCAGTGGTGCTAACCTTGCAACGGTGGCTCTCGATGGAGATCTAATTTTGAGGCCTCTTTTAAGACGAATATGAATGAGTTAATGAAATTCTTCTCCAATCACGAGCTTTGTTACGCTGATACCGTGGTTTGGTTCTCGATCTGGTGATGCTAGAGAATTGGCGATTCCGTGATCTTCGAGGTTTGTTGTAGCATTCTTGGATCTAAGCTGACTTTATTGGAATTGGCAGATTTGGTATGTTGTTCGTTCTTGTTATTATCTTGTGATGTCACCTTGGTGATTTCTTAGTTCTTTTGTGACTTCTGAGTTTTTTGTTGGTGATTAATTAAGTCTTGTTGGTTCAGTTGCTTTGATTCTATTCTCCAATCACTGTATCTAATTCCTTGATTTGGTGCGTGTTCTTGATGAAGTTTAGATTAATGAGTGTTTATAGCATAGTGCTCAGAAGGTATTTCTATTAAGTCTTCTATGAAGACAATTTCAATTTCCTGTGATTTACTGGTTTTCAGTCTTCCATATTGTTTGGAACAATTGTGAGATATGTTGAGTAACAGAGCATGGGAGTGCTGTCGATAGACTTGAACAGCTCTATAGTTGAACAAGGATGCTTGTGTTAGATCTAAAGATCATTTCAGTTTGAAGAATGATACATTTCTTTGGTACATTTGAAGAATAATGCATTACTCTCTATTTAGCAAGTGCTTATGGTCTCATCAAGAATCTACGTACCTGCATGTGGGGTTTATTAGTAGTGTTGGTGATAACGTACTCAAGTCTAGATTTGACTCTTTTTTTTTTTTAAGGATTATAAGTAGCCTATGGTGCTTTTGTTGTTGCTTCTGTCTTGAATGGTTAAGCTTTCAATATAGCTTCTGCTCTTGATGGTTAAGCTTTGGTAGCTTCTGCCTTATGGTGGTTAAGCATTTCTCATTTGTTGGCTTCTGCCTGTGGTTATGCCTTGAGTTGTGGTTTCTGCTTGGTGGTTAAGCATTGTTTGCCTATTTGGTATTTGAGGATTGTTCCCTCATTGGGTTTGTTGATGTTATGGGGTGAATGTTGTGGGAGACTGTAACACCCCGTTTCCGGAGCGCTACAGTGTAGCCCAATCTAATATTGAAAACATTTACTGCTTGTATGCTTTCCGTAAAATGTACTTTTTAGTTGTTCACAGTGGAAAATATGAGTAATTTTTTTTTCCTTTTTCTTTCCTTTGAAAACCCTTTTCAAAATTGAGACATGAAGAGTACTACAATTTCAAATGATGAGTAATCAACCTTTTATCAAATATGAGAGTATAACACATTATATTGAATGCATCACATACAATAAAACATACCATGATCATTTACAGGACAATACCCTAAGGTAAGCTGGCCATCAACTATTGACTCTTACTGAGAAACCATTCAGCAAGATTCAAACATAGTGCACTCAGAGGAATCTTCCTATATTGGCTCATTCTTCAATGCTTCTGGGAAGGATGGAACTGCAGCAGCAATGTGGAACTCCATCTGGTAACATCCATGAGAATGTCCAATCCAACAACAGTGCAAGGGTAAATTCTTTGTCCATGAGTTTATCATAGGCTATGTCACATGCAAACAATATATATATATATATATATATATATATATATATAACAACATGTCTTTATATATATATATATATATATATATATATATATACTTAATAGGCCGCATGCATCATCATGGTATATCAAGCAATTTGCATGTGAACAAACAATTCAATCAACAAATCAACAATCCAGTCATCACATGTTACAATGTGGTTAATTATGCATGCCAGTGTATTATGAACAAGTTTGTGTTTACACTTGCAGCCTTAAACAAGGACAGCAATAGGATAAGGAAAGCTTTTTCCAGGTCCAGACAAATTCCCCTACCAACGGTAAAATGGCACTGGGAACAGCCTCCAGGCTGGACACTAGAAACAGCCTCTAGGCCCAAAAGTCCTAGGACACCGGGAACTGCCTACAGGTCAGAAAGTCCAAGACACTGGGAACAGCCTCCAGATTTGAATGCTTCATGATTGGTATGCTTCAATCCAATTCCTTAGTATGGCCCACCCACCATATCGAGTGTCCGAGATATCTTTTTAATTAACTAATGCGGATTGACGAGTCCTCAACGCTCTCAACTTAGTGAATTTCAAATCTCAGTTTTGGTTATTTCAAATTCTAAAAAAATTAGAATATTTTTCATAATGAATCGCCGGGAACCAGATTTGAACTAGTGACACGAGGATTTTCAGTCCTCTGCTCTACCGGCTGAGCTATCCCGACCATTCTTGATATTGTTGTCAAAATAGCTCTTAAGCTTTAGGTCGTTGGAACCCTAGTTGTACTAAATAATGCATTATGGGAATTCCCAAGAAAGAGAGGCGGTGCGAACACTTATCATTACTAAGTCTTTCATAGCCAGAATTTTCCCAGACACATCATTTAACTCAACCATTTTCGCAAATTTCACTGTTTGCTTAAGTTCTTTTTCTAATGTGGTTCCTTTGGAAAATTGTTTGCAAGTTTTGGCTAGTTTTACTAAAACCCCCACGCTTACTTTTAAGTCAAAATGCTCTTAATATTTCATTTATGAAATCTTTACTCGACTTGTGGAATCGCATCGGATTTACCGTTGTAAATTGTCAAAACTAATAACAGTCGATCGTCACATTATTAATTAATCCATCATCATTAACATTATTAAGCATTCTTCAATCAATTTCAAGTTCAAATCAAAACAGTCATACTTGATTTAAGAGACACAATCCAAATCATTGTTGCCATACAGGGCCAAAAACATGCTACAACATCTCTACAACAGATAGTAATACTACAAGTACTACCACACAATTAACAATCAATCAAACCACACAACAAACAAGGTGAAAAACCCAAACTCATTATGTAAGAATTTCTCTTACCTGGAATGCGTTCCAAATAGGGTAAATCTAAAGTGTCGTCGAGTCGTATGTCGCACAAACCTTAACAATCATAAGTTCAATCAATTAGAACTAAAAACTCAAGTCTATTGCCCCTAAAACAGCCATGGTTTTGAGTACTTAAAGGCCTAGGAATTACTCAACTTAATCCTATTTGGATCACACATAGTCATATATCTTGAATCAAGTCTAAGTTATGCAAGTTTTGAAACTTATACAAATACTACACACTTAGAAACATACCAAAACCAAAATTTACCACTTTAAATAGTAGTTTACCACTTTGAATAGTGTTTTCCAAATTTCGAACAACTTTTTAAAGCACTTAAACATGTCATAAAATTCTGGAAGCAAATTTATTTTAGTTTTAAGACAATTCCTAACACATAATCCAAAACTTTTTTCCCTAAATCAAATTCTTCTGAAAGCTTTTGTGAGCTCCAAGTACTAACCACTTTTTACAACATATTTAACAATAAAACAAGTCAAGAACAAGTCACAAATTTTCCTTGAAGGCCACAGCTTCCTTGGTTCTAAACAAATCCAAGTTTTCAAACTTTTAACTTCTAAATCATACAAACTTTGTTAAACATAATTTCTTATACCTTAAACCAACTTCTTAAACACTTTGATACACTTTGAAACAATTTAAAACATCATCAAAAACATGCTTATGAGCCACGGTTTCAAGACCCAGAAATCCCCAAATTAGTTTTCACAAATCTTGCTTAACATGTATATATGACTAGATCCAAGTGTACTAAGCCAAAACCTTCCAAGATCTAACTCCAAAATAACTAAATCAAACCAAAACAAGACACTTAGAACAGCCCCTGGTTCGGCCTCATCCAGTTCTAAGGGTTTCAAATTTTTAATTCATCAAACATACTTAATCATGGGGGAAAATGATAGATCTAAGAAGTAATCAAGCTAATACATCTAGATCTAACAATTTCTAAGCAAAACAACACTAAAACCTTGAAGATCTCTTCCATGGCAGCCAAAACAAAATCAGATGGGTTAGAAAGCTTACCAAGAAGTTTGATGATGGCTGATCAAGGATCAAGAACAAAGAAGAAAGATTGCACCCAAAAACACTATGTTTTTCAAGATTTCTCACACTTTCTCTCTCTAGATTTTTCTCCACTAAAGCATCAACAAAAAATATGAAGAGGCAGATCTCCTATTTATAGAGGCCACAAGGGACAAGGAAGGGAAGAAAAATTGTTCATTTAGTTGGATTTTAACAATTTAGTTAACATCCAACCAAGCTAACTACCTACCGATTACACCTAAGCCAATCAAAACATTCCATTTGTCCAAGGTGGGTCCCAAGCATGTGTCTTGGTTCCCCTTGGTCCAAAGTGGTCTACCTCCCCTCTAAAATATCAAAGGGTTTCGCTTCGGCGCGTTATTGATCAACCGGGTGCACGACATTTCACGTATATTAGGGTTTTTCACCCGTCGCTCTAAAAAATTTTCTATTAAACCAGCCCACACCTAAAATTTATTATTCAGTCAATATATTCCTCATGACATGAGAAATGTACCCACATATGTCATTTTCTCAAATTACGATACAAAACGTTGCAATTAGGTAGTTTATGGGCGGGAAAAATATACTAAATATTTTCTGTTGCCCAAAAATTTCCAAAATATTCCAATAAATCATAAATATTGAAAAAATTTTAAATCTCAAATTTTGTAAAATTTGGATCACATTTGAGCATTTTTTAGTTAGAAACTTACCCGATAGCCTTATAACGGCAGAATTACTATGACATAGTAAAACTGTAAATTAGTAATAATTACTAATTCCAATTTTTCCTATCATCAAGAATAATTTCAAACAATAAAATTATCCATAGAAAATTATTAACAGAGAAGTCGTACTAAATACGACAGAAAACAGTCAATTAGCAATTAACTAAACTTCGAAAATTCAAAGTGTGACTTAAAAATATTTATTAAGTCTTAAATTTATTCCACCTTCAATAAAATAATACCTTTAATCAAACAACAAGTTTACATGATTTTCAGGATTAATTCATATTAAAACAGTATACGTCTACATTGTCTGTTAATTTGAATTAATTATCAAAACAGCGAATTGTTTACGACAAATCTTTGCAGTTCTTCGTACTTCTCACAAATCATTAAGGTGATCAATCTCTATGATTTATTTCCAAGTATTTAAAAACTGTAAAATAATTTTCATAAAACTTAGGGTGTTACAGAGATGCTGGAAGAAGTTTGAAGGGGCCCAAAAGTAGTTCGAAGACTTCTAGGAGCTATGCACTTCAGCCGCTGCCATTTTTCTTGGATTGTTTTTCGCCGATCTGAGTACGACTTGTAGTTTTTTTTTCTTTCATTTTATCAGTTATATTGCATTTTTTTTTCTTGATTGTATCCCAAGCTGTTAGTGCTAATCCGCACTTTCAGCTTACGGGGTCTATTAGAAATATAGTTAGTAGTTAGTTTTCTAATAGTTTGGTTGCCTATATAAAGGCTTAGGTGTAAACACTTTGTACTTACTTTACTCATTTGTTCATTTTCCCTCATTCAATCAATATACATCTTTCATAACATTTCTCTCTTCTTCTTCATGGATGCCATGTTTACAAGCAATTTCTTATCTACCTCTTTCTTTCTTTCTTTCTTTATTTCTTTCTTTGTTTGTATGTACATGTATGTGTGACCAAGCAGTGACAGAGGTTAGTACGTAGAGATTCCAGTACTGCGATTCCAGAAGACGGGTACTCACAGAGAGTGAGAGTCTTATACTATAATTGTGAGTAATGAATGTAATTATATGACTAGGTTTTACTTACACACACTTGTGTACACCGTGGGCCTTACAGGTGGACCTTTTGTATGCACAAGATTCACCAACTGCATGCGAAACTTATTTTCGATTCAAATTTACTCATATTTTCTCTAAGTCTATTATTGTTTAGTGACACATTAAGATAATTAATATGAGTTTGGGTTTAACGAGACGAGATCGTCTCAACTCTCCACGTTTTCCCTCCCCTCCACGTTCTGAAACACGTAAGGGTGCTATACTAGCTTAGAACCTCCACGCTTTCCCTCCCCTCCAAGTTCTGAAACACGTATAAGTGTGCTATTATATACTAGCCAGTATAGCTGTCAATTCGGGCTGGCCCGGCCCATTCGGGCCAAAGACAATTTCGGGCTGGGCTGGGTTGGGCCAAAATTAATTCGGGCCCCTATTTTACTAGCCCAACCCAGCCCTATGCGGGCTACGGGCTAAATGGGCTGGCCCATGGGCCAAGAACTTGTGCTCAACAGAATTAATTTTGAACATTTATATTTAATTGTGCTCGATAAAACGGCCGATCTCGCCTCTCGTGCTCTCGCAGAGAAATGTTAAACCATAGCTTCTAATTCCATGCGTGAATGAAATGTGCAGCCTCTGTTCTTGTCAAAAAGAAATGTGCCACCTCTATTGAATCAAAAGAATTTAGAGCCAAGACATTTTGTACAGATCGTTTTTGCTTGTTTTTGTGATTTTTATTAAAAATTCAAAATATTGAGGAAAAAAAATAACATTGATATGTTAATACAGTTTAACAGCTATATAGAATCCATGGATAAATAATTTCACACATAATGGGCCAGTCTGTTCACAATCTTCGGTCACGTAACAAAATTAAAAAATGTAATCAGAAAAAAATTCAAAAGTAATTCAGGCCAACGGGTTGGCCCAGCCCATCACGGGCCAGCCCATGATGGGCCAATAAATTTTTGGGTCGGGCTGGGCTGGGCTGGGCTAGAATTTTTCGGGCTAAGGTTTTACTGGCCCAACCCACCTTTTTTATCGGGCGGGCTGGGCCAGCCCATCGGGTTGGGCTTATTTTGACAGCTCTACTAGCCAGCTTAGTCTCAATTAATTATTGCTGCCACCAGGGACAGACCTATATAGTATAAATTAGGGGTATTTGACCCCACTAACTTATTTATTTTTTTTACTAATTATTGAATAATTTTATTTTTGATCCCATTAAAAATTAAGTGTTGACCCCACTAAAGTACAAAAAAATATAAATTTAACTACTATTTTTTAATTGTTGTCCCACAACTACTATCTTTTTAAGAGAAAGTATAAATATTTATTACTCCATTTTATCTTTGTCTCTCTATGTCTGCTTCTCAAAATACTCTCTGGTTTCTACTCTGTTTCATTCTCAAAATCTATCAACTCAAATACTCCGCATGAGCTCTAACTCAACCATTTTTACTTCCTTATCTCATTGGCTCTCGATTTCTGCCTTCTCTCTCCTTATTCAACATTCTCTCTCTATAATCAACTTCATATTTTGTTACTGCTACCTTTCCTTTCATATGTTTTTCATTTCATTCTTAATCTTTTATTCTTTTGGTTCTATTTACAACTCCTTCGTTGCTTAAGTAAATTTCTTTTACACCATGTTTTATATATGTGCACCATGTCCATGTGTTTGGTCATTTGCCTAAGTGGGTTAATAGAGAGTTACTCGTTGAAGTTAGCTTTGATTTTGCCAGTGGCAACTATAATTGTTGAAAAAAATTTCTCTGCAATGAATTTTGTGAAGAATCAAATGTGCAACCTTATAGGAGATGAATTGTTGAATAATTATTTGGTCACATACATAGAGAAATATATTTTTGATAGTGTTGAAAATGAAAAAATCATACAAACACGTAAAAAGCAATTATAGTTAATTCGAAGATGTTGAGATGTCTTCAGTGTTTTGGGTATATAATGCTATAGTTTTTGCAATGTCCAATTTTTTGCTTAATAATAATGATGTTATAGCTTTATCATTTATGCATTATCATATTTTTTATATAAATATTTATAGTATATGATTTTACCTCCATTTATCGAATTTTCTGGATCTGTACCTGGCTGGCACCGGAGAGGAAAACAAGAAATTTTTTAATCCGACCTTTAGTTGATGTCCTCTTCCAATTGTCAATGTCGACCAAATACTTACAACTTGCATATTATAAAAATTATAGATATTTGGGTGTTTTTATCTATTAGTCTCTGCTATGCGGTCACTGAGTTGATTTGAATCCTAACGTTAGCTGGCTGTCCGTTTCCAATTGTCAATGTGCACCAAATACTTACATCTTGCATATTTTAAAAATTATAGATATTTCGGTGCTCTTGTCTACTAGTCTCATGTATGCTGTCACTTAGTTGATGTTGCTTTGTCATTATCATTGTTTACTATTTTGCAACTTATAATATATTTAAGTTCTTCTAAGTATCGATAAAGGTGACACAATGCATGTCACATGCATGCATATTAATCGAACTTAGTTTCTTCAGATAATTTATATCTATGCACATGGCTCTTGACTTTTGAATGCACGTTATTATTCTTAGACAAATATCAGTGACGTACTCATATTAACATATCGTTAATTATTGAGCGATATTTTTGTATTAAATGCAATTAATATAAAATTCGTTCAATAATAAAAATATATTATAAAGAATATGTTAGAAATTTTTACGCTAACATTTCCGGTATTTTTATTACTCCGGTCAAAATTATAAGCAACCAAGCTAAATTTAGTTGATTGAATAACACATGTATTTGGTGGTTCATTGAATAACACATGTATTTGGTCAATGAACCACCAAATACATGTATTATTCAATGAACCAAATTTAGCTTTATTGCTTATAATTTTGACCGGAGGGAGTATATGGTTGACTTTTATTCTTATATTTTTTTTTCCTCATTGTCTCCTTATAGTTGCACCGAGAATTTTGATTTTACCAACTACTAATTATTTGGACGGCGAATTTTGATTCTTAATTAGCTATTTTTTTTATTTTTTTTGGAAACAAACGGGAAAATTCTTAGCCACTGATTATTGGCTTATTTTTTTCTGTGATTATTTAGTACGTTAATTCCGTTATGTAAAACAAATCTGAACGGATTAAACAATTAAACAACTCCTAAAATGAAACCTTCAACAATTTCAAATTTAAGCACAGTTTATTTGGGAAAATATTGTATTTTTTATTTCATTAGAAAATATCATTTTACTTTTATCATTATTTATTTTTCAAATTTTGTAGAGTAGAGAAAATTCTAAAAATATATTTTAAGATTTTTTTTTCCATAAAGAGAGGCAACCCAAATAACTGTGCTTATTGTGACTTCCTGATTTTTTAAATAATATTTTAAGTTGACATTAGTTCGGTAATTAAGTGATAAACGGGATAAAATAGGCTTAAATGGGACCCATAAACCTTAGGAAAGATGTAAAAACCTTAGGAAAGGTCTAGAATACACTGGAAATGTGTGAAATTCCCTAGAATCTTCTAGAAGGACAGAAACTATATATTTCTTTAAAAATGTCCCTCGCGACGCGATGGTGTTTGTGAAGAAACCCTCGCGACGTGATGTAAAAATGGAGAACTCTAGAAGGACTATCGCGACGTGACGGTATTTGTGAAGGAATGGCGTGACGCGATGGTCCCCGAGGTTGCCTATAAATAGGCGTTCACCGTCTCTTCATTCCTCATGCTGAATGCTCTTCTCTCACTTATAACATTTCAGAAAACTCTTAATTGGAAATTCCCAAGGCTGAGAAAAGGGTAAGGTTTAAAGGAGTAGTCCATGGTAGGAGCGTAGATAGCAGTCGAGAGTCAAGGCTTTAGGAGCTTAGCTAGGAGTTCGAGGTGAGGGGGAAGAATACCTCAATTACTAGGGAAAATAGATAGTAGAGTAGTATTGTTAGCATGCGTAGGGGACCTCAAACCCTACTAGGGGTTGATATCAGCAACAACTTAGGAGAGGGTTTACAGTGTGCAGTGGCTAAGGATAGTCACTGTAGACCTATCAACCAACATAGGTTTTGCTTGCTGTGACTTCTGTGTTTGCTTGACTTACGTGTTTACTTGATTGATAACATGATTAGTCGACAGTCGCCTTCGCGACGCTAGGAATAGTCTATATGCTGATTACTTGTGACTGACGATATTCTGATTAATGTGCTGATTGAATAAGTATGATGTATGTGAGTATGATGATTGACGTATGGTCAAAATGTCAAGGGTGACACCCTCTTGTTAGTGGTGAGCATTACCATCGATACTCTGTTTGTTAGTGGTGATTGCCGCGTCGGTGTACCTAAGGTTGGTGTACCTTAGGTGAATGGGACTGATGGTACGGAGTGGTTTGGAGCAAGTCGATGACTTTGAGGAATGGGCTTGGTCATCCCGACGAGGCTTCGGGAATCCATGTTTGACAAAGGGGTAATCCTTGCCAATCCCGGTATGGGGAATTCTGTCCTTGTGCACAGGAATGGTACCTTACTCTGGTAATCGGAGATGGTAGCGTATCAGGATATGTCTCCGGGACAAACTAACTTATGTGTCATTCCTCCTGTGCCCTGATACTGGTAATCGGTCTAGAGTAGGTAGGGCTGGTGATCAGCCCGCAAAGTCAGTGGTCTGTGTCAGTATATGATATCAGGATAAGATGTGGTTTGTGATCGTGTGTTCGGGAGTCCGTGTGTGGTGTCGATGGTATCAGTATGCATCAGCTATGTTGGTGATTGTTATCTTTGAGCTGTGTATAGTAACAATTACTCTGCTATTATGTTTTCCTGCTTATTAGGGATTGATGGGTTTCTTACCCCTTCTTTTCTTGTGTATTTCTATATTATGTGGTGATGAATAGCAGATGGACAGGAGCAACCTGTGCTTAGAGCCTGGGGAGCGGGACCTAGTGGAGGTGACCGCTATAATAAAGTTGCCTAGGGGCAGTGTTCAGATAGTTGTATCACGGTCAGGGTGTCCTAGATCTTGTCACCCCTTGTGGGTGTGGTGTATATATGTTTGTAGGTGCCATGCTTTGCGTACTCTGATAATAAATAATATGTGTTGTTGCCTTATACTCGTGTGAAAATAAAGTGACGCCCTGTTAAGGCGGGGTGTTACACTTTAGTGGTATACGAGCAGTTCGATACTAACCAGACAGTGGGGATGTGTCACTGGCCGTATCTAGAGTCTAGTTGTCCCCACGTCGGATGACAACTGTGCTAGGGGTTTGGGTAGAGAGTTGGATACTAGTTTTAGGAAATCTTAGTTGAGTAGTCAATCTTAGGAAGATGAACCAATAGGTTACTCAAGATGTGACACCACAGAAGCGTGTAAACACCCTAATGAAATTTCTATTAGAGAATGGTAGTAAGAATGAATCCGGACATTCTTAACCATGATTCTATTAGAATGTTCATCGAGGAGATTTCTTGAATTGGGTTAGATTGATAAGACAGCTTATACCATCATTAGGGGTTCACATTGTTAATAAATTACGAGACTGATCACCTCAGTAATTTAATTAGCAATGGTGAAAATCCTAATGGTGGGGATCAACCAATAGCAGAAGAAAAAACGATAGAAAAGTTAGGATACTGAATGAGTATTGTGGAAGGTAAATCCTGGGGTAGTGGCATTCCTAGAAGACTAACATCTGTTGAATTTTCAGGGACGAAAATTCTTTTTAGCGGGTAGTAATGTGACAAGCTAATTTTCTAAATGATATTTTAAGTTGGCATTAGATCGGTAATTAGGTGATAAACGAGATAAAATAGGCTTAAGTGGGACCCATAAACATTAGGAAAGATGTAGAAACAAACCTTGGGAAAGGTCAAGAATACCCTGGAAATGTGTGAAATTACCTAGAATCTTTTAGAAGGACAGAAACTAGATATTTCCTTGAAAACTTCCCTTGTGATGCGATGGTGTTTGTGAAGAAACCCTCGCGACGCGATGCTCACTTCCAGTCCAATCTTGACACGTGTAAAATTGGAGAACTCTAGAAGGACTGTCGCGATGCGACGGTATTTGTGAAGGATTAGTCGCGACGTATTGGATCCCGAGGTTGCCTATAAATAGGCATTTACCCTCCCTTCATTCCTCGCACTGAATCCTTTTCTCTCTCTTATAACTTCCTCTAAGTAGAAAATATGCTCTGCACTTGCCTCGAGTTGAGGATCCTATGCATCAGAAAACTCTTAGTTGGAAATTACCAAGTTTGAGAGTAGGGTAAGGTTCAGAGGAGTAGTCCAAGGTAGGAGCACGAATAGCGGTCGAGGGTCATGGCTTTAGGAGCTTAGCTAGTAGTGCCAGGTGAGGGGGAAAAATACCTCAATTACTAGGGAAAATAGGTAGTAGAGTAGTACTGTTAGAATGCGTAGAGGACCTCAAACCGTACTAGGGGTTGATATCAGCAACACCTTAGGAGAGGGGTTGCGGCGTGCAGTGGCTAAGGATAGTCACAGTAGACCTTTCAACCAATGTAGGTTTTGCTTGGTGTGACTTGTGTATTTGCTTGACTTACGTGTTTACT
Organism: Calophaca sinica; assembly: GCA_037113605.1. Classification (NCBI taxonomy): domain Eukaryota; kingdom Viridiplantae; phylum Streptophyta; class Magnoliopsida; order Fabales; family Fabaceae; genus Calophaca; species Calophaca sinica. The sequence continues at coordinate 102,313,450 of CM073730.1, forward strand.
TGATTGATAACTTGATTAGTTGACAGTCGCCTTCGCGATGCTAGGAATAGTCTATATGCCGATTACTTGTGATAGATGATATTCTGATTATTGTGCTGATTGAATAAGTATGATGTCTGTGAGTATGATGATTGACGTTTGGTCATAGTGTCAAGGGTGATGCCCTCTTGTTAGAGGATTGTGAATCCCTAGACGGTAATAGTGAGTATTACCGTTGATACTCTGTATGTTAGTGGTGATAGCCGAGTCGGTGTACCCGAGGTTAGTGTACCTGAGGCGAATGGGACCAAAGGTATGGAGTGGTTTGGAGCAAGTAGTTGACCTTACGGAATGCTTGACAAGGCTTCAGGACTCTACATCTAATGAGGGGGTAATCATGTCCATTCCCAGTATGGGGAATGCCGTCCTTGTGCATGGGAATGATACCTTACTCCGGTGATCGGAAATGGTAGCGTATCAGGATATGTCTCTGAGACAAACCAACTTATGTGTCATTCCTCCTTATCTGTCAGTGGTCTTTGACCATGCGCCCTCAAGCGCCACTCCTTCCGGCGCGTGGCAGTACGTCTGGTAGTTGTTCTGACTGTGCTTCCGGAGACAAGGTCTACCCAGCCTCTCGGTTCCAGATACGTTCTATGTTTTGTGTTTTGGCTCACGGATATATGCGTTACAGTTGAAATAGCCCTTTTCTCTTTACTTTTTGACGTGTTTCTCTCTCCTGTGTGTTCCAACATGGCTATCACGACTTCATCTGCCTTATTTAATAACACAACACGAGCCACCTACGATTATTTTTTGAAGTTGTTTGGTGAACGAAAACATTCAGGTCTTGTTGCCCCACAAGATGCCTATTCTGATTTTTTGAAGTGGTTTGAGGAGCGTCGGGTCTCAAATTCCACTTTCTCTATTGTACACACTGGTAATTCCAAAAATTTTGTTGCTTGTCTCTCTAAATCGCCGCCAATTAGTCCTTGGGTTCTCGATTCAGGTGCCACTGATCACCTCTCAAGTAACAAATCCTTATTCTCTACCCTTTCTACCCCCGGTTATTTACCAACTGGTATCTCAGCAAATGGTTCCAAAACACAATCCAAAGGAGTAGGTACTGCTCATCCTCTTCCTTCCTCATCCGTTGATTCCGTACTGTATGTTCCAGGTTCCTCGTTTAATTTGCTTTCCATTAGTTGCTTAACCCGCTCTCTTGACTGTGTCATCCCTTTCACTAAGGATTCTATTTTTCTACAGGACCAGAGTTCAGGTCAGATGATTGGCATCAGATGTGAGTCTAATGGCCTCTACCATCTTCCTAACAGCCTCGTATATGCACTGCCATAAATTCACCCCTTCTAGTACATGCTCAACTAGGTCACCTTAGCCTTGCCAAATTACAAAAGTTGGTGCCAAGTCTGTCTAAGTTATCCAATTTGTCTTGTGAGTCTTGTCAATTAGGAAAGCATACTCGTAGTTCTTTCCCTCATCGGGTCCATAGTCGAGCTAAGTCTCCCTTTTCCTTTGTTTATTCTGACATCTGGGGCCCTAGTCGCACTGAGTCAACTTTGGAGTTCAAATACTTTGTTACATTTATGGATGACTGGTCACGTTGCACTTGGTTATTTTTTATGAAAAATATGTCCGAGTTGTTCTCCATCTTCAAGCAATTTTATCATGCGATAAAAACACAGTTTGGGGTTCCTATTCGTACTCTTCGAAGTGATAATGGCCGTGATTACTTATCCCAGTCATTTCAAACCTTTCTGGCATCACATGGCATTCTTCACCAAATATCTTGTGCTCATACCCCCAACAAAATGGGGGCTGTTGAACAAAAAAATCATCATCTTATTGAGACAACTCGAACACTATTGCTCCATGGCAATGTTCCTTCTCGTTTTTGGGGGGATGATGTCCTTACTTCTTGTTATCTCATAAATAGGATGCCTTCATCCATTCTTGATATATAACAAAGTACCTCATTCTGTGTTATATCCTCATCAGACTCTACATTCCTTAACACCCCGAGTTTTTGGATCTACTTGTTTTGTCCATAATCTTGCTCCTGGTCTTGATAAATTGTCTGCCTGGTCTTTCAAATGTGTCTTTCTGGGTTACACTCGATCCCAAAAAGGTTATCATTGCTATTCACCTCTCTACATTGGTACCTAGTCTCAGCTGTTGTTACCTTCTTTGAGTCTGTCCCTTTCATTGGTCCTTCATCCACACCAGAGTCTGTTTCAGATACTTTACCTTTTCCTCCACCTCCTGCACCTGAGCTTCCACCTCCAGCACCTATACCTACACCTCCAGATCCTGTGCCTCCACTATCAGATCCCATGGACTCTCCTCCGACTCCACCTGCTCTGGCCTAACCTCCTGCACCTAATCTTCCATTGCACTCCAAAATAGTATACGGTTCACTCGTAATCCTTCTCCTCATTATGCTGCTTTGAGTTACCGTCATTTATCATCTTCGCATTTTCCTTGCCTTTCTTCCTTGTCTTTTGTATCTATTCTTAAGACTGTAGGTGAAGTTGTTTCTCATCCTGGGTGGCATCAAGCTATGGTTGAAAAAATGTGCGCACTTCAAAGTAGTGGGACTTAGGACCACGTTCTTCTTCCATCAGGGAAATCATTTGTTGGATGTCGATGGGTCTTTACAGTTAAAGTTAGTCTATATGGTCAGGTTGATCGACTTAAGGCAAGACTAGTTACTAAAGGTTATACGCAAGTCTATGGCTTCGTTTATAGTCCATCACAAGGTGGAGACCGTTCATGCTTCAACTGTAGGAAGCCACGATGTATAGCCAGAGATTACAGAGTGGAATAGAGGGCCATTGGTGGGCCTATGACTGGAGGATGTGGTGAAGGAGCTGGTAGAGGAGCCGGATTTAGGGGTGTAGGGACAGCAGGGGCTAGGGCTCAAACCACTAGAAGAGTATTTATCGTGAAGGAAGCTGAATGCTCTCAATCACCTAATTTGATACAAGGTATGGGCATTGTATCTGGTAAACTCTTATCTGTATTGTTTGACTCTGGGGCTACTCATTCTTTTATATCCCATGATTTTGTAGATCATTGAAATTGTCTGTTTATACTTTACCTTGTAAACTAGTAGTTTCTATTCCTACTAGTAAACCTTTGACTACTACTTCAGTAAGCTTAAATTGTCCAATCATTATAGAAAATAGGGGATTTCTTGCAAACCTTATGTGTCTTCCTTTATAGGACTTAGATGTTATCTTGGGTATGAATTGGCTTGCTGCCAACCATGTGTTATTAAACTGTGCTAGTAAGAGTCTTTCTTTCTCTGATCAATTTAGTGTGATATCTGCCAATGACAGTAAAGATAGACTTAGTGGTGACTCTCAGAAGCATGTGATGTTATTCTCCATGGATGGTAAGGATACTCCAAGCTCAGATTCCATTCCCATAATGAGAGAGTTTCTTGAAGTGTTTCTGGACAATGTACCTGGATTACCACCTGAGAGAGAGATAGAATTTACCATAGATTTAATTCCTAGTACTAGCCCTATTTCCATAGCACCTTATAAGATGTCACCAGTAGAGTTAACGGAGCAGAAAGACCAATTTGACGACATGCTAAAGACGGAGTTTATTAGGCCTAGTGTGTCGCCTTAGGGAGCTCCAGTGTTGTTTGTTAGGAAGAAAGATGGTTCGTATAGGTTATGTGTGGATTATAGGCAGTTGAATAAGGTGACCATTAAGAACAAATATCCTTTGCCTAGGATAGATGATTTGATGGATAAATTAAAGGGGAATCTGTGTTCTCTAAGATTGATTGGAAGTCTGGTTGCCACCAGATTCGAGTGAAGAAGGAGGATGTGCCAAAGACAACCTTTAGATCCAGGTATGGACTTATGAATATTTGGTTATGCCTTTCGGTTTAACTAATGCTCCTGCGGTGTTCATGTACATGAACAGGATCTTTAGACCGTTCTTGGATAAGTTCGTAGTGGTGTTTATTGACGATATTCTAACTACTCGTCGAGTAGAGAAGAACATGAAGGACACCTCAGGGTTGTACTTCAGATCTTGAAAGATCGTTAATTATATGCCAAGTTTTCTAAGTGTGAATTCTAGTTGGAAGAAGTACAATTCTTAGGTCATGTAATTAATAAGGAAGGGATAGCTGTCGATCCTTCTAAGGTCAAAGTAGTAATCCGGTGGGAGAGAACTAAGACCGTTAGTGAGATTAGAAGTTTATTTGGATTAGCAGGGTATTATCGGAGATTTATAGAAGGGTTTTCTAAAATAGCCTTACCTATGACCCAATTAACTAGGAAAGGAACGCCTTTTGTGTAGTCTGAAAAGTGTGAGAAGAGTTTCCAAGAGTTGAAGGAGAGACTGACCACTTCACCTATTCTAGTTTTACCTAATCCTTTAGGTGAATTCGAAGTGTATTGTGATGCTTCCTATAAAGGGTTAGGCTGTGTGTTGATGCAGGGAGTAGTGGCCTATGCTTCTAGACAACTGAGAATTCATGAAAGGAACTATCCCACTCATGATCTGGAGCTAGCTGCTATAGTTTTTGCATTAAATATTTGGAGGCACTATTCTATGGTGCTAAGTTCAATGTGTTCAATGATTGCAAGAGCTTGAGGTGTTTATTTGATCAGAAGAAATTGAACATGGGGCAAAAAAGATAGATGGAATTCCTTAAGGATTATGACTTTGAGTTACAATACCGTCCAGGAAAAGCTAGCGTAGTAACTGATGCCTTGAGTAGGAAATCCCTACATGTGTTTGTTGTGATGATTAAGGAGTTGGAATTAGTGGAGCAGTTCAGAGACATTGGCCTTGGGGTGCAGTTGTTTAAGGGCGGGAAGTGTTTGGGGAAGATTGTAATGACTAGCGAATTCTTAAAGCTAGTAAAGGAGAAGCAAGAGGCAGATGCACATCTGCAAAAGACGAAGGAGCTGATGAATGATGGGAAGATTCTAGATTTTAATGTGGGCAGTGATAGTATCCTTAGGTTTGAAGACAGGATCTGTATACATAGTGATACCGAGATTAGATAAATGATTTTAGAAGAAGCCCACAAGAGCATGCTTAGTTTCCATCCAGGCGCCACTAAGATGTATTAAGATTTGAAGAAGATGTTTTGGTGGCCCAGTATGAAGAAAGACATAGCTAATATGTTTTGTCTTGTCTAGTATGTCAGAAGGCGAAGATAGAGCATCAGAAACCGGCAGGGTTGTTACAATCTTTGGATATTCCTGAATGGAAGTGGGATGAAATAACAATGGACTTTGTAGTGGGACTACTAGGACTCCGAAGAAGTTTGATGTAATATGGGTAGTCATCGACTGATTGACTACGTGTGCTCATTTCATTCCAATAGGAGAGAAATACCTTTTAGAAAGATTAGATCCGATTTATATCAAGGAGGTAGTAAGGTTACATGGTGTTCCTTCGAGCATCAGTAGAAACAGAGACCCTAGATTTACCTCTAGATTTTGGAATGAACTATAAAGGGCTTTAGGGACTCAATTGAGATTGATTTCAGCTTATCATCCTCAAACGGATGGTCAGTCAGAACGAACAATCCAATCCCTAGAAGACTTGATGCGGGCATATGGGTTGGAGCACGTAAGAAGTTGGGATGAGTTTTTGCCTCTGGTGGAATTCACCTATAACAACAGTTTTCACTCAAGCATATATAAGTATGGCACCTTTAGAGGCTTTGTATGGACGAAAGTGTAGAACCCCATTGTGTTGGTTTGAGACTGGAGACAGGCAATTGTTAGGCTCGAGGATGATTCAATCGACTACAGAGCAAGTCAAGAAGATTATAGAGAAGATGAAAGCAGCTCAGGATAGGTAGAAGGGTTATAATGATAAGAGGAGAAAACTTTTAGAAATTCAAGAGGGAGTTCATGTCTTTCTGAGAGTAGCTCCTAGGATAGGAATTGGCAGAGCTATCAAGTGTAGAAAATTAACTCCTAGGTTTATTGGTTAATTCCAAATTCTTCGTCAGATTGGCCCAGTAGCATATCATATTGCTTTACTACCAAATCTTTCCAATCTTCAAGATGTTTTTCATGCGTCTCAATTGCGTAAGCATTACCCCGATCCATTTCAT